>OZ018380.1:73434557-74730304 GCA_963969555.1 Polydrusus pterygomalis | reverse complement strand
CCGGACGTTCATATATTCAGCCATAATTGAAGACACAAATTAAGAGCAACGCACGTGTATGCCGCGGAGAAATAAAGTTGACTGCAACCAAGCAAATGATGTAGGGTTCAACCTACCTTAAAAAGTTAAAAGCGATTACTACACTAGAAAAAGCAATTCCTTAATTTATTCATCACATTTTAAGCAAACGATAGCGATTGCTTTTATTTTTTAAGCAAAAACATTAACTAGAAACAATTCCTGCACTTTCAAGCAATTGCTGGACGCAAAAGCAATTACTTTAGTTTTTATTCATTGGCTTTTAAGAAATTACTTCGATTTTATAAGAAAAAGCAATAATTGCTACATTTTTATTCATTAGGCTCATGTACTTGTTTTGACGAATATTTCCCCAGTCCTGTACTAGTACTAATAGAATGTTTTTAAAAATTTTTTATATACCTTCTGTTAATAAGGCCCGTTTGTGATATATTTTTCTAATTAAACTGCCATTTACTAAAAAGTTTCCACATGTAATGCTCTTTGCAGATTGAATATCACTCAAACATAATATATAGGTATTAAAAGTTATCTTTAAAATAAATTGAATCCTACAACATTGTTATTTTCTGATAATGTTTGCAATATTCGGACTCTTTATATGGTAACGGTTTTAACATTTATTCATGGAACCAAATCTTCTGAACATACTATTAGCTACTGTTATCACACTCGTGCCTAGAATGAATAGGGATATGCTTATTCCAGTAAATTATAACAATATTAATTTAAAGCATGTTTGCTACTTAGGGCCCAAAATTTACAACATGATGCCAGTAAAGTTTAAAAGTATAACAAACCTATAGGGGAGAGCAAGGCATAATGGCATAGCAGGCAAAATGACATATTACCTGTTTTCGGCCCAGTTCGATTACATTCGTGTTGTGTTCTCTACTACAAAACACATCTTAATACCGCTAAGATCGTCAGTCGTAATAAAATAGCGTAGTCGATCGTTTGTTGTTTTCTAGAGAGTTTATGTATTTTCCTATGTAAAATATCAAAATAAGTAATTGTTGAAATATTTTTAGTTAAAATATATAAGGTCGCTGCCAATGTTTTAGTGTTAACCCACAACTATTAGCCCTCTAGTTTTAACATTACACTAACATTTAAATGATTGAATAAAATTATAACCTAGAAAATATATTTATTCTTTATATTGCACATTGGGCAAAATGACATAGCAGTGTGTCGTTTTGCCTGTATAGCAGTATGTCGTTCTTAATTTATTCATATTTTGTTTCGATATTTTTTTTTTAATTTCGTTAATGTACAACAAACATAAAATATAAAAAATAGAAACTACATTTTACACTTACATTATTTTTTTTTTACTCACTAAACAGTTAATTTCATACAACCATGTCATTATGCCTTTATTTTAATAAGGTTAAGGTTAATAAATAAAATTTAATTTATTTATTAACCTAATATACCTTTTGGTTTAGTAAAAATTAATTTTTAAAAGATAGTATGTCATATTGCCTTGCTCTCCCCTATAGATTTAAAGGCGAACGTAGAAAATCACCAGAATTTAAAAAAATTGAATTTTATTACAAATAAGTAACAAATTAATGTCGATTAATTATTCATTCACATCACGAAGTGACTATATTTAGGTGGGAGCACAGGTTAAAAATCTAAAATATTGTGAATCATAAAATGCGTAAGATTATGGTATTTACAAGTAACCCTATTACTTAGGTACCAAACTAACAAAAGTTCGACTTACATACAGGGTGTTAATTAAGTTCGTAGACAAACTTTAAGGGATAATTCCTTGTATAATTTTAAGATAAAAAGTTTATATAAACGTATATCCTAAAATGCTTGGTTTTCGATATACAGGGTGATAAAATTTTCATTTTTTTTTTGGTTTTCTTAATATTCCTTTGGAATCTTTAGGAATAATTAATTCAAATTTTGCACAAATAATAGATTTACCAGTATCTAAGAACTAACATTATTAATATTTAAATTAATCTACAGGGTCCTCGTTTTTTTGTGGTCATGACCCCTTTACGCCCGTCCAATTTACTTAATACGACGTCACTGACTAATTTTAAGAACAAAATCTAATTTGTCATTTTATTCTCTGACATTTACCTATCTTGAAGTTTTTTACTATCTCTTACGGCTTAGAAGATATCTTGAGAAAAATAAAATAATGCATTGTTAATATTGGATAATTTAATAAGTATTGTTTCGTCCATGAGACAACGTTATTTGATACATTTTAAATTCAACCATTTTAACAAAAACAAAACTGAAATAGTATATTACGTTACAAGACCGGAAAGTACTATTTTACAGGACGAAGCAGGCAATTTCCAGGGCGAGCCGCCAGGCGAGTCCTGGGAGCCTGCGAGTCCTGTTAACGTACTTTTCGGTTGAGTGACGTACAATATTTTTTTTACAATCGACACAAGACACCAGTGGCGTGCGAGAAAACGTTAATAATAGCTTACTATATGGGTATAGTTTTAGCAGAAAACTCTAATAGTTGGGAAAATTATGTTTAATAATAAATACAATTTGGTACAAATGTTCTTAATTCTATTTTATCTATTAATATCTATTTGTTAATTGTTATATTGAAAGTACAATTTTGTGGTGTATTAAATTGTAGACATGACGGGAAATTTTTTGATTCATCTTTATAGGATGTTTGTGAAGTTATATCCACTTTTGATCCTCCGGCTTCCTGAATTCTACTGGCTATATCAATCTTATTTTGTAGAGACTGTTCAATGTAGCCTTCGGCAACTTGGGATGATTTCCAGCCGCCATGTCGTTTTAAATTAAGGATATCGCCTCCACCTTCAACTAACAGTGTCGCCGAACTACGTCGAAAACAGTGCCCTGTAAATTGCTCTGGGTTTGGTAATCCCAAATAGGATGCTATTTTTGATGGCGCTTTTCCTACTGAATGCAAACCTACTGGTTGAATAGTGCATTTTCCTTTATTATAGAAAAGAAATAGCCTGCGATGTGGAACACTAGGCGGACGTAAAGAAATATATTTTCTATATATATTTAGGTTTCGTTCCCCAACAACTATAAATGACCTGGGTTGGTATGTTTTTGTATTTGGAATTTTTACCGCCAACATCGATTCGTTATCTTTAACATCGTCAATTGTCATATTGGTCAATTCTTCACGGCGACACGCTCCAGCCGAACCCATTATTAGTAAAAGCTAAAAAAAATAAGAAATAGTTTAAATATATTTTTTTTAAACACAATATAAGAAAAGAAGAACTTTAAGAAAACTCGTATTATGTATTTAAGTACTTACTTTGATTAAAAGATAATCATTATCAGGGGCTTCCAGCAAAAATTTGTCAATGTCTTCTCTGGTAAGTACGTTCGATTTTTGGGGAATGTATCCAACAGATTTTCTCTTTATGAATGCTATCAGTTTATAATATTTGCTTATATCAATGTTTTCTTTTAAATTTAACATAGATTTGATCATTGAGTACAAGCTCCACAGTGTAGATGATTTTAATTTTTCGGATTTTTCAGCAAAATAAGCTAACAAAACATCCTCAGAAACATTTCTGACATTTTTTTCTCTACACCAATTTTTAAAGACGCTAAACGTTTTTTCATACCGCACTCTGGACTTATGCGGCAACAAATCGTCTGTAGCTCTAGCAGCTGCCTCTGTTATTTCAACTGGAACGTCATTTTCTTCCCAATCCAAATTAAGTTCCATATCTAAAGTCTTCCACACAATTTTATAAAGCCACAAAAGTTTATTTATCAAAGTCAATATCGTACCTGACAGTTCGTTACTATGGAAGCAAGAAAACATAAACATGTCAAAGCCTACTTATAAATGAGTTTGGTTAATTTTTTTAAATTGGGAGCGGAACGCAACAAAAATTGACCGGTAAAGTACTTTACCGGTCAATTTTTCATTACTTTCCGGTCTAGACCAGCAAAGTGATATTTTCCGATCAAAAAATTGTCTAGAAAGTGCTTGCTTTCCGGTCGATTGAAAAAAAAATCTCTTACTTAAGTTAACAAAGTGCAAAAATGAAAATTTGTAGCAAGTTTTGATTACTAAACTGTCATAATTGTTGATTTTATTATTTTCATTGTTTATCAAAGCCGACTTTGTTATTTTTGGCTTAAAGACGCTGCCAACTTACCATTTGCAAATTATCCAATATTAACAATGCATTATTTAATTTTTCTCAAGATATCTTCTAAGCCGTAGAAGATAGTAAAAAACTTCAAGATAGGTAAATGTTAGAGAATAAAATGACAAATTAGATTTTATTCTTTAAATTAGTCAGTGACGTCGTATTAAGTAAATTGGACGGGCATAAAGGGGTCATGACCACAAAAAAACGAGGACCCTGCAGATTAATTTAAATATTAATCATGTTAGTTCGTAGAGACTGGTAAATCTATTATTTGTGCAAAATTTGAATTAATTATTCCTAAAGATTTCAAAGGAATATTAAGAAAACAAAAAAAAAATGAAAACTTTAGCACCCTGTATATCGAAAACCAAGCATTTTAGGATATACGTTTATATGAACTTTTTATCTTAAAATTATACAAGGAATTATCCCTTAAAGTTTGTCTACGTACTTAATTAACACACTGTATACAGGGTGTTTCTTAATAAGATGCAAATATTTAAGGAGCTTATTATAGGGCCCATTTTAAGAAAAAACTTCATATAACATATGTTCTAAAATTCTTAACTGTTGAACTACAGGGTGCTAAAATTTTAAGAAAAAAAATATTTTTTTATGATAACTTTGGCATGACCCTGTATATTTTCGTGAAACGTGGTATGCATCTTCTATGAATCAAAAGGCGTTTACTGCTGTACAACATAATTTTTTATTCTTGCCATTGGCGTTCGTGCGGGATTTGAACTGCATTATTTTAAAGAGAAAAGTGTTACGCCACTGCTTTTTCTTTACATAAAAATTATTTTTTAAATCCTTATTCCTTACTGAGCAAATCTGGTCTCTTCATTTTGATTCATTTGACGTACGGTTTTCGCATAAAAAAATAAAATACATTGATTTGCATCTCGCAAGACCACTTACCAGAAAAAACAATTTATGCAACTTTAAACAACAATTTATTTAACAGAATGGTTTTTAAACGGTAAAATTATGAAATTATGAGAACTTAAATACATTTTGGAATCTTAACACAAAATTACCCTGAACGCACAAAGAAATAAATTAAATCAGGTGTTGAAAATGTCCACCTCCTGCAAATATGCTTGCATCTGCTCTTTTTCTGCTGGACTTACGTAGTCTTTGGAAAATTCTTTGGAAAATGCCGGGACTGTTCCTAACTGTTTCGCAAGAAACTATAATGCGATTTCTCAACTGCTCTTCAGTATGAATTGGTGTGCTGTAAACCAATGTTTTAAGATGACCCCACAGAAAGTAATCTAAACTATTGAGGTCTGGGGACCTAGGTGGCTATGCCTGTGGTCCTCCGCGACCTATCCAGCGATTATTATAATTTTCGTTTAAATGTTGGCGCGCCAGAATACTGAAGTGCGCTGGCGCCCCGTCGTGTCGATTTCTTACTAAAATGGGAACATCTTCCATCAAGGCTGGCAATTCTTCCTTGAGGAACTGCCGATAATTATGCCCATTCAACCTCTCAGGAAGAAAATAGGGTCCAATTAAATAATCACCACATATTCCAGCCCACACGTTAACGGAAAACTGGTCCTGGTGACTGGATTCCACGATTGCATGTGGGTTTTCTTCAGCCCAAAAATGATTATTGTGAAAGCCCATACATGTAATGTATATCTGCAAACTCAGAATTCGTAAAATGGACCATGTTTTTTTAATAATATTGTTAATTTTAATGACTTAAATACGTACCAACTAGACTAGGTAGACAACTGCTGTCAAAACTGTAAATGTGTACAAAACAAAATCTGATTCTTACCTATTTTATATAGATATTTTACGTTATTAATCCTTGATAATACCCAATTTCATAACAATGTTCAAATCAATGTATTTTATTTTTTTATGCGAAAACCATACGTCAAATGAATCAAAATGAAGAGACCAGATTTGCTCAGTACGGAATAAGGATTTAAAAAATAATTTTTATGTAAAGAAAAAGCAGTGGCGTAACACTTTTCTCTTTAAAATGATGCAGTTCAATTCCCGCACGAACGCCACTGGCAAGAATAACAAATTATGTTGTACAGCAGTAAACGCCTTTTGATTCATAGAAGATGCGTACCACGTTTCACAAAAATGTACAGGGTCATGCCAAAGTTATCATAAAAAAATATTTTTTTTCCTAAAATTTTAGCACTCTAGTTCAACAGTTAAGAATTTTAGAACATATGTTTATATGAAGTTTTTTTCTTAAAATGGGCCCTATAATAAGCTCCTTAAATATTTGCATCTTATTAAGAAACACCCTGTATAGACCAGTGCTGAAGCCTTTGAAAATGGTAAAAAGTGAAAAAAAATAATAGTAGGATGAAACCCATTGGAAAAGATAGAGAATATAACAAAAATGAAAGGAAAAATAAATTACGGGCGATCCGAGGTCGGGAACATCCAGTTTAACCGGAAGTTGATTTTTTTGGGAAGATAATAAGAATTGAAGATAGGGACATGAAAGCCGTTTCGCTCTAAGAGTACTGTTAGAAAGTTAGAAGCTGTCAAAGTTCAAAAATGTCACTTTTCAAGAGTCAATATCTCGGAAACTCTAAAGTATAGAGTAATAATGTATTTAATAAAAAATAATTATAATTTTATGTGGAATTTAAAAATGCAATAATATACAGGGTATTCCATTAAAAAAAAGAAATTAATAGCTGCCCAGCTTTCTTGAAGCACCCTGTATATATTTCAGAAATGTTAGAAGATGAAAGACAATTAAATAAAATCGACGTGTCCGAGCGTTTTTTATTCAGGTGCTTCGTTTACTTGCAAAAGGTAGTTTTCCAGACTTTATGTCCTCACTGTATATTATATAAATGTCATTTTCTAGTATACCAAAATCAAAAATCAATTGGCAAGTTTTTAAGATATTTGAGAACAACCAATTGTTTTTTTATATCTATCGGCTAAAAGGATACATTTCAATAATCTAACTAACGTAAATTGAATCGAACTATTTGTACAAGTATTTTCCAGCAATCTGTATATACATTCTTGTCTAAATCCTGTAATTAATTAAACAATATTTTACAACATTGTGTGTATGTAGGGATAATTCTGAAATTTCAGAATTAGGTAAGTATTTACCTATTCAGGGGAGACCGGGGGAATGCCCCGCACGGGGAAATACCGCGCAGGCCACTGTAGAAAAAACTGCAACCAGGAATGCACAGGTGTATATCAGGAATTGTTGCCGTAGCCATGTCAAGTACGCGCCAATAGTTTGGAATAATTGCCGGCAGTCGTTAACCAACAGCGAACGTATTTGTGCTAAATGGATTTTTGATCTATCTTTTGTGCAAATTAATCGGTTGATAATTATTAGTTACTGGGCATATTTAAAGATGATATATTTTATTTTCATTTGCTAGGGCCTATAGAAGTGTTGTCCTAAGTGATCACCAATAAAATGTAAGTACTTTTCTTGAATTAAATTTTTAGGTTGGAAAATATCTCCCGGGGAAATACCGCGCATAATAAAGGGGGAATAGCGCGCTGTTTAATCTGCGGAGAGTTTGGAAAGGACAACAAGGTCTGGTATCGTTGCACTTTCTGCTCAAAGGGGGCACACGCCGCTTGTAGTGGAAAAGAAAAAGTAAAAGTCTACCTTTGTGACTACTGTTGCGAACAGTTGTTTTTTTTACCTAAGTATCTGTTTGAATGTGTTTTTTATGTTACTTAACAATAATGTTTCTTTATTTCTTTGCTCACTATTATATTTTTTTATTATTTGCGTTACGTACATACCTGTATTTTATGTATAATAAAGTCTTAGTTAAACTGTATTGAAACACTTCACTGCGTGCCGTTCCCCCAAATGCCCGGGTAATACCGCGCAGGCACTCATTTTTATTTTTTTGTGTTAATGGACATTACGAAAAGAAATGTTTGATTTCCAATGTTGCAATAGTTCGTGTATTGTATTAACACTCCTTATACAAAAAATTACGCCAAAGATAAAAATATTTAATAATTTAGGAGTAATTCTGCTTAGGTGCGCGGCATTCCCCCGGTCTCCCCTAATCTTAATACTGGCCCGGAAAAAAAATTGAGAAATAACGCATACCCGAGCACAAAAGTTGATTTATCAAATCGGATCTACATATTGCAACCTCATAATTATTGGTAGTGTGTGCTAATATTGATTTTCAGCTAATTAGCCTAATCGTCGCTTACGTTATAATCTGAACTTTACTTAAATGACACAATCCACCTCGCAATCCACCCATTGTTATGGGAATTATATAACTTAATACTGGGCTAACGCGGCGATAGAAATGTTCCAATCGATCGATCGATGCCACAAGTTAGTTTTCCTGACTTGTTAAATACAGCTAAGTATATCGGTTGCAATAAAAGGAATAGCAACTTTTTATAAAAACGAAACATTGACACAAAAAAATCAATCGCAAATTTAATAGCGCTATGCATTATTGCCACCCTGTGTTTTCTAAAGGCGGCTTTAAAAAACAATGGAATCGTTTTGGAAACCAATATGGTTTTAAATAAAAATTGTAATGTGATTCGTTTTTATTAAACTTACATCGTAAATCTGATAAAATGGTTAGTTTTACTAGAAATGAACAAATTGATATGCTCCTAATTTTTGGAGTGACCAGAGAAATTCTTGTGAAGCCGCAAGATTGCATGTATACCGGGTGTAACAGGATCATGGTACACCCCCCGTATCTCCGTCAGTTTTAAAGGTAATTGATTGAAATTTGGGATATCCCATATACATAATAAGTGTCACTTTTTGGCCTACAAATGATTATTTTTTCACTTCCGGTTTCGCCGGAAGTGACACCAACTTTCGATTTTTAAATGGAACACCCTGTATATTATTACATTTTTAAATTCTGCATACTTTTCTGAATCCAATGATACCACAAAAGTGACATTTCAAGCGAAGAAATATTTATTATTTAATTTTTAATTTTCCATTTAAGTGTGCCATGACGGTTCCGATTTATTCCAATTGATCCGTCTAATGCTAGAAAAATCGAAGTCCCGTCAAAAGAACTAAATTGCGTTTTTTATAAGCAAATAAAATTCATCGTAATCGTTTTTGGGGTAAAACTCAATTTTTCCAAATGGAACCATATTGGTACTGTGGTACCATTTCTTAGTACTATTAATAAGGAATTTATTCATACCTGGTAATAACATGTGCGATAAATACAATAAAAATTATAGCTAAAAGAAGATACAATTATTTTGTTCTAATTTAATGCTACGAAGTTACTAAGGTGGCTTTGAAAACAATGAAATTATTTAGATTGTCTAATAAGTATTCGGTGGTGTATCGGTATTTTTATTGTGTATTGGAAAAGTCTTTACATTTGCTGTTATTTTTGTTCACCTTAGTAACTTCTTAGCATTAAATTAGAACAAAATAATTGTATTTTCTTTAAGCTATAATTTTGATTGTACTTATCGCACATGTTATTACCAGGTATGAATAAATTCCTTATTAATAGTACTAAGAAATATGGTTCCATTTGGAAAAATTGAGTTTTACCCCAAAAACGATTACGATGAATTTTATTTGCTTATAAAAAACGCAATTTAGTATTTTTGACGGGACTTCGATTTTCCTAGCATTAGATCAATTGGAATAAATCGGAACCGTCATGGCACACTTAAATGGAAATTTAAAAATTAAATAATAAATATTTCTTACGCTTGAAATGTCACATTTGTGGTATCATCGGATTCAGAAAATCATGCAGAATTCAAAAATGTAATAATATACAGGGTGTTTCATTTAAAAATCGAAAGCTGGTGTCACTTCCGGCAAAACCGGAAGTGAAAAAAAAATCATTTGTATGTCAAAAAGTGCCGCTTATTATGTATATGGGATATGGGTGATTCTACAGAAATTGGATAAATCAGAGTAACCCAATAAAATAACACAAACCGCAAAAAAATATTTAAGTTTTATTACAAATATTTAAAGGGTGTGTTCTTATTCAAATCGGCAGTTAATAAAATTATTAAGTTTTTAACATTAATTACATTTAATTATAATATTAAGAGCTATATTATCAGTACCCTGGAGTGTAACTGGGATAGGTCTCACGTCAAATATTGGTTTATCTGGGTCGTAAATTTTTATATTTGATATTTTCATAGTGCATATAAAATAACTGTAATAAGATTTCTCATGGTAATGAGTAATTCAATTTTTTATTATTGATTTAGGAAAAAATAAACATTTAACTTTGTAACTCGTATAAAGCATCAGTCCCCTGGCACTCTATTAAATTTAAAAAAGCGCGCCTATAAAGTAACCAATAAAATTCAAACTAAGCAGATGCCGACATTCATTGGTTGTGAGCGGAGTGGTAGTTGATTAGTCGGTTCCTGATGTGTTATTTAGTCGGATATGAGCCGTTACTGTGCGAGCACGTATGCGGACCAATCGATGGGTCAGTCCACTGGTAAGTGTTTTAATTATTATATTTCAATGTTTTTTCTTTTATTTTTATTTGAATGTTCGTGTTTTGATATACTATAACAGTTGACAGTTAAATACTCGTATCAAACTGTAACTTAAAAGGAATACATTTATTATTTATAAATTTCATCAGTCCCCTGTCGCCAGTCCCCTGACTAATTTAGATCCAGGGGACTGACGTTTTTACAGAGGACTGACTATAATCCTTTCTACAACCTTTTTTTTTTGGGTTTTTCATTGTATTTTTTTCTGTTTTAGAAACAGAAATGCCTTTAAAAGACAAGCAATCAGAAGATGAGCGCTTAAAAAAGAAAAGGGAAGCTGAAAAAGCATATGAAAAATTTGACAATTCGGTGAACATTAAATTTGTTCAGTGGATAAGTAGATTATGTTGATCCTAAAACTAAAAAAAAACAAATTTGTAAATAAATACAGACAAGTATTTGAGTTACCACCTTGTGAGGTAATTTTAAAATTGGACAACGCTTCTTTAAATTTGATTGTTAGACTGACATTAACATAACACAGTTTAAATGCTATTTTAATATCTATATTTTATACAAGAATATTTCGTTTGTATTTTCCCTACCTAGGTGTGCTTTTAATTCATTTGTTTTTGTTTTGTTAGTAGCTCTGTAATACCTACACAAGTTTTTAAGAAAACCTGTTTTCTTAAGTAATAATTATAAAATAAATAGTACATGTTATTTTTTAGTCCCCTGGTATTTTAATCAGTCCCCTGTCAGTCTCTATAACCTTAAAACCATTTCTATACCATACAAAATTTCTAAAAAAATTTAAAAATATGTATTTGTTTCGTTTGGGCAGCTTACCTTAACCAAAAATGGAAAATTGTCTGCCTATATTATGACAACGATTTTTTTATTCAGTCCCCTGTAAATTTAGTCAGTCCCCCGATGCATTTTTTTTTTAAGTAGCCAAAATCTCTAAATAGTAAATAATTTTACTGGCCCTTCTGAGAACTGAATCTATACTTGGTCCTTGGTTGTTTAACAGTTATTTTAATGGCATTTAAAAAGAAAAATGTGTAACACACTTGTGAATGTAATATGACCTTACTTTCATAGAATTACTCATATCCCAAATTTCAATCAATTACTTTAAAAACTAACGGAGATACGGGGGGTGTACCATGATCCTGTTACACCCGATATATTGTATGTTTTATAAACTAATGACATTACACCTTTAAATTGCTTTTCAAAACCATATTCCATTGTTTTTTAGAAAAGAGAGGGGGGCAATAATGCATAACGCTTTTAAATTTGCGATTGGGATTTAAGACAAATTTTTCAGTGTCAATTTTAAAATAGCATAGGAGTGTATGGTATCAAATTGTTGTAAAAAAAATGTTCGTTTTAAATATATCCTAGTGAACCACCATCGTTCCATTTGGAAAAATGCATGGAGTAAACGTCAAGAAAACAAAATTTCATTTTTTAAACGCTTGTGAAACTTAGAAAGTCAATTATTATAACATAATTTTAATTTTCATATACTACTTGACTATAAATTAACAGATTTAATTAGTTGTTAATATAATGTTATAAAATGTCAAAAAATGACAAGTGAAGCGTCATTAAACTCATAATGTTATATGCTGAATCCCAATAAGTAAAAATATACAAGATGTCCCATGTAAAATACCAAAGTCAAGGTCACTTCCGGTCAAACCGGAACCGGAACCTCTTATGCATAATGTCAAAATTTCATTTTAATATCTATAAATATAAAAAAGTTATAGGGGTGAACGTCTTTTGAGAAACACCCGGTATATATTTTTTAAGTTTATAGTATTTTCTGAAAATTAAATTGGACTAACTTTTTAAACTTCATAATTTCTTTTCCAGTAAATAATATTATTGTATAGTTGAAATAAGTATTTCATGTAAACATTACGTCCCTATATCCATATATAGTCTTTGAAAATATTTATAATAAATAACATAAACCTGAAACCTAATATATATAAATACTAGCCAATGCTTTAAATCCAACTAACATAACATACTACCTAAATACCTATTAAAAAACTCTTTTTAATGCATCAAAAAGACTTTTTTTAAATAAAACCAAAAAAATAAAATGTTTTAATGTTTTATGGCACTGTAACGCTATAAAATCTCTTGGGATCTCC
The DNA here is from genome assembly GCA_963969555.1 of Polydrusus pterygomalis. Taxonomy (NCBI): domain Eukaryota; kingdom Metazoa; phylum Arthropoda; class Insecta; order Coleoptera; family Curculionidae; genus Polydrusus; species Polydrusus pterygomalis. The sequence continues at coordinate 74,717,457 of OZ018380.1, read as the reverse complement.
AAATTTCGGCTGTATCCAAATATTCACCTTCTTTCCATTCTGATCATCCACAACAAAAAAACTATTCCAGTCGAATAAAAAATAGAAGCCGCTCTTTGGAGTTGACGTTTCAATTTCTTCATCTGACGTAACTGCGTCGAGTACAGTTTTGGTAGAGGTCTCTTTTGGGGGACTGGAATTAGTATTACCTTCAAAAAATAAACTCTATAATGTACAAGAACTTCACTTAAAAAATGTCATCTTAATTTTAGAACATTTTTTCTTCACACTTAATACTGAAAACTTTAACTTTAAAATAATTAGTTTTTAATTAGAGAAATCGATTTAAGTACCGGTCAAAATTAATATTTTAACAATTTTATACTGGTATTTTATTGATTGTTGCTGTGATTAAGATCTACTGTTGTAGTTATCGTATATACCGGGTGACCATGAGTGAGCTAGCTCTCTGGCTACCATTTCTTTAGTTTTGAATCGAACAAGATAAAACTTCGCAGGAGTCATAGGCTAATAAATTACACTTTTTAAGGTACTTGTGAAATTTTATCGACTTCCGGTTTAGCCGGAAGTAACCTTAAAGTTTCGATTTTCAAATGGGACACCCTGTATATTTTTTTATTTTTAAAGTCTAGAGATCATTTTACGTATAACTACTATTTTTATTAATTTTTTATCAATTTAACATTTTTTAAATTAATTTAAATTATTATTTTTTATTCATAGTGCCGTGACCCATCTTAAATCGTTATAATATAAGTTAATACATCTACAAAAATACCCATACAATAATAATAACTGCTAAATAGTTATAATAATAACTAAGTACTTAGATTTGATCAATAATAAATTTAAACCAGCAATAATATTTAATACTACCTAGATATTTATTTACCAATTACAAGTAAATAAGATAACAATTATTATTAACAGTTGTTGTACATCATAACCATAGATATTTACCTTTAGGTAAGCGAACAATAATCACGAAAGTGGCAAATTTATGGCCTAGCGCATGTAAACAAAGCTACACACGATTAGATATGCGCACTGCAACATTATTATTTGATGAATGGGGAAAATAGGCAGGTCCGGGCTTTAAAATTTAAGTTCTTGCTCAAGAAATTGTAAAAGCTGACATTCAATGTATTTTTACGTGTAAATAGCTAAAATCTGCCCTAAATTCTTGCCAAAAAATTGGAATTTCTTCTCAATTTTTAACCATTGGGAAAAAAGGTAGTGATTTCTGGTATTTCAGTAGTTGCAAAGTCTCAATCAGATTTTAAATATAGAAAATTGTTTTTAAGGTTTTGTTTTTAATATTTGTTTTAAAATGATTCGTCCTCCTGTTTTTACTTACAATTAAAATAGTCTTATAAAATCCAATAGAAAACAAAACCGGCAAAATAACCAAGCGTATATACCTAACCTCAAGTCAAATATTAGTTGGTATATAACTTGTATTGATTTTTATAATTTGGCAAAAACTTGGGTACGTGTAAAACATTTTCAGGAACAATTGCTTGTTCAAGAATTTGAATAAGTTTTTGCCTGAGAACTTGACCCGTGGAATACTTTCACCCTTGGATTAATATAAACATACCTAGGTATTTACTTTTTTCTTTTATATAATATACTAGCGTGTACCCGGCATGCGTTGCAACCCGCTGGTATAAATACAAACCCGAACAAACCCGATATATTAGTACCCGGCATGCCACTTTCTGAAATTGCACCCGTGCGAAGCCGGGCGGGTCGCTAATTATACATACAAACCTTCCTCTTGAATCACTCTATCCATTTAAAAAAACCGCTTCAAAATCCGTTGCGTAGTTTTAAAGATTTAAGCACATATAGGGATATAGGGACAGAAGGGCGATAGCGACTTTGTTTTATACTATGTTAAGAAGTATAGAAAAAAAGGGTCTTTTACATTTTTTGAAGCAATATATTGCCCGAAAAATAGGCGTACCTACTTAATAACACTGGCCGACAAGATTTTTCTAACAGAGGTCAGCTCTTTATTTTTAAAATGGAAATACCCTTCTAATAATAGAAAAAATATTAGGAAAGCCCCAATACATACCATTTTTCAATAGCTTAATAGGACCATTTTACATTAGCAGGTAGTCAATTTAATTAGGGGCGGTAAAAATGGATGCATTTTATAACAGAAAAATTACATGAACTGTAGGAATTTTAGTAGGACTTCATGGAGGATTTACAGGATCAGCATTATGTAATAAAAGATTGGCCACAAAGAAGTGAATTTCAGCCGGGATCTCAAAATGTTAGTTTGCACCTCTTGTAGACCCCAAAAAAGTCCTTCTGCCTCCTCTTCACATTAAACTTGGGCTGATGAAAAACTTTGTGAAAGCTATGAATAAAGACGGTGATGGATTCAAATACCTAAGACAAGTCTTTCCCCAGTTAAGTGATGCCAAATTAAAAGAAGGCATTTTTATTGGGCCACAAATCAGAAAATTGCTGGACGATGTCAACTTTACAGAGAAGCTTACCAGGCAGGAACTTAGAGCATGGAACTCATTTGTTAGTATAGTAAGGGGATTTTTGGGCAACAATATGGATGCAAACTATCAACAGTTAGTTCATGAACTTTTAGATTCCTACAAATCGCTTGGTGCCCGAATGTCATTAAAAATTCACTTCCTCCATTCCCATCTGTCATTTTTTCCTGAAAATTTGGGAGCTGTCAGTGACGAGCAGGGTGAAAGGTTCCACAAGGATATCAGGACAATGGAAATTCGCTATCAAGGACGATGGGATCCAGCCATGATGGGTGATTCCTGTTCGTTTTTGAAAAGAGAATATATGACCCCTCATAAAAGAAAAAAAGAAAATTTAATTAGTGTGTTCAGTTAATATTTGTAATGTTTGTATTTTTCTTAAATGTAAGGTATGTTTAATAGGTGTAAAAATTTAAATATAGTCGATATACACAGTTAGAAAATTTTTAAATTATTATTTCAATAGATATTAAATATTGTAACATTAAATGTGGTACTATAAATGTAACAAGAAAACGTTACGTGTTACAACTTTTTTTTTCTCATTTTCGTATTTGGATAGGTCCATTCTACCACAATATGCTATTTAGCTTTGTGTTACAACAAAAAAAAATTGTCGGCTAGTGTAATTAGATTGCAGAGCTGCAAATAAAATAAACCAAAACTTGGTGTGTGTTTCCCTTTAATTTTTATACCTTGTTTGTGTAGCCTAGTCATTGTTTATATTCCAATCCGAGTCGCTAAAAGCACAAACACAATTATTCACTAAACTACACAAAAACTAGAAATCTGTAAATATTAAACGCCCACAATAAACAACAAGGAATCCTCAGAGAAAATTTAAAACACAACAAAAAAATGGCGCCGAGCCATTTCTGGAGTATATTTTGAGCATGTTGCCAAAGAAGGACAGATCGATAACAAGAGGTTTGTGCGCATGCCCAATCCTGCTGGGAGGGAAGAAATTTGGCCGATGAGCCGTGCTCTTAGACGTATTTTTTCACCCATAAAACGCAACTTTTGTTAGCGCAGGAGATAAGCTGTACGTATCTAAAGGTAAATGTCTATGGTCCTAACAAAGGCTTTATCCCATTATTTGTCAAAAAGATATTTAATTGTTTGTCATAGCTAATCAGATGTCATTTGATCGTGGCTTAGTTGCCTATTTGATACAACAATAAAAATGGCTATTGAAAGAAAATGAAGTTTTCTTTAGAAAATCCAAAAAGTTTTTATGTTATGATGATGCATCAATCGATTCATCTCTTAAAACTAAATCTAATTATAGGTACTATGAAAGTGGTATAGTTGTATTTAGTTTTTTTAAGTTATTATCAAAAATGTGATTTAGTCAACATTAAACGCTCTTGTAAGACAAATGAAAGGTGATAAAATTGTGTGCATATTTTTGTACATGTGTTAACGTATAGTAGAACGATCTAAGATGGGTCATAACGATCTGGATGAAAAATAAAATTAATTTTAAAAATGTTAAATTAAGACAAAACTAATAATTTATTATCTATCTATAAATAAAAATTATTAATTAAAATAGTGTAGTTATACGTAATATAATCTCTAGATTCCAAAAATCAAAAATATTCAGGGTGTCCTATTTGAAAATAAAAACTTAAGGTTGCTTAAACCGGAAGTCGTTAAAATCTGACAAGTACTTTAAAAAGTGTAAGTACTTCTTTTTATTAGCCTATGACTTCTGCAAAGTTTTATCTTGTTCGATTAATATCTAAAGAAATAGCAGCCGGAAAGTGATCTCATGATTACCCTATAGAAAACCACTAGTGACTAGTGCATCAAAATTATAAATAAATTTGCCATAATGCGTGTTGTATCAAAACTGCATGAGGTTATTTTAAATTTTTTCCAATCATCTTTAAAAAATCCAGTTTGTGCATGGCTATTTCCGCATCTTCGTTACCGAAGTATGAAAAAATTGATACAACAATTTACCAAGATAGACAAAATGCGTATACAAAAAAAATTTCACCAACCTCCAAACGACTCCAAAAAATCCTGAAATTGTTGATTATCTTGATTCAGCTGTCTCTTCATTCTGTTGAATCGTTTAAACAATAATCTGGGCCTGAATGAGTTGCTCATATAATCAGCCAATGGATTAGGTCCATTCTTCATAAATAATGGAATGTAATTTCTGTTGATGACATTCGGATGGGACGAGTAATGTATCCTATGACGCATTCTTGGCATGAATTTATCGAAGAGATATTCAGATGAACAACAGCTTAATAAATTGAAAAGTATAAGGCTGTACAAACTTAAAATCATCTAAAATCATAATAAAAAAACGAATTAAAAGAAAAAACTTGTCGGACTTCCATTCTCTTTATTTTGTTACTTAACACAACGTTTCGATTAGTTAGTATCTGTAGGTAACCGTTTTCAATTAATTATATTAATTAAATTATAATTCTAAATTATATTAATTAAATTCTGTCTTAAATACTATCCATGTGCGATGAAGCTTGATGACTCCGACTACATGCTTATTGAAGTGTGAAGTTTGAGCTGTTGGTTTAATTACTAATACAGAAACGAAGAGGAGCAAGCATTTCTTACCATATCTTATGTCAAGGGGATTTATGAAAAGATTAACCAAAAACTATAATATTAAAACAGCCTTCAAATCTGGAAATACGCTTAGAAGCTTCCTTACAAAAGTAAAACCCCCCGTAATGAAAACACAAAAAATTGTATCTATCAGATCACTTGCGAGTGTGGCGAATCGTACAATGGAGAAACGAGAAGACCTCTTCCCGTACGAGTTTAGGAACATCTAAAACATATTCAAAGGGGTGAAACTTCGAGATCAGGTATAGCGGAACATGTAGGTATGGACCAACCGACATAAGATACAGTGGTCAGAAGCCAAGGTTTTGGACACGAAACAGCACTGAAGAAAACGAAAATTCAAAGAACAGATAGTTTATAATTAAAATACCCAAGTATACTCGTAGATATCCCAAATATCTGGAAACCTCTTCTTGTCCAAAAACAACAGCTCAAACTTCACACACCAATAAGCACGTAGGCGGAGTCATCAAGCTTTATTGCACATGGATAGTATTTAAGACAGTAGCCTTAGAATTATATTTTAGTTTACACTTGAAAACGGTTAGATATACTAACTAACCGAAACATTGTGTTAAGTAACGAAATAAAGACAATGGAAGTCCTACAAGGTAATTTTTTTGATATTACTTCATTGTCTACCTTCTACAAACAAACGAATTGCTACGTGAATACCAGAAGTCTTCACCCCTATTCCCTAGAGAGACAGGGTGAACAAATATTTTAAAGAATAATTAACTAACCAGTAACTGACTGTGACATAAAATGACATTCGCAGAAATCTTTCAATCAGAGTGACCCAGTTAGCTTAATTATTCTTGATTTACTAATGAGACAAAATTGTTTTACCGATCAATAATAATTTTACCGGTATGTTATTACCAAAATAGATTTATAGGGAAAAGAAAAGCATAAAGTCTTTCTCCACAATTTTTAGTTCAATAACTAGACGAACCTAGGGTAGAATCGACATTTTTCGAGTGTAGAAACACTCATCATCAGGAAAATGAAGCAAATATAGTGAACAGCTGATGTTGTTAGCAGTAGAGAAAAATAAAAAGTGGGACTAATCCATAATGAAGCTTTCAATGGCACGCATGGGGAGTGAAAAAACTTTTTGTAGTCAAACGACAGAAAACATATCAGCACGCTGAAAGGTCAAGGACCAGTGAAAAGCCACTGCGGGTGGGAAATGAAGAGAAAAATTAGGAAGTATCAAATAAAGGACTTTGTAGAAATCATTTTAAGTGTACGTGATAAAAAACATTTTAGTTTGATTCAACTATGTCGGAGAAGTGTGAAAGACGTCAAGTATGAGGGAGAGAGAAAGAAAAAATATGTTTTTTATTAAAGTAGTGTAGATGCTTTCATTTAGCTTGAAATAAAATGCCGTTGGGGTACTAAGCTTGTTACGGCCCAGTTACCCCAGCAGAACCCAAAACTGACACATTTAGTTTAAAAATAGGTTTAAGACATTTTTAAACTAAATGTGTCAGTTTTGGGTTCTGCTATGGTAACTGGGCCGTAACAAGCTTGGTACCCCAACGGCATTTTATTTCAAGCTAAATGAAAGCATCTACACGACTTTAATAAAAAAACATATTTTTTTCTTTCTCTCTCCCTCATACTTGACGTCTTTCACACTTCTCCGACATAGTTGAATCAAACTAAAATGATTTTTATCGCGTACACTTAAAATGATTTCTACAAAGTCCTTTATTTGATATTTTTCTCTACTGCTAACAACATCAGCTGTTCACTATATTTGCTTCATTTTCCTGACGATGAGTGTTTTTACACTCAAAACATGTCGAATCTTCCCAAGGTTCGCCTAGTTATTGAATTAAAAATTGTGGAGAAAGACTTTATGCTTTTCTTTTCCCTATATCATTCAACTTCACTTTGAGTATGGACTACTTCTTCAAAATAGTTTTAGTTTTACTACAAGAAATTCGTATTAAAATATTTTTTTGTTTATGACTAAAAAAATAAAACACTAAAAAAATTTTACAAAAAAATACTAGTTGACATTCTGAAACTCATTCTAAACCTATAAATGTCAATTTAGAATGGTTTTTAATTTAGACTCGTTTATAGTGAATAGGAATTCGACTTTTTTTGTAGTTTTAGATGTAATTAGGATTATTTTAGAAGAATTTTCATTCTTGCATAATTTTTGTCTTGCAAGAAAATTTGTCTCACAGGAGATCAGACCGCAAGACGAGACAGGAAAAATGCGGGAAAAGAGTGAAACACAATTTATATATGAATTTTATATACAACTTACCCTGTATTTTTCTTATTATGTGTGTTATATTATCACAGAATGTTCAAATTATCTTCGGCAGACTGAAAATTTCGAGTTATTTCTGTATTTGACTTTCTAATCGATGTATTCGCAACTTTCTTTAAAACACTACTGAATACCTGTTTGGAACTAAAAGGGTTATTAAAAGTAAATTTTATTACTATTACTTCCACCTACAATAAAGAAGGGTTTTAATACCTGAATAATTTAAATCGCTTCGACACTTTTACGTTTATACTTTGGTTTAATTTTATTTCTTTATAGTAAAAATGCATAATTTATTTATAAGTTTTGGACTTTTATTGTCTATAATAACCACAACATTTTACAAGTATCCCCATCCTGTAGGTAGGAGATAAATATATGACAATTAGTTTTTAACATACAACCGAGAAGATAAAAACCCAACGCGGTTTCTCTTAATGTTTACCCAATCCCAAAAGTAATTAAAAATTCTTTTTGAGGTTTCCATTTTCAAGTTAATTGTGGCTTCTCAATGAAAATGTAAGTACCTATACGTAAAAAAGTTTTCATCTTTACAGATCGGTGTGAAGTTGGCAGCCAAAAGTTAGCCGCCAAAATTCCGAAAACTGCGGAACGAAGGGCGTAGGCAATTTCGGCACCGGCCAGGTTGCAACCTGATTTTGATAGGAACTTTCGGCTCCGGGATGGAATGATTATATTTTTAATACAGGCATTTTTGGCCCCAACAATATATTTTAATTTTTTAACCATTTTAACCATAATTCATTATTATACATAACTAATATATTTACATATTACAACATATGTTAAATAAAATCTCAAAATTACTTATTGCTACTATAGGAATGATATGCTATAGTTTTTACAAAATCTAACCTAGAGATAAGCCCCAATTGGAAGTTTTGTACCATTTTTTTTAAATGCCAACTTATTTTTTAGATTTTAGTCTTTAATTTTTGCCGTTGTATAATTAATTGTCAAAAATATTTCGTACAGTAGGTATATGAAATGTTCCGTCCATATACATTTTTTCCATTTATCCAGATTATTTATAACTATAAAATCTTCACCTGTGCTCGTTCTGAGGAATAATCACTTACTGCTATGTTTGAGGCCGAAGTTTCTTGCAAGATTATTTGATTGATAATTACTAGAAGATACCTGATCCAATATGGGGCCGAAAGTTCCGCCGCCCCGAACAAGCATTGGCGGAAAATTCTTTAAAAAAATTTAATAAATATAAACTATTATTAAATGTTTTCATATTAAAAGGATGCTAAAAAATATCTCATCTTAAAACTGTAAATTGGGTTTGTTCGGGGTGGTTATGAAGTTTAAAGTCTAATATAATGATTTTGAATATAATTTGAGAATTGTACGGCCAGATTGTTGGTCAGGTCCCTTAAGGGAGATTACATAACTTTTTCATTAACAAGGGCCGGCAAGTCATACTTTACAGATATTACTGTCGGTGCTGATAGAATTGCTGTTTACAATTTTGGGTAGCTGCCAAATACAGAGAAGTTTTCAACATTGTTTAATTAAGTAATTAAATCTTACAAGAATATAAGCGTGTTTTAGTAATGTGCAGTGTCACATGAAGGTATATACTTGATATATAAATATATAAAATAATATACATACAAGTCTCCTTTTAGAATTCGACACATACAGGTGTTTCGCACCTAAGTGTCTATTATTAAGTTTTACTGTTGATTATATATAAAATAATATACATACAAGTCTCCTTTTAGAATTCGACACATACAGGTGTTTCGCACCTAAGTGTCTATTATTAAGTTTTACTGTTGATTATATATAAAATAATATACATACAAGTCTCCTTTTAGAATTCGACACATACAGGTGTTTCGCACCTAAGTGTCTATTATTAAGTTTTACTGTTGATTATATATAAAATAATATACATACAAGTCTCCTTTTAGAATTCGACACATACAGGTGTTTCGCACCTAAGTGTCTATTATTAAGTTTTTCTGTTGATTATACTAAATTAATAATATATGTATAGAATAGTACTTAAGTAAATAAATAAATTATACAATGATAAGTTGGAATATAAAAATATCTCTTGCATATTTTTTTTGTATTTCGAATTTAAATACATGTTTTTTAAACGTTATTTCTTTTAACAAGTAGATATAGTTGTGTTGGTATTTTTAACACGCTTTTATTAGCTTCACCTGTATGTTTGTTTGTTTGTTTATCCGTAACCGACTTAAAATTTTGTAGACCTATCAAGAACCGCTGACAATACAATAGTCTACACGCAAAAAATTCTCCTGTCAAATTTTGACAGCTGTCAATATGTCAAATCGTTTTAAAAAAAATGATATTAATGAAAAACTATAAGGTCGTATTGATGGTGGAAAGTTGAAAAAAATACGCAAAAAATCCTCTTGTCAAAATTTGACACCTGTCAATATGTCAGAATTATTACAATAACCGACAGTAATGAATCAAACGTGGGGTCGTATAGATATTGTTGCTAAGAATAGGGAAAAATTAAAAAAAAAAATCTACCCGTCAAAATAAAAACAATTTTTTTTTTAATTTTGAAAATTTTTGTCGTTTGTTCGGGTTTGTATGTATGTTTGTTTGTAACCGACTTCTTTGAACCCGATTTTGACCCACTTTAAACGGTCAGATTTAATTTAAATTTTGTAGACTTATCAAGAACCGCTGACAATACAATAATCTACTAATCTAGCTCAATCTACTTAAAAAAAATTTTTTTCTTAACAATAACTCAAACTAAAAAATGAAAAATAAATATAGTTTAAAAAAGCTAAAAAGACGCTTTAATAAATTAATCAAACCAAAAAGCGGTAAATAAATATAGTTTAAAATAATTCTTGAAATTCTTAATATAGGCAGAAATTAATAATTAATAACATTAGTATTATAGTGAAAAAAAAGCGTCGGGCGCTTTGTGCTATATTTTTCGTATATCGAGCACCCCATGCTTTTTTCACAATAATACTAATGTTTATCGTTCATTAATATTTTCTGCCTATGTTAAAAATTTCAAGAATTATTTTAAACTATATTTATTGTTAGTTTGATTAATTAAAGCGTGTTTCTTAGTTTTTTTAAACTATATTTATTAAATGAAAAGAAATGTTTCTAAATTTTTCCCTTTCAGGCAATATTTTATCACTTATTATAAAACTTATTGGTAATAAACTTTGGCAAACGCAAAACAAAACAACAAAGCTTATAGGTTTAAACGTAATTGCTATTTATTGTTTTATTTTTGCCCTAACTGTATTATATTGTACTCATAGACGCAACTACCATTTCTCGTCACTGTGATGTCAAATTGCTCAATTTCTAGGCTACTATGACTTTTTCAAAGGATAACATTTTATATCATAAAATTATGTTAGGCATTCAATATTCGAAAATTCCAAGGTTTTTATTAATAGCAGCCATAAAGTACAATAATAATAAGTATCTTTTATTACAAAATAGTTTCGTCAAAAAAGTTTATTGCCTTTTGAAATGTTTGCCATATCTATATTTACCAGCATTAGCTCAACGCTTATTTTATAATAGAGAACAGGTCATTAACACTAGGTCGCGGTCAATACCATGTTGTTTTTATGAAAATAATCTTTGTGGTTTAAAGTAATTAGTCAAATAAAATGATTATTATCTTTTTATTGTTTGCTTTATTTGAAAGAAATAATAATTGCGTTTGTAGATACAGTGCTTAAATAAAGTAAGTGTAGGAAAAGAATAATAAATAACAACTATTTATTAATTATTAAATTTAATAAAAGTTATTCACATACAAAATATACCGAGAAGTGCTTCTATAACGTGTTACAAGCAGTGGCGGCTCGTGACTGATTTAGATGGTGAGGCTAAGTTTTAGAAAAGAAGCGCCGTAGGCGAAAAATTTGCGCGACCTCGCCCAAAATGAAAAATTCATTCTGAAAAAAAATGTTAAAAATAAGTTAAACTAAAAACTGAAATATCTACCTACCTACAAAAAGATGAGCAGGATAGTCGGGAGAAAAATTTTCGGGACCACGCCCATAATTTCTCAAAAATTCACCAGAAAAAAACTGTTAAAACATCGTGAAAACCCAAAAATCTTTCTATAATACCGCCGTTTTTAACATAACGACAAACAATAGATAATTGTGATTTACAAATTATGTCTGTTGTTTCGTCAACTTGCCACGAAAATACAGGTACATTTAGTAATTCCTCGTCAATAAAATTTTGCAAAATGCAGTTAATTGCCGCAATGTCAAAGGTTTCCCCGGAGTCTCCCGTAGTACTGATGATTTTTTAACATATCGATTACGCATAGTATCGATATTTTTAAATATAATGATATTAAATTTATAATAATTTATTATCTGAAACCAAATCCTAGGGATTTCTTGAAAAATTCTGCTCATTTACTAAAAAATTAACAAGATCACAAGTAGGATTGCGAATGTTTACATTTACCTGGGGAAGTTGTGACGCTGTGCTAGGTCCCGCTGAATCCATTTTTCGCTAATAAGCACAAAACAAATAAACTAATAAGTAATAAAAGTAATGTAATATTAATATTTTAGAAAAATCACTGCCCACTGTTGGAAAAAAAGCAAAACAAAAATCAGTACCTACGGAAAACCACAAAAGTATTTACCGAAAACTATAATAAAATACAATGCCGGTATAAAAGTCAAATTCACTGTGCACTCTCTCTAAACTCTAAACTTTCAACTGGACAAACAACCTGTAATCTAATAATAGCATTTCTCCAAATACCGCGTCGCGGTTTAGATTAGTCCCCTCGTGTTCGCATTAAATTTACGTAGAGAGTTGAGGCTGGCCTCAAAAGAATGTTTTTATGCGCTATTTAAAGCTATATTCGACTGGACTATTACGGTATTATACATCACCTTAGATATTTGCACTAATACGCTAGACAAGGAAGCGGGAGGCCGGGCCTCTAACCATATACGACGGCATGCAGAAATGAGATGGATGATATAAGAACAAAACAGGCAACGAACGGATCATGAAAGACAAGGAAGCGCGAGACCGGCTTCTACGATATACGACTGCATGCAGAAATGAGATGGATGATAGATGATATATTTCTAGCGAAGCGCGTTAATATTGACGGCATTAATTCTAATGGATATATTATTATATTTATGCAAATAGTAAAATAAAATAAATTTGTTATTTATTTAATTTGCAAAATTATTGGTGAGGCACTGCCTCACCTGCCTCATAGGAGAAGCCGCCACTGGTTACAAGTCAAGCTTAACTAACTATTTTCTATTCATCGTTTCTTTTAGTTCTCTTCCTTCGAAATCCGATATTTTATTTTATTATCGGGGTTCAGACTAAATCACACTCGGCACTTATATTAAATTGGTTTCTGGTGTTAAGAATTAGTCCCAATAATATACGCCTTACATAAGGCACGTCATCCTTGGGTTTATCTCTTACTAGCGTGTACCCGGCCTGCGTTGCAGCCCGGCATTATACGACGTGAGATAATAAGGCGAACAAACCTCAAACTCAACCGTTTGCCGGCCCGTCCACAATTCACATCCATGCATAAAACATAGTCTGTCTTCGTCTATTCCGGCTTCGGTGCTTCGGATCGATCGTTAAACAGGCTTGGGACCGGTTAGGTTGGGTCGTTCGTTCTCCTTACTCTAATTTATGAGTGTTTATCAGTGTTTCTCTATAATATTATGCATGTATTATACATAAAAACCTTCCTCTTGAATCACTCTATCTATTAAAAAAAAACGCTTCAAAATCCGTTGCGTAGTTTTAAAGATTTAAGCACATATAGGGACAGGACGGGCGATAGCGACTTTGTTTTATACTATGTTAAGATATGCTAGGTTTTTATTAAATCAATTTTCCTACTTTACTTCTAAAAATGTTGTCAGTGACATCTTTTTTTTTATCTTGCCAAGTTCTGTTTAGAAAGATTTCCAAAATCCAACCGGTGATATAAGTACCTTGGTATTATACCTATTACCTACTACCACAAGCTGTATATTGAATACCGTTGACTGTCTTCCAAAACAAGGTGTGCCCATTAAAGCTTCTTTTAAATGGTAAAAATAGACTTTCGAAAGTACAAAATTATCAAAATAATTTTAATTACAACGTGCTATTATACAGGGCGTTTCATTAAGGTCGAAGAGCGGCCATATCTCGGAAACTACTGGGCATGGAAACTCAGGAAAAGAAAAATGATAATAAAAGTGGCCATGAGAAAATTCTGGAAATAATTTTCAAGTTCCGCATTTTGCCGCAGAGGGCGTAATTGAAAAGTAAATTTTAAAATTTTACATAACTCCGAAAATTCCACATTAAGGTTTATGTTTGATAACACCATTTTAAAGCTTGGACAATTATGCATCATTTTGGTCTTATGCTCATTGGCGTACCGACTTTAATAAGGGTGGGGGAAGCTGTTGAAAGTGTAATCATTTAAATCGCTGTAACTTATAAACGACTTATCCCATTTTAGCATACTAAAGACTGTTTGGAAGAGAAATGTATGCACTTTCACCAGTCGTATTTAGTTGTCCATAATAGTTCTAAAAAAATGCTAGAGGGCGCAATTTGCAATAACAATACATTTTTTGATTTTACTCCGAAAAAATAAATCATACGGTATAATTATGATACCATAATCGAAAAGTAGATGAAATTTGCTAGAAAAAATATTAAAACCGCAGCTCGATGTCTCCGTTCGTTTCTGAGTTGTTGCCAAAACAATAATTTTTAACACAAATTGCGCCCTCTAGCAATTTTATTAGAAACTATCTTGTACCATTAGATACGACAATTGAAGGTTATTCCAAACAAGCTTAAATTTAGTAAAATCGGATAAGTCGTTTAGAAGTTACAGCGATTTTAATGTTTAAACTTTCAATAGCTTCTCCCACTCTTATCAAGTGAAACTGTAAACATTAAAATCGCTGTAACTTCTAAACGACTTAACCAATTTTACTAAATTTAAGCTTGTTTGGAAGAGAAAGGTAAGTACCTTTAATTGTCGTATCCAATGTAGAAGATAGTTTCTAATAAAATTGCTAGAGGGCGCAATTTGTTTTAAAAATTATTGTTTTGGCAATAACTCTGAAACGAACGGAGATATCGAGCTGCGGTTTTAATATTTTTTCTAGCAAATTTCATGTTCTTCTCGATTATGGTATCATAATTATACCGTATGATTTATTTTTTCGGAGGAAAATCAAAAAATGTATTGTTATTGCAAAATTGCGCCCTCTAGCATTTTTTTGAGAACTATTATGGACAACTAAATACGATTGGTGAAAGTGCATACATTTCTCTTCCAAACAGTCTTTAGTTTGCTAAAATGGGATAAGTCGTTTATAAGTTACAGCGATTTAAATGATTACACTTTCAACAGCTTTCCCCACTCTTATTAAAACCGGTACGCCAATGAGCATAAGACCAAAATAATGCATAATTGTCCAAGCTTTAAAATGGTGTTATCAAACATATACCTTAATGTGGAATTTTCGGAGTTATGTAAAATTTTAAAATTTACTTTTCAATTACGTCCTCTTGCGGCAAAATGCGGAACTTGAAAATTATTTCCAGAATTTTCTCATGGTCACTTTTATTATAATTTTTCTTTTCCTGAGTTTTTATGCCCAGTAGTTTCCGAGATATGACCGCTCTTCGACCTTAATGAAACACCCTGTAGAGATGCAAAATGCTTGTAATATTAATTAAATTTAGGCCATGAATGTAGTCATCGGTTTAAATTCGGTGGCACAGACCTGGAGCCATGAAGCTTGACAAGCATGTATATTTAAATGGGATTCGTTAGAGTGCGGCGCTGAAGACCCAAAAATGGAAAAACCCCCGATATTTTTTGTATATTAGTAGTAAATATTGTAAATAAAATCTTAAAAAATATATATTAAGAAAACGTACAAAGTAAATGGCGCCAGCGACCCATTTTTTTATGCACTGTGGCAGTTAACGTGTTAAGAATAATAACAACAATTTAATTTTTTTTGCAATAAGGGTATTTAGCAACTAGATCGGTAACGTTAAACAGCGTAGTGGTCAATAAAATATTGTTTTTATGGAAGTAAAAAAATGATTTATGTTTTTCTTTGAAAGTAATTTGCCGACAAAACATGGGTACTTAGATAAATGCTCCCCAATATTTGTTTTTTATGTTTTCTGAATAATATTTATTTAATTTTTGTATTTTAGTAACATACCAACACAACAATTATTAGTTACAAGAAAAGAAGCAAAATATACCTTTAATATTATTTTAAGAAATAAAATAGGTATCAATATGACTCTCAGACTTAACAGAAACAAATTTCCGCAAGACGTTGTCAACAGCATTCCATCGATTTTTATCACGTAACTTTTTAATTTTTAATACTTGCAGTTATTACGTTAACCTTTCACAATTAGAAAATCTTTACCCAGACCGAAGGAATATCTGGTTCCAGGATGGTGCCCCAATTCAAGTGCGTCAATTTTTCAATAAAATGTTTCCAATTCAGTGTTCAGTGCATAGAGAGAAGAGAAGAGGCGAAATTAAGTGGCCTGCCAGATCCCCGGATTGCACCTCTTTGGACTTTTATTTGTGGGGTGATTTCAAAAATGATATTTGCCACTAGTTAATATTGAAGAAGTCTAGTATTAGAAATGAAATACTTAAAATTCGAATAAATATTTTTGAGAACGTCTATGCTCTTGCCGAGCTAATAATGGCAAACATCTTATAAAGTAGCTTCTGTTCAATTTTTAAGTATTTCCCATTTATATTGTGTTCTTGTTCATTTTTGTATTTAAAAGTTGTTTTAATAGGTCATTTTGAAGAATAAATCCATCAAATTATCTATCGCTGAATTTGTTTTTTCTGATTAACCCTGTACAAATACAGAAACGGTTTCGTTCTTCCTAGATGTGCCCTTTTACTATACGGATGTGACAATTTTCAAAATATGAAATTCGGTAGTAAATAAGCATACAGGGTATCCAGAAAATTTCCGTTAACCATATATTTCTCCAGCAAAAATAATATGACTTTTATAATGCCATTTTTAATTTCTCACCCTCATGTTCGATAGTCAAAGTTTGCAGTTAAAAACTGCTTTTTTTGAATAATTTAAGTATTTAATAAGATATTAATTTTAAATTTGGTACATTGATTCAACGTAAAAAATCACATCTTTTGAAAAAAACAAAATATAGAACAAAAAATGTTATATATTTAAAATAGGGGGGGTCCGGTACCCGCTGACTCCCCTTAATTTTTAGTACGTGCGCCAGTAACTTAAGAACTATATTTTTTTAGGTAATCATTTGTTTTTGATTATTTTTTGTTTCCCATAAAATTTCCATAAAATGATGCTAACCAAGTCAGCCGTTGTGGCATTGCCATGGATACAATATATAATTAAGTTAAACTTTGCAATAGGTGACAACACCGAAAGTAAAGAACTAGCGAAAAAGAATGTAAGGACAGTGGCGTACAGACAAAAACCTGAAGTAGGTATTAAACTAGTTAAATAAAATTATTTCATTGCCCCAAGAACTTACTATCGCTAATTTTCTCCCCTAACAGTAATTTGATCAGAAAATTTGACTGGTCTATCATTTTTACTATTTCTTTAAAACACACTGCCGATTTACTTTATGATTTGCCTCTATAGTGATTTAAAAAAATAAGACAAAATATTTGGTTTCAACTAGACGATATTTTGAATATTTATTATGTAGTTTTACTTAATTATATCTTGTATCCATGGTAATGCCACAACGGCTGACTTGGTTTGGCATCAGTTCAGGACCCATACAATTCAAATTATCTCGAAAACTTATCATTTAGGTAATCGAATTTTTATAGAATTAAAAAAATAATCAAAAAGAAATGATTACCTAAACAAATATAGTTAGGAAGTCACTTGACCCCTCCTATTTTAAATATTTAAATTTTTTTTTTGTTCCTCAAAAATATAACTCTTTATGTTAAAGCCATGTACATACCAAATATGAAATTATAGTCTATTTCAGAAAGGTGTAGAGTAATAAAAGCTCATTAGGTATGCAAAGGGACTCACTCTGTAGTCAAACCCGAACAAACCCAACGAATATTTAAGCCACTTTCATAATTTGGCATTGATTTCATTGCAAAATTCTTTCTTTTCATCAAGTGCAGGTAGTACCACCCGGGTTTGGGTCAATTTATGGGTTTTGCCTATTGTTGTCCATTCACAAACACTAAAAATGGTGTGATAAAGGCGTGTTGGTAGGATATTCGTAAAAAGGAAATAATTTTATTTTAACAGAATAAAAATGAGGCATTATGTACCGGGTGGTCAAATAAGCGAGGACGTCGGCTTTATCTCGGACACCATTAATCGTACAACTTTCGGAAATATTTTTTTATGAGTAAAGTGGTCAAGAGAAATTGCTGGAAATTACTTTTAAGTTCCTCATTTCGCCGCAAGGGGCACAATTAAAAATTGTTTTTTTAAATTCTACATTTCTCCGAAAATTTCCATATTAAGGTATAACTCTGATTACATCATTGGAAAGCTTAGACAATTCTGCATCATTTTGGTTCAAGGCTCATTGGCGTACCGACCTTGATAAGAGTGGGAGAAGCTATTGAAAGTGTAAACATTAAAATCGCTGTAACTTCTAAACGACTTATCCGATTTTACTAAATTTAAGCTTGTTTGGAAGGGGAAAATAAGCATCTTCAATTGCCGTATCCAAAAGTACACGATAGTGTTTAATAAAATTGCTAGAGGGCGCAATTTGTAATAATAACAGTTTTTTTCGATTTTATCCCGAAAATTCAAATCATACGGTATAACTATGACATCATAATCGAAAAATAGATGAAATTTGCAAGAAAAGATGTGAAGACCGCAGTTCGATATCTTTGTTCGTTTCAGAGTTATTGCCAAAACCATAAATTTTAACACTAATAGCGCCCTCTAGCAATTTTATTAGAAACGATCTTGTACCATTAGATACGACAATTAAAGGTACTTCCAAACAAGCTTAAATTTAGTAAAATCGAATAAGTCGTTTAGAAGTTACAGCGATTTTAATGTTTACACTTTCCATAGCTTCTCCCACTCTTATCAAGTGAAAGTGTAAACATTAAAATCGCTGTAACTTCTAAACGACCTAACCGATTTTACTAAATTTAAGCTTGTTTGGAAGAAAAAGGTAAGTACCTTCAATTGTCGTATCTAATGGTACAAGATAGTTTCTAATAAAATTGCTAGAGGGCGCAATTAGTATTAAAAATTATTGTTTTGGCAATAACTCTGAAACGAACAAAGATATCGAACAGCGGTCTTCACATCTTTTCTTGCAAATTTCATCTACTTTTCGATTATGATGTCATAGTTATACCGTATGATTTGAATTTTTCGGATAAAATCGAAAAAACTGTTATTATTACAAATTGCGCCCTCTAGCAATTTATTAAACACTATCGTGTACTTTTGGATACGGCAATTGAAGATGCTTATTTTCCCCTTCCAAACAAGCCTAAATTTAGTTAAATCGGATAAGTCGTTTAGAAGTTACAGCGATTTTAATGTTTACACTTTCAATAGCTTTTCCCACTTTTATCAAGGTCGGTACGCTAATAAGCCTTAAACCAAAATGATGCAGAATTGTCTAAGCTTTCCAATGATGTAATCAGAGTTATACCTTAATATCGAAATTTTCGGAGAAATTTAGAATTTAAAAAAACAATTTTTAATTGTGCCCCCTTGCGGCGAAATGAGGAACTTAAGAGTAATTTCCGGCAATTTCTCTTGACTACTTTATTCATAAAAAAATCTTTCCGAAAGTTGTACGATTAATAGTTTCCAAGATAAAGCCGACGTCCTCGCTTATTTGACCACCCGGTAAATAGTATTAGCTACACTTATTTTTTATAAACATTATAAAAAAAATACAAAATACAAAAAATACATTATACAGAAATTAAATTTTAAAAAATTATAATATTCTTCGTCATCTGAGGAACTGTCATCTCCTCTTGACGTTATAATTAACGGCTCGACGGTCCGATCGATCGGGTCGTCAAGATCCCACATTTTCTCCTCTTCTTTAATGACATGATGGACTGCTTTTCGCCAGTTCTCTGGTGTCACTTTCTTAATGGCTTGCTCAAATAGTAGCTTAACGTCTTTCATTTTGAATGTCGTGTTGTGTCTTGTTACAAATCCTTTTACTTGCGCCCATATAAGTTCTATAGGATTTAGTTCGCAATGATATGGCGGTATGCGCAGCACAGTTACACCACGTTTTTCTGCTATATCTTCCACGGCATAGTTCATAAAACGCAGTTTGTGTAAACTTTATAATCTACTAATTAACTAATCCCTACACAATATTTCGATTTTGACACTTCAGGCCAGAAAATATACCTTTTCTAATCCTCTTACGCAATTACTTGAAATTTTAATTTTACAAACAATACTATTTTTTCTCTGAAATTTTTGGTTAGTTATCATAAATAATTTAATGTACCTACAAAGTGTACCTGCGCCTATGGCCGACACCGAAATTAAGACGAACTGGACGGAATTTCCCATTTTATTACTCTACACCTTTCTGAAATAGACTATAATATCCTATTAAATACTCGAATTATTAGAAAAAAAAAACAGTTTTTAATTTCAAACTTTGACATAATATGGAACATGAGGGTCAAAAATGAAAAATAGCATTATAAAAGTCATATTATTTCGGCTCCAGGAATATACGGTTAATGGATTGGCCTCCTTTTTCCGGACACCCTGTATATACAGGGATGTTTTTAATTTAATTTTTCCTGAATGGAAAAAATTTTTAAATTCTTTTTTTGTAAATAATTTTAAAAGAAGTTTAAAGGCGCTTTTTAAAAAAAATATATTTGTACCCTCGATTTTTTAATAGTTATTAATGATACTAGTTCGATATGAAAACTATAATGAAACGTGTGCAACGTTAAACCACGAGGCGTTAGCCGAGTGGTTTAATTGCACAAGTTTCATTAACAAAGTTCATATCGAACGTGTATCATTCAAAATTTAATCTACGACAGTGCAAATAGATTTTATTCATCTAAATTTCATTGATATCAGATAACGTTTTCGTAATTTTTAAAATTTTCAGGTGTCCATATTAGTCGATATCATGGTAACCGCATTTTTGATTGTTTCAATTTCGATTTTGACTTCATTATTGCCGTCTAATTTTCTATTGTATGCAAAGTGTTTGCCAAAAATAATTTAAATATGGGAGATTCTGAATCCGAAAGTGTCCCTTCGGATGTCGAAGATATCGCGCAAAGCATAATAGATTCCCTACTTTCTAAGTAATAATAACAAATAAATAGTTTGCACCGACTTTCTTTTTGTTTTTTTATCTTAACATTTGTATGTTATTATGAATTCATAATGGCACTGTCGTAGATCCATAATCTTACAGCAACCGTTAATCCATTTTTATTATATCTTATATCTCTGCAAAAACCGATGGTCGGCTTTTCTTAAAAGCAAAATAAATAATGTTATTTATTTTAGTTATTTATCTAAAAAATAAAATAATCCAAATAATACCCTTGAAGCGTGTCATTGCGTGCGGTTAATATAATACGAAGCTTTAAAAACCTACAGGGTGTTATAGATAATGTAAGGTTCAATTAAGGACGTATTACATTTTTCTTATTTTTAATTAATTTTATTATATTTGAAAAGGATATTTCAAATTTATTATTTTTATTATTGTTTTAGTTATTACTTAACATCGATTTCAATTAGAAACATATGACCCCGATAGCAATACTCGTTGCCGAATGTAAATTTTTTAAAAACATAAAAGTGGTTTTCGTATTAACAATATAAATACAGTGTGTCCCCGGATGGAGTTGACAAGAGGAAAAAGATCTTTATTATTGATTTTACGACGAAAAGTTATTCTTTATGAAAAATTCTTCTTATCGAGAAAATTAATTTACCATATAAAAATTTTAGATCAGATGTACAGGGTGTCCAGTTTTCGACACTTTTGACGGGTATCTCAGTTAGTAGTACAGATAGAATGATGCGGTTTTCGCAAACCTGTGTCACTTTTTTGTGAAACAAACGATGCCCTTAACGAATTTATCATGGCCTTCTTGGTTTTTGAGATACAGGGCGAAATTGCTCTTGTCAGAATTGTATTTAGGTATTTAGGGTTGAATGGTTACTCATTTGTTACTTATGATATTGTTCAATTTCAACGATGGCCCAAAAGTATGAAAATTATGAAAAATACGATATTCTGGTATGCTTTATACGAAGCCATGAAAACTCCCATGAAGCTGCCGATTTATATTTCAATAGATAGGCATATTATTATTTTTTACAACGACTATTTTTAAAGTTATATTACGGAGTGTTTGTTTAATTAGCGTCTTATATTATCTTCATTGTCATCATCAAATAATTTTCAACAAAAATGGATAGGCACAAATGGAGCTGTAAGATGGCCTCCGCGATCGCCCGATCTATCGGTGTTGGACTTCTTTCTTTGGGGTTTTTGCAGAGCAAGATATACAATACCAGGCACAGAACTGTAGAGGAACTTCGACAGGCTTCCCATTTAGCATTTCAATTTCTACAAAACCACCCTATAAGAATTTTAAACGCGTCGAGACGAATTACCGAAATGTGTTAGCGTTCTATTAGGGAGAATGGCAACCATTTTCAACAATATTTATAAATAAAAAGTATGCATTTTAATCCACAATTTAATTGTTCTAGTAAAACAAAATCCAAGGCCTGCTCCTGTGACAGGATTGATCTGGTATATCACTAATTACTAGTTAATTACGTGGTAGCGTTCTGACTATAATAAACATTATTCATTATCAATGGTAGCGTTTCTGACCGACAATACCAGACCTGGTCCTTTCACATAAGGGTAGAATTACTAGTATAAATAACTAAGACAAATATATAGCAAAGGCACTCTTGGAGATGATGGAGTTCTTCATGATCACGTCAACGTCGTCTCGTTCTATTAATTGTATCTACTGTTAATACCAAACGACTTACCAATGTCGACCAAACAGCAATATCCAGGTGATGATATTAACAATAACCTCGCAGCGACGCGTCTTTCGGGCGCGAGAGCGAACCGTTCAACCTTTGTTAATGAAACCCTTTATATTGATTGTTACAATAAAACAACACCCAGTTTAAACAACAACTTATAAATCTATTAACAACAATTATAAAGAAAGGTAGAAAGAAAAGTTACTGAACAAGAAAAAGAAAGACTGTATAACTAATACAAAATATGTATTATGCTAACTAATAAAGAGAGATTGTTCTATTTAAATGCGTTTACTCTACGAATCCAAAAATTACCCATTTACTATTTAAAACAGATAAAATTACTATTTTTAATTCAATACAGCCCTGTAATTTAATCACCCAAAGATTAAATTATGATAATCCCCGAAAACTGAAAGTCTTATAAAAACACTAAAACCCTGAAACTTATAGGTAAAAACAACTTAGACCCACAATTTAACTTTACACTTTTAAGAAACAAAGGATCCACTACACAAGAGGTATCTCAAAGAGAGAAATGAGTCCGAAAATATGTACTCTTAAAAACCCACCTAATTACATCCGAATAAAGCATCTTTGGTACACAACAACAGAAACTTCGGAACTTCTAAACCGAAACCGTTAAGAGAACTTTAGGAACTTAGTAAACCGAACACGACAATAGAAACTTAGGAACTGAATTGTGAATCTCCCTGATTAAGCATCTAACTTCTAAAGACACCCCTTAAATTATGCTTATTCAAATATTTAGCTATTTGAACCTATAGAAAGTACTAAAATCAATATCATCCCTCGGTACCAAGTGATAGTTTATTCTATCCAACCAATCAGAGGTCATTTCTCTCTAAGACTCTGCCTTAGATCATAAAACAGGGTCGTCCCAATATACGATTGTAGACATTACCGCTAGGTGACTCTAGTTATACCCTCTCGATATTTAATTAAAACCTTTTCTCTCTTTATGGACATTTTACCTTAAAAATCATATCTATAGCTAAACAATACATTCCATACTTATAAAATAACCGTAAAAACGGTCTTACAAATAACATTCCTAAATAACCTTAAATTTAAAGTACAGCAATCAGATTTACTTAAAAAAAACCCTTTTAAGCTGTTCCAGGGAAAATAAAAGAATAAATCTGATCCGACTTTTACATACATAGAATGGTCAAAATACAAATTCCAGGTTCTTCCTATATTTTCCATTTTTTTCTCAATAATATGGTTCATTAGCTCATTATAATGGACCACCCACGAAAGTCCCTTTATTTATTATTCCCATCTGGGGTTAGTATAGATTCTTATAAAGTTTACATTATCTTTGACAAAACGTGCTCTTCTATAGATTCTATTATTTATTTGAGTTTTTGCTAACAACCAGCTTTTAGGGTATTATAGAAAAATAAACTTTATGACTTAACAAATCTTTAGGATAACTTGGGCAATTTATTTGTTTAAGAAAAACCGTTCGTATTTGTTTAAAATAGTTAGCTACATTTGGGTATTATTATTATATTTATTCTTGGAATAAAAGCTTTTAGAGCCCTTCTTTAAATTTTAAAATAGGAAACATATTGTTTTGCCTGAGAACGCACTTTAAATAAAAATAACTTAAAATAAAAACATAGATTTTTGCGTTCTATTACACTCCCAATTTTTTAAAAAATATGAATTTTAACCTTCCTGTTAAAACAAAGTGTCAACTATTATATATTTTTGAAAAGCTCTCAGTAAGCAAAATGCAAATATGAAAAAACATACAGGGCGTTCCATTTAAAAAAACACTACTTTGGTATATTTCTCAAAAATGGGGACACCTGTAAAAATACTAACTACGCCACTGGATTCTACGTAAAAAACTGTATAACACCCCGTTCTTATATTTTCGATTAGGTATAAGATAACTAAAATACAAGGGGTGTCTGAAAATGCACCGTTTCCAATTTCGCCCTGTATCTCAAAAACCAAGATGGCCATGATAAATCCGTTAAGGGCATCGTTTGTTTCACGAAAAAGTGACACAGGTTTGCGAAAACCGCATCATTCTATCTGTACTAATAACTGAGATACCCGTCAAAAGTGTCGAAAACTGGACACCCTGTACGTGTTGATAAATTAAGAAAACATGAAAATGCTTTAAGAGAGAAGTAGGTATCATTATTTATTATTTTAGACAAAATTTGTTTATAATCCAAAATAAAGCCTAAATACAAAATTTGAAATCTAAATTATAATTTTGTATTTTATTTTTTACAATAGAATTTATGAACATTTAAAATGAAAACCTGAGAGTGTTGGCCTATTTATATAACTTATTTCTAATTTGGACAAATGTGTGCAGATTATTGGAGGAGGATATGTAGAATAATAACTTTTTCCACAATAGGGAACTTGACAAAAATTTTAAATGGGGAAAAAATCTATAAATCATAAGTATATATTGTCATAAAACATGGCAGCAAAAAAAAAAACCAACATATTTCGTCCCAAAAGAACGCTAGAAAGATTTAAAAATGCCCCAAAATTCAAATTATCCCAAGCGGGTAAAAACGGGTCGTGACCTTAAGAAGTATAATTCGGGTGTGACATCCACGAAATAGGTTATAGGTTGGCAATAAATTGAACGACGTTGAGAATTCGACCTTAAAACAACAATACAATAACAATAACACACGGCAATCCAAATGCAAACTTGGTAGCTCGGCCACCGGTCAGGATGACGGATGACAGAAAAGTCATACTTCGTGACGTCATCGGGCTTGGCGCGCTTAAAAGGTCGTTTGAAATGCTTTTGACACGTGCAAAACTTTAAAGAATTTTTACCAAGTTATTACTGATTTTTAAGGAGTAATAATTGGGGAATATTTTTTTTAGGCCTAACTAAATCATATTGAAAAAAAAAATTGGAAAGTTCCCTATTGTACATTTCGAATGTTCATAAATTCTATTGTAAAAAATAAAAAACAAAAATTATAATTCAGATTCTAAATTGTGTAGTTGGGGTTTATTTTGGATTATAAACAACTTTGTTTCATAAACATTTTGTCTAAAATAATAAAAAATGGTATATACTTCTCTCTTAGAGCATTTTCATGTTTTCTTAATTTATCAACACCCTGTAGGTACATCTGATCTAAAATTTTAATATGGTAAATTTTCTCCACCAGCAGAATTTTTTATATGGAATAACTTTTTGTCATAAAATCAATAATACCTAAAGATCTTTTTCCTCTAGTCAACTCCATCCGGGGACACACTGTATATACTAAAATGTAGAAATAAATATCTACTTACCATAACCAACGACCGCTGATGTTTTCTAGCTTCGATTTCTCCAAAAAATTAAAGGGAATCATTTAGTTAGTAAAATTGTTAAAAAAAATGTTAATGCAATTAAATATGTATAATAATTATTAAAATTTATAAGCATAACATAAGAAATTATTTTATATAAATCAAAGTCCTAAATAAATAATCTATTACATGACAAGCAACGTTTGAACTTTTCGCTATCCAGCTAATAAAACCAAATGTTTACTTGTTATATAAGTATTACCGATGGTCTTTTTTCTCGATAGTACAATTTAATGCAACAAGTATGGTAGTCCTGAATAGCTCATAAATACAGCTTTTTGATTGGTAGAAAAAGTAATTACTAGAGTGGCATAAAGCAAGCATAGTAAGCATAAATTACTGTATATTAGGTAAGGCGACAACAAACTGATGCCATGTATACAGCAATTAAAAATATTACGGAAGGCATTCAAACAATAAATGCCTTGCAGTTTTCTTAGACCTTGCCAAGGCGTTCGACACTGTTAACCACAAAAAGCTCCTTTCCGTCTTGGAACGGTGTGGAGTTCGTTGTAGGGTTTTAGATATCTTTGAAAGCTTCTTAGCAAATAGGGAACAACGGGTAAAAATCAATGATACTTTTTCTAGCTTATATAAACTAACTTTTATCTATTAAGGCCCGGGCGAAAATTGTGTCATATGCTGATGATACAGTAGCTATATTTTGCGAAAACTCCTGGAATGAAACAAAAATTGCCTGCCAACAGGGTATGGAGAAGATAAAAAATTGGCTAGATATGTATCAGCTCTCCTTGAATGCAAGTAAAACTCATTATATAGCCTTTACCTTAACAGAAATTAATAAACCTAACTTTGCTAGTATTAAAATAAATAATATGGTTGATGAAATCAAAGAAACAAATGAAATAAAATACCTGGGCATAATTATTGACGAAAACTTAAAAGTACGAAAATTTATTTACAAATTTTATCAACTGCGTGAAACACTGTCTTGAAAATTATTAGTAACTATATACAAAACTCTAGCCGAATCACTCTTCCGTTATGGTATTCTAATATGGCGGGGAATGTATAAGAACTCACTACAAAAATTAAATATTACCTACTCAAAATTACGTATTAAAAATAATATTTAAAAAGAAGGCTGTTCCCTATTGACCTACTGTATACAGAAGAAATTTGTAATATAAGAACATTGTACTTTCATAGCATTTGTATATACGCCTTTAAAAACAATTGTTTTCAAAATTATACACTTTCCTCATACAACACACGTAGTAATAAACTTAGGCTTTTACCTACTCTTAGAGTTAACAGGAATATTAGCCATAGATTTATAAATTATACTTTACCTAAGTCCTGTAATATCTTACCATTATATATTAAATAGATAAATAACCTAAAATTATTCTCAAGACTGTTAAAAAATTTACTTATCTTTGAAAATTACGGTGAATTTGTTAACATAATAGAAAATTGACCGTTTTATTAGTTAGATATAATATGGAGGTATATAATAATATCTTTATAATTTTCTTTTAGTTAGTTTTTTTTTCACTCTTAGATTTAGTTTAGTAATTGTCTTCTTACTAAGGTATAGCACAACACAAGTGTTTAATCACTTAGGTGCTACTTATAATATAAGGGAGAGTGGGGAATTGTGCGCACTTAAGCTGACATCGTTATAGCACTGATATCATTGTAGATAATTTAAATGTAAATACCGTAATGAAAGGGCTATTTAGTTTACTCTCAGCATGTAAATCAATTTTAGGAAAAAACTAAGTTTTTAAATTACAATATTGCTGAAAGTACAAAAGTGCTCTTAAGCACCATTCCCCGCCGTTGCGGGTAATCATGCACAGAGGGTGGGGAATCATGCGCATTAAAAGTAATTAAGTAAGTAAATCAACACTAACTTTAAAAACATTTATTGAAGTTGTGGAACATAAAAAGAATTCATAAAAAGATAAATAACTCCTAATTTGAGCATATGTCACATTTATAATTTTTAGAGAGAGTGTCGTTTTAGGAATATTAAAGGCCCTTCCTACCTCCCTTATTTTTCTGCTATCATTTCTTATCGCCAATAATGCGTTTTTTAAAACTTCTGCCGTATATGCAAGAATTGTGGTTTTCCTTGTATAAGTTTTAGGCATCTATAAGAAAAAAATTACCAATAGATTACATGTGGGAGAATCGTGCGCATGCACGCGCATCATTACCCCTTTAGGTATTAAATGATAATATTTTATTCAGTTAGCAAACTACTTAACCTAACAATGTACAACAAACATCAATAGATGCACAAGATCATACTTTTACATAAAATAAATATGTTCTATCGATTAGGGGAAAAAAAATTGACTCACCGTCCTATTTTCCGATATCAAAAAATTATAAAAAATTGCTTCATTTCAAATAAACAGAGCTTATTCCATGCAAACGTTTACAACTGATGTGACTAATGGTGTCGGTGCTCCACAATAGGAAGGCGACAGCGTTGCACTCGTCAGTGGTGGTTAAAAGCCTGCGAACTATGAAATAATTTGATGCGCAAGATTCCCCGCTGCGCACGATTCCCCCACTCTCCCCTATATGAATTTAAATTGAATTAATAATTAAGATAACTATTTGACATATAAATCTAGTGTTTAGAATATAAACTTAATGTATCAAATCGCATAATGTATTTATAAGTAAATAAATGATTAATAATAATAATTTCGAAAATGAAAGGTAAATCTAAAAATCCGTTCCATGAGAAACACAGTTTAAAGAAACCTCTTTTAATATTTAGCTACAATAAATGGTATGTTCCAATTGGAGAAATCCAGTGACAATGGAGGGCAAAGAATAGGTTTCTTTTACATGCAGTGATCAGTTCTTGTAGATCCGTGTTATCTTATTATCTAACCTATGTTATTTACTATCGGCAAGCATTCTTTCATAATGTTATTAACGTTATTCTAACGGTACTCCTGTACAATCGATGTTTATGAGATAATACCGTTCAGTTACAAATGGGCATGCATAAATAATACAAACTGTTGTTGCAACAATAACGGATTAGCAAGTAAGTACTGTAATGGCAGTAAAACGGGAAAAAGACCATTCTCCTAAAAATATAATAAATGGATTATGTAGGAGACAACACATAATACGTGCTAATATTATGTTAAAGTCTCTTTGTTAAACTATTGCATATTTATTATTTATTTAGCACATCATCATAAAATTGCGTTTCACATGGAATTTCATGTAATACAGAGTCTTGGATATTTATATCTTAAAGTAACATAATGTAAGCGAAAAATGTTAAACACAAAAGTTTTAGGGGGCTGTTAAAGTCTATTAGAATAAATATTTATTTATTTATATATTTATTATTATAAAATTTAAGTAGGTTTAAAAAATGTATAACACTTCATATCTTAACTTAACCCTTTCCGAGATATAGAGTTATGAATAATATTTTCTAATAAAGTATTGGAAAAATAAGGTCCATGTGATCCATGATCTAATTACAACAGGATTGCTGAGACATAGTTTGTATTGATAGTTTATTTTGTATTAACCCATATTAAATAAATTGCCAGTGTATCAAACCCGCTTCGGTGTTATATCTATTCCAGATTTGCTAGAACAGTGTTTTTATTGGTATAGTAATCAGTCTTGTTGAATAATAAACTACTTTTAATACAGCAATTTTGTTAAGTAATAAATTGTATCTTCTCAATGCGACGCATTGTGTTTCCAGCTTTCTCTGCGATAAGAAAGCAGAAAAGCGTCCCCAAAAATGAATTGTATCCGTTAGAACCTATAATGCACAAGACGTTGGTGGAGGTTCGTAGCGATTGGCAATCGCCGCGCACCGTATTATTATTTTTAACGTATTTGTTGCGCAGGTCACATCGTTGTTCGGAATCTTATAGCTGTTCTGTCTGAATTTGATTTTATTGATCGTACCAATTCCTGTTTCAATTAATTTATTTTTACTTTGTATTTAAGTTTTTTTAAACTTCGCATGTCAGATAAAGCAATAGACGATTCTTATTTCGCACAACCCATCATTACTTTTATAATCTATGGACCAATTTTACCATCTCAGTAAACCATGTTGCCTAATAGATCATCATATGCAATGTTAAACGACAAGAACAATATCACACTAGAAGCTATTTAAATTATTGAGAACTACAGTACTGATTTTTAGTGGTAAGTATATGCTTTATTACCCGTAGCAAGCAAATATTATGATTAATCTCAAGTTTTATTACAACTGCCAGTCGGAACTAATACAGTATATAAAACCAGATTACACCCCCAATAGAACTTGACAATTACTGTGACTATTCAGAGCAATCTTCTTCTTCTTCTTGTGCCCTGTGCTAACGCGCACGTTGGCGATCCTTTGTACTCCTCTTAAATCATATCCTATGTAGGGTACCGTTTTCAGCTTGTCGAAATATTATGGCGGCGTCTCTTATTCCACACCAGTCCCTTATGTTTCGAAGCCAAGAATGTTGTTTTCGCCCAGGTCCTCTTCGACCCTCTATCTTATCCTGTAAAATCAGCTTTGGGATTGAGTACTTGTCACCTCTCAGGATATGCCCGAGATAAGATATTTTTCGTTCTTTCACGATGTCAAGAAGCTCTCTCTGTACACCGGCCATTCTCAATACTTCCTCGTTGGATGTGCGTGCGGTCCAGGGAATACGTAGCAGCCTACGCAGAGTCCACATCTCAAAAGCTTCTATGCGGTTCAGTGTTCTGACCTTTAGAGACCATGTTTCTGCCCCATATAGCATAATAGGCCACACGTAGCACTTAATTACTCGTTAGCCGTAGAGCCAGTGCGTGCGAGGAGAAAGTTTTTTAATTTAAGAAACGTAGTTTTTGCACGTCCAACCCGAATTTTCACCTCCTCGTCGCAGTCCCATTTTTGATTGAGATTAGCACCCAGATATACAAAACGCGCTACCTGTTCCAGATCCTGGTCGTCAATCCTAATTGTTACATCAACATGCCTGCGAGCTATTGCCATGACTTTCGTTTTGTTGGTATTGATCTTTAGCCCGAACTGTTTACCTATTTGGTTAACTCTGTCTACATCTACAACATGCTGAAGATCCTCAGGAGAATTCGCCAATATAGCGGTATCGTCCGCATACCTAATGTTATCAATTGGAATTCCATTGACCTTGATTCCTCTATTCTCTTCCTCGAGCGCCAATCCAAAAATCTTTTCTACATAAATATTGAACAGGAGTGGTGACAAGATGCATCCCTGACGGACTCCTTTGGATATATTGAATGTCTCTGTAGTTAATTCATTAATAATGTTCACTTCTGCAATCTGTTGCCAGTATAGTTGTTGGATTATTCTGATATCTCTAGATTCTATACCAGAGCAATAATGGCTATAAACCATTCTATAGCAGCATTAACTCCTTATTCGTGTTGGGCTAAATTACTGTAATATTATCACTACACAACGGTCTAGCAATTTTCCTTGTCTTCCAGAAAGAAAGCGCGTTGCTGTCACATATGCATAAAAAAGATAATCATATGCAATGTTAAACGACAAGAACAATAGCACACTAAAAGATATTTAAATTTTTGAGAACTACAGTAGGTACTGATTTTTAGTAGGTACCTAGTAAGTATATTGCTTTATTAACCGTAACATGTAAATATTATTATTTTGAAGAAATAGTCCATGCTTAAAGTGGAGTTGAAAGTATGGGAAAGAAAGAAAAAACTTAGTCTTCCTCCACAAAATTTAATACAATAAAAATTCTCTAGGGGTCCCTACATGTTTCGAACGTAGAAGCGTTCATCATCAGGAGATAGAAAATTTATTTAGTGCTGATGGTTTTAGCAGAAGAGAAAATGGTGAAGGACCTTAATGGAGCTTTTATGGAATTAAAAAAATGATGTGTAGAAGAGACATAATATGAAGAAAATTGATAAAGGTTAAACCATATTGAGTATGTTAAAAAGTTATTGAAGGGGGTCTAAACCAACCAAATAAACTGGGGAAGAAGAAAAAACCTTCCTGAAAAGAAGGTGTCGAAGATTATTTAAAATTTTTTATAAAACTTTTTAAGTTTATAAAAAAATAATATAATGTCCGCGAAAATAATTAAAGAAAGAAAATATTGTGGCATAACGGACAAGTGTATAACTATTTTTTATATTGGAATACACAGGGATCCAAGTTTAATGGATACCCTGGGGCGGGTAGACCACGACGGCCGTTTCGTCCTTGTTAGGACTCGACGGGCAGCCATAACCCAAGCAATTCCAAGAACGACGAAAAAATGTACTAAAAGCCTACTTGTAGAATCAAGGCGGCCCTCAATACACCTTAGCGCCATCCCACGGAACCAACTCCAATATAAAAGATAGTTACACTGGTAATAACGAAAGGTAGACAACTAAATAAACTACGAAGTGCATCACAATCCAGTATAGGGAACGCTATTTGCGTTTTCACCGAAAACATCTGCCATTTTGCAGACCAGAAAACAGATCAACGCTGGCATCCACCAAAATGCGCGCAATCTGCTTGAGTTTTGAGCCATACAATTGTTTAAAAAATAATATAATGTCCGCGAAAATAATTAAAGAAAGAAAATATTTTGGCATATCGGACAATGCCACAATATATACTGGATTGTGATGCACTTCGTAGTTTATTTAGTTGTCTTCCTTTCGTTATTACCAGTGTAACTATCTTTTATATTGGAGTTGGTTCCGTGGGATGGCGCTAAGGTGTATTGAGGGCCGCCTTGATTCTACAAGTAGGCTTTTAGTACATTTTTTCGTCGTTCTTTGAATTGCTTGGGTTATGGCTGCCCGTCGAGTCCTAACAAGGACGAAACGGCCGTCGTGGTCTACCCGCCCCAGGGTATCCATTAAACTTGGATCCCTGTGTATTCCAATATAAAAAATAGTTATACACTTGTCCGATATGCCACAATATTTTCTTTCTTTTTAAGTTTATGTCAGTAAGACATTATAAGGATAAAATTGTCATATCACAATAAAAAAAGTGTTTTGTGGGGTACTGAGGATTAAAGCCCAATAACCCCGCAAGCGGTTAATTAAAGACACTATGTCAATGTCACAATGTCTACCGCTACCCTTGCTTCCAATTGAGATAGCCCAGAACAGCTGATAGGCAACCGCGGGGGTTGTATTTCACTTAAATTGTTTTATTTATAAAATAATTTTTACTAAACAATCAGATTATTTAGATTTAAGGTTAATTTATATAGAATTAGCCACAACATAAACACTAGAAATGGAAATACCAATACATTATAAAGAAAAATATAAACCTTCTTAAATATAATAATTCAATAATGTATAACAATATAGAATTAAATAAAAAAAAACTAAACTATTTTGCTTTTAATAGTCATATAAAAAAAATATTCTCTTACGGTCGGATTGGAAGACCGATTAATTGTTAATTAAAATTTTATCTTTTTGTGCCAACTAGTAGGTCACCAATAGTTATTTTTAGTTGTTATTTAAAAAAAAATATTTTATATTTTGTCTCAAATAAAATCTTTATTATTATTATTATTCCTCCGCGGTTACATTGAAATCCTTAGATATTTTATGGAAAAAACTTGTAACCTGTTTTCGTATAAAATTGTTAGGTACCTACTTATCAGATATTTATTTATTCACAGGAACTTTCTAATTTCACAAACATCAATAAATAATATTATTTCTAACGAATTTAAAAAATATTTATTTTAAATCAATTTGTTTACGAAAAACGAATTTTAGAACGTTAGGGGTTCTAACCTCCCATCCCCCTGAAATCCAGAAATTTATTCATAATAATCTATTTAAAAATTGAAAATTTTAATGAACAAAAACAATTTTTGTTAATTTAATTCATATAAATTCAAATTTTTTTTTATTATGCTGACCTACTGACAACCTGACACTGTGTTATTCAAGGCCGTAGCGGGGGGGATAAATGGAGTTTAAACCCCCTCCCCTTATATATATTTTTGTTTAAATATTAATATCGCTAAAGAACCTGACAATTTTTTGCTAAAGAACCTGACAATTTTCTTATCATATTCAATCGTTAGTATTCCGTCAGAAAGCCCAAGAATACTGGGATATAATTGCATTTATTAAAAAGTATAATAAAGGAATAAGAAAACTAATTTTCGTTGTATACTTCATCCTTTTTTTAAATTTGCTTTCATTAGTCCTATAGTCGTTTCAAAATAATGCAAAATTTCTTATTGGGAAAATTCTTAAGAAATTTTGGGCGTGGTTCCAAAATTTTCCCGCTACATTGAGAGGATATCAACAATAAATGCGATCTGAACCTTACGAAAGTTTTCGCTGGCCACGACCTTGATCTTGACAATCCTAGATCCGCCACTAATTAGATTCCAGCTGAGAATATAATATAATACAACCTATACCGATAAAATTTGAAATTAAAAAAAAGTTTTTTTGTCCAGCTCTAGTTAGGTATTCAAAGGTAACTATTTAGTTTTTCTTTTTCAGAGAACGTCTCATGCAGCAACATATTCTCGCCGTATTGAAAACTATTACATAATTGATATAATTGAATTAAATAATACCAGTGAATAATTATTATGAAAATATATATAAATCTGCGCTACTTTCAAATGAGTCCTTGTGCTCGTTTCACAATGAACTTAGTGTTCTTTATATTTACTACTATTTGCATTTGCCTTCGCTGTACTTAAATCGTGTATTTGGGTCTGATTTATGCAATCTACAAATTGCAGTTTTCAATTTTCAACATATCTTGAAGTTTCGCAGCAAAAAACATTACACCACCACCAACAGACATGGGCGTCCAAAGATATAATTTTATAACAAGGACGGGAATCTTTTTCAAGTCACTGAAAATTAAAAATTGCCTTCGCTGTTACAAAAATTTGAAAATATTTTGTTAGATTTTAAAACTTTTGGTAGGTATTATCATCAAGTTCCAAGTTTATGCTTAAAATGCGCGGCAAATATAATTTGTTATTTTTTACAAATTTTTTGGAAGACATCTTCTTTTTAGAAGTAGGTATTTTTCTTACTCCATTTTCCTCTTTTTGGTTGTTTTAGACCCCTTTAAATGTCTTTCCCACATACCCCGTATGTTTTTGACTTAGTTTCATTTTAATATCTACACAAATGTAATTTTAACGTTACAACTTTTAATGCCATAAAAGCTCCATTATGGTTTTACGCCTACAACTTATCATTTTCTCTTTTGCTACAACCATCAGCAAGATAGCTTCTGTCTCCTGTTCGAAACATGTAGATACCTTTAAACTAAGAATTTTTTATTCTATTAAATTGCGTAAAAAAGCCTTAAGCAAATACAAAAAATGCAAGACCGATGCTGCCAAAAATGAGTATAAACAACTTCGAAACCTCGTTACTTCTGCCGTACGCAACGAAAAAAGGGCATTTTTGAACTATAAATTTAGGACGGATCCAAAAAGTTTTTGGCAAACTTTAAAATATATGAATATTTCTAATAATAAGGGCGATAACTTAAATCAAGTTGAAAATTCTGAAACCCTAAATAAGTTTTTCATTGAGAGTGTACCAAGGCATAACTTCTTAGATGGTAACTTTGTAAATAACCACTATTCAAACCAATTGCACACCGGTATAACAAATAAATTTAGTTTTAGCGTGGTTGATGAGAAAAAGATCATTGATATTATGTCTACTATAAAATCAACTGCTAAAGGTTCGGGTTTGTTCGATATTAAAATTATATCACTTATTACTCCACTTCTTATTCCTCAAATAACATTTCTCATAAATAAATGCATTGAAACTAATACATTTCCTTCACTGTGGAAACAAGCTAATATAATACCTATTCCAAAAGTCAATAATCCTAATAGTTTATCAGAGTTTCGACCGATCAGTATTCTTTGTACAATGTCCAAAATCCTAGAAAAAGTTTTGCATGAGCAAATTGATCTACATGTTAAAATTAATCATATATTACCATCAACTCAATCTGGTTTTCGCGCTGCACATAGCACAACTATACTGCTCTACTCAGTGTTTCTGATGACATCCTAAAAGCGCTCGACGCAAATCAAACGACTTGTCTTATACTCCTTGATTACAGTAAGGCCTTTGATGTTATTTCTCACCCAATTCTTTTACAGAAATTAAAATATTTTGGTTTTGGAGATGGCGCTTTGAGTTTAGTTGAAAGCTATATTACTGGTAGGAGTCAACGCGTTATTTCTCGGTCAAAAGGGCCATCCACCTTTTTATCAACTGATAAGGGCGTTCCACAGGGTAGTGTACTAGGACCTCTTTTTTTTCTCTATATACGGCCGATTTTTCACGTCACCTTTTGCATTGTTCATCGCATCAATACGCTGATGATAAACAACTTTATTTGTCGTTTTCACCAAGTGACTCAGTACAATCGATACAAAAGATAAACAATGATTTGAACATTATATCTACAATTTCTAAGGCTCATGGATTGATGCTCAATTGTGCTAAGACAAAAATGCTAGTATTTGGAGCAAACAAAGACCAGTTTTTGAATAATAATGATTTTAAAGTATCATTAGATGGAGTGCAATTAGCGTCTTCTGAGGTAAGTAGAAACTTGGGCATTGAAATGGATGTCAACTTGCGCTTTGAGAAACACACTTCGCTGCTATTTAAAAAATGTTATTTTAAGCCTAAACTATTGTACAGATATAAAGATATTTTTAACACTGATGTCAAATTAAGATTAACTGATTCTCTGGTGCTCTCTACGTTAACCTATGGTTTTACAGTGTATTGGCCCATGCTCACTACCAAAAATCAAAATTGTTTGCAAAAGATTCAAAACAGTTGTCTTCGGTATTGTTATGGTCTGCGTAAATTTGACCACATCACCCCTGCTCTGCTGAATTCTGGGTGGCTTACCCTTGATGAACGTTACATTCTGAATCTAACGAACCTGGTTTATAAAGTGTCAAAAAGTGGTTCGCCTAAATATTTAAACGACAAGCTTATTAAAAATAGTGATGTACACGGACGTATAACTAGAAACCGCGAACAATATGCAACCCCAAGACATTCAACTGCCATTTTCCAACGCTCCTTCTCGTTCAATGCTGTCAAGTATTATAATGCGTTGCCAGGCGATGTTAAATTCTGCTCATCTATTCCTGTTTTTAAATCAAAAGCGAAAAATTACATAAAGTCATTGAGAAGCTGACGCTATACAGTGTAATTATTACTAAATAATATATGCTCGACATATTCATTTCTTGTTTTCTTCTTTTTTGCTTTTTTTGTTCACCTATCCATTCTTCACATACTATAATTATTTACTAAGTAAGTAAGTAAGTAATAGTTAAGCTAAAACACTGTGTATAGATAGTTTTTGTCTTCCTTGGTGGTTAGGTAGAATAGCGATGGCTAGACCTCGCCACCAAAATACAATAGTATACTGTATAAATTTTGTTCATATAAATAATAAATAAATAAATAAATAAGGTCTTTATTTCCATTTTAATTTATAATACAACCTAAAAGTAAAGTACACCTAATGGATAATGCCGAAGGTCAGATGGAAGTGTAAAAACCTGAAGGCAAGACACTCCCCCTGTTCTTTACCTTAAGCATGCACAGCAGATAGGCTATAGCAAGGAAAAAAACAAAACTATGATTTAAGTGAAAAAAGTTACTCTTTTAGGAGCAAATAACCGTGGGGCGTGGATAAAATTAATATTATATTATTGAAATAAAAATATATTATAAGGAATGGACTATTAAAGTATTATATAAATTAATATTTTTTCCAATAGTGGCAAAATTTATAAAATTTATTGTTGACTTAATAAAAGCTTTTTGTAGGCAAACTTAAATGATATGGGACTTTTGGACTTAAAACTTTCGGGAATTTCGTTATAAATTTTGGCTATTTGGTAAGAAAATGATTTTTTGAATTGTTCGGTTCTATGGGCGGGAGGTGTTAAACGATCCCTAAATCTGATATTCAGGGAATGAACATCTGACCTAAATTTTATTTTTTTGCTTAAATAAGAAGGTGATTTAGTTAAAACTATTCGATGAAACAGACAAGCTGCATGAAGTAAACGCCTATTGCCCATGTTCAACCAGCTAAGATTTTTCAGTTTATGCGAAATATGATTTCTACGGCGAATACCAAATATTAGACGAAGACATGAATTTTGTAATACCTGAATGCGGCGTTTATCCGACGAGTCTATCGAAAAACCATAAACACTGTCGCAGAAATTAAATCTGGACAAAACCAATGCCTCACACAAGATAACCCTTAGCTTTTGATTCAAGTAGTTTCTACAATTATAAATCATTTTTAAATTAAAATAAGCTGCTCTAATACAGTTGCTCACGTGAGCTCTATATTTTAGGTTGGAGTCTATTGTAAGACCTAGATTTCTACAACTGTCAAGTATGGGCAATTCATCATTATTAATTTTTACTTTAATCGATGGTAAAAGAACCTCTCGTATCCTTGCGGGACCAAAGAGCATGACAGAGCTTTTTTTTGAGTTAATGGATAGTGAGTGATCAGAAGCTTCCGAGACTAACCTGGATAGATCATCATTTATCTCCTGCAGAGATGCGCCTGTATCACAAGGATCGAAGATAAGGTAAACCTGCGTGTCATCGGCATATAGATGTACCTTACAATGTCTTACCTGATTTATAAGTTGTGAGGTATATATAGAGAATAGGAGGGGTCCCAGGATCGAGCCCTGGGGAACACCACAAGAGATTGGAAGTGACCCCGATTGAACACCAGCAACAAGAACAGACTGACTCCTTGCGTTCAAAAAACTTTGCAGTAATTTTAAACCTTCCTCACCGATACCAATAAATTTCAATATGGAACAAAGGAGCTGATGGCTTATGGTGTCAAAGGCTTTAGAAAAGTCAATTAAAGTCAGCACGGCAAGATGCCCCTGATCTACACCCCTTAATATATCGTCGGTGACCTTCAAGAGGGCAGTTTCACAACTATGTCCCGGTCTGAAGCCCGATTGGAATTCAGGCAAAATCGAAAACCTCTCTATGTGGTCACGTAGCTGTGACTCCATAACCCTTTCCAGAATTTTGGATAGTGTTGGAAGTACACTAACTGGTCTCAAATCCTTGAATTCTTTAGGATTTGGAATTTTTGGCAATGGTGTAACAATTGCATGCTTCCAACAGTCTGGAAACTCGCCCCTTTCCAAACAACAATTAACTATATGAGTTATATAAGGTATTATATATGGAGCTGCCAACAACAACAGACTAATATTTAACCCATCATCCCCCGTAGCCTTAGATTTTATGGAATTAAGTATTTTTTCAATCTCCTCGCAATTTACCAATTGAAATCTAAATATATCTACCCCAGGTTTCAGATTATTCTCATACCAAGCTATCTTGACTGGATTGGCATTTAGTTTAATAGTTCCATTTATGTAATAATTATTGATTTGATCAGGATTTGCGAGAAGAGGAGGAATATCAATATTTTTTTTCTTAATATTAAGTAATTTAAGGTCATTCCAAATTTTGTTTACACCAACAGTGTTTATTCTTTGCAAGAAATATGCCTTTTTTTCCTTACGACAAGCCAGGGTGGTGTAGTTTCTGAGCGATTTGTAATAGTCATAATGAGCAGTGTTTTTTGTTTTGCGCCATTTTGAAAAAGCCCTATTTCTCAAAGACATAATAAAAGACCTCTTTATTTATTTATTTATTAAATTATGTGGAGGAAGACAGTGTTTTTCTTTCCTTTTCATATATTTTTTTAGGTAATCATTTAATATTATTATTTCTGTCTCTCATAAAATTTCGATAAAATGATGCGTTTTGGAGATAATTTGAAAAGTATGGGTCCTTATCTGATGTCAACGCGGCTAACGGTAATCCTCGGTACCCTACCAAATAATACCCGCGGTAATACATTATTAAAGTCTCAGTTTGAGTCACAATAATGTCCATCTAAGTTCAAAAAGTCGTCAAAGTTTAACCCATCCTCCGCAAGTGTAACTGTATGTCGAGTTGTCTTTCAGCTGCATTAATCATAATAATTAGCTAATATAAGCTATTAACTTTAATTTTGAAGAAGTAGTCCATACTCAAAGTGGAGTTAAATACTATAGAAAAAAGAAAAGCACAAAGTCTTTCTCCACAATTTTTTATTCGAATAACTAGGCGAACCTAGAATGATTCATAATAAATTGAATCGACATGTTTCGAGTGTAGAAACAGTCATCATCGGGAAAACGAAGTAATTGGTACAATGCTGATGTTGTTAGCAGTAGAGAAAATAACAAGTGAGACTAAAGCCGCAATGGAGCTTTCAATGGTACATACGAGGAGTGAAAAAATTTGAATAGTCAAAAGACAGACAAGACTTCAGCATACTGAAAAGTCAAGGACCAGTGTAAAGCCACTGTCTTGGGTGAGAAATGAAGAGAAAAAAGAAAAATTATGGAGTTTTAAAAATACTTTGTAAAAATCATTTTTAAGTGTAAGTAATGAAAAATCTTTAGTTTAATTCAACTATGTCGGAGACATGTGAAAGTGGTAAAATAAGAGGGAAAGAAAAAAGAAAAAATTGTTTTTTGTAAAAGTCATGCAGATGCATTCATTTAGCTTGAAATAAAATACTGTTGGGGTACCATGCTTGTTACGGTCCAGTTACCCCAGCAGGAGATTAAACTTACACATTGTGTGCAAAAATAAGTTTTAAGGGAATTTCCCGTCTGACACGTGCTGGTTGCAGTGGAACTTCTTTAAAAGATGTTCTAGTAAAACAATACTTTTTTTTTTAAATTTTTTAAAACTCCTGCTGGGGTTACTGGGCCGTAACAAGCCTGGTCCCCAACAGTATTTTATTTCAAGCTGAATGAAAGCATCTACATTACTTTTACGAAAAACAATTTTTTCTTTTTTCTTTCCCTCTTATTTTACCACTTTCACATGTCTCCGACATAGTTGAATTAAACTAAAGCTTTTTCATTACTTACACTTAAAAATGATTTTTCAAAGTATTTTTAAAACTCCTTAATTTTTCTTTTTTCTCTTCATTTCCCACCCAAGACAGTGGCTTTACACTGGTGCTTGACTTTTCAGTATGCTGAAGTATTTTCTGTCTTTTGACTATTCAAATTTTTTTACTCCTCGTATGTACCATTGAAAGCTCCATTACGGCTTAGTCTAACTTGTTATTTTCTCTACTGCTAACAACATCAGCATTGCACCAATTACTTCGTTTTCCTGACGATGAGTGTTTCTACACTCGAAACATGTCGATTCAATTTATTATGAATCATTTTAGGTTCGCCTAGTTATTCGAATAAAAAATTGTGAAGAAAGACTTTGTGCTTTTCTTTTTTCTAATAACTTTAGTTAAATATAATAAAAAATACTTTGGACCAATACATCTTTTTCAATATCTTAACATTATTAAAAGTAGAAGAAATGCCAATAATTATATATATGGCAATTTTTAAATTGCACCAATGTTCTAAAACTATGTCTCTTAAACGTCAAAAAATACCGGTATAATAATTTCAACCAAAGAAACCTTTCCGGAAATTTCTTTGGTTGTCTTGATTAGATGTTCTAGATTCTAGACTAACAACATTAGTAATTGCATCAATGTAGAGAGTAACCTTTCTGTATAGCCATTTATTTGTCCGCCTTCGTACCTGGGCGGACAGTTCATAACCAATAATATTTTCCTTAGTCTATTTGTGTTCATAAAACCCTTAACATAAATATCATATTTTTGTTACAGATGTTCCTGAAGCTGTTGACATTTTAGGCCTTCATCCTCGATACGTTTTGAGATCTGGATATGCCGGCCTACAATTTACCATTGATAATGAAATAAATAAAGAAGAAAATGAAATAGAAAATAAGGTAATAGTTATTTACATTACTAGATGCGAAAGGTAATTTTTTGGTGTGAGGAGGTTTTTGAATTGCCGAGGCAAAGCCGAGGTGATTTAATACCTCCGACCACCAAAAAAGCCTTTCGAATCATGTAATGTATTAAATTTTTTCTACTACTGTTCTCTAATCAATATATTATTAAGTA
Organism: Polydrusus pterygomalis; assembly: GCA_963969555.1. Lineage (NCBI taxonomy): Eukaryota > Metazoa > Arthropoda > Insecta > Coleoptera > Curculionidae > Polydrusus > Polydrusus pterygomalis. The sequence continues at coordinate 74,675,427 of OZ018380.1, read as the reverse complement.
ATAAACTTTGATTTTATTCAAATTAAAATGATAAAATAAATTTATTTTTCACCTATAAAATAATCCATGACAACTAGTTATTTGAGTGTTGTTGACAACTAGTTATTTGAGTACTGTCAGCGTCTGTCAGTTCGATTTTTTTGTCCTGGCACCAAAAGTATTACTTTCGTAGCTAGCAACCTACTTTCGTAGCTAGCAACGGATAATATTCAGGTAACTGTAACATTTACTTTCGTTTTCTTTCGTGTTGCTAGGGCCCGAAAGTTAATTTATTTATACAGTAGTAGAAAAAATAAATTGGTAACCTATATCGTCGTCCCCATTATCAATGGGCGACGGACGTATGTGAATATAATTTTGTATTTCCCAGTATTGCCGTTAACTTTCGCCTAATTGTGACAATAAATGACGAGCAAGAAGAAAAAGCGATGAAAGTACGTTAAAAATAAAATCGAGAAATTGATAATTTAATTTTGAAGCTACTGTTCGTTGAACTTAAAACACAGATTAGATTTAGGGGAGCGAAGGCTATTGGCGCTCACCTAAAAAAAACTCACATTCTTAGGAAACTAGAACTACTTTTTTCATTCTGTTCTCGCGAAACATTTGACTTGCATGTTCAGTAACTATATTTATTTATGAATAATTGATACCGTGCGAGCGAAAATTATTTGCATCAAAGAGGGCGTTACATCTAAGGACGTAATGCTTAGCCGTAGAGCTTAATACCTGTTGGGTGTCAGTAACTACCTGAGATAACAATCAATCAGTTATTCCGTCATCTTTGACAGTCGTTACAAGTAATTTGATTTATCGCTAATTTTTTGAATTTCTTGAACAATTCACACAATGGGCTTTACGGAACAGCACAAAACATTCATGGTTAAAGCGTATTTTCGAAACGGGGTTAAAGTAAATTGTGAGTGGCAATACAATCCGGATTTGTACATGGACGATTTTTACGAACATTTGCCTAACGTTGCTTTTATTGCTGGGGATTTTTGTCATTGCCTGAAAAGAACCGTGGCTGTGTTTGGGGAAACAGGTTCTATACAACACAAAAAAGGATGAGGAAGACCATCTGTAAGAACAGAAGAACTTGTTGCAAACGTTCGTGAAAGAAATGTAAAATAAGCCAACAAATTGTATAAGACGCCTGTCCCAAGAAGTGGGAAGATCTTATGGAACATGTAGGACATGTAGGAGCAGCTAAATTCATTTCCTTATAAAGTGCAAGTATTCCAAGAAATACAAGCCGCAGGAATTACTCTCAATGGTTTACCCAAAATTTATTGGAAAGAAATGATTTATTAGACCTGACATTTTTTCGGATGAAGCCTGGTTCCACCTCTCCGGTTATGTGAATTCTCAGAATACATGTAATTATTTTTCTTTTTCTTTCTGTATATTCTTAAACAACAAAAATAAATTTGTATTTGTCTACTTATTTTATTACTCATTAGTTGGGCATATCATGTCATAATATAAATTTGACAAAATTTTAACCTAGATTTGGTTAGATATATCGTCCCCATATCATTGTGATCTAAACCAAGCGCTACGTTTTTTTATTCCAAGCCCTCTTTGATGCAAATAATTTTTGCTCGCACAGTATTTACAACAAAATGTAAGTCAGAAATTTTTAGTATCCAATGAACGCCATTGCCCGACTCGGTAGGGTAATGGCGTTCAATAACAACAAATCATAAAAACAGATTATTTAAGTAGAAAAAAAATATTATTGAAAATACACATAGGTAATAAATGAGGCCATTTTGGTACTTTGTTCAACTAAATATTAAATTTTTTTCTTCAAAAATTAAGGTTGCACAAATCACAAATATAACCATCTGCTCCTGTGCTGCTTGCATGCATAACATCTGAACCAAAGCTGATTCTTCCCATATTCATTGCAAATGATGCATTTTTCATCTGATTGCTCCTTTTGTTTTATTGCATCTGAAATTAGAAATAAAAAATTACAACTTCGGACAAGCGGTCCCAAATAGTTTTTTAGTCACCAAGTTCATTATCAGACATCTCGATATTGTCCAGTTCATCGTCATCGACATTGGGCTCTTCATCATCCCCAGATAAACTAGGTACTTTTAAAATTTTTTCTTTTGGTAGCTTTTTTTCTAGTTTGCAATTTTTTATTCTTACTTTCATTTATTTTTCCTGCTGACTTTTCTAAATTATTTTTCCTTTTTGCTTCAAATATCTCAAGCTGCTCTTTATTAGGGGTTGACGTTAGAATTTCTAAGTTCTGTTTCTTTCTTATTATTATAACTTTTCTGGTTACTGTTATCTTGAAAACAGGTTTGGGTGAAATTTATGAAAACGAAACATTAGAACCGCCCTTTTATGTCAGGTAGTGCACAAAGTCAACAAAAAGAAATCAAAACATGGTGTCGTTTACACCATACAGGGTGACTCAGATCTGAATGTACACACGTCACCAGGAGATAGTGGACACCTTGGGGGTTCTAAATAATCTAACTTTAGTGGGTCAATCTTCCCTCGTTACCTAGATACAGAGTGTTTTGTCATGTTTGACTCATTTTTGTTTTTGCCATCATTCTTTTAACACCTGGTATAATATGTTCATACTCGGTGGAAATATTTTAAGTACTTATCGCTTCAAGATGCCGTATGAACTTTTTTGAAATTCAGGTCCGGACTTAAAAAAATAGACTGATTTAATTTTTGTTTAATTCAACGTATATCTTATTTTGGAAAATTTTATTTTTTCTTTGAAAGACACATAAAAACCTACTTCTAAACAACGGCGTATACAAGGGGTAGGGGTTAATGGGGGTAATTACCCCCCCCCCAAGATTACTTAAGCGTTGTTTAATTTTTGTCCTTACTCCTTAAACTTGCTATTATCTAGTATCCTAGCCGGGCACGTAGCTAGGGGGGAGGGTACAAAGCCCCCCCCCCCCCCCCGAAACTCGAGCTCTGATTTCGGCAATATAGGCAACACATTAAACATTTCCTACAATATTACATTTTCTTCACCTCAATTATTACCGGGTTTGTTTTTGTGCTTTTCTTGAGGATTTTGTGTTGTGTTTTTTTATTTTTCCCACTTGAAAACCAAGCACCATGATTCAAAAAAGGGCGTGGCACCCAAAAAAATTTCGCCTGCGGCGCATTTTTTTTGGCGCGATCCCGATGCCCCCCCCCCCCCCCCCCCCATACACATGAGCTGGATACGCCGTTGCTTCTAAAGATATATACCTATCAAAAGTGCCGCACTCACCACTCAATCATAATAAATGGCTGTTCTTTAGATATTGAAAAAAATAAAAAATATTAACTGTTTTTATAGCGACAATAATAAAATAAATCTTGTTACTACTATTACTAATAATAACAATAATAAGAAAAAAAACAAAAATAATAAAATAGCGGCCCGTAAAAATTTTGGAAATGTTCAATTCAGTTGGATTCCATATGGCTAAGTCACCTAAGAAAAAACAAAATATTGGGGGGCAACAAAGCATAATAAAAAGTCATTGCCAGTTGTAACCTGTCAGATTTTTGGGTATTATTAAGACATTTTTAATAAACATTTATTTCTCGTTTACAATGCCCCATCAATTTTCAAACCAAGAATACGCTGACATAATATTTGTATATGGTTTTTGCGACGGCAACGGAGCCGCTTCTCGATAATATAAATTAAGGTTTCCTGGAAGAAGATGTCCAAACCATCAAACATTTTCAAATGTATTTTCTTTTGTTCGTGAACAACGACATTTTCCGACACAAAATAATATTGATCAGCCTGTGAGACAACCACTTCAACAAGAAGAAGACATTTTAAATTTGATTGAAGAAAATCCAAAAATATCCACAAGAAAAATTGCTAGACGTCTGCATATAACGCAAAAAATAACCAATTTAACAATACGAAAGGAAGGCCTTTATTCATCCCTATCATATTCAAGAGGTACAAAGGTTGGAACCAGGTGACTATGCTAACAGGTTGGTCTTTTGTCAGTGGATTAGAAGGCACCGAAGAGATCTTCATCGGACTTTGTGGACCGATGAAGCTCAGTTTACCAGAGATGGCGTCAACAATTCCAGAAATTGTCATCTATGGTCTCTAGAAAATCCAAATGCTATTAGGCAGTCGCATTCGATTCGCAACATAGATTTTCAGTAAATGTTTGGGCGGGTATAAGCAATAATAGTAAATTGATTGGCCCACACTTCTTTAAAGGAAGGTTAGATGGACACCAATATTTACACTTTTTAGAAAACATTTTGCCAAATCTTCTTCAAAATGAGACTGCTATTTTAACAGGAATGTATTTCCAACACGATTGAGCCCCTCCCCATTATGCAAGACCTGTTTCCGGATTTTTAAACATTAGATATCCCAACAGACGGATATGTCGTGGGGGGCCCCATTCTTGGCCAGCAAGGTCCCCCGACTTTATCCCATTGGACTTCTTTTTTTGGGGGTATATGAAAAATTTAGTTTACGAAAATGAAATTACCACATGTGACCAGCTCATGCAACTCATTATCCCTTCATTTCAATTCAATTGCCCCCCCCCCCCCCTGAAAAACGCTCTATGGACGCCCTTGGCGCCATATTAAATGTATGTTTTTCTACAAAATCAAAATTGGGCTATTAAAATTTGGTCAATTATTGTTATTATTGTCGTTATAAAACCAGTTAATATTTTTTATTTTTTTTAATATCTAAAGAACAGCTATTTATTATGATTGAGTGGTGAGTGCGGCACTTTTGATAGGTATATCTTTAGAAGTAGTTTTTTATGTGTCTTTCAAATAAAAAATAAAATTTTCAAAAATAAGATATATACCTAGTGTTGAATTAAACAAAAATAAAATCAGTCTATTTTTTTAAGTCCGGACCTGAATTTTAAAAAAAGTTCATAGTTGAAGCAATAGGTACTTAAAATATATCCACCGAGTATGAACATATTATACCAGGTGCTAAAAGAATGATGTCAAAAATCAAAAACAAAAATGAGCCAAACATGACAAAATACTCTGTATCTAGGTAACGACGGAATATTGACCCACTAAAGTTAGATTATTTAGAACCCCCAAGATGTCCACTATCTCCTGGTGACGTAAGTACATTTAGAACCGAGTCACCCTGTATAATATATTAATCCGGAAAATGTTTTTGAAGTTTACTGGATTGAGTATCAATACTTTTGACTACATACCTACTGCATAATATAGTACCCTTATTAAACTCCACTATCATAGGTCCACGAATTATTACACTAATAGGAAAAACTATTTATAACATTAGGTTGAGTACAGTACCTACATTGACATTATTTATTATTTTTAAATATATATTTTAAATTTTTATTTTTGTTAGGGTTTGGTTCTCATAGCCTTTTCAATACATTATTAAATTTATGTTGATTATGGATACTCATCCAAATCGCTGGTCTTTCCTGAATGGCACTAATAAAATGCTTTCATATCACCATACTATTAATGAACAAATTAAAATATTTTGTTATGAAGAAGTAAAGTAGTCCATACTCAAAGTGGAGTAAAATATTTTGTTTTAAGCGCTAATGGTGAAAATTTGGAATAAGTAAATAGTTTTAAATATTTAGGGATAATTGATTTAAAATTAAATTATTTTTAAAGTATCTATCATATCGAAGAATGCCGGAAAAGTAGGTTATTTTAAAATAATCAGTACTAATTTAATTAAGTTTGTTTTCTAAGAAAACTGTATTGTGTGTATTTAATATTATGATAGGTATTACCACATTTTCTTTATTGTTCTTCTATTTTATACAGTGTCACCAGTAAAGTCCGCATCATATGGGATTTTTTTTATTAATATCTTTATTCAAAATTTGACTTTGGCATCAAGTTTTGCTTCGATCGAGATGAAAATTAAGCAAAAAAAAATAGTAGTCACGTGATTCGCATTATCTGTCAAATTTAAATTTTTTCCAAAAAATAATTCAAAAGTGGGGTTATTTCTGAAAATATCGAAAAAAGTTATTAGAAAAAGTTTTTTTAAATGCAGTTTCTAGCCCACATGCAAAATTTCAGCTGCATAAGATAATTTTGATTTTTACTCATATTTTGTAAATTGCACCACTTTTGCAAAATAAGACTCAACCCAACCTACATAAAACTTTTTAGTTTTGACTAGGCTTTATTTCAGATACATTTTCTTTAAAGTAGCGCCATATTAAATGTGTGTTTTTCTACAATATCAAAATTGGGCTATTAAAATTTGATCGCATGTGATGCAAAGTTTATTTGTTTTTGACCCTGTAAAAGGTAACTTCATAAAATAAGTATTTTTAAAAACGTAGTTTGTGCCTGAAAGTAAAAAAATAAAAAAAAGTAGAGGGGTTTTAAATTAAATCCTTGAAAATAGATAAACTTTACGTTAAGTTAAACTAAAATTTATTTTCCACTTAATGAACACTTTACTGATGACACTGTATTCTTTTTTGTCTTAATATTAAGGTGTATTACTTTCAGACACAAACTACGTTTTCAAAAATACCTACTTATTTTATGAAGTTACCTTATACAGGGTCAAAAACAAATAAACTTTGCATCACATGCGACCAAATTTTAATAGCCCAATAGCCCAATTTTGATTTTGTAGAAAAACGCACATTTAATATGGCGCTACTTCAAAGAAATTATATCTGAAATAAGGCCTAGTCGAAACTAAGAAGTTTTATGTAGGTTGCGTTGAGTCTTATTTTGCAAAAGTGGTGCAATTTACAAAATATGGGTAAAAAATCAAAATTATCTTATGCAGCTGAAATTTTTCATGTGGGCTAGAAACTACATTTAAAAAAACTTTTTCTAATAACTTTTTTCGATATTTTTAGAAATAACCCCACTTTTGAATTATTTTTTGGAAAAAATTAAAATTTGACAGATAATGCGAAACAAGCGACTACTATTTTATTTTGCTTAATTTTCATCTCGATCGAAGCAAAACTTGATGCCAAAGTCAAATTTTGAATAATGTTATTAATAAAAAAAAAATCCCATAAGATGCGGACTTTACTGGTGACACTGTATTGTACTAGTGAGGAAATATTTTATAAATTACAAATTTTACAAAGTAAGGCAATTCGGATAATTTTAAATTGTGACAAATAACAAAAATAAATTTTATTTAGAAAAATTTAGATTACCTAGTTGAATGTCCGAAATTTAATTTAGTATGTATCTTTATCCATAAAATTAAAAATATTTTATTGCCTGATTATTTTAAAAAATGTTGATCTTTTAATTATGACCATCATAATTATATAAGAACAACTAATCAAAATTTTGATGTGGATAGAGTGTCTAAAACATTAGTCTATTTTTGATAAAGGTTTGATATAATATAATAATTTGGAAAATTCTATTAAATCACAAATTAATATCATTAAAACTTTTAAAAAGAACTTGGAAATAACATTTAATTAAAAAACAAAATAATATGTAATATTTGATACAATTTACAAATTGTTTAACTTTTCCGTCTGTTTTTGTTAAAAGAAGGCTGTGTTTTAAAATTTTAAATTAAATCTATAAAAATTTAAAAAAAAATGTATTAAAAAATATTTAATAGTAGCTTTTTGCTAAATAAAACATGTTACTACTACTACTTCCTGAAAAGCAACAGTTTATTATTAGTTCAACATGATGAATCACATTAATAACAACAAACTTATAAGTTACAAATATTATGTTTGTTACATTTTTCTTACCTTTTAGGTATCTTACCTAGATTGTCTAGTAAAAGAAAAGTACAAAAGTCCGACCAAATCACGACGTTCAGCTAAATATTTCGAAAAATATTACAAGGAAAATAAAAGGGACGACGATTATTTTCAAGAAATGTTAGATACTATTTTTAAAGAAGTGGATTCCATCAAAGGTAAGATTTTAGGACTTCATAATTTAGTCCTATAAAAATGTAGATATTATATCCTTCTATATAAAAATAATTTAATAATCGCCTTTTTTAACGCTGTGACTGTAACTTGATGCCATTGGAAAAACTTGATTTTTAAACAGTCATCAATAATAGCCTGCTTTAATTGGTTGTTTCTGGTAGGTACCTTTCATATCAAATTAAGAAATTGTTTAGTTATGGTTTGACGGCATCATTATCTTTTATTTCTACATTCACCATTTTGTCAATAAATATATTGCATATTTAATAATTCTAAACTCGTTTCAGGGTTTAAAATTTAAGACATTTAGTTTCTTTCCTTATATTGGTAGCATTATCTAGATATGTGGTAAATTAAAACTTTCTATGCCTCATCTTAAACTGTCAAGGAAAACCACATAGTTTTGCGGTAATTTTTTATGAAGGTCTAAATTGAAATATTTTAAAAAATACTATTGAAAGAGATTTTATAAAAATAAGCAGCCCGTTTAATGAAAACTTATTAACTATAAATTATAAGAAAACAACATACATTCTATTTACTGCATACAAAAATAAACTTCCAAATATTGGTCCAATAATATGCAATAATAATATTAACATAAAGGAAGGTGAAAATATTAAATATCTAGGAATAATTTTTGATAAACATTTAAAATGGGATTTACATAGTTACATTATAAAAAAACTAAGAATTCTTATACCAAAATTTAAACATCTTCAACAATTTTTAAATATAAAAAGAATTAGAAATACTTTATTATTCTTTAGTACAAACCCATTTAAATTATGGAATACTAGGATGGGGAGGCATAAATAAGAATTATCTTAATAATATTGAAACTATTCAAAATACATTTTAAAAATTATTTACGAAAAAGGCCATCAATATTTGATTTACTATTTAAAGATAGCAAAAAAAATGGATATTAAACAAATATTTTCTTACAACATGTTAAATATATTTTTAAACATAAAAATATTATAAATTATATTAATAACACACATGAAACTCGTCATAAAAATACTATTACATTTAAAAATAGAGTAAACAAAACAATAGCACACAAACATTTTTTAAACATCAATCCATATATTTTTGATATGCTACCACAGTCAATTAAAATAATTAAATCATTAAATAATTATAGAAATAAAATTAAAAATTGGATATTATCCAATCTAAGAGATATATTCAAGAACGTCATTAATAAATATAAATATTATATACATAACGTATTGTATCTTCGTATACTATAGTGATATAAAATATACCAATAAAATAGTGTCATATTCGTTTTATATTATAATCTAGTTGTGCCTGAATTAAGGAATATATTCTTTACAATAAATATTATATTATTAGTTAACTTTAAATTTATATTTAACTTATTAATATATTTAACTCAATACAAGTATTTTACTTCTGAGTTCGGAATTGATAGTTTATCCAAAAAAATATATATTATCATTAAATGTAAAAAAAAAATATTTCAATAAACTTTTATTATTATTATTATTATTATTATTATTATTATTATTATTATTATTATTATTATTATTATTATTATTATTATTATTATTATTATTATTATTATTATTATTATTATTATTATTATTATTATTATTATTATTATTATTATTATTATTATTATTATTATTATTATTATTATTATTATTATTATTATTATTATTATTATTATTATTATTATTATTATTATTATTATTATTATTATTATTATTATTATTATTATTATTATTATTATTATTATTATTATTATTATTATTTAACGGTATCACACTTATTAGTGGTATTACAGAATTCATCGGTCAGAAGTGACAAGATGATCCTATTGTAGGCCAACAACCCGCCTCACTATGCTGCATGTATCCAGTAGTATTGATTTTTGTAAATGTTTGTATAATTTCCATTCTAGGCCAAGCACTGATATGTTTTGTTTTAACTTTTTTGGTATTTCACCCAGGGTCCCAATCACAATTGGTACGATCGTCACAGACTCCATATGCCACATCTCAGTTATTTCGTCCCGTAGCGGTAAGTATTTGTTGATTTTTTCCGCATAAGTTTTTGAGAGATTTGTGGCTAAGGGAACGGCAAAATCCACAATGAAGGTTTTCCTTTCCTTTTTAAACGTGAGCACTAGATCAGGTATATTATTGGGGATCGTTCTATCCGTCTGTATTTTTCTGTTCCAGTAAATACGTACGTTGTCATTTTCGCACACGGCTGGAGGCTCATATTCATAATAGGGAGTTGTTTCTGTCAGCCCCATATGTTTTTCACGTAGCTTCTGATGAATTATTTTGCCAGCTCTGTTATGGCGATCTAGGTACGCTTTAGGTGCGAGCACTGTACAACCGGCAGTTATGTGATCTAAGTTTTCTTCAGCTGAATTACAGACTCGGCACTTCACATTGTCTAGATTTTCGTTGCGGATGCGTCTTCTATAAGATTTTGTTGCGATAACCTGATCCTGGATAGCGTTGATAAAGCCTTCGGTTTCATTGAAGATATTACCATATGTCAGGTAAGATAGTGAAGCAGCAGTATCTATTGATTCGTGTTCGATTTTTGCCAGATACTTGCCGTGCATGGCTTTACTCCTCCACTGCTCCATTAGTTGTTCGTTTGTTGCGACATCGTTGTTAAATCTTCGTTCTGCAAGTCGTAGTGGGGTTGCTTTTTTGTCCAATTTCATTATCGCTTTGTGCAGATTACTATTTTCTGATTTTCTTAGAAAGTACTGTCTTAGGTTGCACAGCTGCTGGTGATGTCTGGTTTTCAAATCAGGGATCCCCCTGCCTCCTAGTCTTCTTGGTAGATGGAACCGTTCTATGGAGGATCTGGGATGGTGGGCACGGTATCTACAGAATTCTTTTCTGGTTTTTATATTTAAATCCTCAAGCTCAGTGTCTGTCCATTTGATGATTCCAAAACTGTAGGAGATGGCAGATACTGCATATGTATTTACTGCCTTAGCGACGTTTCGGGCATTATTATTATTATTATTATTATTATTATTATTATTATTATTATTATTATTATCTCGAAGTAGGCATTTTCGGAGAGAGTTATATTCAGCTTTATGGATGTAAAGTAAAGGGCGGAATATATGGAAAATGCATATATAAGCATTTTTTGCATATTTTGTCAATTTTATATTAAAATGCATTTTTTCTTAAATTTAAATTTAATTTTCTAAATTTTATTTTAAGAGCATATTTTTATGTTTTCGGCTTTATCAAAAAATTTGAAACGTTAAAGGTTTAGTGTCCAGTTCGGTACTTATTTCAGGGATATTCCAATTTAAAGATTATAATAATTATATTTACATTTTGGTTATACACAAAGTATTTTTTGGGGGTTTCCGGGGTTTGCAGGTATATTGTTAGGGGTTGTTTATTGTCACTTAATAATGCGTTAACAAATCACGCTTAACAAACTGTATTTATATCGATTTGTAATACATAGTTCTGTAGAAATGTTAGTTTAAGAGACTCAATTGGTATTGTTGAAACTTTTTCCGCTAAATATAATAATATTCCCGGTGAAGTCAAGTAAGGGACAAATTGGATGTAACCGTAAAAAAATGAAGGATTTAAATACGTAACTGCAGTAAAAAGCATTATATGAGGGTAAACCACCCAACGAAGTTGTATCTTGGCCTTATATTTTACTACCTACCTATAAACCTACCTACCAACTAAATATTACATTCAAATCTATATTCGGGCCAACCATTACTCAGACTGATTAAAACCTGGAATAAACTTACTTGTTCCCAGCCAGCCTTTTTTACGCGTTTTATAGTCTTATGTTAGAAATAATATTTTAGTTTTCTTTTGGCTGTTGTTTCGTTCTCAATTTTTATTTTTAGTTGAATCATAGTTAAATGCAAAAATATATGATGTGTTCATATTCATAAACTAGTATTTTTTACCTACATTTTACATTCCTATACAAGGTATTAATAGAACTTGATATTGTAATAGCAACTATCATTAAATAGAATAGAATTAAAATACAAATTTAAATGTTGATAACTTATTAAATTAAGTAATTTTGAATATTAAAATTATATTAAATTTTTTAAGTACAAAACAGATGAAATAGTTTAAAAATATAAATAAATATCCAAATTTGATATATTCATTTCCGGTATATGTAGGTATAGATATCGGATATTTGAATATTTATATAAACATGATATGTACCAACCCTGTTTTATACCCTCTATTTTACTATTTTTTATATTATAAATCAATAAAACTTTGATCAACTAAATATTACATTCAAATCTATTAGTTTTCGCAGATTTCAAATCTCACAATAATAGTCACAAGCGTTGCACTCTGCTTCGGCATTTTCAATGTCCTCCCCGGTTGCATCTTTGTAAAGGACCGTGAATTTTTTCTACAGACGTGTGGAAAAACCAATTTTCCGCACGGATATCAGAATCAGAATTGATTTTTCCACACTAGTGCGGAAAAACTTTTCGGCACGATTATGTCAAAAATCCGTGCGGAAAATTTAAGACTCTGATGCAAGAAGGGGATAAGTAACAATTCTTAGATTTTACAGGAGAGGCAAAAAACTTTTTTTTTAGGTGCTATGCTATTCAAGGTATAGATAGAAAAGTTAAGTTTTTTGGTCTATATTAAATAAAGATACTAGCATACATAAGCTAGATATTTAGGAAAAGTGTTTTATGGTGCAAAAAAGATATATGTTAACCTGTTTCTAGTTTCTGGTATAGAAGGTGCAAGAAAGGGATAAGTAACAAATACACTATTTTTATATGAAACTTCATATTTATTATTTTAAATAGTAATAATATAAACCTTTTATAGAAATAAGCTCCTCTATGGGTTCATTCTCGGAAGAACTTGTTGACGATGGCTGGTACTCGCTGCCCGAACTCTTATATGGCTCCTCTTCTACACTTTCATCCCTTTTACTATGTTCATCCATAATAAAATTATTCAATACTACAGTAAAATCGCATAAAAAATAAACAAACTTTTACAATGCTTGATCCTCGGCTTGACAAACAACACTACTTGCACCTTGCACCGACTCGTTGCATAAACCACATAAGCCTTTCGGCTGAAGAAAGGAAATGTTGTCGGCGCATCCTAAAAACACAACTATTTGTGATGCAAAAACGGGATATGTTACACGACACATATACCACTCTTGCACCAGTTCGTTGTTATAGGGGATATATGTTTTTCTGTTATAACTCGGTATCCTTTCGTCGCACATGTACCATATTAAGTATTTGCACCACAGTGAAAGGCCATATTTTACTACCTCTAGGCACAATAATCTCATTTTTGAAAATTTTGCACATATCCCCTTCTTGCATCAGAGTCTTCAATTGGTTTTTCCACACTCGTGCGGAAAAAAATTTCGGCACGATTATGTCAAAATCAATAATATATCAATTATAACTTGTAGTTATTACTTTTTTTCTCAGAATTAGTAACTGTTACATATGTATGTGATTGTTATACTTAAGTAAAAATTATTAAATTTCTTTGAAATATTGTGTTACTTATTTCCACACGGCTGTAGAAAAACTATTGTACCTGACACGTGCGGAAAATGTTTTCCCTGCACTCGGCTGCTTAACCGAACTCCGCTACGCGTCGTTCGGTGAACGGCAGACTCGTGCGGAAAAATTCATTTTCCGCACATGTTAGGTAATGTTCGGTTAAGCTTTCCATCTTTTGGCTTTGCTAAGTTGTTAAAGGAACGCTTCGCGAACAACTTCGTATATTGATATGGGAAATAGAGAGAGGTATGGGGGTATGGCTGTTTGAAGGTTGGAAATAATCAGGGCCTATTTTTGATTAAGTTGGGCCCCAAGGCCCGAGCAAAACTTCGGGCCCCCAATATCTTATATGACTTTCCAATTAGAAAAATTTCTGCTTATACCTTTGGCACCTTCACTTTTTTGTTAAGTTAAATGATAAAAAAAAAAATGTCTAGTTAAAATTTAATTTTCAATTAATTAGTTCAAAATTGGCTTTTACTAAAAAAGTAAATAATTTTCTTTGACAACAACATAAATAATTATATTTAAACGATACTTAAACAAAGTTTATTGGAAATTAACAACACAACAAAAAATAAATAATAAAAAAACTTCTGCTTCTGAGGAACAACGAACAAACTAAACAGTTAATAGTAAAAAAAAACATCTAATTAATTCTTTTTTACGTATTTTCATTTCAGAAAACTTATCTATAATACGATTTATTTCTAATTTATCGAGAATATCGCTTTCTACGTTTAGAATTGCCAAAGATGAAACATTTTCTTCATTCAATGAGTTTCTTAAATAGGAGATTACCCGTTTAAACGTAAAAAATGATCTCTCGCCGGGGCGCATATGCCGCCGGGGCCGGATGCGTTACTGATAGGAATAGGTAGTTACAAATATATATACGCAACAATACCTCAACGCTAGTTTGACAAAATATTGTTATCAGTTAAATGAAAATTATTATTTTTGGTGGCTGAATGAATTCGGGTTCCCTTTAAAGCGTTTTTATCATGTTTTTATTTATAAATATCAATTCCATTTCTAGTCGCAATGCCGCCAGCCCGCTTGTCCTTTGTGAATGTATCGGCGCCGCGCTTTTTTCTATGAAGCGTCTGGCGCATGTCTGTATTTTTTTCCGTTTTTGGTAAAAATTAAGTGAACACCTAAAATTTCATATTTATAAATACAAAAATAACTTTTATCGTTTTTATTTAATTTTCATTATCACACGGCTTTTTTTGGTGTTTAAATTGAAATTGGAATGGTTAATAATTATTTTTTTAGCCTTTTTCGAGTCTCGCTATCCACCGGCCCGGGCCCCACAATCCACCGGGCCCAAGGCACGGGCCTTATGTGCCTTTTTGGCCCTGGAGACAATGATGCTTCTTGAATGATAAAAGAGTTGAAATGTTGTGATTTAAAACAAATAAAGACAATGGAAGTCCAAAACTCTTTTATCATTCAGACTCAGAGAGGGGTATACCTACTTAACCAAGGCAAGGGGGGGAGCAAAAAATCTGTGATGTGCTAAGTTAAATTTTTAAAAGGACTTAGCCGTTGGTTTTGTTTTGTTGCTGTTTAAAAGTAACTAAAAGAAACTCAGCCAATAATTTCATCTTTTAGTACTATACCAACCCAAAATACATTAAGTGTCATTCTTATTATAAATGAATATTTGTTTCATTTTAGAAAAGGCATTAAGAATCAGTTGGAACTGTATCACTCCTGAAGATCTGGAATGCCTGCTCTGTAGTAGATGTCTTTTAGATCCTGTAACAACAGCATGTGGTCACACGTTTTGCAGGTTGGTTCTATTAAAGTTGCTTATATAAAAAAATCAAAACCCATTCTTTTTGCATCTCTCTAGATCTTAGACGACCTAACGGATTTAATTGTTCGTTTTCTTAAATGTAAATTTTAGGCTTTTGTGGTAAACCCGGAAACCTCATCCTATTTTTTTGTTGTAGAGATTGTCTGACCAGGGTATTAGACCACCGGTTGTCGTGTCCTCTCTGCATGTCAACACTGACGGTCTGTGATTACTTTAAGGGAACAACCGAAGTGTTGGACCAAGCCATTCGTTTTATCATTCCAGAAGAAATCAATTACCGACTGCAAACTAATTTAGGAGACTCAATTGTCGATGAAAGTACAGATGTAAGTACCGTATTTCTTAGAGAAAAATAGGATATCGAATACATATAATAATTCCAATCATATCTTTACCTATCATTGCAGATTATTATTTATTTTATAAGATGACATTATTACCGCGTAATTACGTCCGATCTTTGTTCTCAAGTACCACAAAAACCTAGGGAGACAAAAGTAACATCTGTAACATTAAAAAGATCTGTGTCAACAAACCTGACCCATAATTTACGACCCTTAGAAAGCAAACGTGTATTGATTTTGTTACAGTTATATGCTAGTACCGTTGGGCTTTGGTCTCCTTTTTATTTTAAAACAGCCAAGTTTAAACCCCCCCCCCCCCCATTTATTTATCCCTTGATAATTTTCTGGTTAGAACTTTTGATAGAAACATTTGCAATAATAATGAAATTGAAGTAAAAGAATATTTAGATTTTTATATGGTGCGGCCTTTAAATAATTATGAATTTAAGATTGTTGCTGT
This sequence comes from Polydrusus pterygomalis, assembly GCA_963969555.1. Lineage (NCBI taxonomy): Eukaryota > Metazoa > Arthropoda > Insecta > Coleoptera > Curculionidae > Polydrusus > Polydrusus pterygomalis. The sequence goes on along the minus strand of OZ018380.1, from coordinate 74,659,277 downwards.
CTTTGTTTGTTAACTGCAATCGCGAGTTTTTCTACTGTATTTTGGCGACACAAAACCCGCCCGGATTAGTGAACCGTAAACGTAGCTCGGCACCGATGTTGTGTGATCGATTTGCCGTTGTACCCAACAAATTGTTGTCAATACCCCAATTATTAAGCGTTTGGATTTAATTCCGTTCTCAAAGATTTCTGGCTCACCGGGAATCGACTTGATAAACCGTACGGTCGATCGGCGCAGGAAGAGATCTAGGATAAGTATAGAAAAATCCATTAATTTGTAATAAAGAATAGATTGCCGACACCAAAGAACTAACTGGCAGCGTAACGACCTTAACTTGTGATTGGGAATATTTAAAGTCTCCTTGAGCGTTATTTTGACCGCTTTTATATGCTCAACCCTGCCTTCAGGACTGGCGACGCGCCGCGTGGCCATGTGTTTTTCTACACTAAAGAAATTGACCTGTTCGCACAGTTTTGCTGATAAGAGGGTAAAATTTTACACCTTTTGTGGCTTTTAAGATCCTTTAAAACGATGGTTTCTCTGTACATATTATTTTTTAATGTAATAATAGTTATTTTATTTTACCCTCAAGAAATTTTGTGGACATTTTTTACGCGAAAAATGGCCCCGGGTCTGGGGCGTTTCAATCGAAATTATTAATTTATTTGAAAACCAAGGAAAATATTAAAAATTACAATTTAAAATAATGATTAATGATGATAAATATTTTATGTAAAAGGTGTACGTTATTATTAATTTAAGTTGTTTCTTATGAAAAATACATAAAAGCAATGTTTGTCATCTTTCTCTGGTAACTTAATGTTGGGATATTCCTTAAATAAAAAAAAAATTGGTAGAAATCTTTTGGATATAATATTATAGTCGAATTAATGTAATTTTGCCCTTATTCTCCTATCCTTAAATAATAGGATTTACCCGGAATCCCGGTGATTCCAAAAAGCGTGCAGCATATGGTAAAAATTGTTATTTATAAATTGAATTTCTTAATTAAAGACAATTTATTTTGTCAAAGTTCCACTTTTATTTAAAAAACTTTTTCTTTACACGACGCGTTTCGCTACATTGTATAGCTTCTTCGGGTGTATGCTGCTAACTAATTTTATTTCAGTACAATAACCAAATGGTCTGGATGTTGTTCCTGTGTAACATAATTTTGATAACAAATTTAAAATTTTACATATTGAAAACTTAATCTTTTGGAATGTATAGAAATAAATCGATTGACAAATTCTGGTTCATTATTAAACGACCAATAAGAACTAAATAGTTCCCCTTTGCTAAATCTGTGTCAATAATCTAAATAGGGTTCTTTGGATTTCCCATAAGGTTAAGATATTATATTATACCGACAATAATATTTAAGTTGACAATACCTAAACAGTGTTAAGAACATACAGGGTTAGGAAAAATGACCAGAACGGTCGATTATTTCAAAATATACAGGGGTTATCGAAAAACGTCTTATATAAAAAATGTACGGCTGTTAAAAATCTACATATCAGTGATAAATTGAAATATACAGGGTCGCCCACAAAGTTGTGGACAATGATGTTATATTTTTTTAAATAGAATACCCTGTATATTTTTACTTATTTTGATTTCTGACCCAATTTTAAACATTTTTTATTAACCATGTGTTAAACCTAAATTCATTACTTTCCTAGAAATCGGCGTTTCAAATAATAATGTATAACGATGCGATTTTCGAACATAGTGAACAACAAATAAGGCACGACCATGGTTACTAATAAATAATTAATAGTTTGACATCTGAAACTCAAATTCTGACAGAAATAGACAAAAAAGAAAATAGCATGGCATTTTTACTTACTGAAACAGAGGGAATTGATATTTTAATTTTAAGGGGGTTTGGCGATAAACAGAGATCATATTAGGAGGTATGTAATATTTACAATAATTTGCATCCAGACAGGCACATTAAAAAATATGCAGTTTTTCGAACTACTGAGCGTTACAGAATGACTGGTACTTTAAAAAACCGCCTAAGATCTGGAATACCTAGGACTGCTACCTCCGAGGAAAAAATACTGGACATACTGCTTGCGATAGAAGAAAATCCCAAACAATCCACCAATCAGCTTGCTTTGGATCATGAAATTGATCAAAAATCTGTACGAACCGTTCTTCATACTGAGAAAATGCATCCATACAAAATTAATGTTGTACAAGAACTTTTTGACGTTGACTGTGATCGAAGGCTAGAATTTTGCGAAATAATGACAACGATATTGTGTTTTCGGATGAAGCGACTTTTACACTACACGGAATGGTGAATAAGCAAAATTACGGTTACTGGGCGCGAAATAACCCTAACTGGTATGAAGAGCTGCATACACAGTTCCCAAGAAAAGTTAATGTCTGGGCTGGATTGTTTGCGGGACATGTAATTGGACCCTTTTTTATCGAGGGAAATTTGAACGGTGATCGATATCTCCGGCTTCTTCGGCAAGAAATAATTCCAGCTATAAACAATTTAAATGATGATATTAACTTAACCTGGTATCAGCAAGATGGAGCATGGAGCTCCCCCGCATTTTACTCGCGAAGTTAGAGAATTTTTGGATGTCACGTTCCCAAATCGATGGATAGGAAGAAGAGGGCCTATCGAATGGCCTTCACGGTCCCCCGATCTTTCGCCATTAGATTTTTTTTATTGGGGTCACCTGAAAAACATAGTTTATCAAAATAAATTCAATAATTTAGAAGAATTAAGAATGAAAATTGTCAATGAAAGTGCGAGAATAACAAGGGAAATGGTTTTAAACACCCAAAGACATTTTTGCGATAATTTGTATCATTGTCAGTTAGTAAATGGGGGTCATTTTCAACACTTATTAAAAAATAGAGCCGTTTTTCCATGATTTGTTATACGTTTTTGTTTAAAGTTAACTTAATAAACTGTTTCTTGAAATTTATTTTGTGTTTTGTAGCTGATCAATTTATGTAGGAAAGTAATGAATTTAGGTATAACACAGGGTTAATAAAAAATGTTTAAAATTGAGTCGACAATCAAAATAAGTAAAAATATACAGGGTGTTCCATAAAAAAAATATAACTATCATTCTCCACAACTTTGTGGGCGACCCTGTATATTTCAATTTATCACTGATATGTAGATTTTTAACAGCCCTACATTTTTTATATAAGACATTTTTTGATAACCCCTGTATATTTTGAAATAATCGACCGTTCTGGTAATTTTTCCCAACCCTGTATAATTAAATAACTAAGCTTGTAATGTGTGTACCTCAATTGAGTAATTAAGTATCTAGACCATTTTGTTTTTGTACTGAAATAAATGTAGCGAAATGCGTCGTGTAAAGAAACAGTTTTTCAAATAAAAGTGGAAATTGGACAAAATACATTGTCTATCATTAAGTTATAATGAATTCCCATCAAGTAAAGACCTCAACGATTCAAAGTATAAATTGAATTTATTTATTTTCTTTCAAAAGAAGACTCACTGTTGCTATGTTCTGTAATATCCTCCGGGATAAGATCGCAGCAGAGTAGATTTGGAATCACGTCGTTTGAAATATTCCATCGACAATCACATTGAGCACGAAAAAATAAACGAATGACCAAGAGTAAATTTTGAAATTTTCGCGCCACCTCTATCTATAAAGGGCCCATTACCGCCAAACATCTCAAATTCACCAGGTCAGAAACCATTGAGTTATTAACAGCTATTTCGTAAAATCAATTTCTGGATGGATCAAACATACCATCCACATATGGAGTTTACAAACTGCGGCTTTGCTGGCTGCTTTGTTCAGCGACAATTCTATTCGCACAAAAAAAATAACGTTGCATTTGGTACAGTCTAGGTAGCAATAGCGTAGAAACCCATAGACTGCAGGTTTAAACTTTCTACTGTTGTATCACACTCCTGCGGACTGTGATTAGGAAACATATCGCTCAACTTGTCAAAATAACTGCTGTCATAATATAAGAGAAAATCTTCGTAACTTCCGCCTATAGCAAGTACATAATCTTAAAGTTGTTGAAAGTCGCTCATGTGGTGTAATAACTTGTCTTAACTGCGTGCCTTGTTTCATGATAAGAGGGGTTACTAATTTTAAAAGAGTATAATGATTTCGTAATCCAGTCGCAAATAAATAAATCAATTTTCCAGTGTCAGTTTTTTTAAAAGGAGAAAACTGAAAACTATTTTTGTAAGCGCCGGGCAATAAACGGACCTTCGCTTGACATGCTCGTATGCTTTTTTTGATAAATCCAACATGAAAGGAGCTACCTATTTGGGGTTAAGTTTTTTGTTTAAATAATTTTAACGAGTATTTTAATTATAAATATTTTAAATATTCTTAAGCAGATTTTAATTTAATTTTGGTAATTACAATTTTAGTGATAAAACGCTCGTGTAGCGCTAAATTATTACGTCCAGTGACGTCTCAGGTGGCGCCTTAAAAAATAATATTGGCAAAAAGTAAGACGCCACTGAGTTTTAGGTAATTTTAATATTTTTTTCGGATTAAGCAACTAAAAATATCCTTTTCTTGTCTGTTAAATTGTTTTCATATTGCTTCGTTTTCGAGATATAAAAATAAAAACAATTTTATTGCAATTTCTGGAAAACAAAAATCATTAAATAATTAATACGTTGGTATTTTTTGTTGTTTAAAAGCATTAAAACATTAAAGCATTATGGAATAAAATTAAAAGATGTTTTAAATTTTATGAAAGAACTGATAAGAAATTAATGAAACATTATATGTATATATTTGTATTCAGCGTATTTTTATTGCTATCGCCTAGCGCTTTCGGCCCATTATAAGGCCATCATCAGGGCTTAGGTTCAAAAAGAAACACACAAACAAGAGTAAAAACAGCCGGAACAAACTACGTGAGACTACTTACTCGTCAAATTATGTCCAGGAGACAAGAAGCATATTAAGAGAAATTCGAAAATTTTTAAACAAATTTTCTGGTAGTGGTTTCAAATTGTAAACAACACCTGACTGACTGATATTTGCATTTGACACATGGACACAAAGTGGTGAGGGACATCTCAGATAAAAACGTAGTTAATATACACAAAATGACGAATAATATAAAACATAAAGGTGGTATAAAAACTTTAAATAAGTCATAATGAATAAAATTGTATAAAAAGGTAGGTAACTCCGTCAATTGTTTAAAATAAAAAGAAATTAATTTAATTTAAACAGGATTTTTAAATTATGATATCTGTATTCTGCAAAACCGTCCTATTGTTAATAAAATGGGAGGAGTCAAAAGTCCACAAGCGTAGGTTAAGGTAAACAATAAATTATTCTTATCGCTAAAAGAGTCTAAAAATTGGATTTCGGTTGTTAGTTTCATTAAGTCTTAAATTCAGACATGAATCTGGATATTTAATTGAATGTCTATGGATTTCAAGGTCCTCGAGATAGTCCAACTCTCTGAAGTTTTTATGATCAAATTGATGTAAAATTTTGCTGTTAGAAGAAGTTGGTGAGAAACTATGATTATTAAATTTGAGGTGTTGTCCAAATACAGACGTACCTGGTCGGTTGACATGTTCTTTTATTCTTGTTCCGAGTTTTCTTACGGGTTTTCCAATGTATAGAGCTGGGCAACTACCACATGATAATTTGTAAACTCCGCTTTTTTCAAGACGTGAAACGCTTTCTTTATTTCTGACTAAATGAGATTGAAGATTCTGCAAATACAAAAAGAACCTCAGATCACTAGTTCCTAGCAATCCTTCTATGCCCAGACTATATGGGCCTCCAAAAATACATAAGACAGGCATCTCCATCCGACCAGTTGTCAGCTTCATCAATACCCCTACTGCCAATATATCCAGTTTCCTAAATAACTTATTACTTAACTAACTTAATAACAATTGGTTATCCTCAATATACAGTTAAAAATTCTCATCAACTAATCAATAAACTAGAAAATTTAATAGTTCCAGAGGGCTTCCTCTTAGTTTCATTCGATGTGACAAACCTTTTCACATCAATCCCTAAATCGGAGACTATCCCTATATTCTCCGAGTTATTATCATCAAACAACGTTTCTCGTGATGATAGAACCAATATTTTGACAATGTTGAAATTCTGTTTATCACAAGACTTCTTCGTTTTTAAGGGCAAATTCTATTCACAACCTTCAGGCCTAGCAATGGGCAACCCTCTGTCTCCATTATTAGCAGATTTTTTCCTTAATAAACTGGAAGTTGCACATATATCTAAATTAATTAAAGACAAAAAACTACTTCCTTGGCATCGGTATGTAGACGACTGTTTTACTATAGTTCCCGGTAACAAATCCAATGTTGATTATATCCTCAATTTTCTCAACACATTACATAATCACATTCAATTTACAGTTGAAATAGAAGAAAATAGCAATATCAACTTCTTAGACCTACATATTCACAAATCAAACAGCAAATTAAATTTTAAAATATACAGAAAAGATACACAAACTGATCACATGATTCCTTCTAACTCAAACCACCCCTTTAATCACAAAATGGCTGCCATTAACTGCTATATCAACAGATCTCTTAACGTCCCTATGTCACAGAATGACCTTGACGAAGAATTGAATACCATTAAACAAATAGCAATTAACAACGGCTATTCACATGAAATTGTTGATAGGACTATAAATAAAATACAATTAAAAAAATATCAACGAACTGCATTTAACCCTCTGCAAAATAACTTTTCTTTATCTTACAAAGGTCCAATTTCTACTCAGATAGCCAAAGTACTTAATAAAAATGTAAAAGATACAACCATCTCATTTAAAACAAAAAACAATCTTCAATCTCATTTAGTCAGAAATGAAGAAAGCGTTTCACATCTTGAAAAAAGCGGAGTTTACAAATTATCATGTGGTAGTTGCCCAGCTCTATACATTGGAAAAACCGTAAGAAAACTCGGAACAAGAATAAAAGAACATGTCAACCGACCAGGTACGTCTGTATTTGGACAACACCTCAAATTTAATAATCATAGTTTCTTACCAACTTCTTCTAACAGCAAAATTTTACATCCATTTGATCATAAAACTTCAAAGAGTTGGACTATCTCGAGGACCTTGAAATCCATAGACATTCAATTAAATATCCAGATTCATGTCTGAATTTAAGACTTAATAAAATTAACAACCGAAATCCAATTTTTAGACTCTTTCAGCGATAAGAATTTATTGTTTACCTTAACCTACGCTTGTGGACTTTTGACTCCTCCCATTTTATTAACAATAGGACGGTTTTGCAGAATACAGATATCATAATTTAAAAATCCTGCACTGAGAAAATTAAACTACTAAATTTCTTTGCTAAGGAAAAATGATTAAGAATAACTAAAAATTTTGCCATGATAGCAAAAAAAATTGTATTTGCAACATAATGATATAGCTATGCTAACTAAATGTCTTTTGCTGAAGCGATTTATTATGCTTAAATATGGTTCTATTTATTTTAGCTATATGTCTTATTATTTCAAAACGTTTTTTTTGCTGAAAAATTACCGACTAGTTTGTTTATTTAACATAAGTCGAGTATCCATTTGGTTTTAATAGATAAATTGCATACCAAATCTTATATTCATTTCAGGAACTTTCCTACCTATTTCTACTAAAACGGACTAGTAGTAACTACCCGATATACTTGCTGCCCACAGGTTCGTGTAAAACCGCCATCGCCGGTGGTATCCGAACACTGTAAAATCGACGATTTTGCTTACTTTCAATTATTTTAACGGCCATTTTCAAACCGATGACCGATGTGCTTCGTCGCGTGCGTGGGTGATGGTGAATACTGAATACTTATTTACTAAGACTACTAGACATTACTAAAGTTAATAATATTTCCGTTAACAACAGAGTTTTTAAATTAAAAAACATAATCTGCATTGAAAGTGAAGATAGTTCAAAGTTTGGTTTAATTAGCTGCATTTTAGTAAACGAACATAAAAAAGTTTGTTTCTTATTCAAAGAATTAACCGCTTTATTTAGTAGACATCTCGTCGCTTTTGAAGTAAAAGTAGAAGAAAGCGTGAAGAGTATTTTTTTCGAAGATATGTGTTGCTTGGATACATATGTACTAGTTTCGCGTCAAAATAAATTGTATATAACAGTATAACATTTTTATTATAAATCCTGTATGGTATGTTTACTTTTAAGATTTTTTTTAAATTTTAAATTTCTTCTAGAATTGGAAGAAAACCATTTGAAAAACTATATTTTTATTCGTGCACCCAATTTTATTGATTACGAAAACATTTTAATGTTTAAATTTGCTTGGAAATATGTTGTTAATAATTATATTGTTTTATTTTATATAATAATCTATACTTACGTTTATGTTCCTAACCGTCATGCATGGAATTATATATTATATGTTGTTTGCGTTTCACAAAGACCCGTTACAGTGGTCATTGTATTATTTATATTTTTGTATAGGTAGTTGTTTTTAGTAAGAAGTATCAGTACACATTTAAATTTGTTAATTTCAAAGTTTATCACATGTTAGCTTCATTTATACAGTGACTGCCAATAGTCCCGCATAACTTCTAAATTTTAAAAACGCTCGGACACGTCAATCTTTATTTCTAAATTTCTTAAGGTTCCTATTGGTTTATTTCTAATTGCCCATTTTTTAATATACATATAAAAATACTATGCCATTTTTTAAAATGGAACACCCTCTATATATATTTAGAGGGTGTTCCATTTTTAAAAAATGGTCGATGACGCCCTAACTTCCTCATGATTTGCCTTATACAGGGTGGCCCATGATGGATGGCATATTATACGTTTCTGGCGAACCATTAACGGAACGATCCAAAAATTTGGGGCGTCCTCTACCCAACTAAAATATTTTGGATAATGCAGTGTTGCCATTTCTACTAGAAAGTAGTAGCAACTTCGATATTTTAAATAAAACATCTTAGAATGTTTTTGGATACTTACTACATAAAATTATAATTATTTTATAATAGGTGCAATATATGCTTAAACTTAATAGTTTCCGAGGTATCGACTTTTCCGAAATGACATTTTTGAACTTTGACAACTTTCTAACGGTAGATCTCTAAGCAAAACGGCTTACATGTCCCTATCTTACATTTTTATTTTCTTTCCAAAAGTCTTAACCTCCGGTTAAACTGGAAGTACCTACTATATTTCCGGTTTTCCAATTACATCCGGTTTAACCGGAAGTTAACACTTTTGAAGAGAGAATAAAGATGTAAGATAGGGATATGTAAGCCGTTTTGCTCTCTGAGATTTGCCGTTAGAAAGTTAGATGTTTAAAAGTGTCATTTTGTAAAACTTCATATCTCGGAAATTATTAAATTTAGGCTTATAGTGCACTTATAATAAAGTATAATTTTGTGTAGAATCCAAAAATATTTTAAGATATAGGGTGTTCCATTTAAAATATCAAAGTTACTACTACTTTCTAGTAGAAGCGGCAACACGGCATTATACAAAATATTTTAGCTGTGTCAAGCATGCCCTAATATACAAGAAACCAAGTTTTTGGATCGTTCTGTTAACTGGTTCGCCAGAAACGTCTTAATACGCCATCCACCGTGTATATTATTATTAAATATCAAAAAGTGGACAATTAGAAATAAAGATTGACGGGTCCGAGCGTTTCTAAAATTTATTTTTGATTTGGCATAAAATTGATAGGGACCTTTGGCGGTCACTGTATATTTTTTTTTCTAATGCTTGGGATTATTGTTTATATTTGTTTATATTAAAGTACTTTATTATGATATTTATCTTGTTGTACATACAACACATAATATGATGTGTATGCATGTAATGTACCCATTTTTAAGTGCAATGTAGGCTTTTTAATAAAGCAACCAAATTTTTTATAAAATAATATAGTCTTTTATTTAAAATTTTAGTATACTTAGTACAGGATATTATTAAAGGTCTGATGTATTTCGGGGAAAATAATAAAATTGCTAAAGTAAAAATTAATAACAATTTTATTGTTTTCCTCAAAATGGATGGAGACTTTTTAATATTTTTAGCAAAAGAATTTCATTAAAAGTGACAAAAAATACCATTTGAAATAGCAATAAAAGCTATTAAAAGTAGCAATAGAAACTATTAGGAACAGCAATAAATATCATTAAAACTACTTGTACCAACTGTTAAGAGTAGATATAAAAAACATCAAAATAGCAATAAAGTCTATTAAAAGTACCAATAACCCCTATTTACAGTGGAGGTAAAATGAGTAAATCCTACAAAAAATTATATTTAATTTTAATAAAATATAAAGGTGTTTTTACAAATCCGTTTAGTAATAATAAATACCGACATAGCTAATTCCTACTAGAGGTATTATTAGAACTACTAAATGCACTTAGCTGATTTAACTAAATGCATTAGTAGTTTTAAGCATGTATATATTAGTTGCTGCTTGGCGGACCTTATTAAGTTTAACTAAATAATTTAGTACTTGCAACTATACAAAAGCCAGCCAAACATTTTAGTTAAAACAAATAAAGAATATCAGCAAAATGACTTTAGTTAAAATAGCAACTCATCAGAGTTGATGCCTATGCTATTAGATATTCTAGTTATTTTAAATAAATATCCAGTTATTTCAACTAGATTTTTTTCTCAGTGTGTTTAAATTAAATTAATTTCTTTTTATTTTAAACAATTGACGGAGTTACCTACCTTTTTATACTATTTTATTCATTATGACTTATTTAAAGTTTTTATACCACCTTTATGTTTTATATTATTCGTCATTTTGTGTATATTAACTACGTTTTTATCTGAGATGTCCCTCACCACTTTGTGTCCATGTGTCAAATGCAAGTATCAGTCAGTCAGGTGTTGTTTACAATTTGAAACCACTACCAGAAAATTTGTTTAAAAATTTTCGAATTTCTCTTAATATGCTTCTTGTCTCCTGGACATAATTTGACGAGTAAGTAGTCTCACGTAGTTTGTTCCAGCTGTTTTTACTCTTGTTTGTGTGTTTCTTTTAGAACCTAAGCCCTAATGATGGCCTTATAATGGGCCCAAAAACTCTAGGCGATAGCAATAAAAATACGCTGAATACAAATATATACATATAATGTTTTATTAATTTCTTATCAGTTCTTTCATAAAATTTAAAACATCTTTTAATTTTATTCCATAATGCTTTATTGTTTTAATGCTTTTAAACAACAAAAAATACAACGTATTAATTATTTAATGATTTTTGTTTTCCAGAGATTGCAATAAAATTATTTTTATTTCTTGAAAACGAGGCAAGATATGAAAACAATTTACCAGACAAGAAAAGGATATTTTTAGTTGCTTAATCCGAAGAAAATATAAAAATTACCAAAAACTCAGTGGCGTCTTATTTTTTGTCAATATTATTTGTTAAGGCGCCCCCTGAGACGTCACTGGACGTAATAATTTAGCCCTACACGAGCGTTTTATTACTAAAATTATCATTACCCAAATTAAATTAAAATCTGCTAAAGGATATTAAAAATATTTATAATTAAAATAGTACCTACTCGTTAAAATTATTTAAAAAAAAAACTTAACCCCAAATATCTCCTTTCATGTTGGATTTATCAAAATTTTTTATGGAACATAATTTAATCAAAAATTAATTATCTTTAAAAACGACAACATTTAAAAGTTCCTGTCATCGAAAAAATTCTTTGCACCGTGGCGCCACCTACATCTTGTATTATTCAAACACATTTTTTACACAGTTGTGAAGCCAATCATAGAGGCTAAAAACTGGCGTTTACAGAATTTACATGTCGCTTTTAGTTTTCGAAATAATTGGCCTGGGAGTTTTTATTGAAACACCCTGTATACGAAAGCAGTATTAAATTTTTTTAACTTTCAGGTTCCAGTGTTTGTTTGTACCAACGCATTCCCGGGAGTAGCATGCCCTTTGTATGTCTATGAACCCCGCTACAGGCTGTTGGTGCGAAGGTGCCTTCAGTCGCCAACCAAGAAATTCGCCATGGTCAGCATGGACCCAGCAGGAACCAAATTTGTACCGTGCGGGACCATTCTGGAAGTTAAGGACGCCATTACGTTGAACGACGGGAGGATTATTTTAACAACCCTAGGCGTGAGGAGGTTTAGGGTTATCGGTAGGGACGAACAGGTAGGTACCCCGAACAGCAAATAAAAATTCTCGTAAAAATCTCGGTGTTATATTTTATATTTGGGGCTTTCTTATGGTATACTACATATTTTTTGTATCCAATTTACATAAAATAAAAACATCTTTCAGGATGGATACGACACAGCTAAAATTGAACACATCAACGACATCACTCCCCCTCCCGAAAAACTTCCAGATTTGGTGTTCCTTCACCAGAAAGTGTTTTGTAAAGCTGCAAAGTGGGTCCGATTGCTAACACCGTCCGTTTTATCGGAAGTGGAACGGCTGATCGGAACCATGCCGAAGATAGAAAAAGATTGGATCAATCTTCCGGATGGACCTTCCTGGATGTGGTGGTTGATGCCTATTTTGCCATTGAGCTCGCAGTTACAGGTAGAGTGACCTCTAAATAAATATCTCTAAAAATATACCGGGTGTTTCTCAAAAAAAGTTCACCCCTATAACTTTTCTGTATTTATAGATAATAAAATGAAATTTAAAGATTATGCATAAGAGATGAGTCTGCATTTATTGGCATAATATTCAATTTGTTAGCACTTCCGGTTTGACCGGAAGTGACCTTGACTTTGATATTTTAAATGGGGCATCTTGTAAATTTTTACTTATTGGGATTCAGCATAACATTCTAAGTGAAATGACACCGCACTTTTTGACGCGTTATAACATTTTTATGTTTATTTTTTATTTTTAATCTAGACTGCTACAAATTAATTAAATCTGTTAATTTATAGTCAAGTAGTATATGAAAATTAAAATTACGTCATAATAATTGACTTTTTAAGTTTCACAAGCGTATAAAAAATAAAATTTTGTTTTCTTGACTCCATTTTTCTAAATGGAACAATGGTGGTTCACTAGGATATTTAAAATGAGCATTTTTTTCCAACGATTTAAAACCATACACTCCTATGCTATTTTAAAATTGACACGAAAAAATTTGCCTTAAGTCCCAATCGCAAATTTAAAAGCGTTATGCATTATTGCCGCCTGTCTTTTCTAAAGAAATATAAAGGCAGCTTTGAAAAACAATGGAATGGTTTTGAAAACCAGTATGCTTTTAAAATAAAATTGTAATGTCATTCGTTTATTAAACTTAGGTACACTGTAAATTAGATAAAATGGTTAGTTTTACTAGAAATGAACAAATTGCTCCTAATTTTCGGAGTGACTAGAAAAATTTTTCTGAAGCCGCAAGATTGTGTATTATATTGTATGTTTTATAAACTAATGACATTACAACTTTAAACTTGTACCATATTGCTTTTCGAAACCATTCCATTGTTTTTCAAAGCCGCCTTTATATTTCTTTAGAAAAGAGAGGGCGGCGATAATACATAACGCTTTTAAATTTGCGTATATATATAATATTATAATAATATAATATTTGTGTTTATTTCCATATTTTGATCGGTTTATTAATTAATAACATAAAAGTTTGCCCAGCGAGCCACGGGATATGACAAAACGCTATTTTGCCTTAGGCCCTTCTGGCATGATATCTGTATTTATCTACACTTAAACATCCTGGAGGGCCATGGGCGAGAAGTATAGTCAAAGCATTCCCTCGAAATAATGAATGTTCAACTTCAAAAATAAAAATACAGAGAAAACATATTTTAAAATTTAATCCATTTTTTAGGTCGGATTTTTAAGCAGTACAAGTCTGGAGAAGCGCCTGAGGGCAATCGATAAAATGTTGGAACACATGAAAATCAGGATGAAAGCCCTGCAGCGTGAGGAGACGGTCACGTGCCCGCGAGAAGACGAAACCATGGATTTTTGCAGCCAATCTCAAAATTGTTGATTTTTTATATTTAAATTTTATAAGTTATTTTTTAATATTTAATATATATTTATTACAGATATTTTCGAGTTTTTGTATTTATCATTTAGAAGAATATCGATACATTTGATCGTCACCGATTCTGAAATAACGTATTTAATTAAGTAAATCGCCAATATATTATAAAAGATAGTTTTTTTTCGCTTCTGTGTTCCAAAAGAATGCCTCGTTTATTTATTTTTCTACAACTGTTTAAATAAATTAACTTTCGGGCCCTAGCAACACGAAAGAAAACGAAAGTAAATGTTACAGTTACCTGAATATTATCCGTTGCTAGCTACGAACGTAGGTTGATAGCTACGAAAGTAATACTTTCGGTGCCAGGACAAAAAAATCGAACTGACAGACTCTGACAGTAACTAGTTGTCAACAATACTCAAATAACTAGTTGTCATGGATTATTTTATAGGCGAAAAAAAAATTTATTTTATCATTTTAATTTGAATAAAATTAAAGTTTATTACTTAATAATATATTGATCAGAGAACAGTAGAAAAAATTTAATATATTACACGACTCGAAAGCCTTTTTTGGTGGTCGGAGGTATTAAATCACCTCGGCTTTGCCTCGGCAATTCAAAAACCTCCTCACACCAAAAAATTAACTTTCGCATCTAGTAATGTAAATATAACTATTATTTATGGTAATTACAAATTAGGATAGGGATATATTATTCAGATTTAAAACAGTCGATACAGAAAAAATACACGAGTTTAACATAGCGTAAAAAACAAACTTATTTACCATTACTTCCTACTATACAGAGTGTCCGAAAAAAGGAGGTCAATCCGTTAACCATTTGACCCAAAAAAATATTACTTTAATGATGCTATTTTTCATTTTTGAGCCTCATCTTCGATATACAGGGCGTAAAAGTTTAAAATTAAAAACTGATTTTTTTGGATAATTTCGAGTATTTAATAAGATATCTGATCCCCCTATTTTTTTAAACACGTTTTTATTAGCTTCACCTGTATGTTTGTTTTTTTGTAACCGACTTCTTTGAACCCGATTTTGACCCACTTTAAACGGTCAGATTTAATTTAAATTTTGTAGACTTATCAAGAACCGCTGACAATACAATAATCTACACGCAAAAAATTCTCCTGTCAAATTTTGACAGCTGTCTGGTATAAAACAAAGATGCGATTTTGACGAAACAAATTATGGGGTCGTATAGTATTCGATGCGGAGACTTCGGGAAAAATAAGCCAAAAATTCTCCTGTCAAAATTGGACAGCTGTCAATATGTCAAATCGTTTAAAAAAAATGATATTAATGGAAAAACTATAAGGTCGTATGTATATTGACGGTGGAAAGTTGAAAAAAATACGCACAAAATTCTCTTGTCAATTTGACACCTGTCAATATGTCAGAATTATTACAATAACCGATAGTAATGAAACAAACGTGGGGTCGTATAGATTTTGTCGCTAAGAATAGAGAAAAAAAAATTATAAAAAATTCTACCCGTCAAATAAAAATATGTACCTAGTATGGAAAATGTCGGAAAATTAAAATTTTTAAAAAATTTGCAAATATCGTTCTTTTCTTATAATTCGGCATAGACGATCGGGATTGTTCGGGTTTGTATGTATAGTATGTTTGTTTGTAACCGACTTCTTTGAACCCGATTTTGACCCACTTTAAACAGTCAGATTTAATTTAAATTTTCTAGACTTATCAACAACCGCTGACAATACAATAATCTACTAATCTAGCTCAATCTATCAAAAAAATTTTTTTTCTTAACAATAACTCAAACTAAAAAATGAAAAATAAATATAATTTAAAAAAACTAAAAAACACGCTTTAATAGTTAATCAAACTAAAAAGCGGAAAATAAATATAGTTTAAAATAATTCTTGAACTTCTTCATATAGGCAGAAAATAATAATGAACGATAAACATTAGTATTATTGTAAAAAAAAGCGTGGTGTGCTCGATATACGAAAAATATAGCATAAAGCGCCCCACGTTTTTTTTTTCAGAATAATACTATAATGTTTATCCGAGTGTTTATCGTTCATTATTATTTTCTGCCTATATTAAGAATTTCAAGAATTATTTTAAACGACATATATTTATTTTCCGCTTTTTAGTTCGA
This sequence comes from Polydrusus pterygomalis, assembly GCA_963969555.1. Taxonomy (NCBI): domain Eukaryota; kingdom Metazoa; phylum Arthropoda; class Insecta; order Coleoptera; family Curculionidae; genus Polydrusus; species Polydrusus pterygomalis. Next base: position 74,643,119 of record OZ018380.1, on the reverse strand, counting down.
TTAATTATTAATTTTTATTATTATATTCATAGTTTTTTTTTTGTTTTTTTAAACTATATTTATTTGCTATACCTGTATGCGCCAGTGACTTCCGAACTATATTTTTTTATCAAAAAAATTACCTTGTCGGACTTCCATTGTCTTTATTTTGTTACTTAACACAACATTTCGGTTAGTTAGTATCTCTAACCGTTTTCAAGTGTAAACTAAATTATAATTCTAAGGCTACTGTCTTAAATACTATCCATGCGCAATGAAGCTTGATGACTCCGCCTACGTGCTTATTGGAGTGTGAAGTTTGAGCTGTTGGTTTTGGACAAGAAGAGGCTTCCAGATATTGGGGATATCTATACTTGGTTTACTGATGTGTGTATTTTGATTCATAAAAGCTGCTTCCTTGAATTTTCGTTTTTTCCAGTGCTGTTCCGTGTCCAAAACCTTGGCTTCTGACCACTGTATATTATGTTGGTTAGTCCATACATGTTCTGCTATACCTGATCTCGAAGTTTCACCTCTTTGAGTATGTTTCAGATGTTCTTTAACTAGTAGGTACGGGAAGAGGTCTTTTTGTTTCTCCAATGTACGACTCGCCACACTCGCAAGGGATTTGATAAATACAATTTTTTGTGTGTTCATTACTGGGGGGTTTTAATTTTGTAAGAAAGCTTCTAAGCGTATTTCCGGATTTAAAGGCTGTTTTGATATTATAGTTTTTGGTTATTCTTCTAATCTTTTCAGAAATCCCCTTGACATAAGGTACTGTAAGAAATGTTTGCTCCTCTCTAGCTTCTGTATTAGTTTTTACTTCGCGATTTTTAAGTTTTGAGATGGTATTAGTTACAAAAGTTTCAGGGTAACCATTTTGTTTTAAATCTCTTTTGATGTTTGAAATTTCAATATTTAGGTCTTCCGGATTGTTGCAAACGTTAGATGCTCTGTGATAAAGAGTTTGAATTATGCCCTGTTTTATGGACTTTGAATGATTCGATCCGTGATTAAGGTATTGACCGGTCTAAGTGTGTTTCCTGTATACTGAAGTTTTTATGTTATCAGCACTTCGTTTGACGAGAATATCGAGAAAAGGTAGAGTGAAATGTTTTTCTGTTTCCATAGTAAATTTAATGGATTGTCTTATACTATTAATATGTTCCAAAAACCGTATCAGCTCTTTGTTGCTGTCTGTCCAGATAATAAAGGTATCATCAACATACCTAAGCCAAAGTTTAGGTTTAATCTTGGCAGTGTTAATAGCGTGTGACTCGGACCATTTCATGTACAGGTTAGCCACCACCGAAGAGAGAGATGAACCCATTGGAAGACCCTCATCCTGGGCATAGAACCTATATTTTACTTGAAAGTAGGAACTACGTAGACAGCACTCCAATAGTTCCATCACTCCATCCAGCGGCAAACTAGTGCGTTCTGAAAGGGTCGGGTCGTCTTGTAACTTTTGTTTGATGTTATGCAGTGATTCCCCTATTGATGAGATGTTGGTATATAAGCTTTCTACATCGAAACTGACAAATGTGTCTTGTGGTTCTAAATTTACGGTTTTCAGAATATTTACAAAATGATTAGAGTTCTGAACAAAAGAAAATGACTTACCCTGTAACGGTTTAATTATCTCAAGAAGAAATTTTAATAATGCGCTTGTAGGAGAATCCCTGGAGCTGGTGAATGGTCTTAGTGGCATGTTGTTCTTATGAATTTTAGGAAGACCGTAGAGATGAGGAGGTTTGCTATGGTGTGGTGTTAGTTTTGTTCGGAGGGCATCTGGAAAGTAGGCTGAGTATTTCTTTAGCGTTCGGTAAATCCTTCCCTTAATCGTTGCTGTTGGTTTGGCTAGTATCCTGTATTCTCCGTTGGTTTAGAATTATAATTTAGTTTACACTTGAAAACTGTTAGAGATACTCACTAACCGAAACGTTGTGTTAAGTAACAAAATAAAGACAATGGAAGTCCGACAAGGTAATTTTTTTGATATTACTTCATTGTCTACCACCTTCAAACAAATATATTTTTTTAGGTAATTATTTATTTTTGATTATTTTTTGACTCATAAAATTTCGATTAAATGATGCGTTTTGGAGATAATTTGAAAGGTATGGGTCCTTAACTGATGCTAACGCAGCTTACAGTAGTCTCATAATTTTCAAATGCTATATTAATTCAGCCATTGTGGCATTACCATAAAGACAAGACATAACTAAATAAAACTTTGTACATATCTTCAAAACGCATCATTTTATCGAAATTTTATAAGAATCAAAAATAAATGATTACCTGAAAAAATGTAGTTCGAAAGTCACTGGCGCACGTACTAAATAATAGGCGGGGTCAGCGGGTACTTAACCTCCCTTATTTTAAATATTTGTCAATTGTTTTTTTTTGTTTTGGTTTTCTCAAAAGATGTAACTCTTTGTGGTGAAGCATGTACAAAATTTGAAATTAATATCTTATTAAATACTCGAGTTATTCAAAAAAATCAGTTGTGCTAGATTTGCATAGGTTTTTTAATTGCAAGCAAGGCCGTAGCCAGGGGGGGGATCAAGGGGGATTGATCCCCCCCCCCCCCCGAAATAAAAAAAAGATATTTATTTTAGACTTTTAATAAGTATTAATGAGACTGCAGTTATAATATACAGTGCGCCCGCCTCACTTTGTTGTTACACAACATAATAGTTAATCTTATTTACGGGCTACAATGGCTGCAGATCGCCTTAATGGTCTGGCTTTCCTATATGTTTACCGTGATATAAACGTGTAGATGTAAACAAAATCATAAATATTTTCTCTTCTAAGAACAGGAAACATGATTTTGTAATTTAGTACAAAGTAAGTAGGTAGGTACTTCAGATTTTTTTTTTGTTCTTATTATTTATTTTTCGTTTTCATTCTTATTTTGTTTTTGATCTTATTATTACATAATATAATTTATTATAATAATTATTATACTTAGATATAATTATGACTTAATATAAGAGACATGTTAATAATTAATAAAACAAATAGTTTATTTTATTTTGTCGACCGACCTTTCAAATTTCTTTTAAATTAAAAGAGTGTTTTAAAGTCTGGCATATTGCCGCAGATTAAGCTTTACGGTTATTTTACCCAAAAAAGGGCGTGGCACCCAAAAAATTTTCGCCTCGCATTTCCCTTTCACGCCCCCCCTAGAACAAATCCTAAATTCGTTACTGGAACAAACCCCCCCTAAATTATTTTCTGGCTACGGCCTTTTGCAAGGAGATGACCACATTGAAGAAAATACAACTAGGTATTCTTGATTTTAAAGTTAAAGATGTTTAATTGTGTTTTTATATTTAATTTTTTAATAAATTAATTTTCTTATTTATAAACCTTTTTTATTCTGAACAATATCCAATAAGGCAGAACGCAACCAACCGCAACCCCCAAAAAATGGCTGTATTTTTCAAAATGTCACACCAATTTTTTTTTAGATTGTTAAAAATTGATTGCAACTAACTGTGTTATTTTTAAGCATATAAATATATTATTTATAACCGTAATCGATTTTCTCGAAACTTTATTTTGTTGGTTGGAAGCTTTCTGCATAACTACGTCCCCTTGACAATGTAGTGTTAGAATTTTTTAAAACCCGTTCATTTCTGATTTAAGTTTATTGCTTTAGTGAAAAATATGGACGCAGAAGACCTATTAGGAGATAGATGATAGAAAGATGTGTCAAATATGGTGGGTATGGGCTATGGGCAAATACTGCTTTACATTTTTAACTCACTTTAATTTAAAAAAGCTCGCTGGCGAAAATGTACAATGAGCCTAATGAGTAAAATTTAAGGAATTACTTAAAAAGTAATTGGTTGACTAGCAAATACTATAAGTAAAAGCAGTTGCTAGATTTGGATATGAATAAAATTTTGAAGCAATTGCTGTTTTTCTTACACCTCTGTAGCAAATGCTTATTCAACACAAGTTCAGACATGGCTTATCCACTTGTTCAGATTATAGATTGCATGTTCAGTTTGGTGCCTTATTGTCAAATCAAAAGAGTTGACGTTGGTCTATTTATTTAGTACAATAGTAATTTGTTACGTTTTTGTGGAAAATAGGAAACTTATATTTGTGATATGGCAGATTTCAGTGAAAATGAGAAAAGTGATAGTAGTGATGAAGAAATTAAAGACAAGCAATTGATATTCATTCACAAATTTAAGGAATATAAATAAATCTCCGACCAGAACCGTTTAGCTTCCACAACAGCTTCAGCACTTGTAGGAAATTTAATAAAAATATTGGCCTTCTCCAAAACTGCATCCATTACAGAAGTGTATGTTTTACAGACAGTAATTTGGTGAACACCGAGTTCTTCACCTACAGAATTTTGAAAGCCCGGATCCGAGAACTTCCGCAGAAAGACTTTTATCTTATATATATTTACCTTAACTGGACTTATCAAACCTGCTTATGCATTATTTTGCTAGTAACAAAATAAATAATATGGTAGATGAAACAATCAAAGCAACAAATGAATAAAATACCGGGGAATAATTTTTAATGAAAACTTATAATTCCGAATAGTGCCGATTCCTCGACGAGAAGTCATCACTCGCTCATAGAAATAATCTGGCAGTACTGGCCTTAATCTGATGTATTAAATACATTGTTTACGATCAAATTCCACTTATAACAAAAGTAGATACATAATTATAAGTTTGTTGAATATCGCTAAAGTGTTTTCTCTACCACTTTAAAACGCCCGATAGGGACTTGATTAATTATTAAATAGGTATTATCTTCATCATTTTATTGTTCAGTTGGTCGCACGATTATCCAAAGAATATGTTGTCAAGGCTTGCGGTATTTGCCGGGCTTATATTAAGGTATGTAATAACCTAATCCTTACAAATACCTAATTAGAGGGTCAAACAAAAGCCAATATAGGGTTTGATCAAATTAGTAAAAATAGTGTGATGGAAAAACTTCAATTTAAATATTATTCCTACATTTTGGGAGAATTAATTCTTGCATGCATGGAATAAATTGTTTCGCGATTTAGGGGGATTGAAAACTGCACCAAAAATAAATATGTTTCCAAAATACAGAAGGTGACATTTAACAATGTTTAAGTACCTAGTTCTGGCTATAGACTGCAACAAAACTGTTCCAAAGTGATACCACCCCGGGCCTCAGAAGCACTCATACCTACAATGAGGTCCAAATTAAACTGATACCTACTATTAGTACCAATACATTATACAGAGTGTCCCAAAAGTAATGGGACACAGAGCAACAGCAGACTTCTTAAGCCGAAATAATGCGATTTACTTAAACTTGCCTTATCCCAAAATTAATAACAACCAAGATACAGGGTGTCAAAGTTTTAATTTTGTTTTAGTTTTTTTGCGATTATTTCTTAACGAAACGACATAGCAGCACAAAATTAAGGATTTTGGGGTTTTTTAAGACGAGGAATTCAAAATTATCCATAGTTTTTGTGTAACCAGTAGAGGGCGCTGCCTACGGCATTACCCACTCCTTTTATCTGACATAACTTTGTTTAGGATTCTTATATCGATCCGACTATTAAAAAAATAAGTTACTTTACTTCTTCTACATCAAAAACGTATAACTCATTAAAGTCGCTAGGAGCAACCATTTTCGAGATAATTGCATTTCACATGTCCTATGCAACTAAGTACGTGGTCCAAAAGCAGCGGAAAATCAAGCAACTATAAATTTCTTACTTAAAATTATTGTAAATCAGCTACATTTGCTTAAGGTCGATTATTTTTTTCTAACAAAATCGCTTTTTTGTATACCTACGGAATTACCAATTTTACTCCCATCAAAAATTTTATTTACTACTTAGTTTAATAACATTTAAAAGTAACAAAATAGAAAAAAATGGTAACGCCGTGATAGCAATTGTTCAAAATAGCCACCATTGACCCTAGTGATGTGAAAAATCGAGTTATTTTAATGATCGACTATCGAGAATTCGAGTGATTTAAAAAACCGAATGATAATGGATTTTTCACTCGAATGCTATATTAGGGAAAAAAGGTCGGCAAAGTAGTAAAAAACCGGTTTTAACCGTTTTATCAACCACATATTTTTTTACCCTTCAAAAAAAAAAAAGTCGCCAGTTCCGTAAACTAAGTACTTTGTGTAGCCGCAATGAGTGATTGGTGATTTATGAATGGCATGCGGGTCGTTTCAAAATAAAAGAATTCGAATTTTCGTCACTCGAATTATTACCGATGATAACCGAATAATTGAAGTGATTGAAAAAATCGAGTGATCGGTTATTTTTCACTCGAGTTATCCCATCACTAATTGACCCCAATACATTTACCTGCGCCCTGCACTCCGACCGTTAAAATTTTCTTGTACATAAATAGAAAGCATATCACGCATTTCCGAATTGGAAAATAAATTATGTCGAGGCATTCCTAAAAAACTTATAATATCTACGTAGGTGTTGTACGAAGAAAACTAATAACTTTGACAGATGATACTTTATGAAACATGTTGTTGCCTTAGAAACGTCGTTGTTTTTAATCAAGGCTAGCTATTTTTTTTTTTTTTTTTTTTATGATCGAGCACAAGCACTATAGGAAAATCCTTTAAGGCGCTCTGGGAGCGGTGCGTGTGCGAAGAAAGCGATTCACGTTTTTCTTGAATCGTTGGAGGTTATATTCGGTTGGAAACACGGTCAGAAAGGCCGTTCCACAAAGATGACGTCCTCCAAATGAAAGAGTTCTGAAACAATGATGTTCGGGGTGTACTAAGTTGAACCACATAGGGATGGGCGGCAGTGGTTCGTCGTGTGTTTCTGCTATGCATTACTCTAGGTGGAATCGAGCGGGCAATATCTGTCGAACACTTGCCATGAAAATATCTGTAGAAGAGAGCCAAATCACCAACCTGTCTTCGATGTTCTAAGCTGTCGAGGTTCTTAGTCAGCTCGTGGTCGCCGATTAGACGAACGGCTCTCCTTTGGATGGAATCCAACAACCGAAGGGTATGCTTCGGCGCAGAACTCCAGATATGAGAGCAGTATTCCAGTGATGGTCGAATCTGGGCTTTATATAGTGTCAAAAGTTGTTGAGGTGTATACAACTTTTTGGTACGGAAAAGTATACCGAGCTTCTGAGAAGCTGCCCTGGCGATTGCCACTATGTGATTATGCCTAGACATATTTCCTCCCAGGTTGACACCCAGCAAATTAATAGACGAAGTCAGTGGAATTGCGTGTCCTGCCATAACGATATCGGGTTCTGCAATGTTGACCTTCTTAGAGAAAACTGCAGCCTGGGTTTTTTGAGCGTTAAATTCGACTTGGTTACTGTCACCCCAAGACAAAATTTCTTCCAGGTCTTTATTGAGGCGTGATACCTCATGTTGTCTGCGAAGATGTGCGTCAGTAGCCGATGTTTGAGGTTTCAAAGTAAAAGATGAGATAAGTGTGCTGTCGTCAGCAAAGCAATATAATGGATTTTCTGTTTTCGCTAGAAGGTCGTTAATGTACAGTAAGAAGAGAGTGGGAGATAATATGGACCCTTGAGGAACACCAGCATTGATGGTGAAGGTGTCTGAGAGAAACCCGTCAATCGCCACTTGCAGAGAGCGGTCCTTGAGGAAGCTAGACAACCATGAACAAAATCGACCGGGCATACCATAAGAACGCAGTTTGCTTAGGAGCCCCTCGTGCCAGACACGGTCAAAGGCTTTAGAGATGTCCAGTGCAATAGCCCGGGACTCCCCATGATGTTCGATTGCGTTGCTCCAAAGATGAGTGACATAGGCTAGCAGGTCTCCTGTGGATCTGGACTTACGAAAACCATACTGATGGTCGCTGATAATTTTAAGGCCTTCCAGGTATTTTATAAGTTGTTGGTTAATAGCTTTCTCCATCACCTTTGATATAACTGAAAGCAATGCGACTGGTCGATAGTTGTTTGGCAGGGTTTTCTTGCCTTTCTTTGGTATAGGCTGGACTCGCGCCTTTTTCCAGCAAGATGGAAATATTCCTTTTTTGTAGGATAAGTTAAAAAGTCTACAAAATACTGGTGTGAGTTCATCGGCGCATTTCTTGAGCACTATAATAGGAATTTCATCTGGACCAGAAGCTTTTTTGGCATCGAGCCCCTTAAGAATTCGTTTGACAGGACGCTGACGGAATACGATATCAGTCATTTCCGATCGAACTGCTGGAATGTTCGGGGGTGTTTTTCCCTGAAAGTCTACCGTGGAGTGTGAAGCAAAGAGTTCTGCGAGTAAGTTTGCTTTATCTTCAGCCGTGGTTGCTATTGTGCCGTCAGAACGTGTTAGCGGTGGAATATTTGATTTGGTAAAATTTTGACTGACGGCCTTAGCGACTGACCAAAAGGACCTAGATCCGTTAGGACTGGCGAGAAGTTTATTTTTAATCCTCATGTTGTAAGCCTCTTTGTTTTGATCTATCGTTTGCTTGCACTGGTTTCGAGCGGTAACAAAGATGGTGCGATTCACATCGGTAGGATTTTTACGCCATTGTCGGTAAGCTAGCGCGGGTAGCTATGATAAATAATAGGTACTAATACGAATAAACAATTATTCTAAATATTTTAGAATTTTTGCATTAAATATATCGAATGCGATTATCTCGAAAATGGTTGCTCCTAGCGACTTCAATAAGTTACACGTTTTTGATATAAAAAAGTAAAGTAACTTATTTTTTTTGATAGACGGATCGATATAAGAATCCTAAACAAAGTTATGCCAGATAAAAGGAGTGGGCCATGCCGTAGGCAGCGCCCTCTACTGGTTACACAAAAACTATCGATAATTTTGAATTCCTCACCTCAAAAAACCCCAAAACCCTTAATATTGTGCTGCTAAGTCGTTTCGTTAAGAAATAATCACAAAAAAACGAAAACAAAATTAAAACTTTGACACTCTGTATCTTGGTTGTTATCAATTATGTGATAAGGCAAGTTTAAATAAATCGCATTATTTCGCCTTAAAGAGTCTGCTGTTCCTCTGTGTCCCATTACTTTTGGGACACCCTGTATATACAGGGTCCTGCAATAGTGCGTCAGGCTTCCATAGCTCCTATACGAATTTAGTAAGGAGTTTCATTCATATGCTAACTTATACTGTATCATACGGGGTACTTCAGGAAAATATTTTTTTATATACAGGGTGGCCCAAAAAAGTGTGGTCATAAAAAGTTGTAATTTTTTAAATGGGATACCCCATATTTTTTTGCATATTTAGATTTATGCTATTGTCCTTTATAAATGCCTAAAATTTTGTTTGATTTGCTTTGGTAGTTTAAGAGCAATCAATTAAAAACTAAAAAAAAATTATTTTGAAGTCGGGAAAAAAATATCAATAAAAAAATCTAAAATTAGTTTTTCAACAACGGTATTAAGTAAGTTTAATGACAAGAGGTTTAATGATACTATGAATCGAATAGTATTTATCTATTTTATACAAGGTGTTCATAATAAGGTTTCAAAAATGACACATTTCAAACCTATTTTTCTCAACTTTTTCAAATGGAACACCCTGTATATTATTTCGCTATTTTATATAAAATACACAAACAATTTTTTTTGTAGTTGAAGCATATAAGTTATTTCCAGCCGCTTTCGAAATAAATGCAAATTTCATAAATTAGGTTGATTAAACAGAGTTTATTTTTAAAATTAGGCGTAGGCGACTAGACTAATAATTAAAAACTACAGTAATTGTTCAGAATGTCTTCCATTTTGTTCTGTGCACAAGCCAACATGTTTTTGAAAAGATCTGTTTACTTTCCTTTTAACATTTCAATTGCAATACCAGCAAAGATGTTAATTAGTAAGGTTTATCCCTAAAACCCATAGTAGGCTTTGAAATAAAACATGCATTTATATACTTAGTTTGACAAGTTTTTTAATTTTTTTTTATAATATATCACAAGAAATAGGACGTGGTTTCAGCAAGATGGTGCTCCGGCACATTTTTCATGGGAGGTAAGAAATTATCTTGATGATACCTTTTCGATCGCCGGATCTTACATAACTAGACTTTTTTTTATGGGGACACGTAAAACAAATTGCTTACAATGATCCACCTACAACTGCTAATAATATGCAGCAACGGATAAGATACGTGTATGCTAGCATTTCCCCTGAAATGTTAAGGGAAGTAAACAGATCTTTTGGAAAGCATGTTTGCTTGTGGAAAGAACAAAATGGAAGACATTTTAAAGAATTACTGTAATTTTTAATTATTAGTCTAGTCGCCTACGCTTAATTTTAAAAATAAACTCTGTTTAATCAACATAATTTATGAAATTTGCATTTATTTCGAAAACGACTGGAAATAACTTATATGCTTCAACTACAAAAAAAAATTGCTTGTGTATTTTATATAAAATACCGAAATAATATACAGGGTGTTCCATTTGAAAAAGTTGAGAAAAATGGGTTTGAAATGTGTCATTTTTGAAACCTTATTATGAACACCCTGTATAAAATAGATAAATAATATTTGATTCATAGTATCTTTAAACCTTTTGTCATTAAATTGACTTAATACCGTGGTTGAAAAACTAATTTTAGATTGTTTTTTTGATATTTTTTCCACGACTTCAAAATATTTTTTTACTTTTTAATTGATTGCTCTTAAAATACCAAAGCAAATCAAACAAAATTTTAGGCATTTATAAAGGACAATAGCTTAAATCTAAATATGCAAAAAAATATGGGGTACTTATCCCATTTAAAAAATCACAAATTTTTATGACCACACTTTTTTGGGCCACCCTGTATATGAAAAAATATGAAGTACCCCCCCGTATGATACAGTATAAGTTAGCATATGAATGAAACTCCTAACTAAATGTGTATAGGAATAGGAGCTATGGAAGCCTGACGCACTATTGCAGGACCATGTATAGTTAATTTTTTTTTAAAACAAAGCGTTTCGACAGAAGACAACGACATTTGACATAAACAGCTGATCTGGTTTCGTCGTTAAAGTTCCCCGATCAGCAGTGGGCCGTAGCAAGCTCACGCGTTGAGGTTGAGTCATATTATTTTCTGTGGCTGTTTTTTATGTAGTGTGTGTTTTAAACATTTTACTTTTAGATTTTATATATTTCAGAGACAGAGTTTCTTGGTGTTTATTATTCAAGTTTAATTGTGAGTACAAACACAATTTTGGTTAACTCATGCATCTATTATCAAGTCGATAAAGTGCCTAGTTAATCCATTTACTTATCGTTATATACAGGATGTCTCATAACTAAGGGGCAAATACAGTAACAGAAGATAGTAGACTTAAAAATGTCATTTATGCTTAAGAACGTACGGTTAATTTTCAATAAATATGTTTTGTTAAGAAAGGTGTTTATTTAAATGTTTTATGCCATCTAGCATTTGAACGCAATTAGCTTAAAAACTAATTGAAATATCGACATTAATGAAGTACAGCTTTTTTACGTATAAAAGATCCCTCTTTCATAATTTGATGTAAAGCGGTCAGAAATGTGAGAGACAAAAAATATATGCGAGAATTTATCAAACTCATATTGTGTAGCTAGCGTTCTCTAGGAGGTACCTAACTTAAACTTATTATGGAATCCTCCTTATTGTCCTCAAAACCATAACTACAACAAATTTGATTCATATCCGCTTAAAATCAAATCATCGCCAATTTAATAAAGTAAATATTTCCTTGAATCACCCTGTATCTCTTTAACCGTATAAGAAATAAAATTAAATGACATATTTTCAAGTCCACTATCTCCTAGTGCTATATAGCCTCTTAGTTACGGGACACCCTGTATATTCCCACAAAAGTCACAATACAAAAAGGGTTTTATAATGTTTTTACATACTTATTTTGGTAGGTACGGGTCTGTCAATATTTTATTTTATAAATATTAAAATTAGTATGTAGGTACGCTATATCTTTACAAAATATGAATAGGGGAGAGGGAGGCAAGAGTGAACACTGACTTTGACATTTTTTTTATTATAAGGCAGAACTTGAAATAAACTTGCTTAGCATAGAACAATCTTTGGTAAACCAGTAACACAAAAAATATATGTATAAATGCTTTAAACCATGAAAAAGTAATAATACAAAAATATTTTGAAAACAGAAAAAGTTTACTCTTGCCCCTCTGGTATGAGGCAAGAACAACAAGAAAATCCTAGGTAGGACGACAAAAATTACAAATAAAAAGTCATCAAAAGGTTCAACGTCTGTACAGGGTATTCCAACGAGGACTGAACAGGGGCTCATTTTTGAGCTTCTTTGTATTTAAAGAAAAATCCAAAATAGCCAATCGATGTACTTTTTTCCTGCAGAATTCAAAAATGAAACCAAAAATTTATTTGAACCAGAAACAAAAGAGTTACGATATGGATAAGGTGTTTTTTAAATGGAACATAGCTTTTTTTATACGAGTTTTGGAACGAGTGATTTTTTTTTTACGTGAGTGTCATTTCGGCAATATTATAGTAAATTTGTCAAATTTTTTGACTTTGAAGGATTCAAAGGTGATTATACCTTTATTACCAAGTGTATGTTTCAAACAGGTTAAAGTTAAATTATACTGGATAAAACATTAAAACTTAATAAAAATTGCTGTCACAATATTAAATATTTTAATCAGAACGGACAAAAAAAAATCACTCGTTCCAAAAATCGTATTAAAAAAAGTATGTTCCATTTAAAAAACACCTTATCCATAGCGTAACTCTTTTGTTTCTGGTTCAAATAAATTTTTGGTTTCATTTTTGAATTCTGCAGGAAAAAGTACATCGATTGGCTATTTTGGATTTTTCTTTAAATACAAGGAAGCTCAAAAATGAGCCCATGTTCAGTCCTCGTTGGAAGACCCTGTACAGTCTTCATGAGACCATTAACCACAGACTGACTATATTTACCGCTACAATAAATACATTCGGAATAATCCTCTTTATCAGTTATTTTTATTTTCTTTACTACTTTCTTTTTTATTTTTATACCAGAAATACCAGCGGCTTTTCCATTACATATATTTATCTCATCCTTTGTATCACTTATTATTTGTTTGTTAACCATTTTATTTTTTGTTTTTATATCCGTTATTAAAGGGCACATGTCCTATTCTGTGATTCGTTCTGCATGGTTTGTCATCCAAATGTCCATGTCGGAATTTAAATAGGACTTAAAAGGACAAAACACTGTAAGGTCAAGCGGGGCAAGAGTGAACACATGTGTTCGCTTTTGCCCCAAAAAACAGAATTTTTTAATAAGCAGCCCTTTTAACAACGTGCCACTGGCGACATTATATACCAATATGAATTTATAGGTTAGGTTTTAAAGATTTCGTAAAAAAATGGTAGGAAGTAAAAATGAACTACCACAAGCGATTAAACGATCTAAGTTATCAAATAATTGTTACATGGTATACTATTAAAAATAAATTTACCTTATTTTCGGCTTATTTTCTTGGTAAATTCAAACCAAAGTTGCACAGGGAACTGAAAGCACATGGTTTGCACTACTGTGACCATTGGCAGCGAAAAAATTATTAATTAGAAATGTTATTGCATTGTCTACTCTTGCCCACCTGTTTACTCTTGCCTCCCTCTCCCCTACTCCCTTACAAAATTTCCCAGATGGCACAGGCGAAGGTAAAAAAACTTAGTCTGGTTCTGTTTCTGTAGCCAACCGCTTAACGTAAAATATACCAGACGCCATGGCATTAATGACAAGTCAAATCACATTTGATATTTTTTTTAGCTCCCATTGCGATGATTTCGTTTACAACAACAACTCGTTTCCCGCAGGATTCAAGTTCGGCGCGGCCACAGCTTCCTATCAGATCGAAGGAGGCTGGAATTTGGACGGAAAAGGAGAACATCTGTGGGACTGGTAAGTGACGTAAGAAAAAACTAATATTAGGTACATTCTCACACTTTTATTAAAATTCTTTTTTTGGCCATAACTGAAAATCTAAGTCGACTTTTGTTTTTTAATCTATTAACCAGAACTTCACTATTTTATATGCTTAATTTTTTATAATATTAATTTGTCCTCATTAGGTACAACCCGCAATTGAGAAAAGTGTTCTTAAATTATTTTAAACCAAATATTTTAGCTCAAACTGGCAACACTACCTGTGCTTATATTAGCAAACACTGCCAAAATATTGATATATTTCTTAATTTTTATTTATACAGTGTGACCAGTAAAGTCCGCATCATATGGGATTTTTTTTATTAATAGATTTATTCAAAATTTGACTTTGGCATCAAGTTCTGCTTCGATGGAGATGAAAATTAAGCAAAAAAAATAGTAGTCACGTGATTCGCATTATCTGTCAAATTTTAATTAAAAAAAAAATTCAAAAGTGGGGTTATTTCTAAAAATATCGAAAAAAGTTATAAGAAAAAGTTTTTTTAAATGTAGTTTTTAGCCCACATTTAAAGTTTAAGCTTCATAAGATAATTTTGATTTTTTACCCACCACTAAAATTTATTTTCCACTTAATGAACACTTTACTGATGACACTGTGTTCTTTTTTGTCTCAATATTAAGGTGTATTACTTTCAGACACAAACTACGTTTTCAAAAATACTTATTTTATGAAGTTATTAAATACAGGGTCAAAAACAAATAAACTTTACATCACATGCGACTAAATTTTAATAGCCCAATTTTGATTTTGTAGAAAAACTCACATTTAATATGGCGCTGCTTTAAAGAAAATGTATCTGAAATAAAGCATTGTCAAAACTAAGAAGTTGAGTCTTATTTTGCAAAAGTGGTGCAATTTACAAAATATGGGTAAAAAATCAAAATTATCTTATGCAGCTAAAATTTGGCATGTGGGCTAGAAACTGCGTTAAAAAAAATTTTTCCTAATAACTTTTTTCAATACTTTCAGAAATAACCCCACTTTTAAATTATTTTTTGGAAAAAATTAAAATTTATTTTTTAAATTTTTTTATAATGCGAATCACGTGACCACTATTGTCTTGCTTAATTTTCATCTCGATCGAAGCAGAACTTGATGCCAAAGTCAAATTTCGAATAGTTATTAATAAAAAAAAATTCCATACGATGCGGACTTTATTGGTCACACTGTATATCATATTATTAGATAGGTAATAAGAAAAGTGCTACAGTGTTGATTGATAACAATAATAATATGATATAGCAACAGAGATCACTTAAATGATTCTCTGATAAAAAAAAACTAATAGATAAGTACTACCTATATCAACTTTCCAAATTTACATATTGATTATCAGGAAAAATGGTAATTTAAATGATAATGTTAAAAGTACCTATGTAACGTTTTAAAAGCTCTTTATGTTGAACGGTTACTAACACCAATAGATTTTTATTGATCAGAACGTATTGTCTTATACCTTTGGATAAAAAATGTTAGCTTGTGGCGATACATTTCTTTTCTCCATTATTTTCATTTTTATGTACCTGCCATTAAAACAGAGAAATATTTAGACCAATGGTTATGTCATTTTAATCCAACTCTACTTTCTTTGGTAAGAATAATAATAATTAGGAAATAGTACCTATATTAAAGTACAATTACGTTTTATAAAGCATCATTTTATTCAACTTGTAGTTTATACGGTTTTTTCTATTTTGCTTTTATTTTAAATAAAAAAAATTAAACTATTAAAAAAGAAGATATGCCATTCAGGTTTTGTTAATTTTAATTAAAAAGTGAATATTGTGGCTATAGAGGTGTGTCGTTCGCGAACGATTTATTCAAAACGAACGAATCATTTCACTGAATTGACACTGAAATTCATCGTTCCAAAAAGATTCGATTATTTTTTGATTCACCAATTCGGGAATGATTTCAAGAGTTGGCTTAGCATTTCGTTCATTTCGTTCATTTCGTTCTTCAAATACTTAATGAAAAGTAAAATTAATTATATTAGACGACACTTTTTTTTTAGAAGTTAAAATTTCTGGGACGTTAAATTATGATTATAGAGACTTGCTATTTTATTGCAATTTCGGGATTTAGCACTTAACATATTATATCGATTGATTTCGCATTTTCGAGTTATTTTAAAAGGAAATAAGGAATCATTTGAGAAGGAATCTTTCTGAACGAATCTTATCAACTGAACGAATCAAGATAATTGATTCACAAAAAGAATCGAACTTCCCACCTCCAATTGTGGCATATCGGACAAGTGTGTAATGTTTTTTATATTGGAATACACAGAGATCCACGCACAATGGATATCCTGGGGCGGGTAGACCACGACGGCCTTTTCGTCCTTGTTAGGACTCTATGGGCAGCCATAACCCAAGCAATTCCAACAACGGCGGTAAAATTTATTAAAAGCCTCTTTGCAAAATCAAAGCGGCCATCAATACACCGTAGCGCCATCCCAGCGAAATTAATTCCAATATAAAAGGCAGTCACACTGCACATTATCGAAAGGTAGACAAGTCACACTGCACATTATCGAAAGGTAGACAACTAAATAAACCACGAAGTGCATCACAATCCAGTATAGGGAACGCTATTTGCGTTGTCACCGGAACATCTGCCGTTTTTGCAGACTAGAAAGAGATCAACGGCTGGCTCCCACTAGAATGCGCGCAATCCGCTTAAGAAAAGCCATAAAAATGTTTAGAAGATAATTCGATAATATTTTCGTGGACACTATATTATCTTTCAGTTAATTTTAATGTCAATATGTTATGTTGGTAATACAGGGTGCTGATAAAGTCTGGAATAATCGATTTTTCTTGAAAACGCAAAAGATTTTTGAAAAACGCTCGGACCCGTCGATTTTATTTTATTCTTCAAAATTTTTTGACGTTCTTCAATATTATACTGGATGCGCCAAAAACGCTAGGCAAGTGTCAACTTCACTTTTTCAAATAGAACACCCCTTTTTTTCTCCAATATTCAGATTCCTCTCTAAACTTTAGACAAGTTTCATATAACATATTGTATGGCTAAAGTCAACAGGAATTGAAATACAGGGCCCCCAATAAAAATCAAGGTATAATTTTAAAGCTTTTTTTCCATGACAAATACTTAGGCTAGGAAAAAAATTCAGAAAGTTGGTTATACAGTGAACAATCTAAAATATTATTTAAGTAAGTGTTGAAAATGGTGTCCATTTACGGCTCTACAATGTCCCAATCTCTCAACAAATTCTAACTGTACATTATGTACAATTTCTGGGGTAATTTGTCTTATGGTTGTTGTTATACGCGTTTTGAGAACATCAATATCTTCTGGTTTATTTTTGTAAACCCTTTTCCCCTTATAGCCCCACAGAAAGAAGTCCAATGGCGTTAAGTCGGGGAACCTCGCAGGCCACTCTATTTGACCCCGTCGACCTATCCAATGATGATGAAATAACTTATTCAGGTACGGACTTCGGCCGAATAGTGGGCTGGTGCACCATCCTGCTGAAACCAGATAGTTGTATCATGTAAATCAGGAATGTTCCGATCGGGAAATAGGGCAATTAATGCTGGAGCGAGGTCTTTTTCAAGAAACTGCAAATATCTTTGGCCAGTCAAATTTTCCTCAAAAAAATAGGGTCCTATAACAGTATCCCGAATTATTCCTGCCCATACATTAATTTTTCTCGGCCGCTGGGTATAAATTTCTCGGAACCAATTGGGATTTTCGCTGGACCAGTACCGGCAATTTTGACGATTTACCATGCCATCCAAGAAAAAAGTCGCCTCATCGGAAAAAATTATGTTACTCGGAAATAATGCATCGTTAATCAAGTAATTATCCATGAGAATTTCACAGAACTCATTCCTTCTGTCAGGGTCGTCTTCCAAAAGTTCCTGTACTGCTTGACATTTATATGCATGCCATTTTTCCTTTTTCAGGAACTTTGCCAATATCGTGGATATTTTCAAAATTTTGAGAAATGCTTCTTGTGCTCGAATGTGGTCTCTCTTCCAACGAAACTAGAATATCAAGTTTGACATCGTCGGAAATTTTAGGTCGTCCACTTCTAGGTTTATCCCTAACGTGACCAACTTCATTATACTTCTTAATTTTGGAAACAGTTGCCTGATTTATGTGTTCTCTTTTTGGATATTTATCATTAAAATACTCACAAATTTCTATTTGTGTTCTCTTTCGATCTCCACATCCTACTATTATTAATATTTCGATTCTCTCAGCTTCCGTTAGAAACATTTTTATGGGTAAAAGAGACAACTTTGGAGTAAATAAAATCTTTTGACATTTACGTCACCAAGTTATTATAGAAACCGGTAAAAAAGTAAATACCTAGACCTTAAAATTATACCTTGATTTTTATTTGGGGCCCTGTATTTTAATTCCTGTTGACTTTAGCCATACAATATGTTATATGAAACTTGTCTAGAGTTTAGAGAGGAATCTGAATATTGGAGAAAAAAAAGGGGTGTTCTATTTGAAAAAGTGAAGTTGACACTTGCCTAGCGTTTTTGGCGCATCCGGCATGATATTGAAGAACGTCAAAAAATTTTAAAGAATAAAATAAAATCGACGGGTCCGAGCGTTTTCAAGAAAAATCGATTATTCCAGACTTTATCAGCACCTTGTATAGAGCTTTATATTCTGTGGTAATACTAACGAATTATAGAGGCACTGAAGCTTTCTGGCTTAGGTATAGGTATTATGGGCCCCAGTCAGGTTAGAAAAGATTTGTTTAAAAGGTCCAATAGTTACCTTCCAAGTTTGTCGCAGCGTTCAATCTTTCCAAAGATTTTGAATCTTTTGCGGGTTAAGGCTTCGCAGTTGTATATGATATGAGAAGCGGTTTTGTCCTCTTCACCGCAAAGTCTGCATTCAATGATCGATGAAAAATAAATTTATTAAAATCAAAAGTAAAAAAAAATCATATGCTGCACAGTTTTTGGGGGTACTTTATAATTTAACGGATAAGTTATAATACATAACTTATACTTAACTTACTTATATTAAATTTTTTGATGCCGGCGCAGAGCAGCGTTTTTTAGAGAATTATAACTGACTACGTCTGCCCTTATCATTTTAGCATAAGAAACTAGCAATTTAAGTATTAGTATTTGTTACGATATTCTTAAAATTGTAGGTTTTATTTCTTATCATAATTTGTTTAGTGTTTTCGCTAAATAAAAACCTTGAAAATGAAATTTCATTCAATATTTAATATATAATAAAATTATAAAAAAAATATTTTTCAAGCATTGTTACCCCTTAACTAAAAAAAGGTTATGCGCGAACAAACACAAAGACCAATTATTATTCTCAAAGTCAGCTAAAACAATATACATACTAAATAATATCGAGGGCTTCATAACATAGGGGCGTATCAAGGAAATTGATATTATTCAGGAAACAAAAAAAAGTTTTAAAAATTCGGTAATTAACAGTTTTGTTTTAAATTCTATTTGTGAATATAACATAGCTTTGTTATTTTATATCAGTATAATCATCCCAATTATTACTAAAGTTAAAGGTTTTTAGTCGATACGCCTTTTTGTTACGCTGTAACGAAGGCGTAACTTCAAATTGTGTAGATACGCCTTTAAAATTTGCCGATACGCCTAAAAGAAAGCAAATTAAATAAGAAAAAAATATTTATTTTTACAAAACAAAACATATTTACAAAAGAAAACAGTTATTAAACATAATTTAAGCAGGAGAACTAATTTTTGCGACCACTGCGTTTTTTTGATCTTATGTTCATACGCCAAAATAATTTAAATTGTTTTTGTTACAACAGAAAGGCGAATGGATATACGCCTTTTTGATAAAGTACATAGCTGTCAATATACGCCTGAATATTTTGACGATTTTCTCGAAAACTATTATGAATTCAAGTACGCCTTTTTGTAGAAATATGTCTCACATAGAGATCTACCATACGCCCTAAAAAACATTTTAGCAAAATATATAAATATATACGCCCCTATGTTATGATGCCCTCGATATGTTAGGAAACAGGCGGCAATTAATTAGTATTGTTTTAATTGGGTACTCATATTAACAATAAAGCGACATTTAAAAATTATTTCAGGTACACTCACACTTTCCCAGAAAGAATTGAAAACGGATATAACGGAGATGTCGCATGCGACTCATATCACAAATGGAGAGAAGATATTCAACTTTTGCACGAACTTGGCGTAAATCATTACCGTCTCTCTATCTCCTGGTCTAGAATTTTACCAAATGGAAGAATCGACAATATTAATCAACAAGGAATTGATTATTACTTAAACATTTTGGAGGTGAGAATCTTATCGATTTTATTATGTTGCATTTCGTTTTTTAATGATACTCTGATGTAACTGATAATGTAATATCGTTATCAAAAAGTAAATTTAATCATTCTATGCACACCATTGCTTAAACAATTAATACGAATAAATTATATAATATTGTTTTCTTTAGTAAATACGTACCACTAATTTAAAAATACTTAATATAAATGTTTTAAAATACCGATAAAATTATGATTAATTTACATTTTGCTCTCAAATGTAGACCTGGATGAAAATTTGTCGTAATAAATTTACATCATTTTAAAAGCACTGTTACTTGCCCTTTTGCTATTTCACTAACAAAAAAACAAAGACGCTGATTTAGTGTTGTAGGGGAGAGGCGGGCATAATGACATTATATATATTAGTTTTTTATCCATAAAACCTAATGAACAAATGAGCTTAAGTTAATTATTACATATCGCCCCTTTCGAGCGATATGTATATCTCCTCCTACATTTGAAAATGTTCGAGGGTTGTCGTCGTCGTACCCGATTTTTGAAATCACGATTTTTGACATTTTCGATTTTTTTTCTCTAAAGTGGTACATTTCGCACTGATTTTGATTATTTGGTTTTATAGAGGAATAACGGGGGCACATTTTGTGAAAAATTTTAAATATACAGGGTGTACCGAAAAAAAGTTATTAAACGTCAAAGTCGGGAAATATGCGAAATCCGCTGTAACGCATTTCAGGTCGCAAAAATTATTTTTGTCGATTTTCATTTCTGGAGGTTGGAGAGATCCGTCAAATAAAGAGCAAGTTCGTAGATGAAGGATATCGGAAATTGAGAAGTAATTTTTTTGATTTTTTTAAAGTCAAAATTTGGTCGAAAATGGTACCTCTTGGATCGCTAATAAGTCGAATTGGGTGCATCCAATCGACATTCGGTTTGGATAATCGGTTAGGCCATCTCAAAATCTACCTTTTTCCAATATATCGTTCTATACCTAACTGGAATGGAAATTGCCGAAAATGGTAAGAAACTGGAAACCACAGTGTAAGGCGTGATTTTTTTCTCCGTTTTTATTCCGTTTATTTTTTTTCGTACGGAAAACGACTTTTGATTGAAACGTTGTATACTTTAGCGGATAGAGCCGTCAAATTGTATTTAAGAGATATTTTTTCGTTTTTTTATCTTTAATACGGAAAAAACGGCAGCTTATGAACTTTTTCCCGTAATTTCTGTTGGCGTTGCACTGGTTTGCGTAAATAATTCTGCAAGTGTCTATAATATATAACATTTTGAATTTTTTCTTGGTACACTATATCAACGGATAAAGAAGCTTTAATTTGTATTATAAGCGATCTTTGGGAAAACATATTTTGTGGCTCAAAAAAATTAATTTATGATTTTTTTATAGGTTCCTTTACCAGAGGTTTTACTATATCGACTGTAGCTTATTCAATTTTTAACAAAACCGTTTTATTTTTTTCTCAAAATATGCGCTGATTACTTCTCAATATTCCTGCATGTCCAAACTTATCAAAATATATTCGCAAATTTGAGCAAAGTTGCTTTTTTGGGTGCGGAAACAGGCACAATTTTCAAATTCTAACACCATTCGATTTAGAAAAAGTTGGCCATGGTTTTACCACGTGCGTTTTCCTGAACTTTAACTTTTATACCATCTGTCAAAAATAGGTGAAAAATGCGATTTCCAAATTGATTTTTTAGAGGAATAAGACCATTTAGACTACGTCTTTTGTGGGAAATACCTACCTTGAACCTTTATCTTTTTCGTTTGACCAAAAATAAGGGGGAAAATATCGCATTTATCCCGTACTTGTAATAATAAAAATGGCTTGCAGGAGGCATATTAACTTCAGTTCTTATAGTTTTTATAATATTTGGAGAGTATTTAATGTATGAAACACCTGTCTTGGACCTTTTTCTTTGCGGTTGACCAAAAATAATTGAAAAAAGTGTATTATTTGTGTGTATCTTCAATACTCAACGTTCTATGTAATATCGAATACGTCATTAATATCCTATTTACCACAAATCAATCTGTGAGCTTCAGTGGCGTAGTACTAAAGACTGTTGATTTTGGAGACGAAGGTCGAGGGTTCAAACCCCAGTGTTTTTTTTTCTTTTTTTTTAAATTTTTTATTTGTAAATATTTCTTGACAGGTGTTATATTGACAAATTAGGCGATATGTTTTCACATCACAGTCCGAAGGAGTGTGATACAAAAGTAAATAATATAGTAAAACAGAATATTTAAAAAAAAAATTATAAAAAATGAAAAAAAAATTTAAAAAATTAAAAATTCAAATTTTTTTAAATTCTTTTATGTAATGACTTTTACCTTTAGAGTCACGACAGTGACGATCAGGCGATATGCAGCTTTTACATATCGCCCCTTTCGAGCGATATGTATATCTCCTCCTACATTTGAAAATGTTCGAGGGTTGTCGTCGTCGTACCCGATTTTTGAAATCACGATTTTTGACATTTTCGATTTTTTTTCTCTAAAGTGGTACATTTCGCACTGATTTTGATTATTTGGTTTTATAGAGGAATAACGGGGGCACATTTTGTGAAAAATTTTAAATATACAGGGTGTACCGAAAAAAAGTTATTAAACGTCAAAGTCGGGAAATATGCGAAATCCGCTGTAACGCATTTCAGGTCGCAAAAATTATTTTTTTCGATTTTCATTTCTGGAGGTTGGAGAGATCCGTCAAATAAAGAGCAAGTTCGTAGATGAAGGATATCGGAAATTGAGAAGTAATTTTTTTGATTTTTTTAAAGTCAAAATTTGGTCGAAAATGGTACCTCTTGGATCGCTAATAAGTCGAATTGGGTGCATCCAATCGACATGCGGTTTGGATAATCGGTTAGGCCATCTCAAAATCTACCTTTTTCCAATATATCGTTCTATACCTAACTGGAATGGAAATTGCCGAAAATTGTAAGAAAGTGGAAATCATAAAGTTAGGCCTGATTTTTTCACGGTTTTTATTTTTTTTCGTACTGAAAACGACTTTTGATCGAAACGTTGTGAACTTTAGCGGATAGAGCTCGTCAAATTGTATTTAAGAGATATCTTTTCGTTTCTTTATCTTTAATACGGAAAAAACGGCAGCTTTTTTTTTTACTATATCGACTGTAGCTTATTCAATTTTTAACAAAACCGTTTTATTTTTTTCTCAAAAAATGCGCTGATTACTTCGCAACACCTCTACATATTCAAAATCATTAAAATATATTCGCAAAATTGAGAAAAGTCGCTTTTTTGGGTGCGGAAACAGGCACAATTTTCAAATTCTAACACCATTCGATTTAGAAAAAGTTGGCCATGGTTTTACCACGTGCGTTTTCCTGAACTTTAACTTTTATACCATCTGTCAAAAATAGGTGAAAAATGCGATTTCCAAATTGATTTTTTAGAGGAATAAGAACATTTAGACTATGTCTTTTGTGGGAAATACCTACCTTGAACCTTTATCTTTTTCGTTTGACCAAAAATAAGGGGGAAAATATCGCATTTATACGCGTACTTGTAATAATAAAAATAGCTTGCAGGAGGCATATTAACTTCAATTTTTATACTTTTTATAATATTCGGAGAGTATTTAATGTATGAAATACCTGTCTTGGACCTTTTTCTTTGCGGTTGACCAAAAATAATTGAAAAAAGTGTATTATTTGTGTGTATCTTCAATACTCAACGTTCTATGTAATATCGAATACGTCATTAATATCCTATTTACCACAAATCAATCTGCAAGCTTCGGTGGCGTAGTACTAAAGACTGTTGATTTTGGAGACGAAGGTCGAGGGTTCAAGCCCCAGTGTTTTTTTTTCTTTTTTTTTAATTTTTTTTTTAATGTCGTTATTTTAGGTACTGAAAATTTTTTAAATTTTGGATTCTTACAGCTATAATAATCCATACGAAAAAGCTAAAAAAAAATTACACTTACCTGTCAAAATCTGACAGCTGTAGTATAGAACTTTGTTATTTAGGTACTGAAATTTTTTTAAATTTCGGATTCTTACAGCTATAATCCTAGATACAAGAAAAGCTTAAAAAAAACTTGATATTTACCTGTCAAAATGACAGCTGTCGTATAGAACTTTGTTATTTAGGAACTGAGAATTTTTTTAATTTAGGATTCTTACAGCTATAACCCTCGTTACGAAAAATCTAAAAAAAAATTGACACATACCTGTCAAAATTTGACAGCTATCGTATAAAACTGTGTTATTTAGGTACTGACAATTTTTTAAATTTAGGACTCTTACAGCTATAACCCTCGTTACAAAAAATCAAAAAAAAAAATTGACACTTACCTGTCAAAATTTGACAGCTATCGTATAGAACTTTGTTATTTAGGGACCTGATAATTTTATAATCTCGGACTCTTACAGTTATAACTCTCGCTACGAAAAAGCTAAAAAAAAATTGACACTTTACTGTCAAAATTTGACAGCTATCGTATAGAACTTTGTTATTTAGGTACTGAAAATTTTTTCAATTTGGCATTGCCGTATTTTGTTTCGTATCATATGATGTCGTCAGAATTCAAGTAAAACGTTTCGTCATCTAGATACCATCATCAGGTTTTTATTTTTAAATATAAACTTGTAATTTTTATTGCAGTTTCGTAAATCTTGCTTCTTCTAACGTTTTTGTGCAATATTGCTTTAAAAATATTTTAAAGTTTCGAGCCTATAAAACATCTTCAAATTTTATGTTCTTATATTTGGGTTTGTGACCTTCTTTGAAAGAATAAAGAAAAAATAATTTAACTTTGGCATTGCCGTATTTCGTTTCCTATCATATGATGTCATCAGATTTCGAGTAAAACGTTTCATCATCTAGATACCATCATCAAGTTTTTATTTTTAAAGATAAACTTGTAATTTTTATTGCAGTTTCGTAAATCTTGCTTCTTCTAACGTTTTTGTGCAATATTGCTTTAAAAAAATATTAAAGTTTCGAGCCTATAAAACATCTTCAAATTTTATGTTCTTATATTTGGGTTTGTGACCTTCTTTGAAAGGATAAAGAAAAAATAATTTAACTTTGGCATTGCCGTATTTCGTTTCCTATCATATGATGTCATCAGATTTCGAGTAAAACGTTTCGTCATCTAGATATCATCATCAGGTTTTTATTTTTAAATATAAACTTGTAATTTTTATTGCAGTTTTATAAATCTTGCTTCTTCTAACGTATTTGTGCACTATTGCTTTAACTAAATATCAACGTTTCGACCCTATAAAACATCTTTAATCTTTATATTCGGAGAAATATGATAGTTATGAAATTTAAAATGGACTGCTATTATTGTCTTGGAAAAACGAATATATCCGAAGAAGTAAAAGCATAAATTGAAAACTACTTATCTGGTCTGAACAAAATTTGGCATACGAATGAAAAATGAGTTATTGTGTGGAACAAAGATTTTGTATGCTGAAAAAGAGGTTGTTTCTTTCTAGCTGTCATTTTGACAATTTCAAAGTTCAACTATTTCAAATAAACTATTTAATATTAAGTGTTAATTTTGTGAAACATAAATAAAAAGGATAAAAATAAAATACACGCGTTACAGTATTATTAGTTATATATTGACAGCTGTCATTTTGACATTTTTTATGTGTAATAATCGCGTTTATAAAAAAATATTTTGTTGTTTTAGTGTAGTTCTCATATTAAGATTAAAATATCAAATGAAATATTTGTAAATATTTCTTGACAGGTGTTATATTGACAAATTAGGCGATATGTTTTCACATCACAGTCCGCAGGAGTGTGATACAAAAGTAAATAATATAGTAAAACAGAATATTAAAAAAAAAAATTATAAAAAATGAAAAAAAAATTTAAAAAATTAAAAATTCAAATTTTTTTAAATTCTTTTATGTAATGACTTTTACCTTTAGAGTCACGACAGTGACGATCAGGCGATATGCAGCTTTTACATATCGCCCCTTTCGAGCGATATGTATATCTCCTCCTACATTTGAAAATGTTCGAGGGTTGTCGTCGTACCCGATTTTTAAAATCACGATTTTTGACATTTTCGATTTTTTTTCTCTAAAGTGGTACATTTCGCACTGATTTTGATTATTTGCTTTTATAGAGGAATAACGGGGGCACATTTTGTGAAAAATTTTAAATATACAGGGTGTACCGAAAAAAAGTTATTATACGTCAAAGTCGGGAAATATGCGAAATCCGCTGTAACGCATTTCAGGTCGCAAAAATTATTTTTTTCGATTTTCATTTCTGGAGGTTGGAGAGATCCGTCAAATAAAGAGCAAGTTCGTAGATGAAGGATATCGGAAATTGAGAAGTAATTTTTTTGATTTTTTTAAAGTCAAAATTTGGTCGAAAATGGTACCTCTTGGATCGCTAATAAGTCGAATTGGGTGCATCCAATCGACATGCGGTTTGGATAATCGGTTAGGCCATCTCAAAATCTACCTTTTTCCAATATATCGTTCTATACCTAACTGGAATGGAAATTGCCGAAAATTGTAAGAAAGTGGAAATCATAAAGTTAGGCCTGATTTTTTCACGGTTTTTATTTTTTTTCGTACTGAAAACGACTTTTGATCGAAACGTTGTAAACTTTAGCGGATAGAGCTCGTCAAATTGTATTTAAGAGATATCTTTTCGTTTCTTTATCTTTAATACGGAAAAAACGGCAGCTTTTTTTTTACTATATCGACTGTAGCTTATTCAATTTTTAACAAAACCGTTTTATTTTTTTCTCAAAAAATGCGCTGATTACTTCGCAACACCTCTACATATTCAAAATCATTAAAATATATTCGCAAAATTGAGAAAAGTCGCTTTTTTGGGTGCGGAAACAGGCACAATTTTCAAATTCTAACACCATTCGATTTAGAAAAAGTTGGCCATGGTTTTACCACGTGCGTTTTCCTGAACTTTAACTTTTATACCATCTGTCAAAAATAGGTGAAAAATGCGATTTCCAAATTGATTTTTTAGAGGAATAAGAACATTTAGACTATGTCTTTTGTGGGAAATACCTACCTTGAACCTTTATCTTTTTCGTTTGACCAAAAATAAGGGGGAAAATATCGCATTTATCCCGTACTTGTAATAATAAAAATGGCTTGCAGGAGGCATATTAACTTCAATTTTTTAGTTTTTATAATATTTGGGGAGTATTTAATGTATGAAACACCTGTCTTGGACCTTTTTCTTTGCGGTTGACCAAAAATAATTGAAAAAAGTGTATTATTTGTGTGTATCTTCAATACTCAACGTTCTATGTAATATCGAATACGTCATTAATATCCTATTTACCACAAATCAATCTATAAGCTTCGGTAGTGTAGTAGTAGAGGCTGTTGATTTTGGAGACGAAGGTCGAGGGTTCAAGCCCCAGTGTTTTTTTTTTCTTTTTTTTTAATTTTTTTTTTAATGTCGTTATTTTAGGTACTGAAAATTTTTTAAATTTTGGATTCTTACAGCTATAATAATCTATACGAAAAAGCTAAAAAAAAATTACACTTACCTGTCAAAATCTGACAGCTGTAGTATAGAACTTTGTTATTTAGGTACTGATTTTTTTTTAAATTTCGGATTCTTACAGCTATAATCCTAGATACAAGAAAAGCTTAAAAAAAACTTGATATTTACCTGTCAAAATGACAGCTGTCGTATAGAACTTTGTTATTTAGGAACTGAGAAATTTTTTAATTTAGGATTCTTACAGCTATAACCCTCGTTACTAAAAATCTAAAAAAAAAATTGACACTTACCTGTCAAAATTTGACAGCTATCGTATAAAACTGTGTTATTTAGGTACTGACAAATTTTTAAATTTAGGACTCTTACAGCTATAACCCTCGTTACAAAAAATCAAAAAAAAAAATTGACACTTACCTGTCAAAATTTGACAGCTATCGTATAGAACTTTGTTATTTAGGGACCTGATAATTTTATAATCTCGGACTCTTACAGTTATAACTCTCGCTACGAAAAAGCTAAAAAAAAATTGACACTTTACTGTCAAAATTTGACAGCTATCGTATAGAACTTTGTTATTTAGGTACTGAAAATTTTTTCAATTTGGCATTGCCGTATTTTGTTTCGTATCATATGATGTCGTCAGAATTCAAGTAAAACGTTTCGTCATCTAGATACCATCATCAGGTTTTTATTTTTAAATATAAACTTGTAATTTTTATTGCAGTTTCGTAAATCTTGCTTCTTCTAACGTTTTTGTGCAATATTGCTTTAAAAATATTTTAAAGTTTCGAGCCTATAAAACATCTTCAAATTTTATGTTCTTATATTTGGGTTTGTGACCTTCTTTGAAAGGATAAAGAAAAAATAATTTAACTTTGGCATTGCCGTATTTCGTTTCCTATCATATGATGTCATCAGATTTCGAGTAAAACGTTTCATCATCTAGATACCATCATCAAGTTTTTATTTTTAAATATAAACTTGTAATTTTTATTGCAGTTTCGTAAATCTTGCTTCTTCTAACGTTCTTGTGCAATATTGCTTTAAAAAAATATTAAAGTTTCGAGCCTATAAAACATCTTCAAATTTTATGTTCTTATATTTGGGTTTGTGACCTTCTTTGAAAGGATAAAGAAAAAATAATTTAACTTTGGCATTGCCGTATTTCGTTTCCTATCATATGATGTCATCAGATTTCGAGTAAAACGTTTCGTCATCTAGATATCATCATCAGGTTTTTATTTTTAAATATAAACTTGTAATTTTTATTGCAGTTTTATAAATCTTGCTTCTTCTAACGTATTTGTGCACTATTGCTTTAACTAAATATCAACGTTTCGACCCTATAAAACATCTTTAATCTTTATATTCGGAGAAATATGATAGTTATGAAATTTAAAATGGACTGCTATTATTGTCTTGGAAAAACGAATATATCCGAAGAAGTAAAAGCATAAATTGAAAACTACTTATCTGGTCTGAACAAAATTTGGCATACGAATAAAAAATGAGTTATTGTGTGGAACAAAGATTTTGTATGTTGAAAAAGAGGTTGTTTCTTTCTAGCTGTCATTTTGACAATTTCAAAGTTCAACTATTTCAAATAAACTATTTAATATTAAGTATTAATTTTGTGAAACATAAATAAAAAGAATAAAAATAAAATACACGCGTTACAGTATTATTAGTTATATATTGACAGCTGTCATTTTGACATTTTTTATGTGTAATAATCGCGTTTATAAAAAAATATTTTGTTGTTTTAGTGTAGTTCTCATATTAAGATTAAAATATCAAATGAAATATTTGTAAATATTTCTTGACAGGTGTTATATTGACAAATTAGGCGATATGTTTTCACATCACAGTCCGAAGGAGTGTGATACAAAAGTAAATAATATAGTAAAACAGAATATTTAAAAAAAAAATTATAAAAAATGAAAAAAAAATTTAAAAAATTAAAAATTCAAATTTTTTTAAATTCTTTTATGTAATGACTTTTACCTTTAGAGTCACGACAGTGACGATCAGGCGATATGCAGCTTTTACATATCGCCCCTTTCGAGCGATATGTATATCTCCTCCTACATTTGAAAATGTTCGAGGGTTGTCGTCGTACCCGATTTTTGAAATCACGATTTTTGACATTTTCGATTTTTTTTCTCTAAAGTGGTACATTTCGCACTGATTTTGATTATTTGGTTTTATAGAGGAATAACGGGGCCACATTTTGTGAAAAATTTTAAATATACAGGGTGTACCGAAAAAAAGTTATTAAACGTCAAAGTCGGGAAATATGCGAAATCCGCTGTAACGCATTTCAGGTCGCAAAAATTATTTTTTTCGATTTTCATTTCTGGAGGTTGGAGAGATCCGTCAAATAAAGAGCAAGTTCGTAGATGAAGGATATCGGAAATTGAGAAGTAATTTTTTTGATTTTTTTAAAGTTGAAAAATGGCCATTGCAGGGTCGTCTTGGGTACCGAATAACTCGAATTGGGTACGTCGGACATATTTCCGGTTTAAACGATCAGATGGGCCGTCTCAAATACTATCTTTTTACAATACATCTTTCTATACCTAAAAACATTAGAAATTGTGAAATTTAATTTTTTTACGTTTTTTTTATGAAAAGTTTTTATATTCGATTATAGCTTCTACTACAATATCCTTAGAGAGTTCATTTTAGGCTTATTTTATTCCTCAATCTTTTCTCAACACGCTTATATACTTGAATATACCAATTTATTTTTTTAAATTAGAGTAAAATTGATATTTTTAGAGCGCGAACAGAAAAATTCGTCAAATATCGAAATGCAACGTTTTTTAAATAGCTTGCCATGAAATCTCAAACTGGCTTCCATATTGAAATAATTACAGCTGTCAAAATTGGCCTAAAATGGGTGTTTTTGACTTCAGAATATGACCTTGTTTCAACGTTTTGACGTTAAAAATTGAATGTTATAGCTTATTTGAGACTTTTAAAATTTAATGAGACCAAAATTAAAGCTTCATATGTCCGATTAGTTATCGAATTTTCAATTTTAAAAATAGTCTGCAATTTCCGTAAAAGTTTCATTTTAACAGAATAATGACTTTTCGAAGAGATTGCTTTGGATGCATAAAACGTCATCGTGGATATTAAAAATATGAAGTGTCAAAAAAAGCCAAAAATAGCCGAAAATGGCATATTTCATCGTAAGTTTTAAAAGTTATTATATCAATTCGCGCTTTAAATTTTGAGATAAGATAGCTCGAAACTTCCTACAATACAGTGTTATAAAACAGGTAGCTCCAAATAGAGTATTTATAGATGATTTTTTTATTTTAAAATCGATTCGCATAACTTAAAATTTTAAAAGGCTCCCCTCTCCGAAATATCCCCACACTTAAGGTCTTTTTACATTGGGTGCAATTGCAAGAAAAATGGCCTAGAAGCATGCGCTTCGACGACGTTTTAATCAGCTGATGCATGTTTTCCCATTTAAATAAGCTGTTTATTGATAAAAGGACGCTAAACATTACATCAAGTAGGCTGCGGCAAGTTTTAAACGATATTATTGGTGCATAGTTGTATGGTCATTGGTCAAACTCCAGGTGGCGTTGTCATTCTATTATTATTTATTTCGCATTCGTGTCGACTAATATTTCGGTGCGAATAATTAAAAAAGATAAAAAAAAAATAATTTAACTTTGACATTGCCGTATTTTGTTTCCTATCATACGATGTCATCAGATTTCGAGTAAAACGTTTCGTCATCTAGATACCATCATCAGATTTTTATTTTTAAATATAAACTTGTAATTTTTATTGTAGTTTCGTAAATCTTGCCTCTTTTAGCGTATTCGTGCAATATTGCTTTAACCAAATATCAACGTTTCAACACTATAAATCATCTTCAATATTGATATTCTTATAATTGGATTTGTGACTTTATTTGAAAAGATAAAGAAAAAATAATTTAAATTTGGCATTGCCGTATTTTGTTTCGTATCATATGATGTCGTCAGAATTCAAGTAAAACGTTTCGTCATCTAGATACCATCGTCAGGTTTTTATTTTTAAATATAAACTTGTAATTTTTATTGCAGTTTCGTAAATCTTGCTTCTTCTAACGTTTTTGTGCAATATTGCTTTAAAAAAATATTAAAGTTTCGAGCCTATAAAACATCTTCAAATTTTATGTTCTTATATTTGGGTTTGTGACCTTCTTTGAAAGGATAAAGAAAAAATAATTTAACTTTGGCATTGCCGTATTTCGTTTCCTATCATATAATGTCATCAGATTTCGAGTAAAACGTTTCATCATCTAGATACCATCATCAAGTTTTTATTTTTAAATATAAACTTGTAATTTTTATTGCAGTTTCGTAAATCTTGCTTCTTCTAACGTTTTTGTGCAATATTGCTTTAAAAAAATATTAAAGTTTCGAGCCTATAAAACATCTTCAAATTTTATGTTCTTATATTTGGGTTTGTGACCTTCTTTGAAAGGATAAAGAAAAAATAATTTAACTTTGGCATTGCCGTATTTCGTTTCCTATCATATGATGTCATCAGATTTCGAGTAAAACGTTTCGTCATCTAGATATCATCATCAGGTTTTTATTTTTAAATATAAACTTGTAATTTTTATTGCAGTTTTATAAATCTTGCTTCTTCTAACGTATTTGTGCACTATTGCTTTAACTAAATATCAACGTTTCGACCCTATAAAACATCTTTAATCTTTATATTCGGAGAAATATGATAGTTATGAAATTTAAAATGGACTGCTATTATTGTCTTGGAAAAACGAATATATCCGAAGAAGTAAAAGCATAAATTGAAAACTACTTATCTGGTCTGAACAAAATTTGGCATACGAATGAAAAATGAGTTATTGTGTGGAACAAAGATTTTGTATGTTGAAAAAGAGGTTGTTTCTTTCTAGCTGTCATTTTGACAATTTCAAAGTTCAACTATTTCAAATAAACTATTTAATATTAAGTGTTAATTTTGTGAAACATAAATAAAAAGGATAAAAATAAAATACACGCGTTACAGTATTATTAGTTATATATTGACAGCTGTCATTTTGACATTTTTTATGTGTAATAATCGCGTTTATAAAAAAATATTTTGTTGTTTTAGTGTAGTTCTCATATTAAGATTAAAATATCAAATGAAATATTTGTAAATATTTCTTAACAGGTGTTATATTGACAAATTAGGCGATATGTTTTCACATCACAGTCCGAAGGAGTGTGATACAAAAGTAAATAATATAGTAAAACAGAATATTTAAAAAAAAAATTATAAAAAATGAAAAAAAAATTAAAAAAATTAAAAATTCAAATTTTTTTAAATTCTTTTATGTAATGACTTTTACCTTTAGAGTCACGACAGTGACGATCAGGCGATATGCAGCTTTTACATATCGCGCTACACCGCGATATGTTATACGGCGCTTCGGTGAAAATAATGTGCGTATGTTGTCGTCGTCGTCGCCGCCGCCGTCAGTTTCGACATTTTCACATTTGCGATTTTTTTTCTCGGAAACGGTTAATGTGGGACGATTGAAACTTTTTGGGTTTACAGAGGAATAGTAGGGGTACGTTGTGTAAAAATTTCGAATATACAGGGTGTGCCGGAAAAAAGATATTAATTTTTAAAGTCGAGAAATATCGGGATCTCGTTGGCATTCGATACAGGCCACAAAAATTAGTTTTTTCGATTTAAACTTTTTCGACGCGTAGACGACCGTGGGCTACAGAACCCTATTGTTTGTGAGCGCGATCGAAAGTTTGGAAGTAATTTTTTTGATTTTTTCAAAGTCAAAATTTGGTCGAAAATTGTACCTCTTGGATCGCTAATAAGTCGAATTGGGTGCATCCAATCGACATTCGGTTTGGATAATCGGTTAGGCCATCTCAAAATCTACCTTTTTCCAATATATCGTTCTATACCTAACTGGAATGGAAATTGCCGAAAATTGTAAGAAAGTGGAAATCATAAAGTTAGGCCTGATTTTTTCACGGTTTTTATTTTTTTTCATACTGAAAACGACTTTTGATCGAAACGTTGTAAACTTTAGCGGATAGAGCTTGTCAAAATGTATTTAAGAGATATTTTTTCGTTTATTTATCTTTAATACGGAAAAAACGGCAGCTTTTTTTTTACTATATCGACTGTAGCTTATTCAATTTTTAACAACACCGTTTTATTTTTTTCTCAAAAAATGCGCTGATTACTTCTCAACACCTCTACATATCCAAAATTATTAAAATATATTCGCAAAATTGAGAAAAGTCGCTTTTTTGGGTGCGGAAACAGGCAATCTTTACAAATTCTAACACCATTCACTTTTGACTAAGAGTGCCTTGATATTGATGTATCTAAATTAATTATTAATTCTAAAAATCCGGCTATCAAAAATGGCAAAAAATGGGTGTTTTTAGCGTGACTTGCTAGAATAATAAGAACATTTCCAGATTTTAAATCGGGTGGAATATCTACCTTGAACCTTCTTCTAATTTTATTGACCAAAATATTTGCCCAAAATGTTTCAGAAATAGTTGTAATCTCGATTTTAAAGATGGCGTTCCGACATTGATAATCCGTCGCCACGTGGTGGGAGGCTGTTCCACATTTAGATATTCGCGAATTTTTTTCTCGGAAACGGTTAGAGCAAAACGATTAAAATTTTCTGGATGTAGAGAGGAATAGTAGGGGTACGTCTTAGAAAAATTTCCAATATACAGGGTGTACCGGAAAAAAGTTATTAAAGTGAAAGTTGAAAAATATGTTTTTATTTCGTTGTGGCGCGATACAGGTGCCAAAAAGCATTTTAATGGAGTTAAACTTTATCGGCGTGTAGACGACGTTGGGCTACAAAACACTGTTGTTTGCGAACATGATCGGAAGTTGGGAAGTCAATTTTTTAATTTTTTTAAAATCAATGTAGGGTTATGTTGGATCGTTAATAAATCGAATTGGGTGCGTCTGACACACTTTTGGTTTGGAGATTCGTTTAGGTCATCTCAAATACTACTTTTTTCAAATATATTGTTCTATACCTACCTGTAATATAAAGGGTGCAAATTATAAAAAAGTAAGAATTGCTATTTAATTCTTTTACGGTTTTCATTGTTTTTCGTACGGAAAACAACTTTTGATTGAAATGTAATGTACCTTAGCGGAAAGAGGTCGTCAAGCTTAAATAAATCGTATTTTTTACATTTTTAATACGGCAATATAAATATTCTATATTATAATTTATTTTCAAAGTGGTCGGGCCTAGTGGTAGGTAGGTATATAATAGGTTACGACTTATGGTCGCGATGATACTGGGTTCAATTCCAGGCCCGTCTTTTTATTTTTTTAATATTTCGTTATTTAGGTACCTATTGAAAGTTTTTTAAATTTAGGATTTTTACAGTGACAATCCTCGGTACGAAATAAACGAACTGGGGTTGTGAAGAAACTAAATTTATTTTTTATCGCGAATTGAAATGCTTTACAATAACAATTAAAGGTTGCTAACAAATGGTTTTGTCAAAAGTATGAAATTAAATGAACCAACTCGAACAGTGCCGTGCCCGAAGGGTTCGGCACAATAACATTTTCACCAATTTATCAGCTATCAATGTAAGAATAGTTTCTTTTCCTTATGTTTAAATTGATTGAATAAATATTTTTATAGGACAAACTTGGAAAATATATCTCACATTACACCCTTTGCTGTGCGATTTTAAAGAATCGGTGCTGACAGGTTCAATGTCAATATCATAATATTAAATATCATATATTTCAGTAACGAAAAGTCGTAGCAAATCGAGCTAGACGGCATTGGAAACGGGACATCGAGCACTATACGATGCCGTCTTCAAAAACTACCTATCTATACGAGAAAACGGAAATTTTGCACCCGTTATTTTTATTTTTTAGTTTTTGTCAGTTGTTATAATGTCAATTTGGCGATATGTTTCCCCTTCACGTTCCGCAGGAAGGTGAGGCAAAAAAGCAATAGAAAACATAGAAAAAAGAAGCTAAGAAAAATATTTTTTAAATACAAATTTTTAGTACTAATAATAGATGCACTCTCGGCTAACGATTAGCAATATGTACCCAGTTTAGTATTATATACGCCGGCTACATTTAAAATAAGTTGTCGTAAGTTTCGACATTTTCACATTTGCGATTTCTTTTCTCGGAAACGGTAAGAGTGGGAGGATTGAAACTTTTTCAGTTTAGAGAGGAATAGTGGGGGTACAATGTGTAAAAATTTTGAATATACAGGGTGTACGGGAAAAAGTTATTAATTTTTACAGTCGAGAAATATCGGGATCTCGTTGGCATTCGATACAGGCCACAAAAATTAGTTTTTTCGATTTAAACTTTTTCGACGCGTAGACGACCGTAGGCTACAGACCCCTATTGTTTGTGAGCGCGATCGAAAGTTTGGAAATAATTTTTTAAATTTTTTCAAAGGTAAATATGGGACTAAACAGGTACCTATTAAATTGTTAATAAGTCGAATTGGGTCCATCCGATCGACATTCGGTTTGGATAATCCTTTAGGCAATTATACTTTGTTATTTAGGTGCGAAATTTTTTTTTTAATTTCGGATTCTTACAGCTATAACCCTCGCTATAAAAAAGCTAAAAAATAATTGACACTTACCTGTTAAGATTTGACAGCTGTCGTATAAAACTTTGTACATACTGAAAAATTTTTGCATGAGGATTTTTACAGCTATAACCCTGGCTACGAAAAAGCTAAAAAAAAATTGACACTTACCTGTCAAAATTTGACAGCTATCGTATAAAACTTTCTTAGTTAGGTAACTGAATTTTTTAAATTTCGGATTCTTACAGCTATAACCCTCGCTATGAAAAGACTAAAAAAAATTGACACTTACCTGCCAAAATTTGACAGCTGTCGTATAAAACTTTGTTATTTACGCACTGAAAAATTTTTCACTTTAGGATTTTTAAAGGCACCTATAAATATCATATATCTCCGTAACGAAAAGTCGTAGCGAATCGAGCGATGCGGCATTGGAAACGGGGCGTCGAGCACTATACGGCGCCGTCTCAGAAAACTACCTATCTATACGAGAAAACGGAAATTTTGCACCATTGTCTAGTTTTGGTCAGTTGTTATAATAACAACTTGGCGATATGTTTTTCCTTCACGTTCCGCAGGAAGGTGAGGCAAAAAAAGCAAGAGTAAATAGAAAAAAAGAAAAAAAAAGTATTTTTTTATTGTAAATTTTTGTAAATTTTTTTTTTAGTACTAATATTAGATGCACTCTCGGCTGACGATTAGCGATATGTACCCAGTCTAGTTTTAATACATGTCGATGATCAGTAAAATACTCTACAACTTTAGAAATAAATTTATTCTTTTTTTTTATGAACTTTATTTGGAACAGGTTAAAGGTACTTTGCAATATAAAATCATTTTGCCCGCCCACGTCGGGCAAAATGGCGTACTTGCTTTTAGCCAGCCCATTTCGCCATTACGGACAGCTTGTATGGCTCTTTCCATATCGACATCATTCCAAACTCCTCTATTTGTCGTTCTTTTATATGAATAAACCATAAAAAAAAAATAATCAGTTAAAACTCTGAACAAAGCAGGCGGGCAAAATGACATACTATTCATTTTACCTGCATGCGATTATACTATGTCGTTTTGCCCGTCCTGATATTTTTGAAAAATTTGGGTTCAAAAACACTTAAATTGCAATTAACTTTCAAAAATGTGTTATTAATTTATAGTGTACAATTGTGTGGTCAACAATGTCTTAAAACTATGGTAAAAATGAATTTTAGGTAGTTAAATAATATTCCAAAATGTTACTTATATACCCTAAAGGTTAAAACCAGGCAACCACAAATAACACAATAAATCCGTTGGATGAAAGTATAGAGAGTCCGTATACTAGAGCCAGGGCAGTGTTTCCGGCTCTTGAACGTTATCACCCGAATTGGGACATACTGCTACTAGATTCGGCATACTAGAAAAAAGTCTTTATGCCCGTCTATGTCATTATGCCCGCCTCTCCCCTATATTGTGACGGAAGGGGGGGGGGGGGCTATATTTTTTACAGATTCACAATATAGGGTAGAGCCCGATTAGACTAACTAACATTTTATCATGAGATGGTTGAAGGTGAGTTTGAGATGTTTAACCAAATGAAAAATGAAAGTCATTGTATTTAAACATCTTTACAAAAAATTAGTGATAAATCGAAGTTGATTACTACTAATCTAATAATTTTAATGAAAATTTCACGCCATCAATATTCATCCAATGAAATATAATCATTTCATAACGTTGCCCTGGCAACCTTTGTATTTTTTCGGAAATTTTTTCTTGCTTGGGTACCCTGGAGGGTATTACAGTGGAAATTTTTTGACATAATATAAAGTGACAACACGGAACTTTATAAAATATCAACTGGAACTGTCAACAATCAACCAGTACGTTTTGTCAAACTTTTTATAATTTTAAATTTCTTTAATTAATGTTAGTTAATATTAAAGGAATAAAAACGCCTAAACAATACAAAATAATTTATTTTTTAGATACATAATTTTTAGTTACAAACTGTAAATGTACCTTAAATCCTCTTTCTACCTCTTCCCTTTTCAATGGCCAATAATCCGATGGACAAATTCTATTGAATAAATGTCTATGTTTTAAATAATATAGGTAATATTTGGACAAAATTTTGTTAACTTCTTGTCCACGTAATGATCTGTATTTTATTGATTTTTTAAAAGATATTGCTGGATGATCGAGAACAAATTTTCTTCCTCTAATTCACTACCGCATTCGGCAATGAGATCTTCCAAAAAAAAACATGTACAGTACGGTGATGGGTTCAAAATCATATGACTTCTCGAGGCAAAAGTCAGTAAACTGTCGCCAAATACTTGCTTTAGATTTTTTTGTATTAGCAGGTGTTAACCCCTCAATTTCTTGCCTAACTTCTTCCATATTATTTTGACCAAAGCGATTCATCTTGTGATCCCTATCTGCACTTCATAAACCAACACTAAATGTTAAATAACTGCGATCTTGTGCTGCGGTTACTCTTATATAGGCACAACTACAACTGACATATTTTTTTTTTTAATTTGACATTTAAAGTAATTTCAAAGCATTCTATATTTATTGACGTATAACTGTCTAATAACAAATATCTATTATAAAATTATTTTGTTGTGAAATTTTCTTACCAAATACCATTCGAAATCAAATTATACCTTAACATTTTTTCTCGCACACGAATATTTTAAGAAAATTTTCTCTCGCCTCCGGCTCGAAAAATTTTCAAAATATTTGTGTGCTGACAAAAATTTCTGGATATAATTTGACTTCTAGTGAGACAAGTGAGAATTTCATAATTTTATTTTCAACCAATTAGAAGGCTCCTTTTTGTTTGCGTTGCTTATAGCGATGGGAGACTATCGCGATAGTCTATAGCCTAATAACCTAATAAAATTAATAAGTGATAATTTTTTTGTCAAAAATGAAATGCTTTATTTTTTATGGCAAACGTTACTCAGAATAAAATTAAAATACATTTCGTTGCTAACTTATAATTTTTATTGAGAATAGGTCGTAGGTCTCATCATATTAAAAGAAACTCCAATTTATGAAATTTTCTTACCGAATCTCCCACGCAGCAGAATTAATTCCCGATAATTTTTTTCTCGGTTTCACTCATGTCTTTGTTGATAGAAAATTTTCCTCGTCTTCGACTCGGAATAATTTTCTATCAACAAAACCATTCGTGACCTTGAAAAAAATTATCGGTAATAATTCTGCTGCTAGGGAGATTATAAGTGATAGTCTACAGCCTATTAACCTAATAAAATTAATAAGTGATAATTTTTCTGTCAAAAATGAAGTGCTTTATTTTTTA
Source organism: Polydrusus pterygomalis (assembly GCA_963969555.1). NCBI lineage: Eukaryota > Metazoa > Arthropoda > Insecta > Coleoptera > Curculionidae > Polydrusus > Polydrusus pterygomalis. The sequence goes on along the minus strand of OZ018380.1, from coordinate 74,603,454 downwards.
TGGCAAACGCCACTCAGAATAAAATCAAAATACATTTTGTTGCTAACTTATAATTTTTATTGAGAATAGGTCGTAGGTCTCATCATCTCATCATATTAAAAGAAACTCCAATTTATGAAATTTTCTTACCGAATCTCCCACGCAGCAGAATTAATTCCCGATAATTCTGCTGCTAGGGAGATTATAAGTGACTATTTCACTAGAGTGTTATACTGGAAAAATATCATAGCAACGGCCTGTATTCTTGTGGAAAAACTCTTAATTAAATACACCTGGACAAGATTAACAAGATGGTTTTTCAGCGGCATAATTTTGATAGATGTCAGGTAAAAACTATTGTTAGTCTGACAAATGTCATCCTGGTTTGAAAAAGACAAAATGAGCAATTTAAACGAAAATGCAAGATTTGGGTGCCAATCTATCCAAGAAATAAAAAAAAACCGGTAGCTGGAAATATTCCACTTAACACACAGAAATCCAAGAACTCAATTTGGGCACAGTTCTCAGAGTTTCTAATAGTAAGAAATTATAAACTGGAAAAATGTACTACTTTGATGGAACTGGCGAAATTCCTCGAAGATTACGCCGTTAATATGAAGAAGGGTAATGGCGAAGACTATAAAGAATCTTCTGTTAATACTATATGGAACACTACAGCACAAATGATTCAAGAAATGTACCTATTTTACAGAATACGAAATAAAGATTGACCCTTTTACGGATATTTCCTTTAAAAATGCGCGAATGGCAAGAGACGCAAAGAGAAAGCAGCTCCAAAGTTGTCAGGAAAAGGGGAAAGTAAGTTCAAAAGCATTATCTACCAAATATTTACTAACAATAATGCAAAGCTACAATGCAGAAAACCCCGATGACGTTTTTAACGTTTTTCCATCTCTGTCCATTTGAACTAGCTTGGAGAGGCAATGAGGCCGTAAATTTCAAAATTCAATATTTTCAAAAGGAGTTTGATACCATGGGAGAATTTATTGGACGAATTGAATGTAACAGCATATTTTCCAAGATAGATCAAGGTGGGTCAAAAGGCTTGGCAAACAGCAAATGGTTGGTAAGAAATTAATCAGGCTTATGCCCTGTAAGATTCTTTTTTTTTATTATTGGAAAAAAGAGGACCACACATTTCCACAGACAGACTATTTCTCTCCGTTCATCCAAACTGGCAGAAGGGATGTTGGTTCAAAAATACTCCACTAGGAATAAATACAGTATCTGTGGACCAACACTTTGGCGGAAAGAAATGGAATAGATACGAAGAAGCATAAAATAACAAATGATTCTCATCGATCTTCCGCTGTGTCTGCCCTATTTAAACATGGTGTTGGGGAACAAGAGTTGATTAAGTTAACAGGCCACTCAAACGCAAACTCCCTGAAACCATATCTGCAGCTAGATCCTAGTCATCATCTGAAGTACATCGAAAATCTTAGAACAACAAATGAAGCATGTGGACCATCGACTTCTAAAATGCAAGTCAGTCAAAAGAATGGACAAAGTATTACTCATGAGAACTATACGTTTAATACACACACAACGCTATAATTAGAGGAACGGTCCAAATTGTAAACTGGAAAAATATACTACTGTGATGGAACTGGCGAAATTCCTCGAAGATTACGCCTTTAATATGAAGAAGGGTAATGGCGAAGACTATAAAGAATCTTCTGTAAATACTATATGGAACACTACAGCACAAATGATTCAAGAAATGTACCTATTTTACAGAATACGAAATAAAGATTGACCCTTTTACGGATATTTCCTTTAAAAATGCGCGAATGGCAAGAGACGCAAAGAGAAAGCAGCTCCAAAGTGGTCAGGAAAAGGGGAAAGTAAGTTCAAAAGCATTATCTACCAAAGATTTACTAACAATAATGCAAAGCTACAATGCAGAAAACCCCGATAAAGCACAAAAAATGTTTTTCCATCTCTGTCCATTTGAACTAGCTTGGAGAGGCAATAAGGCCGTAAATTTCAAAATTCAATATTTTCAAAAGGAGTTTGATACCATGGGAGAATTTATTGGATGAATTGAATGTAACAGCATATTTTCCAAGATAGCTCAAGGTGGGTCAAAAGGCTTGGCAAACAGCAAATGGTTGGTAAGAAATTCATCAGGCTTATGCCCTGTAAGATTATTTTTTTTATTTTTGAAGAAGTAGTCCATACTCAAAGTGGAGTTGAATAATATAGGGAAAAGAAAACCATAAAGTCTTTCTCCACAATTTTAATTCAGTAGCTAATAAGCTAGAATCGACATGTTTCGAGTGTAGAAACACTCATCATCAGGATGTTAAAGTAAAAATCATGAACAGCTGATGTTGTTAGCAAAAGAGAAAATATAATAAAGTTAAGGTGGAACTAATCCATAATGGAGCTTTCAATAGCACGCATAGGGAGTGAGAAAAATTTGTTTGCAGTCAAGAGGTGAAAATCTATCAGCACGCTGAAAGGTCCGGGACCAGTAAAAAAGCCACTGTGGGCGGGAAATGAAAGGAAAAACAGGACATATCAGTATAATTCCAATGTCAAATGAAGTGCTTTGTGGAAATCAGTTCAAGTGTGTGTGATAAGAAAAATATAGTTTGATTTGATTAGAAAAATTCATCCGTGTCGAAGAGGTGTGAAATGAAAAAGTCAGATATGAAGGGGGGGAGAAAGAAAAATTGTGTTTTTTTAAATTTTAGTGTTGTTGCTTTCATTTAGCTTGAAGAAAAATGCTGTTGGGGTACTGAGCTTGTTACGGCCCAGTTACCCCAGCAGGAGTCAAAACTGACACATATTGAAGAAATGAAATAAAAGTTATCACATTATCAAAGGAAACTTTTGATATTTTTTATAAAAAATTTTAGAAAATAAATTTTTTTTATTCGTTTTTCATGAACATCCTGGACGGAAGTTCGCTGCGACCAGCACGTGTCTAACCCAAACGTTTGGGTTAGACAAGAATAAAAAAAATTTATTTTCTAAAATTTTTTATAAAAAATATCAAAAGTTTCCTTTGATAATGTGATAACTTTTATTTCATTTCTTCAATATGTGTCAGTTTTGACTCCTGCTGGGGTAACTGGGCCGTAACAAGCTCAGTACCCCAACAGCATTTTTCTTCAAGCTAAATGAAAGCAACAACACTAAAATTTAAAAAAACACAATTTTTCTTTCTCCCCCCCTTCATATCTGACTTTTTCATTTCACACCTCTTCGACACGGATGAATTTTTCTAATCAAATCAAACTATATTTTTCTTATCACACACACTTGAACTGATTTCCACAAAGCACTTCATTTGACATTGGAATTATACTGATATGTCCTGTTTTTCCTTTCATTTCCCGCCCACAGTGGCTTTTTTACTGGTCCCGGACCTTTCAGCGTGCTGATAGATTTTCACCTCTTGACTGCAAACAAATTTTTCTCACTCCCTATGCGTGCTATTGAAAGCTCCATTATGGATTAGTTCCACCTTAACTTTATTATATTTTCTCTTTTGCTAACAACATCAGCTGTTCATGATTTTTACTTTAACATCCTGATGATGAGTGTTTCTACACTCGAAACATGTCGATTCTAGCTTATTAGCTACTGAATTAAAATTGTGGAGAAAGACTTTATGGTTTTCTTTTCCCTATATTATTTTTTTTAATTATGGGAAAAAAGAAGACCACACATTTCCACAGACAGACTATTTCTCTCCGTTCATCCAAACTGGCAGAAGGGATGTTGGTTCAAAAATACTCCACTAGGAATAAATACAGTATCTGTGGACCAACACTTTAGCGGAAAGAAATGGAATAGATACGAAGAAGCATAAAATAACAAATGATTCTCATCGATCTTCCGCTGTGTCTGCCCTATTTAAACATGGTGTTGGGGAACAAGAGTTGATTAAGTTAACAGGCCACTCAAACGCAAACTCCCTGAAACCATATCTGCAGCTAGATCCTAGTCATCATCTGAAGTACATCGAAAATCTTAGAACAACAAATGAAGCATGTGGACCTTCGACTTCTCAAATGCAAGTTAATCAAAAGAATGGACAAAGTATTACTCATGAGAACTATACGTTTAATACACACACCGCCATAATTAGAGGAACGGTCCAAATTTACCTTAAGTTGAAAATCAATTTTCTCTTTCGATTTTCACTCGATTTCGATAGTTTTTTTTTTTTAAATTTTAGCTTGATTCTTCAGGAATGCTATTGGCCTATCAACATTTTTTAACGATTTGTCCTAATGTATGATACAGGGGCGGAAACAAAGTAATGATTTTTCAGTAATTTTTGAGACACCCTGTCGAGTGACCAAGTGACAATTGGAAACATTTTATGATAATTAATTGTGACCTGATCTTTTCTGAACATTTTCTGTATTTATTCACTCTGATACCTTAATTATTACGGAAAATACAGGGTTTGAAAAAAATAACGACAAAAGTACCGCTTTTTAAAAAAATTAATTGTACGTTTTGATTTGTTTTAAACATTTAATGATAAAAAATATTTACAAGAATTATTTGTTTCAATATCGTGTATTTCCTCCACGAGCCCTTATGACTGCGGTCATCCGACGTCCCATACTTTTGACGACGTTGTCGATCATTTCCTAAGGCAAATTCTTCCATATTTCAATTAATGCAGTTCTTACCTCGTCTGTGTTTTGGACAGCAGGAATTCTTGACCTAAGTCGTCTGACTAGCATATTCCAGACATGTCAATCGGATTCAAGTCCGGTGAACATGAAGGCCAATTCATTTTTGGTATCTCCACTTGATTCAAAAAGTGAGTTACATAATGAACTACGTGCGGGCGAGCATTGTCCTGCATTAAGAGGAAATTGGCTCCGATATGTGGGGCGAAAGGTATCACATGGTATTGAAGAGCATCTCTTATGTACAGGGTCATCCAACCAGGACTGAACAGGGGCCTATTTTTTGAGTTTCCCTGTATTTTTATTTAAACCAATATAGCCATTTAGTTTATGCTTTGCCGTAGAATCTAAAATTACCATGTAAAATGCAATCTGACTTAAAACAAAGGAACTGTGGCGTAAAGTTGTTGTTTTTTTAATGGAACACCCTGTACCTATATTATTTATTTTTATGAAACGCCCTTCTTTTCTGATTCCATAAATATATAGTTTGTCCATATTAGCTCAAACCGTTTTTAAGATATGAGCAATCAAACATTTAAAAAGCTGTATTCATTTGAGCTTAATACGTCTAGAATGCCTTGGAAAAGAAAATCGCCACAGTTCCTTTGTTTTAAGTCAGATCGCTTTTTAAATGGTAATTTTAGATTCTACGGCAAAGCATAAACTAAATGGCTATATTGGTTTAAATAAAAATACAGGGAAACTCAAAAAATAGACCCCTGTTCAGTCCTGGTTGGATGACCCTGTACCTATCTGCAGTTAAAGCACCGCCATCAATAACCACTAACTCTGTGCGTGCTCCTAAACATATGCCACCCCACACCATAATTGAGCCTCCACCGAAAGAGACGGTAGGAGTAAAATTAAATTGTTCGTTTTGTTCTCCTCGGCGTCGATACAATCTCTCCCTACCATCAATAGAATTTATGCAAAAACGGCTCTCATCCATGAATAAAACTTGACCCCATTAATCGTTATTCCAATTTTGGTGTCCTCGAGCAAAGGCTAGTCGCGCTACTCGATGACGTCTCTGGAGTTTAGGGGCTTTTCTTGGCTTATATGACTTAATACCAACTTCTTTGAGTCTTCTTCTAACTGTAAGCGCACTTATTCTGGTTCCACGTACTTCTTTTAATTCATTTTTTATTTTAACTGCTGTTATACGCCTATTTCGTAGAATTTGCAAAGTTAAGAATCGAGCATCTACAGCCGTGGTTGAACGTTTTCTGCCTTGACCTCGTCTACTTACATACTTTCCAGTTTGCCTGAAACGTGTAACATTACGATGGATCATTGATTTTGTTTTAACAAACATTTCAGCAACATCGCTGTAAGATCGACCATTTTCGATCAATGTTACCGCTCTAGCGATATCAGTCGGTTCTAAATCACCCATTATGGACTGTTTCACAATCAAGGTGACGATATTAAAGAAAAACAAACCAAATATAAAAAATTACAAACTTATGTAAAGAAAATATGCGTCTCAAATTTAGTGCCAAACTCACAGATGTTTACACATTGGCTTTGACTTTAGCTAACTTGATAAAAAGGGACAAATTGACTTTAGCTAACTTGATAAAAAGGGACAAAATGCATAAAAAGTGTTCTTACAAATCCATTGCTGTCTATAGACCTGTTACAGTTGTTAATCCGATTCTACTTTTTTCAAACACTGTATTTTCTGTAATAATTAAGGTATTGGAGTGAATAAATACAGAAAATGTTCAGAAAAGATCAGGTCACAATTAATTATCGTAAGTAATTACATAAGTGCATCAAAATTACCGATAATTTTTTATAAAAGCATGTTGTCTAAAAACTGGATGAGTTTATTTTCATATTTTGGCAAAAGAGCCCGACACCGAAGGTGGAGGGCTCTTTAAACAAAATATGAAAATAACCGAATCCAGTTTTTTACTGACATCATGCTTGAATGAAAAATTATCAGGTCTATTTTGATGCAACGAATGTAATTCGGTAGAATATTTCTCGAGTACGTGAAATGAAAGCACAAAATTTAATATTTTTATTTAAACGTTATATTTAATTATATGAAAATAAACAAATTAAAAATTGCATGAATTGCAGTGGAAAACACAATTATTGTAAAAATTACTATTTTTGGAGTCTGCTGCATTACTTGTTAATGTATGTGAGTTTGCCATTGAATTAGAACTTGTAGAACCTGGCATACAGATATTAGTTTCTGGGCTATGATTAGCCTTATCATTGTCTTCCCTCATTTTTTCTACTATATTAGAGTGGTGTTCCTCGTCTATTTGAAGATACGGCTTTATGGATTTTGGGTTGGAATGCCCAGTAATTTTTATTAGCGTATTTTCTTCAACCCCTTGCTTTGCTAACTTCGAAACAGCTGTTGCACGCAGTGAATGGTTGGTGATTTTAACCTTTTCAGTCGCTAAAGCTGACTTTTTTGCTTCCGTTGAGGTCCACCGAGTGATTATATGTTTTCCAACAGGGATATTCTTATACCACTTGCCCAATTTCCAGAAAGGATTAAAACAACCGCGGAATATTTGTTATTTCTTTTTTCTAATAACTTTTTAAACAACCTTACTGGACACAAATCCGGATTAATTTCGTTTTTAACTAGCCACTTGGATGGTGCACAAGGTTTTTCTCCTCCTTGTGTTGTTTTGTCGAATATTGGGTTGTATTCCATTCTGCCTGTTTTTTTTTCCTGCGTTATTAATATCGTCTTTGAAATACGAAATTAAACATTTTACTTCCTCTCCTCCTCGCCATGCTAGTTCGTATGACAAAACAAAGAAAAAATTTTTTTGCAAGCCATCAGGCGTTTCTTCACAATTCTGTACCATATTTTTAAACTCATTGTATTTAAGTGATACAGCGCTTTCCTTTCTTTTCTGCGGGTCTGTCTGCAACTGCTTCCTTTTGGCACCTTTTGCTTCGCGGGCTGTTTTAAATTCCGTATCAGTAAAGGGATTAAATTTAATGTTATATTCGTTTTGATATTTTTCCATTAATAATTTTGACGTAACGTTCCAAATAGTATTTACAGTAAAATCTTTATAATCCTCACCATTTTTCTTTTTCATATTGTCAACCCAGTCAGTCAGAATATTGGCCAGCGTCGGTATTAAAGTATTTTCGTTTAAACTATAATTTCTCTCATCAACGGGATTTATAAAACCCAGTGCGACATCTTGCGTCCCAGTACGGTACCTTAGAAAAGGCCGTAATAACGGCGAAACGCGTCTGGGGATGGGTTTGGCGGAAGGAAACAGACAAAACTTTTTCGAATTAATATCTGTGGTCCGGCACTTATACCGGTTTTGAGGGCATACTTGCATAATTTTCTGTTTTTACAGAATAATCCCTTTACGACTGACCTTTTCTAAGGTACCGTACTGGGACGCAAGATGTCGCACTGGGTTTTATAAATCCCGTTGATGATCGATCCTGACAAGTGATTTGTCTTTGAGCCCTGTTTCCTTCTGCCAAACTGAGCCTCACTGATGAGCCGTAATAACGGCGAAACGCGTCTGGGGATGGGTTTGGCGGAAGGAAACAGACAAAACTTTTTCGAATTATAATTTCTCTCTTTAATAAAGTCCATGAACGGTCTCCATATATACTGGTGGTTTAGTAATGTATTTTTACTTTCGGTAACTTTCTCTAAAATTAAACTTAAGGAATCACTTCCAAATCGCGACATTTTTACGACTTCTTAAATTTGATTTATGTATGTCAAAATGACAAATACATAATATCAACACAATAATACACCTACAAGGTGCTATTGTAAATATTAATTATTGTTACTTAGATACGGACCTATAGGGAAATTTTCGGCGGGACATTTTCGCACCTACTGGGCAATTTTCGTCGAAAAGTTCCCGCTTCATATGGTAGTTTTTACACATGAGAGAAATATTCATAAAATGTTTCCAATTGTCACTTGGTCACTCCACAGGGTGTCTCAAAATTACTGAAAAGTCATTACTTTGTTTCCGCCCCTGTATCATATATAAAGACAAATCGTTAAAAAATGTTAATAGGCCAACAGCACTCCTGAAGAATCAAGCTAAAATAAAAAAAAACTATTGAGATCGAGTGAAAATCAAAAGAGAAAATTGATTTTCAACTTAAGGTTGAATTCTTAACGTCATTCAATCTATTGCCAACCTATAACCTATTTTGCGTTGATTTTTTGAGTTTATTATTTTAATAACTAATATTTAAAGAAAATCAATATCGTCGGTACATTATTTAGGTAGTATCTGATATATTACAAAAATATCAATTTATTTCATTGCTAATTTTGGGAGAATTGTATAGTGAAAGAACAATGAGTGACAATGACATAATAATGTTAAAAAAAATCTTACCCGATATTTTTCGCTATACAATTCTCCTAAAATAAGTTATGAAATTCCTTGATATTTATTAAATATGTCAATTATTACCCAGAGAATATCAAGTCGATACTGATTTTCTTTAAATTTTGTATTAAAGCTAGAAAACATAAATAAATCTACGCGAAATAGGTTATAGGTTGGCAAGCATGCTGATACTCCTACCTTAAGGTAAATTTGTACCCTTCCTCTAATTATGGCGGTGTGTGTATATTAGTAATAAATAAATAAAGTTTCTAGTTTGCTAAATAAACAGTGTGTTTTTATTGTTTTCTCGTGAAATAGTCTTGTCGAATATGAATTTTGTATTCGGCAAACATTTTTGTCGCCTTTTGGTAATTTCCCTCATGACATTTTTGACAAAATAAAATCACGAGCCGTTAAGAGATTCGCAAAATTGCCAAGCAACAAACTTTCATACCAGTCGAAAATTTTCCCGGTAAAATTTTCTCTTTTATAATAATATATACGAAAAATACTTGACAACCAAACGTATGCTGTTTTTCCAATATTCATTTTCGGAAAAAAAATGCTTACCAAATACCTACTAAATGCGCGTTGAAATAGGATACGTGGTGTCTCTAGAAAAATACTGTTATTATCTCCTTTAGACCCTTCAAATGAATAACATCGAACCCATGGTGACCCTCTTCCACTGGGACTTACCACTATCTCTTCACGAACTCGGAGGGTGGCTCAACCCTCTTCTGGCCGATTACTTCGCAGACTACGCCAGACTCTGCTTCCAGATCTTTGGAAAGTATGTTAAAAACTGGATGACCATTAATGAACCACAGACAACATGTGTACAGGTAAGTTAGTAGTTAATATAAGCAGATGACGATACTGTGATTTTTTAACGGGTGGGACAAATTTATATTAAAGTAACAATTCACAACTTATTTTATGCAAAAGTAATCACGTTGAGGACAACTACTACCCTATCCCTATAAGGCTGCTTTTTAGATAAAACAAAAGAGAAACCAAATATTAGTCAAAGGAAATGGCCACTGCATCACTATAATAACAATATTAATGATATAAGAAAAAAAAAGGAACGATATTGCGCACAGTCACATCTCGTAGATACCTGTATCGTGTTTTAAGTTTCATTTAAGAGTTATTATTTCTTTAGTATGAGCTTAACCTCATTAATGAGCTGTTCTATGACAACGCATCTCGCGATGGATTTGTTAAAAGGAAATAAAAGAAAGACAATGTTACGCAAAAAAATAAATATAAACATTCCTAGTAGTAGTAGTAGTCGTAAAAAGATTTATTTAGCACACGGCTACATGCTACATTTCAGTAAATAATTTGTTTTTCTTTTCTTTCATTTTTTAATCACCCTTTTAAGCCTTAATTGTCTTTTTGCGTTAATAAATATTTTTTGAAACTGTTTTTAAATGTTTTTTTTTTATTTTTAATTGACTTATGTAATTTACTAAAGTCAATAAGTTCCTTCACAAATACTGATTGAAAAAATTAAAATTGTTTTGTGTTAAATAATTATGTTGATCACAATTTAGAACAATCAATTAGTTTCATTTTAAACTATAAAAGTAAATATTAAAATCAAAAATAATACAAAATTTTTTACACTTAACCATTCTAATTTTGTTAACATTTCGTTCATTTTTGTATATCTATCCATATTAAATTAAATTCGCATTGCCTTATTTTGTAAAATTTGTAATCTGTTTATTACACCTTTATCCGCGATAAACAAAATTGTGGAACGATATCAAAAATGTGGTAAAACTAATGTACTGGATACAATTTTTTTTCAATAAAATTTTAAATTAAAATTTATTCTTTTAAAACAACTAATTTTTGCCGCAATTTTAGAAATTAAATTTTCGAATTGGATATTACATTTTAATTTTAAGTGGACTACCTATTTCTAATTTATTTATCACTATCAATTAAAACATTTAAATTTGTAAAATTTAAATTACAACCCATAACGATACATTTTGTTTCAGGAACATTTAACTTAGTTTGTTTACTTTTAACCAATTTGGATGGAGCAAGTTTTGAATTTAAAATTTCCAAAATACTTTTACCACTAATATAAATAAGAGTATAATCTGCAAACATTTGCATGTTTACCCATTTCAGGACTAATCGCATATCCTTAATAAATAAAATAAAAAGCAAAGGCCCCAAAGTACTTCCCTGAGGTACTCCTATTTTATTTAATTTTTTTGTTGAAAATATATTACCAAATTTTGTTTTCTGTGTTCTATTATTCAAATAATTTTGAAACCATTCATAAACTTTACCTCTTATACCATATTCTAATAACTTTTCTAATAATATTTCCCTATTAAACGTTTCAAAAGCTCGCTTAAAATCCAGAAATACTGCGATGACATAATATTCTTTTTTTCCCAGGCTCTTTTCCAATTTTCTACTACATATTGGATGGTTGTTTTAGTAGAATAACCTTTTCGAAAACCAGCTTGAAAATATTTTCAATACCGATTTGAAACTTAAGTTAACCAATTCCTTGGTATTATCACAATTGACTTATTGTAACATCGTATTCTGGCCTGCATTGTTGAGAAGGGATAAAAACAGCCTACAAAAAATCCAAAATTCCTGTTTACGTTTTTGTTATAACCTACGAAAGTATGATCGTATAACTGCAAGTCTGATAAATTCCGCTCGACATAATGTTGAAGAACGTTTCAAATTACAATTGGCTAAAACTATTTTTAAAATTACTGGTAGTGGTTCTCCATCCTATCTACTTGATATTTTTACTAAAAGTGATAACCGGCATACCAGACGTAGAGAACTATTTAGTGTACCTCGTCACAGAACGGAACTCTTTAAGGGATCGTTTTCCTACAGTGCTATTACACTGTATAATTCCCTTCCACTCCATGTTAAGAGCTCCCAATCAATTTATATGTTCATTAGATTAGTTAAGAAAGATATATTGGGGAGCAGAGATCGGACTTTGAGATGATTATAGATAGTGATATAACTAACGGTTGTTGTTATATTTTTTCTTTTTTTCAAGGTTTTGAACACACCTGTTTTGTTTAAACATTTTCTTTATTAAGATTTTCTTTTCTTTAGGAAGATTAACTAATTTATAAGTGTAATAGATTTTTGACTAGCTCATTCTTATAGTTTAGTATTTTTTTATGTAAATAAATATCTTTTATAATAACTTATCTAGGGTGGTTGTATAGAGCAACTGGTTTGGATACCGCCACCCCTTTTCCAAATGTTATGTAACCACTATACAGGGTGATTCATTAAGGGTGACCACCGGCCATATCTCGGAAACTACTAAGCATAGAAACTTGAGAAAAAAAAATTAGGATTAAAGCGGTCATAAGAAAATTCTGGAAATTATTTTTAAGTTCCTAATTTCGCCGCAAGAGGGCACAATTAAAATTTTTTTTTTTAATTCTTAATTTCTCCGAAAATTCCCAGATTAAGGTATAACTCTTATTACATCATCGAAAAGCTTAGACAATTCTGCATCATTTTGGTTTAAGGCTCGTTATCGTACCGACCTGGATAAGAGTGGGGGAAGCTATTGAATGTGTAAATATTAAAATCGCTGTAACTTCTAAACGACTTATCCGATTTTACTAAATTTAAGCTTGTTTGGAAGGGAAAGGTAAGTATCTTCAATCGCAGTTCACGATAGTGTTTAATAAAATTGCTAGAGGGCGCAATTTGTAATAATAACAGTTTTTTCGATTTTATCCCGAAAATTCAAATCATACGGTATAACTATGACATCATAATCGGAAAGTAGATGAAATTTGCAAGAAAAGATGTGAAGACCGCAGTTCGATATCCTTGTTCGTTTCAGAGTTATCGCCAAAATAATAATTATTAATACAAATAGCACCCTCCAGCAATTTTATTAGAAACTATCGCGTACCATTGGATACAAGAACTGAAGGTACTTCCAAACAAGCTTAAATTTAGTAAAATCGGAAAAGTCGTTTAGAAGTTACAGCGATTTTAATGTTTACACTTTCAATAGCTTCTCCCACTCTTATCAAGTGAAAGTGCAATCATTAAAATCGCTGTAAATTCTAAACGACTTATCCGATTTAACTAAATTTAAGCTTGTTTGGAAGAGAAAGGTAAGTAAGTTCAATTGTTGTACCCAATGGTACACGATAGTTTCTAATAAAATTGCTGGAGGGCGCTATTTTTATTAATAATTATTATTTTGGCGATAACTCTGAAACGAACAAGGATATCGAACTGCGGTCTTCACATCTTTTCTTGCAAGTTTCATCTACTTTCCGATTATGATGTCATAGTTATACCGTATGATTTGAATTTTCGGGATAAAATCGAAAAAACTGTTATTATTACAAATTGCGCCCTCTAGCAATTTTATTAAACACCATCGTGTACTGTTGGATACGGCAATTGAAGATACTTACCTTTCCCTTCCAAACAAGCTTAAATTTAGTAAAATCGGATAAGTCGTTTAGAAGTTACAGCGATTTTAATGTTTACACATTCAATAGCTTCCCCCACTCTTATCAAGGTCGGTACGCCAACGAGCCTTAAACCAAAATGATGCAGAATTGTCTAAGCTTTTCGATGATGTAATCAGAGTTATACCTTAATCTGGGAATTTTCGGAGAAATTAAGAATTTAAAAAAAAAATTTAATTGTGCCCTCTTGCGGCGAAATTAGGAACTTAAAAATAATTTCCAAAATTTTCTCATGACCGCTTTAATCATAATTTTTTTTTTCTCAAGTTTGTATGCTTAGTAGTTTCCGAGATATGGCCGGTAGTCACCCTAAATGAATCACCCTGTATGTTTACCAAAATAAAAGGCATTTTGATTTGATTTGATTTGAAAATAGATTAAAATTTTGTTTTAATCCAAAAAATCATAACTTGTTCATAAACTACTTCTATAATTTTTTTTTATTTCTAGTAATTTTAGGATATGTAGAATGGATTCCAACATTTATTGAGGCTAGAATTTCTTCAATGTTCTGATTACGTGTTTAATTTTTAAGCAATGACATTCTTGTTTGATATTTTCCCGTCTGGGACCATAGTTCCGTTTTATTTTATGTTACAGGGATACAATGATGGATCCAAAGCGCCTGGATACAAACATACTGGAGATGGAACTTATCAATGTGCCTACACTACGATATTAGCTCATGCTAAGGCATACCATATTTATGACGAGGAATTTAGAGCAACACAAAACGGTGAGTATTGTTTGTCAGTTATATCTAGATTGAATGAATACATTTTTGCAAAAAAATATTATTTTATCGTTGCTTTTCTCACCCTCGTTGTTCACTGTAACGATCCATGACTACTTCGTATCTGTACAGGGTAAATAAACACGAACGCATGTGCGATTCAGAACCGATCAAGACTAGACAAATCTTTGCCAACTTGTTTTCAACCACTGCTGTTCAGTAAGGAGTAACAGCGGCTGTATTTTCGTTAGTTGGTTCATATATATTTAGGAAACACAGTATTTAAATTAATATAAGCTTTAAACTTAAACCATATTTAGAATTCAGCATATAACTTTAAAATAATCGAAAAATAAATAAATAATAAACAATGCGTGTCTGAGAGATAGTACATGGTAAAATCCTCAGATCGTTCTGAACGTGAAGGCTCCGCAAATGAGCGAGACTTCGTTCAACGTTTCTGATACATTACATCGCGAATACTCAAAATGCAAGAGCGCATGCACACTTATCGCGGATTGATCACGGATGAATCCTCGAACACAGCTATAATACCATTTCTTCATTATTTCATTATTTTGAAAAATATGTCAGCTAATAAAACTTTTTTTTAAAATCGGGTTTGTGAGCAAGTCTTATAAAACTGTATACCAATCCATGGAAAAAATTATTTATTTACGAAATAGACAGGTGAGCCTATTTTACAAAAATATACTAGTTAATAGCAGAAACTACCCAAAGAACAATTCGAGTTCAGAAATAATGGGTACCTACTGCAATACTAATAGCTCACGTTACACTACATGCAATAAATAAAATTCAAACCGAATAAAACAGTAAACAGTGTTCCTAGCTCTGGACATACGGAGAACTTTCGACAGCGTCTGGTATAACGGGCTAATTTATAAATTAATAGTTTATCATAATTTTCCAATTTATTTAACAAATTTACTCCTATATCACTAAAAGAACATTAAAAGTAAAGATAGAAGGTAATCTCTTCAACCCCGTAGCATTCCAGACAGGATTGCAACAGCAGCTCCCTTAATTAACCTTTACACAGCTGACATCCCTTCCTTCCGGAACGCCAACCTGGCCATCTTTGTGGATGATGTCTTAATGCTTCAAACAAGCTCATTTTATGCAAATGTGGAAAGCAAACACATAACTAACCATCTTATTGTTGCCCTGCCCATTTTCACTATAATTTTATGTATCGCGACATGAATTATTATTTTGGAGGTTTTTTCAATATATCTTTATAATTTGCGGGAAATGTGATTATATTAAAATTGAATAAGAAATGTACAGATCACTTATTAATAATTATACTTAAAAAGAATAACAATATATTTGAAAAAAAAACTTATTTGTCTTTCTTTCTAACCAACATAAAAGAGAATAACCAATAAGTCCATCTGTAACAATAACAAAGAAAGAAAAAATGTACATATTAATCAACACATAAAAATAAACAACAATGAAATAATATATAAAAAGGCAAATTAAAATACCTAGGGATTATATTTGATAAAAGATTAAACTTTGTATATAATATATCAAGAATACACCCATTGTTAATAAACTGTAATGTAATCAGAACATGGGAATCACATTCCAATAAATTGTGAAATCATAAATAAATGCTCATAATATTTTTAATTTTAAAGTTTTAACATTTTTAGAACTTTAAGATTATTAATTATTAGGTGCACGCAGATTTTTGTTACCTTTAAAATAAATGCTCATCACATTAAAATAAATTGTTACATTATCAATAAATGAGTATCATATTTTCATAAATTATTATGCGTTATGAAAAAAATAAAATGAGTGAAAAATGTGTGATGTAAGTCATCAGAATATGCGCATAATATTGAAATAAATTGTGTCGTTCTCAGACCATGCTTGTCATATTGTGTCAATCGTATTTAAAGTTAGTTGGTTGTGTAATAAAGCTCTTGTGTTTTAGGAAGAGTTTCTATCGTTCTGGACAGTGCTTGGGCTGAACCAGCTAGTAATAAAACTGAAGATATCTTGGCAGGAGAAACAGCGATGGCATTCAGTGTACGTATATTTTAAGCGTTACTGGCGGTAATTTCAATATTAGCCACCCACATTCCCACATAGTACCTAGATATTTTAGCGATCCTGGGCTTCGCCTTCTACCGACAACAATTTGCCGTTTCAACAAAAAAATCATATAATTTATGAAAGAAAGCTAATTACTTTTTCTATAAAATGGTAACATGCAAAAAATATATTATTGGCCTTTTAGATAATATTTAAGGAAAAAATAATTGTGATGTTCGTTAAGGCTATTTTCAATGAGCAAAGAAGTAAATTCCACTTTTTTAATTTGTCAGCCACTTTTTTGATCTCTATTAAATAATCCTTACAGAACAGATCCTCATCAACCTTTCAAACATTTTTCGGTTTATTATTATACCACTTGAGAAAGTTAGTAGGTACATACTAAATTAAAATAATGGATAATATGCCAGTACTTTTTATGCAGCTCTCTAAATATTTTTAGCTTGGGCGGATAAAACTTTGTCCTTAATTAGTAATAATTCTAGGACAAAATGTCTTAATAGATCTTTTTCTAATTGTTTCTCTAAGGCCACGGCTGCCTTTGGATCATTGGATTATTACCCTAACTTTTTCAAAACCTTTTTACAAAAAATCGAAGCCAAACTCATTGATCTATGATTTTTAGATGGGTTTATACGGACATCCAATTTACAAGGGAAACTGGCCTCAAGTTGTCATTGACAGAGTAGGAAACAGAAGTCAAAATGAAGGATTCTCAAGATCACGTCTACCTGTACTTAGCCCCGAAGAAATTGAATTCATTAACGGCACATCAGACTTTTTCTGTCTTAATTCGTAAGTAAAAGGAATAAACTTTGTTCAAAAGTAACTTGCGACGAAACTGAAACCATTCGAAAAATATACATCCTGGTCCAAAGAGATCTATGGCTGTTACTGGGTTGTGTGGGCGCGAAGGGTATTTAGCTATAAATAGCGTCTATGCTATGTTCCGTTTACACACCCAGCTGATAACTGTCATTTGTGTTTCAAGTGGATTCGATTCCTGTATTTATCGTTTATGGGACTTTTATATCTTCTTTATTCAATTCAATCCTAATAAATGGAAGATTAACTGGTAGTTTGATCCACTTGAAAATTTGGTTAATCAGAAAATATAAAAAGGCCGAGACATAATTAAAAAATAAGCAAGATGCAATGAGAAATAGGTAAAAAGAAATAAAAAAACAAATATAGTTTAAAAAATTTTAAAAACACGCTTTAATAATTAATCAAACTAAAAAGAAGAAAATAAATAGTTTAAAATAATTGTTGAAATTCTTAATATAGGCAGAAAATAATAATGAACGATAAACATTAGTATTATTGTGAAAAAAGAGTAGGTTGCTTTGTGCTATATTTTTCGTACCCCACGTTTTTTTCACAATAATAGGTACCGTCAACCGGGGTTATATCGGATCGCAGGGGTAATATCGGACAATATGGTTATAATTAAAATTTCACGCGCTATAGCTGTTGTGTGACAGTTTGGTTACTAACCAAGAATATTTCTCTATTGGCAGATAACTTACAGATCAAACATACGTTTCGTGCTCGATCGCAAAGTAAGCTCACAAAAAATTTATTATTAAAATCACATTTTTCGCTAAAATTGAGACAGCCAAATAGTCTCCTATAGCCTGTAGAACCTGTGCACGATAGCTATATGGTGCAATGGGATTAGTATTTGTTTTCACCCTTATCAAGACCCCTATAACCTCAAAATTTATTTTGCATCTTTCCTTTTCGCAAAAAATCGAAATTAACGAAAAATGTGTTTTTCAGGGGTAATATCGGACATGCCGAGAAAGCATTATTGATTGCCTTAGATCCTATATTTCTGTTTCTTTATTTTTTGAAGATCCGACAAAAATGTTTTAAGTTTATTTTTCTGTTTTTTTTTGTTTATTGAAGGTTCGAGAATGTTCATGTTCTTTGCTTAATTTTACGAATAAAGACGTTTATTTCTATAATATCGATTTTCTTTTACTATCTACCTACAAACATGAAAAAATTTTTTTTTCTATAAAAATATCCGATAAAGGTTTCTGATCAAACTAATACCGGATAGCAGGCGCAAATCGTAGTTTTTTAATGTAAAAATGCAATCGTCCGATATTACCCGAAACCCCGGGTTATATCGGACGACCTTTTTTTTTTTAAAAAAATAAACCTGATAACTTAAAAAAAATTTTTTTATGTAAATATGTTTATTACGTTAACTTCTTCGCATAATATACATTAGTTAGCTTAAATTTTGTATAACAAAAGAAATACAGGCAGATAACGGAAAATATCATCCGATATAACCCCACTTGACGGTATGTAATAATGTTTTTCTATTTCACGTTCATAATGAGTTCAGTACGACCCTCATTTGCGGATCGTAATGAAGCTATTTCGATACGCGTTTTTTCTTTATTTGATGTTGGTAACATTTAAATGTTTTATTTCATTGACTTGCGCGGCCTTTGTGATTTACGAGAAAACCCATTTTTCGCAGAGGAAAACTAGCTTGATAACTTACTTTTTTATTCTGTGTGGATAACAGTCATGTATGTTGGTTGCATAAATCTATAAATCAATCTTTTGTAGATGCTTCAAGCTATCATTTTCTGCCAAATCCTATCCAAAATTCAATCTACTAACCTTCTAATGTCGATTTTAACTTCAACTTTATTTGAATTTTCCATCTTCCCTATACTAAATTGCAATGCCGTGACGTAAAATCACGTCTTTGAAATTCGAAAAGAAGTAGCAAAATCTCCCGAATTTCCGAACGCTCTGTATATGTACCGAATGTACAAGGATCACACAACGTATTCCATCCAATTTCAAATCTCATATCGCTAAAATAACTTTAGAATCTCGTGGTGAAATTGGGTCAATAAATCAAAAAATGACAGTTTGCAAAATAATTTTTGTTGTCCAGAGGCTCCTATGATAAAAAATAGTATTACCAACATAAAATTTAGACATAAAAATTTACAAAATTTGAAGGATTTATTTTCTTTTTAAAATGTATTTTTCTTGATTATAAAAGGTGAAATAGAAAAAAATGTATAAAGCACATGTTTCATAAGGCGTTTTAGCGCCCGTGTCAATAAAATAGACGCGGGCGCTAAAACCGCTTCTTATGAAACTCGTACTTTAATATTTTTTTTTTTTTTTTATGATTGAGCACAAGCACTATAGGAAAATCCTTTAAGGCGCTCTGGGAGCGGTGCGTGTGCGAAGAAAGCGATTCACGTTTTTCTTGAATCGTTGGAGGTTATATTCGGTTGGAAACACGGTCAGAAAGGCCGTTCCACAAAGATGACGTCCTCCAAATGAAAGAGTTCTGAAACAATGATGTTCGGGGTGTACTAAGTTGAACCACATAGGGATGGGCGGCAGTGGTTCGTCGTGTGTTTCTGCTATGCATTACTCTAGGTGGAATCGAGCGGGCAATATCTGTCGAACACTTGCCATGAAAATATCTGTAGAAGAGAGCCAAATCACCAACCTGTCTTCGATGTTCTAAGCTGTCGAGGTTCTTAGTCAGCTCGTGGTCGCCGATTAGACGAACGGCTCTCCTTTGGATGGAATCCAACAACCGAAGGGTATGCTTCGGCGCAGAACTCCAGATATGAGAGCAGTATTCCAGTGATGGTCGAATCTGGGCTTTATAGAGTGTCAAAAGTTCATTATTATTTTCTGCCTAGATTGAGAATTTCAAGAATTAATTTAAACTATATTTATTTTCCGCTTTTTAGTTTGACTAATTATTAAAGTGTGCTTTTTAGTTTTTTTAAACTACTTATATTTATTTTTCATTTTTTAGTTTGAGTTATTGTTAAGAAAAAAAAATTTTTAGATTGAGCTAGATTAGTCGGTAGATTATTGTATTGTCAAAGGTTCTTGATAAGTCTACAAGATTTAAATTAAATCTGACCATTTAAAGTGGGTCAAAATCGGGTTCAAAGAAGCCGGTTACAAACAAACATACATACAAACCCGAACAAACGACAAAAATTTTCAAAATTTAAAAAAAAAATATTTTGACAGGTAGAATTTTTTAAAATTTTTCTCTATTCTTAGCGACAATATTATGTATACGACTCCACGTTTGTTTCATTACTATCGGTTATTGTAATAATTCTGACATATTGACAGGTGTCAAATTTTGACAAGAGAATTTTTTGCGTATTTTTTTTAACTTTCCACCGTCAATGTACATATACGACCTTATAGTTTTTTCATTAATATAATTTTTTTTTAAACGATTTGATATATTGACAGCTGTCAAATTTTGAGATGAGAATTTATTGCTTATTTTTCCCGAAGTCTCCGCATCGAATACTATACGACCACATAATTTGTTTCTTTAAAATCGCTTCTTCGTTTTATACATGACAGCTGTCAAAATTTGACAGGAGAATTTTTTGCGCATTTTTTTTTAACTTTACATCGTCATTCTACATACGACCTTATAGTTTTTTCATTAATTCCATTTTTTTAAAACGATTTGACATATTGACAGCTGTAAAATTTTTACAGGAAAAATTTTTGCTTATTTTTCCCGAAGTCTCCGCATCGAATACTACGACCCCATAATTTGTTTCTTCAAAATCGCTTCTTCGTTTTATACCTGAGAGCTGTCAAAATTTGACAGGAGAATTTTTTGCGTGTAAATTATTGTATTGTCAGCAGTTCTTGATAAGTCTACAAAATTTAAATTAAATCTGACCGTTTAAAGTGGGTCAAAATCAGGTTCAAAGAAGTGGGTTACGGAGAAACATACAGGTGAAGCTAATAAAAGCGTGTTAATAATAATTATGTTACTGGTTACTTAAAACTTAATTGAAGAGTGGAATGGATAAGTGGGCTAAGTGCCATTTCTTTATTTTTTAGTATTTTTACTTAAAAATAATCTAAATGCCAACGCGGATGTATTCTAAAACAGGCTATGTGCAAAACGCATTATTTAACTACGTCACCCTACTAAAATACGGTAGCTCAGGAAATGTGCCATCGAGTTTCCTTTAAAAGCGGCTGAGTGCCAACCGAAAACCACGTGTCTGTTTAGGCGATAAATCTGAACCAGTCATAGTATCTAGTACTAGGCCATGTCAACTATTATTTTGTAATAATAAAATGATATACAAATCTTAGTCGTTTTTTTGAGTAGGGCAGCACATATTTTTCAATTTTACTTTTAGGGCACATAGCCTTTTTTTAAATGTTGCCTTATAGGAACTTAGCCTGTTCTAGTGAATAAGAACTTTAAAAATTATTTTTAAGATGATCATATAAGCTGGATTTCTAATTTTTTGTCGGGGTATTCTAATAACACTAAAATATATAAAAAAATAAATAAAACTTTACTAGCGTTTATATTGATGGCCATTTGTACCAACGTATTTAAGGCCGGACTTAACCCTAATTATTCCTTAAACTACAAACAAGTTTTGCACCAACGATAAGGAGATCTTAAACGGATACTTAAGTCCTTATTTTTAAGTTCAGAAAATCGATCACTTAAAGCCTTCCTTAGAGCGATAAAGAGGTTATGTGTTTTTAAAAGGGAAAGAAATAAGACACTTTAAGTCTTTCTCCACTGGTATATTAAGATAAATTTAATTAAGGGTAAACTCTCTACATGTTTCTACTGTATAAACAGTCATCATCAGGAAAAGAGAATAAGGAAAATGAGAAATAACAGATGCAAACAGTCCAAACGGAGATAAAAGATGATAGAAAGAACAAATAAAGTAATAAGAAAACCGTCCACCGTAATGGTATACCTAGCAAGAGGTCAAAAAATTGAAAAAATTGCAATTTTTTACGTTAAAATGATGAAAAAATTGACAGAAGAACTACAAAATATTTAACTTTCGCAACGTTGCCAAATCTCAAAATGATTTCGATCAAGACTGCAGATGGCGCTTATGTATTAATCAGTACTTTACTAATTGGGTGACCAATGACGTTGGTGCAAGGCTTCCTAGACTAATCATTCCTTAAAAATTAATCATTTCTTAACTAATTCTCCCTTAAGCGTGATGTTGGTGCAAATGGCCATGAGTCTCGCAGACAGTTTTTCTTTACTAGTTTAAAACTAAACTATCCATTCCACTCTTCAATTGTGTCGCTATTGATTTGTTTCTTCGTATTAAATCTTATTTCAGTTGCTTATTGCTTATCGCCTAATGTTTATTTTTTATTTGTGTCTAGGTCTTAATGCGACTTTTAAGTGATTGCAACTGCATTTCATCAGTTTGATCGGATGTAAGTAGGTACCTGTTGTATAGGTAGTCGATGACCACATTGTATTGCCCAGGGTGCATAAAGCAATAGGCCAACAACGAGCTCATATTTATATTGGTAAAAAATGTATAATACAATTACTCTTATTTAAAAAAAAATTAACTGAAAACCAGAAACTTTAAAACACTAATTACGGAGGCACCTGTATTGCTATCAAAAAAATGTAATAAATGTATAAAAGATAATAAATTTAGTGTCCGCGAAAATAATTAAAAGCAAATATTGTGGCAAGCACAATGGATACCCTGGGGGAGTAGACCACGACTGCCGTTTCGTCCTTGTTAGAACTCTACGGGCAGCCATAACCCAAGTAATCTAGACAACGGCGGTAAGATGTATTAAAAGCCTTTTTACAAAAGCAAAGCGGCCATCAATACACCGTAGCGCCATCCCATCGGAATTAACTCCAATATAAAAGGCAGTCACACTGGTAATAATCGAAAGGTAGACAACTAAATAAACCACGAAGTGCATCACAATCCATTATAGAGAACGCTATTTGCGTTTTCACCGGAACATCTGCCATTTTGCAGACTAGAAACAGATCAACGCTGGCACCCACTAGAATGCGCGCAATCCGGTTAAGAAAAGCCATAAAAATGTTTAGCAGATAATATAGTGTCCGCGAAAATAATTAAAAGCGAATATTGTGGCATATCGGACAAGTGTGTAACTGTTCTTTATATAGGAATACACACACAGATTGTGATACACTTCGTGGTTTATTTAGTTGTCTACCTTTCGATTATTACCAGTATGACTGCCCTTTATATTGGAGTTAATTCCGCTGGGATGGCGCTACGGTTTATTGATGGCATCGTACCGCTGTGTCGGGATTGCTTAGGTTATGGCTGCCCGTAGAGTCCTAATAAGGACGAAACGGCCGTCGTGGTCTACCCGCCCCAGGGTATCCATTGTGCTTGGATCACTGTGCATTCCAATATCAAGAACAGTTACACACTTGTCCGATATGCCACAATATTCGCTTTTAAGTAATAAATGTATGCTTCTTGTCGATAATTGAAACTTTGATGTCTTGATTTTTATATACCTACCTACATTGCCTACCTACAGTTTTTTTTGTAATGATGGTTTTATTTATTTAATTTTTTGTCAAAGACAGGTGCGTGCTTCCTTTTTTTCTTTCTGTTTTTCATTTTTTCTCTTTCTATGGATGATTAGGAACTTACTAATGCTGTTCATTTGATGATATATTTTTTTTCTTAAGAGAGGTACAAATATATCATACGAAGCACGAATTTAAACTGCAATATAAAACCGTTATTCAAGTTTGCATACAAGCTTTTCCGTTATGTGGTTTTTTTAATGTTATTTTTGGAACTTATTGTTATTTATTCTATTAAAAAGAAATACATATATTTTTGATTGATTTAATTGAAATCATGCTAAATCAAATTAAATCAGAACTGATTTAAAAATCTGTGTCCCTACACTTTATTGGAGTTAGCAGCCCCTCAGGCCCACCATACCAAAGTTTTACAGAAAGAAAAACGTTTTGTATTTATGTGGTTTTCCTCGATTACACACTGGCAGACGGTAACCTTACATCGTCGAATTCGGATGGAATTTCCTAGACTACGGAGAATTTTAATTTCCAGATATGGAACAAATTACGCCGAACATCAAAACGACTCGGACGTTCTACCAAACTACCATTCGGACATCGGTGTCCACACCTTCAAAGACCCATCCTGGCACTCGGTTGTCAACTGGGTTGTTCTGGTTCCCTGGGGTTTCCGCAATTTGATCAACTACGTGTGGAACGAATACGGAAATAATGAAATTATAATTACCGAAAATGGATGGGCTGATGTGGAAAGTATTTTGAACGATACGGAGAGAATTACTTACATAAGTGTAAGTAGTACAAATATAAGCTTTAAAAGCTCTATGCATTTTGATTTCCCAAAATATTAATTACATACAGAGTATTATGGAAATAACATACTTTTTTTACCCATAAATCCTGATATTAAAACAAATTATAGAAAAATGCTTATAAAACATATTTTGTGTATTAAATTCTATAGCCAAATTTTTAAAATATTCATGAATAACTATGATACATACAGGCGAGCGGCTGTATCTCCAAAACCATACATGCTACGACTTTGGGGTAAAAAAATCATTATGAAATATAAGCAAAAAAATTCACTGGAAATATTTTTAAGTTCCTAATTATACCGCTAGGGTACGCACCCTACGCAGTCGCTATTATGATACAAAGTCCTTAATTTTTAATAATAACTGAAATAATTCATGCGGTTGATAATAGAGGGCACTTTTTAAAAAAAATATATTTCTAGCTTCGATTTAAAGAAAAAATTGAACGCAACCATCTAATTCTATTCTATAGCTAACTAGTTAGTAAAGGGAACTGCAAAAAACTGCAAGTCGTTCCCTTTTCTCACTTAAAAGTTATCGCAAAAATAGTGGAAGAACGTAACTCGATTTGGGTTTTTAGCAATGTTTTGCTATTTTTCTTTTATTAAAACGTTGAAATCCTACAGAAATCGCTTTTTTTGGCTACATTTATTAATTTCAAGCGTTAAAAAAAATTATGATATTTTGTTATTGATTTTAGTTATTTATCTAAAAAATGCATAATAATCTAAATGTTACAATTGTTGTCAGGCAGCCGTGGACAATTACGAAATTAAACAAAGTTTTAGGCGGTTGATAAAACAGATAGATTGGTTTTTATTTTATTTTTTGGGTCATTAGTTAGTAAAAGGAATATATCAAATCAAATCAAATCAAATCAAATCAAATCAAAAAACGCTTTATTGTTATAAAAATTTTTTTCTTTTTCATTAACAAAGCCATTAATGTAAAATTAAGTATGTACAAGTTAATGTCGAAAAAGTACTTATACTAGACTAAATAAGTCATATAAAAAAATATAAAACAAGTTACATAAAACAAAGAACAAAGAGGAACAGACAACTTTTCTATACGTATACTCAAACCCCGACTCAAACATAGCTTTATTAAAAATCAAATAGCAAAATGTTTACAAAGCAGATTACAAACAAAAAAATACTAGAATTAAAATGTATCCTCTAAAAATTCGGAGACAGAGTAATATGTCTTGTTTAAAAGAATCCTCTTGACCTCCCTCTTAAATTTTTTAACGCACAAAATCTCTCTAACCTGCCTAGGAAGATGATTAAACATTTTTTTGCCCCTGTATATAAAAGAATTCTTAATTAAGGTGGAACCCGGTATCGGAAGAGCTGTGGTGTGAGTATTACGGAAAAAATAAGAGGAAGCAGAGATAATTTCCTGGCTAAACATTTTATGCACGAGACATACGGTTTCTAATATAAAAATGCATGGTAATGTTAAAATTTTGTTACTATTAAACAATGGCCTACATGATTCCCTTCGTTTCAAGCCAAATATAAATCGCATAGCTCTTTTCTGGAGAATAAATACGGTGTTAAATAAATAACCGGAACAAGCACCCCAAAAACACACACCATACCGCAAGTGTGTATCAATTAAAGCGAAGTAGGCAGCCCTCGCAGTTACTATATCCGTTTCCCGGGTAATAACCCTTAAGGCATAGCAACCTCTAGAAACCTTAGTGGTTAGTTGTAAAACATGTGGCTCAAACTTCAACCTATCATCCACAAACAAACCCAGAAATTTATTATAATTCACTCTACCCAGAGCTTGCGAATTTAAAATGACGCCGTCCACTTGACATTTGAAGTTAATAATCTTGGTCTTAGATAAATTGATGGTAAGTAGATTAGCATCACACCAATCCTTCACTCGAACCAAGTCGTTACTGATAACAATCTCCATCTGGCCAGCGTCTCCGGAATGCCACAGAATAGTCGCGTCATCCGCAAAAAGAGTAAAAAGACCTGATATATCCAGGGTTGCCAGATCATTGATATATATCAGGAAAAGCAAGGGACCAAGGATAGATCCCTGTGGGACCCCAGAGGTCAAGCGTAAGCTGGAGGAAATATCGTCATTGAAAATAACTGACTGATGACGATCCGACAAATACGACCTGATCCAGGCCAAGAAGGTCCCCCGAAAACCATAAACTTCAAGCTTACCGAGCAGTATCTCATGATCCACACAGTCAAAGGCTTTGGTCAGATCGCAAAACACCGCAGCGGCAACCTCTCCGTCATTAATTGAAATGTATAGGTCGTTTAGAAAGGAAAAAATGGCATCATCGGTGCTTTTCTGGGCCCTAAATCCAAATTGGGCAACGTTCAATATACCTCTGGCATTCATAAAGTAATATAGTAATAAATAAATAGTTTATGTAATTAAAATCATAAAACACTTTTCTGGAACGGCAAACTCTATGAGGATAACGCATAGCGTATTCTCTTGCAGTCAAAACTGCGTTTTCCAACAGGTGAAAACATCGTCATATCATAGTCTTCCTAATTCCTAAAAGGCCTTTTTGTTAAATATAACTAATTTCACAAAATTAGACTTAAGGTGGGAGTGTCAACATGCTTGCCAACCTATAGCCTATTTTGCGTAGATTTATTTATTTTTCTAGATTTTACACAAAATTTAAATAAAATGAATATTGACTGCATATTCTATGGGTAGAATAAGTGACATATTAAATAAATATTAAGGAATTTTATAAATTATTTTAGGAGAATTGTAGAGCGAAAAATGTCGGGTAAGATTTTTTTTAACATTATTATGTCATTGTTCTTTCACTATACAATTATCCCAAAATTAGCAATAAAATATGAATAGATATTTTTGTTATATAATAATAATAATACATTTATTGTCTACTCAAATGTAAATTACAAAAAAGATTTAGTTATTTAGTTGGCAGAGAGTAAAACAATGGGCCTTAGTGGGGCAGACATCCAATCCAAGGATCGGATACTGTTCAAGCCTTACATTATTTAACGTTTACAATATGTTGGTGCTGTAATAAACATCTAATGTTCCGAATGCGCGGAGCATGGTAAAAAAAAATTAAAGATATGTCAGGTATTACCTAAATATTGTACCGACGATATTGATTTTATTTAAATGTTGGTTAATCTAATAATAAACTAAAAAAAGCAATGCGAAATAGGTTATAGGTTGGCAATAGATGGAATGACGTTGATAATTCCACCTTAAATGTTAGTTATTAAAATAATAAACTCAAAAAATCAACGCGAAATAGGTTAGGTATAGGTTGGCAATAGATTGAATGACGCTGATAATTCCACCTTCAGTAACTGTCACATATTATTATAGGTGAAACGACAATAAGGTTATTCTTTTGTTGTATTTCGTAATTGTTTATGGCCGTCTTTACAATAAATGTTACATTTGGGTTATTATTGCATTTTTTTAGATAAGTAGCTAAATCATTAACGAAATATCATGACTTGCTTTCTTAAAAGCCTAAAATTAATAAATATAATTAAAAAAAGCCATTCCTGTATAATTTCAACGTTTTATTAAAGAAAAATTGGAAAATTTTGCTTAAAGCCGAAATATATAATTACACTCTTCCACTATTATTGCGATAACTTTTAAGAGAGAAAAGGAAATGACTTCCGGTTTTTGCAGTTTTCTTTACTGACTAGTTACCTATAAAATATAGTTAAAATGGTTGCATGGTTGCATTCAAATATATTAAGAAATCGAAGTTAGAAATATGTTTTTTAAAAGTGCCCTCTATTATCAACCTTACGCATTAATTTAAATTATATTTATATACGTTCCATCAGGATAAAACGTTCTTTAAAATAAGCCATATTATGTTAAATTCGGTTAACGCAGACCGAAGTTACAGTATTTTAAGGATTTTTAGTCGTTACCCTTCTCCACGCTTTAACCATGGTAACTATACAAAACAATAATTTTTATATTACAAAATTTATAGAGGATATTGCGCATATAAAAACCTAATTTCTGACGTGCATTAATGCAGTTATTAGTAGAAATTAAGGACTTTGTATCATAGCATAGCGACTACATACCCTAGCGGTAAAATTAGAAACTTAATAAAAAAATATATTTTCGGTGTTTTTTTGCTCAAATTTCAGAATTCATTTTTTACCCCAAAGTCGTAGCATGTCTGGTTTTTTGGAGATACAGCCGTTCGCCAACCGTCGTGGATCACCCTATAGAAAAATCCTTGCTATTTCAGTTTTTTAGTGGTTCACCAGTGTGAAATAGGCTCGGATTTAATTATGTAAAAAGTTAATGTTCTTGAAACGATTTTTTTAAATAAATATCTTGCTCAGAGCAAGATCAACTACAACATTCTGACGTGTGTGAGTGCGTATTCAGGACGAGACTAATTTTGACTTTGACATGGCAGTGTGGGAATGTTTTTTTAAGGCTGGGTGGGTGATTCTGTCAACATAACGATTCAATCTAATATAAAAGGAAATAGTCTTCCTTAAAAACTGCATAATAATGATTACAATTTAACTAATTTCTATTTTTATTTATAGCAATATATGAGCGCCGTACTTGATGCCTACTATCTAGACAATGTAAATGTGACAGGTTATACCACTTGGAGTCTAATGGACAACTTTGAATGGACCAACGGATACAAGTAAGCATAAGACAGGGAAATATTTATTAGTAAACTTGACATGTATGGAATTCGGGGAAATGTAAACAAATGGCTTGTCTCATATATTCGATCGAAGACAAACCTTTACTACTATTAAGGGAAATAAAGCTTGTAAGTCAGAAATATTAAATAATGCTGTAGGTATAGCACAAGGTAGCATTTTGGGGCCCCTTCTTTTTATAATATTTATCGACTTAGCTTTCATAACGGAAGATGAAAACCAGCAGATTGTTAAATATGCAGATGATACGAATTTCATTATCGGAAATAAGTCTTTAGATGATCTTTTAAGAAAAGCCAAACTCTTATTTTACCTAGTATCAGATTGGTTTTCAAAAAATAGATTAATTTTAAACAAAGAAAATACCAATATTATTTTATTCAAAACGAAACAGTCAACAGTTCAAGGACCACCAACTTTAAGCGTATTATTAAAAAAGAGTTAATGTTTTTAAAGGATGTAAAATTTTTAGGTATCAATATCAATGAATGCTTTGACTCGTCGGTCCATTTGAATAATTTAATAAAAATACTAAACTTCGTTTGTTATGGAATTAGTGTCGTCGGTAGGTATATGAATGAGGGAACAGTTAGGATAATGTATCCTGCTAATTTTGAATCGCTTTTAAAATATGGATTTGTATATTTTGGGGAAGATACAACGCGACACAAGACATTTTTGTGGCTCAAAAGCGGGTAATGAGAATTATGGATTATAAGATTATACCGTTTTAATTTTAAACAATCACATTCTTACTCCACAAAAACAATGGATGTTAACTATCCAATACATCGACTGGCACTTAAAGAAATATCTACACATTATAATATGTGTTTAAAATTATTTAATGCCTTACCAAATTAAAAGAGTAGATTCACATAAAATGTACAAAAGATAAATTAAAAAATTACTTATTGATTTAAAACTTTATAGTTTAGGTGAAATATTCGCTTAGGAGTTTAAAGAAAACAATGTACTTTTTTTACCTGGTGATGTCATTTCATTTAATGTTTTTTGTATTCATAATTTAAAATAAAAAAGTTTATTATTATTAAATATGTGCCTTTACACTTAGCAGTAGGTGCACAAAGTACCTAATAGTTCACAGCACGTAACTCTTGTTGACCGTACAACACGAACCGTAGTTCGGTTAGCCAGGTTTTGGTTAAAACGAAAAAGTAATAAAAATAGTAGCTAGGAACCAACAGGTCAGGACTGTATTATAGGTACTTAAAATAGTGATAAAACACCATGCATCTACAAATCAAATTTACTATTGAAAAAGCGCTGCAGCAACACACCACCAGGTATGCCTACACGCTAGACGATTATGTCTTAATAGACTGTACAGTAGGACAGACTGGAATTATGTATGGGAAATACTAAAGAAAATAATTTTCTGCAGGAGTATGGAGGGCAGCTTTCTGCACCACAGTGAGTGTGGAAAAGTAGTTCTTCTGTACTCTCCAGGAAAAAAAATGCACAAATCTATGATAAATGCCCGTCGCTAACTACCTTGTAGTTGGATGCGATGATAAAATATTTGCGCGGACCGTGAAAGCACTTCTTTCTCTGCTTACCATATTTTGAAACGATTAGTAGTGTAGACTGGGGCAAGTGCCAAGCCTTTTTTAATAGTTTAGGTTTATTTTACTCCTACTCTAAAAGTAGGTACGATATTTATAAAAGTGTTTTTAAAAGAAAGTGATAGTTTGATATATTTAGTTTTCATAACGCATAGGGCATTTATCAATAATTGTCCAGAAGACATTATCAATTTTCTATTTTTAGTCTACCGAAATTTTACACTTACCCCAAAAAGGGGAAAGTGCAAAATTGGAATGCAACTTAAAATAACGTTCGAAAAAGCGGCAAAGGGAAAGTGTAAATAAAGCTTATATTTCCCATGTCAACTTTTCTTTTTGCACAAGGTGGGTTCGGGATGCTCACTCTTTTAACTCTATGTGCACAAAACGCTCCCGATTCGTTCGGGTATTGTCCTTTCGAGTAAAAGGTGTGACTCGAAGTGCGGTCGGTTATTGCGACACGGAGTTAAAGGAGCTCACTCCAAAAGTTCCACCTCGCGAGAGAAGAACTCCGGAGCGGGCATGCGCAGTGATCGTGTTTTTAGTATTTTACATATTCATAGGTTATGAGTTTAACTTATTTGTCTTCCGGAAATGAAGTTTAAATTGTTTATTGGACATGAGAGGTACTGTGTAATCTCTGCAAAATTCTCAACTACTTTAACATCTTCATCAGAAAAATCTTCAAAAAATATTTCTCTGACAAAATTAAGTATTGGCACCAGATGACGAAATAAATCCATATTGTAAATTAAATAATAAAGGTACAAAAACACAAAATATTTACATAATATAAAATAATAAACCACAAATGATGAAGCACAAAGACGAAACAAGAGATTAAGGTTATGGTGATTAACTCTAAAAACTCTCGAGCGTTCGGGACAGACCATTCATACACCTAAAACTCTAAGGTCACGTGATTAAAACGCCACTCTAACTCTACTCCAGCTCCGTAAACAATCCCGAACCCAGCTACAATTAAAAAAAAATTAAAATCTGGGAAGTTATGAACCTTTTTATTTTTAGAACAGTTAGCCAACAAATCGTAAACATAAAATTAAAAAATATCTGTGAAAAATAAGTTATTCTAAATAACACTTTAGAACTTTCCCAATAACGAAAGTAGGTAGGTACCTACTTAAAAAAAATACTTTTTAAATATTGTATCCCAGAAATTTCAGATTAAAATGAAAACCTCCTCGACGTGTTTGTACGGGT
Organism: Polydrusus pterygomalis; assembly: GCA_963969555.1. Classification (NCBI taxonomy): domain Eukaryota; kingdom Metazoa; phylum Arthropoda; class Insecta; order Coleoptera; family Curculionidae; genus Polydrusus; species Polydrusus pterygomalis. The sequence goes on along the minus strand of OZ018380.1, from coordinate 74,571,349 downwards.
TCAGGTAAACGTATCGTCTAACTGTACTACGTCAATATCATCTGTGAGTGGTCATACAAAACTGTCTTTTAATTTTCTAGTAAACCTAATTTCAAAACCGTTGTTGACAATTTTTACTTGACCAATGAAATGTAGGACTGACGTTAGGACTCTGTCGGAGAGAATTAAGCAGCAGATTATCAAAACTTGTCTTTTCTTGTTGTAAATCTTCGGCTTTGGCTATTACAGCGTCATTTATGTCCTAATGATTCTTTAGTATATTATCTTTATTTTGGCCCAAGCTGATAATTATTTTGGAATTGGTTTCATTAGATACTGATGAAGGGGCTGTTAGCAATTTTACATTAGAGAGAGAAAAGTACCGGTGACAACGTTTAGCACACTCGGAAAGCGGGGCAAGTGCAAAGTTGTTTTTACACTTGCCCCATTACAATTTTTGCACTTGCCCCCACATGATGATTTTATGGGAAAAGTGTAAAAGTGCGTATAAGTAAAAACAGGTTTTAGATTTGATCATTATATAGGACTTTAGAGCTGCTACAATTAACTAAACATTAGAAAATCCAATAAAACTAAAAATATACTTTAAATTCTTACTTTTGCACAATTTTCTACAGAGATATCACACACTATTCACCAGACCGATTTGGAGGTTATGGTACAAATGACCGCTCAGAAAGAAGAAAACACGTGATTTTACGTCGGGAGTGGATAACAGCGGCTACGCATAATTAGTTGGCTAGGAGTCCACAGACAAGAAAACTCTCACTATTGTCTGATGGGAGGTCATATTTTACACTTACCCCGATTTTACACTTGCCCCAGTCTACCCTACTCACTTTATTAAAAGAAATTAAAAATATATTATGCTCTGTTGAGAATGATATGTCACAGTTAAGGCTACCTGACGGACAATACATTTGTTAGCGATCTCCTAAGGACTAATTTTATAATAATAATTTATACATTTTAACGTAGTATTAAAAGCTAAATTTTAAAGAGTATAACAAAATATTGTGTTCTCGATACCTACGTATACAGGGTGTCCCGGAATATGTGGGCAATCTCCCGGATTCGGTTAGAATATGAAAAAATAATATGACAAGTTCCCATAAAAAAATTTCCTACAGGCCCTCCCTACTGAGATATAAGCCCCTGAAGGACGCCTCTGGAAATCGGTTTATCTTGAATAATTCTTAAAGTACTTGGTGTAATTTAATAATTTTTCAGTATGATGGTTGCTAGGTAAGTCTCCTCAAAATGAACCATTTTAATTTTATTCGGCTTATTTAGTTTTCCATGGTTGGACTAGCTTTAACAGAATAATGCTTATTTTTTTTACACCCTGTATGATAGAGGCATATGAAATACTATTGAACAGCTGAAACCTTAAATTAAAAAAAAGGTACTCTTCATCGACATCGATAAAGTAAACCGTTTACGAGAAAAAAAATGTTCCATATGCCTTTTTTTATAAAATATTCGATAAATACCATATTTTTACTGATTCATTTTGTACGTCGGTTCAACATGAGCTCCTTCTACTGCAATGCATTCCCTACATCTTTTAATTGTAGATTGTTGGATCCTCCACAATGCGCAAACATTATTCCTTATTTCGCGACAATGGAAGTTAATCAGTTCCAATAAGTATTCCCGATTTTGTATTGGATTGGCGTATACTAAACATTTAAGATAGCCCCACAAAAAAAATCTAATGGATTTAGGTCTGGTGATCGAGAAGGCCAAGCCACTGGTCCTCCCCTTCCTATCCATTGATTTTCGAAGACCCTGTTTAGGTGTTCTCGAACTACTAGACTAAAATGTGGCGGAGCCCCATCATGCATGAACAGCATATTATGTCATAGTTGCAGAGGTAGATCTTCTAAAAGTTCTGGCAGATTGTTTTGAAGAAATTTCAAATACCTTTCTCCATTTAACCTTCTTGGCAATACAAATGGTCCAATTAAGTGTTGTCTGATAATTCCGGCCCACACGTTGATGGGTTCAAATTGGTGCTGATGATGCGTTACAATAGAAGCATGGGGATTTTCCTCTGCCCATAAATGTAAATTATGAGAATTTATGATGCCGTTTTTGGAAAACCCAGCTTCGTCCGTGAAGAGAACTGAACCAATGAAATTTGCATCGTTTCTGTGCCCATCTAAAACCCAGTTACAAAATTCCATCCTTCGCGGAAAGTCTTCAGGAAGAAGCGCGTGGACTTTTTGAAGGTGGTATGGATGTAACTGTTGCTCTCTAAGGATTCTAAAGACCATTGATTTTGAACAATCAAATTCGGCAGCCAATTTTCGAACACTTTCAGCAGGATCTACTTCTACGGCATTAAGGATGTTTTCTTCAAGACCATCAACGCGATGGTTTTGATTTTCACAATTGTGACTGGCTTTGTCAAACTTTCCTAAAATTATTTACGACCTAAATACTTTAAATCGAATCTTTATCATCCGATAAGTACAAATTAAAAATAAAACAACTTAGTTTTTACCTGTCTCTCTTAAACGACGATCTACTCTTTCAAATGTTTTTCTGTCAGGAATTCTTCTGTTTGGAAATCGTTCTTCATAAAGCCTTCGGGCTTCTAAGGCATTACATGATGCAAGCCCATACATTAAATGCATGTCGGCATATTCCTCAAACGTAAATTCCATACCAAAAAGAAGCAGAAGAAATAAGATCAAAAACTTAAACCCACTCAATTTTCAACTGACACTTTAGTAATTATTGTTTATTTTAACTGGTACATATCAACTAAACCATATCAACAAAATAAGGTATTTATCGAATATTTTATAAAAAAAGGCACAGGGAACAACATTTTTTTTTTCGTAAACGGTTTACTTTATCGATGTCGATGAAGAGTACCTTTTTTTTAGTTTAAGGTTTCAGCTGTTCAATAGTATTATTGATATGCCTCTATCATACAGGGTGTAAAAAAAATTAGCATTATTCTGTTAAAGCTAGTCCGTCCCTGGAAAACTAAATAAGCCGAATAAAATTAAAATGGTTCATTTTGAGGAGACTTACCTAGCAACCATCATACTGAAAAATTATTAAATTACACTTACTTTAAGAATTATTCAAGATAAACCAATTTCCAGAGGCGTCCTTCAGGGGCTTATATCTCAGTATAGGGAGGGCCTGTAGGAACTTTTTTTATGGGAACTTGTCATATTATTTTTTTATATTCTATCCGAATCCAGGAGATTGCCCACATATTCTGGGACACCCTGTATATTACGCTTGTCATAAGAACATCAATATTTTTCAACTTATTATACTTCTTGTTAATCATCATTATCATAGTGTTTTACTTATAGTAATCTAGAATTGACCCCATTCCTCCTCTAAGTCTGCAATGCTTTTGTGATAATAAAATGCAAAAATAAAGTTAGGATAAAACTATATCATAGGTACTGTAGTAAAAATTTAAACAAATACTTGTATAATATTTTTCTCATGAATATTTTATTTTTAAAAAATTTCAGTCAAAAACTTGGATTGGTTCAAGTTGACTTTACCAATCCTAACAGAACCAGGACTCCAAAAAGCTCCTACAGCTGGTACCAAGGAGTTATTAGTAGGAGATGTCTTGTGGATAAATGCCAATAAGAGTTTGTTAATTATTATTTAAAATAAAATTGTGAGGAAATTACAACATACCTACGTGGTTTTAATTTGCAATTTAGGTTTCTTCAGCAGTGGATGACTATGAAGAGCTAGCTGGTCAACATAAATAAGTATAGGTATACCTACTAATATATTAGTGAAGAAAAACTTAATGTTCTATTTTTACATTTAATTTATACTCCTCCACTGTAAATATGAACTATTCTTTCAAGATAAATGAGTTGTTTTTATTGCTATAAATAAGTTAGTTACTACAATTTCTCGCATATGCAAGAAAAGAAACAGAGCAGAGGCAAGCAACTGGAGTCTGGTCGGCAGGCTAAAGCGGTTGAAATTTAAATGAACAGAGAAAAAATGTATTTCTATCATTTTATTTTACATGCAAGTAGATAGAAATACATACATCGTCACTCATTAATGGAATTTGCGATCATGACTGACTGCCATCTATTAACGAATTATAAGAGGTTCTATAGCTGTGGCACCATTTAGATTTCCATTGATAAAGAGGGGACCGATGATACCATTGCCTAGTATTGCGTATGCCCCCCTCTAATAATGTGAGGATTGAGGTCGCTCCGATAACGACAGTTTTGTTTGTTGACCTTACCATTTAATGTGCAAAATGGCATGTATTTTTAAATATAAACAGCTGAATTAATTCTCAGTGAGAGCAAGGTTTGGCAACCTATTGTACAGCATTTAAATTTATATCTATCTATAAATTTTTAAAGATTTTCATATGAATAGGAAAGGCGTTTTAAATTTAATTTTATTTAAAGCCCCCTAAAAATTAAATAAAAATTACTAATGGTTACACATACGATTTTTTGTCATAAATCTGGATTTACGTTTCTATTGATATTTATTTGAAAAGGTCTTAAAACCTGGCTGCTAAGGGTGTTTTTGACACACAAATTATTTACCTAAATGTGTAAGTGGCATTATTTTATAATATAGTCTATTTACAAAGAATGACCACTTTTCCTAGGTTCTGGATTAAATGAATTTTATTTATTTGTCTTTAAAAAGGGAGGGACCGGTTTTGTTAAGGGCGTTTTTGATAAATACAATAATTAGATGTAGGTGGTTTTATGGGTTTAAGGATCTTAGGGGGCAAATGAAATCCAAATTTTAATTTGCCGACGTTTCGGAAAATATATTTCCTTCCTCAGGGCTAGTTAAAGTGGGCTCCACGAGTCACAATGGTAAAAAACAAATAAAGATAAAATTAGTAACCCAAAGTTGGTTTCTTGCCTTGCACAGGATGTAGTACAAAATATTTTTAAAATTACTAAGTAATTGTTTACGGTGCCGTTTGTTACGTGTCCCTTTTACCATTATGTGTCCTAATTTTATCTTTTTTTATTTGTTTTTTACCATTGTGACCTCGATTGTGACTCATGGAGCCCACTTTAACTATACCCCGGTGCACTTAGTACTTGGCTGGGAACAAAATCACATAAAGCTATTTTTTCGGGGATGTTTAGTTTTCGCCGTCCCACTTATCATACTAAAAGTCCCCACCCCTCCGGGGTGGGCAACCCCCCCAAAAACCACCCCCAATGTACATTTTTTTGTTTTTTTGTAATTATTTCCGTTCTGGTTAATTTTACGAGAAAAAGTGAGGAGGGAAAAAAGATACCCTATTAAATTATACATAAGATAACTATATTCAAAAATAATATTTTAAAACAGTAGTGTACCACGGCCGCTTCAAAAGTGAAATAATACTTTTTATTTAAAAAAATTAAACTTTACGTTTTGGACATAATTATTCCTCTTTTCAATTCCTAATATTAAAGTAACATTTCTGGTGCAATTGGCTTTTTGGTCTGTATAGGCTGTAGAGCTTTAACCCTGTTTTTTCCAACCCCAAGTAGTAGGAGATATTAAATTACCCATCCATTCTTGAATCTGATGATAAACTTGTAAACTATGAAAATGTGCAGCATCTGATGTTGGAGGCAGACATGCTAACTCAATATTTTTGTTTAAACTTTGACGTGCTGTGTTAATATTAAAATTTAAAAAACGAAGTTCAGTTAAGTCTTTTGTTGATTTATTTGCGCCGTAAAGGGACAATAAAAATTCTTCACCGGTCTCTATAACAGCATCCTTTTCTGCATTTGGCTCTAAAATATTCTAACTTTTTGTTGTAGGTCTTTATTTTTTTCTAATAATCTAAACGAAGATAATTTTCCCTTTTTATAAATGGCTGAGGTGGTGTCACATCCAGATATTGCGTGACAAAATAATATTGCAGATCAGATCTCATTGGACCAAGTTTTTCTTGAAAATCTTTTATGTCTGTTAGTTTGTGTGGTTTTGATGAGTTACCTGGTCGAAGCATATACATTGTTCAATTTTGATTTAAATATTAATAGGACCATCAAATCAGTATCCTCACCTACCACTGTAATAAATGTTTCCAGTGTTCTTAATTCAAGAGCCTTATCCACCATAATTCTGTCTGCGTCGCCTTGTGCTTAAACCACCTGAATACCCGCCGATTTCAAATATTGGCTTAGTTGTAAAATAAAAGATATCTTGTTTTTATTAAAAAAAAATTGAGCCTGGTTTACTGTTGTTGTGGTTTTTTCCGAAAAAATAATGTCTAAGCAGGATATTTTTGAATACCTTCTTAATTCTTCATGTTCTTTTGTGGTAAAATCAGTGTCGTATCCATTAAAGACAACAGTGGTATTTTTTCCATAATTATACTTTACATAGTAATTAACGTACCTACTGAATATAAATGTCACCATAAGTTGATGGGAATTGCCAGACAATTTTATGAATTAAAAAACCCCCGTCTAAAACAAAAACGGTGTTTTCCGGAATCGATTCTAATGGGGCACTTTTTTTTGTCAAATAACCCAAGTAATGCTGATCTGAATGAAGTTTTCTGTAGCAATCCATTTTCAAACAGAGCTGGTGAATATGGTGACAATTTATGCTGAAAGCATTTCTTTAGGTCTTCTTGGGACTTGTATGTACAAATAATGCGGTTAAAAAGTTGGCTAGGATTTACGGAAGATGACTGGTTATATAGTTTTATCGTTTTATTAAGAAATGATGGGCTAGGTTGTTTTATAACATCTAGAAATTGTAAAAGTTTAAATATTTGCTAGAAAAAATTACTTTTTTTACATTTTAAATATTTTACGCTACTGTTTAAAAATATTATTTTTGAATATAGTCAGCTTATGTAGAATTTTATGGGGTATCTTTTTCCCCTCCTCACTTTTTTTCGTAAAATTAACCATAATGGAGATAATTTAAAATAAGGGTCATTCTCACCAAATTCAGTGGAAGCATGTTACTTGATTATTATTCTAAGTATAAAAATCAATAAAATCAGGTTTGGCAGGAAGTAAATGGAATACATTAAAATGTATTTCCTCAATATATAAAAATGTAAAAAAAAAATATTAAATGTGTCCAAATGTGCCTGACAGTATAAGAAAATTCACCTCCGTTCGATGTTATTTTTCAATGTGTTTAAGATTACTGATATTTTTATTGTTCTTCTTAGATATAAATCACAAAACCTAAGTGTCCAACGTTTGCAAAAAGAAATGAACTTCTAAATTCTAAACGTTAAAAAATAGAAACATAGCGAATAGCAAATAAAAAAAATGAAAACGGCTTGTTACTAGTCAACCATTCACCTCCGTGCTAAGGTGCATAGTTCAAAAAACAAATGTAAGATGGCGCCATCGAACTAATCTATTAGATTTCTGTATGTGGATGAGCTGCGCCAGTAAAATATGCAGCTAATTTCAGCCTGTTTTTGGCCCTAATAGGAAAAGGTCGCGTTTTCTTTATTTTTCAATCAAGTTAGAACCTGAGTGACCGGACTATTGTTTCACCTCCATTCCACTTGTTTTGGGTAAGTTAGTTAAAAAATATGTATGGATATTAGTTAATAATAACTAAATACTAATTGGCTGTCAACTTTTTATATTTGTTTAATTTAAATATTGGAGTTTTTGTCGATTTTAGGATATTTTTAAATAAAATTCACCTCCGTTCATAATCGTTAGAAACGGAGGTGATTAGCCAAAACGGAGGTGAATTTTAAAGGTATTCTTTGTATTAAATAAGGTAATCAGATATATATTTTTTTTAATTTAAGCCCGTTTTAAACAAAAAACGGAGATATAATAAATATCACGGATTTTCACTTTCAAGAGTTGCTCACCTTATATTAAAAAAATAGTTTATTGCATGATAATCATATACATATTTTTAGTCGAAAAAATATGCCGTCAAAAGCTGATGAAGCAAAAAAAAGGCTCGAGACCGAATGCGACGCAAACGGGAACAGACTAAAAATGACCCAATCAGATATGAAGAAGCTAAGAGAAAAGAAAGAGAAAGATATACCAGAAGAAAGGCAGATGGAAAAATTAGAAGTGTGAAGGATTTGACAGAAAGAAACCAAAGGACATTAAGAAAAAATTGGAACGAGAGGGCAGCAAGACACAAGAAAAAAATTGAAGAATTAAAAAACTTAGAGAACTATTCTCCTCCTTCTACGCCACCTCCCGTTCCTGTTCTCGGACCATCCATTAAGAACTTAAAAAGTAGTGCAAAGAAAAGAAGAAGAAAGCAGTTAAAAGAATTAAACAAAAAAGTTAATAATTTGAAGGCAGAATTGCACAAAATTAAAGCTCAAAGAAATAAGTATAAAATGAGAGCGGCAAGACTAAAGAATAATTTCTTAGAAGATAAAAAAGTGTCAGTAATTGAGCAAGAAATAGCATCACCAGATACTCGGGCTGATTTAATAATTATTAAATCTGGAAATACGGAAGAAGTAAGAAGAAGATTAGTTTTTGGTGAAGTGATGAGAACCTACGATATACTGATATATATAGTGACTCAGAAGACGAAAACGGAGACAATGAAACTAGCAACTTACAAGATCTTGAGAATGCACAGAATCAGGAAAATGTAATGCCGAAGAAGCAAGCCCTTTTCATTTTCCAGAAAATGATGTATCTCTGACAAATAAGTCTGACATAGTAACAAACTTGCCATATCCTACGTTAAATAACAGGGATCAGTATATTTTTAATTATAGGTTTCCTCAAATCACCTGTTAACTTTTTTACATAACTTTTTGTTATTAAAACTTACACATTTTCATCCCCGTTTCAACTTATTTCACCTGTTTTTATTTTTTTCTAAAATCCCCAGTTTTTCGTAAAATACTTAGAAAAAGTTTTGACCACATATTGAACGGTACTCACTAAATGTAAAGTAACCCGATTTACCCAATTTTGAGTTAATTACTTGTTATAAGGTTGGTTACAAAATTACTGCAGTTTTAAGTGAATCTGATGAGAATGACCCATAAAAAAAAAATGTACATTGGGGGCGGGTTTTGGGGGGGTTGCCCACCCCGGAGGGGTGGGGACTTTTAGTATGATAAGTAGGACGGCAAAAACTAAACATCCCCGAAAAAAATTGCTTTATGTGATTTTGTTCCCAGCATACCATATAAAATTTTATAACTGCAACGGAGTACTAGCCCTGAGGAAGGAAATATATTTTCCGAAACATCGGCAACGTAAAATTTAGGTTTCATTTGCCCTCCAAGAAAAAACCCATAAAACCACCTACATAAAAAGTCTATTGGATCATTAACAATTTTATTTTGTAACAATAATTATATTCTAATCCCTTAAATTCCACACTTTGTAATGGGTGTATGCAAAAATTCATTAACATGTTTTACCCAATTAAGTAAGCTATTTACAAACAAGCAACTTAGTTACTTTGCTTTTAAATAAATATAATATACCTACTTAGAGCGAGAATCCCCATCGAATATGTGTACCTAATTCCTGATTCTGGTCTGATTTCCACCATCTTGGAAAATATTGAGATTGAATTAATCAGATAGAGATATGTCCTCTGGCCTCTTAGTAATTTCAACATGAAACAGTAGGTAACAGTGACGGCAATCTACCATTTCCATTTGGTTAATTTTTAATTTCCCAAAGGGTTTGTTTAATTACAAATATATGCTCTAGCTTTTTATGTTTTATTACAACATTTTCAAATTAATTTACTTACTTATTTTTTATTATCTTATAGTAACACCTAATTTTGATGAAGCAGCATCTGATATCCTTTTATGAACTTCATTTACTTCTTCCTGTGTTAATGTTTTCTCCATATGTCTATACACAATACGGTAACAATGACTAGTCTTTTTAGTTTTAGGGTGTGTAAAATTGTCTACAAGCTGAACCTGCTCAATTAAGTTACCACCTTCAGTCCTAACCAAATCATAAAAATCATTACTTGAAAATGTGCCCTCGTGGGATAACCAAAAGCTTAAATCATTTATACACTGTGGATACTGACTTAGTGCTTTATAACATATGGGTTTGTTAAGATCTTCAGTTTTAAATTGGTTTAAAAAACCTGTATCTTGGGACCAGAATAGTCTTATATCAGGTATTTTATATAAACACATGGCAACCCTCTCTAACCCTATACCAAATGCCCAACCAATTCGGTCAGTTACACCTGAATTGGTAAGGATAGGTTGCCGCATTATACCACAGCCAAGAAGTTCTAACCAGTCACCTTCATAAAACACTTCAAGCTCCCAGGATGGTTGGGTAAAAGGAAAATGGGTGTCCACCCAACGATACTTCACATCACCAAATAAGTCTTTTGCCAATCCCTCTAATGTACTTTTTAACTCGTGCTCCATTAACTTCATAGCTTCCAATGTATGACAGGCTTGTTTTTCTTGATCTTTAAAGTTATCTGTATTATTTCCCGACTCAAAAAGTTCCAGATTGTTGTCATTTGGAAATACCTCATCTCTTGTTTTTAATCTTACTGCATCCAACTGATGAAAAACTGGATAATGAGTCCGATCTATTTCATCTCTACGATATACATCTCCAACCATTAAAAAGTTATTTAACCCAGCTAATAATAACTCTGATTGATGTGCAGTCATGTGGGCTCTAAGCAAATAGTTTCTATTTATGTAATAGCAGTCGCTGAGAGTTCGGGAAACATGACTTTTCGGTATTAGTAGACTATCAAAGTTCTGGTTTACAGTTACTACCGGAGGCAAATTGTCATACACTGAAAATATTGGATTCTTCCTCATGTTAATAAATGTTTTATAAAAATAGTTGACAATTTTTTGATGCACGAGATTCAACGGATGCTGTTTCTGTAGGTGTAGGTTTCTGCTAACATGGAACAGGATCCTTTCTGTAATGTTCGTGTAATCATCTCTGGCGTAGGAGTTCTGTAGTACATTCACATCTTTAGGAAGTGCTTTTACAACTGAAGATAACTTCCTACAAATTGAACTTTTAATGAATTTTACACGTACAACGTTTATCATTTTTTAAATGATGGGCATTATTTTCAAATTTATAAAGTTTTTTAAATTGAAAATAGGATAAAAAAAAAAAGATAGGTTATAACAAGCACAGAGAAATTAAGGGTTGTCCGGGTTGTCCCGTGTCCGATTAGGGTAGGCGTTGAGAACAAGAACACAGAAGAAAACAGGTAACGTAATGCACAAACAATAGATAGAAGTCCACTTCCTTTTACGTTACTTTTGAATAGCAAAGCAAAGCACAACAAAGATTTTACTTCCCTCCCTTGCCGCAGTTAAGTATGCGACTTTATAACAACTTATCCAAGCAAATATTTTTACTTTGCTTTACTGTTTAAAAACAACAATTTTAATTTGGAATGTACCTGCTTAAACAGCGGCAAGGCGGAGGAAAAAAGTAAAAAAACCGTTGCTGGGCCGAGACAAACCCTTTTTTTCTGTGGAGAAGTGTTAAATTTGAGTTCCTTTAGGTTTCTTTAACAAGTAAAATAAAATCTTTACTCAGCTAAGTTATTTTGCTGTTTTAAAAAAGCTAAAGCCAACGGTTAAGTTGAGCGTCCCCTTTAAAAATTTAACGTAGCACAGCAAATTGTTTCCTCCTCTCTTGTATGCCCCTCTCTATTTCCCATACGTAGTAATACGACGGGTATGAAGCCGAGATACAAAAAATCGCAGCTGTCATTTGTCATTAAAGTCACTCGTTGCCATGGTCACGCACTACATTTAATGGCGTCTCTTTCAAGGAAATAAACAAGGTTGACTCAAATTAAAATACATATGTCAATGGCAACCAATCACATTGCTTCATTTCTTAACCAACCTGTTTGTGTTTGTCCTTGCAGTATTTTTGATGGAGTATCATGGCGGTTCACCGATAAATTTTTTTGTAATTTTCTCGGTAGTTTTCAAGATCTTGCTGAGAATGAAAAGGAAAATGTAATTACATGTCTGGGTAAGTTTTGGATTAATATATGTTACATTATACCTATTTTTAAGGATCTAAAAATAATAGGGTTCCAATTTTCCATCAGGTAAAGGTCAATGACTCTAAATTTTTATTTTAAAATAATTTGTTCAATATTTTTCTTTTATCTCTGGCAGAAGTAATTCAATTATCTTGGAATGTAGTTCTTCACTGATTAATGTAAATAATGCTTTATGTCATATTATCATATCATGAGTTTGTATCGAGAACTTTTTGCAAGTCTGAAGAGAAGACTCGAGCTTTTCAAACCTATCATTATATCGCATCAAGGATCTTCAAAGTTTACATTTAAGAATACTTTTTAGGGCATTGTATGGCTTATATACAACTGAAGCTATTCGGTTAGCTCATCGTTGATTGACTACCTGAAGAATTTTATGACTAATAAAATAACATTCGTAGAAGTGATATTGGTTAGTTGTGTGGTTAGCTAATTTTCCTTTCAGGTTGAATTCTCAACGTCATTCAATCTATTGCCAACCTATAACCTATTTCGCGTTGATTTTTGAGTTTATTATTCTAATAACTAACATTTAAAGAAAATCAATATCGTCGGTATATTATTTAGGTAGTATCTGATATATTACAAAAATATTAATTTATTTCATTGCTAATTTTGGGAGAATTGTACAGTGAAAGAACAATGAGTGACAATGACATAATAATGTTAAAAAAAATCTTATCCGATATTTTTCGATATACAATTCTCCTAAAATAAGTTATGAAATTCCTTGATATTTATTAAATATGTGAATTATTACCTATAGCATATCAAGCCGGTACTGATTTTCTTTAAATTTTATATAAAAGCTAGAAAACATAAATAAATCTACGCGAAATAGGTTATAGGTTGGCAAGCATGTTGATACTCCCACCCATCTTTCTGTGACCTGGTATGAAATTGATGAAATACACAACTCTTTATTCTTTTTGATTTCAGGTGTTGAATTATACGAATGAAAAAAACACTGTAATATTATTTTATTTATTTTATATACTTATTAAAATATGTACCTATATTTAAATGATTTTGTGCAATAAAAAAGTTACACTAAAGTTTGTTTTACTAAAACTAAGGCTCAAGAATTTCGATATCAAGGTAGTTTAATATTTTGGCATTTAAACTTTATACACGCCTGTAAATGATATGCTGGGGTACTTAGGGTGGTTGTCGGTGGACCAGTGCATTAAAAAGGCAAACATAACATTAATATATAAAATAGAACACAGTTTGATGCCAATATATTTGCGATCTTTTTTAGAAAAAAGATCTAACTTGCATTCACATGATATTCGTTCTAAACACAACTTTAATGTCTCATCTGTTACAACTACTAAACTTCAAAAAACTTTATTTTACGAGGGTGTCTGCCTTTTTAATGCTTTGCCTGAAGACATAAAGATGAGTTCACCAAATTTGCGTACTTTTAACAGACTGTTAAATAAATACCTAATAAATAAGTAGATTTTACATGTCACCAAATTCTACCACATTGTATCTATTATGTATTTTTTTTTGTTGAAACTAGCCAAGTGCTAAAATAAATATCCATTATTATTATTATTATTATAAATAATTTTTAATAAAAATACGTTTTTATTACAAATCGTGCACTGCTAATTGTATTTATTGGTAATGAAAACGTATTTTATATAAAATTACTTATAACAAATGTTGACTTTCAAAATATTAATTTGACCTTTAAAAAATGAAAACATATGGTTGCTTCCCCCTACCCCCCTTCCGCCCGTATTAGTTCAGACCCACTACACATGGCGCCACATTCGCATCTATCTGATGTAATTTCAAAGTCACGGCGGCATCGACCAATTAGCACGTTTATAACGTTTCTCTTTATTGGAGTTCTGTGGTAATACGTATAGTTAAATTCACATAAAGTTTTAATGCCAAATGTCAAGACTTGTCATTGTCTAGTTACTTTAGATTTCACCAACATAGTAAATTTCTTATACAGCTGAGCAGTGTTGCCAATCGGCGGACTTTAGTCCGATTTTCGGACTTTTTTTAAGGCTATGGACTTTTGTCGGACTTTGAAACTATTTCGGACTTTTTGATACCTGACGAAAATATGCTAAATGCACAAATTTGGAAATAAAATCGGCAGGTAACTTATTGTTTATTTACCAAGTGTTGGGTTGTCTTATTACTTATTACATTAACTTTTTTATTATTGTTTTTTTTTGTTATTAAAAAGTAAATGTTTATAGAGTTATCAGTCTTTTTCATTATATAATATACCCCAACAGTAAAAAATAAATATCACTTATGGCGAATGCGCCAGACGAAGCATTTTCATTTCGACGCGGACTAAATCGGACTTTTTCGTGCCACTGGGCGGACCTTTTCACCTAATGTCATTGGCAACACTGCAGCTGAGATTGGTCAGTGTTTTTTCTTTTCTGGATTTGTTCGGCCAATTCTTTTTATTTCTATCTATTTTTAATCGTATGAAATAATACAAGATAGACATACTTTGTGTGCAGTACAATATACTAATTAAATTTAGCCATTAGAAATTTATATTTTATGAGTTGCTGCAGTATTTGACAAGTATGACAGAACTGAAATGTCACGGCGTTAAATTAAAAGTTTATGTGAATTCAACTATAAATAGAGAGTTGTTTAAGAAGCGTTCCTTTAACAACTTAGCTAAGCAAATATTATTTTAATTTGCTTTGCTGTTTTAAAAGAGGCAAATGGAAAGTACCTTTTAAGACTTTTGCCGTTCGCTTTCACCCTTTCACTTTGTTATTTAAAAGTAACTAAAAGGAACTGCTGCTTGTACGTCAAGCAGAAAAACCGCTCATTGGTTTAGATTTTTAACATATTTGTTGTTTTTAACTTACAAAATTTATATTCCGGTGCATGTATAGTTTATTAGTGGCATAAAAAATTTGTATCCCTAGCCAACACATAAATAATTAGGAACAGAAAATAAATTAAGGTCTATTTACTAAGTACACCATCAAATTTTTGTTTGAGTGCCCATGGTACTGAAATGGCACACTAAAATATTCACAAAATAACTAGCAGTACTTTGAAGATTTGAAAATATAAGGTTACTTACCTTTTTCATACTGGACTTAATAAGTATAGAACACTACTTCCCCGACTTATACATTGGTTTTCTGGTGCACATTAGGTAATTAAGTCACTATGAGCTTAAAGCCATTAACGAACACAACTGATGGAAGTATTTATAAAATCTGGGAAGTGAGAGAGCCGCAAGAGAATGTAGATTCTGATGATGACATTTTTGAGGAGCTGGGAACAACAAAATCATTTTTAAAGTAAGTTTACATCTGCTGTCTTTCTTTAACCTTTATTTTAAATACCTATTTGACTAAGTAATTTGAAGCTACAGTGAACATTTTTATGAAGGGGTAACAATAAACCATATTTGATTTATTTTTGTTTAGCAAAGCTAGGTTCGGTCTTGTCAAGCCACTATGGCATATTGTACACTCAAATTACTGTTGACTGTTAAACTAGGACATAATATGTATATTTAAATAATGTAAAATCTGATAATTTAAATTAATTGAAAATTGTGTTACCTAGAGAATACTTAATAGTTGATTGGTAAGTATGTATATATGCAAGCTCATTTTTAATACCCATATATTTTCCCAGACAATGTTGTTTATCAAATCAAAATAAAATACACTCCATTGTTATAATTAAGAAGTACCTACATATTCTTAACAAAACTTTGGACAGTATTAAAACTGCTGTGAAAATTACAATGTACACTATATAAAGTAAGAAAAAGTAATCTAATAAATAGATAGACACTTATGAGACAGCAAAATAGTCATGGTCAAAAATTTACACACAAATCAATCCAAGACTAAGACAAGTAGTACCTATAGTATAGTATATGATGACATACTCTCCGGAGCGTATAGGGGAGGTCAAAATACTACTTTGTCATATATTCTTGGAGGCCCTTCTCCACCTTTAAGGGGCCAAAAGCTTCCTAAAATGGATTGGTAGTTTACTTGACTTTTTACTCGACTTTTTACCTGTTTTTCTTAAGGTACGATCGACCCTTTCAAAAGTTCTTCTGTGCGGTAAACGCCGATTTGGAAATGTATCAGAATAAATTCTTCTTGCCTCCACACAATTACCGAATGCTTGTCCCATAAATTATATGCGTCAGCATATTCGCTAGTATAGGAATGATTCTCCATTACTTAAGTCTTCTGTACTCATTCAATCAGACAATTTTGAAAACTGTTGTCATTTACACATTGTCAACGATATAAAAACGACTGGTCTTATATTGTAGTAGTATAATTTATTATTTTATTAACGTGGTATACAAAAACCTTATTTTTCTCGAAAACCGCTAATTCCATCGAGACAAAAAATTTTTTGGCCCAATGAGTTTGGTGGTAAGTCCGTTCCTGACTTCCCTGACTATGTAAAACATCTAATCTAGTACGGTTTTATGAGTCTCTATGGCCTACACAAAATACTAAAATTTCATTAAATTATACGTGCCGGTTCAAAAGCTAGAGCCGAAAAGGTAAGTCGCTGGGTACCTCTTTGGAACCCTGTATTTCCGTTAGGGGGCACTTTAGGTTTTTTTTTTAAATGACAAAGTACATACATCAGTTATTTCAACCTCTCCTATACGCTCCAGAGAGTCAAATTCAAATTCAAATTCCTTTATTTATGTTAATGCACAAACTGTGCTTACACACGTCATAATATAATAAAATCTATAATTTAGTGTGGTAATATTCGTAAATCTTTAGATTAAGGACACAACAATACAAATTAAAATAATAAAAGTAAACCTAAGCTAAACAAAGTAAAACAAGTACAATCACCAAAACATCAAAATCATGAAACTATACACTTGTTAAAAAAAAGAGAAGAGCATATAAACATTTAATGACAAATTTAATAACTTAAAACTGGGTGATGTCACAATTAAAATTCAAGAATTCAGCCACATCAAAAAATGCTCGACTAACAAGAAAATTTTTAATCTTTCCTTTGAATGATTTTATTGTTAAAGTCCTAATAGCAATAGGCAGTTTATTAAAAGAGTATGCCATATATACTTACCGGACACCCTGTAGCTACTAAAAATAATTCTTACAAAAAGATGAGTAAACGTTTACAAATTTTTTCATTTCATTTCATTTCATTTCATTTGTTACTTCATGCTAAAATTACAAGCTGCAATGTACATACATACGTCAACTAAATAAAACTACACAATACTGAGTCATTACAATACAAACAGATATAAAACCTACTTAAAAATCGCATTAAGATGCATACCTAATATAAACTTCCTAAACTATCCTTTATTAAATTATTTAAAATATTCTTCATTAGAATAGAATGCATTACTTATTAAAATTTGTTTTATTTTCTCCTGATACCTAGGCAGTGGTAGATCCCTTATTTCTTTGGGTAGAACATTAAAAAATTTCACTGCCCAGTATCCTGGGCCATTCTGACACCTTTTTAGCCGCCAATACGCAGACACCAAATCACCCCTGTTTCTGGTCTGATATATATGAATGTCCTCATAAGCAGAAAACAGATGCACATTATTTTTTAAATAGAGTAAATTCTCCATGATGTACAGAGACGGCATAGTAAGTATACCCATCTCCACATAAGCCGCTCTACAATCGTCCCTAAAACCAAGACCACTTACCACCCTGACTGCCTTTTGCTGCAGTCCAAACAACGGCTTTGCACCCGATGCATGTCCCCATACAAGTATAGCATAGGAAAGATGTGCCTGAAAAATTGCGAAATACGCCATTCTCAATACTGCATTAGATACATTCTCTGCCAGACGACGTAGCAGATATAAATTTTTATTTAACCTCGAATCTATAGCTTCAACATGTACACCCCACTGCATTATTGGATCAATGTAAACACCAAGGAACTTATTATTGCTACATACATGATCATTCAAAGTTCCCACATCTCTCAATGAAAATACCACTCTCTCTGTCTTGCTTCTGTTTAGTAGTAACTTATTAGCACCAAACCACTCTTCCGCCACTCGCTGTACGCTCTGCCTCCAAGGAACCCTCCAGAGAAGCCTCAAGAGTAGCAGCCGTAACAGAGATGGTCGTGTCATCTGCAAAAATAGTGTGACTGACATTCGGATTTGCAAATGGCAAATCATTTACATATATAAGGAAAAGTATGGGGCCCAAAATGGAACCCTGTGGCACCCCTTTTCTTATTTCTTGTTTCTCAGATGTCACGCCACCATACCGTACAGCCTGCAACCTTCCTGTTAGATAGGATTTCAAGAATTTGACACTGTCATTACTAAATCTATAGGCTTTCAGCTTCCGTAAAAGGATCCCATGGTCGACACAGTCAAAAGCCTTGCTCAGGTCACAAAACAGAACTGTATCATAGCATTGTCCATCAAAAGCATCCATGATATCAGTTATCAGGTTAAGAATTCCTTGAACTGTGTTTTTGTTTTTTCTAAATCCGAACTGATTCTTATTAAATAAGTTATTATTTTCAAAGAAATTTATTATTTGCTGAGACATGCACTTTTCAAGGATCTTTGACAGTATGGGCAGCAATGACACAGGTCTATAATTTTCCGCCTCCTCCGGACTACCCTTTTTAAACAAAGGAACCACAAGTGCCCTTTTCATACACTCCGGAAATGTTCCCTCCCTAATGCAAAAGTTAACAAGTTTTGTAAGAGGCACCAGAATCAGATTTTTTACAGATTTTATTACCTTAACATTTAACCCATATATATCACGGCTGGTCTTATTTTTAAGTTTATTTATTACATCTCTCACTTCATTGAAGGTTACTTCTGAGAAGGAAAAATCATTTGGAACAATAATATCTCTTAGATTATCCAGAGGATCGATATCTGACTCCGGGATACCCTGTACCAGTCTATGAGCAATAGGTACCCAAAAAGTAGTCATTAAAATCATTGCATGTAAGATTATCAGACTCAATATCTTTCTTTGTGGAACCGATGTTTTTATTAATGACCTGCCACATTGACCTAATTTGATTACTAGAAGATCTAATGCGATTATCATTCGCGGCAATTTTAGCGTTATGGATGGCTTTTCTGTATTCTTTTTTATATTGCTTATAGTGGTATACGTTTGTATGGGAATTGTACTGCCTACTAATATCACCCAAAAATCTTAAGTGTTCCCTCATAGCCCTCAGTTCCTGAGTAAACCATCCCATGTCATTGTCGGAACGCATAACATATTGTTTCTCTGGACAACTTTCTAAGAATGCTTCATTTAAAATATTTACAAATCTTTCACACTTGCCATTCGCATCAAGATCCACACAATCAACAAAATCCCATGAAATTGTGGAAACTTTATTATAAAATGCAAACAAACCCTGTTGAGTAATGGGTCTGAACTTACTTTTAGTCTGAAGGTAATTTTTATCACTAGAACGAACAGCAATGTCAACAATTTGACCCCTATGATCAGACATGTCAAGATCCATTACCTCAGAATGATGGACACCTATATCCCCACTCACAAAGACATTATCAAGGCAGGCTTCCTGTCTGGTTGCGACCTTTATGGTTTGTTTCATGCCAAATCCAGCCATGCTATCACATAACTGGAGGGTGTTTGGTTCGTTTGTACCAAAATGTACATTAAAATCGCCAGCTACGACAATTTCCCTGCCCACTCCAATATCAGTTAGTATACTATCCAAATTAGTCAAAAAACTGTCAAAATGGCCCGATGGAGACCTATATACAGCTAAAACATATAAATTAAAATTTTTTACACAAACACATGAATATTCAATACATTTTTCTATGTTATAATTTACTTTAAAATTCTTTACATTAGCCTCCAAGTCATCTCGAACAAATATTAGAGTACCACCTCCAATAGATTCCTTTCTGGCAGAATAACCCACTGTATTATATCCACTAATAAAAAGTACACCGACCTCTGTTTCTGACATCCAGTGCTCTGTTACACAGAGCACATCTATGTTTTTGTCAACAAGAAATGCCTCCAGTTGCAGTAGGTACTTTATTTTTCAAGGATCTTGCATGTTTAAGATTCTGAGTTGTGTTGTTGTCTGTCTGAATGGGCTATCCTCTGGTTTGCGTGTACCACATTTCGTCCCTGGTGGGACCCTATTGTCCTCAAGTTTAAAAATTTATTTACACGGACACCTACGGGCCAGAAATTCTCATCGAGAACTATAGACTTTTTTTCCATGGGTATACCAACCTTAAAGGAACTGTAGCTTTGTTTCCTTTTAGTTTTATCCCTTTCACATTCTGATTCCACGCCGTTCGATCTAAGGTAGTCTATAATATTATCCGGTTCATTACATATCGCGCTACACCGCGATATGTTATACGGCGCTTCGGTAAAAATAATGTGCGTATGTTGTCGGCGTCGTGGTCGTCGTCAGTTTCGACATTTTCACATTTGCGATTTTTTTTCTCGAAAACGGTTAAAGTGGGACGATTGAAACTTTTTGGGTTTAGAGAGGAATAGTGGGGGTACGTTGTGTGAAAATTTCGAATATACAGGGTGTACTGAAAAAAAGTTATTAATTTTTAAAGTTTGGAAGTAATTTTTTTGATTTTTTCAAAGTCAAAATTTAGTCGAAAATGGTACCTCTTGGATCGCTAATAAGTCGAATTGGGTGCATCCAATCGACATTCGGTTTGGATAATCGGTTAGGCCATCTCAAAATCTACCTTTTTCCAATATATCGTTCTATACCTAACTGGAATGAAAATTGCCGAAAATGGTAAGAAACTGAAAACCACAGTGTAAGGCGTGATTTTTTTCTCCGTTTTTATTCCGTTTATTTTTTTTCGTACGGAAAACGACTTTTGATCGAAACGTTGTATACTTTAGCGGATAGAGCCGTCAAATTGTATTTATGAGATATTTTTTTATTTCTTTATCTTTAATACGGAAAAAATGGCAAGCTTTTATAAAATTTTTTTCAAAAATATTCTATCAAGTCGCACTGGAACGCTTAAGTATCTGCAAGTGTCTATATATAACTTTTTCAATTTTTTCTTGATCCACTATGTCGACCGATAAACAAGCTTTAGTTTGTATTATAAGCGCCCTTTGGGAAAACATATTTTGTGGCTCAAAAAAATTAATTTATGATTTTTTTATAGGTTCCTTCACCAGAGGTTTTACTATATCGACTGTAGCTTATTCAATTTTTAACAAAACCGTTTTATTTTTTTCTCAAAATATGCGCTGATTACGTCTCAATATTCCTGCATGTCCAAACTTATCAAAATATATTCGCAAATTTGAGCAAAGTTGCTTTTTTGGGTGCGGAAACAGGCACAATTTTCAATTTCTAACACCATTCGATTTAGAAAAAGTTGGCCATGGTTCTACCACGTGCGTTTTCCTGAACTTTAACTTTTATACCATCTGTCAAAAATAGGTGAAAAATGCTATTTCCAAATTGATTTTTTAGAGGAATAAGACCATTTAGACTACGTCTTTTGTGGGAAATACCTACCTTGAACCTTTATCTTTTTCGTTTGACCAAAAATAAGGGGGAAAATATCGCATTTATCCCGTACTTGTAATAATAAAAATGGCTTGCAGGAGGCATATTAACTTCAATTTTTATAATATTTGGAGAGCATTTAATGTATGAAACACCTGTCTTGGACCTTTTTCTTTGCGGTTGACCAAAAATAATTGAAAAAAGTGTATTATTTGTGGGTATCTTCAATACTCAACGTTCTATGTAATATCGAATACGTCATTAATATCCTATTTACCACAAATCAATCTGTAAGCTTCGGTGGCGTAGTACTAAAGACTGTTGATTTTGGAGACGAAGGTCGAGGGTTCAAACCCCAGTGTTTTTTTTTCTTTTTTTTTTAATTTTTTTTTTTAATGTCGTTATTTAGGTACTGAAAATTTTTTAAATTTTGGATTCTTACAGCTATAATAATCTATACGAAAAAGCTAAAAAAAAATTACACTTACCTGTCAAAATCTGACAGCTGTAGTATAGAACTTTGTTATTTAGGTACTGAAATTTTTTTAAATTTCGGATTCTTACAGCTATAATCCTAGATACAAGAAAAGCTTAAAAAAAACTTGATATTTACCTGTCAAAATGACAGCTGTCGTATAGAACTTTGTTATTTAGGAACTGAGAAATTTTTTAATTTAGGATTCTTACAGCTATAACCCTCGTTACAAAAAATCTAAAAAAAAATTGACACTTACCTGTCAAAATTTGACAGCTATCGTATAAAACTGTGTTATTTAGGTATTGACAAATTTTTAAATTTAGGATTCTTACAGCTATAACCCTCGTTACAAAAAATCTAAAAAAAAATTGACACTTACCTGTCAAAATTTGACAGCTATCGTATAGAACTTTGTTATTTAGGGACCTGATAATTTTATAATTTCGGACTCTTTCAGCTATAACTCTCGCTACGAAAAAGCTAAAAAAAAAATTGACACTTAACTGTCAAAATTTGACAGCTATCGTATAGAACTTTGTTATTTAGGTACTGAAAATTTTTTCAATTTGGGATTCTTACAGCTATAATCCTCGTTACGAAAAAACTTTAAAAAAATTGACACTTACCTGTCAAAATTTGACAGCTGTCGTATGGAACTTTGTTATTTAATCACTGAAAAATTTTTAAATTTCGGATTTGTACAGCTATAATCCTCTATATGAAAAAAGATTAAAAAAATTTACACCCGCCTGTCATAATTTGACAGCTGTCGTATAGAACTTTGTTATTTTGGTACTGAAAATTTTTTTAATTTAGGATTATTACAGCTATAACCCTCGCTACAAAAAAGCTAAAAAATAATTGACAATTACCTTTCAAAATTTCACAGCTTTGTTATTACGAAAAAAACGAACTTGGGTAGTGAAAAATTACACATATGTTTTTATTGCCACCTGGGTTGTGAAGAAACCACACATTTTTTTTTATCGCGAATCGACATTCCTTACAGTTAGGGCTCGCTAACAAATGGTTTTGTCAAAAGAATGAAATGAAACGAACGAACTTGAACAGTGCCCGAAGGGCTCGGCACAATAATATTTCCACAAATTTATTAGCTGATAATGTGATTATTATAATAAAATATGGAACGTATATATCCCACATTGCACAAAGGTGTGTGAGTTTAAAAAGCACCTATAAATGTCAATATCATATATTTCCGCAACGAAAAGTCGTAGCGAATCGAGCGAGGCGGTATTGGAAAAGAGACGTTGAGCACTATACGATGCCGTCCAAATACTACCTATCTATATGAGAAAACGGAAATTTTGCTCCATTTCTTTTTATTTTCTAGTTATGGTCAGTTGTTATAATGACAATTTGGCGATATGTTTTCCCTTCACGTTCCGCAGGAAGGTGAGGCAAAAAAAGTAATAGTAAATAGAGAAAAAGAAAAGACAAATTATTTTTTTATCGTAAATTTTTTTTAGTACTAATATGAGATGCACTCTCGGCTGACGATTAGCGATATGTACCCAGTCTAGTTTGTTAATCGTGACACAAAAATCGATAAATATTTCTTGGGTTCAACGACCTTCAACGTAGAGACAGGTTCTTTTTTACCTTCAATTGAGCTTGGTCTCAGTCCTGGATCCATTTTTCTCCTTTTGTTTTTTACTATTTTCCAACCAATGTTGTCATCCTCTGTTTGTTTTGGACTTTACCTCGTCTAAGGTTTTGGAGCTACAATTTGTAGGTTAGGACCATTTTCTTCTTTTTTCCTGTTAGGTCGACTTGTTGGTGTCGATGGGCTAATTTCTTGTGGTGTCCGAGCATCCGGCACCACTGCTGCCGACTTCACGCCGGTATTTCGTGGCTGTTTATGCTTGCCAATTTCGGTTTTTTCTTTTTTTGCATCTAACTTCATATTGTTTTCAGCAGGTTTCCCGCCTTTTTTGTTTTGGGATAGGTTAGAATTTTCGAGATTTTTCAGCTTTTCCTCCAAATACCCATTTTTCTCTTTAAGGAGTAAGTTGTTTTCATGCAGTACCTGATTTTTACTTTGCAGTTCGTCAACCAAGGTCTTTAGATACCTGATCTCAACGTCTTTCTCTGGTTTTTGGATCTCTTCAAGTGGTTTGCAGTACACATAAGACGAGTTTTTTTCCAAAAAATCACCCTTTCGCTCCAGTCTCTGGTCGCACACGATTGATGGTATGCTTTTCCGCAGACGACGCATATAATCGCACTATTTACTTTAGTTTTACAGCAAAAATATCTACTTTTTTCCGGCTCACGATCATGATCGACCTGATCGGTTGCCGGCCATATTGCACAGTATGAGCAAGTATCCTCACTCCTCAGCTTTATGTAAATTTATGGTTATTACTTTGTAGATTAGAAAAAGAACATGACAATAGTATCTCATACAAAAATTTTAATGATGTAAACCGGGATGGAAACCTAGAAAATAATCATACAAAGGAAATAAATTTTGAAACCTGCAAGGAAGAAAATGTCAGCATTAAAGTAGAGGATATTGACATTAAATGTGAAGATGAAAGGTATGTAGGTATAGCTAATTCAAGATAGAAACCGATGTGCAACGTCACTTTAAATGTTGACGCCACAAAACCGTTGCCGATTTGTCCCAATTATTTATTTACATTATTTTCGTCATGTTAAGTAAATTTGAAATAGCTTTAACCACCATCGGTTTTGGGTATTTTACATTCGCGCCTTGCATGTATACGGTTTACCGAGCGGTTTACTTAAAAAGGACTAAAACTATAGAATTTATTTTAAGCTATATTTTTCATTTATTGAGAAATTTAATTTTTGATTTTTGTAGTATAGCATGTCCCGTCCGCTTCACCTGGCATGGCGCCCCGTTCTCACCCTTTATAAAAAATAAGTGAGTGAAATCAAAACAACATCTATAGTTTGGTCAAAAGCTATTAAAATTTTAATTAAGTATTTATTTTTATTGGTTTCAAACTTACTGAACTTTCTTTTCCTTACGATTTTATCTAAAAATTTTGATCTCAAAAATACTTAGATAGGTTATTATTAATCGGTTCTAATAAGGTATCCAGAAACGTTAAAATATACAGGTTATACCATTTAAAATACCAAAGATGGTCATAAAACTTCTGGTAGGTACAACCAGAAATGTCAAAATATATTTCTTGAAAAGTTTAAAGCCAATGACTTATTAAGAACTCCCATTATACTGCCTCATTTCTCATACGCCTGTTCCCTGTTGATTTCTTGTACAAAGGAAGAAATACAAAGACTACAGGTACAACAAAACAAGGCAATGCGCACCTTGTTAAATTGTAATAGATACACCCCTATTAGTGATATGTTGAGGACATTGTGTTGGCTGAGTATTGAGCAGTATGTAAAAATGGCGAATCTTATATTAATATATAAGATTAAACATAATTTACAACCAGAGTATTTAACGCCTTACCTAGAAAAACGATCAAATTATCATGAATACAATATTAGAACAAATCAAAATTATAATGTTTCCATGGTAAGGACAACTTCTTTACAAAAAAACTCTATTTTATGATGGGATACGCCATTTCAATGGACTGCCGGATGATATTAAGAGTGCACCTAACCTTAACCTTTTTAAGAAAAAATTGTCTGTTTATTTGAGGGATTGATTTGGATTTGACGAATCAGTTATTTATTATATTATGTACATAAATATTTATAAATTTTGTAATGACTAGCCAAAGTGCTAAATAAAGAAAGATTATATATTATATTATATATATAAGAAGATAACTACTCATTTCTGAGATTTTTTTAATAGACTTCTTAACGTGAATCATCCTGTATATATTATTTTGCTGCACTTTAAAAGTTATAAAATCCCATACATTAGACCATATTATTAGCTCTTGCTACGCAAATAAATAGAGAGAACTGTGAGCTAAGGGCACAGATACTTATTTTTTAGTACAAGCGTTTGAGGGATTGGTGCAATTTTTCTAAAACTTGCGGTAGAGTAATTATTTGTACACAAGATAAGTATACGATACAGATGATTTGGCCTTTGTACCGCAGTAAGCAATGTTACCGAAATAACGCGTAAATCCTACATACATTGTTTACTACGCTGCGTATCTTTACACTATCTGCATCGTAGCATGTAGGCCAAGTAACGGCGTACTCGCTCATCCGTTGCTTATTGCAGCATACGTTAGGCCCGTTGCACACTTACACGGCCACCGTCCTAACGGCACCGTATATACGGTTAAGGGATTAGGCAGCATATGTGACTTTGCACACGCACCGGCACCGGTTCCGTTCCACCGCGATGTCACCGTGAGCCCCCACTACAATTCACGGCGACCGTTGCCGTGTTGACGGAGAGACATGCCTAGTAGAG
Organism: Polydrusus pterygomalis; assembly: GCA_963969555.1. Classification (NCBI taxonomy): domain Eukaryota; kingdom Metazoa; phylum Arthropoda; class Insecta; order Coleoptera; family Curculionidae; genus Polydrusus; species Polydrusus pterygomalis. Next base: position 74,544,893 of record OZ018380.1, on the reverse strand, counting down.
TTTAGGATTTAATTGGTGCTTGCACATGTACCACGCTTACGATATTTTCTTGGTTCATTGGCGGGAACATTGTTTTATTTAGTATATTTTATCATAATCATATTTTTCGCAATGGCAGTAAATATAGATATGGATATGCTTATATCTTTGGTGGAAGCAAGGCCGGTTATTTGGGACAAAACAAGTTCCATTCTTCGTTTTTTGATACGCCTGTAAGACATTAAAATCGCCACAGCACGTCTATGATCCATACTCGAACCACTATAGAATCAAACTGACGAAAACCGTGCATGTGTGCAAGGATAACACGAACGCGGTATATCGCGTAAACGGTGCCGTTAGGACGGTCGCCGTGTAAGTGTGCAATAAGCCTTAGCGTAAGTAAGGGAGGAGGAAAATTTGACTGAGATAATCTGACTTACTTGGTTAAATAAAATGGCAACTTAGTTTATGTCAGCTCAGCTCAGCCAAGAGTGGTTAAATAATAAACAATTATTGTTCACATTTCTGACTTTTTTAAAATTACTCAGGGTTTTTTTAGGATGAGACAAGCAATGAGTTAACAATTACCTCTTGGATTAGTCCAAAAGCTGGATAAAGTGTGAAGGGGCACTACGATAAGTTTCAGTATGCAATAAAACATTTAAATTTGATTTACTCAGAAACGGCTGCTTAAAGCGACACCTACTAGGTATATCTTTTTTGGACAAAAGATGCCAAGGAATAAGAATTTTTAACTAGAAATTTATTATACCGAGGAACCTACATCGAAACTATATACCTACAGATCTCAATTTATCATCCTAAAAAACCTTAAGTATCAAATTTCGTGTAAATCATGCTATTATTAGGATATTTTCAAACACTTTTAAAAAATATAATAATTTTGACACCCTGCGTTTTGAACTAAACTGGGCTATATTCACATATTTTGGCTTTAGAAATTTGTGCTACCATTTTGTACAAGCTTTTACCTTCATATACAGGGTGTCCAGAAAAAGGGGGTTAATCCGTTAACCATATCGTTCATTTGGAAGAAGAAGGTTACCTTTCGAAAATCTTCATTTTTTAATTTAGTGCAGTATTAAGTCATTTTTATGTGAAAAAAAGTTACAAGTGTAGTTGCAGTGGCCTCCGAGAGATGGCAGATGTAACCATTTAGTTTTACCCGAGTAGACATACAGTTAGGACCTAAAGTCCGTCCCCCCCCCCCCCTCTAACTTCTAAACCGTTCGGTATATTTTAATTAAATTTTGAACGATAATATTTGAGCAAGTCTTGCACTTTTTGACATACCAATGACAGCTTTAAATGTCAAGATGACAGCTGGGTCCGCTTTTGGAATATTTTTTTAAATGGAACACCCTGTATATTTTTACATTTTTAAACTCCACATAAAATTATAATTCTTTTTTATTAAATGCATTATTAGTCGATACTTCATAGTTTCCGAGATATTGACTCTCGAAAAGTGACATTTTTGAACTTTGACAGCTTATAACCTTCTAACAGTACGTCTTAGAGCAAAACGGCTTACATGTCCCTATCTTCAATTTTTATTATCTTTCCAAAAAAATCAACTTCCAGTTAAACCGGAACAACTATATTTCCTGCTTTCGAGTTACATCCGGTTTAACCGGAAGTTGATTTTTTTGGGAAGATAATAAAAATTGAAGATAGGGACATGTAAGCCGTTTTGCTCTAAGACGTACTGTTAGAAGGCTATAAGCTGTCAAAGTTCAAAAATGTCACTTTTCGAGAGTCAATATTTTGGAAACTATGAAGTATAGACTAATAATGCATTTATTAAAAAACAATTATAATTTTATGTGGAATTTAAAAATGTAAAAATATACAGGGTGTTCCATTTAAAAAAATATTCCAAAAGCGGACCCAGCTGTCATCTTGACATTTAAAGCTGTCATTGGTATGTCAAAAAGTGCAAGACTTGCTCAAATATTATCGTTCAAAATTTAATTAAAATATACCGAACGGTTTAGAAGTTAGAGGGGGGGACGGACTTTAGGTCCTCACTGTATATTAGCTCTGTGCAAAACCAGTATATCTTAATATGTACCTAACTCTTCGCCGTTGAGCTTCGGTATTTTTCACAAATAAGGTTATATTTTATATTATCACTTAATGAATAATAGTTTTTTTTTTGTTAAAAGGGTGACATTTTTTGTTGTAATCTTCTTGCTTTACAGGTAAGTTTATCTTTGTATATATATTTTTTGTTTATAGAGTTATAAGTGAAAATATAACATATAACCCTTTTTAAGAAAAGTTTAGTACTAAAATTTTGATGTATTTTTTAAAAGAAAGTGATATTTTAAGTTGCCACCTTATTTTGCACAATGTATTTTAAAATTATACTTTAAAAGTTTTTCCTAAAAAATGTTTTTTTTTTTAAATGTAACCATATTCTCCAAAATTATTGTGTTATATTTGCACTTGTACTTTTAAAAAAAATTTGAACTAATAATTTAATACTTGTATCGTTTTAGATCAAGTATGCAAAATCCCAGTCGTATAGATCGGATTTTTGCAAATCTTAAAAAAAATGAAAATACTCCACCCAAGAACAGCAATGATAGTGACGAATCTTCTAAAGGCGTACGAAATATTTGTGACGAAATCAGGAAACCTAATACTACTATACCAGTAGTTACCTGGGTTATCGAGCCTTTTTCTATAGAAAAGGATGCCTCTGGTAAGCTTTTGTTTTTAAATAGAGGATACTAAATACGATTGCTTAAAACACTATTTTTCTATAATGTTGTATTTTAGAATTTCATAAACAAAATCACGCACATGAAAGAATCCTTGGCGACTCTATTAAGATCAATGATACCAACACCATAATCCACAGCAATATGGAAAATATTGAGGATTACTTTTTTAACGAAAAGAATTTACTAGTTAAAAAATACAAAATTACACTACTTTACATTTAAAAATTGCATGGTGTTTTTTTTTCTTAGAATCCAAATCTGTACAACCAGAGATAACAAAAGAATCTTTTCAAGAACCTATTTATTTAGAAGCAAAGATAAATGCACCTGGAATAAAATGTAAACAAATTTATAATAATATAGAATGTTCTCCTGGTAATGCAGCCGATAAGAATTTGGAAAAACAATTAACAGATATATTACTATATTTAAGATTGTAAAAAAATTTGAAAATCTATTTATTATTTTTATTTTAGGAAGCCAACCCCTTCAAAAAAATGTAGATAAAAATACTTTGTCATCGTTATCTTCTAGCAGTAACTCGACTTCAGATACAGATTCTGATGAGAATTCAGATTCTGAAAGTAATCCCTATGGATCAGATGACAGCGTCGTAGACCCTTCTTATAAACCATCCGTAAATAAAATACAGGCTGAAATACAGACTGACATAACAACAGATGATAGGGGTAAAAAAAGAAAAGTTAGAGATCCTTCACACAATGAAAAAGTTGGCAGAAAAAAACTGAAGCGTCCTTCAACATGGCATAAGGAAGAAGAAAAGAGTTTGCGAAATAATGGGATGGCTTATTTTTCAACAAGTACATTAAAAAACCCAAATGGCACCAAAACCAAAGCAAAAGTAGTACGCCCAGCTAAATCACTTCTACCACCTTGTGGGAATAAATGCAAGTTAAAATGTTCAGAGAAATTAAATAAACTAGAGCGAGCCAAAATATTTGAGGAATATTGGGGCTTAAAAGACCTTGAAAAGCAAAGGGAATTTATTTCTTCTAATTTAAAAACGGTTACTCCACGTTACAAATATTCGAATAAAGAGGCACCTCGAAAACCAAATAATGCATACTATTTTATAATTGACGGACAACATGTTAGGGTTTGTAAATGTTTTTTTATGGCAACATTAGCTATCAATCACAAAGTTATTACAACTGTTCTTCGAAAACAAACACTTTGCAATAGCGGAAAAGTTATAGAAAAAGACAAAAGGGGTCGGCATGGAAATCATAAAATAATAAGCGAGGACATAAAAAAATTCGATTAGAAAACATATCAACGCAATCCCGCGAATAGAAAGTCATTACTGCCGGTCCCACTCTTCTAAAGAGTATATTGAAGGAAGCAAAACTATAGCTGATTTACACAGGGATTACCTTGAACTATGTAGACAAGAAAATGTACCGTCTGGGCATTATCTTATGTACTTTAAGATGTTTAATGAAGAGTTTAATCTTGCATTTCATTTGCCCAAAAAGACCAGTGCGAATTATGCTTGCAGTATAGGTCTTCGACAGAAGAGGAATAAATAACCATGGAAGAGAAATTTAATAGGCATGTTAAAGAAAAATATTTATCCAGACAAGAAAAATAATTTGATAAGAATGGTGATAATAATACAAAAGTAATAGTCTACGATCTGCAAGCAGTTTTGCCTTGTCCCACTGGGGAGGCATCATCATTTTATTACGTGTCAAAACTAAACGTATTAAATTTTACTCTTTTTGATATTAAGTCCCACGAAGGTAAATGTTTTTTATGGCACGAGGGTGAGGCTCAGAGGGGGTCAAATGAAATAGGATCTTGCATTTTAAAGTATCTTCAAATTATTTGTGAACAGGATAAGGATTTAAATATCGTGTTTTATTCCGACAATTGCGCAGGGCAAAATAAAAATAAGTTTATTATAGCCCTTTATTTGTATGCTTTGTATAATTTACCTTTGAAATCAATAACACATAATTTTTTTGTTGTTGGGCACGGTCAAAGTGAAGGAGACAGTGCCATAATAGAGAAACAAATAAAAAAATATAAGAAATCCAGTCCAATATACGTGCCGGGTCAGTACGGATGTATTATTCGAGCAGCTAAAAAGAAAGAAACTCCGTATAAAGTACATGAAATAGGTTTTGACGATATTTTCGATCTTAAAGCTTTATGTACAGATATTTTTCTGAATATCCCTAAAAATGTGAAATTATCCGATATTAGGGTAATGATGTTGAATCGCAACAATCCAAACATTCTTTTCTATAAAACTTCTTTTGAACAAGAAGATTTTCATCAAGCGGTAATAATAAATTTAAGACGTGAAGTTAACATTAAAAATAGTATTTTAAAAAAAGCTTTTACAAAAAGAGTGGGTATAAGCGACAAAAAAAAAGGATTACTTTCCTAAATAGAAAAAAAGCGATGTGTGCCTGGGTACTACTTGAATTTTTACAAAAACCTATAATTAGACAGGTTTAGCTCTGATTCGTTGCTTGTTTTATTTGATTTGTTCGTCTTTTGAATTATATACGGGCAGTTTTTTAGTTCATTGTTCCATAATAAGTTTTGATAAAATACCGTTATCATTTTTTTATGTCAGTAGTTTAAGTTAAAGCAATGTTTGAATAATAGCTGCATTTTTTTTACATTTTGTATCTGAAATGTTTAAAATATCACTTTACGGCAAAAAAACTCCCTTAAAAACAATACTTTTCTTTAAGCAAGACGGTTATATCTTACTTTTTTTCCTAAACCTGAGCCCTTAAACAAAAATCGCTCTTACGGCTTTCAATAGATCCAAAATCTATTCTACACAACCATCGAATACATTTATATCATTAATAGCCGGGGAGCCAGCGCAAAAAATATGCAAGAGTTTTCTGAAGGCTAATATTTTCAAGACGGGTTCAACTTTAGTGATTAAAAGCTAGTGTACAGTCAGCAGTTACAGTTCCGGGACATCTGGCGGCGGGACGCGCGCAAAGGTGTAATTTTAATTAGTATCTCCAAACTGTTTTCTGTGGGCTCAAAATTTGTACAAAACGAGCAAATATAATATAAAACAGGAATCTAATAGTCAGACAGCAGAACATGGGGACACATAGAGTCAGCGCTACTCCATACTTGTCAAAAAATATCCTGACCAAAAGTGTTTTTTGAAGGCTCAAACTTTTTTAAATAATAATAACTATAAAGTTAATACGAAATACAGTCAGACTTCTCTGCGATAGAACCACTTCAGTCAGCAGTCGATAGAAGTGTGAGTGGGCACTGACTGCGCGCATCAGTATGTCTAGCCACTATGGAACTGTTAGGTCGAAATTAGGGGAAGGGATGCGGCAGATGTGAGTTAGCCATCGAAAAATGCGCATTAGTTCCTAGTCTTTCAGTTGTGAAGTGTGTATATTGTGACGCATCAAAAAATATTATGGATAAATCGAGTGAGATTTGCGTATTTTGCATGAAAAAAGGAGGCAGTATTATTTCGTTTGTGGATAATACTCTTTCAAAATGCCAAGCGATATGTAAAATTCGTAACGAGAACAATTTAAGTTATAAGAACACGGTTATAATTTATACCATCAGTTTGTGATGAAATTCACGGCTACCATGTGATTTTATTCCAATGAAGAGAGTGGCGAAGAAGACGACGACGATAGTGATTCTCACGAATAGATGCTTTTATTTTCAATGTATTTTAATTTTTTTTTCTTTATAAGACAATTGAAAATTTTTTTTCTTTAATAAATTAACTGATATTTATAAAAATACTGTTTATAAAAATGATTCCTCGAATTAAAAAGGAAAATATTCGCCAAACGTAATAAATATAATTTTGTTAGCTTATATATTTGTGAAACTATTCAAATCATAAATGTGTAACACGGTAAAGTCGGAATGAATATAATTAAATCTGAAATAAAGACAAAACTGAAATAAATATAATTATTTTATATTATTACAGGACTGTTGATTACAAACGGTGAAGTATTATTGATACGCGAGAAAGAGCAACTAAAACAATGACATTTAATTGTAAAATAATTAGAAATTTATTCCTGAGCTAATGAAAGTTAATTTGATTTTACTAGTTTTTTTTAATCAACCTCTCATACGTATTTGAGAATAAAAAAATCATAGCTTAATCACTAGAAGAAATTTATCATATTTATAATAATATTATTTTATCATTTGTCGTTCTAAACAACTAAAATTATCAAAAAATTATGAATTTATTTTTTATGAAACGTTATTAACATATATTGAGGCTAGACATACTGATGCGCGCAGAGCCCACTCACACTTCTATCGATTGCTGACTGAAGTGGTTCTATCGCAGAGGAGTCTGACTATATTTTTTTTAACTTTATAGTTGTTATTATTATTTAAAAAAGTTTGAGCCTTCAGAAACTTTTGGTCACGACATGTTTTTGACAAGTATGGAGTAGCGCTGACTCTATGTGTCCCCATGTTCCGCTGTCTGACTATTAGATTCCTGTTTTATATTATATTTGCTCGTTTTGTACAAATTTTGAGCCTTCAGAAAACAGTTTGATGGAGATACTAATTAAAATTACACCTTTGCGCGCGTCCCGCCGCTAGATGTCTCGGAACTAACTGCTGACTGTACACTAGCTTTTAATTCCTAAAGTTGAACCCGTCTTGAAAATATTAGCCTTCAGAAAACTCTTGCATATTTTTTGCGCTACCTCCTGGACTATAAACACTTCGTAATAATAACGGCCACATAATAATAATGCTAATTTTAAAACCTCTCTACTGAAAAAATAATATTTTTAAGATGTAACCCTCTCTTCTTCCAAATGAACGATATATTCCTTGAGCAAAAATAGTATGACTTTTATGATGCTATTTTTCATTTTTGACCCTCATGTTCGATATACAGGGCGTCAAAATTTAAAGCTAAAAACTGATTTTTTTTAAAATAATTTGAGTGCCTATTTAATAATATTTATTTTCAAATTTGGTACATTGCTTCACCATAAAGTTACATCTTTTGAGGAAAACAAAACAAAAAACAATTTTGAAGAAGTAGTCCATACTCAAAGTGGAGTTGAATAATATAGGGAAAAGAAAACCATAAAGTCTTTCTCCACAATTTTAATTCAATAGCTAAGCTATAATCTACATGTTTCGAGTGTAGAAACACTCATCATCAGGATGTTGAAGTAAAAATTATGAACAGCTGATGTTGTTAGCAAAAGAGAAAATATAATAAAGTTAACAAAACAATTGTCAAATATTCAAAATAGGGGGGGTTCAGTACACGCTGACCACCCCTATTTTTTAGTGCGTGCGCCCGTGACTACCAAGCTATATTTTTTCAGGTAATCACTTGTTTTTGATTATTTTTTGACTCCTATAGAATTTCGATGAATTATGCGTTTTGGAGATAATTTGATAAGTATGGGTCCTGATGCCAGCGCGGCTTACGGTAATCTCATAATTTTTAAATGCTAAATCAATTCAGCCGTTGTGGCATTACCTCAGACCAAGCATGGTCTGAGGGCATTACCATGGATACAAGATATAATTAAGTAAAACTTTATAATTGGTGATAATATCGGAAGCAATGGACTAGCCAAAATTTATTTAAGGACGGTGGCGTACAAATAAAAACCTGTAGTACTAAACCAGTTAAATCAAATTATTTTATTGCCCCACTAAGAACTTACTATCGCTAATCTTCTTCACATAACAGTAATTTTATCAGGAATTTTAACTGGTTCATTAATTTTTACTATTTCTTTAGAACACACTGCCCGATTTACTTGATGATTTGCCTCTATTGTGGTAAGACAACATATTTGGTTTCCACTAGACATTTTGCTAGAAAAGTTAGGAACTATTTACACCAAATCTTTCCTAATTGCTGGATTGGTCGGGGCCAAGATGCTCCTGTTAAATGGCCACCCCGTTCCCCAGACCTTATTCCCTTGGAATATTCAGTCTTGGGGTGTATTTAAGGTTTTGTGTATATGGTTCCGATTTTGAGTGAAAATCATTTAATAGAAAGAATCTTTTAAGCTGGAGAGCAGTTCAAGTTCAAACGACATGTTTTTTAAAGGTGAAGACTTTCTTAAATAAAGATAACTCGCATGTGAATTCAAAAAAATGGAGGTGATATCGAGTAATTTCTTTAGACTATTTTTTTTTCATTTTCGTTGTTTTTTGTTAGGTACTATATGAAAATAATTTATTTTGAATATTTATTATTCTGTTATGATGTATCAAATTTATTTAATTAGTACCTAATGTAGATTATTGTCTTAAGAACGAGTGATAACAGTGGAGTTTTACTGTTATGTGAAAAAGATTAGCAATAGTAAGTTTTTAGTAGGGCCATAAAATAATTTCATTTAACTGCTTTACTACAACAGGTTTTTACGCCACTATCTTTACATAACTTTTTGCTAGTCCTTTGCTTTCGGCCTTGTCACCTATTGTAAAGTTTTACTTAATTATATCTTGGTAATGCCACAACGCCTGAATTGATTTAGCATTTGAAAATTATAACAATACATTAAGCCGATTTGGCATCAGTTAATGACCCATACTTATCAAATTATAAAAATAATCAATAATAAATGATAACCTGCAAAAATTTAACTTAGAAGTCACTGGAGCAAGTACTAAAAATAGGGGGGGGCAGTGAGTACTGGACCCCCCCCCCCCCCTATTTTGAATATTTGACAATTATTTTCTATTTTGTTTTTCTCAAAACAATATCTTTATGGTGAAACAATGTACCTAATTTAAAATTTATATATTAAATACTCGATTTATTCAGCAAATTAATAAATGGATAGGTATAGGTACTTAGTAATAAAATAATACACTAATATAAAATACTAGAGTACACATTTAAAATTCCATTATTTTGTTAGGATTGACAGTAACACTGATGATAATAATGATTCCAGGTCCCCAATTCAGTACTTACGTAAGGTAATGTAATTAAATTTTTTAGTGCTTGGACAAATAATCCAGACTTGTTACATGAAACTAAAAATGTATTGACATGTCATGAGGAAACTCAAGAGGCGATTATTAAAAGCCACCTTCATCAGACCGAAATACAAACACGTCAGTTCGGAAAACTAACTCAAAAGAAAGCAACCAACAACAAAAATAAACATAAAAAATCAATTAAAAAAACGAAAATAATGTATAAATGTGATATTTGTTCCTATGAGACAGGTGAAAAATGGAACTTTAACACTCACTCACTACGACATAAAGATTCATCTGATGTAGATTGGCATCGATGCTCACGTTGCGATTTTAAAACAAAGTATGAAAGGAGTTTAAAAAAACATCATTTAAGACATCAAGGTACATCAGAAATAATTAATCGCAGGACATGGGAATGGAAATCTTCAACTATATATAAAGTTTCTGTGAAGAACCACGTTAAGGTTCACAATGATGATAAGGAAACACTACAGTGTCCTGAATGTTTTTACAAAACATCTAAGAGGGCTTATTTACAAAACCACATCACACGTCATAAAAATGACGAAGCTGATAAATTGAAGTGTCCTCAGTGCACTTACAATACAGTTGACAGAAGCAATTTTAACAGGCACATTGTTCTTCACGATAAAACCAAAAGGATGAAGTTCATTTGTTTTGAATGCGGTCTTGAGGTTTCGACTAAATTCGCTTTAAAAAATCACCTTATACGCCACAACAGAGCCTCGGAATCTGTTGAAGACCGGAAATTACGAATGTTCCTTAAATTAAAAAAATGTCAATACTGCGATTTTAAGACGAAATATAAATCCACTCTATCAATTCACGAATTTGAACATCAAAATGAGAGTAACGTAAAAATTTACGAGTGTAAAAAATGCCAATATAAAACTATTTACAAGAATTCTATGAAAAAACACACTACGAGACACATACTAAAGACAAGAAGAAATGTTCAAATAAGAGGCATCAGGACATGTAAACAATGCGACTTTGAAACAACATCTGAGAACGATTTGCAAAAGCACAGCTTACTTCATGAGGACCGCCAGAACGTCCAGAATTACAAGTGTGGTGACTGCGACTACGAAACTTTTCACAAAGGAAACTTTATTAGACATGTACAGAGGCACAAAGGTGACGTTATGTTTTACCAATGTTATGAATGTAATCATAAAAGTGCTCGCAAGGATGAGCTTAGAAATCATATTTTTCGCCGACATAAGAAAGAAGTTTTCACCAGCATAGTTTAGTAATTGTTAATATTATTATATTCAGGTTATATTTCCACAACTCTATGACATTGATGACATCCTACACGTGTGTGTCTAGCTTATTAGGATGACATCATAGATATTTACCTTTAATTATCACGAAAGTGGCAAAGAACCCCGCACTTCACTTATGGAAAATGACCCTCGGTTAAATTTTCTAAATTTTTAGTATGTTGTAGAAAATGCCATTCTGATCAAAAGTGTTCATGGCCACAACAATATCTGCCGACCAGTTTTTGAGATACAGGGTGTCCAAGTTGCAAAATATGAATTGTCAATACATTATATTTTCCTAGTTTATAATATGAATTCGTTTTGTTTTTCTAAATTTTTGATGGCCCTGTCGTAGATAGGATGGCATACTATAAAAATAGTTTAAATCTTTTCTTTTTTTTTTTTTAATATTATTGGTCGTTACTCGTTACTTGGTGGAAATCCATAATAATATTGTTTTATTACTGTAAGTAAAACACTTTTTTACTTAAATTCCACTTTTTATTGACAATACGACATGTTTCACTGCACTGCAGCTTCGTCAGGTAATGTACAGTAATAAAACAATATTAAATTTTTTTATTATATACCGGGTGAGTGACGAAAATTATTTATTATTTTTTGTTAAATCATTGTATTTTCGGCATTAAATTAAATGTTTACAAAGTAATACTGTAGATGACATTAGCTTGGAGAAAGCTATCAGAATTTATATTATTTATATTTATACAGGGTAACTCAAAAAAGTTAATATTTTTTTTATTAGTTTTGAAAGAAATTTTGTAGATATTTCTTTATGTACTACTTGTCGCTTATCGTATGCTTCCAAATATATATAATTATCAAGGTTATACAGGGTGTTTCCGATCATAAGCGATAGAAAAATAACATAAAAATGCATGTATTTATAAATCAACCGGTATATTAAAAATGGATCGGTTAAATTTCGTTATTTTTTAATATTTTTTGCTTAAAGTCTCTTACTTACGTGTTTGCTATTGATTTCCCTTTTTCTATGACCAGTTCTGGAGGTATGCAGCGTCAAACAGACTCAAAACTCAAAAAATAAGCAAATAAAATAACATTTTTTTTTAAATTTCAATAAAATTTGTTATGTAAGTTCATTTTATGATTAAAAATAAATATATTTAATGCTATACAGGGTGTTTTGAATCATTAGGGTATTCTAACACTGTATTGCAAATAAGAAATATACAGTGTGTGTATAAAGTCTGGAAACGGCTTAATAACATCACAATTTACTGGCCGATTTAAACCAAATTTGGTACAGTTGTGTAAGAGGATCTAACGAACCGAAATACGATATTGGCGTTGTTGCCAGTTTTTTAGTTTGTCTGGAATTCGAACGAATATTATATTTTTAAATATAACACCCAGTATATTTTTACATTTTTAAATTCCACATAAAATTATAATTATTTTTTATTAAATGCATTATTAGTCTATACTTCATAGTTTCCGAGATATTGACTCTTGAAAAGTGACCTTTTTGAACTTTGACAGCTTATAACTTTCTAACAGTACGTCTTAGAGCAAAACGGCTTACATGTCCCTATCTTCAATTTTTATTATCTTCCCAAAAAAATCCAGTTAAACCGGAACAACTATATTTCCTGCTTTCGAGTTACATCCGGTTTAACGGGAAGTTGATTTTTTTGGGAAGATAATAAAAATTGAAGATAGGGACATGTAGGCCGTTTTGCTCTAAGACGTACTGTTAGAAAGTTATAAGCTGTCAAAGTTCAAAAATGTCACTTTTCGAGAGTCAATATCTCGGAAACTATGAAGTATAGACTAATAATGCATTTAATAAAAAATAATTATAATTTTATGTGGAATTTAAAAATGTAAAAATATACTGGGTGTTATATTTAAAAATATAAAATTCGTTCGAATTCCAGACAAACTAAAAAGCTGGCAACAACGCCAATATCGTCATTCGGTGCGTTAGATCCTCTTACACAACTGTACCAACTTTGGTTTAAATCGGCCAGTAAATTGTGATGTTATTAAGCCGTTTCCAGACTTTATACACACACTGTATATAAAAACTATGAAAAATTTATTATATCCAAATTATTTTATCCAAAAATTATAAGTAGGTCCCTAATTATTCAAGCAAAAAATATTAAAAAATAACGAAATTTAACCGATCCATTTTTAATATACCGGGTGCTTTATCAATACATGCATTTTTGTTTTTCCTCCATCGCTTATCATCGGAAACACCCTGTATAACCTTGAAAATTATATATATTTTGAAGCATACGATAAGCGATAAGTAGTTTATAAAGAAATATCTACAAAATTTCTTTCAAAACTAATAAAAAAAATATTAACTTTTTTGAGTTACCCTGTATAAATATAAATAATATAAACTCTGATAGCTTGCTCCAAGCTAATGTCATCTACAGTATTACTTTGTAAACATTTAATTTAATGCCGAAAATACAATGATTTAACAAAAAATATTAAATAATTTTCGTCACTCACCCGGTATATAATAAAAAAATTAAACTATTTTTATAGTATTCTATCCTATCTACGACAGGGCCATCAAAAATTTAGAAAAACAAAACGAATTCATATTATAAACTACGAAAATATAATGTATTGACAATTCATATTTGACAACTTGGACACCCTGTATCTCAAAAACTGGTCGGCAGATATTGTTGTGGCCATGAACACTTCTGATCAGAATGGCATTCTCTACAACAGCGGTTCTCAAACTTTTTTGGTGACGGAACCCTTTTGGGAAGCAAAATACTTGATGGAACCCTACAATAAAACAATAGTTTTTAAAAGTGTATTCTTTATTAATAAGCATAATAAAAGTACAATGTAACAATTACTAATTATTACTTACTTTACCACATGGCAAGTACAATAATAGAAGATATTAAAAAAGAAAAAATCTAACTAATGGGAGGTATGAAACTGTTTTTTATTTTTCATCAATTGGTTGATATCAGGTTTGATAGAAGACAGTTGAAGTCTCATATCAGGTTCGGCGTCCAGTCTATTGCGATATTTTGTTTTCGTGGCTGCATAGGTTGAGAATCCTGTTTCGCACAAATATGTTGTTGGGAACGGGAGAAGAATATTCAGAGCCATTTTGCCAAGCATTTGATATTCATCACGGATTCTGCACCAAAAATCGTTGAGAGGCGTCGTTTTGAACAGTGACTCCATACTTGTGTCTGATGACATTTCTAAAAGAGATTCATATATCTCGTTTGACATACTTTCGGGCTTTTCCAAGTTGGGTAAAAAAGGATTATGAATCCATGAATTCAGTTTCATTTTTGTATTCTGTTCTTCGGGAAAATACTTTTCAAAAGATGCGCGCATCGAACTGAGATATTGAACCAATTCTTCAAACACTTCATCTTGAAATATTTCTGAGTCGTTATCGCTAACAAACTCACTGAGTGACGTAAAGCTTTCTATTTCTTTCTTACCAACGCAAATAATCCAAAAATCTAATTTTCTTTTGAAGGCAGTTATTTTGTTATAGGCCTGAAACACTGTTGTCTGTTTACCTTGCAATGATAAATTCAATTTGTTCAGTTTTTGAAAGATATCCGCCATAAAAGACAATCGGAACAACCAAGTTTTATCATACAAACGGTCCTTCAAATTAAAAGAAGTATCTGCTGAAAGAAACATTTGTAACTCGGCTCTAAGTTCAAATAGCCGAGCTTGTAGTAGGTAGGTAGGAACTTATCGCTCCGAACGCTAATCGTCAACTGACTCACGAGGCGCGACGCGCGATCGCCGCTTTTATACTTAGTCCTAGACTCGATCTCGAATATTCTCGAAAATACTCGAGTCGGCGCCTTTGATAAACAAAAAGCAAAAATAAAAAGAGAAATATAAAAATTGTTGTTGTAAACAATTCAGAGGCGGCTTTTATCAAAGGGACTGCGCGCTCACAAGTATACAAGTATACATGTTGATACCAAACTTATGAGATATTGTACCAGCTATTGTAACACATGTTTATACAAATACAAATAAATAAATAAATATACCTACGCGCTGCCGCGGAGTCAAAACGTTCGGCCAGAGAGAGGTGTTTTAATTTTTTTTTCTAAATTCTTGAGGAACCCCTACAGAGGTATCGCGGAACCCTAGGGTTCCGCGGAACACACTTAGAGTATAGCTGCTCTACAACATACGAAAAATTTAGAAAATTTAACCGAGGGCCATTTTTCATAAGAGAAGTGCGGGGTTCTTTACGGCCTCGCGCATGTACAAAAAGCTACACACTATTAGACATGCGCACTGCAACATTATCATTTGACGAATGGGAAAATAACAGGTCCGGGCTATAAAATTTAAATTCTTGCTCAAGAAATTGTAAAAGTTGACCTTCAATTTATTTTTACGTGTAAACAGCTAAAATTTGCGCCAAATTTGCGCCAAAAAGTAAAATTTCTTGTCAATTTTTGATCAAATTGGGAAAAAGGTAGTGATTTCTGGTATTTTTAGTAACCCTATTTAATTTTTGAGGATAGAAAATTGTTTTTAAGGTTTTGTTTCTAAAATTTGTTTTAAAATAATTCGTCCTCGTATTTTTAGTTCGAAAAGGAAGAGAAGAAGTCAATAGGGAACATTAAAAAAATTTTTTTCAATGATATGATTTAGTTAGGCCTGAAAAAAGTATTCCCCAATTATTACTCCTTAAAAATCAGTAATAACTTGGTAAAAATTCTTTAAAGTTTGGCGCGTGTCAAAAGCATTTCAAACGATCTCTAAAGCGCGCGAAGCCCGATGACGTCAGGGGGTATGACTTTTGGTCATCCGTCATCCTGACAGGTGCCGAGTGACCCAATTTGCATTTGGATTGCCGTGTGTTATTGTATTGTTGTTTTAAGGTCGTGTCGCTTGACGCGTGGATGTCAAATCTGACAAATCATCAAATTTATTGAAAACCTATAACCTATTTCGTGGATGTCACACACAAATCTGACAAATGATACCCCTTGACGTCATAACTACTAGCAGCGCGTTTTTACCCGCTTGGAATAATTTGAATTTTGGGGCATTTTTAAATCTTTCTAGCGGACGAAATATGTTGTTTTTTTTGCTGCCATATGTTTTATGACAATATGTACTTATGATTTATAGAATTTTTTCCCCATTTAAAATTTTTGTCAAGTTCCCTATTAAACTATAGTCTTATAAAATCAAATATAAAAAACAAACAAGATTAGCAAAATAATATCAATCTTCGATGTTATTGCGTAGGTACCTAACCTCAAGTCAAATATTAGTTGGTATATAACTTGCATTCGTTTTTACAATTTGGCAAAAACCTGGGTACGTATAAAATATTTTCAAAGACAATTTCTTGTTCAAGAATTAAAAACAAAATTGCCCGAGAACGTGACCCGTGGAATACTTTCAACCTTTATGCAATATAAGCAGGCCCGGTTCCAGCGCCCGGGCAGACGCCGGGGGCGCAAAGTCCAAGGGGCGCAAAATATTGCCAAAGGTAAAACAAATAAGCGTCTGTAGAACCTTCGATGTATTGTGGAGGCTTTACGTGTCCCACACTTGTCTGCCAAAGCGTCTGAATATTTTTTATTTTCTAAATTTTTTTATATGTCATTCTTAATTCTTTATAAGCCATGTATTTTTGTAAACAAATTTTAGTTCTAAATCAAACGTGCTAATATTTAATTTTCTTTTACAGCTTTTAAAACCTAATTACAAATTCTTGAAAGTTCTTTACAAATAGATATTTTACATTTTATGTTAGCACCTTAAGTTATTAAGTTAGGCTATTGTTAAATAACATTTGGATTATTGTACCATCAGTTAAAATACCCGGGATTGTTTATTAAGGTAGTGGCCATTAACTCAGGTTCAAAATTTTAAGGTTTCGTCACGTACGATTAACAGCCCGGTAATTCCAGCAATTTTAGGCATGGTACAATAAACCCTGTTGTAAGTAATATAACCTACGTCACAAAAATTCACCCTTGACGGACTAGCTGGCCAATGAGCAACTCGCGTTATGACAGGGGGTAGTACTATCGTTTCGACGAGAGAAGTGGGAAGACTTTTTGTGGCAGTAGAGTTTTTAGTTAGAGTTCAGTTTTTCATTCGGTCAAGACCTATCATATCTCGCATGCTAGATAAATATATTTTTGCTTTATTTGTGAGTAACCCGAGTTTATATTTTTGTTGAAATAAAAGGTTTTCGTGTTTTTTAGTAAAGGTGGTGTTCATTATTCCGTCCTCTACCTCCTTATCAAAAATAAACAGTGCATCTGTACACTCCCATCTTAAATAATAAAAAAAAGGGTGTTTGTTCTCGATACAACGCAGCAAACGCCAAAGTATAATATACCTACTATTTAAAAGATAAGGGCGCCCAAGTATTTTTTATAATCACGTCAAAAAATTAAATATTTTTGATGGTATAAGTATATACCTATATACAGGGTGGCCCATTAGTGCGAGGAAGTCCAATATATCAGTTGTCAACAGAAATAGCAACAAATATTAGCCATGAAAGCTATATGATGCGTAGAGACGCATATTTTAAAAATATTTTGAGATATACAGGGTGACCCAAAAAAGCAGAGCGGCAAAAAGGTAAGTTTTTTTAAATGGCAACCCCCATTTTTTTTAGGGAATTAAATTCAGCTTGAAATTTAGCATATATTAGAGTATCCTAATTTGGTGTACGTTGCGGCGTTGCCAAGCTATATATAATTTACTAAAAAATCCAAGAAAAACCACCTAATCAAAACTCCTATAAAAAAATGAACCGATTTGATTTTTTAATACATGCATGGTTACGGTTTTGGATACCTGAGGGACGGTAGATTAATCTTATTAAGGAAATCTGACCATAATTTATACAGGGTATTTTTTACAGATGTGCCAATATTGCTATATTTAAAGTATCAAATCTTAATTTTTTTAAATGGGACACTCTGTATAATAATGCGTCATGTTGTTAAGTATTTTATGCCCTATAAATTTGCAATTATAACTCACATCCTAAAATCTACCGTTTTGTCACAATTTTGAATTTTATTTGCAAAAATAGCATCATTTTTTTTCTTGGTAGGCCATGATTCAAACAAAAGTGGATATTACCACATGTCAAAATAATGCTTTAAAAATACCTTGTTTAATATTAAGTTTCTAATTTGTAATATTGACGCGTTATTAAGAAATTATAATGATTTTTTTTACGTTTATTAGCGACTAGGCTTTATTATGAGCTTTAAAAGTTGGAAATGACAATATAACTACCATTTCAAATAATTTATTAACATTATAACAACATAACATAACAAAGGACAAAAAAAAAAACAGAAAAAAAAAGTTAGGAACACAATAACAAACTAATATATACACACACACACACACACGTGTGTGTCTGTAAATATTTTAAAGTATAATACTATAATAAATGTTCGAAATGTCCGCCATTGTTATTTAAACATGCTTCTATACGTTCTTCAAAAGATCGACTGACTTCGTTTAGCATATTGTTGTCAATGTTTATAAAAACTTCGGTTATACGATGTTTCATATCTTCCTTAGTCGTCGGAGCAATTTTATATACTTGTTCTTTCACATAACCCTATAAGTAGAAGTCCATTTTAGTCATATCTGGGGATCGAGGGGGCCACTGAAATGGTCCACCTCTTCCTACCCATCTATTAGGAAAAGCGTTGTTTAGATGCTCATGGATTACTGCTGTATGATGAACTGGAGCTCCATCATGTAAATGCCACATTCTTTCTTTAATGTAATTTGGTAAAGCATTGGTTAGACGTGGTAACTCATTTTGAAGGAACTGCAGATATACTTGACCAGTTACTCTCTCCTCAAAAAAGTAGGGCCCAATAACGTAAGTTCCAACGATACCACCCCACACATTTAAAGACCATCTTGTTTGGCTATGGGTTCTAATAAAATGTGGATTTATGGATGAATAGTAATGAAAATTGTGACGAATTGTGACGATTAACATTTCCATTTTTGTGAAAAGTGGCTTCATCAGTAAATAACACATAATTAAAAAATAATATTTTCTGTTGAATTTTTCGTTGGGCCCATTTGCAAAAAAACTACTCTTGCACCAAAATCCTGGTCATTTAACTCCTGCATAAGCTGAATGTGATACGGGTGCATTTTTTCATCATGTAAAACTCTCTGAATTGTTTGCCGTGTTATATTAGTTTCATTTGCAATGACCCGATGGAAAGTATGCGGATTTTCTGTAACTTTAAGCAAAACGGTTAATTGATTTTCTTCTGTATTGGCCGTTTTGCTTCTCTCAGTATTTTCGTAATCCACTTTCCCGGTCCGAATAAAACGTTCCAACAATTTTTCAAACGCTTCTTTTCTTGGTTGTCTTCTTTCTGGAAAGGACTCATAATAAAGCCTAGTGGCTAATAAACAGTTCTTGTCACTGGCGCCTAATATAAAAACCATATTAACAAGTTCTTCTTTAAAAAATTTTTTTTTTTAATTTCTTGATAACGCGCCAAATTAGAAACTTAATATGAACCACGGTATTTTTAAAGCATTATTTTGACGTGGTAATATCCACTTTTGTTTGAATCACGGCCTACCAAGAAAAAAAATGATGCTATTTTTGCATTTTCAAATAAAATTCAAAATTGTGACAAAACGGTAGATTTTAGGACATGAGTTATTTATAGTTGCAAATAAATCCACATTTTATTAGAACCCATAGCCAAACAAGATGGTCTTTAAATGTGTGGGGTGGTATCGTTGGAACTTACGTTATTGGGCCCTACTTTTTTGAGGAGAGAGTAACTGGTCAAGTATATCTGCAGTTCCTTCAAAATGAGTTACCACGTCTAACCAATGCTTTACCAAATTACATTAAAGAAAGAATGTGGCATTTACATGATGGAGCTCCAGTTCATCATACAGCAGTAATCCATGAGCATCTAAACAACGCTTTTCCTAATAGATGGGTAGGAAGAGGTGGACCATTTCAGTGGCCCCCTCGATCCCCAGATATGACTAAAATGGACTTCTACTTATAGGGTTATGTGAAAGAACAAGTATATAAAATTGCTCCGACGACTAAGGAAGATATGAAACATCGTATAACCGAAGTTTTTATAAACATTGACAACAATATGCTAAACGAAGTCAGTCGATCTTTTGAAGAACGTATAGAAGCATGTTTAAATAACAATGGCGGACATTTCGAACATTTATTATAGTATTATACTTTAAAATATTTACAGACACACACGTGTGTGTGTGTGTATATATTAATTTGTTATTGTGTTCCTAACTTTTTTTTCTGTTTTTTTTGTCCTTTGTTATGTTATGTTGTTATAATGTTAATAAATTATTTGAAATGGTAGTTATATTGTCATTTCCAACTTTTAAAGCTCATAGTAAAGCCTAGTCGCTAATAAACGTAAAAAAATTCATTATAATTTCTTAATAACGCGTCAATATTACAAATTAGAAACTTAATATTAACCAAGGTATTTTTAAAGCATTATTTTGACATGTGGTAATATCCACTTTTGTTTGAATCATGGCCTACCAAGAAAAAAAATGATGCTATTTTTGCAAATAAAATTCAAAATTGTGACAAAACGGTAGATTTTAGGATATGAGTTATAATTGCAAATTTATAGGGCATAAAATACTTAACAACATGACCCATTATTATACAGAGTGTCCCATTTAAAAAAATGAAGATTTGATACTTTAAATATAGCAATATTGGCACATCAGTAAAAAATACCCTTTATAAATTATGGTCAGATTTCCTTAATAAGATCAATCTACCGTCCCTCAGGTATCCAAAACAGTAACCATGTATTAAAAAATCAAATCGATTCATTTTTTTTAAAGGAGTTTTGATTAGGTGGGTTTTCTTGGATTTTTTAGTAAATTATATATAGCTTGGCAACGCCGCAACGTACACCAAATTAGGATACTCTAATATATGCTGAATTTAATTCCCTAAAAAAAATGGGGGTTGCCATTTAAAAAAACTTACCTTTTTGCCGCTCTGCTTTTTTGGGTCACCCTGTATATCTCAAAATATTTTTATAATATGCGTCTACGCATCATATAGCTTTTATGTCTAATATTTGTTGCTATTTCTGTTGACAACTGATCTATTGGACTTCCTCGCACTAATGGGCCACCATGTATATTCAGGAAAAAAATATGAAATAAAAATTTCGAGGGCGCTAAATAAGACCCTTGCCCGGGGGCGCCAGGCGGTCTAGAACCGGGCCTGAATATAAGCATAGAGAAAAGTGTCTTTTAAACTTTTTGAAGCAATATATTGCCCGAAAAATAGGCGTACCTAATTAGATTGCAGGGCTGCAAATAAAATATACCAAAACATGCATCGGGATAATCTGTCTTGGTGGCGTATTATGAATTCCTACAGTGTCTCAGCACACTTACAGCGTTGAGACCCAGTAGGAAATCCAAGCATAATTTGCCATTATGCAAGTTTTAAACCATACGCGAATTATGTGCTGGGCACGAGGAGGAATTCGAATGGCGTGCCGCCAAATTTAACGCTTGAAATCCTACTTGGCAATATCGTATATATCTAATAAAATATATTTAAAATATTAATGAAAATGGCGGTTTTGTGTTATTAGGAAACATATCTTATTATTAGGTTTTATGTTACAAACGTAACTCAAAATGATTATAAGCAATATTTTTTAGTGCAAAGCCATTGTTAAAAAAAATTATAATTTTTTAATTTTTGCTGCTTTTAAGCCGGAAATAAGAAACATAACGGAATATAATAGAAGAAGACGGAATATCTTAGCGTTCGTTTTACGTTAATTTAAGGTCCATAACTGTACATTAAGAAATAAGTCAAGCAGTGACTTAAAACATTACCAAAAATGACGTCCTTTTAGGTACAAATTTAGTCGTAAGTCAGAAAAATGTTAATTGGGTGTTGGGACACTTTAGCGGTATTTATGGGAATTTGGAAGCGTTTAAGGATAATTCATGGGGAATTAGTACAAAAAGGGAGTTTTAGTGTACAAATGAAATTGGCAGGTGATTTTCCCCTGGGGGATGACCAATCGAAAAATGGTTTAACCTGGTTAAACGAGTGAGTTTTCATAGATTATTATGTTTACTAGATCGTTTTGTCGATAACAAGCTTGATATTTTTGATTTCTACATGTATAATTTCATAACTTTTTTACTATTGGTTCAATTTAAGAAAGTTATAGATTTCAAGATAATTCGACTTATAATGAAAATTTAGCATCTTTCTTGATTCTGAAAATACTACTTAAATTTTGGGTTCAAGTAATTCATACTTTGCACACTGATTAAGTAGTAGTAGTAACAAGATTTATTTAGCAATATGCTACAATTTAACAAGTTTTATAAAATATTTAAACTACTTTAACAATATCATCTTTGAAGTATTAAAAAATTTTCAACGGGCTCCCTGATTTAATTTAAATATTCAAGTTGACGCCCGTCTAAATGCGTTGCTTAAGCGCTACGTTAAATGTGAAGCCGAGATTCCGGAATCCGAAATTCAAAATCCCAGTATAAAAGGAGCCTGAATCTCGGCTTCACATTTAACGTAGCGCTTAAGCAAAGCGTTTAGACAGGTGTCTTCTCGGAAAGAGAATCGCGATTCTAAATTTCGGAATCGCACTAATTTCAGCCGCCCGCCGACGGAATTCGAATCGGCGACAGGTCTACCATTGCTTTATATGTAAGCTTTTTTACTGCGATTCTCGTTCAGTAGCCTCTTGCCAGCTCCGTATTAAGGGTCGTTGCTGTTAGATTTACGAATAAAGATGTAAGGCTGCTCGGGCGCCAATTCTGTAAGGCACTTTTTGGTGCTGTTACTTTTTGTAACGGCGGATAAAAATTGCTTTTTGAAACTGGCTAATAAAAATTATATTTTTGTACGGATTAGAAAATACTTTTTGTAAAGAATTTCTATTTTAATCTCAATTATCAAGTTATCCCTCAGACGCGGAAGTTATTCAATTTCGGGTATCCGGCGGTCGGTAATTCGGCGGTCGGTAATTCGGCGGTAAATTCGGTCGGGTTTGAATTGAATAACTTCTAAAGCGTTCTGTGGGCGGAATTAAAGAGAATATACAAAAATGAACGGAGTTTTACTCGAGCGCCACTGATTTTAATTTTTAGGGAAAATCAGAACCCCCGGAGCCCTGGGTAACCTTTAAACAGTTGGAGACAGAGTTCTATTAGCGCATACAGATAATAGTCATTCAGGCCTCTAAGTTCCTATGGGAAATAAAACACACCTATGTCGGGAAATGTAAAATAATTTTATTTTTGTAACAACAGAAATTAATTACAAATGTACAGGTTACAATATCACGTTACAAATACTTCCCTATAAGTAATAAAAAAAATCAAAATTTCTCGGAAAATTGGCGGTAATTTACAGTTAAGCTTTTCGGTGGAACAAATTTCAAACAAACGGTATTAAAGTGGGTTTCATGCGACGGTGTTACATAAGACGAAGTCCGGTAATAATTTTAAAAACGGAAAACTTATAAGCGGGCGGTATGAAGATGGTATTACAGCGGCGGTTCTAACTACTGGTGAATGCGGTGGTAATTATCGAGCAACTATAATCATGCATATAGGCAAATGAAAAATGATTAAAGCGTGGCGGTATTAAGCAAAAGCAAGCTCGGCAAACTATCGAATAAATCTAGTTCTAAATACGGATAAATGAAAATGATTGTAAGGCGGCGGAAAAATTTAGCAGGAAATAATTTTCAAATATATAAAAAAAATCAGTGTTGCTTACCACAGATAATGACGGTATTCGACGACGGCGGAAAAGAATAATCAAAAAATGAAACGGCAAACGGTTCACTAGCTGAAAACTAAGCACTTTTCAAAATCACTTTTGGTCGGCTGCAAAGCTGGATCGAGAAGGGCTCGTATTTTTGGTTCGATCTCGGATTTCAACTTTTTATCTCCCACCACGGAAATGGTCAAAGATCTGGGGATTTTAAGAACGGTGCGCGTTCGCTATCTTTTCGAATCGGTACCGGAGATAACGCTGAATTTACCTGTATCGGAATGCCATATATTGGTTTGCCAATTTAGACGGTTTCTGTGATAGCGGTAATTAATTAATTTCTCTGATTAAATTCAAAACCTTTTGTTACCAGCGGTTAGAAAAATATTCAATAAGTCGGTTGCATGAAAGAAACAGAAAAATTAATTGAAAAACTACGGAGATAATTATTTTCTAATAATTCGGTGCTAAACCTGTTGTCAATTCGGTAAAACTTAGGTAACTTCGTTACAAAGAATTCGATATGGATGTTTTAAAAACTCTTTTCGACACTGACAAGTTCAGATCGTCAATACAGGCACGTCCAAGCTTATGGGATACTTCGGCAGAAGAGTATTCGAATAAAACAATAAAACGGGCACACTGGGTGGAAGTGGCTAAATAAATTTTGTCTTTTAAGATATTATGTAGCTCGTCTAAAGACCGAATTGACATTCTGAAACAGTTAAAAAATTTCTAAGGGTGTTCCCTTAAATTTTTATACAGTAAAACGTATCCTCTTGCTGTATTACGTTCGCTGATTATTGGATGAACCCACATTCTACGTTTCCTAAGTTTTTTTCTTTTTTTTTACACATGCTCTGATAATAATATAGCAACAGCGCTTCTTCTATTGCATTTATTTTAACACTGAACAGAAGGGTGCGGCCCTGAAATTAATTCGCTTCTCCACAAAATTGATGAAACCGCGCAAGATTAGAAAAGTATGCATTCCGAATCTCGTTAGAATTCACGTGAGATTCTGAATCCCAGATACTGAATCTCGCATTCAGAATCCCAGTATAAAAGAAGCCTAACTATGTAAACTTTTTTGCGTGTTTTTTTTTACAAAGACTACGCAAATGAAAAGGTATATACTTCTATTAATATGTTTTAAAAATTTCTACAGAAGATTGATCATCTCTTCTATGACGCCGTTGAAAATGTCTTCGCAAATTCTTTCTGAACCTCGTCTCATAGTCGCACTCAGGACATTTATGCATATTGAGCGAGCTCGGATCTTGATGAATCGTCAAGTGCTCTTTCAACAACGACTTGAAACGCGATTTGTACCCACAATGGAAACACTCGAACATCTCCAGTTGATCAACCGTGCGATGTCGACGTTTGATGTGAATGTTAAGGTTACTTTTATGCAACGTTTCGTAGCTACATTCCGGGCACTTCGCCATTTCTACTTCTTCGGGAGGTTTGTGAATGAGCAGGTGTTTTTTGAAATCGCCGCTGTTGAGGGTTTCGTAACTACAATCTTCGCATTTTCTCATAGTAATTGAATCTGGAGTTATGTTGTGTTCACGCGCCATGTGCACCTGTAAATTTTTTACAGTTAATCCTATTAAGGACAATGTACAACTAAAAGTAAATCTCCATCTTCCATAAGGTCATTTGGTCAATAACCCCTCTCTCAATAATTCTCTTTTTATGTAACTTAATCTATAATATATTAAATACCATTATATAAAATTTGATTAATATTTACAGATGAACTTGCATTGTAAAGTCAAAATTAAATAATTAGAAATTAAAATGAAAGCAAAACGCAAATCTAAAAAATAAAGAGACGGCAAGTGTAACTGAGGGGAAGGGGCTCATTGAAAGCGTGCAAAAGTGACTTAACTCAAGTGCCGGAGAGTAAGGGTGTTTAAAAAGGTACCACTGTTTTTATGCCGAAAAAAAAAAGAAACCCACCAAGTTGGTTTTGGGTCCTCTCTCTCAGTCTCAGTTATTTTTGCAAGCTGAAATAATAATTCAGATAAGCGAGAGGGGTGTGCATGGAAACTCAAATAAAATAATAAACTTTAAAAACACTTAGAATATCTATTTATACAATAAGTTGCGAAATGAGTGTCTTTTAGGCACGCGACGTGAAAATTGTCAACACGTCTAGTGGCTAAAGACATCGTTTCGTAACGAACTATATACAAGATTTTTTGTTAAAGCGGAGAATTTGATAATTTAAGCTTTTATTAGTATTTTTAAACATTTTGAAAAGTAGGCAGGCAATCTGTTTCCAAGGCATTGTTTATGAATTATTTAATGTCAAGTGTGTTGTCAAGTTCGAACGTCGCGTTTTGCCTTTTTTCCCGCAAAGTTTTTCGAAAAAATTACTTCAAGTGAGTGATATTGACGAGTCTTTGGATATTAAACAAGCTGCTGAAGCTACGCTATCCACGCTAGTACCCGAAAAATCGAAACATTTATACGAAAAAACCTACGACAACTTTGAAACCTGGGCCAAAGAAAAACATATTGAGAACTTTACAGAAAAGGTATTACTAGATAGCCTATTTCCTCAAGCTATCCACCACCTAAGGCCGTCAACTTTGTGGAGCAAATATTCGATGCTCCGCACCATGATTTATCTGAACAAAAACATAGATATTTGCAAATTTACAAACCTTATTGCATTTTTAAAAAGGAAAGCTACCGGATATCAGCCAAAGAAATCAAAAATATTTACAAAGCTGGAAATAGAACGCTTTATAAAACAAGCTGATGATAAAGAATTCCTGTTAGCCAAAGTTGTTTTAGAGTATTTGGAGCATGTAGGAGGGATGAAATCACATTTTTGAAATTAGATGCCATCAAAGATTGTCAGTCGTTTATCAGTGTCAAAATTCCGAACACAAAAACTCATGTTCCAAGAATGTTTACGATTACTGAGGGATCAATAGATGGCATCAATTTTTTAGATCTATTTCGTAAGTACGCAAAACTTCGTCCACTGAATACGACACATCAGCGATTTTTCTTGACATATCGAAGTGGTAAATGCTGTACCCTGCCAGTTGGAATTAATACAATTGGAGGTATGCCAAAAAAAATAGCAGAATTCCTTGGACTCCCCAACACCAATGAATACACTGGCCATTGCTTCTGGCGCAGCTCTGCAACGATGTTGGCAGATTCTGGAGCGGACGTGACACTTTTAAAGCGTCATGGAGATTGGCGATCAAGCTCAGTTGCCGAGAGTTATATAGAAAATTCCATTGAACAGAAAAACGAAATAGCAAATAGAATCATAGGGGCAGAAAGATACGCAAAATACAAAAATAAAAGAAGTTCACTCAGAAGCAGAAGTTAGCATTGTCAGTACTAGCAGTTTATCCATTCCGACTGCTAATAATTACATTGCTCTTAAAGAAGAGAAGTTGTAGATGCCTCTAGAATTCAGTTCAACAGTTTACATAATTGTACATTTAACATATATAATAAATAGATATTTTCATTGATTTTAATGTTTCATTTTTATTTTTAGGCACTAGTGCCTAAAGCTGTCACATTTAGACACTAGTGCCTAAAACTGTCACATTTAGACACTAGTGCCTAAAAGAGTGTCATTTCGAAATTCTAATCAATATCGACATATATCTATTTCGAAACGCTTTCACAAAATAGCTATTTATACAATAAGTTGCGAAATGAGTGTCTTTTAGGCACGCGACGTGAAAATTGTCAACACATCTAGTGGCTAAAGACATCGTTTCGTAACGAATTATATACAAGATTTTTTGTGAAAGCGGAGAATTTGATAATTTAAGTTTTATTAGTATTTTTAAACATTTTAAAAAGTAGGCAGGCAATCTGTTTTCAAGGCAGTGTTTATGAATTATTTAATGTCAAGTGTGTTGTCAAGTTCGAACGTCAATAAGTTGCGAAATGAGTGTATTTTAGGCACGCGACGTGAAATTGTCCAACGAGGCAAAGCCGAGTTGGACAACACGTCAAAGTAACTAAAAGACATTGTTTCGTAACGAATTGTATACAATATTTTTTCTACTGAGGTTTTATAATAAAAAACTTAATTTTACTAACATTTTATTACCTATGTTTCATTGACACTTGCCAAAAAATATTAAATTATACCTAGTCTGTGGTTACGTTTTAATTGTAAATAATTACCTGCGTTACTTTTAAGCACGTTGCTCCTGGTAACGTGCTTAAAAGTTTTTTAAGCACGCTGCGCTTAAAAGGAGGTTATTAAAAAACCATAATGACAATCGAAAAGAGGTTATTATAAAACGTCAGTAGAAAAAGGTATTTTCGTGTGTATTATTGAGCATCCAAAATATGTTAGATCTGTGTGAAACTTCAGATAATATTGCTTCCGGAAGTTATGGTGTAACGAAGAAAAAACGTTTATCATTTGATGCCAAAAACATCATAAAGAACGTTTACTGTACCCTTTTAGAAAAAGGGTATGACCGGAGTGCAAGTATTTTGACCAAAGCTAAGAAAGGTACTTGCGTATTATTTTATATTTGTTGTTTTGTTGAAAATAGCTTAACTAAACTATTGAAATTAGTAGGTAGTCGGGACCTGTACTCTTTTAAAAGCTCCGGTGCCAAAACAATAGATATTTGTCAGGCAACTTATTTATGGCTGGGATTACGACTGAGGGTTGTCATTTAAATTTTATTGCGGTCGAGAAATCAACGAATTATTGTGGAACGGAGTTTACACAATACTGTTACATAACAGTGAATTGACAATAGTTATACAAAACTAATAAATTGACCTGCGCAAACCTTAGTGATCACGTTCGGCTTGTTTTACTGCTGACTTCACTGCCGCGCGAAGTCATAATAAATATTTAACATGCAGTCATATATTTTTCGAAATACAGTATCCAATGAGGTGAAAAGAAGCTTATTTCCTTAACAGTTCTAACACTTACCTTTAAAGTTATATTTTTTGTCGTGCAAAACTCGCAGGCGGAACAATTATACATATCATCTTTGCCCAAAGTGAACGAGTGAGTTTTCAAATGTATACTGAATAGGTGGTACTTGGCGGATTTGTAATCGCAAAAATCGCATTCTAACATTTCTCCATCATTTTTTGTCGCTTCACTTGCTCCTTCTCTTTTTTTGTGTTTTTTATATTTGTGATTGGCCAATTGACGTTTATTGGTGGCTACGAAATCGCAGCCGTTGCATTGATAGCTTCCTTAAAACAAGAAACGATTGTGGATTGAATATACACTACTCAAAACAACTATCGCATATTTTCTTAAATGACCATATTTAATCAGCAACTAAAAATAACTTTGATTTAAATATTTTTTACAGAGTAAGGACATATTTTAAAGGAATTTTACGAAGTGTTGCAAAATTTACATAAAATTGACAAAATAAGGCAACTTTCATTTTTTAGTGTTTTATTTGCATTAAAACCAAAGAACAAAATTAATATAACTGTACGGCCATAACGAATTTTACACTACAAAACAGAAATTAATATCGAGTATTACCCCCTCTAGCCGTTACAACTGCCCTGCAGCGCCTCCCCATACTTATAATTAAAATTTGAACATACTCTGTTCGGAAATCCTATTCCATTCCCCTATAAGAGCTTAAGACAATTGTTCCAAAGTTTCCGGTGGATTTAATCTTCCTCTAACGGCTCTTCCGAGTGCATCCCACATGTGTTCAATTGGATTTAGGTCGGGTGACCTTGCTGACCAATCCATGACATCAATATTGGTATCCCGCAAGAACCCCGTCACAATGCGGGCTGTGTGTGGACGGGCATTATCATGCATTAATATGAAATTATCGCCTACAAATGGGGCAAAAGGAATCACATACTCTTGAAGGATATCAGTAATGTACCTTTCACCATTCAAAGTACCGTGTTGTGTAATATGGAGGTCGGTGCGTCCACGATAGTTTATTCCTCCCCAAACCATAATGCCTCCTCCTCCTAATGCATCCAACTGACGAATGTGGCCTTGTACAAATCGGGTTCCTGAACTTCTATACACCCTTGCACGACGATCATTTGTTAAGAGCGTAAATCTGGACTCGTCGGTGAACAAGACCGTGATTCAATCAGCTGCCCTCCAGTTTAGGTGTCCCTGGCGAAGGCTAATCTGTGTACGCGATGTTGCCTGGTGAGTCGTGGTCCCGTTGCTGCTCGTCTTGGCCTTAATTCATATTCTCTCAATTTGTTTTTAACCGTGTGATCACTGATCCTAACCTGGTAAGTTCTTCTTAGTGCATTTTGTAAATTCCTAGCTGTAGTTGTACGGTTTCTTAAAGTTTGCAACCGCAAAAATCAATCATGTACTGCTGTTGTGGCCCTAGGCCTGCCTTGACCAGGACGTCTTGAGAATGCCTCAGTATCCCTATACCGTCTGAACACTCTACGTACTGACGATTGGGTAACATTTAAAATCTGAGCAATGCGGACTAGATTGTATCCCTCAGTTGATAGAATAACAGCAGTTTGTGACTCAGCATTTGTCAAATGTCTAGTAAGGCGTCTGTTGTTTTCGTATGGTCAACAATCGAATAGTCGTGCCATTGATAAGTAAAAAATATAGCATTTTGCAGTTGTAGAGAAGACCATCAGAATAAATGATAACGAACCACATAAAACTCAGATCTGCTAGAATTTGCATAAAAAAGATTTAATGTTTTTAGTACTAAATATCTTAGTTTACCAATTTTATGAATAAAGTATTTTGTACAGGGTTTTCAAAATATGCGATAATTGTTTTGAGTAGTGTACTTTAACGCTTTAACAATAAAGTAAAGGAAAGGAAGCAACATAATATTACATACGTTATTAAAAATCAGAGAGAAGTGTACATACTACAAATATGTATCAACATTACAGAATAAATACAATACTTACTTCTTGACGATTTAACCCCAGAAGATAAACAGTGTTAATGTTGTTACCTAATGAGAATATTAAAAAAAAACCGAAAAATGTCATGTCTTGTGTTTCTTTTTTGTTTTATTAATTATTTTGTGTTATATTAATGGTAAAAAAATATTAAAAAATTATAATTTTACACTTTTCACAGATTTTTATTTTGACTCGACATGTTTCGCAACACAGTTGCTTCTTTAATAAAAAGGGTTGGTATTGCTATAAGAGGGATTAAAACAGCTGTAAAATGAGGTGCCTATTTTGCCATTTAAATTTTAGAAGTTATTCCACCCATGCTCAGAGCGTTAAATAAAAACGATTGAAAATAGCTAATAGCAGTATCCCCTTCAATAATTTAGTTCCTGTGTCTAAGCATTTTTTACATAATATATAAGTGCTCAAAACAACGTTATTTTATTCTCGTTTGGCCATCCTGTGTATATTTAATCAGTCTTTTTTCAAAAAATATTTTTTACTATCTACTACCTACTTATAGCTTTGTTATGAGTTATTACCTTCAAGTTTTTCTTCGTGTTTATTATACCTATGTATGGATAAACTGGTCAATCTATCGGTTTGGTAGCCACATATTTCACAGATGCATACTCGTGGTCCCTGTTTCTCTTCCTTATGTTTATACTTATGCACGGAAAAAGTACTCGATTTGTTGGTTTGGTAGCCGCATATTTCACATATGAATAACTGTGGTCCTTCTTTTTTTCTATTTTCTCTATTCCTATGACCTATTACGTGGAATCTAAAATGCCCCGGTTTGACAGTTTTATAATCACAATCTGGACACTGAAGTTCTTTTATTTCTTCCGATTTTTCGCGGTTTTTCCCCCTTTTGGCATATATTTGGTAGGATGGTTTGGAAACATTTATATTCTTGTATTCTTCAGGCATGTTTACAAACTCTCTGTCTACAATCATTTTTGAATAATTTAAAACCGGATAGAAGAATATCAATGGGAAAAGATTTTTTGGTACAAAACCGATAAAAAAGTTAACTATGGATTGTATGTATTGGTGAAAGAGCGAAAAAACTTGAACACTAAAAATTATTTTTCAATTTAAGTAATTAGCAATTTACAAAATGCGAATGGAATAATTCTGACATAAAAGAAATGGTAAATCGCGCAAAAAAAAATTCATATATTATTAGATGTCGAAACTTTAGGGTCCCTAGATCACGAAAACAGGGTTTTCATTTACGTCGGTCAGTGTGTTAGCTCGAAAGCTTTAGTATATTTGGGTTATACAGGGTGTCCGGGAAAATGTGGGAAATCTCCCGGATATGAAAAAAAAAAACACGTGAAAAGAATGCTACAAGTTCAGATAAACTTTTTTCGTATCGGCCTCCTCTTTGGAGATATGGGCTCCCAAAGAGCTCCCATGGAATTAAGTTTTTGACACATAATTATTAAACCAACGGGTATATTTCAATTTTTTTTTTCATATGATGTATACCAGGTAAGACCCTTCAAATTACTCACAGCTGCAGGGACGGACTAGCTGTGACACTAATGTGCCCATTTTTATTACGCCCTGTATGATAAAAACTGTGGACAACTAAAAATTAGGTCATTTCGCTAATCCTATTTATTTACATCATGTATTTAGCGTATTTCGAAAAAAAAAACCTTTTTGTCAAAAAATTAAAATTTAAATTTTACTTGCTTAGTCAAAAACTTCCTAAGGGGGGTCAACATGGGCTCCGTGAAGTTTGATACACTCGCGGGCACGACGAATTGAGGACTGCTGTAACCGCCACAATAACCCAGCTTTGTTCCTTAATGTTTTTTGTTCCAAATGACATTTTTCCGAAAAGGGTTAGGATTAGGGACATGAATGAAGAGTACTTAATTTTTAGTCAATAGTTAAAGGTATGTAAAAAACGTTGTCCACAGTTTTTATCATACAGGGCGGTAAAAAAATGGTCACATTAATGTCACAGCTAGTCCGTCCCTGCAGCTGTGAGTAATTTGCAAACACTTTCTTGGATAGTAATTTGAAGGGTCTTACCTGGTATACCTACATCATATGAAAAAAAATTGAAATATACCTGTTGGTTTAATAATTATGTGTCAAAAGCTTAATTCCTAATTATTAAGAACTAAAATAGTCAAAATTTTTATTTCTTCTTGCTCTATGCGCTAGGGTCAAAATCAAAATTTAGTAAAAAGCATTTTAAAAAAAAAATATTTCTAAAATAAGAACTAATTTAACAAACGCTGTTTTTGTTGAACTAATGCACAACAAATTAACGGAAATCGGTAAAATATAAACCCGGTAAACCACTTACTAGAGCTTCATATTTTACCGAGCAAAAATTTCCAACTTAAATAAACTTTATCATGAGATGACAATTTTCAATCTTTTGGAAAAAACCTCACCTTTCGAAGACCATAATATTGTCAAAACAACATTTTTCAAAAAACTACCTCCGTGACATTAATTTATTTGGTAAAATTTGAAGCTATCGTTATTTAACCCATAAATAGTTACCTTTAATTTTTTCTTTATGTTTATACTTATGCATGTATAAATTGTTCGCTCTGTCAGTATGATAACCACATGTTTCACATGTGAATACTCGCGGTCCCTCATTCTCTCTTTTTTCTTTATTCTTATGACGTACCATGTGTAATCTAAAGTGACCCGTTTTGACAGTTTTGTAATCACAATCTGGACACTGAAGTTCTTTGAGATCTTCAGGTTTTTCGCGGTTTTTGCCTCTCTTGGCGTACATTTGGTAAGGTGGCTTGCGGAAGTTCATAATCTTGAATTCTTCAGGCATTTTTTCAAACTCTTTTTCTAAAATAATTATTAAAACTGGATTTAAAAAAATATGCTAATTTTTTTTAAATTATTAGGTTTTTAGACTGAATAGTAGTAGTAGTAGTAGTAACAAGATTTATTTAGCAATGTGCTATAATTTAACAAGTTATATAAAATATTTGAACTAATTTAACAATATCATCTGTAAAAAGTTTTTATCAGTCACTATTTTGTTTTTTAAATAAATAATTTTTCAATGATTTTTTTAAATTTTTCAGAGGTCTGTGATTTAATTAAAATATTTAAGTTATTATATTTACTTAATCCTTTATTGAAAACCGATTTATGTGTCAAATGTTTTGATACCCTACCTAGACAAAAATCTTTATTATACCTGGTTGAATAGTTATGATTTTCAAAATTTTGAGTTATAAAATCTTTCAAATGAGAAGGCAGTAAGTTATGTTGTATTTTAAAAATAAAAGTACAAATGAAAAGAAATATTAAATTTTTAACATTTAACCACTGAAGTTTCTCTAACATTAAATTTATTTTCGTATATTTATCCACATTTAAAATTATACGCATAGCTTTATTTTGCAAAACTTGGAGTCTATTAAAGACCCAATTATTTGCTGTCTATAAAATAGTTGAACAATATAAAAAATGAGGTAAAATTATAGTGTTATAAATTGTTTTTCGTGAAAATAAACTTAAATTTTGACTAATTATTTTTAAATAATTAATTTTTTTTCCAATTTTAGATACCAGATTTTCAAAATGTAATTCAAATTTTAATCTAAAATTACTCCCAAATATTTAAGATAGGGTATAATTTCTAATTTTTCATCATCAACAAAAATATTTATATCTGTATTAATCACGTTATTTCCAATAACCATAAATTTTGTTTTAGAAACATTTACTTTTAATTTATTTATCTTTAACCAGTTTGATATAGTTTTTAATTCAAAATTTAAAATGTCTATACAATCAAGAATATTTTTACCCTTTATATATAATAAGGTATCATCAGCAAACATTTAAATAAAACTTTTTTTTTAACATTTGGCATATCATATATATAAAGAATAAACAATAATGGACCCAAAATGCTACCTTGTACCCCAATATTATTATATTCCTTTTTAGAAAAAATATTATCAATTTTTGTATTTTGCTGCCTATTACTTAAATAATTTTGAAACCATTTATAAACAACTCCCCTTACATAATCCATACTGATATAATTTTTTTAATAATTTAGCCCTATCAATTGTTTCGAATGCACGTTTAAAATCCAAAAATACTGCCAATACAACTTTATTTTTGTCAACGCTTCGCTTCCAATTTTCAATTACAGACTGGATTGCCGTTTCTGCTGAATATCCTTTTCTACAACCTCCTTGCATATTTACTAAGATTTTGTTTTCTTCAATAAATTCTAGTATCTGTTCATAAACTGTCATTTCTAATAATTTTTCAATATCCCATAATATATTTATTGGCCTCATTTCACAGCTTTTTTTGTATTTTTAATTTTTGGAACTGGTGTTATAATAGAACATTTTAGATCTTCAGGTATTTCTCCATATTTTAGGCAGGTATTGATTAATCTTAATATAATTTCACCTGAGCTTGTAAAAGTTTCTTTCATTATTTTTTTTGATAAAATTTCACTATAATTATTGTTTGATTTGAGTTTGTTAATTTTAAATTTTAATTCTTTTAATGAAACTTCTCGGAATTCTTCAATGATATTGGAACATGTAGCAATTTTAGGACATAATATTTCATTTCCAACCTCGATATCATCAACTATTTCTTTAATAGAATTAGATGAAACTTATTTCATTCGACAATTAAGGAATGAATATTTATTTGCTCATGTTTTTTTACAAAACATACCCCAGAGGGTGTAGAACAGTGCCGGAGTTTACAATACTATACTTAATTATCATCCGTGTTTAGTTGAAAATTACAGTTTACAAAATAACATTTATGATAAGAATAACCTAAAAGTGAAATAAAAAAGATACCTATATCAAATAATTTTCAAATACTCAATAAAACTTAATCAGACTAAAAATTGATTAGTGAAATATAAGAGACAAATGACAACAGATATAGAAACATAAAAGAAAGACACATAATTTAAAAACTTAAAAATAATAGCGACAGGTTTAAAACCTAGCATTCAATGCCTAGCGTTGATCTGCTTAAAAGAACAAAAAATCATATTAACGTATAATCACAAACATGTTAGTAATTTATACAGCTACAAAAACATTTAAAGTTAATAAGCATTGTATTGACTGTTTATCAAGATCGTTGAAGAATTCATTAATACTATAAAACGTCTTACTGACTAGATATTTTTTAAGGCACATTTCAGTTTAATCTTTGGTAAATTTCTAATTCTATCTTGAAAGCAGTTAAAATTTTTTATAATACAGTGTTTTACATTTTTTTGCAAGTACGTAAAATTGTACTTCTCAGGTAGGTACTAGATCACTTTTCTGGCGAGTATCGTGATTATCTTTTACGTCGCAGTCCGCGAAAAGATCTCGGTTTTCAGACACAAACATTACCGAGTCCAGAATGTACATTCCTACCACTGTCAAAATATTTTTTTCAATAAAGATGGATTTACAGCTTTCCCGTTGTTTCATTTTAAAGATATTTCGATGTACCTTTTCTGCAGGACCATGATTTTGTGAATGGCAGGCGAATCACCCCAAAATATCACACCATATCTCAATCTAGACGGGCTATATGCATGAAAAGCAGTTATGGCAACCCATGTACCTACTTGATCAAAAATTACAGGCAGAGCATAACAGTATCTAGATATACTGCTTGTTCTGCTGCTTGTTCTGAAGGTGCGCCTTCTAATTTAACCTTTCATCAATCTGCATACCTAAGAAACGCATATACTGTTTACTGCCCTCAACTCCTCACCATTAAAGTTGCGTGTAACGTAATTTTCTGCCCTGTCCTCAAAGACGACAGTCTGCCTGCGTTTTTGTCACATTCAGCAACAGATCATTCTCTGAAAAATATAGATCTAGGGCCTCTATAGCAGTATTGACTTTATAAACAAGGATTTCCTTATTTTCTTCACTAAATATGATAAATGTATCATCGGCATGCATTATAGTGTATTCATCGGAGACATCCGGGAGCTTATTCGTGTATAAAATATAGAGGACAATGACATAAGGGCAATAAACTAAAAGAATGTCGGTATTATCCATTCCAGAATAACCCAGTATTGGTCTAGCGCATTGTTTCTTAATCTTTTTAGTGTCGCGACCCCCTGAAGAGCCACAAAATAAATCAAAAAGCCTTACGATACCCTCACTACTACTTACAGGGTTTTTCCGTATATTTTGGAGCACCCCTGGAGCTTTTATTTGAAGACCTAGAAAAAACTTTAAATTACCAAAGTTGCATGATTTCTCCTGAACTGCCAGAATTTGTTATCGGACAAAACAAATGAACATCGTAAATTTGTTTAATAATGCCAATGTTGATTTTTTTGAATGGAATACCCTGTATATTAATTTTTTTTTAAATCCTCACTCGTTTCTGATTCCAAATATGTATATATGTTATATGTTTACTTGAGTCGTTTGGGCAAAATTTCATTTCAAAATATTGCGGATTAGAAAATCTATATTGGTGTGAGAAAAACATGCTAGAACATAAAGCTTATTCAGTAACAATAATTAATATAAATAATGATACTAATTTATGAAACAAACAAATAACATAAAGTCGCCACAGTGGTTCTTTTCCCGTGCGTCATCACTTTTACGTCATCAAAATCGTATGAATCAAATCAAAATTACGAGACGAAAAAAGTCAAAACTAAGTTAAGTTCATAAAATGGACGTGCCTGCCTACCGTTTGACGTACCTACATAATATCACGAAAAATTATTATTTACTTTAAGTTTTGCCCGGCATTCTCTATTATCTAAAAGAAATTGACAAACAAATGTTTATACATTTAATACTATTTTTAAAGCTTAAAATCTACAAAAGTTTGGTGTTTTATTGACTATTAAAATCGCAAAAGTCAAATTTTTAACATCCTTTCATTTAAGGGAATTTAGCCACTGCCGTAAACGTTTCAAAGAACTTTCACGGTTAGAATATTTAAAATAAATAAATTAGTTATTATAAAAATCCATAAATACTTACCGCCAAAACAGATGGTGGGTATAATTACCTCTAAAAAGAACTATTTTTAGAAGCAGGAACAGTTCTAAGGCATACAGATTTACAAAATACGAATTAGATTGGCAGATCAAAATAAGGTTGACAATGACGTTCTAAAATACAACGGTTGTCAACTAAACAAATAAAGAAAGTAATTAACTGACGTTTATAGTTTTATCCTTGTCTAGCACGTTATATTATTGCGGAATTTTGGAGACGTTCTTTTATGATTTTAAACAAACTTGTTACTGTAATAAACAAGGATGCAGAGTTATTAACCACGTCGAGTCCTGATCGTTGATTGATGACGCACGGGCAAAGATCCACTGTGGCAACTTTATATACATATTTGGAATCAGAAAAGAGTGAGGAGTTAAAAAAAATAATTAATATACAGGGTGTTCCATTAAAAAAAAGCGACATTGGCATTATTAAACAAATTTACGATGTTCATTTGTTTTGTCCGATAACAAATTCTGGCAGTTCAGGAGAAATCATGCAACTTTGGTAATTTAAAGTTTTTTCTAGATCTTCACATAAAAGCTCCAGGGGTGCTCCAAAATATACGGAAAAACCCTGTACATTAATAACATGACCAAACGCGTGTTTGCACTTGCCACAAATATCGACGAGCGATCAGTTTATGCCCTCTGCTCCCACATCTTTCCCTGATTAAGAAACGATGGCGATGATCCCTAGCGTAACAAATACGAGTATAATAATATTAATTTGAAGAAATAGTCCATGCTTAGTTAAAAGTATGAAAACAAAGAAAATATGCTTATACAGTGTCACCAGTAAAGTCCGCATCATATGGGATTTTTTTATTAATAACTTTATTCGAAATTTGACTTTGGATGAAGTTCTGCATCGATCGAGATGAAAATTAAGCAAAAAATAGTAGTCACGTGATTCACATTATCTGTCAAATTTTAATTTTTTCCAAAAAATAATTCAAAAGTTTCTGAAAATATCGAAAAAAGTTATAAGAAAAAGTTTTTTTGAATGCAGTTTCTAGCCCACATGGAAAATTTCAGCTGCATAAGATAATTTTGATTTTTTATCTATATTTTGTAAATTGCACCACTTTTGCAAAATAGGACTCAACGCAACCTGCATAAAACTTGTCAGTTTTGACAAGGCTTTATTTTAGATACATTTTCTTTAAAGTAGCGCCATATTAAATGTGTGTTTTTCTACAAAATCAAAATTGGGCTATTAAAATTTGGTCACATGCGATGCAAAGTTTATTTGTTTTTGACCCCGAATAAGGTAACTTCATAAAATAAATATTTTTGAAAATCTAGTTTGTGTCTGAAAGTAATACACCTTAATATTAAGACAAAAATAACACAGTGTAAAGTATTTTTTAAGTGGAAAATAAATTTTAGTTTAACTTAACGTAAAGTTTATCTATTTTCAACGATTTAATTTAAAACCAGGGTTCGAAAATATCATGATATTTATATAAATATCAATATATCGGATATATATCGATATATATCGGATATATATCGAAATGTTGATATTTATGTTGTATTTTTTCTGAGCATATATTTCCCAATCCCAAGTAAATAATAAATGATACAAAGATAATATAGATAATTTATATTTTTAATACAGAATTAAAAAATAATAATTCTATTAAAAACGAATAAAAACAAAATGACAAATGTTATAAAAACAACAAAACATTAATTGTAAAATCTAAAACATAATTTTAAACAACAAAACAAAAATAGAAATTTAGTTTTTAAAACTAATTAGTGATTCATCATCTGAATCAGATGATACAGTCTCTGGTGCAGGGGCCATCTCCCAGATCCAGTCTAAATGACATGCTTTGGTCCCAGTTTCTTGATTTAAATATTTAAATAAAAAAAACAGGTTTAGATGCTTGTCCTTGCATTTCCTTCTTGCATGTTTTACACCTGGCCCAATTACCACTGTTCTTTGTTGCTCTTTGGCATGTTAAACGATTTTAAAAAGCACTTAAAACTTTTAGTGAAACAACTGCACGACGCGACTACGCTCTTGTTTTTACTAACGAATAATAAAATGAACATACTTGGGAACTTGGGAATTACCGATCCGAAACGCGGGGATTTACACGGTTCGGAACTGAGCAGTGGAGATTTCCCCGAATTGTTTGTTATGCTTTCACCGACGGCATACTTTTGCGATTATTTTATGAGTATATCTTTACGTTTTTTTTCAGCGTCGTAGATTTTTGTGTTATAAATATCCATGATATATATCGGTTTATAAATATCGTGATATATATCGTGATATATATCGGGATATATATCGCTGATATATATCCTTCGAACCCTGTTTAAAACCCCTTTACTTTATTTTTTATTTATTTACTTTCAGGCAAAAACTACGTTTTCAAAAATACTTATTTTATTAAGTTACCTTATACAGGTTCAA
Source organism: Polydrusus pterygomalis (assembly GCA_963969555.1). Classification (NCBI taxonomy): domain Eukaryota; kingdom Metazoa; phylum Arthropoda; class Insecta; order Coleoptera; family Curculionidae; genus Polydrusus; species Polydrusus pterygomalis. Next base: position 74,504,656 of record OZ018380.1, on the reverse strand, counting down.
AAACAAATAAACTTTGCATCACATGCGACCAAATTTTAATAGCCCAATTTTGAGTTTATAGAAAAACATACATTTAATATGGCGCTACTTTAAAGAAAATGTATCTGAAATAAAGCATTGTCAAAACTAAGAAGTTTTATGTAGGTTGCGTCGAGTCCTATTTTGCAAAAGTGGTGCAATTTACAAAATATGGGTAAAAAATCAAAATTATCTTATGCAGCTGAAATTTTGCAAGTAGGATAGAAACTGCATTTAAAAAAACTTTTTCTTATAACTTTTTTCGATATTTTCATAAATAACCTCACTTTTGAATTATTTTTTGGAAAAAATTAAAATTTGACAGATAATGCGAATCAAGTGACTACTATTTTTTTTTGCTTAATTTTCATCTCGATCGATGCAGAACTTGATGCCAAAGTCAAATTTTGAATAAAGCTAATAATAAAAAAAATCCATATGATGCGGACTTTACTCTGGTGACACTGTACACAGTGTGTCCGAAATTCAAGTCTCTATATGGGTATCTCGCTTAATAGATGAGATAGAAAGTTGGTTAAATGGGAAATATTTTAGAGAATTTAATGCCGATCTCGAATCCATTTTCAAAATTATTAAAAGTTTTGTAGTTTTTCACTTATTAAACAAAAACTAAAAATGACGCATTTCGTTTTTTTTAAATAGGGGCTTACCGGTTAATTTGACATATCCCAAAGTGTTACATTCTTGAGACACTTTTTAGGGAAGAACATTTCTGTAAAAAAAAAAAATGCAGATTGTCTTTTGTTTGTGAGTTACCCACAGTAACTTTGTTATTTCTTATGGCGGCCATCTTGGATTTATACATCAAATTATTTCTATTTGAATTACCTTTTAAACGATGTGCCACGTGCTACCAAAATTTTGGAGAAATACTCTCAAATTATTAAAAAAACAGCTTTATCGTTAACTTGGCAACAGCGCATGCATCTAACATAGCAGATAGTAATTAAACCATTTAAAGCACCTCTTAAACCTTCATTTTTTTAGAATACAGTTTCTTACAAGATCCTTAAATTCTGAACCTGACCTAACCTAACCAATACCAAGTAGGATAACTTAAACAGCCTGCAACTAATTTAGTTATTAAAAAATGGCAAGATAAGATACATTCATAAACGATCTAAGATAATAAGAACATCAGAAGAGTTTTAAAAAACTGTCAGAATTGTCACAGTGTTAATGGCCGACATTTTAACCATTTAAATTAATAGATTCGAAAAACGAATTTTTAAATTCTTATATCGTTTATGAATGTATCTTATCTTGCCATTTTTTAATAACTAAAAAACTAAATTAGTTGCAGGATTGATAAATAATGTTTTTTGTTTTAAGTTATCCTACTTGGTTTTGGTTAGGTTAGGTCAGGTTCAGAATTTAAGGATCTTGTAAGAAACTGCATTCTAAAAAAATAAAGGTTTAAGAGGTGCTTTAAATGGTTTAATTACTATCTGCTATGTTAGATGCATGCGCTGTTGCCAAGTTAACGATAAAACTGGTTTTTTAATAATTTTAGAGTATTTCTCCAAAATTTTGGTAGCATGTGGTACATCGTTTAAAAGGTGATTCAAATAGAAATAATTTTATGTATAAATCCAAGATGGCCGCCATAAGAAATAACAAAGTTACTGTGGACCACTCACAAACAAAAGACAATCTGCATTTTCTTTTTGTACAGAAATGTTCTTTCCTAAAAAGTGTCTTAAGAATGTAACACTTTGGGATATGTCAAACTAACCGGTAAGCCCCTATTTAAAAAAAAAGGAATGCGCCATTTTTAGTTTTTGTTTAATAAGTGAAAAACTACAAAACTTTCAATAATTTTCAAAAAGGATTCGAGATCGGCATTAAATTCTCTGAAATATTCCCCATTTAACCAACTTTCTATATCATCTATTAAGCGAGATACCCATATAGAGACTGGAATTTCGGACACACTGTATATTATTATGCTTCCTCAACAAGTTTATTATAAATGTTAACGCTCGATCTAACGCCAAAGACTTTTTGCCTTTCTTTTTGTTCCCATACTATTATAATAGTTTATTTTTTTTAAAACGCAGAAAAAAGGCTGTCAAAACTACTCTACTTTCTAACATACATTTATCTTTTTGAACCCAACCAGAGCTAGGCCAATGGTATATCATAAAGCAATTTGAACCCAACCAGAGCTAGGCCAATGGTATATCATAAAGCAATTTGAACCCAACCAGAGCTAGGCCAATGGTATATCATAAATCAAGGAGTTATTTAAACATCCGCAGCCTGTAAGTTTTTACAGGTGGGGCAAAATTTGTAGACAACTAGTGATTTTTGCACTATTACAGCCATTGTTAACAAAAGTAGGTATTAGTTTACTACACAACACAAATATCCAATAATATCCCAAAACACAGAAAATTAGAAACCGTTTAAAGGCCCCATTCACTGAGCGATTACCGAACAACTAAATTTTGAGATAAAATTGCTTAAAGTTAGCAGTGAGGTTTTAGTACCCAGTAATACGTGTACAAACTTGGGGCTAACTATTGACGATATCAAAGGTTCAATAGGCATGATCATATCTCTTATGGAACTGTTATTACAAGCTTAAAATATTGTATATATTCAAAGGGAGTCTTCGACAACTGATGTTATAGACCAGGGTCGATAATAATTTTTGAAACCAAAAAAAATAATAGTAGGATGAAACCCATTGGAAAAGGAAGAGAATATAACAAAAATTAAAGGAAAAATAAATAACGGGCGATCCGAGGTCGGGAAGGAAGGGGGGGGGGGGGGGTTTAAGGGTAGAAAACGATTTATCTCGATTTCCGGCAAAACTACAAGTCCTATGAAAAAACGTTAAATGGCAAAGTTGTAGGTAATAAAAAGATTTACAACTTTCGTATTTGCACCTTTTTCACATAACCTCAAAATGTATGTGAAAAATTCAAATAACCAAGTTTTTGGTTTTTTATTTTTAACTTTTACAAAAAAAAATTTTTATACGCCGAATTTGGTGAAAACTTTCCTTTTTATGTCCCAAACACACTGTAAGTTTTTTGATTTAAAATATTTATTTCGGGATTTATTTTTTAACCTTATTTTGACTTAATATCGAAAAAGCAACCAAATTTTCAATTGAAAATTCTCACGTCAAAATATCCGCTTTTTTAAAAAAGTCGGTGGGCTTTTTGTTCGATGAAATCTCTACTTTCAGATGGTGTAAAAAAAATATACATTACTACTGTAAATGTTCTCAAAAAATGCAAAAAACTCGAATCCGAATTTTTTTTTTAATCATTATGTACAATTTTGAGCTATTAATTAAAATTTATACTTTAATTACTCGAAAAACATAAGATTCCATGTTACATTGATAAGCAAAAAAATTACAAATCCATAAAACATAAAGATCGCATAAAACATGCGTAAATAGTTGATCTAAATATAATAATTAAAGGTAGGATTTAAAGGGGAATTGAATTGAATTGAGAACATTTACCATAGTAATGTATATATTTTTTTACACTATCAAAAAGTAGAGATTTCAACGAACAAAAAGCCCACCGACTTTTTTAAAAAAGCAGATCTTTTGACGCGAGAATTTTCGATTGAAAATTAGGTTGCTTTTTCGATATTAAATCAAAATAAGGTTAAAAAATAAATATTTTAAAACAAAAAAATTATAGTGTGTTTGGGACATAAAAAGGAAAGTTTTCACCAAATTTCGTGTATATAAAAAATTTTTTGTAAAAGATAAAAATAAAAAACCAAAAACTTGGTTATTTGAATTTTTCACATAAATTTTGAGGTTGTGAAAAAAGTGCAAATACAAAAGTTGTAAATCTACAACTTTGCCATTTACCGTTTTTCCATAGGACTTGTAGTTTTGCCGGAAATCGAGATAAATCGTTTTCTACCCTTAAATACTCCCCCCACCCCCCTTCCCGACCTCGGATCGCCCGTATTTTTCCTTTCATTTTTGTTATATTCTCTTCCTTTTCCAATGGGTTTCATCCTACTATTATTTTTTTTCACTTTTTACCATTTTCAAAGGCTTCAGAACTGGTCTATTAGTAACGTTTGTGCAATATAGGTATTTTAGTCTCTTTGATAATATTGTTGTCAAATATTTTGGCCCGCACTTACTATTAAAGGCAGAAAGTACAAAACCTGTATTGAAGTTTTTTATGGTGCACGAAAACTTGATCATGTGGCTCTGCTTCTTAAGGATTCTGGCTGGTTGACCTTAGATGAAAAATATCAGAAGCAGTTTATTACATTACCTGAAAAACTATTATCATCTGGTCAACCCTCATATCATGGTAACAGATTGATAAGAGGTGAAGACATCCACAATAGAACCACTCGCTATTAACAGCGACCCGTCACTCCTCTGCCATGTCGCACAGTTTAACAAAATGTTCATATGCTTTCCTGTATTTTTTTACAGGTCTTTCAGGCAATAGTTAAAGACTTATTGCGCTAGTTGCTTCTTTTATTTAAACTGCATTCATTTTCTCTCACAAATGCAAATTTTTTGACTCAACCGACTCGTCAAAAAGTGTATTTTCTCTTGGTACAAAAAAAAAACTATTACTGAACTTTAACAAGCAATGATTTTTTACCTTTTTCATGCCGTCGACTATGTAGTTTCAAGTTCGTTTTATTCTTCGTCACATACTCGCAATCTTTACAATCAAAGAATTTTGGAGGCGCAAGAAGGTTGGAGGTTTGATTATGACGAATAATATGCACTCTCATATGACCGCTGTGTTGTGTTCGATAGCCACATATCTTACATATAAGTATAGCCTTTGGGGTGTCGCTATATTGAGTAAGACATGGTAATATATTTTTTTCTACGGGAACAGTTTTATTGGGGACCAATATTTGTATATAATTTTCATTGGCTTGGGCTGCAGAACCTTTTCCCTTTGATTCGTTTGGATTTAAATACTCGCAGTAACTAAAAAAAGTGCAATAACTATTTAGAGAAACACATAACTGGGTTTTAAAATATATTTTAACTGCATATTATTATTGTTTAAAGGGTACAAGGTAATGGTAGGTGTCAAAGTAGCTTACAGAGGTGGTCTAATTCAAGGGGATTTAAACAAAGAAGGTGGTAAAATATGAATCTGAAAAAAATGTTGTTGACAATATTTAGTTTTATATCATTAACAATATTGATTTAAAGTAGTTAAAGAGGTGGGGGTAAGGAGGGATGAAATTACATTTATATCCAAATGTTCATTGATACGCCGTTTTTCGGGTTATTGCGATCAAGTAAAGTAATTTCCATTAATATACCGGGTGTTTCGCTAATGTCGGCCAGCTGTATCTTAGAAAGTATTGTTCATACATTTTCGGGAATTTTTTTTTATAGGTAAGCCGGTAAAAGTGAAACACTGGAAATTATTGCCGCTAGAGGGCGTAACTGATGGGACAAAATGTCTGCTGTTGTCAAGAATTCAAGTTATTTTTAAAATACCCCATTAAGGTACTGTTTTGATATCAAGAATTGAAACGAATAAACTCGCGAATAAAGATACAAAACGCGGTTTTCACCAAAATATTGGTATTCCTAGGACTTTCAAAAATATTATAAAGAAAGTATACTTATCGTTCGGTTAATTTTTTTAAAGAAAATTGAGAAAAACTAAAACTTATACAAAGCGCCCTCTATAGTCTATACAACAAAGAAGATAGAAAGTGTTCGTTCGTTCGTCGCGGACGGACGTGTTTTAATCGCTCCGAGCTATTTATAAAGTTTTATATTGTGCATATACTTAGAAATCTAAAATGACTGATGAAAGTGACGGGTGTAATAATGTTCCAAAAATTAGGCACAAAAACAATTCACAACCGAAGATTAGAAGCCTTTCAGTAGGATCAAACAAGCTATCGAAAGCAGACATTAACAAAATTATTGGCATTGAATCTACAAAAAAGGGAAATTCCATCTCGACAATTACTGATAAGAAAGCCACGACCCAAGTAAACAAACAGGACATTGACCTTCATGGGCAAGTAAATAAAGCAAATATCAACATACCAGGGATGTCTGATGAGTGTTTTTCTGACTTAAAAAATCTAGAAAAAAGCACTGACATTTTCAATGCAAGAAAATCAATTTTTAGAACACCGCCAAAAGTAAATGAGGCTGAAGGATATGCTCAAAAAAGACCGAGATCTGAATCCAGTCCTGCTAGTGTGAAGGACCGACAAAAAATTCGGAAACATGGGGAAATTAGTTACAGCCATAACCACGAAGATAATGCAATTTTGACCATTGCCAATCAAAACCAATGTCAACAAAATAAAACAAATGACAACCTTATAGAAGCAGCATTAGAAGCCTTGGAGAACCTTTACACGTTTTCCGAAAAAACTCACTTTGAAGGAAATGACTTTACGGCAATGAGAAAAGCCTGTTTTCAACTCAACAAAACTATTACCGGCCTTGCATATGAACTGGGACGGCTTGAAAAGGAAAATAAAATGCTAAAAGAAAGGGAAATATGGAAAAAAAATCAAGCTGATATGGACAAAGAAAACATAGCCTCCCAAGGACACATAGATAGTCATAAACAGATTGAAACCCAAAAACAAAAGCCTACATACGCTACAAAAGCCCAACAACAACTATTAAATAATGTACCACAAACTCCAGAATCAAAAAGACAAAATACTTGGACTACACCAAAATTTCATAAAAAGCTGGAAACAATTGTACGGATTAATAATGTAAACGACCCCAAGGAAACCACTCGTCAGCTAAAAAATGAGTTAAAACCAAATGATATAGGAGGCGGTTTTAAAAATATCAGACATTTAAAGGATGGAGCAATTGTGATTGAAAGTTGTAATGAATTACAACAACAAAAACTCAAAAAGACATTGCAAAGCAAGCAAAACATTAAATTAAAAGATTTTGATGAACTAGACCCAATGTTTGTCATAACGGGAATTGAAAAGGGCTACAGTGACGAAAACTTTATAAACGAACTGGTAAGGCTAAATCAAGAAATAGAGGTAGAACTAAAGGATAAAATAACGAATAAAATTAAGGTAATTACAAAAAAACCATGCAGAAACCCTTTGAAAGAAAACTGGGTCCTTCAAGCTCCCGCAGATATTGCAAAATGGTTTCTAAAAAGAGAAACAGTTAATTTTGATCTGGTAAAGGTTTACGTCCAGGAACATATTAATTTAGCAATCTGTTTTAAATGCTCTGGTTTCGGACACGTAGCAAAGTACTGCAGAGAAGGGCTGTGCTGTCATAAATGCGGGGAAGCACACGCTGGCAAGGATTGTCGGACAATACAATGGAAATGTCCAAACTGTAGTAAAATGAAATACAAGCCGGAAGAAGCTATACACTCCGCAAGGGATATCAAATGCCCAATATATCAAAGAAGACTGTCACTTTATCGGAACCATATAAATTATGCCAGTTCTTTTTTAACACAGGCGTAGAAAATATGACACATACAAAAAATTGTGATCAAAAAGTTTCGAACAAAAAACTGATGAGCATAATTCACCAAAATGTTCAATCGATTGGGAACTCAATAGACCGAATTAATGACATGATGAAAGCCAATTTAAACTGCAAAATTTTGTGTTTAACCGAACATTGGAAAAGTGATGACCAGCTGAAAAATTACACAATAGACGATTTTAGCCTAGTGTCAAAGTTTTGCCGGGAAGAGGGAAGACATGGTGGATCTTCCCTGTATGCTAGGAAAAACCTAAAATGTAAGGAAAGGTTAGACATTACGAAAATGGCAATAAGTGGAGTATTTGAATGTGTAGCAATAGAATGTAATTTGGGGAAGATGGAAACTATTATTATTGGCATATATAGACCACCCTTAGGGGACAGTACTATTTTTTTGGATAAAATAGAATTCTTGCTAACAAAAATCTTTCAAGAAAATAGGTTAATTATTATTACAGGTGATTTTAACATAGAACTTCTAAATGAGAATAAAACGAAAATAGAACTACTTTCCATATTAAACTCATTTAACATTTATTAAACTATTTTTGAAAATACTCGAATATCGAGAAATAGTGCTAGCTGTATAGATAATATCTTCACAAATGCGGAATACTTTAAAACTGGGGTATTTGAGAACTTTGTATCTGACCATACTGCACAGAAGATTGAGCTTGAGATTAATTTAACTACAGAAAATCCTTCTGTACATACTAGATTCTTCAATGAGGAAAACAAACTCAATTTTTTGAGCAGTTTAAATAAACAAGACTGGCTGGAAGTATATAGGGTAGAAAAAAGTAATGTCAATAAACAATGGAATATTTTTATGAATACGGTATTGGCCTTATTTAATCAGAGTTTCCCTCGAAAACTTATAAATAAAAAACCACGTAAAAAACCTCCTACAGATATAACCTTGTTAGAATGTAAACGCAGACTGGATAATTTATTATTGCTCTCTAGATTTGATTTAAACTATAAACAACGATATAATGAAGAAAAAAAAGTATATGATTCAATATTAATATCAATAAAAAAAGAAAGGTATGCAAGTCGCATAAGAAACTCAGATAATAAGACAAAATGTATGTGGACAATTTGCAGAGAGATTACAGGAAAAAATTCTGTTTTTTCTGAAATTAAGGTAGAGGGAAACTCTGAAGATATAGGGAATAGGTATAATGAATTTTTATTATCAGTTGTTCCAGAACTTTTAAATAATCTAAGAGATATACCGTTTTCTAGTAACATAAATAGCAATGTACAATCAATGTTTTTGAAACCTGTACGGCCAAACGAAATTGTGGAAATTGCTAGCAAATTAAAAAATAAGCACAGCAGTGGTATAGATGAACTTCCAACAAGTATTGTAAAAATGGCAACTCCAGTATTAAAAAATATACTGTCATATATAATCAACAATTCTTTTAGCTTTGGAGTGTTTCCAGATAACTTAAAAACTGCACTTATTAAACCATTATATAAGAAAGGAAATCCGGAAAGTATGGATAGTTATAGGCCTATAAGCTTATTACCCGCGTTCTCAAAGATCTTCGAACAAGCAATGAACATAAGATTAATGAATTTTTTGACTGAATGTGACATCTTCACAAGTTGTCAACATGGTTTTATAAAAAATAGATCTACCCAAACGGCAATTTTCGAATTTATTACACATATACTAAATCTGATCGAAAATGGTGATTTAGCACTTGGCATGTTTCTAGACTTATCTAAGGCCTATGACTGTTTAGACAGACAGATACTTATTAAAAAATTAGAACTGTACGGCATTAGGGGTAACACTAAAAAGTGGCTAATTTCTTATCTAGATAATAGAAAACAATGTGTCAGTATAACAAAAAATGGGAAAACATCACGATCTGATATGCTCCAAAACAATATAGGTATAGCACAGGGTAGCATTCTGGGTCCTCTGCTGTTTATTGTATTTGCCAATGATTTGTCTACTATAATCAATAAATCATTTGAGTATATTGTAAAATACGCAGACGACACAAACTTAATTACGGGTAGTAAAGAATTAGAAGATCTGCTTGTGAAATCAAGGGCCTTTTTTGAGAAAGTCACAGAGTGGTTTCATAAAAATAGACTCCTTCTGAACAAAGAAAAAACAAATGCTATTGTTTTCAGTACAAAACAGGCTGCAATAACTAAACCAGAAATTATCAAAATAGATGATGTAAACATTCCAATATCCGATAAAGCTAAATTTCTAGGTATCTATATTAATGAGCATTTAGATTGGTCGGATCATATAAATAGTACCGTTAAAAAACTAAATTCAATATGTTATGGTATACGAATCATGGGTAAGTACATGGATGAGAGAACACTGAGAATAACATACATGGCAAATTTTGAGTCAGTGTTAAAATATGGCATAATATTCTGGGGTAGGCATAGTTTAACACAAAGTATTTTTGTAGCGCAAAAACGTGTATTAAGAGTTATTAAGAAAAAAAAATATTTAGAAAGCTGTAGAGGTTTATTTAGAAATCTAGATATAATGACTGTATATGCAATGTATATATATGAATGTTTACTATTTTTTATTAAAAATAAGGATTGTTTTGGAATTCAGTCTCAAAGTAGATATGAAACACGAACTTTAGAAGTAATGTATCCAAGTCATAGACTTACGTTTACTGAAAAATGTCCTCAATACATGTGCTTAAAGTTGTTTAATGCATTGCCTCGAGAACTAAAAATAATAAGTGTACCAAAAGTATTTAAAAAACGGGTGAGAAAGTTTTTGGTGGAACTGGAACCCTACAACCTGAATGATTATTGTAGCAATTTGTGAATATAATATATATGATTTTTTCTCTTTTGTATGACGCCATTTCACTTTGTGTTGCATTTATGTAAACATTATTTGAAATAAAGTTTATTATTATTATTATTATTATTATTATTAAAATACGAATTAGCAACCAGCAACAAAATGACCTTTTTATTAAGCATAAAATTATCTTTCAAAGAATCCGAAATTTAATAAAAAAAAACACTTCCAGAGACTATCACAAGCATCTCTGAAGTCAAAAAGTTTAAGAATTGAGTGAAAAACAATTTTTACAATGTGCGTGATTTTTATAACATTGTGGTAAAAGCTTAAGACAACTTTTTTTCTTAGACCATGTAATTATAGATAAAACTTACTCACCTGTTCTGGTTCATACTTTGAATGTCAAAGAGTTCTGGTTTATCAGCATATTCATCATACATAATGTAATCTTCATTGGTTAATTCCATTTTAACATTAACAAATGTCTCTGATGGACCAAATTCCTGTTTGAGAATTAAATCGGAAACACTACAAATAAATAAAATTTATAGTCCCTTATTTGCCACCAAAATGATAATTTTCTTCAGTACATAGTTTTGTTTAAATACAAATTTTTACCGCAGGCAAACAAGACAAATAGTCCAGAGGTGCCTTAAAATTAAAAAAAAAATTTTTTTTTTGGTATAAAAGGGGTTTATGCGATAACCAAATTTTAAAATGCAGTTAGTCTGATTGAAAATAAACTGACACAAAAGACTAAAAAAAGTGACAATAAACGAAACTAAAAATTGGGTTTCTTTATTAGTGAGAGAAAATGTACATAATCTCACCCTCATCTCTCCAAATCTAGCATTAAACCAGTTAACGGAGACAGTACCTATGTGGCTCACGAGCAGAGACTAACTTTGACCTTTGGAAAAAAGTTTCAGCTGCAGAGGTAATTGATTTAACAAATCCAAACCCTCTGCTCCTCACCATCCTCAGTGAAGTCACCAGTTTCGATAAATTCAATCTATTAAGAGAGTTAGGTATCTCCAAAAATCTCTTAAAGTTACCGTTTAGTGATCTATAAGTGTAGTCATAATTTGGGTATCTAACTCAGCCAGAAATACATCAGAAACCTTACAATCTACCTACCTAACTCTTGAGTTGAGGGAACTTAGAGATACCAAGGTCGCCATAATCTAAATTACTTTTCAGATATCCCCCATGACCCCTTAGAGTCCTACAGAACCCAGACCCTGTAGATACTGATCGATGTTACTGCAAGATCATCAGTCATTGTGCAGACAGTACCTTTTTTACCTTAAATTTAAGTGTTTTTATTATGAATACACCGTACCTATGTTTACATGTAAAATTGATTTGGGATTAAACTTTTCACTGAAGTCTTAATGGAAGTGTCACACTGCTTATAGAGAAAATGAAACACTGCAATTGCAGAGTATTTTTTATTCTGTCATGCCCGTTAAATTATATATTTAGATAAAAATCAATTATACATGGCAAACGCCAATAAAATATTCAAGCTCTAGACTTTTTTATGGTGTGGCCTAAACTCATAAACATATTTTATTTATTTTATTTATTTATTTATTTATTTATTTATTTATTTATTTATTTATTTATTTATTTATTTATTTATTTATTTATTTATTTATTTATTTATTTATTTATTTATTTATTTATTTATTTATTTATTTATTTATTTATTTATTTATTTATTTATTTATTTATTTATTTATTTATTTATTTATTTATTTATTTATTTATTTATTTATTTATTTATTTATTTATTTATTTATTTATTTATTTATTTATTTATTTATTTATTTATTTATTTATTTATTTATTTATTTATTTATTTATTTATTTATTTATTTATTTATTTATTTATTTATTTATTTATTTATTTATTTATTTATTTATTTATTTATTTATTTATTTATTTATTTATTTATTTATTTATTTATTTATTTATTTATTTATTTATTTATTTATTTATTTATTTATTTATTTATTTATTTATTTATTTATTTATTTATTTATTTATTTATTTATTTATTTATTTATTTATTTATTTATTTATTTATTTATTTATTTATTTATTTATTTATTTATTTATTTATTTATTTATTTATTTATTTATTTATTTATTTATTTATTTATTTATTTATTTATTTATTTATTTATTTATTTATTTATTTATTTATTTATTTATTTATTTATTTATTTATTTATTTATTTATTTATTTATTTATTTATTTATTTATTTATTTATTTATTTATTTATTTATTTATTTATTTATTTATTTATTTATTTATTTATTTATTTATTTATTTATTTATTTATTTATTTATTTATTTATTTATTTATTTATTTATTTATTTATTTATTTATTTATTTATTTATTTATTTATTTATTTATTTATTTATTTATTTATTTATTTATTTATTTATTTATTTATTTATTTATTTATTTATTTATTTATTTATTTATTTATTTATTTATTTATTTATTTATTTATTTATTTATTTATTTATTTATTTATTTATTTATTTATTTATTTATTTATTTATTTATTTATTTATTTATTTATTTATTTATTTATTTATTTATTTATTTATTTATTTATTTATTTATTTATTTATTTATTTATTTATTTATTTATTTATTTATTTATTTATTTATTTATTTATTTATTTATTTATTTATTTATTTATTTATTTATTTATTTATTTATTTATTTATTTATTTATTTATTTATTTATTTATTTATTTATTTATTTATTTATTTATTTATTTATTTATTTATTTATTTATTTATTTATTTATTTATTTATTTATTTATTTATTTATTTATTTATTTATTTATTTATTTATTTATTTATTTATTTATTTATTTATTTATTTATTTATTTATTTATTTATTTATTTATTTATTTATTTATTTATTTATTTATTTATTTATTTATTTATTTATTTATTTATTTATTTATTTATTTATTTATTTATTTATTTATTTATTTATTTATTTATTTATTTATTTATTTATTTATTTATTTATTTATTTATTTATTTATTTATTTATTTATTTATTTATTTATTTATTTATTTATTTATTTATTTATTTATTTATTTATTTATTTATTTATTTATTTATTTATTTATTTATTTATTTATTTATTTATTTATTTATTTATTTATTTATTTATTTATTTATTTATTTATTTATTTATTTATTTATTTATTTATTTATTTATTTATTTATTTATTTATTTATTTATTTATTTATTTATTTATTTATTTATTTATTTATTTATTTATTTATTTATTTATTTATTTATTTATTTATTTATTTATTTATTTATTTATTTATTTATTTATTTATTTATTTATTTATTTATTTATTTATTTATTTATTTATTTATTTATTTATTTATTTATTTATTTATTTATTTATTTATTTATTTATTTATTTATTTATTTATTTATTTATTTATTTATTTATTTATTTATTTATTTATTTATTTATTTATTTATTTATTTATTTATTTATTTATTTATTTATTTATTTATTTATTTATTTATTTATTTATTTATTTATTTATTTATTTATTTATTTATTTATTTATTTATTTATTTATTTATTTATTTATTTATTTATTTATTTATTTATTTATTTATTTATTTATTTATTTATTTATTTATTTATTTATTTATTTATTTATTTATTTATTTATTTATTTATTTATTTATTTATTTATTTATTTATTTATTTATTTATTTATTTATTTATTTATTTATTTATTTATTTATTTATTTATTTATTTATTTATTTATTTATTTATTTATTTATTTATTTATTTATTTATTTATTTATTTATTTATTTATTTATTTATTTATTTATTTATTTATTTATTTATTTATTTATTTATTTATTTATTTATTTATTTATTTATTTATTTATTTATTTATTTATTTATTTATTTATTTATTTATTTATTTATTTATTTATTTATTTATTTATTTATTTATTTATTTATTTATTTATTTATTTATTTATTTATTTATTTATTTATTTATTTATTTATTTATTTATTTATTTATTTATTTATTTATTTATTTATTTATTTATTTATTTATTTATTTATTTATTTATTTATTTATTTATTTATTTATTTATTTATTTATTTATTTATTTATTTATTTATTTATTTATTTATTTATTTATTTATTTATTTATTTATTTATTTATTTATTTATTTATTTATTTATTTATTTATTTATTTATTTATTTATTTATTTATTTATTTATTTATTTATTTATTTATTTATTTATTTATTTATTTATTTATTTATTTATTTATTTATTTATTTATTTATTTATTTATTTATTTATTTATTTATTTATTTATTTATTTATTTATTTATTTATTTATTTATTTATTTATTTATTTATTTATTTATTTATTTATTTATTTATTTATTTATTTATTTATTTATTTATTTATTTATTTATTTATTTATTTATTTATTTATTTATTTATTTATTTATTTATTTATTTATTTATTTATTTATTTATTTATTTATTTATTTATTTATTTATTTATTTATTTATTTATTTATTTATTTATTTATTTATTTATTTATTTATTTATTTATTTATTTATTTATTTATTTATTTATTTATTTATTTATTTATTTATTTATTTATTTATTTATTTATTTATTTATTTATTTATTTATTTATTTATTTATTTATTTATTTATTTATTTATTTATTTATTTATTTATTTATTTATTTATTTATTTATTTATTTATTTATTTATTTATTTATTTATTTATTTATTTATTTATTTATTTATTTATTTATTTATTTATTTATTTATTTATTTATTTATTTATTTATTTATTTATTTATTTATTTATTTATTTATTTATTTATTTATTTATTTATTTATTTATTTATTTATTTATTTATTTATTTATTTATTTATTTATTTATTTATTTATTTATTTATTTATTTATTTATTTATTTATTTATTTATTTATTTATTTATTTATTTATTTATTTATTTATTTATTTATTTATTTATTTATTATCATCAACAATAACAATAACAAAAAGCCAGGAAATGAAGATGAAACAATATGCATATCATGGACATAAGCGTCTGTGTGAATGCACATTGGGTTCATCAATAAAAGTTTACAATATTTAACCTACAGCTTATAACATACGACACTAAAGAAAAAAACAAAATAATAACACGTAATACCAATATACCATAATACCTGGGGGTTTCGTCATTATTAATACTGTTCGCTTCAGCCTCCATCACTTAAATTCACCTGGGCATAAAACCTTTTAATATGAACTGGATTGATAGCTTTGCTTATAGACAGCTAAAATGTATGTGCCCCTGTGCCCCAAGATCCTTGATAGTTTTTTTTGTCTTTGTCAGGTTCTGTTAGAATATTTCAGATTATGAAACAACATAATAATTGGACTAAAAAAATCTTTAATAGTAAGTATATTATTTAAAACCTGTTTTTTTGTTGAAGCCTGAACTATCCAAATCTTAACAAATAAAGTGGAACCATATTTATAGGTTATTAAATATTAAAAATTGGCTAAAGTTAAACTACAGAACGTACATACAGGACAATGGTTTTATCTTCCAGTTAACTTAAAATACTTCAGAACGTTATGCTTGTGAACTATTTAGCATTCACTTTACAAAGAGAAATATTTATGCACAGGAATATACAAATTAGTGAAACGTAACTACATAACCAGTGAACGGTTGTTGACTTCATAGACAAGCGAGTTGCGCACTCTGTTGAGACTTCTTCTTTCTTCAATTTAACGGCCTTAACCAGAAAACACAAACAAATGCTGTAGCTTCGTCAGTACCACAGAATAAAGAATAGGAAGGAAGGAGCATTTGGTTCGTTTGACAAGTTATACCAAAGGTTATCCCTATTCCCAAAATTAAGAATCCCACAGAATTTGGATACTTAAGATCAATCTCAATATTGCCTGTGCTATCAAAAATATTAGAGAAGGTATTGGAAAAACAAATACAATCTTTCCTGCATGCTAATGATATTATCCCCGAAAAGCAATCTGGTTTCAGCTGCTCAACGGCACTATCTGATGTGACAGACGACATCCTTAGAGCTTCTGATAGAGGCAATGCAACTATCTTAATACTACTAGACTACTCAAAAGCCTTCGATATGTTAAATCATGAAACCCTTATTGCCATATGTTGCACTACATTGGTTTCTCAAAAAATGCCAGTGATCTTGTAAGCTCATTTTTGAGTGATAGGGTACAGCATGTGGACATCAATGGTAAGCAATCTGCTGTATTGAATGTTAATCATGGTGTTCCTCAGGGCAGTATTTTGGGCCCAATCCTATACTCAATTTATACTTCCACTTTTGTTAAACAATTAAAATACTGTAACCATCACATATATGCGGATGACACACAACTGTATTTATCATTCAAACCTGCTGAGAGTCTACTGGCTAATGAAATGATCAATGATGATCTTGAACGATTGCAGTCGATCTCCAAAAAACATTTACTTAAACTTAATCCGAACAAATCGTTGGCTATTCTGTTTTGCAGTGAACCCCCAGGTAGCACGCGTACGTACTTTGTACGTACAAATCTCGTCAGCGTAGACGTCTAAATTACCCTTGGACTGACGTCAAAATGACGTCGAGATAACGGGCAAATGTCAGCGTCAGAATGACGTCAGCTGAAGACGTCACTGTGACGTACATTTCAGGGGTCAAAATGTCGTATAATGAAGACGTCAAAATAACGTCCAATACAGGCATGAAAATGACTTCGGTTTTAGGTCCTGTTGAAGGGAGAGTTGAAAATTAAAAAATAAATAAGAAAATAATAGGTATATATATTTTGTTAACTCAAGAAACGAACAATGCAGTTAGTAGAGGGAGATGGGGCATTCTGCATCAATTGCGCCGGTCCTTTCTGCGCATGACCGGGCAGCGCGCAGACGTGGGCGATACTAATTATGACGTCACCTGTCATCTGTCACCTGTCACCTGTCATCTGTCACCTGTCATCTGTCACCTGTCATCTGTCATCTGTCATCTGTCAATGTCAATGTCAATGTCAATGTCAAAGTCAATGTCAATGTTAAATGTCATCTGTCATACGTCATCTGTCAAACGCCACATTGTTGGGCGTTAGCAACTTTGGGCCTTAGCTACTTGGGCGCTAGCTACATTGGACAATAATATTCTATATATGGAATGTGTTCAGGATGACGTCATATTACGAATATAAAAAGATGGCGGATGCCACCTTTCAATTAAGGCAGCTCAAGGTCACCTGTCACTTGTCAAATGTTAAAATTAAAATCTAACACGTGATATAGGTTCGGAGCGATCTAACAAGGCGCTTAAAAGAAACCCGAAGTCGAACGGCTGACTGGTTCGGGAGATATAGTTTTTGCCATTATGGTCCTTATGTTCAAAGGTATAGAGGTGAAATTTGATAAACGGGTAAAAGTCTTAAAGACCTATCGCAAACTAACCAAAAAACATAATGGGTCAGGCGTTGTATTAC
Source organism: Polydrusus pterygomalis (assembly GCA_963969555.1). NCBI lineage: Eukaryota > Metazoa > Arthropoda > Insecta > Coleoptera > Curculionidae > Polydrusus > Polydrusus pterygomalis. The sequence goes on along the minus strand of OZ018380.1, from coordinate 74,486,692 downwards.
ACCCTGTATATGAAATGTTGATTCCTTAGTATTATACGTTCGGATTAATATAAAATATACTTAAACCTCTTATAGAATACATTTTTCAATAATACAAACTATTTCCAACTAACAATGATCGCAGCACGAGGCGAGGTTAATGAGGCAATTAATATTCAATGAGTGTTATACCACAGTAACAATATTAAAAGTCGTGGACAATTACATCATCTTGGAAATATACGACATTATAATTTTATTCAACACGAGGTAAGGACAAGTGGTAATTAATATGCAAACGACTATTTGCAGTGAGCAAGCAATTAATATTCAATGACGACTGGTGGAGTCGGAGTGAAAGGCTCTGCTATAAATACAGTGGAACCCGGGCAAGCCACCTCAGTTATCATCGAGAAGTTGTAGACTAAAGTACTAAAGTGTGGTGAGCGATCAAAAAACTAATAAAATGTAAGTACCTTTTAATATATTACAGTGTTAAGTTGATACAGCATGCAAGTGGATAATAAAAATTATTTGAGTAAAAGTAATTTAAATACAGGTTCTGACGTGTTACATAGTTCAATACAGGGTGTTTAAGCATCGCCGTAGGTGTTTAATTGTATGATAATCGATATATTGCATTAAAATTGGGGGTTATAAGGGACATAATACTGTTTTACTATGAAAAGTTTGTTAAATTGATTTAAATACAGGTTCTAACGTGTTGTGTAAGCCAATACAGGATGCTTATGCTTCGCTGTAGATGTTTATTTGTATAATAATCGATATTGCATTAAAATTCGCGTTATAAAGGCCGTAATACTGTATTACTTTTCTAGAAAATGTTTGTTTGCGACCATTGTTCTCGCTCATTCACCAGGAAGGCTGACCTCAAGCGCCATGGGGACTGTAGATCGGTGATCAAAAAATGTCAAACTTGCGGGGACAACTTTACATCGATGTGGGCTCTTCGATGCCATCGTCAAGAGAAACACCGAGCCCCAAAAAGACAAGCAACGTCTTCGCAAGTAGCCATGGCCAAGAGAGCTAGACTCGTTTCGTCAGATGGTAAGTTATTGCATCATACTGTGTAAGATTATATATTGCATCATATTACACCATATTGCATCATATTGTGAAATATTGCATCATATTGTGAAATATTACATAAGTACTAATTATTGACAATTTATTTCAGAACCATCAACTTCATCTGCGCAGCAGAAGCATTGCAATGATTGTCAAGTGGATGTGACTATCTCCCGGTGGTCCAGTCATCTAAGGACCCAAAAACATCGGGAGAACTGCTGCGTAGAGCAGGAGGAAGGTGTTCAGCTAGTTAAAACATCATTCCGGAGCCGAATTGCTACCTATCGACTTTCTTCAAGCCAAGACCCCACCAGCGTCCCAAGGTTCCTAGATCATCTAAGGGAAAAATTCGTAAGGCTGGTGGGAGGAATTGTTGCAAAATACGAACAACTGAAAGTCGGGGTAGAGCTTTTCGGTCGTTTCCTTCTGCAAACGAACGAGTCGTCAGAGGACAAGTCCTTCAATACAAAATATGTAATGGTGAATGGAGCGACGGACATAGAGGAGCTGTTTCAGCAGTTTGCAGCCATCCTGGACCGGAAATACTCAGAGTTTTCGGAAAAGGATAGTGGTAAGTACTATTGCAAGCGTTAAAAAAGTCTAACATATTTTTTAATCATAATACTTAACAATGTTTCTATTGTTACAGGGTGGACTCTGCAGCAGCTCCTACACTTAGAATTAGGAATTAATAAAATCAACCCTCTAAAGGCATCATCGTATATCCCGCTACCAAAGGAGATCGACGCAAAGAAAGCTGTTCTAAACATTCAAAACACAGACTTACAGTGTTTCAAGTGGTCAGTCTTGGCAGCCTTACATCCCGTTGATCGGGCTCAAAATGCAAATAGAGTCGTGAACTATCTACCTTTTGAGAACGAGCTGGACTTCACAGGTATGGAATTTCCAATTAAACTTGGCGATATAACCAAATTTGAACGGCTTAATAATATTTCTATCAATGTCTACGGCCTAGAAAAAGTGTTCGACAATGGTAAAAATAGTATTGAAGTCGTTGGGCCCTTATTTTTTACGACATCTCGCAAGACAAGACATGTAAATTTGTTATTAATCAGCGATGATTATGAGAACAGTCATTACTGTTTAATAAGAAACATGTCTCGACTGGTCTCAAGTCAATTATCTTTACATCATGGTGGTACAAAGTATTTATGTGATGGTTGTTTGACATATTTTTATTCAGAGCAAAAACTAAAAGCTCATCAAGAACACGATTGCGGACACGTTTCGGCCAAAGTACCGACAACTGATTTAAAAAAGAACAAATACGGTGAAGAGATTCCCGAGAATATTTTCAAATTCACAAACTTTGAAAAGAAATTAAAGGTACCTTTCGTTGTTTACGCCGACTTCGAGACAATCCTTGAACCTTTGGATACAGAGCAAAATGAGTTGGACCCCGATACATCCTATACTGTTAGGACACATAAACATATACCCTACTCATTTGCATACTACATTAAATGCGACTTTGACGATGCCTATTCAAAGTACCAAAGTTATAGAGGGCAGGACGCACACAAAGAATTTATAAAACGATTAGAGACTGACTGCAAGTCAATCTATGATCATTTTATGAAGGAAGTGGTGCCAATGTTACCTATGACAGCGGAACAGGAGAATGCGCATCGACAAGCACCAACCTGCCACATTTGCGAAAAGCCATTTGAGGTAGAAGTAAACGATAGGGTACATGATCATGACCATTTAACGGGGTTCTATCGAGGCCCCGCCCACTCTGTGTGCAATCTAAATTATAAAATTCCCCAATTTATACCCATCTTTTTCCACAATATGTCCAATTTTGATTCCCACCTTTTTGTCAAGGAGTTAGCCTGCGATGAGGAAAAGTTGGACGTTATCCCCCAAAATAAGGAAAAGTATATTTCCTTTACTAAACATGTCTTGGTGGATAACGTTGAAATTAAGGAAGGGAAACAGCGACAGGTATTTTTAAAATTACGTTTCCTCGATAGTTTTCGTTTCATGGCCACTGGGCTGGATAAACTTAGTAAAAATTTAAAACCGGAACAATGCAGAACAGTTCGAAAATATTTTGCTGCTGATGCTGAATTTGAACTTATTCGACAGAAGGGTGTTTTCCCGTATAACTACGTGGACTCTTTTTCCAAATTGGACAAAACGGCACTTCCACCACATAAAGACTTTTACAACCAACTTAAAAAAGAAGACATCACCAAAGATGATTACAAGCGTGCTTGGAAGGTGTGGAATCTATTTAAATGTAAAACATTAGGCGAATATTCTGATATTTATCTTAAATCCGACGTTTTAATTTTAACAGACGTATTTGAAAGCTTTAGAGACGTGTGCCTGGCTACTTACGGCCTCGATCCTGCGCAGTATTTTACTGCGCCGGGTCTCTCGATGGACGCGGCCCTTAAGGCCACGTCCATCCAATTAGAACTGTTAACTGATTTAGACATGGTGCACTTCTTTAAGCACGGGATTCGCGGAGGAGTCAGTCAGTGTAGCGTTAGACAAGCTTTAGCGAACAATAAATTTATACCGAATTATGACGCTTCTAAACCCACCTCTTACATCATGTACCTGGATGCGACCAATCTGTATGGTGCAGCCATGTCTCAATATCTACCAACCGGAAATTTCAAGTGGTTAAACGAAACCGAAATTCAAAATTTAGATTATATGAATATATCGTCTGAATCACCAACAGGCTATATATTAGAAGTTGATTTGGAATACCCGGAAAACTTGCATTATTTACACAACGAACTACCCTTTTGCCCACAATCCATCGCACCACCCGGGTCTAAATTTCCAAAAATTACAAAATTGATACCAAATTTCATCAAAAAAGAAAAGTACATTATTCATATTCAAAATTTGCAGCAAGCATTAAATTATGGCCTTCAGCTCACTAAAATTCATCGCGTTATATCTTTCAACCAATCACCGTGGCTTAAAAAGTATATCGATCTAAATACAGCGTTGCGAAATCAGGCTAAAAATAAGTTTGAAAAGGACTTTTTCAAGCTTATGAACAACGCTGTATTCGGGAAAACGATGGAGAACGTGGAGAAACGGGTAGATGTGAAACTTGTTTCCCACTGGGAAAATATTGGTAGGAGGTTGGGGGCCGGAGCGTTAATCGCGAAGCCCCATTTTAAAAATCGTACTATTTTTAACGAGAATCTGGTAGCAATCCAGATGAAGAAACAAAAAGTGGTATATAATAAGCCTATTTACGTAGGCTTTTCGATCTTGGAGGTATCCAAGACCATTATGTATGACTTTTTGTACGGGTACATTAAGCCAAAATATGGCAACAACGCGGTCTTGCTGTATACTGACACCGACTCCCTTATTTTAAAAGTAACAACACCAAATTTCTATGATGACATGACGGCTAATTTAGATAGATTCGATACATCCAATTACTCTGACGATAACCCACATAATGTTCCTGTAAACCAATCAATATTAGGCAAAATGAAAGATGAGTATGCAGGAAAGATTATTTGGGAATTTGTCGGCACCGGGGCGAAGGCGTATTGTGTTGATGTTGAAGGGGAATGTACGAAAAAGGCAAAGGGGGTCCCTGACTACGTTACCAAAAAAGAACTAACTATCGAAGATTATCGAAAAGCGGTTAACGTAGAGGGGACTCTGATTCATCGACAGATGAATACATTCCGCTCCCATCAACATGAGATGTTTGTCGAACTTAAAAATAAGGTAGCGCTGTCATACGCGGACGACAAGCGTTACCTTATACCCGGTGATTTAGAGAACACGCTTGCTTGGGGTCACAGAGATATCGCAAAATATAAGGAATCATTGGAAATTCCATGAGACAAGACTGACTAGAGCAGCTATCTTTGCGCCAATTTCTTCTGATAGCTGCTGTCTTTAGAGGGTTGTGATATTAGGTTAAGTATTTATTATTGCCTTATTTATTATTATTATATTATTATTATTATTATTGTATTAGTTATTTATTATAATTATTGTATTATTGTATGACTTATTGTATTAGTATAATTATTGCTGTAATAGCTGTTTAATAAACAGTAGATTGTTTGTATTTAAATCAATGTTTTATTTTACCCATCCGTTCCCTTACAATAAAGAAAACCAGCACATATCAATAAGAACTTTTATTTGGTAATTTTATAATAATCAGTGTTTAGCTTATACAATTGAAGTATATGTCTTGCAAATAATCGTATTAGCTTGTCAGTCCATCGAAACAGGTACTTGTCTGTCATGGCATCTTCAAACTTGAGACTTCGCTTCTCGTCATTTTGATGAAACACTAAAGTGTACTTGCCGATAATCAGAAAGATGTCTACCCAGTGAGTGTTGAAACAATCAAAATTACTTAGAAATTCTTCAAATTCCTTACTAGAGAAATAAATCTTGCCATAGTAACTAGTGTCCAATGTTACTTGCTTGCGTTCTTCTTCTGTAGTGCTAAATATAACGGTGATGTAATCATCGATCTCGTATACTGTGTTAGGCTTAATCTTGCACTGCACTGCATCGTCCTTCCGACATTGCGAAGGAGATTCAAACACCTTATCCCAAGCAGAGGACGTCATTGGAAGGCTTTTTAAAAGAGTAAGTTTTGAAAATAGCTCAACTAAATACTTTCTATCTTCGTAACACTGAATGGCTTTTTTCAGTTTACGTATTTGGCGCAGATGCTCTCGGAGTTTAATTCTTAAATCGACTGTCTTTGGCTTAACTCTAAAATCGACTGTCCTCGACATGAGCTCGAGACTAAATGACTAAATTCTACTAGGGGGTGTAATTAATATAGAACGAAATGACACACAACAGATATTTTTTTTTTAATCTTTATTTGGGTATAAAACTATAAATATAATCATACAAGATATAAGCATTCCTAACACTACAAGTACAAACTTCTATACTATGATAAGAACAAGTAACTACATCTCTAGGCAGTTTGGGTACATTAACATAATCGACAATAAATTCCAAGTTAATAATATCAGGTTTATGTCTAACTATTACATCAGAATAAATCTTAGCTAAAAAGTCCTTTTTCACATGCCCTTTTACGTAAATTACGTCAACATCTAGCAGGTCCTGGAGGATAATTGAATAAAGCTGGTTGTATTCGGTCTCACCATAATTATAGAAGAGTCCATGGCGGTTTCCATACAGAAATAGTGCTTGCTGTTGGCAATCATAAGATAGTTCGTGAAAGGGGACGGTTGGTTTAAACAGATAGCTCTTCATGTTTTTTCCATCATAAATAGCCAATTCCTTGGCGCAAAAGTCTGGAATTTTGAACCCTTGTATGTCTACTACCACAAACTTCATCTTGCAAGGACCAAAGTATGACTGATTACAAAAGATCCCGCACTTGACCAGTTAAAGCCTGGTATTCGAGAACACGATCATGCACGATGATACAAAAAGCACGTGACTCAACAGAAAAGTTTTCGGAGCTTTGAAATTCCAACTTGACATCAATGGTGGTGCTTTTGAGAGCTTCATTTTGCTTGGTGCAATCAATAACAAAAAGTGCTCTATTGGCAAAAGCTGTAAAATCCATCAGCGGTTCGCTGTACTGCTTGTCCAAATAAGTTTTTTGGAAATCCGTATACATCTTATAAGCCTCGGTGAATTGACGGTTCTCAAAGTTTAAATTTAGTGCTTCGTAGGGGTAAACCTCTGAATTAAGGTGCAGCTTGACGTCGGTGATGTTTAAATTATCAAAATAAGTACAATCGGCCTTATAATTATCTTTGCGATTCTTCATAAAAAATACAATAACATATCTTGCTCTCTCAGACATGGTCTTGACGGTCCAAATATCTCTCTTGGTTGTTCGTAGAGCAGGTAATTCGTGTATCTCCCAATTTCTAAACGGAATAAATATCGATCTGTTCTTTGCAACTTCGTCTAAAATACGCAATTTGACTGCGTCACTAGGATAGATGTGTCTAACCTTTAATTCAACAGTCTTTAATGTAATCGTTGCCTTCTTATCACCACTCGACTTGTAGCAGTTGTCATCATGACGAGCTCGAACCAGTTTAATTTTTTGTTTACCCATTAAAACATTCTTGTAGTCGGCAAATACACCAAACAGAGAGGCAAGTGGTATACGGAAATTAAATTCTTTAGAAGTTTCATCCAAGGTCTTGACAATACCAGTAGGCCAGTTCCAACCAGCAATGTCCAAAGCTCGGCTTTCTGGTTCGTTTAGGCACAATATGTTCTTAACGGTGCCAACTATGCCTGGATCACGAATTTTTTCAATCTCCTTACCATTCACTTCATATGATATGTTGTCAAATAGAAAGGCGCCGGCATTATTGGTTAATGTACAATCGCCGATTGCGTTAGCTCGGACCTCTTCCCTAAACGCTCCTTCAATGTAAAGCTGAGCTTCCCCCATATCCAAAAACACATCTTGCTGATTAATAACAATCTCAATTTCGTCGTTGTTATTAAAGGAGTTGGTGAATGGGTGATAAGTATGCCATTCTTCACGAATGATTGAGTCATCACTCTTAATTTCATTAAATAATTGAAGTTTGTCTGACATGGTAATAATATTTCTTACTTTGAGACTGTAAAAAAACTATATTTGCAAACGTGAGTGTCTCCTTCAACTTCTGAACACTTAATGAATCAGGAGAGGTTTGGTCGATCTCCTCGTGCTAGTCGTTCTTGAAGTTTAGTACCAGGACCACAATAAGAATAACCAGGCAGATGAAGTTCGACGGGGAGCTTGTTGATAATGCTATTTAACACACCTGTACCTTGCGACGTCTGCATTACTAATGAAGTCGTTGGTGAGTGCAGAGTGATACTTATAGAAACGATGCGTCAAGAAAAACAGAAACTTGGTATTAAGGTCTATAATCTCGATATGAAGCAAGACAAGTTAGTCAACAACAAACATGGGCACCTATTACCATCCAACATAAGGGCCTTAATATGTGGTCCCAGTAATTGTGGCAAGACTGCTGTTATGATGAGCCTACTGATTGATGTAAACGGCTTAACATTCGAGAACGTATATGTGTATTCGAAATCTCTGCAGCAAGACAAGTATAATTTTTTAAGCCATGCCTTACGACATTCAGGATTAGGATATTTTGGCTATAGTGATAATGAGGATGTTTTAGACCCATCCAGCGCTAGACCTCATTCCATATTCATATTTGATGATGTGGCATGCGAGAAGCAGGATAAAATACGTAATTATTTCTGTATGGGTCGCCACAATGATATTGATTCGTTCTATTTGTCACAAACTTATTCAAAAATACCCAAACAGCTGGTTCGTGATAATGCTAATGTGCTGATATTATTCAAACAAGATGACTTAAACTTGAAACATGTCTATGATGATCATGTCAACACCGATATGTCTTTTGATGCGTTTAAACGTGTTTGTTCAGAATGCTGGAAAGATAGATATGGGTTTTCGGTAATTGTTAAAGATAATGATATAACCAAGGGGAGATATCGTAGTAATTTTGATACTTATATCACCCCCTAAGTATCCAACACTCAGTATGACAACCATCATCATAGTAGTTAGACGTGTCCGGAAGCAGGGATACGGTGTTTCAGAGCTACTATGGCTACCCAATTTAGCAAGCTAGATAAAGACGTAAAGCGTAGAATTTTACAAGCATCTAGAACTATAAGAAAGAAGTATCTGGCATTCAAGTTAGATCGAGGGTTGGAAGATGTATCGCTAAATAAGTTCTTAACACCTATAACCACCCCATTAAACAAGCTGGTAGAAGTTTCAGTCAAGACAGAGTCTAAGAAACGTAAAATTAAGACCGAAGAGGGTAAAGACGTGAAACCCCAACTAAAACTCGAACAACCTTCAACGTCTCGAAATAAGAACCAGCCGGTGCAATTTCTAACCGATGAAGCTCAGTATGGTGATGCTGTGGATGATGATGTGTTTCAAGAAACACGTCAAGACCCTCCAGAACGATCGGTGGAAGATATTAGAGCAGAGTTTGAAGCTCTTATTAAAAATAACCCGGTGATGATGGATGAGTTTATCGCTCAATATCCTGAGATGGCTAGAGAATACGTGAGAAAATATTGGACCCACTCTTCTCAAATAGACGCTAGAGGAGTGAGCTATGATTCTGCGATTGATTCTTGGCGAATAGGCAGCGAACCCGTAAATTTTTTGCAGAATGGGGATATCCAAGTAGGTCCTATAACTTACAAGGGTACTCTGGGTTTGTACGACTTGCTGTTTTTAAAGGAACCAAAGTATCACACTAAAGACGATACAGCGCAGTATGGAGACATACTTAGGAAGTCTGGCATATACAAGGGGGAGAGAGGTCAGCTAATTTCGAATAAAACACAGAAATACGCTACAATCGTTAGACCTCTACTTTCTAGAACGTCAACGAGTAAGATTCCATCTCCATCTATCGCAGTTCCCAGAACTAGATCGCAAACAAAATCCGGATCTGCTCTTATGGAATACACCAACAAGCCTAAGGAATATGTTTATTACGACAGCATTAACGAATTGGTTGAACGATTCAAAAAGTTGGAATCCTCTCAACAGGGTGGTAACAATAATAATCATAATGAAATAATGAGTATATTACACCAATTGGAAAAACTTGGGATAATTGAATTCTATAAATAAAACAGTTCAAGCTTTCTTTCTCATTATCACATTAGCCATGAATAAGTTCGGTCAGTCGTTACCCTCAGCCTCTCACCAAAAAGGTGCTAGAGTGCTGCAAGGACCTACTTCAATTGCTGTTACTAAAGATGGTGATTATAATCTTCGGGATCATAGACTTGTTAACGTTAGCTCTCCAACAGATGATGCTGATGGTGTAAATAAAAAATTTGTAGATGCTATTGCGGCTACACTTTCAGCTAAAATTGATAGCTCGGCAGCTGATTGCGTCTTGCAAGCACAGAAGAACCTAGATGGCCTTGAGAAGAAAATGGACGACACCATTCTTAATACTTTGAAACAAGCAAACACTGCTGCAAATTCTAACAAAGTCTATGTCGAGTCTATGGGTGTTGCGTTGAGAGAGCAAATAGATAAGTTGAAGAAAGAGCTGCTGCTTCATAAGGATTCGCTTAAGCTTATTGATGACAAGTTGTCGGAGAAGGTTACAAAATTAGACGCCCGAGTTAAAAAACAGCTAAACGAGGTTAAATCTGCTTACCAGCAATCTGTGACCCGGTTATCATCTCGATTTGGCACTCTTGAAAATACTTTAAAGGGATATGTAGATACTTCTGTTAAAAATGCTCTTAAACCTATTGTTAAAGGGTTGGAAGCTATTGATAATAATATGTCTAAATCAAAGCAATCTGGTGGTTTGCCGAAATAATTCAACTAGTATAAAAATAGCTGCTCGGTTCAAATATGTTTATTATGTTTGAAATATGGCTAAGAACATTACCAAGGCTAGAGAGCAAGTTGTTAACGAGCTGCATAAGCCGGCTAGAAACAAATTTAAGCGTCGTAGATTTCTTCAGTATGGTTTGGATGATACGTTTGCTTCGGATCTTGCGCAGCTCGATCAGTATGCGCGTGAGAACAAAGGATTTAAATACATATTGGTTGTAATTGATTGTTTTTCGAAATTTCTGTGGACAATGCCTCTCAAGTCTAAAAATGCTCAAGATGTAACCAATGCCATGGAGCAGATTTTTAAACAGTCTAAAAGAATGCCGAAAAAGTTGGTTACCGATAATGGGAAGGAATATTACAACTCTAGCTTTCAGAATCTTATGAAAAAACATAATATTCATCATTACAGCACCTTTAGCATTTTAAAGGCTTCTATTGCAGAACGTGTTATTCGCACAATAAAGGAAAAGTTGTTTAAGCTGTTCACCTTGAACGGCAATCATAAATGGGTAGACTTGTTGGAACAAGTTACGACAAGTTACAACAACACCAAGCATCGCACAATTGGCATGAAGCCTAAGGATGTTAACAAAAAGAACGAGGTTAGGTTGTTAAATTCTGTTTATAATAATCTCAAGGTTGTAGGAAGGCAGAAATTCAGAGTTGGTGATGTTGTTCGTATAAGCAAAGCTAAACATGTGTTTGAAAAAGGATATGTGCCTAATTGGACCACTGAGTTATTTAAGGTTTTGAAAGTGCAAATTACCAATCCTACGACTTATTTGTTAAACGATATGCAAGGCCACCCAATTAGTGGTGGGTTTTATGAAGAAGAATTGCAAAAAACTAAACAGCCTGATGTGTTTCTTATCGAACAGGTGTTGCGTAAGAAAGGACGGAGAATGTACGTTAAATGGCTTGGCCTTGATAAGGCCCACAACAGTTGGGTTGATATGGCCAAGGATGTGGTTTAAATTTATTCATGTCTCTGTCTTTAATTTTGTATAAAACCAGCTGTTTCTTAAACTATTGTCAGATGCCATCATGCCTTTTTGTAAAGAGTGCGACGTTAAAGTTGTGTCTCTTAGCAGACATAATAGAACCACCAAACACAAGCAGAATTGTAGTGTAGAATTTGATTATGATGTTAAACTTGTTCATACCGCTTTCAAGAACCGGATTGTTACTTATCATATATCTAGTGACTCATACTTGACTGATGTTAAGCTGTATTTAGAAGCGCTAAAAAATAAAGTTATTTGCCTGCTATCGAAGGTTTTAATTACGGATCAAAAAATAAAAGTTAACATGGAGCTATATGGCCGATATCTACTAAGTTCTACAAAAGAACAAGAAACTAAATCTTTCAACTCTAGGTATGGTGTAATTGATCAGCATACCAATTTAGACGATTTTTATGCCGAATATCAAAATATTTTGCTCTGCAAGGCTTCAGAATTTAGAGAGGTGGGGAGCGGTTGGGCTTTATCCAAGCTTTTGTTTCTAGAACTCAACATAAATAAATTTAATCGAGGAGTGGGGGTAAATGTAATATAAGCATCCGCATATTTAACACTCTCAGTTTAATTTCAACCATGTTTGACAACGCTAGTTATATCGCTACTCCCGACTCCACTGCAGACTTTAGTGAAGTAGATGATGAGGCTTCCCGAAGTTCAACACCATACTGGGAGTATCTCGAAGTTTGCTATTCTGCTGGACATTTCAAGATAGTGGTGGGACTTAGCGTCGCCAGAGGAATGCTGCCAAGTGTAAAATTAACAAATACACTCTTGAATCTACCCGAAGAGCAAGTGTCAATCTCCCTAGTCAACTTTGACTGGCTCGAGTTTTTGGAAATGGTTTCTAAGATGGTTGCCGACAACGGTTCTAATGAAGCAGTAACAACCATGATGTCTGAAGCTGAGAATTTTACCATGTCTGCTGTAGTACTTTTGGGTGAAAAAATAATTAACCTCAAATGTGATAATGTTACATTATGTTTTTGCTGTAATGATATTCATGCTATCTTACGTATTAAGCATTTAATTAATTATAGGTTAGAATTAGTTAAAAATTTAGGTTTTAGAACCGTTTATGATGATTTATTAAGGTATGCTTGTTTTTATGTTACTGTAAATAATCCCATTATTGATGTCCTTAAAAGTATTTGTAATTTAAACATGTCTGAACAGAATTATTATATGCTAGAGCTATTGTATGATAATCCGCAGAAGGTGGTGGATGATTTTGATAAGATATATATGTGTACTGATGACTAATAAATGTATAAATAAACACTTCTATGTTTTATTTCTTAGTATAGTTGCAACCCTTTAGCTGGAAACATGTATAGTGTAGATTGCATAGATTGCGGCGATGATGGCCTTGGCTTGATTCGAAATTTTGAAGACCGATTAGTTACATTTGTAGGCTGGCGCAATAAAGTTAGTCCTGAAGACTTAGCATATGCAGGCTTCTATTTTACACAACATTCTGACGTAGTTAAATGTGCTTTTTGCCACTGTGAATTTGATGATTGGAAGGAAGGAGACGATCCTCTTGCAGATCATTACAAGTATGCTAAACATTGTGAATTAGCTAAAATTTTATGGAAATGTAGGCAGTTTAAAGCAGCCAAGACGCCTCGCCCCGTTAAAGAGAAGACTCAAAAACCAGAACCCGTCGGCGACAGATGGCGCGGTTTGTACCTAATAGTTCTTCTGATGGTATTTATAGGAGCCCTATTTAATAGTCATGAAGCTATAAGTGCCTTGAAGAAGAGGATTTAGATCATTAATATCCCAGTCATGGCCGTGTTAAGTTCATCATACGTGCTCTTTGTAGCGTTGGTTCAAAATGTGTTTTACGTCTACACACCCTTCAACGTTCGGAATGTGTCAGTAATGATTGAGACTAGCGACTTTTCATCTAATAATACATGGTTGCAGACGCATTTTGAGATGCTTGATAAAAAAATTACGCCTGCTTCTTACATAAAGGTTCCATCTTCGGCTGCCGAGCTGCTTCGTTACAAGGTTAGGTTCCTGTTCCGAGATAATACCGTGGGTGAAACAGACTGGAAGCCTTTAATCAGCGGCTACAAGAACACCACTCTCCCCCAATGTAATAATTCGACATCGATGGATTATTCTGATGATTTAAGCAGCAATTATGGTTTAATTGTATTCATAGCTATAACATGTTTCTTATTGTTAGCATTTCATGTATATAAGATTGCTAAAAGTCAATGTATAATATGGTTGAATAAATAATTATTTTATTACTTGAGTGTTTTATTTTTTATAGATATCACACCTTAACGAACCGCAGGCGAGCATATATCTCTAGTACACCTCGACCTGCGGTCTCGGGATATTTCATAATAACTTGTTACGTCATCCTTAATACGAACCACATGTTGCGCTATCCCTAACAACCTTAGCGAGCCGTAGGTGAGCATATATTTTTAGTACACCTCGACCTGAGGGTCTCGGGATTTTTTCATAATAACTTGCTATTCACCCTAAATACGATTTACGTATTACATTATTTCTAACAACCTTAACGAGCCGTAGGCGAGCATATATCTCTAGTACACCTCGACCTGCGGTCTCGGGATTTTTTCATAATAACTTACTAGGTCATCCTAAATATCATCCATATATCAAATTTTTCATTAAACAATTGATAAATGATCGGTGACCTTGAGCTGCCTTAATTGGCAGGTGGCATCCGCCATCTTTTTCTATTCGTAATATGACGTCATCCTGAACACATTCCATATATAGAATATTATTGCCCAAAGTGGCTAACGCCCAAGTTGCTAAGGCCCAAAGTTGCTAACGCCCAACAATGTGGCGTTTGACAGATGACGTATGACAGATGACATTTAACATTGACATTGACTTTGACATTGACTTTGACATTGACATTGACATTGACATTGACATTGACAGATGACAGATGACAGATGACAGGTGACAGATGACAGATGACAGGTGACAGATGACAGGTGACAGGTGACAGATGACAGGTGACGTCATAATTAGTATCGCCCACGTCTGCGCGCTGCCCGGTCATGCGCAGAAAGGACCGGCGCAATTGATGCAGAATGCCCCATCTCCCTCTACTGCAGTTTCATAAAATATTAATCATTAACATACGATACATACGATTTCAACGATTAAAAGTGAACAAATTCTTGTTAAGAAATTTACAATCGTAATACTTACTTGTTTTATCAGCTTAATATTAATAAATAATAATTATTAATTATAAATAAATAATAACACTGAGTAATTGAATATAACTTCCAATTGTCCGATATTTTCTCTCCTTTTGTGACAGCCCTATTAAAGAGTTTCGAGTCTTTGTAAGGAGGCCAGTGCACGTCCTTTTTGAAGGGCGTCAGCCATGCAGAATTAACAATAGCTAAACCATCACCGCTTTCCGGTCCAAATTCTACCACTGAAAATATTTTCTTCTTTGCCAGAATTTAAATAACGGAATTGATTATTGTTCACGAGTATTTACATGTGCAAAATTGGAAAAAACAGCGACAAATGCTACCAAAAATACAAGCAGCATCGGCAAACAGCGTCAGAAAAGGATAATACCGCCATTTGAATGTCAAATGTCATTTCATCATTGTCATCTAACGGTAAAGAAATAGAGATGGGTAGAGAACATCGATGATACCGATTCGATATTTCGACAGGCCAAATTTCTTCCATCTTGGTCCCATAAAGTCAAAAACAGTAATAATATAATTATAGAAGTTAGAATCATTGTAACAATACTAATTTTATGAAGCGTATGACTTTGTTAAAGTGATCTGTATAAATATCGATGTTAATCGATGCATGTGTCAACATCGATATATCAATAAATGCCCATTCCTAACTAGAAATTTCTGGGATCAACAAATTTTGGTGAAAAAATAATTTAAAAATGACGTCAACTTAACGTCTATTTGGGAACGACATTTTGACTTTCAATATTGACGTACTAGCGACGTCATTTTAACGCCGGACAGCGTCTTACGTCTGATATGACCTAAAAAGGACGTCATTTGGACGCACCTTTGCTACCTGGGCCGTCAAGAATTAACATTATGAACAGTGTTAATATAAAAATGTCAGACGTAGAAATCCCAATCAAGGAAAACGCTAGAAATTTAGGACTTATACTTGACAACAAATTAAGATATAAATAGCACATTACATATAAATTGAGATCTGCCTATGCTGCTTTAAAGAGCATTTTCTCCCTGCGTCACACCCTCGATTCTAATGTTAAGGCCCAACTATGCGAATCACTTATTCTGTCACAGCTTAACTTTTGTGATACTGTATACGGTCCTTGCTTGGATAGTTTGGATATTCGAAAAATTCAGAAGCTACAAAATTCCTGCCTTAGGTATATATTTGGAATAAGGCGCCGTGAGAGAATTACTTACAAACTTGCGGAGCTTAACTGGCTTAACATGTACAATCGACGAGTGCTGCATGGCTCCTGTTTTGTATTTAATAATATTAAAAAAAAAATTCCACTATATTTATATCGAAAATTAACTTTCCGAACCGACGTCCATAGACTAAACATCAGACCTAAGACTCTTCTTGATATTCCCCTGCATCGTAGAGAGCTATTTAAGCGATCTTTCTCGTATTACGCTGCCAACCTAATGAACACCAATACCCCAACCGACCTCTCGCTGAGCTGCCAAACTTACAAAAAGAGAACAAAACTCAAATTGTTATCTGCCCAAGTGTGATTTTTTTTCTTCTTATTCTTATCACGTGTCTTGAGAATTGTCTGGTTTTTTTCTTATTATTTTTTCCCTTTTCATTCAACAACCAATCTTTCATATCTCCAGACTTTTTTTTTTTTTTTTTTTTTTTTTTTTTTTTTTTTTTTTATTTTTTTTTTTTTTAATGCATATATATAACTATCTATAATCTCTTATTTTGGTGATGGATAGTACGCGTTGCGCCTATTTCATTTTTTTCATGTTTTTAATGTTTTTTTTTAAATATTTCTATGGTACTAGTTTTAGTTATTTTTTAGATTTAGGTATACAAAGGCCGCAACAGCCCCCCGACAACCTGTTGGGAAAGCTGAAACAACGGCCTATTAGTCCTTAATTTATCTAAAGTTGTGATATAACTGTTATTTTTTATCTGTTTTTCTTTTGTTATATATAATATCAACTTTTGTAATACCAAGTGGACTAATAAACGTCTGATTATTATTATTATTATTATTATACGCAAGAACAAGTCGGCCATATTGATCAACCAAGTATGACTCATTTGTTTTGGTTCTTGTAAGATTTGCGTCACGCTTGGGAGCTTTTTTTGTGTTTAATTGCAGTTTTTTGTGCCTTAACACTAAGTTTTGTATAGTATTAATAGTTACGAACATTTATATTATTGACTATTTAAGTTATTGGTGTTTAATTAGCTTTAAAATTGCTGAAAGAGAAAGAATTATTAGAAATGGTTAGTTGTGCGGTAATTGAAGCCGCCATATGCAACAACTAGTGATGGGATCACTCGAGTGAAAAATAACCGATCACTCGATTTTTTCAATCACTTGAATTATTCGATTATCTTCGGAAATAACTCATGTGACGAAATGAGTGACGAACATATGGTTTTTATTTTTCAACGCGTCTCCAAAGTTGCTGCTCGCCTGTCAATCACTCACTGCGGCCAGAGTTATCTCGTAGCGAGCGGCTACACCGAGTTGTTTTCGGTTATTATTGGCGATATTATTCATATTAAATACTGCATTACGGGTTGCCTGCGTAAGATAATAAATATGATTTATTTAGATTTAAATACTGCATTACGGGTTGCCTGCGTAGGATAATAGGATTTATTATAGTGGTGAGTATTCATAAATATCATGAGTTATGCAATATCGTGACATCTCAAGGTCAAGTAGTCAAGTGGTTAGTTAAATTAAATTGTAAGTTGTAAGATCTGAGAACCATGCCAAAAAATCCACAAATATCTCCGCCACATTTAATAATCCGCAAAAAATCAATCGATTAACAACACCGAGTCAGTTATTCCCAATACAAATGCTGTATATCAACATGAACGATGAACCGCCAATATTAATAATTAATATTAGAATTTGAGTGAAAAAAAATCGATTATCATTCGATTTTTTAAATCACTCGAATACTCGGTAGTCGATTTTTAAAATAAGTCGATTTTTCCCAACACTAGCAACAACCATCCCGTTCAACTGTCGAATCGACCAAAGCTCCTTCCTTCCTATTCTTTATTCAATGGTCAGTACCAAAACTACAGGGGAATGATCCGTCAAAAATTAGTCGAGTTCCTTTTAGTTATTTTAAATAGTGTAGAACATAAAGGAAAATACACCCTGTATGCGGTACCAGAGTCCCGGCAATAAAACTTGCATTCCTTGACGTACCCAGACGCTGAAGGGCGAGACGGTATCAAATATCAGTAGGGTGTTTATATTAGAATAAGATTTGCCGACAAGTGGCTATTTTGTTAAGAAAAGTTAGATGTTTAGTCTTGAATATAAGCTCGTTCTGATACGTCTTGTATTATTTTTCCATGTTGTTTACAGTTCAGGTGTGGCGTAATTCGCGTTTCAATTGAAGTTTTGTGAAAGTTCGGCATCTGTTGTGTTATAGTTATATCGTTTTTTTGAAAATACGTTTCAAATCAGATTTTCTTTTATAGTTTATAATCATTGTTGCTTGTTTGAAAATACGTTTCAAACTTAAATATCCTGTGTAGTGAACTATCCTGTGTAGTGTAAACAAACAAAGTGCTCTTGTTACTGTAAAAAGTTTAGTTTTGGTAAGTCTGAAAATACGTTTTAAGCTTACTCAGTTAACTTAAATATAGTCCGTTTGGTAAGTCTGAAAACACGTTTCAAGCTTACTCATTTGACTTAAATATGGTAGTGTCGTAAAAGAACAATGGGAAGATCCAGAAGTAAATCGAGAAACGCTCGACATAGAAGCCGTTCTACTAGCACCAGCAGTAACAATAGTTCTAGTGAAAGATATAGAAAGAGAAACACAACGAAAAATATCTCCGAGAAAAATCCAGCCGAAAAATCATATACACCCAAACCCAAAAGAATACGTTCTTTTAGAGGAACAGATTGTTCTCGCTCAAGAAGTCGATCCTATTCTCCTACCACTTCAAAACGCTCTAAGTCACGAGACCGTGAGCATACATCTGAAAGGATTATTAAACTTGAAGCTTTGGTGGTTAGAAATTCAAGAATTTACGTTTCACATTGAATACAGGCCAGGAACACAAATGACGCATATATATGCATTAAGCAGAAATCCTTTAAACGAGTATGAAACGTATTCTACAGATATTACGATATTAACGCATGCTTAAGCTGTACATATACTATATACAAAGTGGTTCCAGTAGAAAGCATTTGAAACAAGCGGAAGAAAAAAAAAATACTGGTTATTGTGGATGCTTTTACAAAATTTTGCATAATTGAGCCGGTAAAGAAGTTAACGAATGGGATTGTAACGTAAAACAAGTACAAAGTGAGATTAACACGATCCATAATAAAAGCATAAATGCCACGCCAATGGAAGCTCTAATAGGATACAAAACGCAACACGCTGCAGATTCACGAATTGTTAACGAAATTAAGAATGAATTCAACAGATTTGATTTAAAAGAGCTACTTCATAAAGGTTCTAAACATATCACTGAAGATCAAAAAACAAAAAAAAAAAGCAAAAATTCAATACGACAAAACCAGACAAGAAGTCACCAAGTCGATCTAGTAATGGTCAAGATTACGAACGAGCCAGCTACAGGGGGAAGCCACAAACTTCTTCCAAAATTTAAAGGACCATTCCGAGTCACGGAAATTCTAATTAACGATAGATATACGAGGTTGAAGATCTACGAGGTCTTCTAAAGACATCACGTACGGTTGTCGACGCTGACAACATTAAACGATGGCTTATCATTCAAGATGATGGGTAAGTTTTTACACGAAGAGATCAACGGGTCTCTATACGAAAAGATCAACGGATCTTTTACACGTTTTACACATTGATGTAGCACCCACCACTTCTAAGGTCTACTAACTTACTAATTACGACCCTTCCACGTCGGTTGGCACTGCTATTTGAAGTGGCTGATGACAAGAACTCTTCTTTTGCTGGGTTCTGAGAGAATCTGTGTTCACAACTAAGTCGGTTCACTTTTGGCGAAATCGTAATGCTTGTGAGAACTCAATGTTTGAAGATTATTTTATGGCCCTGATTTGCGGCTTACTTTTGTTTAGAAGAAATTATTTAAATTAAATTTCAGTGAGCTATTTGCGTTTTAAAACTATTGAAAAAAAACACTTTAATATGGAATATTGTTTTTATTATTATTAAGGAAACACTTGGGAGCCACCCAACAATAAGTTTTTATAAATACTTATAAAAATTGAAACCATGAATTTAAAGTAACTATTTTATAATTTGGTCACAAGCACTTACTTCTGCGGGGTCGTTGACCGTATCGATCCCGGATAGACAAACGATGACCCACGAGTAAGGGGTCACAAAGAACTGGACTAGCTGGACTTTACGCGAGTAACACTTGAAAATTCTTCGCGCCCGGAACTTTCAACTTTCAACTTTTTACGAACAACTAACAACTTTCGACGACAACTAACTAACTGCTCGAAAAGCATTCCTACAAATTTATACCTTTTTCCGCGTCGTGGCGCATTTCCATATTTAGGCATAACTAGCAAGATCCCCAGAAATTTCGCAGGGTGGCCCGATGACTTCATCTTCTCCCTGGCGTTTTTCCCAGAAAAATTGCGTAAGCTATGCTCAAGTATTAGGGTGGTGGTTGAAATTCTTAATAAATTCTAAAAATAGATGAGCTACTCTTTTCCATTCCCTGAGAAGAAACTTGAATTCAGTGGTTAATCCGGGCTCGCGCTAAATAGTCGAAAAGAAAAACGTGACAGGAGAAGTGTGAAACCATGTACATATTGTACATATATTATAGTGTTAGGTTTAGTGCAATTAAATATTTTGGATTTAAATTTGGATCTTGAAAAAAAGTGAGTGAATAATTATTAATTTATTAATTTTTTTTTTAGAAATATTTTTTATTGACCAAATTTTTATGGTATATTTTTATTTCTAATGTCTACACGATTGTACTAAAATATTAGAGGCATTATGAAATAAAGATTACTATAAACATGCTTAATTTTTATTCCCCTGCTCGTCCCAATTGGTAACGCCTTCGATTTCCAGTATTGTTCAAAAAATAAAGTAGCAAATAACTCTCCAAAATTCTCATACAAAGCGGCAAAAAATTAATATTCAATCCCAGCAATATCAATTTTGAATTTAAAAAGCGGCAAATGGTATCCACCGATACAACAGTTATCTACGTGATATCGATAAAACAGTTTTCTTTATTAGATATAGAATGCAATAAACAGTTTCCTTTTATTCTTCTTGTGTTTTGGATCGTAAATACTACGACTACTAGCGACAAATATTATTTGACAATTAGAAGAGTTCAGTTTACTATCTAAGTTATTTTCTGTAATCTGTGGTCGATATAGTGCAGAGTAACCACATAGTGCGTTTTATTTTACACCCCATTTTTAACGGTATGCCCCTCTATATTTGTCATACGACTATATACGAAGTTGTTCGCGAATTGTTTCGTTAGCAACGTATAATATAACAAACTAATCAGTTTTAATTTTTTAAAGGAGCAAAATATAACCTAATAATAGGTCCTTTCCTATTATCATCCTGTCACCAATAAATGTTCTTGAAACTTAAAGCTGCTTTTTGTTACAAATTTTTCCAGTGTCGATGCTGTCATTTCTAGACTTTACTACGCAATTCATTTTTTAAAAATGGCCCCTGCAAAGTTAAGATTTTATGGTCTTAAAGAGCGTCTGCTCGGAGCTGACCTTTATAAGCGCAACCTTATACGTCCGGATTTCATAAAATAAAAATATCTTGCGAAGATCCATCCAAAACTGCTTTTTCGACACCTTCCGGTCGTTTACAATTTTATCGAATGCCATAGGACCTAAAAATGCCTAGGGAACTTCTCAAAGGCTAATGAACAATGTCTTTTTAGGTCTTCAAATTTATAGATCTTTTGTTTATTTAGATATATAATAATAATAATCTTTAATTCCCTGATAGCACAAGGACGTGAGACGAACGTAAAAAAAACGACCGCCGCCGGACGTACCGACGTCCAAAAAACATACGGTTATAGTACACAGTTCGTTTGATGGACGTTTGGCAAACGTGCAAATGTCACAAACATGGACAACATTAAAACGACCTAAACGAACGTTTTAAGAATGCCCCGTTTTACCTATTATTAGGTGGAAAATAAATTTGATAATCGTACAAAAAGCGTTTTATAGACGTATTAGACAAACGTAAATCAGGTGAAAAACATTCGTTAGACGTACAAAGAACGTTTTATGAACGTGCTAGACGAACGTTTTAATAATGTCCCTTTATTTACCTATATCAGGTAAAAAATACATTCCTTAAACGTTAAAAGAACGTTTTATGGAAGTGCTAGACGAACGTTTTAATAATGTCCCCTTATTTACCTATACCAGGTGGAAAATACATTCCTTAAACGTTAAAAGAACGTTTTATGGACGTGCTAGGCGATCGTTTTAATAATGCCCCCTTCTTTACCTATATCAGGTGCAAAAATATTCGGTAAACGTTCAAATAACGTTTTATGGACGTGCTAGACGAACGTTTTAATAATGTCCCCCTATTTACCTATATCAGGTGGAAAATACTTTCGTTAAAAGTACAAATAATGTTTTATTGATGTCTTAAAACCAAAAACATGGACTAGAATCGAAACAAATGTTAATTATTTAAACTTTCTTCAGGCTATCATAAACAATTGACTTATAGGTTTTTTTTTTCGTTTTTCACTCTTTCTGGGGCTCGTTTTAAATAATTTTTAAAGCTGTCCTCAATTTTTTTGTCAGTGAATTCAGGCACTAGTTTGAAAGCAGCGCCTAAAAATAATAGATTACAGGTCAATTTTGGTAAAAATGTAACTGACATCTTTTGTAACAATTTTTAGTTTTTATACAGTGTGTCTAGGTACAAGTTGGCAGCACATGGAAAACTTTAATTTTTAGTACCTATTACTTTGTTAGAAGTTATTCAGTGTAAAATATTCTTTTTGATTAAAAAATAATGAACTATTTAAAGTTGATATATATACAGCGTGACCCGAAAATATTAATTTAATTTTGCAATTCCATTAATTAGAATTTCTAACAAAAATGTTTCAGGTATAATGAAGTTCCGACACCTCTGAAGCGCTGTGCCTAAGGTAAAATGTTAATTCTGTCACTAACCTGTAATCAGTGTAGCAATGATCAGCCCTGCAAATTTTTTCTTTTGCTTTTGTCCCACCAATGCTGTTTGCATTGCATTTGTCATCAGCTTCTTTAACTCTCTTTTTACGAATTCCTCCACTGTTTCCCCACCCACTTTGGCAAGGTGATCAATCTAAAAAATAAAAAAAAAAAATATGTAAGTACAAATGAAGATTGGATGTTTACAAGAAATAATTTTGATCTATCATTGGCACATCTGTATTTTTGCTGCTTTGAAACTTTCTTTTGTTTGTACTTTTTACGATTTTTAGGTTAAATTATAATATATAGGTATAGATACCTAATTTTATTTAATACGTACCGTTTTATCACAATAACATCAAACACTATATCATCTGTCACCTGAAAATCGGTCCAACAAATCTGAAAAAATACGACATCCTACTTTGGTCCTACACCTACACCCAAAAATTAAAAATAACTTATCAATTTAATTTATTAAGACTTTTAAAATCAGGTTTGTCAAAGAGCGTTATGCCAACGCCAAAGCCAAAACCGAAAGAAAATGGCTGGCGCAGGAATAGGCGGTGGGAAATAATTATTTGAACAGCAACTGAAAATAGTTTTTTTTCGCTGAAAACGCCAAAGACTCAGTAAAATTATAGGAAAAATAAAGGAAACATATTATAAAATGATTAGTAAAAAAAGATTTGGATAATATCTTGATTTAACAAATTTATTAGGACTTGAATTTTGTGTTACTTTTCGTTTCGGATGGCGTAGGTATGACGTAATTAATGGACATATATTAGCGACTATTAGACGTCTTTTTCGTACTTTCAAAAAACGACTTCGCAAGAACGGTTATTGGACGTCCGTTTAACGGCCTAACTTATGAGATTTTTGCGTACTTAAAACGAATGTGTACCGGACGTATTTTCTTGCACGTTATTAAAACGTTCTGGTGAAAACGTTCGATGAACGGCTGTTTTCCGTCCTTTTTGACGTGGCTTCAATATAATCCAAAAACGAACATATATTAAATGTATTTTTTCGTACGTTCTAAAAACGACTCCATAAGAACGGTTTTCGGACGTCCGTTTAACGGCCTAACTTATAAGATTTTTGCGTACTTAAAACGAATGTGTACCGGACGTATTTTCTTGCGCGTTATTAAAACGTTCTGGTGAAAACGTCTGCTGAACGGCTGTTTTTCGCCCTTTTTGACGTGGCTTCAATATAATCTAAAAACGGACGTATATTAAATGTATTTTTTTGTACGTTCTAAAAACGACTTCATAAGAACGGTTATTGGACGTTCGTTTAATGGCCTATAACTTATAAAACTTTTGGGTACTTAGAACAAACGTTTACGGGACGTATTTTCTTGCACATTTTTAAAACGTTTTTGTAAACACATCCATAAAACGTTCGTTTTAAGTCCCTGGACGTACGGACCATTTATGGACCTAAAGCAAACGTCCATCGGACCTTTTGTGCTATCAGGGTTGCCAGCAAAATCAATATAAATCGACGTATAGTCAAAATCACGTAAAGTTTTAACGCGTTTAGGTTAGGTTCTGTCATATTTGACATATATTGCACACAATTTATGTCAAATATGACAGAACCTAACCTAAACGTGGTAAAACATTTCGTGATTTCGACTATAGGAATGTCACGAAGAGGACGATTTAATCTTAAAATATTTCATTTGAACCAATAAACATATTGAAACCATAAATAATTTCAAAAATAGCATACAAAACAAAAGGAGGCAATGATGAAGTTAAAACTTGAATAACAATCATATTTACTATGAATAAAGCCCAATTTGGCTCATAAGAATGATATACATTTTTTTTATTTCTGACCGGGATATAACTTTATATCATCATGGTTACGCTATCAATAAAGAGGGTTATAACTCCCTTGGGATATTAAAGATTCTCTAATTCCCTCTACCTTTTACACGTACAATAAAACAAGAAATGCTAAAATAACTATTTTTTATTTATGTCATTACAACGTCAATGTCATTATTGACGGCACCTGATTCAAATATACCGGAAAGGTAATAAATTGAAACATTTATTCCGGTTTAAAAATGAATAAACATTTAAATCGGTCAGAAATAAAATTATCTATGTACCACGGGAATTATAAGAGTCTCAATTACCTCGGTAAATTGCTGTCTCTCGGGCCAAAGGCCCTCGGGAAGTAAACTTTGCCCTTGGTAATTAAGACCCTTATAGTTCCCTTGATACATAAATAACTATTAATATCCTTATTTGTAACAGAGTTACATTTAAATAAAACTAAGCAATATCACAATTAGATTCCACTCAAATTTTTATCCTGAAAAATACAATCGATAGTAGCATTTTTTTCTTTATGTAATTAAGAACCACCTTTCTAAAAGCTTTAACATTACTCAATCCCTTGATAGCATCCGGTAGTAAGCGGTGGGCTGGAACGTCCATAAAGGAGGGACTACCTTGATAAAAGGAAGAACCGTGTGCAGGCGTTCTTAGATCGTTTCTGCCTCTGGTTACAATATCCATGTCGGCAGCATATAGGTTACGGTCATAGACAATTTACCTTTAGATACCTACAGCTTATCTCCTGCGCAAACAAAAGTTACGTTTTATGGGTGAAAAAATGCGTCCGAGCGCATGACTCGTCGGTCAGCTGTCTTCATTCGGGGAACCTTCGTGCATGCGCACAAACCTCGTGTTATCGGCCGTCCTACTTTATCGACAATAATCGACGCGCTCAAGAATACTCTCCAGAACCGGTTCGGCGGAGTTCGGCCGCCATTTTTGTTGTTGTGTTTTAAATTTTCTCTTCTCTGCGGATTCCTTGTAGTTTTCTGAAGTTTTCAGCTATCGGATCGGCTATCGTGGATTGTGGGACTGGTGTTTAATATTTATGGATTTCTGGTTTTTGTGTAGTTTAGTTAGTGAATTGTGTTTGTGCTTTTAGTGACTCGGATTGTAATATAAACAATGACTAGTATACTAGTTGCAGCCGTTGTATAATTGTCTTATATAGGGGTAAAAAAACCCTCTATGGTGGCATATGAGCAAGAATTTAAATTTTAAAGCCCGGACCTGTCTATTTTCCCATTCGTCAAACGATAATGTTGCAGTGCGCATGTCTAATAGTTCCCAGTTTTGTTTACATGCGCGAGGCCATAAAACTGCCACATTCGTGATTATTGTTTGTTTATCTAAAGGTAAATTGTCTATGGTTACGGTACAGTGTGCTGTTCCCAGCACAAGCATGAATCCAGCGTAATAGCCAAAAACTTTACCGTGTTAATGACAGAGGAATGAATTTGTAATTAAATTTTACCATAGTAAGGTGTTCTAGAACGGCTATAAACTACTTACCTATGAACGGCTTTGAACGATTAATTAACGACTATGTAGCGCGCAGCGCTAAGAATAAAAAAAAATAGAAATAATTTTTTTTTAAAAAAGAAATTATTTTTAAAATTAAATTAAAATTTAAATTTTTTTAAAATTTTTATTCATTTTATTAAAGTTCTATATTATTAAAAGTTTAAAATAAAGTTAGATTTTTTATTAGATTTTCAAAAATCAAAAGAGAAAGCTTCAAGAAAATAATTTAAATATTTTTAAAAATTTCGCATTAATTTTTAAACACTGTCAAAGAAACAGAATATTCAAATTAAAATAAGTTTATATCTTTCAATAATAATAAAATTTCTGTACCTTATTTCGGAATCAAAATCAAAATTTTTCAAAAATATTTTCAAAACACCACAAGTGTTCACTTACACCGAAATCTTAAAACTAAACTTAAAAAGTATCCTTCTCTTATTTTGATCGGTGAATAGGAACACATGATGTCACCCAATATATTTCCATTTGGTATAGAGAAGTTCTATAATATTCTATAACCTCGACAATTCTCACGTAGGCCGTGTGAACCTTATTTACGTATTTCTATTTTGTTATTGGGAAAAATACTTTCAAGGTAAGAAATCTTTCAGTTGCTTTTATAGCATATTGAAAACGCTGGAAGATTTTAGCAAACAATGCAGCAGCAATGTCATTTGACCATATTCGTCACGTCTACCATATACATACTGGACTGCGTGATTTTGGGGGTTAGTCTCAATGAATCCCGTCGAGTTGTTAGTCTCAATAATACCGAGAGTCTCCATGATACCGTCGAGTTTCTATAATCTCAATTAGACTGTTGAGTTTTTCGGGTCTCTCCTTAGACAGTTTATCCAAGTGTTGAGATTTTTTCAAAGTTATTAAAAGTACTGATTCGTCGAATTTTATGAGTCTAGCGCATATCGATGCGACGGTACCGTGAATAAAATTACTGACATTCGCCAATTCTTCGACAAGAATAAAAGTTGCTTAAAAGTGAGTGTTTTGATAAAAGGTTAAAATTATTACAATTTATACTTGATATCGATGGGTTTTTGACAAAAGATCGTAAGCAACGTAGGTCAAATTTTACAGTAGGGTTTTTTTTCTTCTCATTATTTTGTTTTTGAACATAAATCGGTTTAAATTTTTGTGTATTTTTTTGTATCTTTATAGTTTAGTTTCGACTAGTCAATTTTAATCAACGTCAACGTATTCTGCTAATTTTGCAGCTTATGATACTTTGTCAATACATTTTTTAAAAGTCATTTATATTTTCTTGTCGCTTAAGATATACTTACGATGTTTTGTCGGCATCTTTTTTAAATAAAATTCATTGCATAAATTGAAACTTTGTATTCAAAATGATAATAATAACATTATAAAATCATCTTAACTTTTTTTTCCTAAATTAAGTATTGATCTTCGTCATCAGTTTCTCACTAAAATATCCGGAGCTTCTTCCCTGCCTTGGAATTGTTGGTACTCGTTATAATTTTTTTCTGGGATAACGTGCTTCTTGCAAAGTTCCATTAGATTTTGAAACTTTAAAAGAGATATTTCTAAATTGTATATAGGTTCCAGTGATTTTTGTGGACTTTTTGATCTTCTACCTGAAATTATAAAAAATATATAGGGCTGAAAACGTTAACAAACCTTTAGGAGCTCCACTAGAAGTCTGCAAAATAAAAATTGCGCTACCCTCTTTAATGAGCCATCTAAATAAAAGAAAAGTAATTAACTAAACATGAAACACAAACAATAATATAAGTACAACTTACCAGCAAAATAATTTCACCGATCGTTACTCACAATAAAATAAATAATTTTAACGTTTTTATTTCTAATGCTGTTATTAATAATAGCACACGATGCACTTTTCAAGACTTGAAAGCAAACTGAAATGAAATTTAGTTTACTCTTAAACAAGTCGATGCAGGCTTGTTACTGTTCAGCATTGGGTGGAGGCAAACAATTATCGTAAGCGACATTGGGATAAATCGTAACCACCCCGAGTATACGGCGCGTACGACGTTTTGTCAGGGTCATATTGGCGCTTACGATGTAAATGCGGCTGTTTTAAAAACCGTTACAAATTTACTGGTGGATACGATAACTTTAATGCGAGTTTTTCATACCTTTTAAAATAATTACAGCCTGACGTAAGTTTTGTAAATGTGCCGTTTATCGTAAGCAACAGTTTGGTGTAAAAATATCATTTTCGAGAAATTTGTCGCTTACGATGTTTTGTCAAAAACCCATCGATATAAGTATTTAAGTACTTGGGTGGCTTGCGAAAAGAATAAAGTTTATTGTACTGATTTAAACATTAAGTGATATATACCATTAAAAGGATTACGGTGTGTTTTACTAGGAGAAATAGTAACTTGCTGAAGAAAATTACAAGGTAAAGAAATTCTAGGCCAACTTGATTTGCGGTGTTTTGCCCTAACAAAGTTTGGGGGTTGTTTGAAATATACTGAGAATAGGGCAAGGCACTACAACTATATACTTATCTAAACGGCTAAAACGATTCAAAAGCAGCGAAAAAAGGGTTAGAAACAGCTTAACAACGCCGGTGGATATACTTTTGCAAGATATTAGGCCCCGTGTTAATCTTATGAGCCCAGGGTGTTTGAACTCCCCTTCCTACTTCTACTGACAAATAAAAGGTTTTCTGAACCATGTTTAACTTTCCCGTAATAATTCGCAATGATTTTTAAATATTTATTTATGATATAAACCACTTGCCCTAATAATTACCACAAATACCTTCTTTGTTAAATTGTACTTTTCCTTCTAATTACTCTTAAGATAAGCGCTTGTATAAATACTTTCATTCTTATGTAGCAAGAAGATTGTTGTTATTAACATTACATTATTCATTCATTTACTGACGCATTCCCGTTACGACTGTAAATATTTGTCCTTTTTTGTCTAATAGCAGCAACCAAAAACATGGGCTATTTCATTTAACTGAACGGTTACAATTTCATATCTAACCCTTGTTAGGACAGGAAACTGCTAGCAAAACTAACACTATAAAAAATCGTTTCTCATAATGTCATAGGATTTTCTGTTTCGTGTTAATTATGTGCGGAAAATAAAGGTTTAAAATAAGGAAATATTGCTACCCACTTCTGTGCACTGTAACGGCTTCTTTTTATGACGAAAAATCTAAGTTATTTTTGTTAATTTCAGTAAAATAGAAAAAAAATCCTTATTATTAAGTATAAAATCATTAATAATTGTTTGTGCATGTATAAAAATATTTTAATTCATCAATCAGCACCATACAAAATAAATCAATTAACTGTAATTTGTTACATTACTGACAGTACCAGTAGTACCGCACAAATAACTGATACTGGTTCTTGACTCGGCTCTTGGTTGAGAACATTTTGGAAAACTTATGGTTATTTCTGTCGGCTTAATAAAATGTTCTTGCAGAGATGCTCGTCTGTTGGCCATATTAAATTTAGACTTCGAGAGGGATAGGACATCTTGAATTTGAGACCTGAAATAGTAGATAGTGGTTTGTAAAAAGCTACAATTAAATAATTTTTTTTTCTTTTTTTTTAAACTATTTATACTGTGGGTGATAATGACAGTACTATCTATCATTTTGTAACAGCCTCGGCTAAAAATTTGAAATTTTGGTCATAGATAGGTTTGATTAACGTGCTCATTTTAAGTAAAAAGCAATCGACAGTTACTACGCCTAAAAAAATGTTATTTTAAATTGCAAACCCTGTAAGGGAATCAGGGGCAAGACGGGACAGTTACTGCCAACACTGACGTGTGAGGATGGCTCTATTGCATAACCTTGGACTCGCTTGATAACAAGATCGCTTAGTCTTCGCAGTTCGGAAGTTATGATCGATTTTCCACTATTACGTGTCATTGCTTATTTTCTGGCTTAAAACAGAGTAGGTATGTCAAAAAGTATACATCAAGTTAAAGCAAAATACGTTAGTTTTCCTGGAGTGTACCAGTATAGAAGCATATTTTGGCAAACACTTTAATTTATCAAAGTGTAGACTGTAAACTTTTTTTTTAAAAGAGCCATTGAGGTTGATTGGTTGATGGAATGTTATATTTGTCGCGCACTCCATCTTGCCCCAACTAACATTTTTTTTTGTTAAAAACCATACTAAAAAATTAATGACTTATTAATTAATGCATAATGAATTAAAATAGTTAAGTATTTTTATTTTCAGAAATGGTTCGCAAATATAAAAAAAAAAAACAGCTAGAGGAGAGTGGTCCAAAGAAAATATGAAACTAAGGAATATTTATATTGCGTGACATACTCGGACTCCACGGAAGGATAGACTGCCTGCCAAATATGTCAAGAATAGTCCTACAATTTTTATGCAGCATAGACGAAGTTGATCCCTTAGATATCACCCACATATGTGATTTTCGTAAATAAACCCCCTAAGAAGTATAGTTTTTAGTATTCTGGTGTAAGTAAGCCAAACATTTTTGTGCTAATAGAGTTAAGTATAGTTGGAATCCAAAGAATTTTTAGAATAAACTTTATTTGTTGGTAAATTGGTTTTATTTTTATTGATATAAATCCATCCCATCCCGTCTTGCCCCTGGTTACCCTATGTTATTTTATTTCATAATTCTACAAAACATTCGAAACATTTTTTTAAATAAAATACTCAAACACCTCAATAGTTTTTAACTCGACCTAACGTTTTAAAGTTTTACCTGTTCTTACATTAATTTGAACTTTACCGAAAAACCCCATCGGATCGGCTAGGACCGAAACAAATAGTACTGTTTTTTACTTCACCTATATAATTTATCTAAAGACTTTAAACACTAAAAAGTTTTTACGTTGATTTTCATATTTTTGTTGTTTACTGTATAAAAATGAGTTTACAATAATGAGATTTTCAACATCCGATTCTAATTTTTCTCCTCTATCGACCCACATACCATTTATTAAACAACTATATAAACTCGATTCTAAATATGAAAAATAAGATATCTTATTTTCATTTGTTAGACAGCTTCATATTCAATAGGCGCCTAGAAGATATATTATACCCAATCTAAAAAACCTGTAGAAAAATGTCGCGTTGGGTAAATAGCTATTTTAACAAGCGTCCAGAAAAATCAGTTTTTCGCACGCATTATCATGCGGAAAGTTATATTTTCCGCGCTAGCGTAGAAAAACTTTACCTACGTTTTCGCACTAGTGCAAAAAATTGAAAATATTTTATAGGCTATACTATGTACTTTAAAGTTAGCAAAATTTTAGAATAAAATTTTCAAAAGCACATTTTTAAGTGCATGTGTGTCAATGTAGTTTTTATTTATAACTAAACGCAGAAACAAATATTTACGATAAAGTGCTTCCATCTTTATTTTCCAAATAATGGTTAATATAAAAACGTGCTTTTACTCCATAAAATAAATACTTGTGTGTGTCTTTTTATTGATTTAATTTGTGATTTAATAATATTTATATTGAATCACAAATTAAATCAATAAAAACTCAAAAGTTAATAATAAAATTGAAAAGTTCTAAAACCGCTGTTCAAATTTCCCGCCATTGCGCCTCTGGTGGCCAGCAGGCACACTAAAGCCGTTTTTTCTCTTCTTTCTCTCTTTACTGTGTTGCGATTTTTTAACAAGGAGTTAACATTTCCAACCCTATAAATTTTCTTTGCGTAGCACTCCGCTCCGCAGCCAGCGTAGAAATAGTGTTAACGAGCTTAATTTTGCGGAATTAATTAAATTCAACGAGTTGGGAGGAGGACTACGCAACTTCAACCAACTTGGCATTCAGCACTTTTCAATTATAACGAACGAAGGATCGACCTGAAGTTCAGGAGTATTTAAAGCTACATTTAAAGGTAAGATAAATATTTATATTTTTAAGTATGCCTATTTTTTAAATTTACTTCCAATAAAATTGACGAGCCGCCACTCCTAGTTTTATTGACCACTTTCAGTGGCGGCTCGTTAATGAAGGGCTCTGGGGCGCCGCCCTCCCTGCAATTATTTCAAACAGAATAAAAAAATACTTTACTTAAAAAACCAATAAAGCAATGTATGTAAGCACCCAGCAAACAATGAATCAATGGCCATCCTTTGGCCCAGTACTGGCAACAGTGGCAAGGTGCAGGCCACGATAGCGATTTGGCATACCAATGCCGGCATTTCAACTTTATTACACTGGCAGTATTGGCCAAAGTCACAATAATTAAAGTAGTTGCTGGCACATTGTCATTTCGATACCGGCCATATGATGACGAAATCGCGATGCTATTGGTCTCATTGTATTGTAACGGTAGTAATGGAATACGATGAGAAAAAGTCATTGGCCAGGTGTCTGTAAAAACGTGCATACATAAATTTTTACACAATCACAATTACTGTTTAAATGACAACTTGACAAGTCCACATTTACTTGTGGCACACACACACCCTTTCTTTAAAATGTTTTACAATTTTATAGTTTGTGTATTAACTGCATGACGTCATGCAAAATATTTAGTTGCTACCGGCTTGGTAATGGCCCAATTCTTCCAAAACTTCCTTATTGCACGTGATAAATTGCTTAATTCCTATTGGTCGGTCATATGAAAGAAAGTTCTCAACGTTGCCGTTTGAGCCATTTTTACATAGCTACATTGACAGTTATTGAGTCTATCAATAGCTTTTGTATTCAACTTCTATAGATGGTAAATATATTTTGTAATTAAAAATTATATATTATTGTAATTAATTTACTTTGTTAATGTTTCAAGGTTTGATTATCTATTATCCGATCCCATGCTAAAATTAATATTTTTAAAACGGAAAACAAACTCAAAAGTTGGCAGCGTTGTCCTGCCTCCCGGCCTTCTCGAAACTCATCGTTCGAGGTTCGAATTCGGCCATTTTGATGTTATATAGCGTCTTGGTGTAAGCGTACAGACAAATTTTGTGATTCAAGTGATTGAAAGTGTGAGAAAAGTGTATTTGTTTGTGCAGACACTGCAGACTGATAATGGACCATGGACTGATAACACTTTTTGTAAAATCCATCGTTCGACGTAATCATTAAACATTTTTTAGGATTTTTTGTAACTTTATTGTATTCTATTTTTGCTTTTGTTGTTTTGTTGCGGTCGGGGATGTTTTGAACGGTAGTATGACTTCTATATTCACAATCTTGCCAATTTTAAATGCAAAATGTATTTGCTAATAAATATATATTTAAAACATTTAGGGTGTAGGAGTTTCACTTTGACAGTCCTGTGTATAGGATGCGGGTCAGTACAGTTTTGTCACCAGAACTGTACTGGCAAAGAATCTATTGGCCATAAAGGTTTCGGCCGGTAGCAAGGTAGCCATTACCTTGCCATCACGGCTGGCCTGTATCAGCCCACATGCGGGCCGGTGTGTACTATTCGTACTGGCCCATCACCGTTTGCCAATACTTTGCCGTAATGGCCATTCTGGCAACAGGGTATATGGCCAGCATTGGGCCAGACCTGAAATGTTAGCTGGGCAATCCATTAAAATAATTCAAACCAAACATAGCCCTATTCCAGCGGGTAGGTTATACTAAGCGCGGGCATAATTATTCCAACCAAACATAGCCCTATTCCAACGGGCAGGTTATACTCATAGACAAGCGAGTTGCGCGCTCTCAAGGTTACACTAAGCGTGGGCGACCGATTATCCGTCCCGATTCAATGCGACGTCTCGATGGGTTGTCATGACGACGGAGGCGTGACGTCACCTAGACATTGCACAATGAGCGGCCACGGATGAGCTCCAATTTTTCGCGCCCCAACATGTGTTCGCGAATCGCGATGCTATGACGTCGGTTAAGGGTTCGAAATGAAACACATGTTGAATGTCAAAAAGAAGGGGGTCTTTATTTTCGTGTCTGGTATTTATAATACATTTGACGTATGACGTCACGGCATTGTTGCCAACCTATATGATGCTAGGGCGTGTGTTCACACACATGTCACAGATGCCACGGACGGTAGAATAATCGATATACCTATTATGTACTCTGACGAGGCGACCTGTCGATGCCGTTGATGTTTTGTTTATTTGTTTTGATTTGATTTATTAGTTACGTTATAAAGTTGGAAAATTTCGTGTAATATGAAGGTCAGTGATTTACAGAAGCTTGTGTTTAGTTCTCTGAGCTTAAGTGAAAAACTTGATTTAAAAAATGCAGGGCGGCCACTACCAATATTGAACATAGTACAAGAAGTGCAATCAAAATGTAAAAATAAGGCACAGTTAACGCGTAAGTTTGACAAAGAAATATGATTAAAAAAGCCGCCTGGATATGCGGTTGTGAGGGCAAAACATTTTTTTTTTTTGTTTCGTGTGTCTTTTTTTTTACGGGGATGATAATTGGACTATAAATGGGGTGCAGGACTTGAAACATCTTTCAGAGAAAAATAAAAAACATGAAAATAGTGCAAAACATCGTCATAATGTGGTAAGTTTTGATATGTTAGGACAAACTAATATTTTAACTTGTTTAAGTAGTGTTTATTATGCTGATGATATTAAAATTCACAACGAGAAAGTTAGAAAAAACAGACACGTACTTTTGAAAATAATAAACATTTAAAAATTTTTTAATTTAAAGCCAGCCCCCCCCCCCCCCTGTCTCGCTAGTCACGAGCCGCCACTGACCACTTTTAAATATAAAAAATATTTTGGTTTTCGTATTACCCTCTAAAATGTCTAGAGGTTTCCTTGTTTTACAGTTTACAATGACAGCGTAAGAAATTGACAAAAAATGGTCTTAAAAACAACAGCTTACTACTTACCATAAGTCTTCTGTAACAACGTAATGAATTTGCGGAAACGGAAATCCATTAAACCGACAGAAAAGGGGAAAAGTATAAGCGCCCATATTTTCGTAAACAAACCAATCACCGACCTTCATTTCTGGTAACAACATATCTTTGATAACCACGTCTAAACTGTCACAAGTTTGTCCCCAAACACTACTTGAGTATAATTTCCTTCCTGAGTAATTCTTAAGAGGTATAGGATCCTCATATTTATGTCTTAGGCTTCCATAGAGTCCATCATTGATATAGTACATTATATGTTTCTTGAATGTGTTTGTCGTTTCGTCTTTTTGAAATATTTCTCTTAAACTATGGATGTTACAGGTTAACGTGTATGCCGAAGCGACGTAGTACGTGCCCGGCTCAGAAATCACCTCGATGGAGGGATCTGGAAAGAACTCCTCCAGAGCATTGCTTATAACACCAGCCATCTAAGAAAAAAAAGAATGATTAGCAGGGCCAGATTGGAATTTTTCGGCCTGATTTTAGACCGGCCCACATTTGAACAAAATTAAATTTGACAAATTGGTTTAGGCTTTTGCGGCCAGTCGGTGAGCTAGTGTAGTCATCATTCGGGTCTAAAGGCCGTCGTCGGTTGGAATTGCTTCCTAACGTTTCGCTAGCACGAGTGGCGAGCTTCCATGTCCTTCCATCTCCGGCGCTGGAAGTAAACAGTCTACTTCCAGCGCCGGAGATGGAAGGACATGAAAGCTCGCCACTCATGCTAGCGAAACGTTAGGAAGCAGTTCCAACCGACGACGGCCTTTAGACCCGAATGATGACTACACTAGCAAAATTTTTTTTTTTTTATGATCGAGCACAAGCAATATAGGAAAAATCCTTTAAGGCGCTCTGGAAGCGGTGCGTGTGCGAAGAAAGTGATTCACGTTTTTCTTGAATCGTTGGAGGTTATATTCGGTTGGAAACACGGTCTTAGAAAGGCCGTTCCACAAATGAAAGAGTTCTGAAACAATTATGTTCGGGGTGTACTAAGTTGAACCACATAGGGATGAGCGGCAGTGGTTCGTTGTGTGTTTCTGCTATGTAATGCTCTAGGAGGAATCGAGCGGGCAATATCTGTCGAACACTTGCCATGGAAATATCTGTAGAAGAGAGTCAAATCACCAACCTGTCTTCGATGTTTTAAGCTGTCGAGGTTCTTAGTCAGCTCGTGGTCGCCGATTAGACGAACGGCTCTCCTTTGGATGGAATCCAACAACCGAAGGGTATGCTTCGGTGCAGAACTCCAGATATGAGAGCAGTATTCCAGTGATGGTCGAATCTGGGCTTTATAGAGTGTCAAAAGTTGTTGAGGTGTATACAACTTTTTGGTACGGAAAAGTATACCGAGCTTCTGAGAAGCTGCCCTGGCGATTGCCACAACGTGATTATGCCAAGACATATTTCCTCCCAGGTTGACATCTAGCAAATTTATAGACGAAGTCAGTGGAATTGCGTGTCCTGCCATAACGATTTTGACGAATTTGACAGAAGATGCTTAAACGGCCGACCAGGGACGGAAATGGCGAATTAGTGACTAACCCCCGCCCTTTATAAGTACCAGGTTTTTGTGGATTTATTAATACTGTACTCGAAAAAAGTATAGACTGTATTGTCATCTAATAATTATTGTAATTGTCGTTTGTAACTTTTGTTCTAAAACACCGTGGAAACTTTTTATTTTAGGAAATAGAACACAACTTGCAGAGATCAAATCTAATCACCCGTCTTTTACTCTCCTAAAATTTTACCTCTTCCATTAAGGGTCCATGTTCTCCAGGATACCCTCCACCAATATCCAACAATGAACAGGCAAATCCAAGAGATTCGGCGTAATCAAATATATCCCTAGAAAAGGAAATAGCTCTGCGAAATGCATCTAGTTCTCGGCATCCTGTTCCCACGTGGAAACTAACACCAACTACATCAAGGTTCAAAGATTTAGCGACGCGCAAAAGCTCGGGGGCTTCTGTTATAGGGTCGCAACCAAATTTCATACCCAGATTGTAGTCTAATTCCAATGCATCACATCTGATTCGGATAACAAGCCTACAAAGTGATAAATCCATTCAATAAATCTATAGTAGAATTGACGATTAGGCCTTAGTTGAGCCACATCACAGGTACGGAATAGCTGTCTGGAAGGGGGGGGGGGGAATAACGAAACATTATTTACATAATCTGAAAAAGATTTTAAAATGGTTCCTGCTATTCCGCCTGCGTTTCCTTTAATTTAATTACTGTGTATATAGTTTTAGTGATTTCCAATTTTTAGAACGATACATTTTTAAAATTTTAGTTGCTAGGTACTTATTAAATTCAATTTTCTATATTTTTTCAATTTTGGTTACAGAGGTACCTACTACAGGGGTAGGTACTAGAATAGTTTGGAGGGGGCACGCACCCCCCCTAGCACCATCCTAGTTAAGCTAATGTTTACTGCCTGCATGTGTTCGATTTACATCATTAAAAATATTTAAGTGCTCCCCCAGATAGATCATAATAATTGTTAATCCGTGTTCATGAAATAAAGAAATAAGAAATGTCATAAAATCACGGGTATGTTCGGGTTTGTGGGTAAAAAGAGCAAATAAATAAAAAGTGAGGGAAAGAAAGAAAATAACTAAAAGTCTTCCTCCACAAAATTTAAAAGAATAGAATTCTTAAGGGTCTCTACATGTTTCGAACGTAGAAACGTTCATCATCAGGAGACAGAAAATGTATTTAAATAATGCTGATTGTTTTAGCAGAAGAGAAAATGGTGAAGGACCTTAATGGAGCTTTCATGGAATTAAGAAATTATGTGTAAAAGAGCCATAATAAAAGTTAAAACATACTCAGTATGTCAAATTGGTTTAGGCTTTCGCGGCCAGTCGGTGAGCTAGTGTAGTCATCATTCGGGTGTAAAGGCCGTCGTCGGTTGGAATTGCTTCCTAACGTTTCGCTAGCACGAGTGGCGAGCTTCTTCAGAGGTCCTTCCATCTCCGGTGCTGGAAGTAGACTGGCTTGGTACGGTCTAGTTCGTTTCTCATGTTGGAATGTGAGATTGCGTCCATTCTGTCCCAATCTTGTTGTTTGATCTCGTTGCTTAGTGCCAAGTGTAGAGCGAGAAGTTCTTCGTCCGTCTTCGCAAGGTTTCGACGGGTGTGGTGGATTCGTTCTCGAAGAAAAGCTTTCTCAGTCCTGGTGTAGATTCTGTTTGCTTGCGCTGATTGGAGAGTTCGTCTTTGTCTAAGGAAAGCTGGTACGATGTTGGTATCCCGGCAGCGGCACAAAAAGGCTAAAGTGGCGAGTAGGTGTGCTTTCTGCTTCTCAACTTTGTCCAGTCGTTGATATCGCTTACACGTCTCCTCCCCGTAGAGGCGTCTGACAAATTGGTTTAGGCTTTCGCGGCCAGTCGGTGAGCTAGTGTAGTCATCATTCGGGTGTAAAGGCCGTCGTCGGTTGGAATTGCTAGACCCAACCGACGACGGCCTTTACACCCGAATGATGACTACACTAGCTCATACTCAGTATGTGTTTTATTAATTTCTCCATATTGTGGCTCTTTTACACATCATTTTTTAATTCCATGAAAGCTCCATTAAGGTCCTTCACCATTTTCTCTTCTGCTAAAACCATCAGCATTATTTAAATAAATTTTATGTCTCCTGATTGTGAACGTTTCTACGTTCGAAACATGTAGAGACGCTTAAGAATTCTATTCTATTAAATTTTGTGGAGGAAGACTTTGTGTTTTTCTTTCCCTTTTCATACTTTTAACTCCACTTTAAGCATGGACTACTTCTTCAAAATAAAAAGTAAATCAAAGATGTTGCTGGTTGCTCACCTAGAATTTGGGTAAAGAGCTTTTATTTTGTAAAGTTCACACTTATTGTCAAACGTCATTGTAGTCACCCCAACGGAAGCTGCATACTTTATATGACTGGCTTGTTTGGTGGGATGAGCGAAAATGATGCGATCTTTACTGACTCCGAGCGCTAAAATGCTGCTGATCTCGTTTTTTGTTGCACAATCAAAACCAGCACCCAAAGCTGCCAAAATTTCTATAACCTCTTGATTGTCATTGCACTTCACAGCTAAAAATAAACTATATGATTTAATTCCTTCTGATAAATAAGGTTAATTTTTTGCACCCTTAAAGAAAATTGCCGCAAGCCGTTAGTTTAACAGTCAAAAACTTTTTGGTATATATTCCTAATATTTTTCAACAAAAAAAAACACTTAATAATATAAAACTAAAAGTAATAAAACTAACTAAAAGTAATAAAATAATAAAATAAAATATGTACCTAGTTGTATAAACAAAATAAAAATATACTCTACCCTAACTCGCTCTGCTTAATTCTATAAAATATTTAGTTACACTGTCTATGGATGGATGGTATTTGGAAATTTATGATAATCCTTCTTGGGACATGGTCGATCGCAAATAAATTTCATGAGTGTTCATTTAAAAAATGATCGCCACAAATCAATTCTATCATTTGAAGAAAGCCATAAGCTTAGATTGCTGCTTAGTGCCAGATCTTAAAAGGTCCTTATAAGGTATTAACCCACTCAATTGAGCGCTATTGTCACATATTGTTACTAAGGTAAAACCCCTTTAGCACTTGATCCGCTAATGGTAACAAATAAGTAAAAGTGGTATTAGCTGGCGTAGTAGCGGTGTGTGTAGCAGCATGATCCATATCATCCCAATGAAGAATTAAGATAATTGGTGGACTATATGATCCAGTACATGATGAGGAAAGAATGAGGGTATACTATAAGCGCCCAGGAACCAGCTTTTGTAATAGCTTAAAGGAAATTGCTGTTGGAACATAGAAAGAAGAAGGAAACAAAAAGTATTATACTTATTACTTAGCAAGGAGTCGTTAAACTAGACGCTGCCATACCTAGTTTAAGTAGTTAGTAAACAAAAAAGCCTACAAAAAAATTTACCTACCACACAAGAACTTACTACACACAACACTGCACCAATACATACACCTACACTAACACAAGTAAGTTCTTAGCTAGTAACAATCTACACCCTACAAAGCTTACTTCTGCCCAGACCAGCGCTGTTGGTTCTCTCCCTGAAACAGCGGGGTCCCCATCCGTGGGCACATAACATCCGATCTAAGCACAAACATCACAGACATCGCAAACACAAACACTAACACAGTAAGCAATAGTTTACTACTGCTCAGACCAGCGCTGTTGGTTCTCTTCCTGAAATAGCGTGGTCCCCATCCATGGGCACATAACATCTCATCTGAGCACAAACACAGTAAGCTTAGTGTGGTATGGCCAAGTAATCCAATAAAGCACAAGAAGTTATAAGCAACACAATACACTAACTTTATTAGAGTCGATTCACCCAGTAAACCTGCATGATGGCCTGTGACTGGCATATGACAAAAGTCATTGAAAATGCAAAAATTCATATTATTTAGCTGGAATATGACTTTTGTCATATGACATGTCGGCCATCATGCAGGTTTACTGGGTGAATCGACTATAACTACAAGGTATAACATCTAAAGTAACTAACAACTATAATATACGTGATCATGCGATAGTATGTGTATTTCCACGGAGCGCGTGACCATCTCTCTACGGTCCGAGGCTGACTGACTAACGGGGCGACTTACCCCTTTGGCGCGGACGACCGGCAAGAACTATCTCAGCAACAGTGTTGGCGCTGTTGCTAATGATACCACACTTACTACCTAGTTAGAAGACAAAGCCAGCTTAGTGCAGCGGTACCAAAGCCTTTTGGCGAGGTATGGCGCAAAGCACGCATTAGGCGTGCAGAGCTGAAATACTAAGACGTGTGGTCTGAAGGTTTATACGCCTACGGCGCGGAAATCGCAGGAACACGGGTTTAGTCGGTAGGTCCCCCCCATCAGGGGGTTGAATCCGACACTACTCTGCCTCACAAGGTGCCAGTCTTTAGAAGATTCTCCTCGAAAAAAAAAGCAGCGGCAGCCTCCCACACAAAATGATAAAAAACTAATGTCGCCAAAGCTGAGCCTTTGCTAACATATCTTGTAGACTAACAAGAAAATGTAATCATTTGTCGTTATTGTAAGAGATCATCTCTCAGCTTTTCACGTAAACAAGTAAAATATATGTGCTAAGTAAACTGACACCAACAAAGCTAACATTTGGTATAGTATAAGTTAACTAAACTAGTTACGTGAAAAAAAAAACAGTCCGCTGAGTACGGTGAAAACATGCTCAGTTTATTAGTTAAAGTAGCGCATTACTATAATATGCTTAGTATCTGAGCAGGCACCTTGCATCTTTGACTGCATCAACTGAGCAGTTTTTCCTCGCTAAATACTTAACGGAGTATTTTTCATTTAGCTCATTCAGTTAAGTATTGCATTATCACCTCCCCCAGTGACGTCATGGTTGCATTATTATAGGTT
Organism: Polydrusus pterygomalis; assembly: GCA_963969555.1. Taxonomy (NCBI): domain Eukaryota; kingdom Metazoa; phylum Arthropoda; class Insecta; order Coleoptera; family Curculionidae; genus Polydrusus; species Polydrusus pterygomalis. The sequence continues at coordinate 74,445,123 of OZ018380.1, read as the reverse complement.
ATTATCTTACCATAGTGAGGTTTAACCCTAGGAAGTAGGGTACACCATATTTTATGTTTCTCTACAATGTCGTTAATATTGCACACATAAAAAGCCTCTTCTTGTTTAATGTTTCCAGCAATTTTTTTAACGATTGTCCAGGGATCAATTTTCTTTTGATTTAAAACATGTAATGTTTGTATGGTATCTTGAAAGTTCATAATTTGATAAGTTTAATATTACGTAGGTATCCTAAAAAAAAACGAATAATACTCGAATATGTTTTATTTCGTATAATACAGGGTGGCGCATCGAAACAGAGCAGCTCAGTTCTTTTTTGGAAAAACGCTCAGACCCGTCGATTTTGTTTTCGAGGGGGACACAAAATTAGCAAAAAATCACGTTAACACGTGCAGCCCCGTGGGCGGGGGTGGCACCACCCCTATAATCTTAAATGGAAGGGGTCGAGTGATACCTTATTTTAAAGGTCTTTAAATTCCCTTTATAATGATGTAAAATTCATGTACCTACTTCAGTTCAGTAGTTTTGGAGATTTATTGATTTAAAGCTTAAAGTAGGCTTTAATAGGTACTTCAGATTAGTTTGTACTATTTTCAGAAGAAATTTGAGTAAAATCATTTACTTAATAAGTAAATGCTTTTCTTCACTACGCCCATAGTTTGTTTATCATTTTGGTGTTGAAAATAGCGATTGGAGCGTTTTTTGTGGCAAAAAACTTGTTTCTTGAAGAAAGAGGAAGGGAATATCTCGTACTTATTTTAAATAGTAGTTTAGTACATAGTTTGCGATTGATTCGACCAAACTTTGTTGTTAAAATGCCTTTTAACGCTTTATAAATAAATTAACCATGGTATATTCGACGGCAGAAAGGGTTGAAATTATCAAAATATTTTTCGGAAATAATCAGAGTGCGCTAATAGAACAGCACAAATATTTAATGAGTGACATGAGAACAGTAACGTGCATCGAAAATATGTTCTAGAACTTGAAGCTAAATTTCGGGAAACTGGATCAGTCGCCAATAACAAACGCAACATTGAAAATCCCATAAGGAACGAAGCAATAGAAGTGGGGGGTCTTAGGGCAAGTTTATGTAGATCCTACGTTAAGTACCCGCAAATTGGATACCCTGTGTGGTGTTAGTCGACGTAGTATCCAACGGATTCTAAAGGCCCATAGTTTTTATCCGTATAAATTCACCTTGTACAAAAACTTAATGAAGACGATTTTAATCGGCGATTACAATTTTGTGAAGATATGAGTGAACGAATTATAAACGATGAACATTTTCTATTCAACACTTGCTTTTCCGACGTTCCTTTTTCTTAAATGGCGTAGTAAATCGTCATGACTGCCGAGATTGGTCCGATTCTAATTCCAGAATTTATTATGAGGTACACACATCAGCAGCTACAAAAATTAAATGTTTGGGCTGGTATTTTTGGCGATCATTTAGTTGGTCCTTTTTTCTGGAAATTTGACGGGTGAAATGTATTTAGAATTACTACAAGATGCTTTAGATCCTGCATTACCAGCCATAATTGAAAATCAGAATGATCGGCGGTATTATTTATCCAATCTCAGTTTGAGGACATTCCAATCATTCCATACAGCGGTAAACAGTCTCAAAGAGACCGACCGCACAACCAGGGTTGTCAGATCTTTCTTCTTCAATTCTTTAGGTTTTTTTATTAAAGATATTTCATTTATATCAGTATACAATTGTTATAGTCAGTAACTTTCTTTAAAAGCTAGTTTGCAAATATACTTTAAACCGAGGAGTTTTGAGTGTGACAGAAAAAAATAACAAGCCATTCATTGTTATAATAATACATTCTTTAGTCCTTAAGAAACAATATAACTGAAATCAAGACAAAAAGTGTTTTCAGTGTTTAAAAACAACTAATTAACAAACCCTTGTTTCTCGTATATACTTACATTGTGCTTACAAATCCGAAAATTTTGAAGAATTGGCAACAGCAAGCGCCAGGATATAAGCTGAACCGGTACCCGGCCCGTCTGACGATCGATTCTGCCAGACAGAGATAGGCCAGTGACCGCCGATGGCGTGGAAGAGACGGAGATAAAATATACGTGGTTATGCCTTGATGAACGGGCCGGAGTCTGGTTGACGAGAATGAAGTTCTGGTAAAAAAATTAAAGCATTTTCTGAGCAGTGTCGTGCCGTGTCAGGTTTATTTTTCTGATTTTAGTTTTGTATATAGAATTTTTGAGTTACCTTATATTTATTATTTTAATATAATATTATTATATATACGGTGGGTTTATAAAGTGTAGTATGTACAAACACCTAATGTAAAACAAACTTGTAAGTGTGTATACGCATATTAATTATTTGTGTGGAACGCCCATGGTTAGGAAATTCCCACAGTTTAATGTCATTAAATTGACCTAAGAAACACTTTACATTGCGAATAGTTTGATGTTCCAACAGGATGGTGCCCCACCACATTACGCATTACGTGTTCCACAATATTTAGATCAGACGTTTCCAGGTCGATAGATTGGTAGAAGAGGTGCCATTCAATGGCCCCCAAGATCGCCAGATTTATCACCTTTGGATTTCTTTCTGTGAGGTCACTAAAAAAGCAAAATCTATGCTATTCAACCAACATCGTTAGAATATTTGCTACAAAGAATTGTGAATGAGTGCCTTCAAATTACTCCTCAAATATTGCAAAATATGCTGCAACGTTTTGAGCAAAATCTGTATTATTGCATGGAGAGTCTTGGTGGTCATTTCCAACATTTACTTGGCTGACGGGTCTGTTCATTCTTCATTTTTAAACTTCTTTGCTGCCAAATGTATTTATCTCCACCAATGATGATGTATTAAAGTTTTGTCTGAGCGTTTTTTCAAAAAAGAACTAAGCTTCCAGTAAATGTCTCTGTTTCGTTTTCGATACGCCACCCTGTATAAACATATCGCTGTATGTAATGATTACCTACTAAAAAACGACTAAAGCTATATCGAGTTATTTGAAGATTAAAGTTACATATTATGTAAGTAAATAATTTTACGTAGTATTGTTGTTGGCTGCAACAAATTTTGCGCCTTTGCAGGTCCTGACTTAAGTCCCCAGCAGAGGCTAAAACTTTTTCAATTGAAGGAAAACACTTCGTCTGTGCCGCCGATCATTTTTCAGTTATATTAAATTTACTACTTACATTAAAAACTATTAAATTTCTTTATTAAAAAAAAAAATCATTTTTATTAATTCCGTTATTAATCAATTTTCGAAAAAATTTTATAGGAAGAGATACAGGGTGATTCACGTTGAGTGGCCTATTAGAAGATCTCGAAAACGAGTAAAGTTATATTTCTAAAAATTTGGTAGCATGATTGGCTTTGCACTTTTAAAATATTATATTTCGACGTTTGTAGTACTTCCGGTTATACCGGAAGTTATGGCCAACTTTGGTATTTCAAATGGAATACCCTGGATATTTTAGCATTTTTGGAAACCTTACTAACTTTTATTAACAATGATATATACCTATCTCTAACCGTTTTTAAGATATGAATTATAAAATGCATTTTTTATTTAAAAACCTTACCGAGAAGAAAGTTTAGTAATTTTGAAATTAATAAAGCTAAACATTTAAAATTTTGTAGGCTTTTAAATAAAACATAGATCTTTAGACTACATTACTTAAGTTTCATGTTTTGCATACAGGGGGTTTTTAAAAGTGTGCCAATGTGGCCATTTATATAAATGTGCATACGTCAATTTTTGCAAGTAGAACACTATATTTTTATTTTAGTAACGTGTAGAGAATCAAATTTTCCATCTAAATGTTTTATATGTCAGTATCAATATTTTTAGTCGTTTTGGAATGAGCAATTTAAAAAAAATATCTGAAAATATGCACTGAGAAAAACCCGCCAACTAAATTACTTAGTTGATTTTTTTTTAGTTGTAGCTACTAAAAATGTCCGCAGACTTAGTTACCATAATACCGCAAAGCTATTTACAGGGACTAACAAATATGTTTTTTGCCCTCCACTTACAATTACTAATCGATTTAGTAGGCTGTACGCCGAAAATTGATTTAGTAGACTTGCGGTAAATATATCCTTTGTTGTGATAACTAACAAGGGCGTAAGATTTTGTTATACTTGTGACAACTAAAAAAAATACATTTTAAATAATGCCTTAAGTTGTCGTAACGAAAAATATGGTAGCCATTACTAAATATTTAGTTAATTTACCCGATCATCCACGCGGTAACAATCATTTCGTCTCCGTGCTTCAGGTGCTTCTTGCCGCGGTGTGTGTGAGGGTGTGTGTGTGTGTGTGAGGGTGTATCTATTGTGTTATTTATTTATTATAGTTTATAGTGATGTGTTACAGACTTTTATTGTTAGAATGGGGGCTTCAAACCCATCTAGATGCATTTGAAGGTAAAGTTGTGTTGTGTTATAGGATGTATCCATGTTATTTATTTAATAAAAATTTTAAAAACTGAAAAAATTATTTTTTGTATTTTAAGTTGAAGCGAAAACAAACTTTTTGCTTTAGGGAAGTAATTACCTACCTCAACTAGAAAGCTTTAAAAATAATTCAATCTAACTGAAATGAAATTTCATCTAAGCTATCACGGAAGGCTTCACGAGTGAGATCAGTTATTGTAATCATCCCTCGATTTATGTATCACTTATGGATTGAAATATTTTTAATTAATCTTATATTAACAACCATAAATCTGTGTGTAGCATCGTGGGATAGTTGAATTTAAATATTCTGACGTGTAGATATATTGAATAAGTTACTCCCAGAAACAAAGACAAATTTTGATCAACTAGTTAAACAGCCAAGTAAAAGTGTTTTATTTGGTATCTACTGTTGCACACACCTTCAGTTTCCTTAGGCCGTATAAAAGGGCTTTTTAACTTCAGCTCAACTGAACCTTTACTGGTACTTAAAGTTTTTTTACAAAAATCACATTGCAGTTAAATTAAATATTGTTTCTGTTTGAAACTGGCAGCAATATATTTTAGACGAAAAGCTTCAACATCTCTAAAATGGTTTTATTGGTGGTGACAGAAAAGCTCCAGCAAACTACGCTTTGCTGCTTAGAGTTGTTTCTGCTATGTATACCGAGCTTTTCGGTTGCGATACACACATGCAATTACAGTGGATTTTATCTACAAGTTGTATGTGCAGCCGTAACAAATATTTTTCTAATGCAGCATAGAACTCTTGTTAAATAGGGGATAGCGAAATACTTTTTGCTGTGGTGACTAGAGTAAGCTTTTCGTTGCTGCCAGTTCCAAACAAAAAACCGTATTTGACGACAATGTGATTTTTATGGGAAGGTTCAAGTTAAAGGTTCACTTGAGCTACTGTTAAGATGCCCTTATATAATAAGGCCTTAGGGGACTGAAGGTGCGTGCAATCGTTGCCAAATAAAAAAAAACTTTGTGGTTACTTTCTAACTAATATATTTATTTGTATTTACTAAACACCCAATTTGGGTTAACTACATAATTTAGTTACTATTATATAATTTATTAGTAATGTTAACATCTACGCTTAGTTCCTGCAACTAAACGATATAATAGCTTTAACAGACCACCTACTTGTAACGAATATATATATATTAGCTGTGCTAACTCAGTTTTTTTAGTAACTTTAATAAGACCATTTAGTAAACCCAACAACATAAGTTCGTTATCTACTAAATCCTATAGTTGTAGCTACTAATCTATTCCAGCAAACTTGATTTAGTTGTTATAAGTCATCCACCTTGCTGTCCCCTATTTTAATGAAAAATTTTGCTGTGGTAACTAAATTTTTAGTAATGGCTACAAATTATTTTCCTCAGTGTGTGTTTGTGTTAAGTTCATAAGACATTATTTTTGTAAAAAAGGCATCTGTATAGGCATGAAAATATCCTAAAACAGTAATTTGCTTTTCTTCAGAGTTCAGAACAGGCATCGAAAATGTCCTTTTGGCTTTTGTATGGCCAAAGTTATAAAAATTGGCCTCAATTCTTCTAAATTGTTTATCGCTATTTGGTAGTAAATGTGGATATCGTTCATTAAACACTCTGCATGTTCTGCTTATGATTCGTAGACACTCTCCATGAATATAAAATAAATTTAAAATATCGTTATTAGAATAGTTATAACAAGTTTGCCATTCTTAGATTATAAAGAATGACAGTAATTTTCAATACCTAAGTAAACTAGAATATGACAACAGGCCTAAGGTGAGTGTCAACTTTAAAACAATTTCAGTCAAAGCCTACTTTACTAATTGCTATTAAAGCTGAAAGTCAAACAAAAATCGGAGTCAAAGCCTTCTTTACAAAAATAATGTCTTATGAACTTAACACAAACAATATATTTTAAGATATTTTTTTTTTAAATTGCTCATAATTCCAAAACGACTAAAAATATTGATACTGACATAAAAAACATTTAGATGGGAAATTTCATTCTCTACAAGTTACTATGATAAAAAACAGGGTGTCCCATTTGCAAAAATTGACTTATGCACATTTATACAAATGGCCATATTGACACACTTTTAAAACCCCCCTGTATGTAAAACAGGAAACTTAAGTAATGCAGTCTAAAGATCTATGTTTTAGTTAAAAGCCTACAAAATTTTAAATGTTTAGCTTTATTAATTTCAAAATTACCGAACTTTCTTCTCGGTAAGGTTTTAACATAAAAAATGCATTTTATAATTCATATCTCAAAAACAGTTAGAGATAGGTATAGATCATTGTTAATAAAAGTTACTTAGGTTTCAATAAGGTATCAAAAAATGCTAAAATATACAGGGTATTCCATTTGAAATACCAAAGTTGGCCATAGCTTTTGGTATAACCGGAAGTGATACAAACGTCGAAATAAAATATTTTAAAAGTTCAAAGCCAATTATGCCCGCTACCAAATTTGTAGAAATATAACTTTACTCGTTTCCAAGATCATCTAATAGGTCACTCAACGTGAATCACCCTGTATATATAATTTATTTTCGGTCTAGAATTATCCCCTAAATGTTTTGCTCATCATTTCCGGACACCCTGTATAAAACAAAAGCTTATTGTCGACATATCCTATTTTTCCGGCATATAATTGCTCCACCTAATAGATCTACGATTCACCGGGTACATACCTATATATACCTAATATCTGAGATTAGGCACCTTTAATGAAAGAAGAAGTAAATTTTAAAAATCCTTATAAATAAAGTAATTTTTTTGGCGGGGTGTGTCTTTATTTGTTTGCGAGTGAGTATTCTTCTGTAGGTACCCAAAGGTTAAGTAAAACAAACTCTGACATTCAGTCGACGTACACGACGAACGCGAACTGTTTTGTTGCGTTTTTAAAACTTGAAACACATTAAATATTATATTATTTAACGAGCGTATAATGTAGGCTATACTACACGAGATCCATATATAGCCATTATACGCGAGTCAAATACTAAAGTTTATCTACGACTATTCAGTATTCAAAAAATTAGAAAATGCATTCAGAACAACAAATTTTATAGGATATTTTTACATAACAAGGTCATATTATTAATGGTATTTCTTAACTAAAAAATAGAATTTAACAATGTTAACAATAATTAAACAAAATACAATTACTTATTTCTAATTTTTCATGAAATTGATTGTAACATTAGAGCAATTATGAAAATGAATGGGAACAGGAATATTTACTTATATTCATATTATCATTTTTATTAGTACCTAATGGAAAAAGTTTCGGAGCTAACATTATTCACAGTAGTAGATGCAGATGGGCATAAATTTGAGTTTATTTGTTTTAAACATTTTTTAGCAGCGTCTATTTTAGTTTTTTTTTTATTGGGACCGTGGATTATGAAATCTCATAATCCACGATTGTAGATTATGAGATAAACCACAATATATATGTACTAACAAACACATTACGCTTCTATTATTAAATAGTCGTAGATAAACACATTTAAAAAAATAATTTAATTAAAAGCAAATAATATTGAATTTTAAAATAATTTTTTACTGTAAATATAGGATTATGGGTTAAGTTGTGTTATTATTTAATTTGAACGGAATGCAGTACATTTTTTGAGTTAGTTTGTAGTGTGTTAAAATATCGTAAATTTGGCGAGGATTTAGAAAATCTTAGCTAATTTTTCTATTTATATAACGATTAGGGAATACTTACGCAATAAAAAAATTAATGGAACTGGAATTTGCTATCTATTTCTAAAGGTTTGATGAATAAGCATGCAGGTATAAGTACAAAATGTATATCATTCATTCATATCAGTCAATTAAAAGGGATACCTATTAACTAAAAAAACCGCACTTCATATACCTACATATTTGATAAAAAATAACCTTGCATTTTTATCGAAGAATTTACCGTGCGAGCAAAAATTATTTGCATCAAAGAGGGCCTTGCATCTAAGGACGTAATGCTTAGGCGTAGAGCTTAATACCTGTTGGGTGTCAGTAACTACCTGAATTAACAATCAATCAGTTATTCCGTCATCTTTGACAGTCGTTACAGATAATTTGATTCATTGCTAATTTTTCAATTTCTAGAACAATTCACACAATGGGCTTTACGGAACAGCACAAAACATTCATGGTTGAAGCGTATTTTCGAAACGGGGTTAGAGTAAATGGTGAGTGGCAGTACAATTCGGGGTTGTGCACGAACATTTTCCTAATGTTGCTTTTATTGCTGGGCATTTTTATCATTGCCTGAAAAGAACCGTGGCTGTGTTTAGGGAAACAGGCTCTATACAACACCAAAAAGGAGCTGGAAGACCATCTGTAAGAACAGAAGAACTTGTTGCAAACGTTCGTAAAATAATGCAAAACGTGTGAATTTATGCTTGGAGCATGGCGGTGGCCAATTTCAGCAATTTATGTAATTATTTTTCTTTTTCTTTCTGTATATTCTTACTTTGTTAATTTTTTAAACAACAAAAATAAATTTTTATTTGTCTACTTATTTTATTACTCATTAGTTTAGCATATCGTGTCACAATATAAATTTGACAAAATTTTAACCTAGATTAGATATATCGTCCCCATATCCTTGCGATCTAAACCAAGCCACACGTTTTTTAATCCAAGCCCTCTTTGATGCAAATAATTTTTGCTCTCTCGGTATTAGAAATACTAAAACAGTATAACGAGGTGGCATGTTTCAAAAATATAGGGTATCTCAAAAAAGTGTGGCAAACTAAACACTGGTATTTTTTTAAACGAATATCCTGTATATTTCAAGGCATCAGAGAGGGGGATGTAAACTCTTGGTACCAAACCAATAAGGGGGTGACATTTTGCTTGAGGTCATGCTTGTAGGACACACGTAAAGATACGCCACTGCTGGTATATTCAAATTTCTGGGCAGGCCTTAGCAGGATAGCCAAATTTGACAATATACAGGGTGTTTCATTAAGGGTGGCCACCGGCCATATCTCGGAAACTACTAAGCATAGAAACTTGGGAAAAGAAATAATATGATCAAAGCGGGCATGAGAAAATTTTGGAATTTATTTTTAAATTCCGCATTTCGCCACAAGGGGGCACAATTGAAAATTAATTTTTGAAACTGTAAATTTCTCCGAAAATTCCTATATTATGGTATACCTCTGGTTACATCATTAGAAAGACAACATAATTCTGCATCATTTTTCTTTTAAGGCTCATTGGCGTACCGACCTTGATAAGAGAGTGGGGGAAGCTATTGAATGTGTAGGGGAGAGGCGTCGAAGATGGCGCACCTAAGCGAAATACTGTATTACATAAAGATTATACCTACAAGCAATAATTTTATTTGGTTAAATTGTAGCTTTATATGTTTACTAACGATGTAATCATGTTAATCTGATGAATCTTTACAAAAAAAAGAAAAAGCACAAATATTTCATTTATGTGTCTTTGCGCCATCTTTTCCTCTTATGCGGGAAAGATGACGCGTATAGTCGGGAAAGATGGCGCATAAAGTAGCATAATTATGTCGCGTGGGAAATTTAAAAAAATAAGTGATGGTTTAAGGTTCCAAAACTTTAATAGGTATGTATTATCTTTTGTAAGTCACATACTAAACTAACTATTATTAAATACGTTTAATGTCTACAAAAGTCACAGATATATTTTTTTGGAGTGGACTGACCACCGCAGGCTTTATGAGACCAATCATCACATGACACACATCGATACCATATTTCCCCAGATTTGCCAAATTCTCCACAAATATTGCAACAGTTTTTAGCTTCTTCATCATCAACATCGTCCAATTCATCATCATCGCACAGGTCCTTTTTGCTCAAACTTTCTTCTTCACTTTCGCTGTCGGTTTCTATAAATACTTTTTTTTTAACTTTCTTTTTAGCCTTTAGGTAAATTTTTTAAATTTTCTTAGATTTTTAAAATTTATTTTCCTCCAGCATTGTTTTCAAAGGAGTAGCCGTCAATATTTCAGAATGCTGCTTTGCACGACTATTCTTTTGCTGAACTCTTTTCTTCTGTGGTGCTGGCACTGGTGAAACCACTTTAACGCTAACATGATTGTGTTGAAGATGATTTTTTTTTTGCTGGAGGCCGCTACATGACGGTTGAGGTGAATGTGGTTCAGGAGTGTAATTTTTTGTAGTAGTGTCATGTTCGTTTACAGCATATCTGATTTTCTTAAAGCGGCTAAGATGGCGCAGTTCGCAATCTTTGCCGCATCTGAGTTTAAGTTTTTAACCTCCATTTATTTTTCCTTTTATTATTTTTCTTATAAAAACGTTACATGACAACATAAGTAACTAATATATAATTAGGCATGCAGTGAGACATTTTTCTTATTAAGAAAAATAAAATATTTACCGCTTAATTTTTCACGAGTAAAAATAAGATCGGCACAACGATAAACACGTTTGTGGTTCTTTGCCGAACTAAACATGTCGCTCGCGGCATACAATGTTGCTAGCTATCTATGTTAAGACATAGTATTCGAATAAAATTTAAAGTTATTTTTTAAACCTTTAAACAGACAAGTTATTGGATTGCGTCATCTTTCCCTCTGCGCCATCTTTGACGCCTCTCCCCTAATCATTAAAATCGCTGTAACTTCTAAATGACTTATCCGATTTTACTAAATTTAAGCTTGTTTGGAAGGGAAAGGTAAGTATCTTTAATCGCCGTATCCAGCAGAACACGATAGTGTTTAATAAAATTGCTAGAGGGCGCAATTTGTAATAATAACAGTTTTTTCGATTTTATCCCGAAAATCATACGGTATAACTATGGCATTATAATCGGAAAAAAGATTAAATTTGCAAGAAAAAATGTGGACACTGCAGTTCGATATCTTTGTTGGTTTCAGAGTTATTGCATGAAACAATAATTTACACATCAAGGGCGGTACGCCAATGAGCCTTAAACCAAAATGATGCAGAAATATGTAGTCTTTCTAATGATGTAACCAGAGGTATACCATAATATAGGAATTTTCGGAAAAATTTAGAGTTTCAAAAATTAATTTTCCATTGTGTCCTCTTGTTGCGAAATGCGAAATTTAAAAATAATTTCCAGAATTTTCTCATTACCACTTTAATAATAAAAATTGTTTCCCTAAGTTTCAATGTTTAGTAGTTCCCGAGATATGGCCGGTAGGCACCCTTAATGAAACACCCTGTACAAGTAAAACATTCGACGGCAATAAGCACCTGATAAGTATTTTATACTACGATCAAAGATTAGATTAATACCTATAGGAGAAAAACAAATATTTAAAATATAGCGCAATGGATACGCATTAAAAAAATCGTCTTGGTATATTTATTGGCCCAAAAGATGGACTTGGGGCGGCTGAATATTTTAATATAGGGCTATGAGTGTTTATTTTTGGTAGTTGTTTCCTTTTTAAACTATAATACCATCGATATATAGGTATTGTTGGGTGAGGACACTCTTGTTCCCCAAAATATAATATTTTATTTTATCCTCTTATTTAGAGGAGTGTGAGGGGAATTAGGCATATTTAAAAATAATAATAATAATAATAATAATAATAATAATAATAATAATAATAATAATAATAATAATAATAATAATAATAATAATAATCATCTTTATTGTCTAACAGAACAGGTTCCAAAAACAAGACAATGTTACATAGAAAAAAATAATATTAGGCTAAAAAAGATTCATAAATCAATCTGAAATAGAAAATGGTGAAATTCAGTAAATTATAATTATTAACGTTGTTGTAATAGTTTGAGTTTAGTTGCATTATTTGTAAGTTGAGTAGAGGACAGGCCGAATACATCAATGTCATTTCAAGTATTATTGAAAACAAACATTGACTGATAAATTGGTGTTTTAATTAAAAAGTTTGTTGAGGGCAACATGAGGCAAATGGAAGACGGGAGAGGATCTGACAGTGCATGAGGGAACATGGAAATTTATACCTGCACACTTTGAACAAGTAATATCTGCAATTGCGAAGCGATGGTATCTGAAATCTTATTAAAAGGGCATTTTGATCAGTGCCTCTATGCTCCTTGCCTTATATCTCGAATCTTAAACTTGTCATGCATAGACAACTAGGCTATATCTAATGGAAATTAAGCACAAAAATCATAAATTTTGAAAGCGCATGCCGAACACAAACATACTTTCGCTAGTTGTCTCATTTAACTTGTAAATTACCTGTCCCGGCCATATAATAAAAAAAATAAAATATATTTCCAATATTTGAAAATATCAATCAATAAAAAAGCTATCAAGTTCTTTACTATTTGTCTTTCCCGAATTCTAATAAAAATACAAAACGATTTTTAAATTAATTTCCGACCGAAATGTCACCTACGATACCTGTCACCCGAATGAAACTACAAACAAAGTTATTTAATACAATTTTCACTCTTTTTGAAGTTTAACCTTATAACTGCATAGGGTAAACATGACCTACATATTATTTATCAACATTTTCTTTAATTTTTCATTTAACTCATTTCTATAAGGTTTTGAAGTCTGTCACCCAAGATTTGTATCATCTACGCCACTGACTGTTATTTACGACACGGAACGTTGGTGGAAATAGTTTTTAGGTTAACGACCTTCATAAGAGGAGGGGATCAGTTTTGTCTTGCTAGTGGAGGTATGCAGTTGGTTTATTTGCTGTGTTTGTTCGAGAAAATTCGATGTGAGTGCATCATAGGTACGTACCTTTATTACCCGTCATCTACGTGTCCCATTTTATTAGACAATGGCGGTTTTGTTATTATTTTTTTATATCAAAACAGGCGCTATACTTATTTAAATGTCAGGTAAATTACAGAGGTGGAACCGAAAAGTTCTTATAGTCAGATCTGGTCTTAACGTGCGGGTCCAAAGGTCACTGATCATATGCGTCAAATCAGATAACACAGAGGCTATCAAAATGTGAGATTATTTACAAATATACCAAAGGAAGGAAAAATAGTTTCATTATTTTAGCTATCGCGAAGATAGCCAAATATATATACCTGTTAGCTTTCAAGACCACGCCACTGACGGTGTCGAACAATATCGCGTTTGCCTTGAAGGATTCAACGATAAGCTTTTGATGATGTCAGCAGAATATAGTTTTAAGCCAGAACGCAGGACAGTCTTGAATACGAGATCAAACATAATTAACGCTAATTTCGTTTGTTAATTATTCTTGAGCAATAAATCAAGAGTTTTTCGTTAATTGTTTCTCATTTCATCTAAAAGCTATCATCAGAAGTGGGATACCTCCTTTTTTCGCTTTAAATAAAGGGGGAAGAACCAAAGAGAAGAAAATCTAACACAAAACTTTACGCGATCAGTGTTAAAATGGCGGACTATAATAGAAACCTCGTTAGTAATTACAGTGATAGTGACAGTACAGACAGTGAACCTGATCAAGAGAAATCGAAGTGCAAAAATAGTAGTGACAAGAAAATTATGGAAATGTGGGAATTGCAGCATAAAAGTAACCTGCAGCTGCAAAAACAAATGATACAGGTTTTAACAACAATGGCGACCCAACACAGTCCTGTTGAAGCCGCCTCGCCCAGTTCTTCACATTTCGCGCATGCGCAAATCCATGAAAATGCTACTGCCGCCGCGTCGCAGATTAGACTTTCTAGTTTTGATCCCGATGATACTCCGTTCAATATGACCGAATGGATAGATGATGTCACCCGTATTCAGCAGGAAGTTGGCATGTCAGATACTCTGATAGTGTTAAAAGCTGGTGACGCGTTACGTGGGCGAGCAGCGCGATTTTATAAACATTGGAAGCCAGTTGTGCGGGATTGGGTTTCATTTCGGCGCGATTTCGAAGTTGCTTTTCCGGAACAGGGTACTCCTGCTACAAGAGTGCGCGCATGTTTAGCCATTAAGAGCTCCAACTTTGCCTCGTTGGTTGAATATGGAAACGCGAAACTTGCTGCAATAAAACGCTTTTATTCTAAATTTCCATGGGATATTATTCTAAGCCTTTTGGAATACGATGTGCAGGATTCTGAAGTTAAAAATAGAATTTGTCTTCAGACACCATCATGTGAAGCTGACCTGCTAAGACTACTTGCGGCATGTGATGCTCGAAATATTACAGAAAAAAAGACGTCAGCTGAAAACTATGTTGAGTATCAAGAGCGATCCAGAAAAAGACGTCATGACTCCTCTAATAATTCGCGCGCGAAAGTTTTTCCCGGAAGATGTCGAAAATGCAATCGATACGGACATAAACAAACAGACTGTAGAAGCGTACTTAATCAAAATAAAGCTGGACCTTCTGAAGTGAAAGCAAGTGTCCCATATCTAGACGGGAATCCCAAAATTCGTGTGTGCAATTTTTGTAAAAAAACAGGGCATACAGAAGACGTATGCTATCGTAAACAAGGTGCTTCTAAACGTGTGATGTTAACTCAGAAGACACGTTTCACAAGATCGTTCCCCATGGGTACAATAACCCACAATAAGAATATGCTGTCAATTTCGTATTTAGTCGATACTGCTGCGGATGTATCGATACTTCACGAGAAGATTGCTAAACGTCTACATTTAGAAATTGCACCAAACGACTCGCCGATTTTAACAGGAATGGGAAACAGCATTACTCGCTCTATTGGAAAATGCAATACAATTATGGTGACCTCAACAATAACCTTGGAAATTGATTTTATTGTGGTCCCAGATGGATCTATCCCTGGTAATGATATCGATGCTCTTATTGGACTGGATGTATTGCAGAGGCCAGGAATCAAAGTGGAAGTTAATGCAGAGGGTGTCGATATAGTTCACGATTTACTGTATTTTAATCGTATTCTGAGTTTGCGTACTTTGGATATTCAAGATGTAAATGTGTCAGGATTGGACGAGCAAGTAGCTATCACAGTAAAAGACATAGTGAAAACTGCATGGATGCAAACTCCACCTGCCGTGACAACTGGAAAATTACAAATTACTCTACGGGATCCTCAACCAATTGCATACCGTCCGCGCCATTTGTCTTACGCCGAACGTCTACAAGTGAAGCGCATAATAGATGAACAGTTAAAAGATGGAATAATTCGTGCTTACGCTTACGCTAGTCCAATTGTATTGGTAAAAAAACTTAATGGTGACGTCAGATTATGCGTGGATTATCGTAGCGTTAATAAACGTGTTCTGCGCATGAACTTCCCTCTTCCAAGAATTCAGGACCAAATTGACGCCCTTTCAAAGGCAGTTTATTTTTGCAAACTTGACATGAAAGCAGGTTTTCATCAAGTAGAGATAGAGGAAGACTCGAAACATATAACTGCTTTTGTTACACCTGATGGCTTAAACGAGTATAACCGCTTACCTTTTGGTTTTGTAAATTCTCCGACTTGTTACCAAAAAGCAATCAATAAAGCATTGGGACCCTTAAGAGACAGCATTGCTTTTGTTTACATTGACGATGTGTTGTGTCCATCAAAAACTGTTGACGAAGGTATAAATAATCTGCGAGAAGTGATAAACATTTTATCCAAGTCTGGGTTTGTGTTAAATTTATCTAAGTGTAAATTTTTTCAAAGGTCGATTGAATATCTGGGCGTATTAATCGAGAGCGGTAATGTGCGTCCTAATCCCCGAAAAGTCGATGCGCTCGCTCAGACTATTGCACCAAGTGACGTAAAAGGTGTGCGACAATTTTTGGGTTTAGCCGGATATTTTCGGCGATTCATAAGAAACTTTGCTTGTTTGACAGCTCCGATCGCTGCGTTATTGCGTAAAGATGAACTTTTCGTGTGGACTGCAGAATGCGAACAAGTGCGTTTGGAATTAGTACAAAAATTAACAGCACAACCAGTTTTAAGCATTTTTGATTCCGCCTTGACAACCGAATTACATACTGATGCTAGTGCGCTAGGCATTGGAGCAATGTTGATCCAAAAGGGACATGATAAACTACCACATCCTGTGGCCTATTTTAGTCGACGTACCACCCAGTGTGAAGCAAAATATCACTCTTACGATTTAGAGACATTAGCAGTTGTGGAAGCAACGAACTATTTCCGAGTCTATCTATATGGCATACATTTCACTATTTTTACAGACTGTAATTCTGTACGTGCTACTGCCCTAAAAAAAGAACTTCATCCCCGTGTAGCCAGATGGTGGATCAAGCTACAGGATTTTAATTTCAATATTGAATACAGACCTGGTTCAAAAATGTGTCATGTGGATTATCTTAGTCGAAATGTTCCTCCAAAAAAAATAATGATTACACGTGCCGCTCTCCCCACTACACGAAAATCGATTGGCGAATATCAAGCTGAAGATCCATTTTGTCAGAGTGTGCTAGCTAAAACATGTACTGAACCCGAATTCTCCATCAAAAATGACATGGTTTATTGGAAAAGTACAAACGATGGAATAAGTCGTTGTTTTGTACCAGTAGCTGCCCGAATGCAGGTTCTACAATTATATCATGACGAATCGTCACACATTGGTGTCGATAAAATGCTAGCCAAACTTCGTGAAGAATTATCGTGGCCGCATATGGGAAAAACAGTAAAAAAATATGTAGCAAATTGTCGCTCTTGCATTCTAGGAAAATCTCCAAGTGGCAAGAAAAAGGGACTCTATCAACAAGACCTGAAACCAACAGCAAAATTGGAAACTTGGCACATTGATCATGCGGGGCCGCTTATTAAATCAAATAAATGCACGCAAATTTTAGTAATTATTGATGCGTTTACTAAATATGTACGATTTTGTCCCATTAAACAGAAAACAGCTGATTGCAGCATCAAAGCTTTAAACGCTGTGTTTGCAGATCTAGGCACGCCCACTCGAATAATAGCCGACCGAGGAACTGCTTTTCAGTCCAATAAATTTAAACAATTCCTTGCTGATAAGTCGATTGAGCTACATCTCATTGCTACAGGAGTTCCTAGAGGAAATGGACAGGTAGAACGAGTAATGAGATCATTATTTAATGCCATGCGTGCAATATTAAACGACAAAGATGAGAAAAAATGGTTTAAATTCCTTCCTACCATCGAAGACGATTTTAATGTGACAATCAGCAAATCCACTGGTTTATCGCCCCATGAACTTATGTTTGGGTCAACATGTCGTTTAAATGCCGCCGATCAGCTGTTAGCCGAACTGCCAATTCAGCGCAAGGTCGTCGATAGTAATTTAATACAGGACCAGGTGATTAAACGTCTGGAAAACCTACGACAGAAGACGATGACTGATTTTAATTCGAAGCGTACAGAGGCAGTGCCGTACTCAGTAGGTGACAAAGTAGCAGTGCAAGATAGTCAACTTGCTTCAGGGGGTAAATTAAAACCCAGATTTCAGGGACCATTTGAGGTGACTCATTGTTTACCCAATGAAAGGTATGCCTTAAGACGGTTAAATGGACGTCGATGGACAACCGTCGCCGCACATGAGCAATTACGAAATTGGCCCCAATAAGGTCTGTTATAAATTTTTTATGTTTTTTTTTTGTTCTTTTTTGTGGAATATAAGCAACGGCTAGTACCTTCAGTACGTAACCGGTAGCTATGGATAATATAAGCAACGGCTAGTACCTTCAGTACGGAACCGGTAGCTAGGAATAATATAAGCAACGGCCAGTACCTTCAGTACGTAACCGGTAGCTATGGATCATATAAGCAACGGCTAGTACCTTCAGTACGGAACCGGTAGCTATGGATAATATAAGCAACGGCTAGTACCTTCAGTACGTAACCGGTAGCTATGGATAATATAAGCAACGGCTAGTACCTTCAGTACGGAACCGGTAGCTAATGACAGATAGTTTGGAATCGAAAGCTTAACACTTTACGGTATATACAACATTGTAATGTAGCTTTTTGCTATGTTTTTAAATGACTTAGAAAAGAATCAATTAATAGACTACTAGGTTAGATCTTCTATATGCAGCTGAATGAGAAGCTTATCTCATTTTATTATTTTCTTGAAATGATATGTTTTTACTTTTCAAGTTTTTTTTTCTCCACAGTTTCGCTGG
This sequence comes from Polydrusus pterygomalis, assembly GCA_963969555.1. Classification (NCBI taxonomy): domain Eukaryota; kingdom Metazoa; phylum Arthropoda; class Insecta; order Coleoptera; family Curculionidae; genus Polydrusus; species Polydrusus pterygomalis. The sequence goes on along the minus strand of OZ018380.1, from coordinate 74,426,618 downwards.
GTGATGGTGCGAGGACGCACCAGTGTCAGGAAGGCCGTGTTAGCTTTCAAGACCACGCCACTGACGGTGTCGAACAATATCGCCTTTGCCTTGAAGGATTCAACGATAAGCTTTTGATGATGTCAGCAGAATATAGTTTTAAGCCAGAACGCAGGACAGTCTTGAATACGAGATCAAACATAATTAACGCTAATTTCGTTTGTTAATTATTCTTGAGCAATAAATCAAGAGTTTTTCGTTAATTGTTTCTCATTTCATCTAAAAGCTATCATACCTAATATTATTAGTTTTGTAAAAATTATGCACAGAGGAGTTGAAAAAGTTACAAAAAAATTATATAATCGTTAATTATATACCTACTGTACCCTTTAATTAAAAACGACAATAATAAACAGTGCAATTTATTTTAACAATTTTACTACTAAAACCTAAAAATACAATGGCATTTAGTCTGGTAAACTATTTCGATAATGAAAGAAAAAGTGGAAATTCGCAAACCAATATGCAGGAAACCGTAATGAAAACACTGGGAATTAGTTTAAGGACTATGCAGAATAATGTGCATGAAAAAAAAGCATAATATAATACCCAAGAATACTAAAAAATGTAAACGAAAAATACCGTTTATAATTATAGCCTAAAAACTCTCATCGTCACTTATAAAATCTGAAAAGTCCTTGTCGTCTAAGTCGTCTTTGAATGGAGCAATTGGCGCTACTTTGACATATAGTACTTGTTCTCGATCCCACCAATCCCTTATTAATATTTCTGTATGTTCCACCGATTTCTTCCAGTACTCTTGTGTAATATAATCTAACGAATCTTGCCAAACTATTTGTACTTGGTCGAATTTAAGACCATCACCTACATGTTTTTCATAATAAGACTTTGCACCAGCCCATATTAATTCTATTGCGTTAAACTGGCAATGATATAGCGGCAGTCATAGAACCTCATGACCATATTCACGCAGTATTTCATCTACCGCGTATATTTTGGGTTTTTTAAGAGACTTTGCTATTGATAGGAGTTCCGATTTAAGCATATTTGGTAAAGGATTTTGGTTGTGTTTTTCCAGCCCCTCATAAATATCACTTTTATTCCAAGATGAACTAGGCTGTTTATTTAAAATTCTTGAATGATATGATGCATTATCTAATACAATTATTAAAGACGGAGCATCCAAATTTGGTATCAATTGAACTTTTAACCATTTTTCAAACATTTCGCAATTCATATTATCATGATAGTCAGCACTTTTTGATGTTAAAGAAAAAATTAAACTCGCACCTGCAACATATCCTGTTGCAGAACCGGCATACAAAATAATAAAACGCTTTCCCGTACCGCACCCCTTTTTCCTTTTAACACTTTTTACAGACTCCTCTTGCCAAGATTTTGAACCACTTCCATTCGAAAATATCCACGTTTCGTCTAAAAATACCACTTTTCTAAATTTCGATTTGTAATTATTGTCCGTATATTTTTTTAAAAACTGAACACGCTGACTCACTATCTGTGGCTGCTCACATAAAAATCTTCGGTTACAGTCTTTTTCATAGCGAAAACCTAAATTTTTTATTAATTTTGATAACGCTTCAAGTCCAATTTCCAAAACACCCCGAATTTTTAATGATTTTTTGTAAAACTGGAATAGTTACATTGGTTTCTGATTTGTATAAATCGTAAATCACATTTCGAACTCCCATTTTAATATTTTCGCCTAAATCCTCAGTCTTTGGCTTTCTTCGTTTACACTTTTTAGTATTCTTGGGTATTATGTTATGTTTTGTTTCATGCACAATTTTCTACACAGTCCTTAAACTAATTCCCAGTGCTTTGGCTACTGTTTCCTGAATATTGGTTGGCGAATTTCCACTTTTTCTTTCATTTTCGAAATAGTTTATCAGATTAAGTACCATTTTTTTTTATTGGGTTTGCATCCCCAATCGAACAAACCCAGAAAATTGTTTCATTTTGTGACAAACTGTCAAAGTCACAAAACTGGCATATTTAAAATAAAACGTAGCTGGTGCTATTATAAGCTTTTTTAGAATCGCTGGAAAGTAAATACATATCCTTTTTTTTCATGTCAAAATGGAATAAGTCTGTCTCATTTATCTTACGTATTTTATTTAAAGGGGAAAATTAAACGCAAGTAAAGAAAACAAAAACTGAGAGTATGTCTTTCTTGAATCATATGACCCGCACGATAAGACCAGATCCTACTATAGCCTCGATAATTATAAATATGTTTAAAAATGTCACCTACGTTCCGTCCACTACGCTACCAAGCCCAAAGTGACGTAGGTGACACAGGGAGACGTAGATGACTTGTATATGAAAGAAATTACTTTTATACGGCTTTTTAAATACCAGGATTTTTTTTAGAAATATGCCTTTGACTGCGGCTGAAAAGGCATGAATATACAGACAAAAGATTAATGCGGATTCCAAAAAAAGAGCAGAATAATTGAGAAAATGTAGAGAAAGGGCTGCGAAGCAAAAAAAGATTCACGACCTATCTGATCGAGAAAAAAAATACAAACGCAAAAAATGGCGTGAAAATCAGCAACGCTCACGGCGCCAAAAATCAGAGAGATTGCAAGAACTTCAGCTTTTAGAAGGGACATAACAAGTACGTTTGGCCAACCAAAGAGGACAAAATATGGTATTCATTAGAAGACATATTTTATAATATTGAGCCTCCCAACAATTTTACTAAATGAATAAGTATTAACCTTTGCCAGTGCTCCATGGATTTACCACAACCTTGAAGTCTGAAGGAAGAGTAGAAGTACTGACGAGTACAATTATCTGATCTTATCCCCTTCTATTTGTAGTATTTGTTCATTGTTGTTATTTTTTCTTGAAGAATTATTTTTTATTTTGCGTGTATACCTACATGTGCTTATTAAGACTAAAAGATATTTTAGTTACATTTTTAGTTAAAATATTTTCGCATCTATTACTTAACTATATAGTGCCATGTAAAGTTTTCGTAATATATAGTATTAAAAAAAAAGTGTTCGTCGCCAAATTGTCAATTACACCACCAATTTCTAAAAATATAATTTTTTTGAATTGTAGGCAAGCAAATTAAAAACAAAGTACTTCTGTTGGGTGTACTTTATAATGTAAAATAATGCTATTTATAATACTTTTTGTTAATCGGGGTATTACTTCTTGGTGACGTAGATGACTCGGTGTTTTACTTTAAAAACCTAAAAAAAAGTGGGTAAATGATAAAAAACTGCACTGCTTTCGGTAGGTATCAACTTACAAACGTTTACTAGTTTAAGCAATCGCAAAAATATGAATTTATTAAACAAACAAAAATACTTAAAAAGGTACATCAGGAATTTCAAGTTAAATGAGACATACCCTAAAGTCCTGCGCTTTACTAAGCATTTGGTCATTACTATCGACCTACGTAGCTAAATAAGACCTGACACATTCTGGTTATTTTTGAGTAATTGTGGGGTATAGTATTTTGTAGAGGATCTTATTGCCCGCCGGCTCCCATTACTGCATCCTCCCCTGCAGCCACGGTAGAATCATTAATTTGTGGGGCTATATTCTGTATTTGGGTCATTTTCAAAACAAGGCATTTTCTGTAAGAGGTGATTTTCTGGCTTCTGTTAGGCATTTTAGATTATCTTTAAGTGTTATTTATTGTAGTTTTATGTTCTCTTTTTGGACAACCATAATTAGTAGCTGTAGCTGGTAAAAAAATAAAAATTAAATTCAGTCAAATTGTCATGGAACGTGGCATGTAAGAAATCATGTATTTCAAGTTTGACCATGTATTATTTTTTTTCTATGCAATAGATTTGCTTTTTGAACTTTTTATGGCATGTATGGACATTTAATCTAAATGTTTGTAAAATTTCGGTTTGATCTGACCAATAATAAAAATTTTGTAAGGCACTTTGTTGTGTAAGACATTTTTGTGTCAAAAACGTGGATTCATGCATTCGCGCCTTTTTAACTGTGTCTGATTTAAATAATTGAGTTGGCAGCACTGATCTCTCAAAGGGTCAGCCATTTGTGTTTTAGTGTTAAATGGGTCAACTTCGGTTTTTATAAAAAGATAGGAATTTTTTTATTTACTTTTTGAAAAATGGTAAAGCGTAACCCATGAAAATCATGGCAATCGCAGTAAATCAGGGCACACGTTTTTTTTTCTGATTTTCGTATATCTGATAAAAAATAGGGTTAAAATACCACCATAAAATTTGTAGGTAAACATCAGTACGTACTTATACGTTATGTTTTGCCGACATGGCTAAAAAAAGTCAAAGACGTGCCTTAAAAAAACGTCAAAGACGGGGGATTTTGTCAAAGACGTGGGTTTTAAGAGTTTATTGTTTGTGTTTTGTTTACGTTTTTGCTCTTCTGCACTTGTCTTAGTTTCTTGGGTAAATGTATGACATTTATAAATAAATACATAACAGTATTTCAGTTTTTTTTTTGTTAATAAATATAGCAAAAATCTGACCAAATGTCAAAAACATGCTCTAAATATCATCAAACATGGGCAGTTTTTGGTGAAACGTGGTCATGTGTCAAAAACGTGGCTTTCAAACTTTAGGGGGAGGTTTTAGGGTCCCCAGGGTAACAAGCTTGACCGCCTATACCATGAAATGGTATAGTAGTAATAAAAATGAAAGCACCCGACTATCCAAAACAATCAAATTAACTTGAAAATAGGAGGAAAAGCTTCTAATCACTTGTTTTAAAAATTACCCATTTACTATACAGATTTAAATTTAAAACAGCACAGCTATAATTAGAGCATACAGTGTAAGAACAATGCCAAATTGAGTTTAATGTTTTGGATGTTGTGGGTTTTGAGTTTGGGTATTCTTATGAGAGCTTAACGCCACTTGCAAAGTAAACTCCTATTTTCCTTTTTTATCTTCTTTATTTCTCCAAATCGGGGGATACTAAAAGACGCATGGCTTTTCAGATTTACGTGATGAAAGCCATACCTAAATTAGAAATCTATTACATGACAGAAAACCACGTGTGAACCTTTAGATATTCATTAGTACCAAATTTGTACTTGCACAAAAGTAAAAAAAAACACTACAAGTTCTCAGTAACCCATAAAAATAAATTCGATAGCTTTAGTCGTTTCTGATTAAACGATATATGCCAGGTCAGGCGCTAGTAGAAAATACCTAAAAGCGACGGTATAGTCCTTAAACGATTCCGTGAATGCACGTCACAAATTGGAAATAAATAATAAAAAATGAGATAGAAGACATGGCATGTCAGCAGATTAGCAAGTCAAAAATTACCCTAACCGATGCGCTTTGATTATGCGTTAATAATACCTGCCAATATCACTTATATCACCATCAAAGTTGCTCGTTACTTAATTATTAATAAAAGCCTTTGTGCAATCCACTATTTCAATATTTCAATATTCAGTTGAAATAAATAAATCGTATTTTTTGTATTGCTTGTGCCTGATTACGACCCTGCAAAACGAATATATTATAATATAACGACATGACTCGAATTGATACTGATGTTAGACGATATTATCAATGAAGTCATTAGAAGGGTTTTTACTTTACATAATAAAAGGTGTGGAAATATGCTACCACAAATTCCCGAGTCTTAAATGACGATCAACTTACCTCAGTCAGCCAAAAGTGAATGATTTCGGAGATACAGAGTGTCAAAAAGTCAAATTTAGTTTTTTTTAAATCATTTTTTTAATTTTTGGTGTATTGTCATAATATTTGGCTAGGGGATGTTTTGTGGGGTAAAACATTATGCTCTCGTTGTAATTATAAAATTTATAGAAGAAGGAAATAACTTTTTTGGGCCGCTCTGTATTGAAATTTTAAATAAAAATATTATTTTCCAACGTCCTTTACCTAAGAAAGGTATTGGTGGTAAGAGTTGATTTGGGCAGCCGATTTGGGATATCTGGATTTCAAAAATTCACTTCGTGTGTGGCCAGATCTAAATTATTGTAATAATCGAACGCAATTTAAAGCGAAGGCGTTAAATTAAAATAACTGTCACTAAAAAGTAAAAAAATAATAATAACATAAACGTGTTGTTAGTTTTATTCTCTAGTAAAATCAGCCAATAAGAGATTTATCAATAACAAAAATTAAAAATAATTTAATTAAAAAAAATTTAATTATTATTTTATTTAAAAATTATTTATTAAATATAATTTAAAAAAATGCTTTGAAAAACCCAACCCGACGTCGGCACCCAACGTAGTTACAACCTTATTGTTATGACTTCTACACTGAGAAAATTATTTAGCTATGATGGCTTTAAATAAAGCAACTATGCCTAAATTAGAGTAAATATAGCGCCAGCCCTAACGTCGTGTTGCGACTGCCAAATATATTAAGCAGAGTCTATTTAGTAATCATTACTACATATTTTAGTAACAATATGATCCATGAAAACCTGCTCTTACTAGAAAATTTGGCTGCTTTAGCAAAATTGAATATTAGTAAGGAACACATATTTAATAGTCCTAGCCAGTTTATTTAGTAACTGTTGCATGATCGTGTAATATCAATATACTCGTGTGGTAATTATTGTATTGTCGGTTAGTAAAGGAGCATACTTGTTTAGCAATCACAGCATGATTGTTTAGTAATCACAGCATAATTGTTTATTTATCGCAGCATGATTGTTTAGTAATCACAGCATAATTGTTTATTTATCGCAGCATGATTGTTTAGTAATCACAGCATAATTGTTTATTTATCGCAGCATGATTGTTTAGTAATCACAGCATAATTGTTTATTTATCGCAGCATGATTGTTTAGTAATCACAGCTTCTTTGTTTAGCAAGTAGTTATACAGGGCGTTCCATAAATATGTGCTGTTCAAACGAAAGTTTTATATACCTACGGTAAGTTTTTTTAAACGCGAGCCATAAGGATTTACATAATTAATTTTGCACCCCCTGTTAACTTGTATTGTAATAAAAAGTTAAAAAAAAAGTTGATGTGCATGTTTTAAACTGAGGACATTTTATACTTAACGTGTTTTTAGCGACAAACTTCAATGAAATTAAAGAAATTATTCAGATTTTTATTCTAATAAATTGTATTTATTACAAAAAAGACTTATATTATTTAAAACTGATTAAAGTTTATAGCTAAAAAAATTTACTCTTAAATTATGCCCCATCTAATTTTTTTTCTAATTTTTTATTAGAACAAAAGTTAACAGGAGGTACAAAATCACATAAAAAAACAACGAATACTTTAGGTAGGTACAGCACCGGCATACAGAACTGAAAAATAATGCGCGTAATGCGTATCGCGTCACACAACTATCTCGCGGAAGATACGATTACAGATTGGACTTTTGATTTTCCTGATGTCCGAGTGGCAGAGCAAGCGCTTTCTTATTGGCTGACGTTCAACCGAATTTACCCTTTCCTACATCCAAATAACGAATCTTAATAAACCGTTTTGCTCTAGTAGAACCGCGATCGAGCTATCATGGCTTTAAGTACCTGGCAAAGTGCATTAGGGTTACGATTAACAATTGTAACGCTAGGAGTGCTAATTCAGATAGCAATAATTACTTAGCCGTTTAAGTTTATTTCTTTATAAAATTATTTAGCTGGTATAGACATAATAATATAGCAACAGTTAACAAATATGTTGTAATAACAGCACTATAAGATTTCTAAAACCCAGCAAAATATATACTGCAACGACTACAAGATCATCATGTCACCTTTAAACAATAGTTTAACTAATATAGCGGTTTATTTAGTAACAGCTGCTAAATTTGTCTAGCCCGATAACTTAGGAAACTTCATTTTCTCAGTGTAGTTGCACCAATGGTCAATCATTTTTGACGACGTCGCGTTTGAATTACCACCGCCCTCGTAAAAATGACAAAGAAAGTACCTAATCGGCATAAGTGAACCAATTATTTATATTATCTCTACTTATAAAAATTTGACAGAAGAATAATATCATCAATATATTTTATTGTCCAAAGGAAAATACATTCTTGTTAATAAAATGTGTCCTTACATTAACAATAAATATAAACATCTGAAAATATTATAAATTACAAAATGCTTACATAGGTACACTTAAACATATATCTACTAAACACAAAAAAATATATAAATAAGAAAACAGGAAAAAAACCAAAAACACTTAGTAGACCAACCAAAATGAATAACTTAATAAAAGCAAAGCATGATAAAAATTTAACAATTCAAGCCATCTTTCGGAAGACACAAATTGCATCCTGTCACTCCGAAAAAAAATAATAAAACGGACAATTTGTTTTTGAAGACGCTGTTTTGCTTCTTAAATGTAGAGAGAGCGCTTTACTGGGAACAAAATGCGTCGCATTGAAAAGAAAATTATAATTTATTTCTTACCAAAATTGCTGTATTAAAAGTAGTTCATTATGCAATAAGACTATACTCAGTGGCGGCTCGTGACTAGTGAGTCAGGGGGAGCGCTGGCTTTAATTTAAAAAAAATTAACATGTCTATTATTTTCGAAAGTACGTGCCTGTTTTTTCTAACTTTCTCGTTGTGAATTTTAATTTCATCAACATAAGCACTACTTAAACAAGTTAAAATATTACTTTGTCCTAACATCTCAAAACTTATCACATTATAACGATGTTTTGCACTATTTTCAGGTTTTTTATTTTCTCTGAAATATGTTTTAAATCCTGCACCCCATTTATAGTCCAATTATCATCCCCGTCAAAAAGAAGACACACAAAACAAAAAAAAAGGATTCAATATTGGTAGTGGAGTGGCCGCCCTGTATTTTTTAAATCAAGTTTTTCAATTAAGCTCAGAGAACTACTAAACACAAGCTTCTGTAAATCAATGACCTTCATATTAGAAGAAATTTTCCAACTTTATAATGTAACTACCAAGTAAACCAAAGCTGGCGGTAAAAGTTCGGCCGCCTTCCGGCACTGACGGGAAATCGACGGCTCTTGTTGCCGATTACTGGCCGCTTCTGGCTATCGCGTTACCTTCCATGTGTCAAACTACCACGGCTAATAGTCTGCCACCCGATGGTGGTAGTAGCGCAGCACATGAGAAACGGACCTTATCTTTCGAATCGGACACGGTTAGAAGATATCTCGCCGGTTGTGACATAAGAGTCGACGTGCCGTGTACCACCCGCGCGCGGGTAGCTGACTACTACGTTCCTCGTTTTACTTGTTTGGCCACGGCTAATCGCAAGCCAGCCGCGTATTTTTGAAATTCGCGCCGTTCTGCTTCTGCGAAAGAACTGACACTTGACAGGTGAATGACGGTAGACAGAACATTAAAATTATTTTTCCACGAGCACGAGGCGTTCCTTTATTATTATAAAAGCTACATTTCTCAAGAAGATTCAGTGCCTGTAGGCAGAATATAGGATTCATCATTAGACGAACTTACTGATTTCCAATATAAAAAGACACCTCTCAGATAGATGATTCAGTACCAGAGAACAAAACTATACTGGGTAATAAATAACTCAAAACAAATAAACAAAACGTCAACGGCATCGACAGGTCGCATCGCGATTCGCGAACAGCTGTTGGGCGCAGAAAATTGGAGCTCATCCGTGGCCGCTCGTTGTGCGATGTGTAGGTGACGTCAGGCGTCCGTAGTCGCGTTGAATCGGGACGGGATAATCAATAGCCCGCGCTTAGTAACCTTGAGAGCGCGCAACTCGCTTGTCTATATGAGTATAACCTGCCCGTTGGAATAGGGCTATGTTTGGTTTGAATTATTATGCCCGCGCTTAGTATAACCTACCCGCTGGAATAGGGCTATGTTTGGTTTGAATTATTTTAATTGATTGCTTACATACATTGCGTTATTGGTTTTTTAAGTAAAGTATTTTTGGATTCTGTTTGAAATAATTGCAGGGAGGGCGGCGCCCCAGAGCCCTTCATTAACCAGGCGCCACTGACTATACTACTAATGGGACTGATTACTACCAATAAAAACACTGTTAAGTACTTCTAGCAAATCTGGAATCGATACACTAGCAATTTATTTAATATGGGTTAATACAAAACAAGCTATCAATACAAACTTAGCAAACCTGTTGAATTAGATCACTTTCCTCGTGTACAAATTTAAAATCATCATTGAAACAATAAGAACAGTTTCCTTAGTACAATTGTTCAAGATGTCTTCCTTGTTCTTCATGAAAACCGCGAGTATATTGAGTTGTTTGTTGTTTTCCTTGTTGCATTTCGTAAATTTTCCTGCATTTCGTAAATATTTTGCTTGATGGCAGCTCTTACGCGCACTCTTCTCTGTTAACAGGTGGAGTGTTGTCCCCATTTTTGATTGTGCCTCATCCGAAAAGAATCCAACAGGGGAATTATCTGGAGACCTGATAAATAAAATCATTAGTTATTTAAGTCACCATTAATAGGTAAGTATATAATTATTTCTTACATACCCAGGAGGCCATCTAACAAGCCAGTAGTACCAATCCAATTTTCTTAAAACCTATAGTTTAGATTATTGTAGCATTTCAAAAGTGACGCCAAACCTAAATTAATTTTGAACTTTAGTTTATTATTTTATTCCTGACAGTATGGTGGTTGTAATAAATAAGTAGATGTATAATTTATCCAATGTCAGTGTGATGACATTCCAATCATTCCATACGGCGGTAAACGTCGGTCTCTTTGAGACTGTTTACCGCCGTATGGAATGTCATCACACTGACTTTGGAATAACAATACCTCTGTACTATTAATTTGATTTAAATTTCCGGTACCCTTGCAACTCTTAAATTAACAATAATAAGTCATAGTATTTAGATTTAGTATAGTAGGTATATTTAGGTAACTTTTATTTTCATCTATTAAAAATTTGTTTTTACAAACCCCGAAAGGTACTACAGTCAGTAACCTTCTCGCCAAGTACGTCTGGTGGCCAATAGTTGAGGCGAAACTGCGTGTTGAACGTAGAGCTCTGGTTGGTTATGAGGTTTATGGGGCCTAGCCGATTGTCGAGCTGTTGCAATCCCTGTCTAACCTGTCGGTATTTTATCAGGATAAGCAAGTCTTATTATACGTTCCCTAGAACAGGTACAATAGGTGCCTTTATGTTGACCAGGTATTGAAATGCAGAGGTTCCTTTTTGTTTTGGAGACCCAACGAGAAGCCAGGGCGAAAGATCTCTCCAGCTATTTCCGTGAAGCCCCGAGTGAATTTTAAATTTTGCCGCACTTATACAGTTAAAGTTATATCGATAAATATGCCGCCAAAGTTCGTAAAATTGTAGTGTTCTCGATGGGCATATGAGGCGTTTCCAGAAGCTATATCCCGGACCCTTTATCAGAAAACAGGAAGTAAATTAACCTATATTTTTTCATTTTTACTTCCCTACAGTAATCGGGAACGTTATTTATGGGGTCGTTTCGGCGACGCCTCAACGCTCCTGCCCTGAGACTATAAAGAAGTGACCAGCTTCACAAGTCCCCGACGCCGACATGATGGGCGACGTGTCCCGACGCCATCACTAAGGGCCCTGGACCAAGGAGGGCTTGTCAAAGTCTTTATGAAATTCGTCAGAAATTGCCGAGATGGAAGAGCCAGTACCGATTTCCATCCAAATAGGAATATTTTCTACATTTAAATTAACTTTAAGGTTTTTTGTCAGTAGACGTTATGTTAAAAAAGTTTAATTCATCGTCCGAGTCAGAATTTTCATTGAAATTTACTTCATTTTTCTCTGTATTTAAAAAATTATTAAATTTTGAAAATTTACCATTTCCTTGACTGCAAATGGTGGAGATGTGGCATCTATTTCTACATGAATTACAGATTGCATTTAAATAGCAGACTTCGCAATAATTAAGGTGCAAAAAATTAAAAACCAAAACTGAACTTTTACTTTTCTTTTTCGGATCTCCAAAGATATTTTGAATATTTAAAAGTTTCTTGCTCAAAATTATGAAGACCCAAAATACGCTATTGCCATCTTCATACTTCTAACCATTTTCAAGATCCGCATGTCTAAAATTTTTGGCAATGTTTACTGATTTAGGTACACATTTTTTTACTAAAGGGCTGCGCTTTAATTTATTGAGATTAATATTTAAATACATAAATATTTTTATACTTTTTTTTCCGATTATAGCCTTTTTAAAAATACCGTTCACAGGAGTTTCTTATAATATTAATAATGTGGGTATATCATCGTTATTTTAACTGTACCGATTTTAAATATTCGACGAAAAATTTTTCAAATTACAATTTTCAGGAAAAACTACATTTAGAAAAAAAATTTTTTATTCATCTACACGTTTGAGAGATTTTTTTAAACTTTCATTGTCTTTTTCCTGCTTTTTCTATGACTATTTCGAGTGATCTCATATGACATCATTTTATAAAAGATGTTTTTATATGTTTGTTTGAAGTTTGTAGACAATGATGTATCTTGAGTAATAGATGTGTTTTGGACTTCCATTGCCTTTAGTTTTTTATGTCACAACGTTTCAACTGGTAAGTATCTCCAGTCGTCTTCAGGTAAATACTGTATGTATTCACCTGAAGATGACTGGAGATACTTACCAGTTGAAACGTTGTGATATGAAAAACTAAAGGCAATGGAAGTCCAAAACACATCTATTACTCATGTTTTTATATGATACACACCATTTGATAAATTCCCTTAATTATCTATCAAAACCTTCATAAAGCGAAAAGATCTATATTCCATGTTTATATGGACTATACTAGAGTTGTCATAATATAAATTTTACAATCAGAAACTTATCCAATGAATCCTCTTCTTAATTTCTTAAATTTTCTTGAAAAAAAAATTTTGGAACTTTTTTCCATCACTATTTACTCACAGGTTTGCGGGACTCGCCTAGTGGCTCGCCGGTTACGGAATACTTTCCGGCCTTGTAACACAAATATTGTTTTTCGACCCACGCAAAAATGTTAATCTCGCTTATTTTTAACGATTTCATCTTGACATAATGTTTGTTTTTATTATACAATCGGACATAATATAATAATTGTAAAGCTTCCATCTTAGTATGGTTTGTAGGAAACGGATTGGTTTTAAACAAAACCAAATCTAATTTTATAGTCTTTGACTCTAGAATTAAAAATCAATATTTAAATGAGCCACAGATTGCCAACTTTGAAATCGAAGGAATCCACAAAATTCCTGTAGGGCATACTTATAGAACAGACCCTAAATTGGGATACAGAGATCGAGTATGTGAGTGGTAGGCTATCCTCTGCCAGCTATACAGGGTGTCCCATAACTTATGGGCCGTAGAGTAACTGGATATACTAGACATCAAACTAAGCCGATTAAGTCATATAAGTTTTTTCGGATTGTTACTCGTTCTAGAGATACCAGGTGTTGAAAGTAAAAGTTTATTATTATTATTATTAATATTATTATTTATTTAGTTAAAAGTTTAATAAAGTGTATTGAGGTCAACGGTGGTCACTTTCAACATTTACTAAAGTGCGCTTCTTGTTTTTGTTCCACTGTTTCGAATTTATTGCGTTGTGATAATTAAAATATTAATTTAATTATATATGTACTATGTTTTTTTATGCTTTGGGATGTTTAAAGGAAAATATCTCGAAAACCGTTAAAGATATTAAGATCAATCAAGTACACCTTTTTGACTCAGAAAATGCCGTTCTTTAAGAAACTTTAATTAAAAAACACCTAATATCACAGGTAAGAAAAAAAATCATAGATTTATGAAGCCCAGTGTATGCAACTAGCGCCCTCTAGTGTGAAACCTAAAAATTTCTACAAATTCTTATTTCTTGCTCATAAAAACATAATACTGCCAACTTTCAATTCAATTCATTAAACGGTTTTAAAATTATGGCTTATTTTCGAGAATAAACTTTTACTTTCAACACCCTGTATCTCTAGAACGAGTAACAACCCGAAAAAACTTATATGACTTAATCGGCTTAGTTTGATGTCTAGTATCTCCAGTTACTCTACGGCCCATAAGTTATGGGACACCCTGTATATGCTCTGCGAGCGATGGGGGGATACCTTGCCTCGCATGCTCTGAAATCAGTTTATTATGCATACTTTTATTCAGTTTTAAGATTCGGAATTATCTTTTGGGGTTCAGTAGTGAACGCTGAAAGACCATTTATTATCCAAAAGGGAGCATTGAGGATTTTCATGGGCAGGCCTAGCAATCAAACATGTAGACATGCTTTAAACAACTAAATATACTTATTGTAAGTGCTGTCGATATCTATGAAATGCTGTTATTCCTTTGCAAACATAAAGAATACTTTGAACCTTTCCGTAAAACGCATACGCAATATACAAGAACATCTAACTATGCATACCTAATCATAGACTATCTCTCTTCAAGTGACCACCATACTCTACAATTTCTTACGATAAAATTCTAGATAATAACAAGTCGCTTTCGCATCAAAGTTTTTCTAAGTACCGTGCGAGCAAAAAATTTTTGCATCAAAGAGGGCTTGGATTAAAAAACGTAGGGCTTGGTTTAGATCACAATGATATGGGGACGATATATCGAACCAAATCTAGGTTAAAATTTTGTCAAATTAATATTATGATATGATATGCCAAACTAATGAGTAATAACATACCACATACCTATATGTAACATATGTGGAAAGATATTTCCTTTGAGTGAATTGCATCCTCCAAAAGACAGGAAATATTGGGCAGGCGTTTTGGGCAGCGTTATAACAACCCTGCATTAATAAGATAATTTCGACCCTCTTACTAAACGAGAGGAGACATATCGGAGTTGTACACTGTCAAATACCATCGTAAATGTAGAGCCAATTTCACCAATATCAAGGCTTTGAAAAGAATCCAAATTGATACTGAGCTCATCACAACCGACCCAGAAGCGTTTGAAGCGAGAAAAATTAGGCGTAGGAAAAACTGTATAGATATACCCAAGGCAATGCATATTTTGTGATAGAGAAAGCAAATATAGGAAGGGAAGCCGATCTAGGGAACCATTACTTCAGGTTCTTCAGCTTGACACCGATCAGAAACTAACTAACTAAGTTTTGCAAGTAAAAAACCTTGAGCCTGTACTCTTGGATTTAAGAATAAATCTTCGCGTATAAAGTCGTACAGCTTCTCGTATGCTAATTTTTCTGCTTTAGTGTATTCATCTTCATTTGATACTTTATCTGGTCTTGCTCTGGTGTATGCGAGGTAACAAGATTTATGATAACATGCCTCTGCAGCTAGTGCAGCTACAATATCTCTAGACGTTATTGCAATGATTTTTGTATCCCGTTTTTCTATAGCAATTTCACGAAGTTTCTGATCGGTGTCAAGCTGATGAACCTGAAATAGTGGTTCCCTAGATCGGCTTTCCTTCTTATATTTGATTTCTTTATCATAAAATATGCATTGCCTTGGGTATATCTACAGTTTTTCCCTCTACGCCTGATTTTTCTTGCTTCAAACGCTTCTGGGTCGGTTGTGATGAGCTTGAACTTTCAGTATGAGAAGAGGACGGCGAAACTGATTTCTCTGTTTGGATTCTTTTCAAAGCCGTGATATTGGTGAAATTGGCACTACATTTACGATAGTATTTTACAGTGTACAACAGTTCCTCCGATATGTCACCTCGTTTGGTAAGAGGGTCAAAATTTCTTATAATGCCCAATATTCCCTGTCTTTTCAAGGGTACAATTTACTCAAAGGTGATATCTCTCCACATATGATACATACATATATGTGGTCCGTTTTGCATATTTTCAGCAACTTCTTTGTTTGTGTCAGCACTCATTTTCGTTGTGATTTCAATTCAATTTCATGTCAATTTCTACGCATATCTGCAACAAATGAAAATTATTTATAGTTACAATTATTTAATACTTTTTCTTAGTGTTGCTATACAAGTAGGCACAGAATACCTACCTATATAGCTACACTAAGAAAAAGTTTTAAAATTGACAGTTATTGGTTATGGACTTTAATTTACAGAAAAACACAATTATTAATACAGATCGTAGAAAAAAATCTTTAATTTTTAAAAAAAATATAAGCGTGGCGTGTTCGCAGCATATGGAAAACTTTTTTTATTATTAATTTTACGAAAAAAAGTTATTGCTTATAAAAAGTTCTGCATGGTCTAAAACCTAAAATGCAAATATCAGATATCAAAATTTTCCCGTCATATACGAGGTTTGTCAAAAAATGTGAATTTTTCCCAAAGAATGGGAATTTTTCCCAAGAGTAAAGTACCTTTATTTTTAACATTATCAAAAATTGTTATATTAAAAAGTTAATCAGAACTAAAAACCACGTCTAAATATGCAATTATACGCATTTATGTTGAAAAATTATTTTATTAATTTAGTAATAATTATTTAATTTTTTAATTATCTAATTAATTTAATGCTTGTTATTGCATATTTAGACGTGGTTTTTAGTTCGGATCAACTTTTTTTTATAACAATTTTTGATAATGTCAAAAATAAAGGTACTTTACTCTTGGGAAAAATTCCTATTTTTTGACTTACCTCGTATACGCCTGGAAAAATTTGATTTTTGATAGTTGCATTTTAGGTTTTAGACCATGCAGAACTTTTTATAGAGAATAACTTTTTTTCGTAAAATTAATAATAAAAAAGTTTTCCATATGCTGCGACCTTAAGCAGTAAGCGCTGTATATTTTTTTAAAATTAGATACTAATTAACGGTTGATTTTATCGAAAAATTAGTTATTACAAACTTTGTAGCACACATAAAGAGATTTCATTAAAAAAAAAATAATGAAATCGAATCAGTAGTTCCAGAGATATAGTTGATTTTATAAAACTCAACATCCGCCATCTTGGATTGGCCGCCATTTATATTAGCTACCACATTGAGATGGCAATCATGGTTTTTTAACATCCTACTATGTGTCTCTAACTGTGGAAAGAAGGAAAATTGGTACCCCCAAATTATACCATTTCCTTATATTTAGCCAGCTGGCTCATGGACTATTGATGCAAATAATTTTTGCTCGCACGGTATAAAAAGGCAATTTTTAAATATCTAGTGAACTTAGAACCCTACAGTGTTGAGACATTTTTAAACTTATAAAATAGTGTACTGACGAGGGTAATCAACACACAGATGCACAGTAGACTGTGATCAAATTTTAAAATGTAATGTAAACGCAATAGTGTGCATCTATTTTTTATTTTTTCTGTTTTTTTTTTAAATGTAATACGAATATTATCTATTTTTTAAATGTAAATATGTCATTAGTAATTCTATAAAAATGTGTTATAGCCATGGCTAGCAGTATTTTAATAGTTTTTAAATATAATATAGACAATATACAATATAACATTATATATACGATTTCCACTTGAAAAAGGAAGGAAAAGGGAGAAATGCAAAACCATATTTTCTTTCTTTATATTATTACTAGCGTGTACCCGACATGCGTTGCAACCCGTTGGTATAAATACAAACCCGAACAAACCCGATATATTAGTACCCGGCATGCCACTTTCTGAAATTGCACCCGTGCGAAGCCGGGGTGGGTCGCTAGTTATACATAAAAACCTTCCCCTTGAATCACTCTATCTATTAAAAAAAACGATTTACGCACATAAGGGGACAGACGGGCGACAGCGACTTTGTTTTATATTATGTTAAGAAGAAGATGTAAGTTTTTTCAGTATTGACGCTCGACCACCATTATACAGGGTGTCCCAAATGTAATGGGACACAGAGCAACAGCAGACTCCTTAAGGCGAAATAATGCGATTTATTTAAACTTGCCTTATCCCAAAATTGATAACAACCAAGATACAGGGTGTCAAATTATTAATTTTGTTTTAGTTTTTTTGCGATTATTTCTTAACGAAACGATATAGCAGCACAAAATTAAGGATTCAAGGGTTTTTCGAGGTAAGGAATTCAAAATTATCCAGAGTTTTTGTGTAACCAGTAGAGGGCGCTGCCTACGACATGGCCCGCTCCTTTAAGCTGGCATAACTTTGTTTAGGCTTCTTATATCGATCCGACTATTAAAAAGATAAGTTGCTTTACTTCTCTTACATCAAAAACGTATAAGTTATTGAAGTCGCGAGGAGCAACCATTTTCGAGATAATCGCATTCGAAATTTTTGATGCCAGAATGCTAAAATATTTAAAATAATTGTGTATTCGTATTAGTATTAGTTATAGTTGTTATCAATTTTGGGATAAGGCAAGTTTAAATAAATCCCATTATTTCGCCTTAAGGAGTCTGCTGTTGCTCTGTGTCCCATTACTTTTGGGACACCCTGTATAAGTATGTAAGTAGGTACTGTATTTTTATGAATATTTTGGTAATATAGATATTTTTTAATTTGAAACAGTTGTCTTTTGTAAATTTATTAAATACTGTTTCCGCTTAATCTTGACAACTACGGCACTGATTGGCATAATAACTAAAAAAAAATAATCCACTTCTTTTTTGTCAAGTGGCTTTGCTGGGTGCAAAGGACCATGTAATAATCCTAACCACCATTTTCAAACCTAGCAGCTCGTAAAAAGACATCTGCTGCGCGAATTGGTGCCCACTAGATTCTTGGCAACCTTCGTGACGTAACCAGAATTCTTTCCCCACACCCAAGCACCGCCAACTTTGTTGTTGATTTGCGGTAAACTTAGCTTTGTAAGGTAACCGTCGAGTCGTTACCAGCGCAAAGATCGTACCTACGTAATTTTTGTTCCTACACGATTGTGGTACCTAAAAGTGAGAGTGAATTATTATCGTGTGCACTCGTAAACGCGGGTGGTGCAACGTAGTGACATGTGTGAAGTTAGCGAACTTTTCCTCTTTGTGCAAAGGGCTTAAACACTGCGGCTTGAAATGCAATGGTATGTGCCTCTTAGGAATCCCATGAATTCGTTTGTTTCATTGGCGCACTGCATTACGTTGTATTGTTGTGAGTCAAGGATGACGTGATTGTCCTTTTTTGGAAGACGTGCTAAATAGTGTGAAGGTTTTGACCAAGGATAATAATAAACTTCTTTTGTAACAGAGAAAATGTCCAAATTCGGCAAAACACATGTTTTGCAGATGCATCAATATATTATATATTGGTAATTTAATATTTTGAATGAATAAGAATATACACATCCGTGCAACAAAAACGGGCATCTTAAAATTTGAATTAAGTTCAGGGCCTTATAACTTTTTTATTTTTACTACGATTTAAGTGATTTTTTAGAGAGCTATAGATACATTTATTAGTTTTGACATGCTTATAAAAATTTTAAGATAAATTGGTTTTTTGACATATTATTAGGTAGGGTGACTTCGCCTGTTTTGGGCCAGTTAACGTAATATCTACTTTTAGAAGCTACTCAAAAATATTATTAAATTTTAATCTGATATTTTGTATCCATTAATATATTCTTAATATTTAATTTTTGCAAAATAAATACGTTATAAGTAATATTATGGTAGAAAAATGTGCATTTTTAAAATTTAAAAAAAAACTGCATTTTTACCTATTTTCGGCCGTAACATGCCTTAACTCGGACAGTAGAATACCGTTTTTCTCGGCCAGGCGTTCCGGTTATCGTTCTTTTCATACCCATTTTCGGTCTATCTAAATAATGCAAGATAGGTAGGTACCTACATTAATTAAATAATAACATTTTACTTTTTATTAAGTCTGAAATGGTTGATTGTACATATACCTAACACGTTAAAAACGAAAACTGACCACATTATAAAATATAAGTATACTTAATTATAACAACGTAAAGTTATAGGAACTTATTATGTTTTTAAATACTTTAAACTTAAACATAATAATATTAAAAGCGTTGGTGAAAAGTAAATATCAGTCGCGACAAAAATCACACTTATACTCCATATTATGTTCCACCTCATTGTACTGCAGGCCAAAAAATTCTCTACAATGCAGATGATACCAGCGTGTACAAAAATCGCACCCGACACCCAATATTCTTTTCACTATCTTCCTCAGCTTCACTGTCTAGTTCTAGTTCTTCTTCACATAGGGAACAATTTTCTTTTTTCTTTGTAGAAGGACCTGCTTTATTTTCATTGCTGATGTTTATGCGTTTTTTATCTCTTCTTGGTTGTTTATTTTTTTTTATTGTTTTGATTGTCTTGCTTGCCTTTCCTCCTTTCTTTTTGTAGCGAGTTTAATTCGATCACATCTTATTTTATCCTTTTTCTCATAATATTGTCTCCATGTTTTACATGATATTGCACTAGGCATTCGCTCTTAAAGTTTTCTTCCCTTCATGAATTGGTACTTCAGGGTAAACAAGATGCGATTTAAAAGGCGATGGCAGGATGTTTTCATTATTACCGACTTCCGATAAAGGTTCAGTTCTAAGTAATACATTCGGTTCATTTTCAATTTTCTTGCTTTTGTTTGCTTCGTCGTTATCTACTGAGAGATCTATTTCCATTTTTGGTTTGTCATGTTTAAATGTGTTTGGGTTTTTCATATCCTTCACAATTTTCTCCATAGTTTCCAATAACTCAGCCTTCTTTATGGGAAAGCCAATTTTTGCCATGTCTATTATCCATTGAGAAAGAGCTTGTTCTCCTGTTGTTGTTAGAAAGGGCTCTGGTCTGGTCTAGTATTTCTTGCCTCATTTACAGATTTTCCCTGCAAATGGTCTTGAAGCGTACTTTTTGGAACTCCAAACTCTCGTGTAGCCCGCCTGATTCCCATTTTCTCGGATTTGTTGTAATGCTTCTTTAAGTGCCTGTTCAGTATATTGAAAAAACTTTCGTTTGGTCTTAACAGCTTTGCCTCGAATTTGTTGACCAACAATACGTTTTTTTCTTACTCCACCAGGCATCTAAAACAAGTTAAATCCCGATATTCTCATACTGTCCGAAAAATAAACTGCTTTTCGGCCGCGAAAATCTGTATTAAATTAAAAGATGGACGACAACAAGGAATTTCATTGCTGGTTTTCGGCCACTAAATTTCTGCCCACAATAATACAATAAAATATGTTTTTAAAGTGGCCGAAAACTGGCGACTCTTTTTCTTGTTGTTATTAAAAGGAGAAAAAAAATCGTACCTTTAATAATCGGTAATAGCAAGTCAAGAAAAGGATAAAAATAGTATTTAAGAGTATACCCTGTTGTCGGCCAGTTGGCCGAAAAAAGGTTATACGAGGTTTTCGTGCTGCCAGTTAGCCGGCCGGCAAATTTGAGGTTATTTATGAACAAATACCGTTTTATACTCTTTTTAAAATCATAATAATCTTTTAAACAAGTACGCTAACAAAAAATTATATAAATTAAATATAAACATAACGGATTACTTACTATTTTCTAACACTAATCACACTATACTTTTTATAGGTTCTTGTTGTTCGTTGACAAAGCGTCCGTTACTGCCGACTTTGGTAAACTGTCAAACCCTCGGAAACAGTGGTAATGGCGGCGCCACTAGTTTTTTTCTCCGAGAAAAGGTATCTAAATAAGTAACGAACCTTGGTTCATAGTTTAAATGACCGGATTCTTTATTATTATGGGAAATTTAAAAAATGGCCGGAAATAGGTGCTGGCCGGATAACCGGCGAATCGACCCTATACAAGGATAATGGAAAAGTTGTTTTTTTCTGCCTAGTGTCAAAACAACCTGTGAAATAATTAAGAAGCAAAAGTATAGGTACTTCAAAATATAAGTTTTCATTAAGCGGCAAATATTCTTGGCATTTTGGTTTTTGGTTTATGTTAATACGCGCATTTGTTCTCACCCAAATGCAAAATAATCTTGATGATGTCAATAATTAAAATTTTCTCTTTGCCACTGCATTCAAAATAAACTAGACTATTAAAATGCAACAAAACAAATGTTATCGTAATAATCAAGATTTAATAAATAAATAAATTTACAGAAAAAGGTGCGTAGGTATACCTAAGATTTAAAAAATAACATTTTCACAAAACAAACTTAACAGGTACCAACAACACCCTTTTCACTTAAATACATTTCAATAATTTCTATTGCGCCCTGTAGTCTTTACTACTGCCTGTACACGCCGGTTCATGTATTTAGCTTTTAGCCCGCAAATATCATCCTGGGTAATATTCCTCCATTCTTGACTCTTGACGCGGTAGTAATTTAGGTCCAGTTTCTGGCCCGCGTGAGTTTAAATTACCCTCGTGTAATCTTCAAGAACTGACATTTTTATACGAACCTTTCGATGTTGATTTTTTCGCCTGTAGAATGGCGTCAAGCGGCGATTCCGAAGAAATTTAAGTACAAGAAATCGGTCATCAATAGCTTGTTTAGTTTTGCGTTTCCTAAATCGTTGGCATCATCAAAATCATTTCGCATTTGGGTGAGAACAATTGCACGTATTGACATGAATCAAAAACCAAAATGCAAACAATATTTGCCGCTTAATGAAAACTGATGTGTTAAAGTAATTTTGTTTCTTAATTATTCCACATTTCCAATTTGTATAAGCATGTTAAAAACTTATAACTGTATCTATAGCTCTCTAAAAAATTACTTAAATCGGAGTAAAAATAAAAGAATTATAAATCCCTAAACTTAATACAAATTTTATGATGCCCGTTATTTTGCAAGGGAGTGTCTACTTAGTTTAAGTTTAATGATAATTTATTTAAGGATAGTTTTAACGCCTGTTTATTTACATTTTTTGGAGGCGTAAAAATCCAGTTTCTTGCCTTATTTTTTGAATTCAAAAAGAGAATTAAGATTTGGCCACCATCACTATCTATTGCTATTAGTTGTCCAACCTCGGAAATTAAAACAAAAACTTTTCATTAAATCCCAGTAAAATGACGTAAATTTTTTCACACCAACACAACGTAGGCTTAGGTATTAAATTTTATAACATCGTGTCATAAAGAAAAGCATAAAGCCCCATTGTGTTTTTCTATTAATATTTCGTTACTTTGTCGTTTAATCCAAAAATCGGCTAAATACCCTTTTTTAAATCACAACTACCTACTCCTAGTACTCCTTAAGTTAAAAAAATTATCAAGTTATAAAAGTAGAACAATAAAAATCGGTAAATTTAACAAAATTTTGTGTTTTGTTTTTATTAAAGAATTTTGACACTATATAGGTTCCTAATTATTATTGCTACCCAAGCACAGATTTATTGCCCATTTTTAGATAGAAAAATAAAATGGTTAACGCATCGCTAGCCCCATTAAGTTAAAAAAAAATTATTAATTAAAACAAAATCGAAATATTGTCAAATTTGTCCATATTTATTACCTTTTCTGGCTAAAAAAAATTAATTATTGTTGATTCAAAATTTTTTATTATTGTCAAGCAATCGGCGATTTTTTTTATAAAATGAAAAAGTAATGAAAATAAAATTTAAAAATTTGCCGCACTTTCCTAGCTAAATAAATTTTAGTTGTTTAACATGCATGTATCGAATGAACTCATTTTTCAAAAATAAAGGGCACTGCAATAACGAGTATAAACATAAAGAAACATTTTAAACCCACAAAATGTTATTATATTTTAATTTGACCGCTTCGTATTTCTTTCTAAGTTAAATAATTTAAATTTTTGAATAAAAATGCAATCCCTAGATTGAAAAGTGCAAACGGTTTTTCTACAAGTTGTACAATACAGGGTGTTATTTAAGTATGTGGCCAAACTCCAAGAGGTGCTTCTTTAAGTGATTTTAAGAAGAAAAGTTCATATAAACATGGGTCCGAAAATGCATAGTTTTTACCATACAGGGTGTCAAACTTTTAAAAAAGAATCGGATGCTCGTAACTATCTCAATACTCTTTAATTCCATTTTGTTGAAATATACTAAATCTGTTTGTAATACCAAGAGGATAATTTAGCCTTAATTAGATTACAATTATTAAATTCAGTGGCGTCCCGGAAGACAGTCTATCAAATATTTTTGACAAAAAAAATTGCGCACCACTGACTTTTTCAAATTGATGTATTTTCTCGAAATAAGCAACTACAAATACAACTATTTTATCTCCTGAGTTTTTTTCATATCTTGCTTTGTTTTCGAGAAAAAAAATAAAAACCACTTTATAGCACTCTTATTCTTTTTCTGTTACTTTTAAAACATTGCAGTAATAAATTATTACGTTATGCGATTATTTTATGTTAATTTCTTTTATCGAAAACAGTTTTAATCTGTGCGAAAAAATTCAAAAAGAGGGCTTTCGTGTAATTTTAATTGCTTACTAGTTTGGTAAGTAGTTGGTAAATTTTTTACTCTTATTGTCCCGGGGACATGCGATAAAGTGGCTTTTATTTTTTTTCTCCAAAACAAAGCAAGATATGAAAAAAACTCAGAAGATAAAATAGGTTTATTTGTAGTTGCCTAATTCGAAAACAATACATAATTTTAAAAAAAAGTTAGTGGCGCGCAATTTTTTTGTCAAAAATATTAGTTAGGGGAAACTGGGGATGATTCAACCACGGGGCAGATACAACCAATGCCTTTATCAAAAGTAATATTTAAACTTCCTGCGTGTTTTTACTAACCTATATTGTCTTTTGGCCGGTTACTATTGTGTGTAAAGTTTGGTGACTGGAGCGGCAGTGTGCAAATATATGAGAAAAAAAGTTAATAAAGGTAAGATATTACTCGCTAGACTTTAAAATATTATTCATTATTGCTTATAGGTATCTGTTATATGGAGGGTATAGTTAAATCTGCATGGCATTAGCTAACTTATTACCATAAAAACATAACCTTAAAAAATCACATTGTGATTCTTTGATATTATTAATAAAATAGGTATGTATGGGGTAGATTTAACCATGTCATTTGGGGTAGATTAAACCGGTTGAATCTACCCCATACATACCTATTTTATTAATAATACCAAAGCAAAGGATATTAAAAAAATAACAAAAAGGCAATCTAAATCGAAAATCTATTTATTTATTTATTCCAGCAGTTATAACAATGAATTACAATAAATCAAACAATAAATCAACAAATATCCAATATTCTACTAAATAATACATCATCAAACTCAAAACCCTTTAATACTGCTTTTAGTGCACAATTGCATCTAAGATGCTGTGCGTGCACTCTTTACCTATATAACTTTTTAATTTATGAGGTATGTGAAAAAAGAACAAAACATAAATCCACTATTCTAGTTTTCTACTCATTTTCTGGCCGAGGTTAATCTATTTTACTTTTAGTTTTTATACAATAGTGTCATACAAGAATTAAAATGACCCTTTTTTATCAAACTGGTAATTTCTTTTTTACTCTTATAATAGGGTTTAGGTCTAATATTTTGTGGCAGGCTGTTATAGAATTTAGGTCCTACATAATAAATGTGATTTTGGCAGATCATGTATTTGGGGTTTTGCAGAGCAACATTTTTTTGGGCTGCATTTTTTGTATTTTGCCCATGGCTTAAATTTACTTTATAATAATTCGTTTTTAACATAACCCTAAATAGTGCCTTTATGTAAAGTTGCTTTAGTGTTAGAAAACCGCTATCTTTAAATATCAATTCAGTAGCATACCTTTTATTTTTAAATAACATAATTTTTATGATCCATTTTTGAGCAATTTCTAATTTTTTTTTAAATTGTTGATCCTGCATTTCCCCAAACCACTAGGCCATAGTTTAATATTGATTCTATTAGTGCTAGATATACATTTTTTATAGTTTTGAAAGTTAAAATGTTTCTCAATTCATAAAATTTATAAATCAATTTCCTAATTTTACTTGTTACATATTTTATGTGTTCTCTCCATGTAAAATTTTCATCAATATAGACTCCCAAGTACTTTAATGATGTTTTTCTTTCTATATAATTATCACATTTACAACCTTGATCCCATCTACTTGGTGAATTGTGTAACATTATTCTCTGAAATTCTGGTAAAGATCGAGGCGACAATGAGAAGGCAACAAACTTGGTCTTCTCCACGTTTAAAGAAAGTCAACTATTATCTAACCAATTTCTTACTCTCAATAATGCCATTTCATCCTGTCTTTTTGCTGATTCCCAATCATCCCCTACCACTATCACCCCTGCGTCATCAGCAAAACAGAAAATTTGACCCTCATCCTTCAGTAACGATAGAATATCATTTACATATATGTTAAATAAAAGTGGAGAAAGAACAGTGCCCTGCGGCACACCAAATTCTACTCCCAATTTTTTACTTTCTACCCCTGATATCTTTGTGCTTTGTTTTCTTATCAAATATGACTTAATAAGTTCGTTTGGTATCCCTCTGACCCCAATGACCTCTAATCTTTCAAGGAGAACCTGGTGTGCCACAGTGTCAAAAGCCTTCCGGAGGTCCAAAAATATACCAATGACTCTCTTACCTGCATCCAAACTTTTTAGTATGGTTTCTGTCACTCTACAAAGCGCATTCTCAGTGTTGGAACCTTCCCTAAAAGCAAATTGGTTCTCATGTAAGTAGTTATATTTATTCAAAAAAGTCATTAACTGATTTCTGTAACTTTTTCAATTATTTTACTGATTGTACTAGTCAATGTAATAGGTCTATAATTACCAGTTAAGTTCTTACCTCCCTGTTTATGCAATGGTATAATTATGGAGCACTTGAAGATTTCAGGGAATTCCCCCACACCAAAAACTGTGTTTACAATATGTAACAGCGGTTTACTTAGGTACGATATATACTTTTTAATTAAATTAGAGCATATATTATCCTCTCCCCCTTTTACCCCGTTTTTTAAGCATTTTATTTCTTTGCATAATTCCGCTTCTGTTATTGGATGCAGGAAAAAGGAATTTTCTACGCCTCTCTCTCTCGTCATTTTTTTATTTATAATTTTTTCTGCCAGTCGCTTTCTTATACTTGAGAAATACTTATTAAACTCTTCAGCTATAAGAACCTTGTTTTTTATTTCTTTACTATTATCATCTAATATTGAGTTTATTTCTGTTTTGGATTCCTGGTCATTTGTTGCCTCTTTTATGATATTCCACAATCTTTTTGAGTCTTTTGCATTTACTTGAGCTAATGACTTATAGTATGAATACTTCGCACTTTTTATTAATTTTGATAACATTTTACGATACTCTCTGTATCTATTTCGAAGCAGTAAGTTGTTATATTTGTTATGCATTCTTTATGAAGTTTATCTCTAGTTCTAATTGAAGACAACAAACCACCAGTAATCCACGGTTTTAATCTCCTTTTCTTTGCATTAATATTTTTTGATATTGTACACCTAGAAACCATGTTTTTCAATGTATATATAAAAGAATTTGTACACTGTTTACGTCTCCCAAATCCACAACACTGTCCCACGTTTCTTGGTTCATTAATTCTGTTAACTCATCATGATCCAAGATCTGGTATGAGTATTTTTTACTTTTATTTATATTAGTTATTATGTCGTTTAATTTTAAGTTGAGCAATATTGGATCATGATCAGTCAACCCATGTTCTAACACTACCGAATTTATATTCTGAAAAACATCATTCTTACATTTTATAAAAATGTGATCGAGACATGATTGTGAGATTGCGGTTTTTCTTGTTGGTTTGTTCACTATGCTTACTAATTCGTGGCTCTGCATCATTGTAATATAGTTAATTGTAGTCTCCATCTCTGCGTCAAGAAGATCGATGTTAATATCCCCCGTGACAATATATATCCGGTTTTGATCCACTATAGTTTTTTTCAAAATAGTGTTTAAGTTGTTAATAAATGTGTCTTTAGTGGTTGCAAAACGCCTATAAGTTGCTAATATGTCAACAAATTTGTTGTTTTTTTGTAGTGTTATTGAAACAACTCTCTGGTTATCCTCTGTTAGCAGTTCACTCGTTATGTAGCATTGCTGCTTAACATAAATTACGCATCCATCACACCTATACGTCTACACCGGTTAAGGAAGAAATAGAGAAAAAGCAACAAGAAAAACAAAGAAAGGATGCATTAAAAAATCAAAATTGCTGCTTAACATAAATTACGCATCCATCACACCTATACGTCTACACCGGTTAAGGAAGAAATAGAGAAAAAGCAACAAGAAAAACAAAGAAAGGATGCATTAAAAAATCAAAATTAACTAAACGTAAACTAATTCCCGGAATAAATGAGGACACAGACAGCGATGAATCTTTAGCTGATCTTATTGATTCTGATAATGATTCATCTCTGGATGAATTTCCTATATTTGAAGAACAAGACTTTGCAATTAACGTACAAAATTTTGTTTTAACAAAGTTTTCTACAAAAACATCCACTATTTATTACATAGGTCAGGTTTGTTCCAAGAATTTAAACAACTATAAAATACATTTTTTTAGGCGTAAAAACAATTCGACAACTTTTACTTTTCCAGATATTTCTGATATTTCAAACATAGAAAGAGACGATATTATGATGATTTTACCGACGCAACAAAATTCTGGCATAGCTAGAATTTCTTCTCTTTATAAATTTAAATTTAATTTTAAAGGGTGGAATGTTCGTTAAAAAGAAAATATAGTAGTTAGTTATATTTTGAAAGATTGCTTTTTTAAATACTATGTATTTTTATTACTTGTTCTATAATTTAATAATAAAATCTTTCTATAATTTGTTGTCTTTGTACACTGGTTGAATGTACCCCACACGCTGGGTGAATCTACCCCATGCCTGGGGGACATACACCCAAATGTAAGCTTTTTTGGTAAGCATTACCAAAAATAAAGTTTAGTGCTTTTTTTCTTGTTTTATACAGAAATTAGGTGCCCAAAGCATTCAGCTATATAGTAATTTAGTTATACAGAAACATTTTCGAATTTGTATCCAGCATATAGACAATCAAATACTAAATGGTTGAACCATCCCAGTTTCCCCTACACTGTCTTCCGCGACGCCACTGGACTTAATAATTTTAATCTAATTGAGGCTAAATTATCCTCTTATTATTACAAACAGAACTGATAAGTTTCAACAAAATCTAATGAAAGAGTAGGTAGGTACCTATTGAGATATTTACTAACATTGGATTTTTTTTGAAAGTTTGACACCCATGGACCCATGTTTATATGAACTTTTCTTCTTAAAATCGCGTAAAGAAGCACCAATTGGAGTTTGGCCACATACTTAAATAACACCCCGTACCTATAATGCAGCCTGTTGCCAAAGTACCTAAATAAAAAATGTAAATTTTTAAATATTAGTAGGTAGGTACCTTTGTACCTATCTCGTTATAGAGTGTTTTGACAGTTGACAACCACATGTGAATCATGTGATATTAACAGCTGATTGCTTCCTAAAAGTTCCCAGTTCAGTAGTGGGTTGTAACAAGCTCACGCGTCTGGTTTCAGATATTTATTTTTCCTGGTGTTTATTATTTAAGTTAAACGGTGAATAGAATAAACCAGTTAAGGTTAATTAACTCTTCTATTTATGATAGCAAACATTTTATTTATCATAATTTATTATTATAATTGTCATAATATTAGTTTATCCAGTTTAATTACGGTACAATAGGTTGCCAAACCTTGCGCTAACTGAGAACTAATCCAGCTGTTTGTATTTAAAAACGCATGGCATTTTGGCGGCTTTGTACTACGCCGCATGCGTAAATCATAATATGGCAACGCAGCATTAAACGAGAAATATACGCAGGCGCACCGCTTGATTGGCTCGTATAGCTACAATATTTAGGCGACGAAAAACTTTGTATGTTGCCAGGGTTGTTTATAGCGTTTTCCATTGGTAAGTTTAGTGCATGTCAAATGTATTTCTGTCAAATGTTTTACCAATGAATAATACCACAACTTTTAATCTATCGCACGTTGATTTCGATGTTTCAATTATAAATAAAATTAACGCTGTATTTTTGCTTGCCATTATGCTAATAAACCATTGAGACCCATCACGTACATGTTTAAAATGTGGTAAATGCGATGGTAAAAGAACTTAGCCAGTCCTGTATCTGTCGCCAACATCTTAACGTCAAATACGCCAGACCTCAACAAGGTGCAATAAATGACAGGTGACTTAGCCCCTAGAAATTTGACATTAACGGTGCTTTTTAGGTTTAGAAAACATTATAGCTACTTAACTTGCTTTGATCCCTAGATAACTGGAATAGTAATTTACGTTACAAGACCGGAAAGTAGTGTTTTTCATGTCGAGACAAGCATTCTCTCTCTCGCCTACGGCTCGCCCTGGAAGCTTGGAGAGACCTGGAAAACACTAATTTTCGGTAGCGTGAAGTACTACAATACTTTTTTTAAGACCGACACTTCGATATACTTACATTAAATTATTTTATATTATTTTTAAATGCGTCGTATGACTTCTCGTAACGGGCTTTTGATTTTACTGGCAATATATCGTAAGTCGCTTTCCTTGCTGCTTCCAAAATTTCTTCTGAAATCTCATTTTCCATGTCGGATAATTCAAAATCTGAATTCATATTGTTAAATTTGCGAACTCGCGAAACAACTTTGACATAAACAACAAATTAAAAATCAATGAGCTGTCACTCGACAATACATCGAAATTTTGTTGTCATAGTAACGAAATCAAGGTAGCTTGTATTATCAAAGAGCGATTGGAAAAACAAAAAACAGGGACCGGAAAAATCTTTTTTTAAAACTGACCAGAAAATATACACTTTCTGGACAATTTTTCGTCTAGAAAATAACCTTTTAAGACCGGAAAAGTGACGTTAGAGACCGGAAAGGATTTTTCCGGTCCCTGTTTTTTGTTTTTCCAATCGCTCTTTGATAATACAAGCTACCTTGATTTCGTTACTATGACAACAACATTTCGATGTATTGTCGAGTGACAGTTCGTTGATTTTTAATTTGTTGTTTATGTCAAACCTGTTTCGCGAGTTCGCAAATTTAACAATATGAATTCAGATTTTGAATTATCCGACACGGAAAATGAGATTTCAGAAGACATTTTGGAAGCAGAAAGGAAAGCGACTTACGGTATATTGCCAGTAAAATCAAAAGCCCGTTACGAGAAGTCATACGACGCATTTAAAAATAATATAAAATAATTTAATGTAAGTATATCGAAGTGTCGGTCTTAAAAAAAGTATTGTACTTCACGCTACCGAAAATTAGTGTTTTCCAGGTCTCTCCATGCTTGTCTCAACCTGACAAACACTACTTTCCGGTCTTGTAACGTAAATGACTATTTCCGGTCTCTAACGTCACTTTTCCAGTCTTGCGATCGGAAAAAGGTTATTTTCTAGACGAAAAATTGTCCAGAAAGTCAATATTTTCTGGTCGGTTTTAAAAAGTACTTTAAAATGCTTTCAATTTAAATTTTGTTCCGCTCCATGTAAATTTAAAAATAATTTTACATTTTATGCATTTACTACCATTCAACTTTTGGTTAACCTTTTTACGTATTTCGAATAACAATTTAGCTATTGTATTTTGCGGCACTAAAATTGCCTACGACGACGCATCGCTTGTCGTGCTCAATTTACTTCCTCGAATGATAAGAACATCATACCCGCTCTTGTTGAAGAAACTACTATTGTCGCACTAAGGAATCTCATATCTTCATTATTAAATTACTATTACTATAGACATACGTGTGTGTATCTAGTTTTTTTAATTTAACAATAATACTGACATTATAAAGAATAAAAGTATAAATTTAAAATATCACATTGGTAAGGAACCACTTTCATTTAAAAATAAAACAAGGTTATCATTTGGCATTTTATTTTAAGATGTAGGTATTCAGGATATTAAGGGTCCATTATATGTATTATATGTAGGATATTTTACTTTTTTCCTTTGGTTTTATTGCGTTTACGCAACAATGCCATATTATATTACAATATTATCGAATATTTTTTAAGGTATATTTGATATTGTGATATTAATAACCTCAAAGTATTCTTAACAAACATAGGTGCAATCGTTTAGCGTCACAAAATATCATTAAAACGGGAGATGGTCATTTCTAACCCTGTTCTATCGCACGAGAACGTTTAACGATAGTTTTATTGCACCATCTTCATTTTGCCTCGTATAGCCTGTAACGTTGGTCACTAAAGCCGGAAGTCATAAGTATATTTTTTTGCTTGAAATATTAAGTTTTTGTGGCGATTTTCCATATAAACGTATGCTTAGTCTCCACTTTAATTTGCGTCCAACCCGAAATTTAGTTGCGTGTTTTAAGCGGAATGCATTCAATATTTTCATTCATTTAATGGGTAAAATGGAAAATCATTGCATAGGGTGAAATGGAAATACTTATACCTAATATTGCAGCTTCAACAATATATTATGTATTACTTACATAGGTATACTACCGTGCGAGCAAAAACTATTTGCATCAAAGAGGGCTTGGATTAAAAAACGTAGGGCTTGGTTTAGATCACAATGATATGGGGACGATATATCTAACCAAATCTAGGTTATAATCTTGTCAAATTGATATGATGACATCATATGCCAAACTAATGAGTAATAAAATAAGTAGACAAATACAAATTTATTTTTGTTGTTTACAAAATTAACAAAGTAAGAATATACAGAAAGAAAAATAATTATATAAATTGTTGAAATTGGCCACCGGCCTTGCTCCAAGCATAAATTCACACGTCTCTTCATATTTTCGAAAGTGTTGACCAGCATTTCTGGAGAAATGTTACCACATTTCTTGGATAATCCTTTCTTGTAATTGTTCTAAATTTGCAACTATGGTGTTTTAAAAATAGTGTTCTTTAAAATGAGGAAAAATGAAGTAATCCATAACCGTTAAGAATAGTCCTGCATGTTCCATAAGATCTTTCCCCTTCTTGGGACAGGCGTATTATACAATTTTATTACTATATGATAGTTTTTTGTACGAAAGTTGTCTGATCAAAGGTATGAACATCTACCCTGTCCTGACGATAACAAAAGAGTTCGAAACCGGTCTGCAGGTGGTGACATCTTATTGAGATGATTGACTTTCAATTTCTTGGTAGTACTTTGCAATCGGAATCTGTATCTTAATATCTAACCGTGTTAAATGAAATACAACCTTATTGTATAAGAATTTTTAAGGTTGGTAAAAAAATATTTTCTTGCATATTATTTAATAATATTTCTGTACGACAGACTGACAGATGGGCTATACTAAACAAAAATAACAGGTACCAGTTTGGGTATATACAATAAGTGCCTAACGGCAAATTCGATTTTTATTTTTAATTATCAGTAATTTATTACATGAGGCTTCTGTAAGTGGTGTTTACCTTTTAACTTGTAGGTTAATTAATTGAGTGATTTTATTCTTTCCATAGAAAAAACACGTTATACGTTTCCTGTTGCATGGTACGTACCAATTTAAACAGATAAGCATATAAACGGTTCTTCAAAAAAAAACTTATATTTTTACCGTGATTTCCCTGAAGACAGAAATGCTCTTGCTGGATAGTTGATACCGTTATTTTAAATCCAATTAGAATTTCGTTTCGCCAAGAAACAGGAAAGTCAGTCATCATAAATACGGAACATAATCTTTCATCTATGTATGACAGTGGCGTACCGTACTTATTATTGGAATCGACTTTATAACGGCATACGAAATAAATTGTTTTTCGGCTATCATCTAATTACTTGTAAATAAGGCCAACTTAAGCTTTAGTTACATGTTTTTATTGACATTTAGATATAAAAATATATTCCAATAAGAAGAATCTAAAGCTAAATACCAATACCGTACGAGCAAAAAGTATTTGCATCAAAGAGGGCCTTGCATCTAAGGACGTAATGCTTAGTCGTAAAGCTTAATACCTGTTGGGTGTCAGTAACTACCTGAATTAACAATCGATCAGTTATTCCGTCATTTTTAACAGTCGTTACAAGTAATTTGATTCATTGCTAATTTTTTCAATTTCTTGAACAATTCACACAATGGGCTTTATGGAACAGCACAAAACATTCATGGTTGAAGTGTATTTTCGAAACGGGGTTAAAGTAAATGGTGAGTGGCAATACAATCCGGGTTTGTGCATGGAGGATTTCACGAACATTTTCCTAATGTTGCTTTTATTGCTGGGGATTTTTATCATTGCCTGAAAAGAACCGTGGCTGTGTTTAGAGAAACAGGTTCTATACAACACAAAAAAGGAGCAGGAAGACCATCTGTAAGAACAGAAGAACTTGTTGCAAACGTTCGTGAAATAATGCAAAATACGCAAATAAATATGCAAATTTCTCCAGAGATGCAGGCTGGTCAACACTTTCGGAAATATGAAGAGACGTATGAATTTATGCTTGGAGCATGGCGGTGGCCAATTTCAGCAATTTATGTAATTATTTATCTTTTTCTTTCTGTATATTCTTACTTTGCTAATTTTGTAAACAAAAAAAATAAATTTGTATTTGTCTACTTATTTTATTACTCATTAGTTTGGCCATATCATGTCATAATATGAATTGGACAAAATTTTAACCTAAATTTTGTTAGATATATCGTCCCCATATCATTGTGATCTAAACCACGCCCTACGTTTTTTAATCCAAGCCCTCACTGCTCCAAAATAATGTCTTGCCAACTTTGACAAACTTATATCCTGATCCAGCGAACCCAATATGATATGGTTTAAGCAAGATGGAGCGCCGCCCCATTACCAAATCAATGTCCGGCAGTACCTCAACCGAGTATTTCCAACAGAGAACTCACACTGTGATTTCCAAATCGGTGGGTAGGGAGGCGTGGATCGATGGAATGGCCAGCACGATCCCCTGATCTGACGCCATTAGACTTTTTCTTATGGGGTTATGTCAAAAATATTGTATACAAAACTAAACCCCTCGACTTAGCTAACTTAAGAAAACGAATAACGCTTGCGATTAGATCGGTCACGCCTAAGATGTTCAGTTACATTAGAAGAAATTTCTATTTAAAATTAAAATGTTGCCAAGACGTTCGCGTCGAGCATTTTCAACGTCTCCTATATTAATTTTTTTTTGTTTTTTACATTGTCAAGAAATAAACAGTATTATTTATTAATTTTTGAGTGTGTTGTTAATTTTTGCAATAAATCTGAAAAAACACTTAATATTTCCGAAAAAGTTTAAGATAGACATAGGATATTGTACATAAAATACGTCTAAAATTTTCTGAAGAATCCAAAAATTGAATAATAAATAGGGTGTTGTATTTACAATAAGAAATTTAGTATTGGCCACTGTCACATGACACACCCTGTATAAAAAGTTCAAATAATCAATGAATGGCTAACATCGAACGTTCGACTAGAATTATGTGGGTTTTCTTCAAACTCAAGCAGAATATCTAATTTGGTATCATCACTTATTGCACTGGCAGCTACTTTTTCTATCTGCTTTACATGTTCAAGCTGGCGAAACTGCTTTTCTATTTTACTAATAATTTTCCCCCGAGATATAGGCGGGAAATTTGGACATTTTTTATGAAATAAGCGAGCAACTTCCATTTGTGTCCGTTTTTTTTTATCTCCATAACCAATCATTTGTAGAATTGTGATTTTGTGGGTTTATCTTAAATAATCCAGTTTTCTGATATGCAGTTAACGAAATTCAAACGACTATAACACTGATAACTACTGCCATGCAGACATACAACAATTTGCTAAGGTCAAGAGTGTTAAACAAAAGTAAAAAAACAATTCATACCTTTTTTTTTATTTCACATCAGTAAAAAGAAACGCTGCCGAGTGCAGGGAAAACATGATGTCCATGAACAATAATCACTACACATTGTTCAATAGTCACATTTATCTGATTCATATTCATATCGTGAAGAAATTAAATAAAAATTTGTATAAACTATAAAACAGGAGGTTTATCTATGCCATAAAACAAACATAAATAAACACCCACGTCAACCACAAATCCAATTCTGAGCCACGTTCGTTTATTACCGATCGCTCCGTCTAATCTAGAGTCACGTGACTAAAAATCGCTCCGTATCCAGATTATAATACCGAACGCGCCTAGTGTCATGCAGACAGACAACAATTCTCTAAGGTCAGGAGTTTTAAACAAAAGTAAACAAAACTATACCTTTTTTACTTCATATCAGTAAAAAGAAACGCTGAAATGTACTAAATCTGAAAACACTTAATATTTCCTAAACAGTTGAAGATAGGTAGGTATATGATATTGCACATGAAATATGTCTAAAATTTTCTGAAGAATCCAAAAATTGGATAATATATAGGGTGTTGCATTTAAAAAATAAAGTTGGGACTGGCCACTGTTACATGACACCCCATGTATTTATTATCGAATTTATTCCATTTAACTAATACACACTGTATAAACATTAAATACCTAAGTAGATCAGTTACAATTCCATTTTGAAAATCCTCCAATTTTTTATTTTTTTTGGATTTTTTGGCTTTGCACATAATGCATACAGCCACTACCGTAACTTAATTTATATTTTTATTTTTAAAACATTCATACTACCTCATTCTCACTAATAATTAAATCGACATTTCTAAGAGACAAATATTAGCCCTATGCGATACATAAATAAACAGGGACACACGCTTCACGCCACAGGGGTCCTTCTGGGCGACTTAAAAAAAACACATACAGTACTGGACCACGAATGCTTTTAATATTGTAAATAAAAACAGCTTTTTATCAGACATTACAAATAGTTTTGGCGATGTCGTTTTCTCTCTTATTATTTTTCCATGATGCACCACTCATTTATATTTATTCCCACAGTGTTTCATGGTAATGCATGGACTCTTTGTTTTGTTACTTTACATTTTTAGTTCAATACCCGGAATTTTTTTAACTATGTCTACACAGGAAAGAAGTACCACCTTAATTTAAATATACCTATTAGGTATGACATGTCCGGAACAGCTTATTTCAATCGGAAGTAAAATTATTAATTTACTAACTAGTTTCCTAATGGCATCGCTTTCATACAAGTATTTACTTTATATGTGTGACAGTTTTATTTTATTGCCGTTTAGCTTATTTAATCAATTTTATATTCAATTTTATAGACTGAGGTATTTAATTGATTTGTTTTAAAAGAAAATAATTTTCTCTCTAGATGTACCGAAAAATTTATTTATTGAAAACCCAGTTACTGTTGTACTATTTACTTATACGATACAGTACGACCTATTATTATCTCAAAAATTGAGAAATTGTCTTTATTTTGCTACTTAACACAACGTTTTGGCTAGTTAAAATCTCTAACCTTTTTCAAGTGTTAACTAAGTGTAAAATAAAGACAATGGAAGTTCGACAAGGTAATCTTTAATAATACTTCATTGTCTTCAAACCTGCCTTTAAACAAAAATACATACAGGGCACTTTGAAAACTTCCCACCTCGATTTTCCTGCTTTAAAATGAAAATTTAAAAAATCGCTCGGACCCGTCGATTTTTATTTCTAGGGGGACATATTTTGCCTATATTGTCAATCTTGTTACTTCAAGACCCTAGGAGGGAGGGGGGGGGGGGTAAGATCTAAATCTTAAATGGATACCCCTATTTTATATATTTTTTTTGGATTCTGCATAAAATTCTGAACATTTTTTAATAAAAGCATTATTAGTCTATATTTAACAATTTCCGAGATATTGACTCTTGAAAAATGACATTT
Source organism: Polydrusus pterygomalis (assembly GCA_963969555.1). NCBI lineage: Eukaryota > Metazoa > Arthropoda > Insecta > Coleoptera > Curculionidae > Polydrusus > Polydrusus pterygomalis. Next base: position 74,389,035 of record OZ018380.1, on the reverse strand, counting down.
TTGAACTTTGACAGCGTCTAGCTTTCTAACTGTACGTCTTAGAGCAAAACGGCTTACATGTCCCTATCTTCTATTTTTATTATCTTTCCAATAGTGTCAACTTCCGGTCAAACCGAAAGTACTATATTTCTTACATTCGGTTTAACCGAAAGTTCATACTATTGGAAAGATAATAAAAATCGAAGATAGGGACATGTAAGCCGTTTTGCTCTAAGACGTACAGTTAGAAAGCTAGACGCTGTCAAAGTTCAAAAATGTAATTTTACAAGAGTATATATCTCGGAAACTGTTAGACTAAAGTATAGACTAATAATGCTTTTATTAAAAAATGTTCAGAATTTTATGCAGAATCCAAAAAATTATATAAAATAGGGGTATCCATTTAAGATTTAGATCTTACCCCCCCCCCCATCCTAGGGGCTTGAAGTTACAAGATTGACAATATACGCAAACGATGTCCCCCTCGAAATAAAAATCGACGGGTCCGAGCGATTTTCCACATTTTCATTTTAAAGCAGGAAAATCGAGGTGGGAAGTTTTCAAATGAATGTATATTAACTTTGAGCGCAATTACCCAAAAGAGATGGTAACTGCGATCAATTAATTTTAAGAGAGATGACTGGCATGTTTATTAGTAATCAGAAAAAAAAAGCTCTCTTGTAGCGTTTAAATGTGTGACAAAACATTTTAAAAATTCGCAAAATAATTCTTAAATTATCCAGCCGGATTTTGAGCAATTTTATTCCATTATGTTAAAAAAACAAAAAAGGTATAGGGGCAAACCTTCCGCGGACATTGTGTTTCTATTAATTTATTTAAAATTTGTAATCCATCAAGCCGTATGGAAATATATTGGTATGACAATATCAAAAATATACAGAATGTTCCATTTTAAAGGCAGAATTTTTTCTGATTAAACTTGAAAAATGACAACGATTTCGTCGTATATTATGCCTAATTTAAAAATGCCGACTGTCAAACCAGAACAAAAATACAAGGCATTGAAAAAGAATTACCTTTTTTTTTAATTTTAAATGTTTATATGGAAAAACTATTTAGTTCTTGTAAATTATCGTTTATACTTCAACACTGAACTGAACTAACAAATCCTGAATTTGTTTGAAGGTGGTAGACAATGAAGTAATATCAAAAAATTACCTTATCGGACTCCCATTGTCTTTATTTTGTTACTTAACACAACGTTTCGGTTAGGTACTATCTCTAACCGTTCTTAAGTGTTAGCTAAATTATAATTCTAAGGCTACTGTTTTAACTACTATCCATGTGCAATGAAGCTTGATGACTCCGCCTACGTGCTTATTGGAGTGTGAAGTTTGAGCTGTTGGTTTTAGACAAGAAGAGGCTTCCAGATATTGGGGATATCTATACTTGCTTTACTAAATATATGGGTATTTTGATTTATGAAAGCTGCTTCTTTGAATTTTCGGTTTTCCAGTGCTGTTCCGTGTCCATAACCTTGGCTTTTGACCCCTGTATATTATGTTGGTTGTTGGTTGTTGGTTGGTGCAAACATGTTTCGCAATACCCAATCTCGAAGTTTCACCTCTTTGAATATGTTTCAGATGTTATTTAACCTGTACTCGAAACGTATTAAGTAACAAAATAAAGAAAATGACAGTCCGACAAGGTAATTTTTTTAACAAATCATGAGTTTATTAGATACAGGCAGGCATGTAGCTAGGGAGGGTGCCCAGGGGGCCCGCTTCCCCCCCCCCCGAAACTGGAGACCATACTTATAAAACTTACAGAATTTTATGCGAAGTATCCATAAATTATTATTAGAGCTCTGATTTTGACAATATAGGAAACACATTAAACATTTTCTACACTATTAAATTTTTTCGCGACAGTTTGTCATGTGTACCTAGTATGGTACCTATTAGATATAATTATAAAAATAGATATTTGTAAAATTTTAATACAAAATAAACCCAATACGAAAGAAATTATATATTTTTTTAATGCAGGCGTGTGTATAGGGGGGACGGGGGCAATTGCCCTACAGACCCAAGCACCTCAATTGTTACCGGGTTTGTTTTTGTGCTTTTCTTAAGGATTTTGTGTTGTTTTTTATTTTTCCCTCTTGAAAACCAAGCATCATGATTCAAAAAAGGGCGTGGCACCCAAAAAATTTTCGCTTGTTTTGCGCCTTCGGCGCTATCTCCATGGGCTCCCCCCGAGAAGAAATGCTGGCTACGTGCCTGGATACAGGGTAACCCAATAAAAATATATGTATTAGCAAACGGGCAAAGGTACTTCCGATGTTTTTGGCATACAATTCCTTATGTTAATACTGATAGGAAAGAAGAAAATACATTCTGCATATACACTAATTGCATATATAGTTTTATACTTCATCATGGGAACGTTATTACAGCGTCAATTAATTAATTAATTATGAAATATACCGTTTTCCACATACGTATTACATTGGTAGTTTAGTTTCCTAGACAAATTTCAAAAGATTAAATTAAAATTTGCAACAAAATTGGATCAACCAGTATTATTTCAGTTGTGATATTAGGTAGATGATATCAATTTTATTTTAGTACGGATTACTAACAATGTTCATATATAGTGCGTCCCCGGATGGACCTAGATTTAAAAACTTCCTTAGTTTGCTCTTTATGACCATCTTTAATAAACTGCTCATCACAAAGTTCCACAATAGTATATTAACGTACACGTTTTATAAAGCATCATTTAATAGCACGCGTCCATGTTTTATAACGGGACAAGTGCTTAAAACTACTTTATATAACACGTACGTTATACTATTTTTTTTTAGTAATAGATGTGTTTTGGACTTCCATTGCCTTTAGTTTTTCATATCACAACGTTTCAACTGGTAAGTATCTCCAGTCGTCTTCAGGTGAATACTGTACAGTATTATATAAAACTAAAGGCAATGGAAGTCCAAAACACATTTATTACCCAAGATACATCATTGTCTATAACCTTTAAACAAACACTATTTTTTCTAATTTGTAGTTTTTTCAATAAAAAACACATATTTCAAAAGAAAATAAATCCTTCAAAGTTTGTAAATTTTTATGTCTAAATTTTATGTTGGTAATACTATTTTTTATCATAGTAGCCTCAGGACAACATTTTGCGGACTGTCATTTTTTGATTTATTAACCCATTTTCACCACGAGATTCTAAAGTTATTTTAGCGATATGAGATTTTAAATTGGACGGAATACGTTGTGTGATCCTTGTACATTCGGTACATATACAGAGCGTTCGAAAATTCGGGCGATTTTGCTTCTTTTTTCGAATTTCAAAAGACGTGATCTTACGTCACGGCATTGCAATTTATTTAGTATAGGAAAGATGGAAAATTCAAATAAAGTTGAAGTTAAAATCGACATTGGAAGGTTAGTAGATTGAATTTTGGATAGGATTTGGCAGAAAATGATAGCTTGAAGCATCTACAAAAAATTGATTTATCGATTTATACCTCCAACATACATGACTGTTATCCATACAGGATAAGAAAGTAGGTTATCAAGCTATTTTTCCTCTGCGAAAAATGGGTTTTCTCGTAAATCACAAAGGCCGCGCAAGTCAATGAAATATAACATTTAAATGTTACCAACATCAAATAAAGAAAAAACGCGTATCGAAATAGCTTCATTACGATACGCAAATGCGTATCGTAATAGATTTGTTATGATACAAAATTAGAAAAATTGTTTTTTAACACCTTATTTGCAGGTCTGTAGTTCAGAAACGACATAACTGATTTTAATGCGGTTTGCAGAGTCTGAAAGATTATTTCTTATATATTAATAAGATGGTAGGCCTATACACTAATCAATACACTTTAAAATTATACAGGGTGGAAAAGAGAGCAGTATAAAAAATAAAAAATTTCAAGTGGGTACCTATATAAGTCACATTTTGTTAGTAGTTGGTGTTATATTTTTACGTCGTTTTACAGTTAATATCCCGAGACATTTCCGTATTTCTTATTATATGCCCTAGGGCAAGAATTATAATATTTCTTGTCAAAAAAAAAGCTGTTTTCTCTTTAACATTAGCCCGTTAATGACTATTTACGCAGCATTTAATGCATTTTGTTGGGTTATTTCTCAAAAAAGAAAAATAACAAATGACCCTAAGATATGTAGCGGGTGTACCAAATTACAAGTATTATAAAATTAGGATAATTGAGTTATTCAAATTTAAAAAGTTTGAACTAAGATATTTAAGCTATAAAAGCCTAATACCTTTTCGTAAAAACATAGTTTTTATGCTTTAGTAGATCATCTCTTAAGACGGTTTTGGCAGTTTTTTTTTATTTCAAGTCCTAGGACTAGAATTATTCTATTTCTTTTACAAGCAGCTATTTTTAACATGGAAATTGAATTGGAGAAACCTAGTAGATTAAGCATGTATTCATAAAAAAAATTTCTAAGCAAAAGCTATAATTATTTTATTTAAAATAAAATATTGTGGCATATCGGACAAGTGTGTAATTATTTTTTTATATTGGAATACACAGTGATCCAAGTTTAATGGATACCCTGGGGCGGGTACACTACGACGGCTGTTTCGTCCTTGTTAGGACTTGACGGGCAGCCATAACCCCAGCAATTCCAATAACGACAGAAAAATATACTAAAAGCCTCCTTGCAAAATCAAGGCGGCACCGTAGCGCAATCCCAGCGGAATTAACTCCAATATAAAAGGTAGTTACACTGATAATAATCGAAAGGTAGACTACTAAATGAACCACGAAGTGCATCACAATCTAGTATAGGGAACGATATTCGCGTTTTTACCGAAAACATCTGCCATTTTGAAGACCAGGAAACAGATCAACGCTGGCACCCTTCAGAATGCGCGCATGGTAGATGTTTTTGGTGAAAACGCGAATAGCGTTCCCTATATTAGATTGTGATGCACTTCGTGGTTCATTTAGTTGTCTACCTTTCTATTATTACCATTACCTTTTATATTGGAGTTAATTCCGCTGGGATGGCGCTACGGTGTATGGATGGCCGCCTTGATTTTGCAAGGAGGCTTTTAGTACATTTTTCTGTCGTTATTGGAATTGCTTGGGTTATGGCTGCCCGTCAAGTCCTAACAAGGACGAAACAGCCGTCGTGGTCTACCCGCCCCAGGGTATCCATTAAACTTGGATCCCTGTGTATTCCAATTTAAAAAAATAGTTACACACTTGTCCGATATGCCACAATATTTTATTTTAATTATTTTCGCGGACACAATATCATCTTCTTATACCGGGTGTCCTAAATCATGTAGGAATTTATCTACATTAGTTATTTAAACTGATACATTTTAGCATCTTAGAACTTAATTATTGATTACTTTTTTTGGTAAATTATAATCTTTAATATTCTAAATGGGGATCCTAGAACTTATTTATAATATACAAGGCTATCAAAAACGAAGCAGTCATTAAACGAACACTAACCAATAAGAAATGTGGTAATATACAATTCCAGTAAAAGCTAACATAAAACTAACGCCTGGTTAGGCAATATTAAGGAAACAACAACCACGAGCATTAATTATTGTTAAAACATTCCTTTTAATATTCATGTTTTTAAAATGGCTATTAAAATTATCGTATATCAAATGCAGGAGAATGTCATATTTAGAGAAATAATTTTTTTGTTATGAAAAGGAAAATATTGTTGGAGTCTTTATTGCGGTTATGCAGTTGCAGTTACGATCAACCATAATTTAGTGTTATGTTAGCAATTAAAACAATTTTTTAATAATTAAAATAGATCATCTCCGCAAGGATCATCATCATCAGATTCGTCCAAGTTAATAATAAGGGGAAGGGTATCTAAAGCATCGATAAATCTTCCCCGTTCCCACATATCACATTATTAGTGTGTGTTACATACTTTTTTCCATTTTTCCACAGGAAGTCTTAAAACTCGATGTCCATGTCAAACTAGTTAGTCCAACCTATTAAAACAAAATAAAAAATAATTAAAAAATAAAATAAATAGCGCTTTTGAGATTACTTACTTATAAAATTTTAACATTTGGGTGGGATATGCTGGTCCACTATTATTCAGTTCTGATCCTTCACTGCAAATGGTGAAACCGGAATTTGTCTTTGTTCTAACTATGCAATAAGTAATCCCTTTGACCAACTTGTATTTGGAATTTTTTCAATAAGCCGAGAATGATAGGTGGCGTCCTCCATGATAATAAGCGACGTTTCTTCCAAGTTTGGCAACAATTTTTCTTCAAACCTTTTCTCAAAGTTTTCACTTTTTATAGAATCATGATAATTACCAGATTTCAGGCCATACTTGAATATCAAACTTGCATTATTCACAAATCCATTTTCTGAACCAGCATATCGAATAATATACCGTACACCCTCTGACGATTTTTTAACTGTATGGAACGTATAATCTTGCCAACTTGGCCTAAAAGCCCTTTTACTGTATATCCAGGTTTCATCCAGAAAAACAGGTTTTAAGCGAAATTGAGAGTTGCCCTTATTCTTCAATTCTCCTAAAAATTCTGCTTGTTTTTGGGCTATATCAGGTTGCTCTATTAAAAAAACGGCTGTTTGATGCAGTACATTTACACCATTTGAATCGCTTATTTGAGAAACCCCACATCGCTCACTGGGTGCAATAGTGGCACATCTCAATAATTGGTCATATTGAGTAAGTGTTACCATATTACCTTGAATACCTTATTTGTCACACTAACAATAGTGCCATAAAGTTATCCGTAGTGGAACTCGCTAGATGGCACTAGTGTCACTATTGAATTTCGCGCCTTTTTGATCGAGTACGTAGACAACAGTGGCACTTGAATTTTAATACGATAAGTTGGAACAAATTTTACATCTTTAATAATGCAATAGTGGCATATTACAGGTGGTGTCAATATTGCATGTTATTATTTTATATTTTATTGCTAATTTTAGTGGAATAACTTTAGTTGTGCCAGTATTGCCTTTTCAATTGTAAATTTTTTTATTTATGTGTCGGTATTTATTGTTTAAAGCTGGACTGAAAAAAGTCCAAACAGCCGAAACCCAACCATATTAGTTCATGTTCAAACTAAATAAACAACATGTTTTATTTTTCAACGTGATCCTGTTCCTTTTTGCAATAAAATATTGTTAAAACAGAAAAACATATTTTAAATCAAAATTAATTATTAAAACAGACCATTTTATTTAATGAAGTGACGTATGTACGTAAAAGTCAACAATGGCCCAACTTAATATTTTCTAATTTAAAAAAAATATATACAGTTTGAATAAAAAAAATAAAGTGCAATACCATTCGACCTTAAATATTCAACATAATTTATTATTAGTTTTCTAATTAAATATGACAACTGCTTTAAAACTCAATATATTTAATTTCCAGATTACAAATTGTTGATTTTCTCAAAACTTACAATCTTTTAATGTGCCATTATTGCACCCAGTGAGCGACATGTCCATACATTTGACATTTCGACTTTTTTAGTTTAACACGTTCTTCTATAGTAGACTCATATTTTAAGGAGAAATTACACATGTCCAATCGATATAATGCTTTCAGCGCTAGTTTAAAATATGTATTTATTTGAGAAACCCCACAAGTCCCGGACATGTGGGGTTTCTAAAATAAACTGCTAGATGGAGCTAGGAGAAATTTTTATCAAGAAATATTTTTATGGCAAACAGTGGGCGGACAATATGAAGATGTTGTTGATTATTAGACATTTACTTAATCATGTACCCATTAAAATAAGTTGTTAATAAAATATTAATAAATTACTAAAAAACTTCTGGTGAAATAAACGTTTATTTTAGAAACCACACATGTCCAGTCGCCATTTTATGCTTTTACTCATGAAGCTGAAGCTGTATATTTAACTTTGTGTAAAATTCCTAACGTATTCACATACCTTTACATACCCTGAAAGTATATTTCCAGTTGTATAATGTGATTTTGCACAAAACAGTTTTTTTCGTTTTTCTCAAAACTATGATTTGTGGACATGTGGGGTTTCTCAAATAAGCGATTCATTTAAATTTTAATTCTGTAAATAAAACGTTTTTAAATGGAAATGGAGTGAATTTTTTTTTTTTAATTTTAAAGTTGTAACTAATTAACTTTTTTTTCCATAGAACTATTGGAGATAAAAATTTGTTACTATAGTCGGATCTGGTCTTATCGAGCGGGTCATACGATTCAAGAAAGACATACTCTCAGTTTTTGTTTTCTTTACATGCGTTTAATTTTACCCTCTAAATAAAATACGTAAGATAAATGAGACAGACTTATTCCATTTTGACATGAAAAAAAATGATATGTATTTACTTTCCAGCGATTCTAAAATAGTTATTTTCCTAACAAGTGCGCAAAGTGATACTTTTCCGCACGCAAGTACAGTTGGACGAACGACGCGAAGCGGAGTTCGGATAAGTTCTTGCGTGCGGAAAAGCACTTTGCGCACTTGTTAGGAACAACATTTTTCCTACGAGCTTCATATCAGATAACAACAAAAATAAAAATATGATAATTTATTTAATAATTTTTAATTCGACTTTAAAGAAAGAACTATAATATACTTACAACTAAAAATTACATAACAAAAAAAAATAATAGAAAATTAAAAAATTACATAACAATAAAAAAAATAATAGGAAACTTAATTATTTGTTTATAACATTTATATTTATCGTCAGAGCTGCTCATTTTAACAGTGTTTATATATATTCCCTACCAAGGAGATTTTTGAATAGTTTTACTTTTCCGCACCCAGTGCGGATAAAAGTCTTATCCGCACTAGTGCGGAAAAGTGTAACTTTGCACACAAAAATGCGTGCGCAAAGTACTACTTTGCGCACGCTCGTAGGAAAAAGCATTTAATAGCACCAGCTACGTTTTATTTTAAATATGCCAGTTTTGTGACTTTGACAGTTTGTGACAAATGGTACTTAATCTGATAAACTATTTCGAAAATGAAAGAAAAAGTGGAAATTCGCCAACCAATATTCAGGAAACAGTAGCTAAAGCACTGGGAATTAGTTTAAGGACTGTGCAGAAAATTGTGCATGAAACAAAACATAACATAATACCCAAGAATACTAAAAAGTGTAAACGAGGAAAGCCAAAGTCTGAGGATTTAAGCGAAAATATTAAAATGGGAGTTCGAAATGTGATTTACGATTTATACAAATCAAAAACCAATGTAACTCTTCCAGTTTTACAAAAAACATTAAAAATTCGGGGTGTTTTGGAAATTGGACTTGAAGCGTTATCAAAATTAATAAAAAATTTAGGGTTTCGCTATAAAAAAGACTGTAACCGAAGATTTTTATGTGAGCAGCCACAGATAGTGAGTCAGCGTGTTCAGTTTTAAAAAAAATATACGGACAATTACAAATCGAAATTTAGAAAAGTGGTATTTTTAGACGAAACTTGGATATTTTCGAATGGAAGTGGTTCAAAATCTTGGCAAGATGAGTCTGTAAAAAGTGTTAAAAGGAAAAAGGGGTGCGGTACGGGAAAGCGTTTTATTATTTTGCATGCCGGTTCTGCAACAGGATATGTTGCAGGTGCGAGTTTAATTTTTTCTTCAACATCAAAAAGTGCTGATTATCATGATAATATGAATTGCGAAATGTTTGATAAATGGTTAAAAGTTCAATTGATACCAAATTTGGATGCTCCGTCTTTAATTGTATTAGATAATGCATCATATCATTCAAGAATTTTAAATAAACAGCCTACTTCATCTTGGAGGAAAAGTGATATTTATGAGTGGCTGGTAAAACACAACCAAAATCCTTTACCAAATATGGTTAAATCGGAACTCCTATCAATAGCAAAGTCTCTTAAAAAACCCAAAATATACGCGGTAGATGAAATACTGTGTGAATATGGTCATGAGGTTCTACGACTGTCGCCATATCATTGCCAGTTTAACGCAATAGAATTAACATGGGCTGGTGCAAAGTCTTATTATGAAAAACATGTAGGTGATGGTCTTAAACCCGACCAAGTACAAATAGTTTGGCAAGATTCGTTAGATCATATTACACAAGAGTACTGGAAGAAATCGGTGGAACATACAGAAATATTATTAAGGGATTGGTGGGATTGAGAGCAAGTACTAGATGTCGAAGTAGCGCCAATGATAATTGCTCCATTCGAAGACGACTCAGACGACGAGGACTTTTCAGATTTTATAAGTGACGATGAGAGTTTTTAGGCTATAATTATAAACGGTGTTTTTTCGTTTACATTTTTTAGTATTCTTGGGTATTATATTATGCTTTTTTTTCATGCACATTATTCTGCATAGTCCTTAAACTAATTCCCAGTGTTTTCATTACGGTTTCCTGCATATTGGTTTGCGAATTTCCACTTTTTCTTTCATTATCGAAATAGTTTATCAGACTAAATGCCATTGTATTTTTAGGTTTTAGTAGTAAAATTGTTAAAATAAATTGCACTGTTTATTATTGTCGTTTTTAATTAAAGGGTACAGTAGGTATATAATTAACGATTATATAATTTTTTTGTAACTTTTTCAACTCCCCTGTACATAATTTTTACAAAACTAATAATATTAGGTATATGTGGCTATCTTCGCGACAGCTAAAATAATGAAACTATTTTTCCTTCTTTCGGTGTATTTGTAAATAATCTCACAACATTTTGATAGTCTTTGTGTTGTCTGATTTGACGCATATGATCAGTGACCTTTGGACCCGCACGTTAAGACCAGATCTGACTATATCAGGAAATGCTAACGTTGATGGGAAGAATCGAATTCAATAAAAAAAAAGAATAGTGTTACATTTGAAAAAAAAACATACCTTGAGTTACAAAAAAAACTAAAAATCTGGCAACGTCGCAAGTGTCAATTTTCAATTCAATTTTTTAAGTTATCCACCTGAACCAAAATTCATTGATGTAGCCTTGGTAGTTTTGAAGAAAATTAGCCGTTCCGGTTATTTCAACTAACCCTGTATATCTTATTTAACCTTCTCTAACCTCAGCAGGAATTATTTTTTGATGAAATAAAATCATTGCAGGATTAAGCTCGCGAGTCTGGGTTAAATTGAATCGGTGAGTGGAAAAACAGTATAAGTGCAACGATTGCACTTGTACTGTTCTTTCACTCAGCCGAAAATTTAATAGTTTACAGTAATGTGGTCGGAGGATGGCTGATGTACTGTTGTTTCAATATATGATAGGCCTTTGGATTTTAAGCAATTTGGCTATCTAAGTTTAAAACGCCGAACGCCGTATTTTTCACTTGTATTGTTCTTCCACTCACCGATTCAATTATTTGCTTCATTGTTAAGAACAAAATCTTTCTATTGCCCTCGTATTTGCTAAAATGTATTTATACATTTTCTTCTACTTTGTTATATTATAATTTAGGTCTAAATGTTCTCTTTGCAAAAACTCGATAGCAAACACCATTGTTATTTTTATAACAATGGTTAAACCACTTTCTATAAGATTAAAATTCGACTAAGTAACGTGTTACCTACTAATCGCTGACTGAAATAAAACTCTTATAAGATCTTAACTATGAAGTAACATAAAATATTGGTCGAAAAGTAACACATTTAAATTGTATCCCATAATAGTTATGGCACCGATTTGATTAATGGCAATTTAATTATCTACTGTTGCAAATTGCTTTATTAAAAACCAAAATTATCTTTAAAAAGGTCATTGTTACATTACATAAAACGAAAAATTTGGCGTCTAGAAATTGAAAAACTACAAATTTTTGTTTTTTCTGAACAATACTAAATGTATACAGGATGATTCACATTTAGTGGCGTATCAAGAAGATATCGGAAACGATTAAAGTAATATTTTTAACAATTTGGTTATATATCCAATTGATTTTAAATTTTTAAATGTAAACGTTCATATCACTTTTGGTTTTACCAGAAGTTAGTAACCATTTCAGTATTTCAACTAGAATACCCTGTATATTTTCGTTTTTTGGATGTCATATACAGGGTGTCCCAGATAAGAATGCACTCTACAGGGATCTCGTAAACCATAGGAGATATAGAGATGGTTAAATTAGAGAAAAGTTGCGCATAACTGAATCCTGTAACGTCATGTTTTCAAATTAAAAAAATTCCGAATGCTTCCGAAGATATTTGGATAAAACCGAATATTCGCAATTTCGTTTTAATTGATTTATGATTCTATTTAAAGAGACATTTTAAAATAAATTGAACATTTTCATAGCCACTTTTTCTCCTCTACAAGATGGTTTAATTACATTTTTGATTTGACGTTTCGTTTAGTCACAACCATCATCAACTTTGTTATTTTAAATAGTCGGAAAATTTTATTTTATGCTTAATAAATTCTACGTTTTATTCTAAATCTAATGGTGTATCACACTTATTATTTATTATACGTTTCGATATAGAAAAACACATCATCAATGAAAATAGACATAAACCTTTAAACAATTGCGAACAACGTCAATCCAATTTCATAGCCACCCATATGATGCCGAATTTAAATGGTACGTTATGTTAGAATCTTATCATGCAATTTTTTAAAATAAAAAATAATTGTATTTAATAATTAAAATTAATTATTACTTGTTGCATTTTTCAGATAAGTTTTATTAGATATTATGTTTTGCTATAAGTTTATTTAAAAAAAATGTTTTAAAATCCAACTAGTGTTTAAATACAACAATAAAAACAAAAATATTTTCGATAATGTGCCTATTTTCATTGATGATGTGTTTTTCCATATCGAAACGTCTAATAAATAATAAGTGTGATACACCGTTAGATTTAGAATAAGACGTAGATTTTATTAAGCATAAAATAAAATTTTCCGACCATTTAAAATAACAAAGTTGATGATGGTTGTGACTAAACGAAACGTCGGATCAAAAATGTAATTAAACCATCTTGTAGGGGAGAAAGAGTGGCAATGGGAATGTTAAATTTATTTTGACATGTCTCTTCAAATAGAATCATAAATCAATTAAAACGAAATCGCGAATATTCGGTTTTATCCAAATATCTTCGGAAGCATTCGGAATTTGTTTGAAACATAACGTTACAGGATTCAGTAATGCGCAACTTTTCTCTAATTTAACCATCTCTGTATCTCTTATGGTTTACGAGATCCCTGTAGAGTGCATTCTTATCTGGGACACCCTGTATATCTAACCATTTTTGAGATAAAAGTTATAAAACAAATTTTGTGGTTAAAAACGTAATAGAGAGAAAGTTTAGTGACTTTGAAACTAATCAAGCTAAACATTTACACCCGTGTGCACTAAAGAGTTTTAAATTTAGTCCCTTAAAATATTTAGATCCTATATAGTCTCCCAGTGGTGTTTTCAGGGTGTCATTGCTTTAACACGTCATAATATGATGGTTTCACTTATATAATCTCCCTAGCAGCAGAATTAATTCCCGATGATTTTTTTCTCGGTTTCACTAATATTTTTGTTGATAGAAAATTTCCCTCGTCCTAATTCTGCTGCGTGGGAGATTCGGTAAGAAAATTTCATAAATTTTAGTTTTTTCTTATTGTAATTTTTTTTGCTAAAATGCTACAAAAACATATTTCATGAGGCTTTAGTTAATTTTAACTAATTACAGTTTTAGAAATGAAGTTAATTTTAGCTGTTTTACCTACTAACATTTTTATTACTAAAATGTGAGACATTAAATAACAAAAATTTGTTATTTGAAATCCAATGTCTTTATAGTTTTAAATTCAAATAAAACTTTAAAAACCACGTTTTCGATGAGTTTAATTTAATATGAAGCACTGTGATTTTACTTGTTAGTAAGTAAGGTTTATTACTAAAATTTCAGGAACATTAAAAACATTATTTCGTTTTCAACCATAACATCTGAAATTAGGTACATGTCTACATAGTTTCAAATGAAACTTAAAAAAACATATTTCCGATGAGTTTAGTTAAATTTTTAATATGTCGATGGTTAAAGTGCAAAACCTCGTAAGTCAGTTTTTATAAATTTTACAGGAGAAGCGAAAAACGAATTGAGAAATTTGAAAAAGTATTTTAAACAAAATTAGATGATTTGCTGAACCATTTTCTGGGGATATACAATAATATACATACTTTTTAAAAAATTTTGTTAATTAAGAAAATCTACTTACGAGGTTTTAACTTTAAATATTTAAACTTGGAAAACTTGGAAAACTAGGTAACTCTAGTATCAAAACCTCGTAAGTCGAATTAAGAGATTTCTGAATTTAAGCTGCCTGGCAAATTAATTTTACGAGGTTTTGGCAGATGGCGCCAGGGGTCCGTAAAATATGGACAATGGTACAATCGACTTACGAGCTTTTGTAAGCTTAAAGAATATATTTTTTTCTAAGTGTTTATCGAATAAAAGGTTAAATGGAAAAAAACCGACTTACGAGGTTTTGCACCTTAACCATCGATGTCTTGTGACGTATTAAATAAAAAGTAAGTGAATGCAAGAGTATCACAGGCTGACGGCAGCTATATAGCGAGAGCTAGGTCGTAGTTCGGTTGCTTACCTTTCTTCCCTTCTGCAATAGAGGGCGCCACCACAATTTATTGAGGCTAAATTGGGAAAAAGTAGTCTGTTGTTATTATTGGAAAACTATTCAATAAAACACAAATTTAAACATGTAACATGTAACCTGGAGGTTTATTAAACACATTTTTAATGACAAGTTTGAATTTTGAAATTTGAATTAAGTTATATGATTTGTAACATATAAAAGTAAAGATGTAACTTTGAATAAAATAAGTTTAGCGCATCTAGACAAGGTTTTCTTATAACTAAGTTATTTAATTAAATGGTTGTAATGCGGGGTAAAACCAGATTCATGAACCTTGTAATACCTACCTACCTGAAATTAAATCAGTAAAATCAAAGATATAAATCTGTCGAGATTGCTTTACATTTACTTATAAATCAAATTAAAAGGTTTAAATAATGAAGGAAAGAAAATTTTATAGAAAATATAGTAAAGTTTGTGTACACTCTCGGTATAAATTTGTTCTGAGAAATGAATTTAACCTTCATAAAAACCGATACGATGGTACCTGATGAGTACAGTTTCCTTTGTTTTTTTTTTTAAACGTCCCTTGTCAGCAGCTAAGGAATACAAAGATCTCCTGTCTTAATGCAGGCTCCAACCATTTTCACTTGGTTTCGAAGAAAGGTTCTAATTCATTTGCACCTCCCTCAGGTTACGGACGTCACCGGACAGTTGCAGAATTACCAGACATGGACTTGGACAATACCCTTAGACAGACATACAACTGAGAATGCTTTATCCCTCCACTTAGCTTAAGTTAAAGCCCACAAACTTAGTAGTATAACCCTCAGTACAAATTGTTACGACGAGAGCATGCTTATCATTGCTTACAACAAAATTAACAATTTACTTCCTAGTATGTGAAAGGAATACGCCCTTCAGCATTTTAAAATTTGGAATAAACCACCCGGAACGTCTCACGCAGAACCACTGCCACTGGTAGCTTCGACGAAACTTCCTCTGTGGAATTCTAACCCTAAATTCTGACATCCCGACAGGTTTATTTATTTACATTTAAATTAATGAAAAGAATAATAATTATTAACATGGTAAACGAAGAGAAGTTTAATTTAATTGGAATACTTATATTACAAAACTTAAAAATGGAAAAAGGAGGAATGCAATTTGGTCCGATAAGGTAGGATAATTTGAATCTAAACAAGGAGACAAATTGAAATTGCTACATTATCCCCCTCCGAAAATAAAATAGGCTATATCCCTTATAGACTATTTTTTATGAATTTTTTTAATAAACAAAAAGGGAAATAGTATATGAAACAACTTTGCTCTCTGGATATTTTGGCATTCGATAACTGCGTGTATCACCCGCCTGTAAGAAGGGACAAAATTGGTAAGACAAGATCGGTAAGACAAAATCGATAAAGACAAAATCGGGAAAGTCTATCAAAAAACCAGATGCAAAGAAATTAAATCAGCTGTGGATCAACACAAGCAGGAGGTCTGAATGATTACCCCTTGTGGCCAACAAGGATTGATAAATCACCGTAAATTATACAAGGAAAAGAAAAGTGAAAAGGAACGTTCCCAAGGGCTAAAAAAATAAAAGGGGAAATTTGAACTTACAGATCAATATAATCTATATTGAGTAAACTTCGTAAACCAAATACTCAAAATATACGTGACCGTATTCTAATTAATTATCGAAGTAATAAAACTAGTGATATTATTAGCGTACGTCTACACAAATATCACAAGAAAATACAAATCACTACCAAAAAATATAATCATCGCCAATAGCGACTACAAAAGTGAAATATAATAATAATAACTGCCTCCACAGCCTTAAATAAATATAACAGCAGGTGGAGAAATCAAAAGGTCAAGAAAACAGTTAAATCATAAATACTAAATTATCAGCATATAGATAATCTTAGTAACCAAAATTTCTCTAAATGTCAAAATCAAAATTTCTAGTATTAAAAAATGTTAGCCTGCCAAAAATACAAATTCTTAAGTTTTAAGAGAAAGGTGAATCTCAAACTTAAAATAATAAAAACTAACATTTTCCCTAGATATATACTAATTAGTCCGAATCGAGAGAATCCTGATCTGAAGTTTCCAGGTCAGTACCGTCATATTTTTTGAGGTCTTTAATATGCCATTTACCAGCCTTAGAACCATCAACATTTTTAAGTTCATAAACTAAATTAGAAATCTTTTTATGCACTATAGAAAGGATATACTTTGGAGCTAATTTTGCCATAAACTGATTTGCTGCGTTAGACAAAACATGATTTTTTCGCCAAACACGATCACCCTGATTAAATGAAACATCGCGCTTTCTAAGATTATACGCTTTAGAGTTTCGCTCATAGGCAGCGTGAATCCTGTTTTTAACATCTACAAAAATATCTCTAAGACCCAGGATATTCTTAGCATATGAATCGCCATCTCCCGGAACAATTTCGACGTCTTTAGCTTTATCTTCCGCGGATTGGGTATAAAACTTGCCCGACAAAGGAGGATGTCTACCGAAAGTAAGAAAAGCAGGAGTAAAGTGAGTAACTTCATGTTTTGAGGTATTTATTGCTTGTTGTATTTTCGAAATATTCGTATCCCAATCGTTGTGAGCATCTATATAACTACGAATGGCGGTACCAACTGTTCTATTATTACGTTCGACAAAATTACATTGTGCAGAATACAAAGCGTTATACCTAATTTGTACCTCATACTTTTTACATAAGTTCTTTAGACCACTACAATTGAATTGAGGTCCATTATCGCAAATTAGAGTTTCCGGACACCCAAACGCTAAAAACACTTTATTTTCCATAATATTTTCAATATAGGAATATTTTGAACTACGTAGAGGAAATAAAAGAGTGTACTTTGTGAACCAATCTGCTATAACTAAAAGCCATTTGTGTCCCTTTTTTGACCTTGGAAAGGGTCCCAATAAATCAGCAGCTATACATTGGAACGGAAGATCCACTTTCTTCTCCTTTCCCATAAGTCCCATACGAGTAGTGTTTGCTACCTTTTGTGCACCACAAACTAAACAAGATTTAACAAACTTCAAAACATCACGCCTCATCTTTGGCCAATAATAAAAATCCTGAACCCTATTAAGAGTCTTAAAAAAACCAAAATGACCAGAAGTTGGTGGACAATGACAATGTTCAATGACTTCAGAAATTTGTGGATTTGGTACTAGAATTTTCCATTCGGGAATGTTAGTATCCATTGGAAGCTTATTCGGAATGAACTTAAGAACGAAATCATCTTCTACTTTCCATTGGGTATACTTATCTGGTGACTGGATAATTTTTTCTCGAAGTCCACTGTACCAGGGATCAATACGGTCAATATCAACACTAAAAGGATTTATTAATGAAACAACAGGCAAATCTTCTTGATCGTCTGGTGGAGGAATTCTACTTAAAGCATCAGCCACAACGTTGTCCACACCTCGTCTGTGTACTAACTCAAAATTATGTTGCCGCAAACGCACACTCCAACGAGCTAACTTACCAGTAGGATTTTTCATATTATTAAGCCACAAAAGAGAATAGCAATCCGTTATGATTTTGAACTTTGGAGCACCTTCAATGTACATCCTAAACTTGTCTAAACAAAACAAAACCCCAAGACATTCGCGTTCCACAACGGAGTAATTTCTCTCTGCTTTAGAAAGTGACCTACTAGCATATGCAATGACATGTTCTTCATCATCAATAATCTGTGACAGCGCACCTCCTACACCTGTCAAGCTGGCATCTGACGTTATGATAAAAGGCTTGCCAAAATCAGGTTGAGACAAAATAGGGGAGGAAACTAAAAGTTCCTTGATCTTAACAAAAGAAGCTTCTGCAGCATCCGTCCAAGTAATTGGTTGACTCTTCCTGCGACCTTTAAGAAGATCATTGATGGGCGACATTAAACTAGAGAAATTATCTATAAAACGCCTATACCAAGAACATAATCCAACAAACCTCTTAACTTCAGTGGCATTTTTTGGTCTTGGATAATTTACCATACAAGCAATTTTGTCTGGATCAGTACGCAAACTATTGGATCCTACTATATAACCTAAGAACTTTAAGCTAGTTTTAAAAAAATCGCACTTTTCTAAATTCACCGTAAGATTCGCTTCCTTTAATCTCTCTTTAACCTCACCTAATAATTTTACATGATGATCAAAATCAGGACTACAAATTAATATATCGTCAAGATATGTAAAAACAAACGGTTCATATTTAGAACCAAAAATAGCGTCTGCTAGGCGTTGTTGTGCCTGCGCTGCGTTAATTAATCCGAAAGGAACTGTATTAAATCTAAACGAACCGCGCCCCGGAACATTAAATGTAGTTTTGTCCTTGGAACTTTCATCTAACGGAATCTGCCAAAATGCTTTTCTCAAATCAATAGATGAAATATATTTTGCGTTACGTAACAAACTTAGGATCTTATCTATGCTAGGCAAGGCATACGAGTCAAATCTTGTTATATTATTCAAAAATCTGCCATCAAAGACAAATCTAAATTCTCCATTAGATTTTTTAACCAAAAGTACCGGAGAAGACCACGGACTATGAGAAGGCGATACGACCCCTAGGTTTAACATTTCATCTAATTCTTTATTCAGCACTTGAGACATATACGGTGACATTGGATATTGTTTTTTATGGAATGGTGGAGCATCACCCGTGTCGATTGTCAATGTCAACTTATTAGTTCTACCTAACCGATCTTTACTAATACTATTAAAGGAAGCAATAACATTATCAGCTTTACTGCGTTCTATACGAGAAAGGTCATCTAATGAACATAACGGTTCCAAAGTAAAATTTGAATAATTCTCGACTGTAGGTACTACCGAATTTGCTAAATTAGCTTGTACTTGCCAAGAATTATTTTTAAAATCGACCGAAATTTTAAACTGTTTGGCAAAATCACATCCAAAGATAAAACTATGTGGTAATGAAGGTACCACCAAAACTGTAACTAATTGACAACAATTTCCTATAACTATAGGCAAATCAACTGAACCTTCAACATTTTTCTGAGTTCCATCAGCTGTACATATATTCTTTAAATTTACTGAATTTATCTTTAAATCAAAATGTCTCAAAATATCTAGACCCTTGGTGCCTACAACAGAAGCTGTAGCTCCAGAATCCAACAAAACTGTAATATCTTGGTCAAACAATTTTACCGAAACATAAGGACGATTATCCATTTGCTTTTTAATAAGCAAGGGAGAAATTTCATTGCTTGAACAATCTTTATAAAAATCTGAAACTATTTTGAGCCATTTATCCCAATCAGGTTTACTAAAACGACTAAAATTATTGCTGGTAGCTGAGGCTGCAGTATTATATGTGATGTACCTGCCTCGATGATACATCTTCTTTACAAGTTTTTTGAACAGTTAGTGCAATTGTTTAACTTAACACCCCGTAATCCACATTTAAAACAAAATATACTACGCTTTAACCTACAACTCTGAAATGTGTGATTTGGCATTTGACAATTCCAACAGACTATATTACCTTGAGTTTTATTACTGTTACTATTATTATTATTTACTGAATTACCTCTTAATCCAGAATTAGAAACAGGAATATCAACATTAGAACTACCTGGGTTATTTAAATTATCCTTTGGCTTACTTCTATTTTTATAAGAATTGTCATATTTATTTTTATTGTAATTACCATTTTTATTAAATTTATTTTTATTTGAAGAATCTGAAAAACTTAATTCTGATAACTCATTAGCAACATGATTTTTATTTTTAAGATAAGAAGCTTCTTCAAGTTTTCTACAAAGTTTAACTAAATCTTGCACTGTGGGAATATCTGCCAAAGCTAATTGGGTAATATAGTCAGGCAATAAATTTTGACGAATGTTTTTAACTTTAGTTACTTCGGCTGGTGTATGAACTAATCTAGCGAACAAAACTTCTAAGTGAGCAACAAAAACTGCGACTGATTCATTTCGCTTTTGTTTACGATGCTTTATCTGACTCCATAACTCATCTTCTATATCAGAATGCAAAAAGTCTGTCTTTAGCTTAGCTACTAAAGAATCCCAACTATTAACCGTACTCTTTACACTTCTGTACCAGACAAAGGCATCACCTACAAAAAGTTCAGCAGCTGATATAAATAAGTCTTCCGACTTGACTTTACGAGACTCTGCGAGTTCAGTTACTCGTTCCAAAAAGTTATAAAGATTTTTTGCGTCCCCGTTAAATTTAACTTGCCAATCGCCTATAGCTGGAATATTACCCGAGCAGTTTACAATAGGTGGTGCAACATTTATAATTGGTGTTTGAGGAATGGAAAAATTTGCAGAACTAGTACTAGCCGAATCTTTAATGCTGTCGTACAAGTCAGCTTCCAACACTAAACATGAAGCATGGGCTTCCCGCTTATAATTTTTAGCGTCTTCATTATCTACCGGACAATGTAACCGACCAATTCTACCTGCTAAATGAGTTAATCTAGACTTTACTCTTAAAAATGTCGAATCAGTTGCACTACCCTCAAAATCTGCTATAATTTCTTTAATTGATTGTGTAGTTGCTTCTACTTCAACCGCCTCAGTTCTAAAATTTAAATTATTTACAAGTCCATCGATAATTTCAGACTTTCCGCTAGCTTGCTCTTTTCCCAAAAGTCTTCTCAAAATTTTGCGTTTATCTGCCACAGGACGATTAGACTCTATGCCACGAATCGCTAGTTCATAAACCAGTTCCGAATCTAATAAATGGTTTGGTTGAAAAATTTCTGCCATGATAAAAATTAAAATGTGGTTTACGGCGCACTAATCAAAAATAACTACCAAATATTAAAAGATAATCAAGTGTTTACTTTACCCTGTCTTAAAATAAGAAACGATCAAATTTAATCAAAATACCTTACCAATCCACTTGGACCACCCTGTAGGTTAAAGTCAAAAATAAATAAATCAATAACACAAGTCTAAACAGATTTAAATCAAATTATGAAATAAAAAAAAAATTTTCAAGTTATTTTTATAAGTCTAAGCTTTTTTGAAGACCACTCTGTACATTAGGGGATAAAAAAAATGTCATACAGTTGCAAGCTAAAGTCAGCTAAGTCTATAAATGAAAATTTAGAATTAAGTGGAATAAATTCAAGTCACCACTTTTGAGACACCCTGTACAGTATTAATTTTTTTTTTTAAATTTGCTTCAAAATTCAGTTATGACACTATATAGAAGGTAGGATTCCAGTAGAAGTTGAATAAAATATCACTCGAGTAGTTCGAGTCAAATGTCATACGAATTTATGACACTCTGTATATCAAATTAATATTGCTATATCATTATTTCAGAACAATAAGGTCCTAATCCAATTATACTTATTCCCAACTATGGTAAAGAAAAGCACTTGAGTGTTAAAGTCAAAAATCAAAATAGTTCAGTAAAACCTACTCGTTACTAATATTTCAGTTAACGGAGCAATGTAATATGGGGTACTAAATTTAAACAAATACTTTACCCAAAATAAGCCACACTATAAAACCAAATAAAAGGAGCTAACAGCTGATTCTGCCTCCACAAAAAGTGAAATACCAAAACAAAATACTAA
Organism: Polydrusus pterygomalis; assembly: GCA_963969555.1. NCBI lineage: Eukaryota > Metazoa > Arthropoda > Insecta > Coleoptera > Curculionidae > Polydrusus > Polydrusus pterygomalis. The sequence continues at coordinate 74,366,852 of OZ018380.1, read as the reverse complement.
ATATTTGAATCATAAAACTGCTTTCCAATACTCTAAAAGTGTAACTATTACCATATGGTTCACCTTACCAAAGCTTCAAAATATAAATTCATAAAGTATCAACCCCAATACAATATATCATATTAACCAAAATCAAGAAAAGTGAAATCTGCATCTAAGCATAGGTTACCAGCTTGCGCTTAACCACAGAAAATATAGCTACGCAACAGAACGCTGATGAGAATAGGAAGACAGGCGACAAACGAAAACGGCCGCGAATGGTTACTCGAAAGGTTCGAGGTGGCGCTGCGAGTAACAGTACAAGCATTTATCGTATTTCGCCGATTTCGCGCTGTTCTGAGAAAGAATTTATTTGGTGATGTTGCCGTTCAGATACACTCTTGCAATTCGATTTACACTTACTTGGATTTTCGCAAGTTTATTTATTATTTTATATCATAATGCGGTTTATTGAATGACAGACCTATCAAAATAAAAATAAAAATGTACTTACATATTATAATATAACAGAAAGGGTCACATAATATAATAATAATAATAATAAAGGTCGCAAATTTTTTTTTACATTATGAGATGTCGATGTTTTGGGGGTCCCTAGATGACGGAGAATGATAAAATTTTGTATATGGATTAAGAATTAACACTGCTTCAAACCTGTTATAAGTAATTTGATTGTGCTATACCAGCGCGTTATATGGGTATTCTGTGATCAGAGTCTAGTAGATTCAGGGTAAACAACTAAAAATGTATATCGACTATCGAGCGACAAATAAAGTGCTGGGCAAAGGTGGGTATTTGGCAATTTTTTAAATTGGAATAACTTTTTTATTTTATTGTTGTTATTTTAATAGACTAAAAACCGATCAAACTTTTGTTTTTTACACTTTTCGTTTTAACTATCTTTAAAAAATAATCGACATCGATTATTAGCGACCCTGTTGAAATATAAAAGTAACGCTGACTAAGAGCTTATTCTGTTTATGGTTTATCTGAATGTCGAACGGATTTGTTTATGTTTCGACGATGGCGGTTCCATTTTCCATTTTCATGGCGTAATTCGAGACGTAATATTTGTCAAGGGTTCTTTCTGTTTGTTTTAAGAAAGAACAGTAAGTTAGAGTTCAATTATTGTCTATCACAATAATTCACAAGCCCGGTCTTTGTAACCATTCGTTTTTGTTCGTAATAAAGTATTTTACATTTTACCTGAGTTTCATAATTATTTCTCTTAGTACCACCACTTAATCTCAACAGACCCTGTATATAGTGTAAAAAGTTATGTTAACCAACATAAAATATTTTGTAGAAGTTCTTTTTTAATTACGAAAAACAGTGGTTTATTTGAAAGATTTTAATGACGAGTTTTCTAATTTATGAATTTAGTTATTTAAAATCACAGCATTTTATTTTGTCCCTGTAAAAATAAATAATTTTTTATATTTTGGCTAGTGTCCGACCGAAACAAGATTTTCAGCCCAAACCAAAACCGAACCTTCAGCCTTGGTCTCAGTTTCGACTGAAACCGAAAATTTTATTGTATACTAAAATCTAATTTATTTTATATAGGACGAGATCAATCTTGGGAACGGATTGAACTCTTCCCACCTAAAAAAAAAGGTCAACAGCGAAGAAACATTATTTATATAGACAACACTGCCTACGAACTCACCCTAATTTAGGCGAACGGTTCGCGACAATTCACGAACACTGAGTTTCGGCGCGGCCGAAGGTTCGGCCGATTTGTGGCCGAAACCGAAACTAGATTTTTTGGCCGAAATTAGCCGAAACCGAACCTTCGGTTGGTCTCTAATTTTGGCATTGCTTCATAATGAGAGTTTAAAACCTTGCCGCTAATAATGTCGGAGAGACTTCAAACGTTTTGCCGGAATGCCGCTTCCTATCGGCGTTTTTTCCGGCGGCTAAAGTGGTAGATCAGAGAGGTTTACCTTTTACCCTCTTTTAGACAAACCAAGGTTCGCCCCCGCTACAACAAAAACATACATTTTATGCGAAAGCCACCTCTATAAATTAAAATCAACCAAATCAATTAAGGCTCCTTGATCTTACAGACTGCGAAATTACCTACTACCAAAAATTATTAAGTTATTATTATATACGGGGTGTCTGCTAATTAATGGTAGGTACATAGAAAAACCACAGACTCCTTATGTAAAAATATTAGGATTTATTCATACATAAATACTTATATCCGAAAGTTGATTTTAACTGAGGTAGGTTAAAGAAAACTTTATTTTCGTTTTTCTCCAATAACTTTAAGAAAAACTGACGTTTTTTCAAAAATTTTGCATTAAGGGTTTTTTTAGGTCGAGAAATTAATTTTTTTATGAAATTTTAATGTACAATGTAGGGGGCGCTCTCTGCGGTATTTTTCGCACATTTATTAGGTCATAACGTTTTTGTGTCTCAGTGTATTTAAGTTTTTAATGAAGATAATAAAAACATTATATTTTACTTGCCTGAGCTAGTACACTAAATAATTTAAATGCAAACATCTCTGAAACGGTAACTCTGTAAAGTATTATTTTCGTTAAAAATTTAAATACACTGAGGCACAAAAAAGTTATGACCTAATAAATGTGCGAAAAATACCGCAAACAGCGCCACCTACTTTGTACATTAAAATTTCACACTCAAATAAACTTCTCGTTCTAAAAAAAACTTAATTGCAAAATTTTGTGAAAAAACGTTTTTCTCAAAGCTATTGGACACAATCAAAAATTAATTGTAACCCTGTATCTCAGTCAATATCAACTTTCGGATGTAGATAATTAAGTTTGATTAAATGATAATATTTTTACGTAATGAGTCTGTGGTTTTTCGGTATACCATTAATTAGCGGACACCCTGTATATCTATAATATAGATAAATACCCAGAAATAAAATATCACCAGCACTTTTTATGCGTTCGGATTCGCAATTCAAGTAAAGCGGTAACTAAGACTTAAAAACTAAGATTTAAAAAATCTTAATTTTAAACCTGCAATCTCTAAAATAAAATGTTATTTTTTAAGGGCAAAGAGACATTATACCTAGATAAGATTTTTAAAATAGTCAGTTAAACTGTAAATAACTACCTTTCAAAATACCTATAACATGTATTTATTTTAAACTTGGAGGAATATTCAATTTAAGGCTTTCCTAATGTCATTATTAAAATACCACAAATTTAAAGGAGATCCGTAATGAGAAATATTTTGGCTCTTGAAATTAGGTGGCCTTATACTGTTACATTAATGTCCGACATTTTTTCACTAACGTGGCAACTTTAGGGATTGTAATTATAAGAGATTGGATCTATTTAGTGAACATGGAAATAATTCAGTCAGCTTTATAGGTACCTATATAAAATATTAAAATTCTCACAAATGCAACGTTCAATCGTTATCGGTGAAAAGTCTAAAATTTATATAATAGTTTGACACACACAAACTTTCCGTTTTATGCAGTTCCAGTAGGTTTTTTATTTTATATTTACTTTCAATGAACATTAATTTTCCAAAATAATGAACTTGCTTGTTCTAGAACGCAACTTTAAATTGTAGTTTAATTATTTTACTGATTATACAACTCAATGTACCAGGTGGTGAAATAAGCGAGGACGTAGGGTTTATCTCGGAAACCATTATTCGCACAACTTTCGGAAATATTTTTTATAAGTAAAGTGGTCAAGAGAAATTGCTGGAAATTACTTTTAAGTTCCTCATTTTGCCGCAAGGGGGCACAATCAAAAATTGTTTTTTTAAATTCTACATTTCTCCAAAAATTCCCGTATTAAGGTATAACTCTGATTACATTATTCGAAAGCCTAGACAATTCTGCATCAAGGTCGATACGCCAACGAGCCTTAAACCAAAATGATGCAGAATTGTCTAGGGGCACAATTAAAAATTGTTTTTTTAAATTCTAAATTTCTCCGAAAATTCCCATATTACGGTATAACTCTGATTACATCTTTGGAAAGCTTAGACAATTTTGCATCATTTTGGTTTAAGGCTCGTTGGCGTATCGACCTTGATAAGAGTGGGAGAAGCTATTGAAAGTGTAAACATTTAAATCGCTGTAACTTCTAAACGACTTATCCGATTTTACTAGATTTAAGCTTGTTTGGAAGGGGAAAACAAGTATCTTCAATTGTCGTATCCAACAGTACACGATAGTGTTTAATAAAATTGCTAGAGGGCGCAATTTGTAATAATAACAGTTTTTTCGATTTTATCCCGAAAATTCAAATCATACGGTATAACTATGACATCATAATCGAAAAGTAGATGAAATTTGCAACCAAAGATGTAAAGACCGCAGTTCGATATCTTTGTTCGTTTCAGAGTTATTGCCAAAACAATAATTTTCAATACAAATTGCGCCCTCTAGCAATTTTATTAGTTTATTAGAAACTATCTTGTACGATTGGATACGACAATTGAAGATACTTACCTTTTTCTTCCAAACAAGCTTAAATTTACTAAAATCGGTTAAGTCGTTTAGAAGTTACAGCGATTTTAATGTTTACAATTTTACTTGATAAGAGTGGGAGAAGCTATTGAAAGTGTAAAGATTAAAATCGCTGTAACTTCTAAACGACTTATCCGATTTTACTAAATTTAAGCTTGTTTGGAAGTACCTTCAATTGCCGTATCTAGTGGTACACGATAGTTTCTAATAAAATTGTTATAGGGCGCAATTTGTATTAAACATTATTGGTTTGGCAATAACTCTGAAACGAATAAAGATATCGAACTGCGGTCTTCACATCTTTTGTTGCAAATTTCATCTACTTTTCGATTATGATGTCATAGTTATACCGTATGATTTGAATTTTCGGGATAAAATCGAAAAAACTGTTATTATTACAAATTGCGCCCTCTAGCAATTTTATAGAAGAATATACAGAACATTGTACTGTTGGATACGGCAATTGAAGATACTTATTTTCCCCTTCCAAACAAGCTTAAATTTAGTAAAGTCGTTTAGAAGTTACAGCGATTTTAATGTTTACACTTTCAATAGCTTCTCCCACTCTTATCAAGGTCGGTACGCCAATGAGCCTTAAACCAAAATGATGCAGAATTGTCTAGGCTTTCGAATAATGTAATCAGAGTTATACCTTAATACGGGAATTTTTGGAGAAATGTAGAATTTAAAAAAACAATTTTTGATTGTGCCCCCTTGCGGCGAAATGAGGAACTTAAAAGTAATTTCCCGCAATTTCTCTTGACCACTTTACTCATAAAAAAATCTTTCCGAAAGTTGTACGATTAATGGTTTCCGAGATAAAGCTGACGTCCTCGCTTATTTGACCACCCGGTACATAATTCCCATATAGCTCGAGAGGCTTATGATAAGTGATAAGCCTTTGGGATTATCGCTTTTGGTGGAACGATTGTTACTGTCATGGTAACACATTATCAAATATTTAATTGTGACAAAATTTTAAAAAAAATTGTCAAACCAAACGAGATTTGGAAGTGTTTCGTTGTCCGAAGTGAATTTGAGGCCAAAAAATACAGAAAAATCGCACTGGAGTAAATAATATTTATTATAATAATTGTAACTTTGTAATCAATAATAATAAAAATGAATAATTATTCAAATTATGGTTCGTTATATAATTTTTTGAATACCACTCGATGTTTTGGGATTACCTAATACTTTTACCTGGCACTCAACGAGTTACCATCAGCAACACCACTCCTCCAAAAGTATTATTCGGTAATCCCGAAACATCTTGTGGTAGATATTACATTCGATAATTACTGAGTATACAAAAATATGGCTTTTAAATATTTTGTTAATTTAAGCCGTCCCATTTCATACATTGTTAAAATAATAAAACTACCATATAACCTTGTTAATCTCTTACCTTAGTAATTATTATATTGGTCAGAATAATTGAAATTAGTTTTTCCCATGTAAAAATATAGTACCTGTTCAGCCTTACTGACGAGGAGGAATGTAAACAATTAAGTAAAATATAAACGATTCATAATTTTTTTAATATAAAAGTAAAATACACATTTGTATCATCACATATATAACATATTATATAGTTCTCTATATGTTTACGATTTGCTCCTAAACAACATAAACGTAAACACCACAAACTAGAAATATGTTTCTAGTGAAACACTGTGAAACATAGTGAAAACTATTTAACACTTATAATAAATGAAATCTCCATATTATATAGGCACTCCTTAAATTCAATTCAAAAATATATTTATTTTCATTAAACAATAAATACATGAATAACAACAAGTAAATAACATAAACAAATATATTGAAAATTGCGATCATCAATAAAAAAATGTGTGAAAAGTAAGAGCACACATCAGCAGATTTGCAAAGCATAATGCTTGACTGCTAATCTGTGTGTGTGTGTGTTTGTGTTAAGTTAATGCGCGTACTCCAAATCTAATACATAAGATTTTGAGTATCAATTTATCAAAAAATTTATAGATATATTTTTAGATACTACAGAATTTAATATAATAATAATGAGTTATTTACTAATATCTTTAATTGTGATAAGGAACTATCTATTTACTTTAAGTATGTTATTTTTTAACTTCGTTAATTTAAAAAATATAAAAATTGCAAAGTAAGCAAATAAGCGAAATCAATATTGCACGCACAGGAGCAAAGAATCTTAGAGCAATTTTCAATGAGCCATTTCATTCATCCAGTTTTAAATCTTATTTGACGAATTATACTTTTAAGATTTTGTGGAATAATGTTAAATAACCTGGATCCCACATATAAAAAAAAACTTCTTTGTCCCAACGACGTGGACATTTTAGGCAATTTTTTATTATCAAGGTGAAACCTAGTTTGATAGCTTGGTGTATGTGGCAAGTCAAAATAATTAGTTCTAATTAAATATGGTAGGGAATTTTTGTAATAAATATTTCTAACGTCTAAAAAATTTGTAAATTCGAACAGCTGATCAGTGGGGAATCTCATAGTTAGACCATAAATAGTTTTAATATTTCTTTTTTGCGCAACTTCCAAAGGTTTAAGGGTATTTTCGTAAGCTCCTCCCGATGCAGTTATTCCGTAGCTTAACAGAGACTGAACTAAAGCAAAATATACTGTTCGCATACAACTTATGTCAGATATTTTTTTGATATGTTTGAACAGATAAAATAAGGACCGAAGTTTCTTAGTAAGTTGCTATATATGATTGTTCCATTTTAAATGATTATCAAATAATAATCCTAAATAATTAACAGAGTCAGATTTTTCTAAGTTCCAAATCTTTTCTTTTCTAAATGGTAAGTCGACATTTATTTGCTCATTTTGCGGAAGGCCTGAGATATTACTTGCAAAGGGTAAATGCTTGGTTTTACTTAAATTGATGGTTAACAAATTATCATCCAACCACCGCACAATTTTTTGTAAATTACAATTAATTTTTTGTTCGACTCCTTTCCATGTGTTACTTTCAATAAACAAAACTGTGTCATCCGCAAAAGATATTACTTCACCAGTATAATTCTGAATTAACAAATTATTTATATAAATGTTGAACAGTATTGGACCCAATACTGTCCCTTTTGCGGTACACCATACTTAATTTCCTGTAAACTACTAAATTCTTGTTTTACTTCAACTTTTTGTCTACGATTTAAAAGATAGCTGCTTAGTAGGGAAAGTGCCGGATCGCGAATTCGAAAATCATATTATAAGCAAAAAGTAAATGTAGAAACTGCATAATTTTATCCTGTACACAATTTAGGCACTAACAAATCGATGTTTATGTAATTCAATTTGGTAGGAAATTCTGCAAAAAATTTGCTTGCTTTTACAAACTTAAAATTGTCAGTAAGTTTGACGTTAAAAGAATAAAAATTAGCATAATAATCCTAAAGTACACCTACCTATATACTTATATTTCAACAAAACTGACAAAAGTTATATGTAAGTATATACATTTAACGTAGAAATAAAAAAGTTGACTTTACTTACCTATCGTTAATGATCTAAATAATTCCATTGGAACATCCCCATCCTTTAACTGGCCCTGTACCTACTTACATTTTCGATATATTTTTAAAAACAAACATTTTGGAAGTACTATATTATAATATATTTGTTTTGTTTCACTTATAATTGGTAAACTTAGTGAACCAAGAAATTCGTTTTCATCACAACCAACCCCTCCAAAGACTTATTAAAAAATTAATCTTAATAGTTATTATTGAAGTAGGTACCCATTAATAATAGACAAACACATATGTCGCCTACACCGCATTGCCTGCAGTACACCTACCTTATATAATAAGAACATTTTTTGTGGTAAAAACCCCCCTAGGTGGAATTTCTCGCTGCGCCACTACTTAGTCTGTGTTGGCATTAATTATCGCCTAAATCTTTTCCATGATAATAAAATATGTTGTATCAAGGCTTTAATGTTGGTAATACATAAATTTAATATACTCTTTAAAATCAGCCCTTTAAATTTTATAATTCTACATTTTCTATAAGATGTACTTTGATTTATTAAAATACTTTTCCTCACATTTAAATACACAACGGTACGTTTGGCAACGTGGGACTTGCACGCACGACATCTCTTAGGAAATCTTCCCATAGAAACCGCCTGAATCTTGTAGGGAAGCCCGCTGCCGGCAGCCGGCTTCTTTTTTCGGGGGCGATTTGTTGCCACGTCTCCATCGTTCTGTTGCGTAGCTATATTTTCTGTGGCTTAACCAAACAAATGTTAGAGAGTACTGTAGGAGAAATAATAATTATTGAATCGTTTTCCAATATAGTATTCAAAATTTAAGAAAAATAAAAGGAAGAAAGTTTTAAAAGGCCCCACGTTATTGGGCGCTATTTTTCTACTGTGACGTATTAAATAAAAAGTAAGTGAATGCAAGAGTATCACAGGCTGACGGCAGCTATATAGCGAGAGCTAGGTCGTAGTTCGGTTGCTTACCTTTCTTCCCTTCTGCAATAGAGGGCGCCACCACAATTTATTGAGGCTAAATTGGGAAAAAGTAGTCTGTTGTTATTATTGGAAAACTATTCAATAAAACACAAATTTAAACATGTAACATGTAACCTGGAGGTTTATTAAACACATTTTTAATGACAAGTTTGAATTTTGAAATTTGAATTAAGTTATATGATTTGTAACATATAAAAGTAAAGATGTAACTTTGAATAAAATAAGTTTAGCGCATCTAGACAAGGTTTTCTTATAACTAAGTTATTTAATTAAATGGTTGTAATGCGGGGTAAAACCAGATTCATGAACCTTGTAATACCTACCTACCTGAAATTAAATCAGTAAAATCAAAGATATAAATCTGTCGAGATTGCTTTACATTTACTTATAAATCAAATTAAAAGGTTTAAATAATGAAGGAAAGAAAATTTTATAGAAAATATAGTAAAGTTTGTGTACACTCTCGGTATAAATTTGTTCTGAGAAATGAATTTAACCTTCATAAAAACCGATACGATGGTACCTGATGAGTACAGTTTCCTTTGTTTTTTTTTTTAAACGTCCCTTGTCAGCAGCTAAGGAATACAAAGATCTCCTGTCTTAATGCAGGCTCCAACCATTTTCACTTGGTTTCGAAGAAAGGTTCTAATTCATTTGCACCTCCCTCAGGTTACGGACGTCACCGGACAGTTGCAGAATTACCAGACATGGACTTGGACAATACCCTTAGACAGACATACAACTGAGAATGCTTTATCCCTCCACTTAGCTTAAGTTAAAGCCCACAAACTTAGTAGTATAACCCTCAGTACAAATTGTTACGACGAGAGCATGCTTATCATTGCTTACAACAAAATTAACAATTTACTTCCTAGTATGTGAAAGGAATACGCCCTTCAGCATTTTAAAATTTGGAATAAACCACCCGGAACGTCTCACGCAGAACCACTGCCACTGGTAGCTTCGACGAAACTTCCTCTGTGGAATTCTAACCCTAAATTCTGACATCCCGACAGGTTTATTTATTTACATTTAAATTAATGAAAAGAATAATAATTATTAACATGGTAAACGAAGAGAAGTTTAATTTAATTGGAATACTTATATTACAAAACTTAAAAATGGAAAAAGGAGGAATGCAATTTGGTCCGATAAGGTAGGATAATTTGAATCTAAACAAGGAGACAAATTGAAATTGCTACAGTCTCTTTTAGTCCCGGTGTTCGATATGTAAAGCAAATTGGTTAGTATCAATTAAAATTATAAGTTAGCAACAAATGTATTTTGATTTTATTCTGAGTGACTTTTGCCAATAGTTATAAAGCACTTCATTTTTGACAGAAAAATTATCACTTATTAATTTCATTAAGTTAATAGGAACTAACAAAATTATCGCGATTATTTACCTCATCCATTATAAAAGCGGGTTGATTTTCATCTGATTATTCAGCGATAATCTCCCGCTCTCCGATAAAAATCACCCTTGTCAAAAGTGAAAATCTCACCCATCAAAACTGAAAATCGCACTTGTCAACAGTTAAAATCACACGTCTGTAACAACAGGTTTTTTATTGTCGTGGTGATGTTTGATGATCATCTAGATAACGAACAATGGCGTTTTTGGTTGTTACTATGGATAACAAATAAAATACAAACAAACGCCAAAGTGTCATTTCGAGATCATTTAAACGTTTTACAAAAATGGAACGTTTTGGAGATTTTTCTCTCGAAGAAATCACCAAAAATGTCGATAAAGATTGGCTCTGTTTCTTCAAACTCCACCCCTCAGCATTCTGTTATACAGTATACTAATTGTGTGTTTAATTGCAATCATAAATCGTTAGTTTTTTATTTGTAATAATCTTCAAAATACATTTCGGGATTGGGAAATAATCAGAAAATCATTCTCAGATTTTCGATAATTTCCCCATTCCTTAATATATTACTACAGATAATCTCCCGTTGTTATAAGCAACGTAAACAAAAAGGAGCCTTCTAATTGGTTGAAAATAGATTTATGTAATTTTCGCGTTAATTTGATTTTTTTTGCAATTAAATCGTTTTACCGATAAATAATTTTACCGCCGAAATAGTTTTCTATAAAAGGAAACAGTACACATCAAAAAACTTCATTCTGAAGTTACAGAAAAAACCAAAAAAATATTTGCATTATTGGACTTTGACTTATTCTGACATTTTAAACCTAGAACTGTCAATTTAAGACGGGTTTTAAATTTAAATACATTTAGTGAATACGGCTGTGAAAATTTTGTTAGCATTTAAACAAAACAAAGATCTTATGTAATAGATGTGTTTTGGACTTCCATTGCCTTTAGTTTTTCATATCACAACGTTTCAACTGGTAAGTATCTCTAGTCGTCTTCAGGTGAATACTAACCTGAAGACGACTGGAGATACTTACCAGTTGAAACGTTGTGATATGAAAAACTAAAGGCAATGGAAGTCCAAAACACATCTATTACTCAAAAGATCTTATGTTTCACATTTTCTATACAGGAGTTTGTTTTAAAACATTTTTGTCAAAAGTATTAAACAATCTCTAGAATTAGTTTCATATTTTCCTAATTTATTAACACATCTAATCTAAAATTTTTATATTGTGAATTAATTTTCTCAACAAGCAGAACTTGGTCGTAAAATGAAAAATAAAGATTTGAACTTTATACGCGAACACACTGTATACCGGGTGTTTCTCAAAAGACGTTCACCCCTATAACTTTTAGGGGTTTATAGGTATTAAAATGAAATTTTGAGATTATGCATAAGAGATGAGTCTGCATTTATTGGCATAATTTTCAATTTGTTAGCACTTCCGGTTTGACCGGAAGTGACCTTGACTATGATATTTTAAATGGGACATTTTGTATATTTTTACTTATTGGGATTCATTCATTATTGGGAGCATAACATTCTAAGTAAAATGACACCTCACTTGTAATTTTTTGACGTGTTATAACATTTTTATGTTTATTTTTTATTTTCAATCTAGAGTACCTACTACAAATTAATTAAATCTGTTAATTTATAGTCAAGTATCTAGTATATGAAAATTAAAATTATGTCATAATAATTGACTTTCTAACTTTGACAAGCGTTTAAAAAATTAAATTTTGTTTTCTTAACGTTTACTCCATTTTTCAAATGGAACGATGGTTGTTCACTAGGATATTTAAAACGAGCATTTTTTTCCAACAATTTGATACCATACACTCCTATGCTATTTTAAAATTGACACGAAAAAATTTGCCTTAAATCCCAATCGCAAATTTAAATGCGTTATGCATTATTTATTGCCGCGCCCTTTTTTAAAGAAATATAAAGGCGGCTTTGAAAAACCATGGAATGGTTTTGAAAAGCAATATGGCTTTAATTTAAAGTTGTTATGTCATAAGTCTATAAAACATAGAATACATACAATTTTGCGGCTTCAGAAGATTTTTTCTGGTCACTCCAAAAATTAGGAGCATATCAATTTCTTTATTTCTAGTTAAACTAACCATTTTATCTAATTTACAATGTGTTTTTCTTCCTGCGCAATGGAACAACAGTTTCACCAAGCATGTAGCCCAACACAAATTAATTATTTATAATGTACGTTTTATAAACGAATGACATAACAATTTTAATTAAAAACCATATTGGTTTTCAAAACCATTCCATTGGTTTTCAAAATTTCTTTAGAAAAGACAGGACGGCCATAAAGCATAACGCTTTTAAATTTGCGATTGAGACTTAATAAGGCAAATAAATATTTTCGTGACAATTTAAAAATAGCATAGGAGTGTATGGTATCAAATTGTTGGAAAAAAATGCTTGTTTTAAATATTCTAGTGAACCACCATCACATCGTTCCATTTCGAAAAATGTAATAAACGTCAAGAAAACAAAATTTAATTTTTTAAACGCTTGTGAAACTTAGAAAGTCAATTATTATGACATAATTTTAATTTTCATATACTACTTGACTATTTATTAACAGTTTTAATTAATTTGTAGCACTCTAGATTAAAAATAAAAAATAAACATAAAAATGTTATAACACGTCAAAAAATGACAAGTGAGGTGTCATTTCACTCATATGTTATGCTGAACCCAAATAAGTAAAAATATACAAGATGTCCCATTTAAAATATCAAAGTCGAGGTCACTTCCAGTCAAACCGGAAGTGCAAACAAATTGAAAATTATCCCAATAAATGCAGACTCATCTCTTATGCATAATCTCAAAATGTCATTTTAATATCTATAAATATAAAAAAGTTATAGGGGTGAACGTCTTTTGAGAAACACCCGGTATATTAAATGTGAGCCACGTTTAATTAAATTAAAACATTTTTAGAAATTAAAAATAAGTAGTGTTCATGGACGCAAGTTGATTTTTAAAGTAAATATTTTTTTATTTTCTCTTCTACAAGTCTTACGGCTTATATATGAGTGATCCCCACAGGCCAGGGCGCAGGCCGTTGATTCTTGTACCAGTATAAACAAATAAAAAAATTATAAGGTATTCCAATTATGTTTAATAATAAAATAAACTGACCTCTCACTGAAACAGAACGGTGCCGGTGCATGGTAATTATGTAGTCAAGGTTGGCCACACAATATTAGACATTGTATAATAATATTATTAAGTTAAATAATATTGCTATGTTATTATTTAATTACATTAATTTTTTCAGGAACCTGTCTCTCACAATTGTGATTTTAACTAGCTTTGAATAGATATTTTATTTGTGTAGAAATGTATGTACATACCATTGCGGCCAAAAAATAATAATAAAAAAAAGTTAAAATATATTGCTCCTAGACTATTATGAATACCTTTTGAATAGGTAGGTTAATGGTGTATGATTCCATCTTGTTAGAGATTATTATACCAGTAATACCACTATACGAGGTAAAGATAAAGGTTGTCAAAAGGGCAGCCTGCAGCACTATGTTTTTGAAACGCTTTTCTGTTTTTTTACGTGATACATATATCCTTTAATTAATTCTTTAATTATATATTATTACTAACATAACGCCATTGTCTCTTGTCAAATAATATATTATATAAATATCTAGGTAAGTATATTATAAAATCATATTTAAACTCTATTTTCGGAAAATAAATAATAAGCACAATAAGTAATAACAAATTCTGGAATTATTTCATTCCATGCTTTAAATATCTTCTGTCATCTTCCTTCTTGGTTTCTCGGTCTAAAATCACACCTATAATACATAATATATGGGGTGCCCCACCGGGAATCGCTTCGATCTATATATGGAAAACTATATACAGGGAAATTTGACAGTAAAATTTAGAGATTTCCATTTGAAAATGTAATTTTTTTGCAGTTTTTTCAATTTTATTTTTAATCTCTTTGTTTGTAACTATTTCCTGCAAATTAGAAAGTTATTCAAAATAGAATTATGTGGTCACCGTGCATGTAGATACAAACTATTCATTTGAAACATTTCTGTAGGTTTCTATTATTTATATAGTTTTTGAAAATAGAAATTTAGGATTTTAATGATATTTCCGTCCTACATAAAATAAAAATGTGTAATTTTTTTCATCATCAAAATCAATTAAAAACATCTTTTTAATCCTACTAGAAAAATAAAAACAATATTGTCAAAAAACAGAATTTTTATACTCTGGTATCTATAAGTGATAATAATAATGATAAAACATCATCAAGGTGCTATCCTAACGCGGGTCATTTTATTTACGACAGGATTCTTCTTGGGAGCTCAATGGCGGGTTTAGTTTTAACCTTCAACATTTTTTTTTAAAGAAAATCTGTTTTTTCCTGTACCGGGTGAGTCAACGATTGCGCGGAGTAATTTTAGGCTTTGAAGATAAGATTTGTCGATAATGAGCTTTTGTAAGGTATGGTTGGATATCTGGCACATATAAAAAATATTTTGAATTATACAGGCTGCGCTCAAAAAGTAGGGTGTCATAAACTTACATTTTTTTTAAATGGGACACCCTATATTTGAATACATTTGTTAATTCTACGTGTTATTTCATAAATTTTTTTATTAATGGTTTAATATACGAAAAAGTTATAGTTTTTAAGATAATTCGACTTATAATGAAAGTTTTGCATTTGCAAGCATCTCGTTGTTGTGAAAATGCTACTTAAATATTGACACTAAGCGATTCATAATTTTTATAGTTACTAAATAAAGTCAAAAATATATATTCACTATGAAATATTTGACGTCTCATTTACAGGGTGTTTACTTTCTAGGACCAAAGTCAGAAACCTTCAAATTGAAAAATATCACTTTTATGAAATGAAACACCCTATATATTTCTGTCATCTCATAGCTCCTCATAAACTCTTCAACTTTCGTAAAGAACGCCCTATCCCTATCTCTAATAGTTTTTGAAATATTTTGTTATTTCGAGATTTAATGTCCTCGTTATAGCATCTTTTGTCAATGGATCACAGTAGCCATGGAAAATAAATGAAAATAATGGCAGTGGATGACATTAAAAATCAGATCAATGTAAAACTTAAGCCTTAAAGTTTATTGTCCAGTCATTTTAGAAGTTGGTACTCAAAATGAATTTTTCAAAAAATGAAATAATCGATATGATTTATATTTTGGGCGAGGCGGATAAAAAGTGTCTTTTTGCTAAACAACTATACAGGATGAAATATTCCGAGCGGCAAACACCCAGTCCTCGAAGTTTTCAAAATTTAATGGAAATGTTTGATTCAACAGGCGTGATCTATTCACAAAAAATGCCATAACGAGGACATTAAATCTCGAAATATCAAAATATTTCAAAAACTAATAGAGATAGGGTTAGGACGTTCTTCACGAAAGTTTATGACGAGCTACAAGAAAAATATATAGGGTGTTTCATTTAATAAAAGTGATATTTTTCAATTAGAAGTTTTCTGACTTTGGTCCTAGAAAGTAAATACCCTGTAAATGAGACGTCAAATATTTCATAGTGAATATGAATTTTTTACTTTATTTAGTATGTATAAAAATTATGAATCGCTTAGTGTCAAAATTTAAGTAGCATTTTCACAACAACGAGATGCTTGCAAATGCAAAATTTTCGGGGGTAAGTGCACAAGTGCATCAAAATTACCGATAATTTTTGAATGAAATGTGTTTTTTTATAATTGCAAGAGTTTGTTTTCATATTTTCGCGAAAAAGCCCGACTCCGCAGGAGGAGGGCATTTTCGTAAAATATGAAAACAAACGATTGCAATTTGTAAAAAAAACACATTGAATAAAAAAATTATCTGGTTATTTTTATGCACGAGTGTAATTTATTTGAATATTTCCCAAATTAATTAAGGACTCGAATCAAGTAAATTTAAATATTTTATTTAACAGAAAATACTAACAATAAAATTAAAATGCTTAAAAATTACAAGAATTGCAATGAAAAGTACAATTATTGTAATTAACAATATTTTGCTTTGAATTCGTAGACATGGTGGTTGATGCAGTCAACGAGCGAGAGCTTATTTCGGCGGGGGACTCTCTTGAGCTTGACGGTTGGTCATTGTCCCGCATTTTTTCAATCAAAAGCATATGGTGGTTCTCATCCATCTGAATGTAAGACGTCAGTGACTTGGTATTTGAGTGTCCACTTAGTTTAATTAACTGTTGTTCTCCAACACCTTTTTTGGCAAGTTTTGATACGGCGGTTGCTCGTAAGCTATGATTCGTCAGTTTGATATTTTTATTGGTGAGGCCTGACATTTCCGCTTGTGTAGAGGTCCGTTTATTCATCAAATTTCGTCCAACCGGTATGCTTTTGTACCATTTTCCTGATTGCCACAAAGGATTCACGGTGAGAAAAAGTCGTTTGCATTTTATTGCTTGCCTTTTCTGCATGAATTTCTTATATAGTCGGATAGGGCAGATGTTCGGGTTTACTTTATTCCTGACCAAACATTTCGAGGATGCGCAGGGCTTATCTCCTCCTTGAGTAGTCTTGATAAAAAGCGGATTGTACTCTATTCGTCCCGTCTTCTGACCCGCGTGATCCAGTTCTTCTTTAAGATAGTTTGTTAAACACCTTGGGCCTTCTCCTCCACGCCAGACCAGCTCGTAGGATAAAACAAAAAACATCTTTTTTTGCAAACCGTCGGGGGTTTCCTTGTCGCAAGTCTCTACTATTTTGATGAATTCGTCGTGCTTTAGAAAAACTGAGCTTTGTTTTCTTTTTTCCGGCTCCTGCTGTAGTTGTTTTCGCTTAGCATTTTTGGCATCACGGGATGATTTGAACTGAATGTCACTGAATGGGTTGAAAATAATATTGTAATCTCTGTGATACTTATTCATCAACAATTTAGCGGTAACATTCCATATAGTTTTGACAGTATAATCTTTATAGTCCTCACCATTTTGCTTTTTCATATTAAACGCCCAGTCCTTCATCTGCCAGTTTTGAAACATTAGTGTTTTCATCAAGAACGTGCCCCCTTTCCTTGCAAAAACACATGAACTGCCACCAAATATAGTCGTGATTTGATGCAGTATTCTTTGGAATGGCTTCTGTTATTTTCTGCTCTATTTCGAGGATAGATTCTTCGCCAAAACGAGACATTTTTGTAGTAAAATTACGTCTACGGAAAAGTTCAATAGCGTTGTTTACAAAAAAACAAAAAAATTTACGTTGCCAATGCAAAGAGATAGTTATTAACAATTCTTGACAAAATGAAAGGAAAACATTCGTTGACATTGACTTTTTTGTCTGCTGTCACTCAATAAGATGACGTTAATTGTCAGAATATTAAATTTTTTGACGTTTGTTAACAATAAAATCCCGCTTTGACGTTTCGTCAACAATATAAACTTGCGATGCAATTTTCGATTTCTGGCAGTGGTGTTTTCGCTGTAATTTTGCGAAAATTGCATTTCTCTTATGGGAACTTTAACATATGAGGGAAATATTCATTGTAAGTTGAATTATCTTAAAAAATATTACTATTTCGTTTATTAAACCAATAAGAAAAATTTATGAAATAACACGTAGAATTAATAAATGTATTCAAATATAGGGTGTCCCATTTAAAAAAATGTACCTTTATGACACCCTACTTTTTGGGCGCACGCTGTATAATTCTAAATATTTTTAAAATTAGCCAGATATCTAACCATACCTAATTACAAAAGTTCATTATCGACAAATCTTATCTTCAAGGCATACAATCACTCCGCGCAATCGTTGACTCACCCGGTACATACATACTAGTCTGTTATAAAATGATCCGGTATAATTAAGTTTCTAGGAACATAAATATTTTTTAAAACATTAAAACAATTTTATAATATCAGTAATTACACATTTCTGAGTTCCAAGATGCACAGATAATTATTCTTCTAGAATAACTCTCTAATGCATTTAATATTATTCTTCGGTTTTCTGCCTAAACAACCTTAATTATATAATCTTCTATAATACGTTCGTAATTATAACAATAGAATAGTAAAATTATACTTAAACCTGCGTTTAAAGTTAATTGTTTTTCCTATTAAAAAAAACTAATAGAAAAACTAGATTTTGCCTTTAAAATGGACAACTTTCTCTTGTTTTAAAGTAATGATATCAAGGTACCTATCCACTAAGGTACATACGTTTCAACAGTTTTTAAATTTATTAAAATTTTTTATTGTTGAGTCTTGCATCAAACGACCTTAATACATATATTATTAAAATAATAAGATAGGAATAACGTGCAATACAAGTAAGAGTTTTCAATGACATGCGAATACATTATACACCATGTGTACCTACTCTCCATGGGTACACTTAAAATAACAAATTTAAGCAAAGATATATCTAATCGGC
The DNA here is from genome assembly GCA_963969555.1 of Polydrusus pterygomalis. Lineage (NCBI taxonomy): Eukaryota > Metazoa > Arthropoda > Insecta > Coleoptera > Curculionidae > Polydrusus > Polydrusus pterygomalis. Next base: position 74,348,036 of record OZ018380.1, on the reverse strand, counting down.
TTTGGCCCTGCGCCCCATCTACCCCTTGTATTATGATAAATCAACATTAACATTTTTGCTTGTTGTTGTGATTTTAAAATAGTATTTGTCCGTATACAGGGTGTTTCATTAAGGTCGAAGAGCGGCCATATCTCGGAAACTACTGGGCATAGAAACTCAGGAAAAGAAAAATGATAATAAAAGTGGCCATGAGAAAATTCTGGAAATAATTTTCAAGTTCCGCATTTTGCCGCAAGAGGGCGTAATTGAAAAGTAAATTTTTAAGTTTTACATTACTCCGAAAATTCCACATTAAGGTATATGTTTGATAACACCATTTTAAAGCTTGGACAATTATGCATCATTTTGGTCTTATGCTCATTGGCGTATCGACTTTAATAAGAGTGGGGGAAGCTGTTGAAAGTGTAATCATTTAAATCGCTGTAACTTATTAACGACTTATCCGATTTTAGCAAACTAAAGACTGTTTAAAAGAGAAATGTATGCACTTTGACCAATCGTATTTAGTTGTCCATAATAGTTCTCAAAAAAATGCTATAGGGCGCAATTTGCAAAAACAATACATTTTTTGATTTTCCTCCGAAAAAATAAATCATATGGTATAATTATGATACCATAATCGAAAAGTATATAAAATTTGCTAGAAAAAATATTATAACCGCAGCTCGATATCTCCGTTCGTTTCTGAGTTATTGCCAAAACAATAATTTTTAACACAAATTGCGCCCTCTAGCATTAGAAACTATCTTGTACCATTAGATACGACAATTGAAGGTTCTTCCAAACAAGCTTAAACTTAGTAAAATCGGATAAGTCGTTTAGAAGTTATCAGAATCGTCCAAGTTAATAAGAAGGCGAAGAGTATCTGAAGCATGAATACATTTTTCCCGTTCCCACACATCATTTATAATTTTATTAGTATGTGTTACATAATTTTTCCCATTTTTCACTTTTCTATGGTTTCATTCCATACACCCGAAACTACGTCATTGGTTACAGGATGCATAGAACTTAATTTCGCACCATAATAGCGCTTACATTCATACCAAACCATTTCAATAGGGTTAAAGTGGCCATGATATAATTAAAATAATTAAAAAGTAAAATTAATAGCGCTTTCCAGATTACTTCTAATATTTGGATGGTATATGCAGCACTATTATCCAGATCTAATATTTTATAACAAATGGTAAAACCGGAATTTGCCTTTGTTCTAACCATGTAATAAGTAATCTTTTTAACCAACTTATATTTGGAATTATTTCAATTAATCACAGGTGCCGTTATCCATGATAATAAGCGACGGTTCTTCTGTTTAAATTTGGTAACAATTTTTCTTCAAACCATTTCTCAAAGTTTTCAGTATTCATCGAATCACCAGATTTCAGCCAGACTTGAATATCCAACTTGCATTATTCACAAATCCATTTTCTGAACCAGCTTGTAGAATAATATACCGTACACCTTAGACGAGGTAAAGGAGGGGACGCGGCATGCGCATCTACCGCGACAGAAGCAAAGTGTGACCAAAAATTTGATTATTCTGGTGCCAAACATCCTATTGTCACCAAGCGGGTTTTTGTGTTTTTGATTGCAAAGTGAATGAAACATAGTAGTATTTATCGTTGAATAAAATGGTAGTTTGTTCATCTTACGGGTGCAAAAGTCGTAGCTATCGAAAGGAGCCAGGAATAAGCTTCACAGGTAATAATATATTTTTGCAAACTGTCATTTTCTTGGTGCCAAACAGGAATTCTGGTCACAATCACAAGTTTATGATGCCGCGTCCCCTCCTTTACCTCGTCTAAGCCGTACACCCTCTGACGATTTTTTTAACTGTATGGCGGGTATCATCCTGTCAACTTCGCCTCTTTACTGTATATATGTTTTTGGGCTATATTATGGGGTTGCTCTATTAAAAACCGCCTGTTAACGCCATTTAAATTTTAATTTTTTTAAACAGTCCGCTAATGAACCAGTGGATATTTCAATACCATCAATGATTTTAGGCTTAGTTGGATTGAGCGAATGGTAACGTGTTCATCTGCTCTATACATCCCATACATACGCTCTCTAATGGTATGTTCATGAATTTCGTGAAGTTGTCGACCACGGGATGTACAACTAGCTACATTATTGCGATTCTTAAAATCTACATTCATCTCTAGCCCTTTCAACGGCGTATCCAGCTCATGCGCCTGGGGGGGTAATCGATCGGCTAGCATCAGGTACGTAGCCAGGATTTCTTCTCGGAGGGGGAGGGGGACATCGGGGGGGGAAAAAGCGCCGCAGGCGAATTTTTTTTGGGTGCCACGCCCTTTTTTAAATCATGGTGCTTGGTTTTCAAGTGGAAAAAATAAAAAACGATCACAGAAACATGTTTCCAATTTCCGTCAGTCTGTCTGTCTATTAAATTTTGTATATATGTATATATATATGGGTTAGGTATTAACCCTGCTTCCAACCGGGCCTTGTGTTTGAAATATACAGGGTCAGTATGTATCAGAAAAAAAATTCTTTTTCGTTCAATTTCAGTATTATTGATTAGGATAACCGTTTGTGCATACAGTTAAATACATGCTTAAAAAAACATAAACGATTGTTATATAACTATTTGTAAATAGCATTTTATTTTACTTTTAAAGCATTTTCCAATTTCTAGGAATTAAACGATGTTTTCCTTTTTCGGGCATTCCCATTTCGGGCAATATTTTAAAACTACCTAAAACCTTCCCATTTGGTGCAAAGCAAGATATCTAACAATAATTAGTTTCCATTTCGGGCATAATTTCTAATAACCTTAATTACGATATTTTCACTGGTCAAAAGTGGCTTAATATTGTTAACAATAATTATATTTTATTCCGAATTAATGAGGCATTTTAAGCCTAAGACCACAATACTTAACGGAAAAAATCACACTTGCATTCCTTATGTAGCCAAAACTGAAATACATAAATGCATATTTACTGCATTACTTACTGCTGTTTGAGCCAGTTATATACTATTTATGTGGAGATTGGCAGTACAGATCAGACCATTTCTGTAATTCCAGCAGTTTACGCCCTTTTGTCCAACAGAAAGAAGAGTACATATAAGACATTATTAAGGCTTATTAAGGAAAAAACAAAGTTTAAGCCAGATAAGATACATATCGATTTTGAAAATGGAGCAATTAATGCTTTATAGAGTGAATTTCCGGAACCAGAAAAAATTGGCTAAAATTTTCATTTCAACAAAGCCGTATTGAGAAAAGTACAAGAACTTGGTTCAGTTCCATTCTACAGAAAAAGCACGGAAATTAGGCAACACATAAGAATGTGCGTTGCTCCGGCGCATTTACCGCAGCACTCTCTCTCATTCCGACGCTTGGTTGGAAATCATGTCAACTGCTCCACAAGACGAACTGGTAAATAAATTTAATGATTATTTTATTAATCAGTGGATGAAAGCAGATCCCATATGGATATACCACGGCGAGCGTCACCGCACTACTAAGAACTAATATGGTATAGGTAATAGATCTAAGTGTAGAGGAAAAGAAGGGCTTTTTTTCAAGACCAAGTTGAATAAAATCGGTTTATCCATTCAGAGATATCAGCGTTTGACAGAAAAAAGGTTTGACCTTCTCCCACCACTTTATTATTGAAAATAGAAAAAAACGATTTGCAACATAAAGTTGCACAATTTTATGAAGAATACAATGCTTATATTTTTAACATATTTTTATTAAAAAATCAAGAGAAAATGGGCATTTCTATTTTGAAAGTTCTCTTACGCCCCCTAGCGGTCATTTTTCGAACTTGAAAATAATTTTCAGCAATTTCTCTTGGCCGCTTTTATAAATATATATTTTTTCCCAAAGTCCTAGTGTTATTACTTTCTAAGATATAGCCGATTACCTTCTTAGGTGGAACACCCGGTACATAAAAAGTAAAAGCGCCCTTTCACACTAGACCACTAATATCGTACACCGATCGGTGTTCCATTCCAAATTTCATTAGTAAATAAAGTAGAAGAATACATCTCTTGGGTCAGATAACAAAGCCAAACTTTATTTTGTCCATGTTGCCCGAAACGATACTATTCTGCAATTTTGCATGAAATGGGAATGCCCGGGAATTAACCCAAGTAAAGTTGCTATAATAATTTCTATACGTAAAACGCATCGTTAACAAAATTCTGTTATTAAAAATATACTCTTTATATTTTGACATCAGGCTGCTCATTTATAGTACCTACAAGTTGGAGGAAAACCACTTGCCCATTCTAATTCTCAATCTTCTTAACATAGTATAAAACAAAGTCGCTATCGCCCGTCCTGTCCCTGGCGGTTTTTTTTAATAGATAGAGTGATTCAAAAGGAAGGTTTTTATGTATAATACATGCATAATATTATAGAGAAACAGTGATAAACACTGATAAATTAGAGTAGGGAGAACGAACGACCCAATCTAACCGGTCCCCGGCCCGTTCAACGATGAATCCGAAGCACCGAAACCGGAATAGACGAAGACATACTATGTTTTATGCATGGATGTGAATTGTGGACGGACCGGCAAATGATTGAGTTTGAGGTTTGTTCGGGTTTGTTCGGGTTTGTTCGCCTTATTATCTCACGTCGTATAATGCCGGGCTGCAACGCAGGCCGGGTACACGCTAGTAAATAATAATTTATATACATAGTAGGGCGGAAAGTGTCGGACCAAGGTATTTACCGATTTTTTTTTGATTTTACTCTACAATTTACCTTTTTGAATGGGTTTACGATATTCTTTTATTACATACAATTTTCAATTGACAGTTGTGCAAACTTTTTATACAAACGAAAATTTTACATGCGGCGCGATATTTTTTTAAAGAATTTATTTTTACCAGTTGATGGAAACAGTTAGCCGCTTCCTTGGTCTACATAAAAAATTAGATTGATAACAAATTCAACCCCCCTTCCGCTACTTAAAGAAAAATAGGATCGGCGCTACTAATTGAAAGATTTTTCCACAGGTTGCTGAACTAAGTGAATGTAAATTGGAAAGGCCATATCCAGTATATTATCAACTCGATATCTCCGTTGGTATCTGCTTTGTACAGAGCTAAACCATTTCATTCCTTTGAAATCCTTAAAAATATATATTTTTCATTAATATAAGTATTCAAAATTACAATACTTAGCTTCTGTATTATGGGGATCTGCTTGTTTATCAATCTTAAAATCATTACAATAATTGCAAAATAAAGTTATTTAATGTATACACAAATTATCACATTTAGAACCAACTGTTAATCTATACAGGGTGTCCCCAAAGTAATGGGACACAGAGCAACAGCAGACTCCTTAAGGCGAAATAATGCGATTTATTTAAACTTGCCTTATCCCAAAATTGATAACAACCAAGATACAGGGTGTAAAAGTTTTAATTTTGTTTTCGATTTTTGCGATTATTTCTTAACAAAACGACATAGCAGCACAAAATTGAGGGTATTGGGGTTTTTTGAGGTGAGGAATTCAAAATTATCCAGAGTTTTTGTTTAACCAGTAGAAGGAGCTGCCTACGATATGGCCCACTCCTTTTAGCTGGCATAACTTTGTTTAGGATTCTTATATCGATCCAACTATTAAAAAAATAAGTTACTTTAGTTCTTTTTCATCAAAAACGTTTAATTTATTGAAGTCGCTAGAAGCAACCATTTTCGAGATAATCGCATTTCATATGTCCAATGCAACTAATTATGTGGTCCAAAAGCAACGGAAAATCGAGCAACGGTGAATTTCTGACTTAAAATTATTGTAAATCAGCTACATTTGCCACGTGTCAAAGTTAATGTAGATACTTATGGTTGACTATTTTTTTCCAATAAAAACGATTTTTCGTATATTGAATTACTAATTGTATTCTAATCAAAAATTGTATTTAATACTTAGTTTAATTACATTTAAAAGTAACAAAATAGTTAGAAATAAAAATGGTAACGTCGTGATAGCACTTGTTCAAAATGGCCACCATTGACCTTAATACATTTCGCTATACGTTTTACATATGTCAGACTTTAAACAAGAGATCTTCATCATTTCTGAGCAGATTAGGAGAATTTATAATTTTTTGATTTAACTCATTATAACTCGTAATAAACATTGGTTTTCAAATAACCCTAAATGCAGAAATTAATTGAATTAAAATCCGGACTTCGCGCCGGCCAAGGCAAGGGGCCACACGGCCTATCCAACGTTCAGGGAACTGCTTATTTTAGATAATTTCGCACATTTCCGCATTGGAAAATAAATTATGTCGAGGCATTACTAAAAAAATTATAATATCTACGTATTGTAAGTAAAAATTAATAACTTTGACAGATGATACTTTGTGTAACATATTGTTGCCTTAGAAACGTCGTTGTTTTTAATCAAGGCCAGCTGTAATAAATAATGCTAATACGAATACACAATTATTTTAAATATTTTAACATTCTTGCATTAAAAATATCCAATGCGATTATCTTGAAAATGGTTGCTCCTAGCGACTTCAATAAGTTATTCGTTTTAATGTAAAAGAAGTAAGGTAACTTATTTTTTTAATAGTTGGATCGATATAAGAAGTTATGCCAGCTAAAAGGAGTGGGGGCAGCGCCCTCTACTGGTTACACAAAAACTATAAATAATTTTGAATTCCTCACCTCAAAAAACCCCAAAATCCTTAACTTTGTGCTGCTGTGTCGTTTCGTTAAGAAATAATCGCAAAGAAACGAAAACAAAATTAAAACTTTGACACCCTGTATCTTGGTTTTGTTATTAATATTGGGCTAAGGCAAGTTTAAATAAATCCCATTATTTCGCCTTAAGAAGTCTGCTGTTGCTCTGTGTCCCATTACTTTTGGGACACCCAGTATATATAGGCCGAAGGGGTATTTACTATTTACACGTTCAAAACATTTATAAATTAAAAATTTGTATTCTAATTGACTCTATTATCTTAAAAGAAAACACTTCAGGAGAATAAGACATTATACATGATCATAACACCAGACGTATAAATTATCAAACTATACCAGTAAAACGTAATTTCTAAAAAAATCGCTTTTATATGACGGAATAATAAAATATAACGATATTCCAAAAAAATATCAGAAAAATTAAAAAATTGGCAACTTTTCAAAAAACAATTAAAGAGATCAAAAAAATTACCTTGTCGGACTTCCATTGTCTTTATTATGTTACTTAACACAACGTTTCGGTTAGTTAGTATCTCTAACCGTTTTCAAGTGTAAACTAAATTATAATTCTAAGGCTACTGTCTTAAATACTATCTTATACTTTATTATCTGGACAGACAGCAACAAAGAGCTGATACGGTTTTTGGAACATATGAATAGTATAAGACAATCCATTAAATTTACCATGGAAACAGAAAAACATTCTACTCTACCTTTTCTCGATGTTCTCGTCAAACGAAGTGCTGACAACATAAAAACTTCAGTATACAGGAAACCCACTCACACCGGGCAATACCTTAATCACGGATCGAATCATTCAAACTCCATAAAACAGGGCATAATTCAAACTCTTTATCACAGAGCATCTAACGTTTGCAACAATCCGGAAGACCTAAATATTGAAATTTCAAACATCAAAAGAGATTTGAAACAAAATGGTTACCCTGAAACCTTTGTAACTAATACCATCTCAAAACTTAAAAATCGCGAAGTAAAAACTCATACAGAAGCTACAGAGGAGCAATCTTACAATACCTTATGTCAAGGGGATTTCTGAAAAGATTAGAAGAATAACCAAAAACTATAATATCAAAACAGCCTTTAAATCCGGAAATACGCTTAGAAGCTTTCTTACAAAAGTAAAACCCCCCCAGTAATGAACACACAAAATTTTTTATCTATCAAATCCCTTGCGAGTGTGACGAATCGTACATTGGAGAAACAAAAAGACCTCTTCCCGTACGAGTTAAAGAACTTCTGAAACATACTCAAAGAGGTGAAACTTCGAGATCAGGTATAGCAGAACATGTATGGACTAACCAACATAATATACAGTGGTCAGAAGCCAAGGTTTTGGACACGGAACAGCACTGGAAAAACGAAAATTCAAGGAAGCAGCTTTCATGAATAAAAATACACATATATTCAGTAAACCAAGTATAGATATCCCCAATATCTGGAAGCCTTTCTTGTCGAAAACCAACAGCTCAAACTTCACACTCCAACAGGCACGTAGCAGTGGCGGCTCGTGAGTTTCGAGCCAGGGAGGGCGTAGGGCCGCAGGAAGAAAAAACAAAGTGCGTCACGAAAATATTTGCACATTTCCTCATTTTCCAAAAGAAAAACAACACTAACCTAACATAACACTGTCAATTGCCGATGCAGAACAATCATCATGTAAGTAAACAATCAACAATCGCGAAATAGAATGCCAATTGGCTTCACCCACGTTGAGTTCCCAGAACCACTTCTCTTACCTCTCCCAACCGCGGATATTTGCTGCTGCTGCTGCTGCTGCTGCTTGTGCGACAAAAGGACGTTCGCGTAAACGTCCGCTCCATCCAGAAAGTGTTGGTTGGAGTTAGTTTCGTAAGTTAAGCGGTGGAGCTAATATTAAATGGATTTGTTTAGGTGAAACGATTTAATTTATTTAAAATTATTAAAATAAAGCGTAAGCCTTATAGTAGCTAACTAGTACTTATATATTAATGTATGAAATTAAAAAAACACTATTCTTACTGGAATTCTTGGGGGGACGGAGTCCCAGAGTCCTCCCTCACCAGCCGCCACTGGCACGTAGGCGGAGTCACCAAGCTTCATTGCACATGGATAGTATTTAAGACAGTAGCCTTAGAATTATAATTTAGTTTACACTTGAAAACTGTTAGAGATACTAACTAACCGAAACGTTGTGTTAAGTAACAAAATAAAGATAATGAAGGTCCGACAAGGTAATTTTTTTGATATTACTTCATTGTCTACCACCTTCAAACAAACAATTAAAGAGATAGTTACTAAATTAAATTATTTATACTATTTTTTTTAAATTGATTTTATTAATGAATTAAATTGGATTAATTCCCACCTTTTATTATAATTTTTTTTAAGGGTTATTATTTTCTATATTATGTTGTCACAATGAACCGTAAAAGTTAGTTTGGAATAAAGGCATTTAGAAAGTTAAATACATTTATTAAATAATGTGGGGTGAGCAAAGCAAATAATTATACGTAAATGTTTAGAAAGTATTGAGTTATTGCCGTTGTTGTTGCCCAAAGTGACGCCTTTACACAGAAAAAGCGTCAATAATTTATGTTTTATTGCGAAACTAATAATTTTTATTACCCGGCCGAAATGTCCTTATGTTAAATAAAACAAGCGTTAAGAAGGTAACGGTAAAATATCGATATTAAAAAGTTTATTAGTGATGGCAAATAATTCAATTTTTACTTATATAATACCTTAATGGTATTTCCAATGAATTTAACCATTAAAACATTATATTTTATTGGTCATTAGCACGGTATATCAGAGTAACTTGGGGCAGGTATATGCAATGAAGAAAGAGAATCAAATGTACCATGTATATTGTAGATTCCTAAGTATGATAATTGGATTCCGAACGGAACTTAAAAGGTTTCTAAATAACGATAGACGTGTGAACGTAGTAAATTTTCTATGCTTACGTAGTAATACATGTTTCCCAAAGATGCCGCTCTTTTATTGGGTTTCATTTTGGGGTATTCCAACCAACATTATTCTTCTTCGGGAAACAGCTAACCAGACACCAATTTTTTAAGGGTACAATGTGGACTCTACAAAAAAAATGGGGATTATCACTACGCCACATGCGTGAATTCGGAGAATTCACATAACCGGAGAGGTGGAACCAGGCTTCATCCGAAAAAAATGTCAGGTCTAATAAATCATTTATTTCCAATAAATTTTGGGTAAACCATTGAGAGTAATTCCTGCGTCTTTCAAAATCTGCGGCTTGTATTTCTTGGAATACTTGCACTTTATAAGGAAATAAATTTAGCTGCTTCTTAAGAATAGTCCTGCATGTTCCATAAAATCTTCCCACTTCTTGGGACAGGCGTCTTATACAATTTGTTGGCGTATTTTGCATTATTTTACGAACGTTTGCAACAAGTTCTTCTGTTCTTACAGATGGTCTTCCGGCTCCTTTTTTGTGTTGTATAGAAGCTGTTTCCCTAAACACAGCCACGGTTCTTTTCAGGCAATGATAAAAATCCCCAGCAATAAAAGCAACGTTAGAAAAATGTTTGTGAAAATCGTCCAGGCACAAACCCGGATTGTATTGCCACTCGCCATTTACTCTAACCCCGTTTCGAAAATACGCTTCAGCAATGAATGTTTTGTGCTGTTCCGTAAAGTCCATTGTGTGAATTGTTCAAGAAATTGGAAAAATTAGCGATGAATCAGATTACTTGTAACGACTGTCAAAGATGACGGAATAACTGATTGATTGTTAATTTAGGTAGTTACTGACACCCAACAGGCATTAAGCTCTACGGCTAAGCATTACGTCCTTAGATGCAAGGCCCTCTTTGATGCAAATCAGTTTTGCTCGCGCGGTATAATATAACAATATTCTAAAAAATAAAAGAAAAATTAAAAAAATTGGCAACTTTTAAAAAACAATTTAAGAGATACCTATTTACTAAATTAAATTATTTATACTATTTTTTTTAAATTGATTTTATTAATGAATTAAATTAGATTAACTTCCACTTTTTATTGTTATTTTTTTTAATGGTTATTATTTTCTATATTATGTTGTCATCACTTTCCATGTATTGAACCGTAAAAGTTAGTTTGGAATGAAGGCACTTAGAAAGTTAAATACATTTATTAAATAATGTGAGGTGAGCAAAGCAAAGAATTATACGAAAATGTTTAGAAAGTAATGCGTTATTGCAGTTGTTCTTGCCTAAAGTAACACCTTTACACAGGAAAAGAGTCAATAATTTATGTTTTATTGCGAAACTAATAATTTTTATTACCAGGCCGAAATGTCCTTATGTTAAATAAAACAAACGTTAAATAGGTAACGGTAAAATAATGATATTAATGATGGCAAATAATTCAATTTTTACTTATATACCTTAATGGTTTTTACAATGAATTTAACCATTAAAACATTATATTTTATTGGCCATTAGCACGGTATATCAGAGTAACTTGAGGCAGGTATATATGCAATGAAGAATGATGATCAAACGTACCAAGTAGATACCTAAGTATGATAATTGGATTCCGAATGGAACTTGAAAGGTTTCTAAAAAACGATAGACGTGTAGGTAAACGTAGTAAATTTTCTACGCTTACTTAGTAATACGTGTTTCCCAAAGATTCCGCTCTTTCGTATCGGTTAAATAACAGTTTTTTTTTGTTAGCTACCTACATGTTTTATTTAGCAAAAAGCTACAATTAAATTTTTTATTAGTATATATTTTTTTAAAACTGATTTCTATAGATTTATTTTTAAGTTTTGAAACGCAATCTTCTTTGAACCAAAACAGACAGATAAGTTAAACAATTCGCAAACTGTAGGTATCATCAAAATATTAAGTAGTACATATTTTGTTTGTTCATTAGTAATTTTAGAGTTTTAATAATGTTTGGGACTTATTATATTCTATAAACTTTTATAAAAAATAATATCTAGTTTAATGTTTTAGAAACTTTATCCTCATAAAAAGTTTAATTATTTCTTGTTATATGATTATTATGGTCATAAGTATAAGACGAAAACAAAAAATTTCTATATCCGGTACCAAATTATTCTTAAATTCCTAAATTTCTGACATTTAATCAATTAAAATTTTATTAACATAAAACAAACAAATTCAAAGAAGTAGTCCATTCTCGAAGAGACCCGTTTCTATTAACAAATAAAAACTAAAAACTCAAAGTCGTCGTCTTGTCAATGATTGACGAGACGACGGCTTTGAGTTTTTAGTTTTTATTTGTTAATAAAACAAACACGAAATTCATTTCGTTTTTGAAATATGTAATTTTAATTTATTCACTTCAATTTAATAAAATATACCTTAATGAATAATAATAATAATAATAATAAATAATAATAATAAATTTTATTAAACAAATTGAATAAACAATCACCATTACATCAATAAGATTGAAACGTACATGCATTATCTTATAATCACTTTAAGTTAGGTTTGTACCTAGATGCTGTGATGCATCTGTATGTACAGATAAAAGTAAATGTATATAAGAATTTTTTATATAAAAATATCAGTCTAGGCTGCCAGTTGCAAAGTGATATCACAGAGAAAGGACATTTTAGAATTGAGTAATTCAGTTTCTTATAGTGTAGGCTTGACGCTGATGAGACAATTATTATAAGTACAATACTTCTTAATAAGATACTGTAAGCTTCCTCATTAAACAAATTTAAAATAGATACTCCTAAAAATACACAAAAACCGCATATACAAATCGAAACAAAATTCCATTTTCAGCAACCCCATGGCAATTTTACTTATGTTAAATATTGTATAAGGAGTAAAACTATAAGTAAAATCAAAGAAATAAAAAAAATGCCTGTTATTTAAAAGTTTATGATAATAATAAAATAAATCCATACCTACATTATAGTACAGACATAAATAAATTTATTTGTTATTTCTCTCTTTATAATTGAATATTGCCGTATAATTGACAATGTATAACATATTATAATATGAATACTAGATTAGTACCTAACTAAATAATATATTAATGATTGAGGACAAAAGTCAAAGTTTTGTCATCGTTTTCAAAGTATATATATACTCAATTTAATTTGAGAAGGGAGACAGGACTTTGATTTCTATCCTCAATAATTAATAATGTCCCTTTCATACTAATAATAATAATAATAATAATAATAATGGTAATAATAATAATGAGTTCATATACCTTATTTTTATTTGGAGGTGTAGTTTTTATCCAGGTGTAGCGCGCCGTGCCGGTAATACCCATCATACTTAACAATAAATATAATAAATCTGAAAAATAAAAAAATCAACTGGTTTTGCTGGCATACCAACAAAGGTTTTAAAGAATGTGCGCAAGGAGATGGAAGAGCTCCTTTAACATCTAATAAATAAAAAGTACCTTTACCACATTAAAGCTAGCCACTGTAATACCAATCTTTAAAAAGGGCAATGAATGTAACATTGACAACTACAGGCCAATATTCCTGCTCAGAGTATTTTTAAAAATCTTCGAACGTATGCTGTACGACAGACCAATGAATTTTCATGGTTTTTAACGGGGTAAATCCACCGAGAAAGCTGCATTCCAACTTTTTCAATTTATACATCAAAAACTAGAATCATACAAGGTGGTTGTCGGAATGTTCTTTGATTTATCACGGGCCTTTGATGCTTTAAACCTAAAGTTTGTCGAACAGAAACTTTATGCTGTTGGAATAAGGGGAAAGGCACTGTCCTTAATAATATCATTTTAACCGAAAGAAGGCTGTTAGTCAAAATCGGAAATCATACCTCCTCAGAATATGAACTAAACATTGGAGCTGCCCAAGGATCTATCCTCGCTTCTTTCATATACATATTATTTGTAAACGATGTAGCACTACATGGATTTACCATCAAATTTGCCGACGATATATCACGGTTGCCGTATCAGCACTAGATGACCCTGAAGCACACAGGAAAATACAAGTAGGTACCTAAGTAACGGAAAAAATGAACAGATGGTGTTTTTTGAGTCAATTTATACTAAACGAGGACAAACCGTCACATTCATTTCTACAAAACTTCTCCCAAAATGCAATTAAACCAGGCAGCATCCTCTTCCAAATTTCTGGGAACATATATTGATTCCCAACTATCGTGGGAACCTCAATTGGATCATGTATGCTCAAGTCAAAATTGGCACAAGCTTACTACGCTATACTGAAGTTATGATACACAATGCCTGTCCCTGCTCAAATAACATCCTTCTACGCGTTAGCCTGTTCCATCTCAGCTACAATATTTTACTGTGGGGACAAGCAGCAAACATAAACCGAGTATTTCAAGCATATAAACGTTTATTAAGGCTCATCTTTGGATTAAAACCAACACAAACATGCAGAGAAATATACAAAAAAAACCTAAAATCATATGTAAGTATAGGTATACTCGTTTAAGAACAACAACGAATTCCAAGAAAACAGAAACAATCACAACTATCCTACAAGAAAAGCAATTAGCATTATAGTCCCTAGACACACTTCAATACGATATGAAAAAATCTCCTCATTATGCCTGCATCAGGATTTTTAATAAACTACCAGAAGAAATCAAACAATTCAAAACAAGAGCTATATTTGAAAGAAAACTAAAGGACTTTCTTGCTTTTTATACACTAAATGAATGAGCCTAATGAATAAAAATGTAGCAATTGCTTTTCTTATAAAATCGTAAAGTAAATGTGATGAATAAATTAAGGAATCGCTTTTTCTAGTGTAGCGATTGCTTTCAACTTTTTAAGGTAGGTCGCCCCTGCATAATTTACTTGGTAGCAGTAAACTTTAGTTTTCCGCGGCATACACGTGCGTTGCTCTTAATTTGTGTTTTCAATTATAGCTGAATATATGAACGTCCGTAAAAGAAAAATTTACAGTTTACGTAAAAATTGCAGATATTATGATGATTTCAGAAAGTTATATCGATTTGACTGCGAAAATGTTAAGTGGTTGGCAATTTATTTTTTGATACTGGTAAAAGGCGAGGGGGTGCACTGTCGCCTTTAAATAAGATTAAAGTCTTTCTGCGGAAATTGTCGGATCCGGGCTTTCAAAATTCTGTAGGTGCTGAACTCGGTGTTCACCAAGCTATTGTCTGTAAGACATACACTTCTGTAATGGATGCAGTTTTGGAGAAGGCCAATATTTTTATTAAATTTCCTACAAGTGCTGAAGCTGTTGTGGAAGCTAAATGGTTGGGGTCAGAGATATTTATTTATGTTCCTTTAATTTGTGAACGAATATCAGTTGCTTGTCTTTAATTTCTTCATCACTACTATCACTTTCCTCATTTTCACTGAAATCTGCCATATCACAAATATAAGTTTCCTATTTTCCACAAAAACGTAACGGATTACTATTTCACTAAATAAATAGACCAACGTTGTTGTATTTACGTCAACTCTTTTGCACCAAACTGAACATAAAGTCTATAATCTGAACAAGTAGATAAGCCACGTCTGAACTTATGTTGAATAAGCATTTGCTACAGAGGTGTAAGAAAAACAGCAATCGCTTCAAAATTGTATTCATATCCAGATCTAGCGATTGCCTTCACTTATAGCATTTGCTAGTCAAGCAATTGCTTTTACTAAAAAGTAATTGCTTCAAGTAATTGCTTAATTTTTATTCATAAGGCTCAATGCCTAAACGATGTCATATTTGCGTAAAAGGTTTTGACCTTTTAGATTTCTGTTGTACCTACATTAATGTTAGTCGTCTGAAATTTAAGGTAAAATGCCTTTTAAGTTAGTTAATTTTATAGTTTTATATGACAAACCTAAAATCATAATGTATGATCCTTATAGTTGAATAAAATTAATTTGAATTTGAGTGAAGTTACATAATGTTCGATTAAAGTAAAAATTTTTTCTACAAACAGTCTCTTCGTCAGATGGTAAAAAGTAAAACCTAACGTAACTGAAATAAGTGAAGACCTTAGGTATACGTTTGTATTTTATTTCGAAGTATTTTCGTCCACTTACCCGCTGCGCTCAGTTACCACAAATTACTCTAAGCTTTTACTTTACTTACGGCTCATGGTTCATTGGCTACAGACGTTATATTAGACCTGTCCATGTCCAATATACGATATACATCAAAATGGGTTATCTATAGATTTATAACTATTCAATTAAATAACCGTTATTTTTATTGTTAGCAGACCTTTAGCTTTTTAAAACAATGAATCGCCGACGTCGGTTAATTAAACCGGACGGCCATAGGCGACTAGTGAGGTAGGGTTAATAACTTAATATACCAAATAAAATGAAGATAGTTTAAAAAACTAAAAAACACGCTTTAATAACACAGGCCTGCATGAAATTTGTGATGACGTGATTTTTGTTTGTTGAGCTTAGTTTTTATATTATAGAAATACCTAACTAATTAAAATACAATTGGTCTCTATCACCAACAGATTTTTTTTTTGCAAAAAAAAGAAAAAATATAAAAAAAACTTATATTAGGCGTTTTAATACATTTTAAAATGAATGTACTGGCAACAGTGGCAAGGTTAAGGCCACGATAGCGATTTGGCATACCAATGCCGGCATTTCAACTTTATTACACTGGCAGTATTGGCCAAAGTCACAATAATTAAAGTAGTTGCTGGCACATTGTCATTTCGATACGAGCCATATGATGACGAAATCGCGATGCTAGGCCAGCATTGGTCTCATTGTATTGTAACGATAGTCATGGAATGCGATGAGAAAAAGTCATTGGCCAGGTGTCTGTAAAAACGTGCATACATAAATTTTTACACAATCACAATTACTGTTGAAATGACAACATGACAAGTCCACATTTACTTGTGGCACACACTCTTTCTTTAAAATGTATTACAATTTTATAGTTTGTGTATTAACAGCATGACGTCATACAAAACATTTAGTTGCTACCGGCTTGGTAATGGCCCAATTCTTCCAAAACTTCCTTATTGCACGTGATAAATTGCTTAATTCCTATTGGTCGGTCCTATGAAAGAAAGTTCGCAACGTTGCCGTTTAAGCCACTTTTACATAGTTACATTGACAGTTATTGAGTCTATCGATAGCTTTTGTATTCAACTTCTATAGATGGTAAATATATTTTGTAATTAAAAATTATATATTATTGTAATTAATTTACTTTGTTAATGTTTCAAGGTTTGATTATCTATTATTCGATCCCATGCTATTTATATCGCTTTTTTTTTGCGCCTTCGGCGCGATCCCGATGGCCCCCCCCCCCCCGACAAGAAATTCTGGCTACGTGCTTGATCCTAGCCGATCGGTTACCCCCCCCAGACACATGAGCTGGATACGCCGTTGCAAACAACTAAGTAACGCACGCAATATGCGCGGTTTTAAATATTAGCTTTTGTTGTGATTTTTTTCATCCATACCTTGACGGAAATTAGATTAATTTGTAGGGGTGCTTGCGCACCCATAGCACCCATTGTCTAGTGTTATGCAGAAAAATTGCACGAAACTCTTTAAAGTAAATATGTCTTTGCTAACATATTTTTTTTATATTTTGCAGATGATTTGCTCCGCCGTTTCTCATTAACCTTCCCTAACTTCTTTCTACCGTTCAATCATGGTTCGAAAAGTTGGTAAGAATCACTATATTGCTTCCCCTCTCAGTCGACACGACTCCCCGACGCCAGTCCACGTGACCAGGAGTGGGGCGTATTCGGATGGAGAAGATAGTCACCGTGCCTTGTCTGACAGGACTTTATCAGAATATACTTCAGTGGTAAGTTTCTAACTTTTTTTGCATTTATAGTGGCTGGCAGAAAATGAGCGATGCGAATATTTTATAAAATATATTAAACAGCTATTTTGTGGAGAGTTAGGTTTCCTCCAGACTGGTGTATATAATGTTAAAATGTGGCCAAGACGAGCTACTAAAAATGAGAAGTCTGATTTGATGGATCCTTACTTAAATACGGTTGCGGTCGATTAAACCGAAAAATAGGGAGAACGCCAAAGGACTAACCTATTTAAATATATTAAGTAGGTAATTTTCACAAAATATGCCTGTATTTAAAACTTAAAATCGCTTGCCTGGTCATAATAATGTGATTACGAAGAAAAAACTACAAAGCCCGATTTTCAAGAATTCAGTATTTTCATGTTACTAATGTTAGACAAATTTGTTATCCAACAATAATAATAATAATAATAATAATAATAATAATAATAAGAATAATAATAATAATAACAATAATAATAATAATAATAATAATAATAATAATAATAATAATAATAATAATAATAATAATAATAATAATAATAATAATAATATTCATAATAATAATGTCTTTATTTCCACATTGCAAAGATTTAAATGATAACATTTCTTATATTATATTAAGTTTAAGGCAATGTAAAAAAAGGCGAAGTTCAGTAATAGACTGTCCCTTAAGGCTAGCCTATTCTGCTCTACTCAACCTTAGCAGGACTTTAGTAAATGTTTTAATTTATTTGGCGCAACAAGCTCTAAAAATTTTGAAATAAAACTAGTTTTATTATAGGTAAACACACAACAAACATAAATTCTATTATTATATTTAGGAGGTTCCTAATAGTGTTAGTCTGTTTATTGAAAAAGTATTCAAATATATAGCGATACAATTTTTTAGGCTCCATTGATTTGGAGATATTTGGAAGGGGATTATACATATTTGCTATGCTATACGTAAAGCTTCTTTCAAAATACGTGGCTCCATGAAAAGGTGGTGTTATGAGACGTTCAAAACGAACGTTAATATTATGTACACTGGAACGAAATATAATTTTTTTATACAAATAGGCGGGAGTTTTAGAAGCAATAATTCTGTGATAGAAACAAACTCAGTGAACCTTCCTCCTGCTCTCCATCTTCAACCACTTTGCCTCATTTAATTTATAAGAGATTCTTTCAAATTTACGAATTCCATATATACCTAAGTCAAAGACAAGAATTTTGTACTTTTTGTATTCGAGTTAAACAATTACCATAAACTACATCTGCATGGTTGAAGATTGAGAGCACAAGAGAGTCATACATCATCTTTTTGAGTCCCACCGACAAATCATGTCGACTGGAGTAAAATAATTTCAGTCTGACATAAGCACGTTGTATACAGTTTGAAACATGTTTGTCAAAATTTAAAAAACTGTCGAATACGAGCCCAAGGTTGCGCACATTGTCTTTAATTTCCAGCTCAGTAGACTCAATTTTTATATTAATCTAGGTTTTTATGTTACTAACGTCATTCTTTGGACCGAATAGCATCAGACAACATTTTTTAGGATTCAGGAACAAAGAATGCTTTAAGGCAAGAGATCTAAGACCTTCTAGGTCGTTATTTAATTTTAATATGAAGAATTTAATTTTAAGATTTAAAAGGGTTACTCCTTGGGCTCTTACCCTCTCTCCTATACCTAACCTCATTTGTTACATTTGTTACTGTTATGTTTTGATTTAACTAAACTTTTTTTTTTTTTATAACTGACCCCTAAACAGTAATGCGTTTATTGGTACCAGGGCCTTAGATTTACATCTAACTATTTTAGGTTTAAGTCTTTGATTGGTAGGTACTTTCTCAATAAAATATATCCTTCTATACCGGTTCTCTTCTGTTTGCGAGTTCACGTAGCACCAAACCAGACCGACATGAACGAAAGAACATGACTGCAATTCCCTGCTGTGTAATTATCTTCTGATTAATGTTGACATCTGAATTTATATCTAAAGTCATTACGTTCTCGTTATAGATTTAAGGTATTGGTATAATCTTTTTGTCTCGGATTAGTTGGATTTATTACGCTCGGTTGATATAAAATTATGTAGTACTAGTATTATTATCAGGAGTCATCATCTGTACCCACTTACCTACATTAAGTCTAATGGTCTTTTCACATAAAAAATGTTTTAAAGATCGATGTAATTATTAGATATTTCGTGATATTAAATTATAATATATTTAATTGTTTAAGCCTGTTTTTCGGATCTGGGATGGGGTTCCCAACTTTGTTAAATGAATGGTCATATTTCGGCTCATTGGACTGTTTGTTTATTGTTCAAATAAACTTAAACGTTTTTGGGTACCTTTGTTTCCATTAGTTGTTTATTGTGGTATAACTTATACCTTTATGAATATTGGTTTACTAATACAAATCTAGCACCGACGATGGTGTGGACTACTCCAAACAGTGGCGCAACCAGGGGGGGGGCTGCCGGGCTGCAGCCCCCCCCCCCCGAGCTTAGAAACTTAGCCTATTCGTTTAATTGCAAACCAATTTTTCATGTCACGCGAACTATTTTCGCATGTTTTTTGCCATCTCAATGTTTTATGGATTTGTAATTTTTCACATAAATTTTGAGGTGAAAAAAGTGTTAATACAAAATTTGTAGATCTTTTTACTACCTACAACTTTGCCATATAACGTTTTTCCATAGGACTTGTAGTTTTCCCGGAAATAGAGATAAATCGTTTTCTAGCCTTAAAAACTCACCCCCTTCCACTTCCCGACCTCGGATCGCCCGTAAATTATTTTTCCTTTCATTTTTGTTATATTCTCTTTCTTTTCCAATGGGTTTTATTCTACTATTTTTTTTTTGTTTAAAAAATTATCGACCCTGGTCTACCTATTTATGCGAACCACGATATTGATATTGATATAGATAAAGTTTTAATGCCAAATGTCAAGACTTGTCATTGTCTAGTTACTTTAGATTTCACCAACTTACTAAATTTCTTATACAGCTGAGATTGGTCAGTGTTTTTTCTTTTTCCTTTCTAGAATTGTTCGGCCAACTCTTTTTATTTCTATCTCTTTTTAATCGTATAAAATAATACAAGATAGACATGCTTTGTGTGCAGTACAATTATACTAATTAAATTATATTACCGTGGAAGAAATTCTTGACGAAATGGCAAAAACAAAACGAAGAATTTTACTTTAATATTAGTATTATTGTGATTACTTTCAACTTATTGTATAAGGTTTTTGTTTTGTTTTAGTATAAGTATGCTTAATATATGCGTTACTTATTTTTACTACATTTTTACTAATTAAAATAAAATCTCTAAATTTTTTTTTCATAAATATTTCGTTAGGGCCAGCGGCGTATTATTGCAAAAGTTTTAGTGGGCTGTCGCTCTCGTCAATTATACGTATTTTACCCAAAAAAGGGCGTGGCACCCAAAAAATTTTTCGCCAAGAGCGCCTTCAGCGCAAGAAGTTAAAGCCCCCCCCCCCCGAACAAAATTTCTGGTTGCGCCACTGACTCCAAAACGTTGATTTGGTCAATAAAAAACAGCCGAAATCCGGCGTTTAATATACCATTCAGTGGAGGAAACCTTAACAAATATTGCCAACGTTGGCACCTCTAGACGACAATATTGTTTGTCTTGTTTGTTTGAGGGTGGTAGACAAAGAAGTAATATCAAAAAAATTACCTTGTCGGACTTCCATTGTCTTTATTTACCTTAATCACGGATAGAATCATTCAAACTCCATAAAACAGGGCATATTTCAAACTCTTTATCACAGAGAAATGAAAAGAGAAATTTCAAATATCAAAAAAGATGGTTACACTGAAACCTTTGTAACTAATACCATCTCAAAACTTAAAAATCGCGAAGTAAAAACTAATACAGAAACGAAAGTGGAGCAAGCATTTTTTACAATACCTTATTTCAAGTGGATTTCTGAAAATATTAGAAGGAAGGAAACTACACAGGAATAATAAATCGGCGCTTGTCTGTGCACCAGACAGGACCTTAAGGTTCGACCTTTCGTTCGAACTGTCTCGATATTTTTCTAGTATATATATATATCAAATCACACCAGGAATGTGCACTGACCTGATGTCACATCGAACAATGTTAGCAGTCGGCAAATTCTGGTATTTTACAGTAGGTACCAGTTTTTAATATTATATAGATTTGCTTCATTTACAATACCAATATCTCACTGGCTTTTCCAGTTTAATCGACCATAATAAAGTAATAGCCGCATGATAAAATAAATTAGCATAATATGATCCCGTGAACATATTACCAACCATGTAATGTAATTAAAATTACAAACAAGGAAAAACTTTATAGATAATTCTTCGTCAGAAATATAATCAAACCGTTACAATCATGGCTTTTTCAGGTTATTTCTTCTTGTCATGATTGGTTAATTTTGTGGGAAAATGTGTTTCTTAATTAATCTTCTTGGTGTGGTTTGTTATTACAAAATTGCCTAAGAAAATAAATAGAGTATCTATACGTTATTATACAGTGTGACCAGTAAAGTCTGCATCATATGGGATTTTTTTTCATTAATAGCTTTATTCAAAATTTGACTTTGGCATCAAGTTCTGCTTCAATTGAGATGGAAATTAAGCAAAAAAATAGTAGTCACGTGATTCGCATTATCTGCATGTAAAATTTTAATGTTTTCCAAAAAATAATTCAAAAGTTGGGTTACTTCTGAAAATATGGAAAAAAGTTTTTTTAAATGCAGTTTTTAGCCAACATGCAATATTTTAACTGCATAAGATAATTTTGATTTTTTACCCATATTTTGTAAATTGCACCACTTTTGCAAAATAAGACTCAACGCAGTTTTGACAATGCTTTATTTCAGATACATTTTCTTTAAAGTAGCGCCTTATTAAATGTGTGTTTTTCTACAAAATCAAAATTGGACTATTAAAATTTGGTCACATGTGATGCAAAGTTTATTTGTTTTTGACCCTGTATAAGGTAACTTCATAAAATAAGTATTTTTGAAAACGTAGTTTGTGTCTGAAAGTAAAAAAATAAAGCTATTTTAAATTAAATCGTTGAAAATAAATAATCTTAATGTTAAGTTAAACTAAATTTTATTTTCCACTTAATGAACACACTTTACTGATGACACTGTGTTCTTTTTTGTCTTAATATTAAGTTGTATTACTTTTAGACACAAACTACGTTTTCAAAAATACTTATTTTATATAGTTACCTTATATTAGTGTCAAAACCAAATAAACTTTGCATCACATGCGACCAAATTTTATAGCCCAATTTTGATTTTGTAGAAAACACATATTAATATGGCGCTACTTTAAAGAAAATGTATCTGAAATAAAGCATTGTCAAAACTAAGAAGTTTTATGCAGGTTGCGTTGAGTGTTATTTTGCAAAAGTGGTGCAATGTACAAAATATGGGTACAAAATCAAAATTATCTTATGCAGCTTTTTCCAATAACTTTACTCGATATTTTCAAAAATAATCCCGTTTTTGAATTATTTTTTGGAAAAAATTAAAATTTGATAGATAATGCAAATCACGTGACTACTATTTTTTGCTTAATTTACATCTCAATTGAAGCAGAACTTCGTGCCAAAGTCAAATTTAGAATAAAGTTATTAATAAATAACAATCCCATATGATGCGGACTTTACTGGTCACACTGTATGCATCTTCTAGCGTATAGCTATGCCCGTTAAAAAATTAACTGTGATTATGAATGATTCTATTAGGTAGATATAGTTGAACATGTTTCACGGATTTATGGATAACTGTAACATAACAACTAACATCATAGAAAGAAAAATACCTTAACACCCATACAAACGATTGTCAAAACGTTGCAAAATTCTCGAATTACAATATTTAAAAACAAAATTTTTTCAAGAAGTACAGTCCTTTTAATGCCGAACAGCAATAGACATTTACCTTTAGATACGTACAGCTTATCTCCTGCGCAAACAAAAGTTAATTTTTATGGTTGAAAAAATACGTCTGAGCGCACGGCTAGCCGGTCAGATGCCTTCCCACCTAGCAGAATTGCGCATGCGCATAAACCTGCCTGTTCTTCTTTAGCGACATGCTCAAAATACATTCCAGAACCGGCTTTGCTCTATTTTCGTTGTTGTGTTTTAAGTTTCCTCTGTGGATTCCTTGTTGTTTTCTTTGCTATTGTAGATTGTGGGTGTTTAATATTTACGGATTTCTAGTTTTTTTGTAGTTTAGTAAATTGTGTTTGTGCCTTTAGTGACTCGGATACAATGACTATATAGTAAAGATTATTTTATGATTTTATTCCATGCAAATAGGGGTAAAATACCGGGTATTTCGTATTTTCAGTAAATACCTATGGAGTAGAGATGGATCTTGATATACAGGGTATTCTCAAAGTTGAATCATTTATTTTACCAGGTTGTAGAACTCGTAAAAATAAGTAATTGTACCAAAAATCATTTATATAAAAGTTGCAGAATAAAGAAGTCATTAACAATTGAAAAAATGTAAAATTTAATAACTTAAGACCTACTCTTTGGTATTCTCGACCACTAAAACCCGTAAAATGAATGAATGATAAGTAATTTGTATCCTACAAAAAAATAAGCCATACCCAGTATCGCCAGTAAACAAAACATTGATAACGCAGTGGTCGAGAATATCAAAAAATCAGGTCTTACAGTTTTTAAATTTTACATTTTTTCAATTGTTAATAACTTCTTTATTCTGCAACTTTTATATAAATGATTTTTGGTACAATTACTTATATTTACGAGTTCTACAACCTGGTAAAATAAATGACTCAACTTTGAGAATACCAACTTTATTTTGTTATGATCAATTTAAACCCATCAAACTAGGCCTAGGCTACACAAGCAAGGTATGAGAATAAGGAGAAACACATACTAAGACAAATGCATGTTTTGGTATATTTTATTTGCAACCCTGCAATCCAATTAGGTACGCCTATTTTTCGGACAACATAATATTGTCACGGGGGTAGTTTTTTGCGTTTCCCAGCGGACGACGCCTGGGTTCTCCCCGCACTATGACGCCAATGGCTAGGCGAGAGTGGGGAACCCAGTACGTCGGTCCGCTGTGGAGCGGCATCGCGGTTGACCATCATCACGATTCTCGCAGCCAAGTAGACACGTCGCCCAGCATGAAGATCCGGGCAAAGAGATCGCGTTGACACTTTTCCGCCCCATAGAAGTAGAAGCAAGTAATCAAAAGGTAAGACTGGGTATTTGAATGTTTGTTTATTGTAATTGCTGTATTGTTGTTAATAAATAAGTTAATTAAGCATGATGTACTGCCTTTTAATCAAGGACTCGGTGCCCTCGTGACAATTTGGTGGAGGCTCCTAGCTTGATTATGAGGTCGGTCTTTTTCTTTGAACAGTGCTAATTTAAAAGTTTTTAATTGTGCTATGCCAAGTTTCATTATTTTCTCGGCAAAATTTTTAAATTTATTGGGGAATAAAAGTGTAAAAATTGATCGTTTTATATTGGTATGCAGAAAGATAAGAGTTCAAGGTGACACAAAAAAGTGTTTTTCAGATTTTTTATTTTAAGCTGATCGTTCGCATTGATTTTTTTTTTACGAATTCCTGTGTGAAGCAAACTGTTCTCTGATATTTTTGCGGAAAATTATTGATTTTATTTTGCATTTTTGCTGAAGTTATTAGTGTTTTATGATGAATATGGTTGCTAGTACGAGTTGTTCTTTCCGATTTGATTTAATTTTGAAAAATAATTATTAATATGGAACTGTAAATGAATTTTAAGCAGGATTTTTATGAAATTTTATTGATTATTTGAATATTTAGTTTTGGAAATTGAAGTTTTTTTTAAAAGATATGGTTTTCGGTGTGCAACGCTTGCTAGTAACTGCATATTTTTGGTATAATTAAAGCCGTACCTTCTATTTTTTTGGGTTGTACTGGTAATTTTGCTTTTTAAATTTACATAAACGAAATTTTTGGTGAAAAATTACTACAAAATTTTTGGTGAAAAATTACTACAAAATTTTCCTGGTTTGGTTTGAGTCAATTTTATATTTTTTTTTATCGTAATTATTTTTTTTTATTAAGATACGCGTAGTCATAATGTGCATTTTTCTCGTTAAATGGACAAATTAATGGTTTTAAGAAGTCACGCGAAAAAGACAGACAATCAAAAAGAGATAGCAATTCAGGTGCAGCCTGCTTCTAGTCAAAACCGTGCCTTTTCAACACCAAATAAAACCAACGCTAGGCGATCTTTAGTCTTTAACGAATCATTCGAACTTTTGGAATCCACAATCAAACCGAATAGTAGTAACAATAGTTCTGCAGACAGCGCAGCTTCACAGAACGAGAAAATTTTGAAAAATTCACCTGATAAAACCGGCGCCTCCACCAAATTGTCACGAGGGCACCGAGTCCTTGATTAAAAGGCAGTACATCATGCTTAATTAACTTATTTATTAACAACAATACAGCAATTACAATAAACAAACATTCAAATACCCAGTCTTACCTTTTGATTACTTGCTTCTACTTCTATGGGGCGGAAAAGTGTCAACGCGATCTCTTTGCCCGGATCTTGATGCTGGGCGACGTGTCTACTTGGCTGCGAGAATCGTGATGATGGTCAACCGCGATGCCGCTCCACAGCGGACCGACGTACTGGGTTCCCCACTCTCGCCTAGCCATTGGCGTCATAGTGCGGGGAGAACCCAGGCGTCGTCCGCTGGGAAACGCAAAAAACTACCCCCGTGACAATATTATGTGCTTCATGCTTCAAAAAGTTTAAAAAATAGACACTTTTCTCTATACTTATACTATTTAAAAGAAAAAAGTAAATACCTAGGTATGTTTATAATAATCCAAGGGTGAAAGTATTTCACGGGTCAAGTTCTCGGGTAAAAATTTTTTTAAATTCTTGAACAAGAAATTGTACTTGAAAATGTTTAACACATACCCAAGTTTTTGCCAAATTGAAAAAGTCAATACAAGTTATATACCAACTAATATTTGACTTGAGGTTAGGTACGCGAAGATTGTTTGCTGGTTTTGTTCGTTTTTTATATTCGATTTTATAAGGATAGTTTAATTGATTTGTTCTCTTTCTTTTTAAACTAAAAACACGACGAAGAATCATTTTTAAACAAATTTTAGAAATAAACAATTTTCTATCCACAAAATCTGAGAGGTTTGCAACGACTAAAAATGCCAGAAATTCCTACCTTTTCTCTAAACTTGATCAAAAATTGCTGTTAGGAGATTTTGACTGTCGTTCCCAACATTGGTTGTAGTGGACTGTATATTATTTGTAGTAAAAGGCATTAGTTCAACTTAAAGTTTTATTGTAAGTCATACTTCAAGTTTTTCCTTACCACAGTTTACAAACTGATTTAATCATACATATTATAATACTGTTAAATGAAATCGTGGGTGTTACAACCCTTGGTCACTTTAGAATAAAATCGGAACACTGCCTTGGCAATCAATAAAAAAGTCCTTTGAGATATTATAATATTATATAACACGTGTAGTGGCCCGCGCGACTAATATTTATAGTAATAAATAACCGCGCACCAAATTTACACATAAAAAAGTTAGCAACAGAGAATTTTCCGAACTGATCGCAATATTATGGTCGTGAGCTCATTTTTTGAGCGAGTTTTTTAGACTGAAGGGAGAAGCAACGGAGCGGGACAGCATCGCTCGACCTTTCTCGTCGGGTTTTATCGGAGGGGTAATAAGGGGTAGCGCGATGACGCAAAAGGGAACCAATAGCGGTCAATAGAGAATGACGTGGCGTCCAGACATTGGTAATCAATACGGCTTAGAAACCGGAGAGCGCAGAGAAAAAGAGGGATGTAGCGGTTTACATCAAAGGACGCATTTTTGTTCGTCGAGTTTAAAAATAGAATAATTTTATGTTATTTGTTAGCAAGAGTGAGTTTTATTTCAATATTTTAGAATGGAAAGTTTTATTTTATTTAAGGAATTTTAATAGCATTATAATTTAAAAAATACGGGTTAAGGTTTGAGGTGTTCTCAAACATACTGCCCCCCGGTTGAATTGTAGTACAATTCGAGGGTTGAAAGAAATATTACCAAACTAGGGGCAAAACTCTGGAAGCGGACATACTTTTGTTACAGCCCTGGTAAAATGTCCTTCACTAGTCTTTAATTTTACTACTCGAATTTTATTATCTTTTCCGGGTATAAGTTCTACTATTCTGGCTAATTGCCATTTTAGGGGGGGTAAATTGTCATCCTTAAGTAAGACTAAGTCATTTATTGAAAGGTTCTTAACAGGGGTGATCCATTTCGGTCTATTCTGGAGATGATTTAGGTATTCAACAGACCATTTTTTCCAGAAATTCTGCTGTACTTGCGTACATTTTTGCCATAGAGACAACCTGTTTTCTGGGACGTCAGTCATGTCTTTGTCAGGGAGAGAAGTCAGACTACTACCAATTAAAAAATGTCCTGGTGTGAGAAAGGTCAAATCGCAAGGGTCATTGGACATTGGACACAATGGACGCGAGTTAAGAACGGCTTCTATCTGAGCTAATATGGTACTAAGTTCTTCGAATGTGAAATGAGAGTTTCCCATTATTCGATACAAGTGATACTTTGCGCTTTTGATCGCAGCTTCCCATATGCCACCCCAGTGTGGGCTACGTGGTGGTATGAATTTCCACTGGGTTTCATGAGAACTTAAAAATTTTTGAATAAAATCAGAATTATTTTTATCACGAAAAAAATCAAAGACTTCTTTCAATTGATTTTTTGATCCTAAAAAATTGGTTGCGTTGTCGCTATATATTATATGTGGGTTGCCCCTACGGGCTATAAATCGTTTAAGAGTCAACAAAAAAGCCTCGGTTGATAGACTAGTAACCAGCTCAATATGAACTGCTTTTGTAACCATGCATACAAAAAGAGCTATATAACCTTTAATTAGTGGAGCTCGACGTAGTTTAGAGGTCTTGATTAATAATGGTCCACCGAAGTCCACTCCTACATTTAAAAAGGGTCTACCTAATGTTACTCTATCCTTCGGGAGATCTGCCATTATTTGATGAGTGGGCCTTGCCCTAAATCTGTAGCAAATAATACAGCCCCTAATAATACGTTTGGTTTCTCTTAATCCATCTAGAGGCCAAAACCTTAGTCTAAAATTAGATAGAACGGTTTGTGCGCCTGCGTGATAGAGTCGAAGATGTTCAAGTTTTAACAAAAGTGTAACTACATAGTTTTTTGAGGGAAGTAAGATGGGGTGTTTCTGATTGTATGAAATATCCGCGTTTGATAGTCGACCACCTACTCGTAAAACACCAAATTCATCTAAAAAGGGGTTAAGTGAGAGTATGGCTTTATTGGAGATTATTTTATTGGTCTGAATATCGGAAATTTCATTAACAAAGAACTTAGCTTGTATAATTTTTATGATTACACTTTCACACTTTCAGAATACAGTAGTTCCTCAATTGTCAGGGGTCCTATTTTTTTTGCAAGATTCGATCTTTTAGAATTGAAGGCGAATCTAAGACAATGAGCTAAAATTCGTTTAAGGCGAATATATGACGAAAATTTAGAAAGTATTTCATCATAAAAATCAGATTTAATTTGAACAGTCAGAACTGTTTTTCTTTCCTCGGGTAGACTTTCAATTTTGATAGTTGAGTCATAAGAATTTAAGTCTAAACCATGGATACTTAGGAATTCGGGACCATGCCACCAGAGAGAGCAGTTAATCAGGTCTTGAGGTAGAGCGCCTCGAGAAAGAATGTCAGCAGGGTTTTTGGCTGATTTTATATATCGCCATTTACACTGGGGAGTTAAATGTTGTATTTCTGAGACTCTATTTGATACAAACATTGACCACCGTGAAGGGTGCGATTTTAACCAGGCTAACACAATTTGTGAATCTGACCACAAATTTACACTGTCAAAGTTAATCTTATTTTTAAAAACTGTTATGATTTTGTGAGTTAATTGTGCCAATAACGTTGCTCCACAGAGTTCAAGACGCGGTAACGTAACAGTTTTGATGGGAGAGACTCTACTTTTAGAAGTTACGAGATTACAAGTGATTGTTTTATTTGGATAAATTACACGAAAATAGAGACATGCGCCATAAGCCTTTAAGCTAGCATCACAAAATCCGTGTATTTCAAATTTTAAATAGGAATGGTTGTCAACTAAACATCGGGGAATTTTTAAGTTTGAGAGGGCTGAAATATTTTTTATAAAGTTATTCCATTCTGTCAATAGATCGGGTTCAAGAAAATCGTCCCAATTTATTTTTGAAAGCCATATTTTTTGCATTATTCCTTTTGCCGTAACTAGAACTGGCCCGACTAAACCGAGGGGATCGAACATTTGCGCGATTACAGAAAGAACCTCTCTTTTTGTTGCGCATGTTGTGTGCTGTGGGTTTTTTGGTAATGAAATCGAAAATTCATCAGACTCAGAATTCCAGGAGATTCCTAACACTTTATTTGGAGAATTCTCGAACGTAATATCATATTTAATTTGTTGTTGGTCTTTAGAAATATTTTGTAGAAACTGACTTGAGTTAGAATGCCATTTATGTAGGTGAAATCCTGCTGACTTAAAGAGATCAACAAGTTGAGTATAAATGTCAAATAATTTCTCGTAAGAATCGCACCCTGCGAGGATGTCGTCAACGTAGCACTGCTCTAATATAGCTTGAGACGCTATAGGATAATTATGCTGACTGTTATTTGCCAATTCAACTAGACATCGAGTACTTAAATAAGGTGCACTGTTTGTGCCGTATGTAACTGTCTGTAGTTCGACACATTTTAGAGGTTCATTTGAATCTTCACGCCATAATATATTTTGAAGAAATTTTTGAGTGGGATTTATTTTTATTT
The DNA here is from genome assembly GCA_963969555.1 of Polydrusus pterygomalis. Classification (NCBI taxonomy): domain Eukaryota; kingdom Metazoa; phylum Arthropoda; class Insecta; order Coleoptera; family Curculionidae; genus Polydrusus; species Polydrusus pterygomalis. The sequence goes on along the minus strand of OZ018380.1, from coordinate 74,317,604 downwards.
GACGAAACATCTTTTCTATATCTGTGATTAGAACAAATTTGTGAAGGCGAAACCTACAAAGTATATCGAATAGCTCTGGCTGAACGGTAAAGCCTTTTAACATTACATCGTTAAGCGAGTATCCTGAGGAGGATTTCATAGAAGCGTCAAAAACAACGCGTAACTTTGTAGTTTCACTGTCCTCGCGTAGGACACAGTGATGAGGTAGAAAGTATTTATGTTCATCTATTTCATTTCGTAAAGTCAATGGTATGTATCGAGCATGTCCAAGTGCAACATATTCATTAATAAATTTTGAATATTGCATTTTTAGATTCGCGTTATTATTTAACCTTTTTTCTAAGTTTAGAAATCTTTTGTGCGCCATATTAAAGGAATTACCTAATTTCAAATGTTCATTAGCAGATTTGATAGGCAAGTTTACCTGAAATGACCCATCAGTTAAATTTATAGTAGTGTCCTTGAAAATGCTTTCGCATAATTCATCATCTGCAGACAAATTTTGTTTGTTGGAGACTTCCTCTAAAGTCCAAAATCGTTCAATTAAGTTCTCAATATTGTCAGAACTGCTATTGGTCTGTACAAAAAGAGAGACATTTTCTGTATTAATTTTAGTTAAAGCTTCTGAGGTAATTATGTGGTTACTGAATGTTAAATGTTTTAATGGAATATTTCCTGCAACAATCCAACCTAGGTATGTATTCTGTAGAATTGGATAGTTATTTCCTAGCTTTATTATTCCTGGGGCGATTAGGTCATAATAGACGTCAGCCCCTAATAAGATATCAATTTCAGAGGGGGTACAAAACGTGGGGTCTGCTAGTTCTAAATTTTTTGGCAAACCCAGCGAGTCAATATTTATAGGAATTTGCGGTAACTGTGAGGTAATTTTTTGCAACACAGCGCCAGAGACATGAAAAGATTTATCCTTGTGAACCTTTGAATTTATACTAATATTTGCCATTTTGGTTGACATAGTACTACTAGCTGAAATACCGGAGATTTGTATAGTACGATCGTAAGTATGTATTTGAAGTGTTTTAACCAACCGCTCTGTGATAAATGACGTTTGACTGCCGCTGTCAAGTAACGCCTTTGCCATTATCGTGGTGTTATTACCAGTTGTCACAGCTATAGTGGCTGTAGCTAAAAGGACTTCGTGCTTTGCCGAAAAGGCCGAAAGTGTAGCGCTCGTAACAGATCGCGGATCATTATGTTGGACAACATTCTCAACCTGGGCCGGTGTGACGTTTGTCAGATTATTATTTTGGGAGCATGTGGGGGTTTGAGTATTGTTTTGGACATGATTTAAAAAATTCTTGTGTTGAGTCACATTTTCATGATGTAAGATTGTGTGGTGTTTTTTGTGGCACACAAAACATGTACGGGTGGAGGGGCAATTTTCAAGTAGGTGTCGAGAACCTAAACAGTTAGCACATAATTTTTTATTTTTTACAAATACTAGTTTATCATCAAGGCTGAGGTCTTTAAATGTATAACAGTTATAAATTCTGTGATTGGTCCGTTGACAGAAAATGCATTCTGCAGCGTCCGGTGGGTTTTCTCGAGGGGGGAGACCAGGCTGTGTATTTGTGTGAAACGATCTCTGGTTGTATCGTGGGTTGTATGTTTTTTGTTGGGGTTTTAGTTCTGAAGAGTCTAAATTTTCAAAAACTAGACATCTTTGTTCAAGAAATTCAAACAAATTTTTTAATGTTGGTAGTGTGGTATGTCGAAGTTTTTCTTGCTCAAAAGCCTTGCGGGTATTGTAATCAAATTTTTGGGAAAATAGGTAAATTAAAATCAAGTCCCATTGTTCAACTGGAATTTGCAAGTTCTTTAATGACTCTACATTTTGCTTAGCTTGGGTTAAAAAGTCACGAAAGGTTTTAGCACTGGTTTTGACTAATGAAGGATACTCTACCAGCTGTTTTATATGGGAATTAATTATTAATAACTTGTTTTGATATCTATTTTTTAGTGTATCTATGGCTATTTGAAAATTATCCGTGGTCAATGTTAAATTATTTATTAACTGGAGAGGTTCATTTATTAGAAAAGATTTTAAATAAATAAATTTTTGAATATTTGTCAAGGCCGAGTTGTTAGTTATCAGCGTGGTGAATAGTTCGAAAAATGCTGTCCATTCCGAGATATTTCCAGAAAATGATGGGATATTTAATTCGGGCAGTTTTACTCCAAGTGGAATTTGAGGCGCGGGATTATTTATCACTATTGGTTGCAAATTATTTTGTAAACTTAAGTTGGGTTGCAACGTTTCGATTTTATCCTGAAGTTGTACCAAAAGGTTATAAAATCTACCCTCTACACTATCTCTATCTTTCGTTTCAGATCCATCATCATCGTCGCTTGCTTCTATAAGATCTTGTATCTCAGTATATTTTGTGAATGACGTACATAATTCTTGTTCACGAACTTGAAAATGTCGAATATTTGTCTCCGTGTCTTTATTAGAATCAAACCAATTAGTCAAACGCGTGATGCTGGATTTGCAACGTCCTCTTTGAACTTTTAACGTTTCCATGGTATAATAAGTTATAAAATTTTAAAAATACTTTGAGAGAAAATAGCAATAAATTCGTACACTACGCCTATGGTATTATTTTAAAGAAAAACCTAGTAAAAAACATTGCTTAAGCGCAACATAATATGTAATAGATAGCTACTCGTGTGTTTACCTAGATAACCGAGGATAAAACTTGAAAAAGGTATTTCTAAGAAACTTTATGTCTGTTCTAGAAAGGTAAAAAAAATCTATTATACCTATGTACTTAGCTATATTAAATATATGGAATGTTCTGACCTTATGATCCCAAAGTTGAAGTTCTTAAATTATTACACTATAAGTTTATAAAGCACAATACTTATTTTTCACAGTTTCACAGGTTTTAATCCATAGGTAGGAATTTCTTTCGTACAGGAACTGAAAGTCTCTTTCTTGGGTTGCAGGAACTTTAGTGTCTTTCTTCGCTATAAACGGGAATTAAAAGTCTTTACACGTAACGGTTTATTGGTACCTACCGTCTTTTTCTAGAGCTGGGTGATTATTTTTTGTGGTTTTATTTAGCTTTGTCCGGAGTAAAATTTTTAAGTATCTACGTAGGCTAGATAGGTACTCGGTGAAATGTTTTTGCTTGCTATTTTTTAAGGTCCTTGTTGCCAATAGCAAGGCTAGGTAGGTATGTTGTTATTTATTTTTTTTTCTTTCGCTGTTCAAAACATACGTGTCGAAGGATCATCAAATGTTAGGAGATTTTGACTGTCGTTCCCAACATTGGTTGTAGTGGACTGTATATTATTTGTAGTAAAAGGCATTAGTTCAACTTAAAGTTTTATTGTAAGTCATACTTCAAGTATTTCCTTACCACAGTTTACAAACTGATTTAATCATACATATTATAATACTGTTAAATGAAATCGTGGGTGTTACAACCCTTGGTCACTTTAGAATAAAATCGGAACACTGCCTTGGCAATCAATAAAAAAGTCCTTTGAGATATTATAATATTATATAACACGTGTAGTGGCCCGCGCGACTAATATTTATAGTAATAAATAACCGCGCACCAAATTTACACATAAAAAAGTTAGCAACAGAGAATTTTCCGAACTGATCGCAATATTATGGTCGTGAGCTCATTTTTTGAGCGAGTTTTTTAGACTGAAGGGAGAAGCAACGGAGCGGGACAGCATCGCTCGACCTTTCTCGTCGGGTTTCATCGGAGGGGTAATAAGGGGTAGCGCGATGACGCAAAAGGGAACCAATAGCGGTCAATAGAGAATGACGTGGCGTCCAGACATTGGTAATCAATACGGCTTAGAAACCGGAGAGCGCAGAGAAAAAGAGGGATGTAGCGGTTTACATCAAAGGACGCATTTTTGTTCGTCGAGTTTAAAAATAGAATAATTTTATGTTATTTGTTATCAAGAGTGAGTTTTATTTCAATATTTTAGAATGGAAAGTTTTATTTTATTTAAGGAATTTTAATAGCATTATAATTTAAAAAATACGGGTTAAGGTTTGAGGTGTTCTCAAACAATTGCGAAGAAATTCCAATTTTTTGACAAGAATTTGTGGCAAATTTTAGCTGTTTACACGTAAAAATAAATCAAAGGTCAACTTTTACAATTTCTTTGAGCAAAAACTTTTTGCAAAAACTATTTGCCCACATGTCAAATCGTGTGTAGCTTTGTTTACATGCGCGAGGCCATAGATTTGCCACTTTCGTGATTATTGTTTGCTTATCTGAAGGTAAATATCTATGCGATCAGCCGAATGTTACTTTATTATCTCAATCGATCTATCAAACTATTTAAAACTATTTCTTTTGTGTTTAATTTCTTTATACTGGAAGGATTTACGTCTCTCCATTTCCTGTTATTTTCAACCTTTTTGCGCTGTAACCAAGTAACCTTAATATTTTCTGTAACAATTTTGACGTTTGCTTAAGATTGCCTTCACAAATTGACGATATACCCAATATACCGTGCGAGCAAAAATTATTTGCATCAAAGAGGGCTTGGATTAAAAAACGTATGGCTTGGTTTAGATAACAATGATACGGGGACGATATATCTAACCAAATCTAGGTTAAAATTTTGTCAAATTCATATTATGACATGATATGCAAACTAATGAGTAATAAAATAAGTAGACAAATATAAATTTATTTTTATTTATATTTTAAATTAACAAAGTAAGAATATACAGAAAGAAAAATAATTACATAAATTGCTGAAATTGGCCACCGCCATGCTCCACGCATAAATTCACACTTCTCTTCATATTTTCGAAAGTGTTGACCAGAGAAATGTTACCACATTCTTGGATAATCCTTTCTTGTAATTGTTTTAAATTTGCAACTGGTGTTTTGAAAATAGTATTCTTTAAATGAATCACTTATTTGAGAAATCCCACATGTCCATACATTTGTCCGACTTTTTTAGCTTAACACGTTCTTCTATAGCAGACTCATATTTTAAGGAGAAATCACTTATGTCCAATGGATATAATGCTTTCAGCGCTAGTTTAAAATATTATGTATTTATTTGAGAAACCCCACAAGTCCCGGACATGTGGGGTTCAGTGGCGTAGCGTGGTTGAAGTGGCGGAGGGGGCGGAAGCTTCAAAGGTAAGGGCGCAGAAATTTTTTTACGGGGGGAGGGGTGTAAATAGCGCCGCAGGCGAAAAATTTTGGGTGCCACGCCCTTTTTTCGATGATGTTGCCTGATTTTCAAGTAGGAAAATATAAAATACACAAGATCCTTAAGAAAATCACAAAAAAATTGATCAATTAAAAAAAAGTGCTTCGTTCTCATAGCTCATTATGGGTCCTGGGTGGGGGGGGGGAGTAATTACCCCCTTATCTACGCCCTTGTTCAGAGGGCGCCTCACTGCTAATGTATAATTTCGTTTATTAGTAAATTTTGGCCTGAGAAATAAAGTTTTTGTTTCGTCATGTCTAAAATGGTCACATGAAAACAGAATATGTTTACGACAAGGGAAATTTTGTTAAAACTCTATAAAATATTTTATGCATATTAATAATAATATGAGCATATTATTCTCATTGGCGGCAATAACACACTACTTTTAAAAATATAAAATTTAGTCTCTAGTAAATTAGAGATTTCAAGCAATTTTTAATTGTTAAAGCAAAATAACTGAAAGAATACAAATTATTGATCGTGGCAAATAATATTTTAATTATAAATTAAATCAAGTAGTGAAAATAAAATAATGATAAGATTTTGGTATATAAATATTATTTATATTCATAAACATAGTAAATTTTTTCTTGCTGCGATAGGTAAACAATATTATCAATTACTATCATGTAAAGTGAAATTGAACTGGACGAGTGGAAAGGGGCGCCGTTTGGGAAAGAGTTCAAAGGGCGGGGGGGGGGCGGCCGCCCCCCCTGCACGCTACGCCACTGGTGGGGTTTCTAAACGGGACATGTGGGGTTTCTAAAATAAACTGCTAGATGGAGCTAGGAGAAATTTTTATCAAGAAATATTTTTATGGCCAGCAGGGGGTGGACAATATGAAGATGTTGTTGATTATTAGACATTTACTTAATCATGTACCCATCAAAATAAGTTATTAATAAAATATGAATAAATTACTAAAAAAGTTCTGGTGAAATAAACGTTTATTTTAGAAACCACACATGTCCAGTCGCCATTTTATGCTTTTACTCATGAAGCTGAAGCTGTATATTTAACTTTGTGTAAAATTCCTAACGTATTCACATACCTTTACATACCCTGAAAGTATATTTCCAGTTGTATAATGTGATTTTGCACAAAACAGTTTTTTTCGTTTTTCTCAAAACTATGATTTGTGGACATGTGGGGTTTCTCAAATAAGCGATTCAAATGAGGAAAAACGAAGTAATCCATAACCGTTAAACAAAGTGATCTAGGTGGGAATTCAATGTCTGATCGAAAACTGATCAATCTGTCGTCGAAAAAATTGCGTAAGTAAATCATTTCTTTCCAATAAATTTTGGGTAAACCGTTGAGAGTAATTCCTGCGTCTTTCAAAATCTGCGGCTTGTATTTCTGGGAAGACTTGCATTTTATAAGGAAATAAATTTAGATGCTTCTTAAGAATAGTCCTGCATGTTCCATAAGATCTTCCCACTTCTTGGGAAAGGCGTCTTATACAATTGGTTGGCGTATTCTGCATTATTTCACGAACTTTTGCAACAAGTTCTTCTGCATGTTCTTACTGATGGTCTTCCTGCTCCTTTTTTGAGTTGTATAGAACCTGTTTTCCTAAACACAGCCACGGTTCTTTTCAGGCAATGATAAAAATCCCCAGCAATAAAAGCCACGTTAGGAAAATGTTCGTGAAAATCGTCCATACACAAACCAGGATTGTATTGCCACTCACCATTTACTCTAACCCCATTTCGAAAATAAGCTTCAACCATGAATGTTTTGTGCTGTTCCGTCAAGCCCATTGTGTGAATTGTTCAAGAAATTGGAAAAATTAGCGATGAATCAAGTTAGGGGAAGGTCGCCTTTGATGGCATACTTCCCATGATGGCATACCACAGGTATCTGTGTTTTACGTCATCCTGCATAGTTAGACGTGCGCGCGTATTGACCGTTCAGTTGTAAGTCGAATTTCAGTCGTGGCGGACGTTTTTATGTAAAGTTATTTAATAGAACAGAAATGGTTAAGTGCCGAAGTAATATTAGCCAGTTTTTAAACCAAAAATTTATTATGTTAGGTGCATTAAATTAGAATGCACGATTTTTTTCCGATAACTATAGGATATAGATGTTACTTTGTTATGATTATTTTAAATCTAAGTTGTGATTTTAATTTTTTATAATTTATTTACTAGAAGTGTGACATATTCCTAAGATGGCATATCCATTGGTTTCCTATGATGGCATACCTATAGCTACATATAAATAGGTATACGTAGGCGTCATACTCAAAACGGCACTACTTTTACTTTTCTTTTAGATATATTACTACTTATATGCTTTTTAAAGTTTTTAATATGTCTTTAGATTGTACTTTCCTCATAATGTTTTCATTATCTTTTTTAAAACTTTTAAACATGTTCCCTAGAACAGAATATATTATTTTAAGTTTTTTTAAATAGTTTTATGTGCTAGAATTTTTTAACAATAAAACTGTGCAAACTGTAACAAAAATATTCCTTTTACATTGTATGCGTCCTTCAGATTTTTGCATTTTACTGGAGTATGCCATCATAGGCAATGCAGTTGCCTATGATGGCATACTTGGTGATTTTTTCTTTTCAATTTTTTTTTACCAAAAAAATAGGTTGTATATTTTAAAGTTTTATAATGAATATTTAAGTATTAATAAATATTTTAACATTGTTAAATGGGTTAAAATCTTTAAACTAAAAAATATATTAGTTAGTAAAAAAAAAGGTGCCATCATAGGAGACCTTCCCCTACTTGTAACGACTGTCAAAGATGACGGATTAACTGATTGATTGTTAATTCAGGTAGTTACTGACACCCAACAGGTATTAAGCTCTACGGCTAAGCATTACGTCCTTAGATGCAAGGCCCTCTTTGATGCAAATAATTTTTGCTCGCACGCCTAAATGAAACCATCAGTAGGTACCTACCTAATAATAATTGTGATACTATGAAATGTTGCAAGACAATTTATTTTTTTATTAGTTTCAACATGTTTTACAGTATTAAAGAAAAAATAATCATAGTACTTACCTATAGATCTAAGTTAAAAAAAATAATTGATAAATTAATAAAATAACGAAATTTTGTCAACTTTGCACTTTTTCTTTTTCTGCTTTTATTAATTTATTAATCCAACTTTTTTAACGTAAAACTGTAGGTATTTGTACTCTAAATAGCGGTATTTGGCCGACTTTAGATAAAAGGAAGAAGTAACGAAATATTGATTAAAAAAAACAAATGGCGAAGGTCCTCTTAATGGCAAATGTAAACCAAAATGTTCATTTAAAACTTAATTAAGTATCTACCTACTGGGCGCCGGCCATATCTCACAAATCGTGTATCACAAACTTCTGAAATAATTTTTTTTAAAGAAATTGTTGAAAACTACTTTCAGGTTCTTACATTTACCGCTAGAGAGCCTTCAACCTATGACTAAAAAATATATCGGGTTTTTAGCGATAATGTGCCAAATAATGTTACATCAAAAATTAACCCTCCTATTTGTTAAAATAACGGGTACAATTTTGATTTCATACATTTTGCCCCAACTCGCAAAATGGACTGACTCAGGGGAGAAAGAAATACTCATAACTCCGGTTTGTCTTAACCAAATTTGACAAACTTGAACTTGTTTAAAATAGCTTATCCTATAGTAACATTTAAAATTTTATATCACCATATTTTGTTCTATGCCACGCCGCTAGAGGGGGCTATGTGCACATGCACAATCATAATATCAACTTTTTTTAAAAATTTCTATCTAATCTATTTAGATACAAAATAGACTAAAAACGAAGAGAACTGGCGATAACCGCATATTGATATCTTAATTTAAGCCAAAGATACAGGAAAAATGGGCTAGAAGGAACCGACATTTAAAAAAATACGTATTGTAAGTTTAGCAATAGGTACTAAAATTATGTTAAAAGGTTTAACTAAGGTAATTTATAATTATTGTTAATATCTCAATTTACCACTAGAAAGAATTTTGCAAGTAAATTATACTATCAGCATTTTAAATGCTTCAGCAGGTGAAATTATCATTTTTGCGCAGAAAAAAGTTTAACTAACAAGGGGTTAATTATTTTTTTCGGGGATAACTTTTTATGTTTTTGTTTCAAAGCTTACTTTGTAAAAAGTAATATTTTCTTGGTTAATTGTTACTAGTCGACATCCCCACTATTGATAGTTCATCATCAGAAGTTAAAAAAAAGTAGAATTAGAGTGTTAATAGTATTTACATTAGTAAAACCTTTTTAAACCATTTGTGTTGCTAAACCTGCAGTACGTATTTTGTAAAAAATAGTTTTTTTTCCTGTAGTAATAGTAGTAGTAGTTCAAGGGCGAGTTAGCACCAAGCAAGTAGGACATTTTTTAAATTATTTTTTTCTGTATCTCTGGCTTAATTTAGTATATTAACTTGCGGTTTTCACCAGTTTTCTTCGTTTTTAAGCAAATATTTATATATGATTCCCTTTAAAATTTTTGAAAAAACTGAAATGTCCGATGATTGCCCATGCACATATCCTCCGCCTCTATACCAATATAATATATATACCAAAAAATAATAAATAAAAAATTGTTTATTAAATTTATTTTTCCACAACAGCAAAACTTTTCTTGGGCCACCTAATTATACGAAAATTAACACTTATTAAAATTAATTTAAAGTTGTAGTATGGGCTTCGCCCGCTTCGCTCTATTCTTTTATTTATTGATATTATTTATAATTTTTTCTTTCAGCCATATACGATAGTAAACGAACGAACTACTCGACCAGGCTATACAAATGGCAGCCCTAACCGACAAAATGGGTACACTTCGTCCCGTGCCCCCTCTGCGTTGAGTAAAGGTAGCAAATTCGACGATACTGGGTCCGACATATATGTGACCAGTGGCGCGTATAAAGCTCCATCGGAAATAAGGTAAATCAAGGATTTTTTAAAAATTTTAGTTAACACTTAAAATTATGTTTTTTATAAATACCTAAATATTGTTTTTGAAATAATAGCGTAATATCGCAAAAGTTACAACGTTTCAATATTTAACTCACTAGGTGCTCATGTGCTTTCTGATATTCATGCATGAATTGCAATTGTTACATAGAAATGTACATGACTGCACAAAGAGCTAAGGGACAACTTATTTTTAGTAATAGTAGGTATGTACGATTACAAGAGAACAAATGAAATAAAAATATCACTGTGGGAAAAAAATTATTTTGGTAAGCCTTTGTTTTTTAAAAAACCACGTTCTACTTACAAATAAAAATTTTGAGGGACGCTCAAAAAGTCCGAAATTATTAAATTATGTCAAAGGTAAACTATTTATCCGTTTGTAAGTACATGGTTTTCTTTAATATTTAGATCCCTATTTAAAGCGAGAATAATAAGAAATAGAAAAAAACTTTAAATATAACAGTTTTAGGATTTTTACTGAATCATCAAAATCATCTAAATACTACTACAATGCCGAAAAACTAAGCAAGTTAAGTTTTTTAAATGGAAAATTCTGCATCTATTTTATTAAAATTATAGGTAGATTTTTTTTTCCTGATTCCAAAAATACAAAGTTTGTCTATGTTAACTCCAACCGTTTTTAAGATATAAGCTATCAAAATTTTAAAAAGTTGTATTTAGTTTCTAGTCTAAAATGCTTTGGAAAGCAAATGATAAAGTCTGTCGCCATTGAAAACAGTTGTTATTATGACATTTTTGTCATTGTTTGCTTGTATTAAACGAATAAAACAATAACAATAACATTGAATATTCTAGAGCAGAAAAATTCGATATTATCCATCTACATTATTCAAATAATAAAAATTCATCTACAACTCGTAATGAATACCACAGGCCATAGGATATTTCCCAATTGAATTTTACAAAAGCACTATTAAATGTTGTGAAGAAATTTGAAGAGACCAAAAGCTTATAAAGGAAAAAGAGGATAGTAAGGAGAGATAAGGCATTAGACTTAAACGTTATGTTGTTCTTTGCAGGTGGCCATTTCAATTTTATACTAATTTTATATATGCCTTCTTTGCCTTTAAAATATTATGTAGTTATTTGAATTTTTTTACCAAATATGCATACCTATGTTAAGCATTATTCCTTAATTTATTATAGTAAGCATTATTTCTTAGTTTATTAATACAATTTTTTAAACTAAAATTATATAAAAGGCATTTATTACTAAATATTTTTCAAACTTCAATTGAATAGGATTGTCATCTATTAGTAAAAGTATGTTTATATAAAGAGAAGCTTCTTTCGACATCTACATGTAATCGGACAATACTGCAACTTGGGAGCAAAATATAACTTCGTTGGATGGTTTACCCTCATAACTGCTTTTTACTGCAGTTACAAACAATCATTTTTGTACAAGCTTTACAGAAAACTTTTTCTCTACTAAACGTTAACTATGGGAACTTTTTAATCCACGAAGACGTTTTCGCCACCATAGACATTTTGAACACAAATTTTAAGTTACTAGTTTCACACTGAAAATACTGAAATCTTTCGACAGACTGAAACAAAAGTATGTATTACAAATCGATATAAATACAATTTGTTAGGCAGATAATAATAACGCATTATTAAGTGACAATAAACAACCCCTAACAATAGACCTGCAAACCAAATATAATTATTATAATCTTCAGATTGGAAAATTCCTGAAATAAGTACGGAACTGGACATTAAACCTTTAACGTTTTAAATTTTTTTGTTAGCCGAAAACATAAAAATATGCTCTTAAAATAATAATTTAAGAAAAATATGCATCTTATTATAAAATTCACAATTCTTTTTTATTTTGTTTTTCTCAAAAGATGTAACTGGGCAAGCTGAAGCTATGTAACACATTTAAGATTAATAGGAATAATATTAATAATATTAATAATATTAATAATAATAATAATAATAATAATAATAATAATAATAATAATAATAATAATAATAATAATAAAAATAATAATAATAATAATAATAATAATAATAATAATAATAATAATAATAATAATAATATTAGCTACTACTATTTTTTTTGCTTCATTTTCATCTCAATCGAAGCAGAACTTGATGCCAAAGTCAAATTTCGATTAAAGCTATTAATAAAAAAAAGCCAATATGATGCGGACTTTACTGGTCACACTGTATATGCATTTTGCATATATTCCGCCATTTAATTGATGTCATACGATAGAATGTCCCCTATATACGAGATGCCGGCTCGGCGAAAAAGTACGTTTATGAATGAAATACGTGGTCTATCTCTGGTTGATCGTCGTTGGGTTACACCAGGTCACCTACGTCTATGTTTTAAACGGCTCTCAGCGGTATGCAAGGTTGGAGGATCAGCTTTTATCTAGTTTACATTAATTTTTACTTATACTATGTAATATTATAGTCGACATTCTCGAGCTAGAGCTCCTAGCCACTACTCCTATCGCTCCGGCGCAGCTCCCTCGGTAGCCAGTCGGGCAAGTAGGAGTACAGTGAAAACTGGAAGAGGCTCCAGGAAAGCCGGGATGACCGTGGAAACCATGGCTGCACCCAATCCATTCTGTCCGAACATAAAGGGGATGTGCTGCCTTATGCTGCTATTAAATTTGGGGATAATTTTGGTGACCCTTGGATTTGTTATTGTTATTCAATTTTTCGAGCCTCTGATTGTGTGGTAAGTTTACAGTTTTTCCTGCATGGGAGGGGAATTTTAAAAGACTAATGTTGGGTTGCACAATGGTTTTTAATAATAATGAACTAACCCGGGAAATTCGACTGTGACATAAATGACATTGGCAATAATATTTTTTTAAAACCTACCAGAAACTATACACTTTCTGGACAATTTTTCGTCCAAAAAATTACATTTTGTCGATCAAGACCGGAAAATTGACGTAAGAGACCGGAAAAGATTTTTTTTTAAAACCGACCAGAAAATTTACACTTTCTGGACAATTTTTCGTCTATAACGTTTTTCCGGTCTCTAATGTCACTGTCACCCTGTTTTTTGGTTTTCCAATCGCTCTTTGATAATACAAGATACCTTGATTTCGTTATTATGACAACAACATTTCGATGTATTGTCGAGTGACAGTTCGTTGATTTTTAATTTTGTTCTTTATGTCAAACTTGTTTCACTATTATGTTACAAGACCGGAAAGTAGTGTTTTTCAGGTCGAGACAAGCTTGGAGAGACCTGGAAAACACTAATTTTCGGTTGCGTGACGTACAATATTTTTTTAAGACCGACACTTCGATATATTTTATAATCTACGCGAAACAAGTTTGACATAAAGAACAAATTAAAAATCAACGAACTGTCACTCGACAATACATCAAAATGTTGTTGTCATAATAACGAAATCAAGGTATCTTGTATTATCAAAGAGCGATTGGAAAAACAAAAAATATGGTGACAGTGACATTAGAGACCGGAAAAGTGACATTAGAGTCCGGAAAAGATTTTTCCGGTCTCTAATGTCACTTTTCCGGTCTTGCGATCGAAAAAACGTTATTTTCTAGACGAAAAATTGTCAAGAAAGTGTAAATTTTCTGGTCGGTTTTAAAAAAATTACTATTCCGGTCCCTGATTTTTAATTTTTTCCTTCGCTCTTTGATAATACAAGCTACCTTGATTTCGTTACTATGACAACAAAATTTCGATGTATTGTCAAGTGACAATTTGTTGATTTTTAATTTGTTGTATGTCAAACTTGTTTCGCGAGTGCGCAAATTTAACAATATGAATTCAGATTTTGAATTATCCGACACGGAAAATGAGATTTCAGAAGAAATTTTGGAAGCAGCAAGGAAAGCGACTTACGATATATTGCCAGTAAAATCAAAAGCCCGTTACGAGAAGTCATACGATGCATTTAAAAATAATACAAAATAAAATAATTTAATGTAAGTATATCGAAGTGTCGGTCTTAAAGAAAATATTGTACGTCACGCAACCGAAAATTAGTGTTGTGCAGGTCTCTCCAAGCTTGTCTCGACCTGAAAAACACTACTTTCCGGTCTTGTAACGTAAGTTACTATTGTCACAATCAAATTTGTCTGATTAGTAAGTCAAGAATTAAGCAACCGGGCCACTGTAATAATTGTATCATTGTAAGAAAATCTTTTCTGTCAATATAATTTCCTGGTTAGTTCATTTATTGTTTAAAATCTTTGTGCTTTATATTATAATAATAAAATTTATATGTATTTTAGATATTAGCGTTTTGGAGTTATTTTTATGTTAAAAACAATGATAATATTTAAAAAATAAAATATCGGTGAATGAATGTCTAAAATTAATATTCATAATGTCGCGTATTAGAATAGTAGGCGACTGGGTTGTGTAGCTTACATGATTTTGATTTATGTATTTATTTTCTACTGAGAGTATTTGATAATATTTACTGTGCCCTTATATGGTGCCCTATTTAATCACTGAAACACTAAAGATTATTTAAGAGTTTTATTTGATGAACAGCAAAGCAATGAAAGAATGAAAAATTGCAATAAATATTGTGAATAAAATACGAATTAAATAGCTCTCTAATAAGGAGAGAGATTGTCCCTTTTTACTTACTTTAGGAAGGTGTTATTCCAGCAAGTTTAAAGAAACAATTTCTACCTAATAGATAACTCTGACAACACTGATACAAAATTTACACAATACCTACACAGTTAAATAAATTACTCAAAGAACACTTACAATATGGGAGCAAAATAAACTGGTTCTGGTGCAGAACTCTTCATGATTTCAACAATTATTAAATTTAATCTTGCCTTCAAACTGACTAGACAAACGAGCAGAGGTTACCCTTACACTTAAATAATTGGTACAACTCTCTGAGTAAGTGATCTTTCGAGTTTTTATACAGTTTTGCAACCCTTATCAACTGGAAGAAGGCGTTTGGCTATGTAAGCAATAATTTTGCACGGTAATAAAAGAGGGGATTTCCCTGGATGTACTAGTGGAAGTGGAACCCTTTATCCCAACCAACTGCAAATAATTATTTCGTATCAACATTCGTCTACTGACTCCTCCTACGAAACTAGAAATGTCCTTGTCCTTGTTCTATACACTATCTTTCCACTACACCTCATCTTATTAAGCTAAACACTTATTAAGAGTCTCACCAGGCACCACAGCGAAGTATGCGATGAGTAATCCATCCTTAAGGATACCAATCCATATCCGACAATATCAATATATAATTTTATAATTCAGGGTGCTACACATTCGTAAGTGTACAGGGTTATTGGTTATAAATGTCACCCCACTCTAGCTTCTTCATTTTTTAAGATAGAAAGCTGATTTTTTTACTGAATTGTAGGGCATCGTCTGAATTCTTTTTACCGATAATAGAAATATAATACAGGGTGTTCCATAAAAACGCACCGAATCAAATTTATATATTTTTTAATAGAACGCCCTATATATTATTGCATATTCGGATTCTGCATAAAATTCTAATCATAACTCATATAACATATCCTATACCTAAATGTAACTGTTTTCCAACTAAAAGCAATCGAAAATTGGATTTAAAATTACCTCAATCACACTTCTTTTACCAGATATTATAATTTGTCTAAGTCGGCCATGATTTTAAATAAAGCAAAGATATTGACACTGACGTTATTCTTAATTAAATTTGCTTATGTGAGTAAAAGTATAAAAATACAGTATACTTAAATGTCTTATTCAGAGAATGAAAAACGAGAAATTTTTGAACTTTATATCAAAAATGGTTATAATGCCAAACTTGCTGTAAGGGAATATCGAAGACTTTATGAAGGCATACACTGAGAAAACGATTTCTTTATATTAAATAACATTTATTAACTATTAAGAAATTTCATGTTTAAATATCAGCAAACAAATATTTCTTTATTCCTAAGAAATAATTTGTTATGGATTGGTGAATAAAAATAACTTTAATAATAACAAATAATTGTTTACCATCCCAAAATGGAGGTAACAGTTATATAGAGCATTAATTAATTATTAATAAGATTTATTATTTGGTAAGATATATTGCTTTACTGTCATAATGACAAAGTTTAGATAAACTAGTTGTTTGTTAATTGTTAAGACACGTATATTTCACTTAAATATACTACCCTAACGTTAAATTTATATCACTTTTACCAATAAAAAATATGTATAACAGGCAGGCTTACGAAATTAGTAATAAATAAATCATAGTTACCAATAAATTTGTTGTGTCTTGGGGTAAAAAGGCGATATAAAAGTAAAGAAATATTTTTTTAATGTTAAGAAGATCAATTTAGTTAGATTTAGATAGAAAGGGGGAAAAAATAAAACTCTTAAACTTATGTTAAAATAAATAATTTAATAAACTGAATGCTGATATATTGTTCTAGCTGATTATAAAAATATTTTCAAAAACTAATTTGATAAAGAACAGAACAATTACACCTTATTAAATATGTTTACCTAGTGGTTGAAAGTTTTACTGTAAAAATTGGCATTTGACATTTAAAGTAATAAAATTAAAACTTTGTTGTAAAATTGTAACGAAAATCTTTTGTTAAAAAATGTTGTCCCAAACCAGAATATATTTGTAACATTACTTTGAACTCGCTCAGAAGATCTAGCGTGGCGGCTGCAGCTGCTGGAGAAAACAACACAATTTTTTCTGCAGTGCTGGTTGAACAAGTTTGGTCAAAATTAGCACTGAAATATCAAATAAACAAAAAATAATAAAATGTTTTACTTTAGGGCTTATACTACATAAAAGTTTTACATAATACGATTTACTAGATTACCTTAATAAGCAATTATGTATGTGGTATTCTGCCGTGCATGCTAAATATTATTTCTAATTGCATTAGCAGTTTTATGGGACGAGTAAACAAATTTCTAATTTTATTATATAAAAAATACCAAACTAAAAACTCACTTGACAGTCACAGCCTTTTTTGTTAATAAGCACGAGGCGACGCGACCAACAACAACAACTATTACGCAACTACTGAGGGTCGTTTTTTGTAATATTAAGAACAATAATTTAATGTTAAATGCTTATCCTGTTATTTAATCGGCGGCCTTAAATATTATACCTATTTTTTAACTATTAAAATAAATTTTGTTAACAAATATTTTCTTTAAGAATTAAAAATCGATATCTTTATATGCAATGGGCCTTATTAGATATTAATTTATTAACTTTATTCCAAAGGAATCTTGCCCAAATAAATCCGTTTGTTAACTATAATCAGACTTTTCCCTCAGTGTAAGGAGAATTCCTACCAATAAAACATTTTTAAGAGTCTATCAGAAAGTTTTACATGAGGCATCTTTTAAACGAAAAAGGAGAATAATACAGCCAAATGAACAAAATGAAAATGACGAATTAGATATCCTTCTCTATTTTCAAGGTATTTTTTACACAATTTGAACGTTTGTTCTTGTTAATAATTAATAATTACTATTTTAGAAAATCCTTTTGCTTCAATTCCAAATGCTGTTGATATTCTACGCAAAACATACTATAAGATACAGATAACTTTGTCAAAATATAATTTTTATGCCTATAAAATTTTACCCGTTCAATCTTTGAGCCAAGATAATAAAGCCGCGCGCTTACGCTTTTGTCAAGATATGATGGAACGCTTGAATCAACAACATCAATTTTTCAATAAAATTATCTGGACAGATAAAGCAGCCTTTTCGACCGCCGGAAGATTTAATAGGAAAAATGTGCACTATTGGGCTCCTGAAAATCCCTACGCTATTCGGGAAATACGGCATTCTGCATGGTCGAAGTTCCGTGCACGTATGGTGTGGGATTCTTAATAATCAAATATTAGGACCAATATTTTATAATGGAAATCTGAACGGGCGAAATTATTTAGAGTTAATAAGACCAGTAATTCAAAATTTGGTTGAACATCATATTGATATATTTTGGCAACAAGATGGCGCTCCAGTCCACAACATTGCTGCCGTTACGGAAATTTTAAACGAAAATTTTCCGTTTTGGATAGGCAGGTTTGGCCAGATGAGGTGGCCACCAAATAGCCCAGACTTGGCCGTAATGGATTCCTTTCTGTGGGGCTTTTTAAAAGGAAAATTGGGCGAAGAAAAACGTCAGCTAACCGTTAATATTATAAGAGAAAGAATAACCCAAGAAGTTGAAACACTAAACCATCGCAATCAGGGAATTATCTTGGAAGCTATCGAAAGACAGAAGAGAATTTATAGGAAATGCATTGAGCAAAATGGGGAACATGTGGAACATTTAATTCAATAATTTTCGTTTTATTACTTTTAAACTTTAAAACTTTCAAAAACTATATCTATCCGATTACTAGTGATTTCATAACAAAAATAAAAAGCCAGTTTTCAATTGCTTTTAGTTGGAACACTGTTACATTTAGGTATATGACATGTTATATGAGTTATGATTAGAATTTTATGCAGAATCCGAATATGCAATAATATATAGGGCGTTCTATTAAAAAATATATAAATTTGATTCGGTGCGTTTTTATGGAACACACTGTATTATATTTCTATTATCGGTAAAAAAATTCAGATAATGCCCTACAATTCAGTAAAAAAAACAGCTTTCTATCTTAAAAAATGAAGAAGCTAGAGTGGGGTGACATTTATAACCAATAACCCTGTACAGGGTTTTTCCGTATATTTTGGAGCACCCCTGGAGCTTTTATTTGGAGACCTAGAAAAAACTTTAAATTACCAAAGTTGCATGATTTCTCCTGAACTGCCAGAATTTGTTATGGGACAAAACAAATGAACATCGTAAATTTGTTTAATAATGCCAATGTCGATTTTTTTAAATGGAACACCCTGTATATTAATTTTTTTTTAACTCCTCACTCTTTTCTGATTCCAAATATGTATATATGTTATATGTTTACTTTAGTCGCTTAGGCAAAATTGCATTTCAAAATATTGCGGATTAGAAAATCTATATTGGTGTGAGGAAAACATGATAGAACATAATGCTTATTCAGTAACAATAATTAATATAAATAATGATAATAATTTATGAAACAAACATATAACATATATAGATATTTGGAATCAGAAAAGAGTGAGGAGTTAAAAAAAAATTAATATACAGGGTGTTCCATTTAAAAAAATCGACATTGGCATTATTAAACAAATTTACGATGTTCATTTGTTTCGTCCGATAACAAATTCTGGCAGTTCAGGAGAAATAATGCAACTTTGGTAATTTAAAGTTTTTTCTAGGTCTTCAAATAAAAGCTCCAGGGGTGCTCCAAAATATACGGAAAAACCCTGTACATGGGGACATTAAAAACGGTCAGCAGATATACTAAAATGGTTAAATTGAGACCAAGCTACGTAATTTGACAAAAGAAAAAACCCAATCTTTTAGTTTTGGTTTTTAAATTTTTGCGGACTAATTTTTGGGTTGACATGGCAAGAATCACTTTTGCGTAGCAGTTTTAGGAACTTCCAAGCTTCAGAAATTTAAAGCAAAACAAAGGTATTTAACACTTTTTTTATAAACTTTTATTTTTATTTAAACACTATTAGGGATTCACTCTCGTGTCGCTTTTTCTCGTCTAGTCTAGTATTATCGAGGCGAGAGTGGTCCGGTCTCCTGCGAGACGAGACGAGAGTTTTTTCTACGAGAATCTCGTAATACGAGACAAAAATATGTGAGAACGAGAATGCTCGCAACAACATAAGATTTTGATTAGGAATTGCGATAAACTTTGGAAAGAATCCAGTTAGTATCACTCAATAAAAAAGTTATTTTATTACCGATATTGCAACGTGGCCAGGGATAGCAACCCGTTGTCGAAAAACAATAGAAAGAAAGACCAAAAGAAAAACTGAATCTTTTTTTTTTGCGTTTATAGTCTTCGTCGAACAGAGAATCATTTGATAAACGATAATCGTTTTCGCAACAATATAATATTATGCCACTTTCAGCAAAATGTAGGGAGTAATAATAAGCATACTATTTTAATGATGTCCAATTATCTCTGGGAATTGCTTTTGATAATTTTTAACCTTTTGTTTTAAATTTTAAAGCTTGGAAGTCCCGAAAACCATATTTAAAATTCCAGGCCGAATTTATACAAATTGACTTGACGATGGTAGTATCAATGAGAATCAAATTTGGAAACATATCGTTATCTGATACCTAGAACATAAAAAGGGCAACAAAAAAGTGTTTTTTGTTTTTTTCGAAGTCAAACATTAATGCGCAAAAAAATAAAAACCAAAATTAATAATTCGATTTAAAACGATATTACGATGTTTTTTTTTTCATTTTGGGATTCGATATTGGATGTTCAATATCTGGTCCTTATTTTGATTATAGGTATGTATTGATGACCAAAAATGGCCAGCTCATTGTCGGTTATTCGCCTAAACACTATACAGGGTGTCCCGAAATTAGCTGACAATATTTTAAGGAGATAAAGTACATCCAAAAATAAGACTAATACCCTCTATTAATATACCTTCAAAAACGCTTCGTTATGGGGCTAGAGCCCCCCGAATTGGAGCTATGATAAGCAGTTTTTTCACAATATCTCGAAAACCGATTAGGGTATGGAAATAAAATTTGACACATGTTTTACTTATGACAAGACGCAATAAAAGATTTAATTAGCTTAACTTTATTTCTTCCAGTGGCATCCCACTGGGTAGGTAGTTGGGGGAATATTGCCCTAAGTTTTTTATTTTTAGGATTTTTTAACTTCAGGTGCAATTCTTAGAAGCGTTGAAGTCTTTTGTTGAAAAAAGGTACTCTTGTTTCATTGAGGTAGGATTCACCATTTTCCAGTAAAATCGATTTTAAAATTTTCGGTTTTTTGAAATCCGGTGAAAAGGCTAAGGTTTTTTTTGCATATCTTAGTTAAGACATGAAATTTATTAGAAGTTCTACCAGCGACAAGGCATATTAATATGTATTAAATGATGTTACTTTAAAATATTTTTCCAGTGACGTCGCACATGGTGGAGCCCTCGGTGGAGCCTTAAGTAAATATTACTATTATTTATTTTTTAATTTGATACTTTTAATGTATTTTTTTTTTAATTTTAAATTTTTTGTTAATAAAACCTTCTATTGTTTTAATTTGACAGAATGTAACGTTTTTAAATTAAACATATTTTTAGATTCCTTTGTTTTTTAAATATTTATTTTCATGGAGATTTTAAGAGGATTTAAAAAAAAAACCGAAAATTTTAAAATCGATTTTACTGGAAAATGGTGAATCCTACCGCAATAAAACAAGAGTACCTTTTTCAACAAAAGACTTCAGGGCTTCTAAAAATTTTACCTAAAGTTAAAAAATCGTACAAATAAAAAAACTTAGGGCAATATTCTCCCAACTACCTACCCAGTGGGACGCCACTGGAAGAAATACAGTTAAGCTAATTAAACCATTTATTGCGTCTAGCTATGGGTAAAACATGTATCAAATTTTGTTTCGATACCCTAATCGGTTTTTGAGATATTGTGAGAAAACTGCTTATCATAGCACCAATTCGGGGGGCTCTAGTCCCATAGCGAAGCGTTTTTGAAGGTATATTAATAGAGGATTTTAGTCTTATTTTTGAATGTAGTTTATCCCCTTAAAACATTGTCAGCTAATTTCGGGACACCCTGTATACAGGGTGTTAATTAATGTCATGCAGATATTTCAGGGGGTGATAGTACTCGTCAATATAAGAAAAAAATGCAAATATATGCATGGTCTAAAACGCGTTATTTTCGTTATACAGGGTGGCAAAGTTTCAATTTTTTTTCTCGTATCTTGCGTTTTCTCTCTTATATTCTGCCATAATTGTTTCAAATTTGGAACATCAACTCTTTTTTAAAATCTCTACATTAAAGTATCAAAATTATCGGTCGCAGTATACAGGGTGTTACATTTTCTTGAATGGGCTACAATTTTATCTTTCAGAACTTTTTTTTTGGCTCCCTGTATAAATTCCGGTATGAAATTTGAACTCTCCGTTCCTTTGTTTAGCGTTCTGGTCTCTTGCACTATTCTCGTATCTGTGACCGTTTTCGATTTATTTGCAAAAATAGCCATCGATGGAAATTAATTGTATTCGAAATAACGCAATAATAAAAGGCTAAACGGACAATATTATCGTCAATTTCTTGAAAAGGAACTCCCAGGGCCGAAAACGGTCACAGATACGAGAATAGTGCAAGATATCAGAACGCTAAACAAAGGAACAGAGAGTTCAAATTTCATACCGGAATTCATACAGGGAGCCAAAAAAAATAGTTCTGAAAGATAAAAATGTAGCCGATTTAAGAAAATTTAACACCCTGTATACTGCGACCGACAATTTTGATACTTCATTGTAAAGACTTTAAAAAAGGGTTGATGTTCCAAATTTGAAACAATTATCGCAGAATATAAGAGAGAAAACGCAAAATACGAGAAAAAAAATTTCAAACTTTGCCACCCTGTATAACGAAAATAACGCGTTTTAGACCATGCATATATTTGCATTTTTTTCTTATTTTGACGAGTACTATCATCCCCTGAAATATCTGCATGACATTAATTAACACCCTGTATATACAGTGTATCCCCGGATGGAGTTGACAAGAGGAAAAATATCTTTATTATTGATTTTACGACGAAAATTTATTCTTTATCAAAAATTTTGCTTGTCGAGAAAATGAATTTACCATAAAAAAAATAGATCAGATATGTAGGGTGTTGATACATTAGGAAAACATGAAAATGCTTTAAAAGAAAAGTACCATTATTTATTATTTTAGACAAAATGTTTATGAAACAAAGTTGTGTTAATCCAAAATAAAGCCTAAATACAAAATTTGAAATCTGAATTATAATTTTTGTTTTTTATTTTTTACAATAGAATTTATGAACATTTGGGTTTGTTGGGGTTTGTCCAGCATCCATATCTTCTTTCAATTTTTTATAATATATAATAAAATCTACGACCTGCACCCTATGGTGCTTTTTCAAATTTATGCATACATTGAATATTTTTTTATCTGGTAATTGAGTCTTCCTAATGAACAGAACCAAAAATGTGAGTATAATGGATCCATAAGAGTTCCCCGCCTCCAAGAAGCCCAATCTTTGACACAACAGCCGCGCCGGCGTCATCTAGTCCGAATTTCGCTGGGCCTGACTTGATTTATTGATAAATTTGAAAAAGCACCTTATCAGGGAACAAAGAAGACATTGATGCTTATTTTAAAGTCAATGTAGAATAGATAGCCCAGATGAGCTAAGGATTCAAGAATTATTCGAATAAAGTGGGAAAATCAAAATATTTAAACCAATTTTCTTTCCTTGATACAAAGAAAACTTATCTAGTATTCCAATGGTAGTTTGTTAAAAAAATTAATTATTATTATTATTATTTTTAGGGTATTCGGTGTAATATTCCTAATTTTCGGCTTCCTAACTCTGATTGGTAGTCTCATCTACTGCGTAGTGATCTGTAGAGACGTGAAGTCGCCCAGTCAAGTCAATCCCGACGAGCTCTACTGGACACACCATTGGTCGAAAACCATCGGCGCGTCCCCAGAAATACATTACAAGGCTGAGGAAAAATACAACGATGATAGATATAATAGTGATCAGTATTCAGTTAGTAAATTGTCTGGAAAATATTCGGACAGGGAAAAGAATGGAAGATATTAAAATAATAACTTTTCGTGTCTAAATTTTTTTTGCAAGCGTGCAATATTTGTAAACTACGATATAAAAATATTTTTAGAATTAGAATATATTGTACATTGAATGAGCCATATTCTGTAAAAAAAAGAGACATATTATTAAACCGCCAAAAAATTAAACGTCCTAACGGCACCGTTTATACGGTTAAGGGATTAGGCAGCATAATATGTGACCTGTCACACGCACCGGCACCGTGTACACGGTTCCGATCCACCGCGATGTCACCGTGAACCCCCACTTCAATTCACGGCGACCGTTACCGTGTTGTTGACGGAGAGACATGCCCCGTTAGTGATGTTAAAGAGCAGGTAAATTGCTGAACAGGTTCGAACAGTTCGGTTCTCACCCGGGAACCTGTTCCGTAAACCTGTTCACCTGTTCTTTTGATCATAAATTATTGTCACTTACTCACTTGGTATATTAATATTATTCTTGATAATATGGCAAAAGCGGAAGAAAAGAGCGGACATGATTTTGAATTATCTGTACAATACAACTTAGTACACAGAAAAGAAATAACTGAGCCGAGCCGAGCGAACGCGAAGAAAACAGCAAACACACCAAGATTCCCGGTAAATTTCAAAAATTTCTAACCGCGCCATCGCGTCGTTTAACCTGTCACTCCTGCCAGTTCAGCGGTCCCCGTCACCGAGTCGGTCGAATCTCACTCTCTTAAAGAACTGAACCTACTCAAAGAACAGTTGGGTAGAAAGAACAGGATGTTCTTTCATGCGGCGTGGAGCAGGGTTTTAGAGATGTGTCATTCGTTCATTTTAGTGGGATTCTATCAATCGGCGATTGATACTGAAAATGATCGAATCTTTTCAATCGATCGTTTCAATCGATCATTTTCGGCAATCGCAGGTGAAACGATTGGTATTGACATTCGCGCGTCCGAATCGGTCCGGTCGTTGATTGTCGATCCCACTCGTGTCAATCTTTTAAACGAACGATTGACCTTCATTTGACCAGTACAGTTACAGTATTGAAACTTTGTGGTATTGAATTTAAATGTTAAATCGAGTTGATTGCTTTTTTGTGCGTTTTTGATGTAAATTCGTTTTGTTATTAAGAAGTATAGTCGTGGTTAGTATCTTAGCTTTGTTTTGTATAGTAGTGTACGAGGTAATAATATTAACGTAATTATTAATGTAATGTTTAACAAGACACAGATATTATTATTGTCGATAATGACAGGGAGTTGGAATTGGGAAACATAATTTTGTACAGGGTGTGCAAGTGTGTATGCATGTCTTATACAAAATTATATTTTACAGCTACACTACTATTATACTAACAAAGTGTAACAAGTATGCAACCCTAAAAACAATAGGTATAACGTGGGTGGAAGGTTGCATTTGTCGTATATTGATTCAAATTTCAAAATTCAAATTCGATCGCGCCAACCGCGAACGGCACCGTCGTTCGACGTCGTTTCAATCGGTGATGCATGGGCATGCGCATTTATATTGATTTCGAAGCGAAGCCAATCTCGGCCATCGGTTCGATCGTTCGATCTCCGATCGGTCAGTGCCAGTAGTCACGTGACGATTGATAGATTTAAGCAGAGCAAGATTCGATCATTCAATACTTAAAAGTGATTGAATCCACGTGATCGAATCATTCACGAATGACACATCTCTACAGGGAACAGAGAGCAGTAAGAGCACACACGGTTGCAGCGGTGTTCTGTGAACAGTGCGCGGCGTGGTCGGTTGAATGGGTTAAGCGAGCGCAATCATCTGTCATAAGTTTATCTAAAGAACCGGTTCAGTTCTTTTACAAAGAACAGTTCACTGAACAGGCTATCTCTAACCTGTTCTAAAGAACCTGTTCGGTTCTTTTCTTAACATCTCTATGCCCAGTAGAGTTTTAAATTAATTGATGCTTGCACACATGTAGGTACCGCGCTAACGACATTTTCTTGGTTCATTGGCGGGAACATTATTTTATTTAGTATATTTTATCATAATCATATTTTTCGTAATGGCAGTAGATATAGATATGGATATGCCTATATCTTTCGTGGAAAGCAAGGCCGGTTATTTGGGACAAAACAAGTTATATGCATATATAAGGACAGAAACTGCACAAGAAGTGCCTGGAAGGAAATATTTTTGGTGGTCAATCCTGATTTTGATTGTAACAGCCAACATTTCCATAGGCTGTATGCACTCTCTTATAAACGTTGAAGCGAATTTTTTAATCGTTCGTGTAGGTTATCAAAGCTAGATAAGGACATCCTAAAATAGTTGAATTTTTTTTTTTCGTCTTCCCTCAACTGATTAAATAGTACCTACAAAGAATGCACCGAATTGTTTTCTTCCCATATTGATGGGATGAACCCACAAAATTCTGTTTCGTGCCTTTCTTCGACGAAAACCGTGCATGTGTGCAAGGATTACACGAACGCGGTAGATTGCGTAAATGGTGCCATTCGGACGGTCGCCGTGAGTGTGTGCAAAAGGCCTAACATTTTCGTCCTGGGCGCATAAACAATAAAAGTAAGTTTACTATTATTATAAAAGTTTTTTTCCATTCAAAGACGATCCTTTTGAACTTATTAGCGATTTATAGCAGCAAAGTAACAGTCGAATAAGCAAAGAAAACCATATTTACATTTAGCATTGAGGACGTGTATTTTATAATCCAACAGAGGGGTATAGTCTATTGAAGCACCGATTGTCCTGGGTGTCATCGCCCAAAAAAAAATATTCTGAAATATTTTGGTTTATTTTCAAACAGAAGCGCGAAGCGGTTTGCGTTTGTTTGTTCCGCTTCTATCGCAATTTTTGCAGTTACTTTAGGACACCATCGGCGTCGGGCAAAATGGGCTAAACAGAAATTTTGCGCAACACAACGCGCTTTTTAAATATAGCATCGATGCCACGGAACCAAATCCAAATCTAAAGTCAGATATGGCCAAATTAAACTGCTTGGCTCACATTGCTAGAAAATGTAGTTACATTTATTTAATAAAATACTTTTCTAGCAAGAACGTTTAGATTGAGTGGTAAGTGGTAAGGCACTGGAGCGTGTGCGTGGTAAGCAATATATTAGAAATTCGTATCGCATTGTGCACAATAAAAAGATTATTACAACATATTAAATTAATTTCACCGATGTAAAGGTGATATTTATGTGGGTATGCGAAAGTTATTTTCACAAAAAGTATCGAAGAAAAAATGTATGCCAGTGAAAATCTATTAAAATTACTAAACTTTATTACAAGGTTAAAAATATCTAATCAAATGTTTTAAAACGAAAATACCTTTCGCACACACACCAAATTTCTGTAGAGTCCAAATCAAAGAGTTTTCAAGAACCGATTGATAAACATAGCGAGAATTCGAGCGAAAAGAACGCAAATTTCGCTTATTAACACGTTCGTTACAAAGCGGTAACTTTTAGACAAATGGTTTCTATGAACTGAAGTTTGGTATGGGGTAGGTATCTCTATAGGGAAAAAAATCTGTTTTTTATATTTTCCAGTGTATGCCACTATAATGGCAGTCGGTATATAAATTATTACAACAATTTATATACCGATGGCCACTATATAATGGCATAAATTTATCTTCGCCACAAAATCTACTTTTTAGGATCTAAAAAATGAAAATCATTAAAGATCTATCTTTTTGAACTAAATATTGAAACATTTTTTTTAACTAAGCAAGATATTGGAATACAGAGTCACTATTTCTTGGTATGCCACTCCCTAAAACATGGATCCACACAGAGTCCTGGAGCATCTGGACACATAGGGCAGCAATACCGGGTTTTGCGTCGCAGTTTTTTCTTAGTACAACATTGACATTGTAAATCCCCTTTTCTGTTCTTGTCTGTTTTTGTAATAAACCCAGGGAAATGTGGCGATTCGCGTGTATTTCGGGATTCTTTCGGTATGTCCAAATTTTGTATGAGATCTTCAATCACTTTTTCTCTAAATTGTAGAAATGCCATGGTGCTATTTGTTTTTTTTTTTCGAATATATAGTACCCATTCCATATTGCTATATCAAATAAATGAAAAATTACTTTTTCTACTGACGTTTTCTAATACTTAACCTCTTTTCGATTGTCATTATGGTTTTTTAATAACAACCTTTTAAGCACGTTACCAGGAGCAACGTGCTTAAAAGTAACGCAGGTAATTATTTACAATTAAAACGTAACCACAGACTAGGTATAATTTAATATTTTTTGGCAAGTGTCAATTTTTGAAAGGGGCAAATGAAACAGCTAATAATAAGTACTTATTTACAAATAATAGCTATATAAACACAGACTATAGTTTTACCTATTTATTATAAATATTAACAGTACAGTTACTTATATTATTAACATTAATGCTGGGGTAACCTAAAACAGTACGTTGAGATATTTCTCTTTGTAAAATTGATGAGGAATTTGAACTTGAAATAGAAATAGAATCTGCAACAGCAATATCAATTAAACCCATGCCACTAGTAGAGCTGGTAGAACACTCGGATTCATTAGATTTAACACGTTTGTTGTTAGCGTCAAAAGATTTTTCACGAAGAATTTTTTCGGAAATTTTTCTTTTATTTTCTAAAGAATCGTCTATATACCCCTCAGCCACGGTATTTGACCGCCAACCTCCATGTCGCTTTAGCATCAATATATCCGCTCCAGAGTCAGCTAAAAAAGTTGCTGAAGATCTTCGAAAGCAGTGGCCTGTATATTCTTTAGCGTTTGGAAACTCCAAGAACTCAGCAGCAATTTTCTTTGGTGTTGCTCCAATGGTATTAATACCCACTGGAAGTCTGGAACATTTGGAGTTTCTGTATGCGATAAAAAATCTTTCATGGGTTATGTGTGCTGGACGTAACTGCGCGTACTTTCGGAAAATATTCAAGAAGTTGATGCCGTCAATAGAGCCTTCGCTAATTACAAAGCTTCTTGCAACATTTGTTTTAGTGTTTGGAATGGATATTTTAATTAAAGACTCCGAAATTTCGATATTATTCATATTTAAATATGTTTTTCTTCTCTGCGACATGCTCCAGAGATTCCCACAATAAGTATGACTTTGTCCAATAAATAGTTCTTATCGTCTGCTTCTTTGACAAACCTTTCTATTTGTTCCTTAGAAAAAACTTTCGACTTTTTGGGTTTATACCCCGTAGATTTTCTTTTTAAAAATGCGATTAGATTTGTAAATGTCTTCATCTCAACATTTTTATTCAAATAAACCATCGTTCGAAGCATTGAGTAAGTACTCTACAAAGTTGATGGCATATAGGCATCGGATAATAGTGAAAAATATGCCCAAAAACTTTTTCTGATAAGTTTTTTACCTTTTTTTCTTCACACCATTTTTTGAATTTATGCCCTCATACAAACTTCTTGATTTTTGGGGAACGAGGTACACCATTGCCTCATTTGCGGCATTTTCAATGTCTGAGTCCTCTAAATCACTCATTTTTACTTTTATATTTGTCGCAGTTTTTGACAAAAAAATCTTTAGAATTTTTTTGACAACTGTCGATTCTTTTGACATGAAAGGTGTAAATGAAACATATAGGTAATAAAATGTTAGTAAAATTAAGTTTTTTATTATAAAACCTCAGTAGAAAAAATATTGTATACAATTCGTTACGAAACAATGTCTTTTAGTCACTTTGACGTGTTGTCCAACTCGGCTTTGCCTCGTTGGACAATTTTCACGTCGCGTGCCTAAAATACACTCGTTTCGCAACTTATTGTATAAATAGCTATTTCGATACCATATCAGCGTTTTACGCGGAATGGAATAATACGATACCATTTGATCACCACGATCTATACCTGACATATTCTTATTATAATCCAGAACGCACGATGGTTTAATTTTTTTAACACCTCGTTTTTCAGAATGTTCAACCATGTGGTGCTTCTGTTTTGTGCTTATCATACGAACGTCTCTCTTATCTTTCCATTTAGTTACTAAGACAGGACCCTTTCTTTTAAAAATAGCCTCACCTCGTTTTAGTTTAGTTTTTAAAAACAAACATTCAGAAGAATCCAAAAATTAGTGCATTTCCGGAACCAACTACCACATTAATCGCATGTAGGTGACTTAGGTGTTCCTTAATACCCGCTGGATACAAACGATGCAATAGGAACGAACCGACCCAGGTCTAGACTCGCTTTAAATACATGATATATTTTGCCACTAAAGTGGTAGTCGGTCTCACATATTTAGAGACCGATCGCCACTATAGTGGTAGGGTATACCTGGGCAGGTTGTAACGAAAAATATTTGAAAACTTTTTCCTTGGAGCTGTTTTCACTAATCAATTTTTTTTTGTCATGAATGTCTACTTACAGATGTTGTGAACAAATTGATTAAATATATATGACAATATTTTCGATATATAATATAATCGATTGTTCACTCAAATGCTATATGAGGGGCAATTTAAAAAAATATCATTTTTTTTTAATCACTTAAATAATCAACCACATATATTTAGACTTCTGAAAAAAAAAAAAAAAAAAAAAAAAAAAAAGTCGCCAGTTCCATAAAGTAACTACTTTGTATAGCCCCGCAATGAGTAATCGGTTATTTTTTTAACTCGAGTGATCCCATCATCCCATCACTATCAAAAACCATTATGTTCATCACTCATTTCGTCACTCGAATGATTTCCGAAGATAATCGAATAATACGAGTGATTGAAAAAACCGAGTGATCGGTTATTTTTCACTCGAGTTATCCCATCACTAGAAGTAACGTCAACTTAATCCTGATGTTGAAGCAACGGGTTCTTGTTCAGCTATTTCAGAAGGTGCTGTTGTTAATGCATAATTTATCACATTGGGGTAAATTGTAACATGTTACATTTTGCCCCAATTAGACAATTTACCCATGGATCGAATATTTTCGTTTTGTCTTTGCAGAAAAAAACGTAAATATATAATCATGCATAGCTTTGCCAATATAATAACCTAGACTACAATGATTCATTTATGACAAAAAAAAACAGGCAGCAGGCAGCTTATTGTATCATTTATTTTGAAACGAAATTATGATATCGATTTTTACTTTACGTGCCACAATATAAACAATATCGGAAATAACCTTGACCACAATGTCTGTTGCTCGACTGTCTAGACATAACTGAGCTTCACAGTGTTCTTCAGAAGCCTACATAGGGTTCGGGGTTGCCAGCTTTTAAATTAGGAAAATATTTGTTGTGTTACAACTTACCCCGTGTTACAACCTGCCCTGGTCTCCCCTAGTCGGTAACGAACGTGTTAAGTATAAGTTTCAGCAGAATGCATTACCTTCTAGTGTCTTGTTTTTAGTATCTAATCTGTTTTTTCTATTGAAGTTATTTAAACCAAGGTAATATTATAATCAGCCCCTCGACTAGAAATGAAGAACTGTTGGTTATGGGATGACGCTGCTAGTGCTAAATGTAAGAAGTTAAATATAGTGAAAGAATCCAACATAATCTATATTAATTCTTTTCAACAGAGTGTGGTTCATTGGTTTCAGTCAACCAAGTATTGAAATACTATTCTTTTAAATTGCTTTAAACGCAACATTAGTAATTGATACTTAACTGAAAATATTGTTAAAGGTTTGATTTTGAGAAAAATGTAACAATCAAAATTAAATTAAAAAAAAATAATATAACATAGATTTGCCTTAACAGTCGTATTCAATAAAGAGTTTTAAACTTTAAACAATGACAGTTGTGTTTTAAAAAAGACAAAGGTCGGAATAAAAACATTTTGTATCATAAATAGTTTTTGGTTTATTTAAAATTTATAAAAAAATTTTTTTATCATTACCTCTGTTGGCTTAATTATTTATGGTAAAAAAAACAATTTAAAAATAAATTGTCTTATTATATGGCATATTCACTCCAGGGGAGTAATTAGCAACTCAAATATTTATGGTCGACATTATTAGTGCGCCCCTGTCCCTGTTTCATGCTTTTTGTTAAATTAAAAAAGTTAATTTTTAACTGGAAAACAATAATTGTATTTTAATTTGATGTCTGCGTTTTTATTGTCTGTTGCGTATTACCAGAATATTTAATATGGAAGGTTTGATTCAAAGACAAAGAAAACATTAGAAAAATAAAAAAAATAAAAAAATTTATTGAATAAAAAAAAATTAATCAACATCAGCATGCCGAACAAACCCAAAATCGTCTCCACAAATATATTAATAGTCAATTAATTATAGGGGGTGAACATGTTTCGATGCTAGTCTAACATACTACACTATAAGAATAAACAAAAAAAAATATTTTTTTTTATTTGCGGGGTCTTTTGGGCCACACCTGCTTGCTATGCCCCTAAGCAGTACGATTATGTTCCCCGGGGTGGGTCAGCCATTACATGAAAAGCAGGGAGGTGGAAAAGTGTTGCAGGGTGTTCTATGAAAAACGATTAATGTGTGTGTATTGAGTTTCTCGCACTGGTAAAAACGATTAAAAACATTTCAAATATAACTTGTTCATAAATTTAATGATAGAGTTTTGTTTTTGAACAAGAATAATTATTTATACACCACAGGGTGATGTAAGCATTAACCAGTAGGTATTTATCAGTCCAGCTCGAGTGCAGATAAGATTTTGTCCACGCCTACATTTAAATATAAATAAAAAATAAACTCAATCTACATTTTTAAATATTTTATTTTTGACATTAAATATGAACAAACACAAAATGCTTGGGATTTCCATTTTGTAAATAATTAAATGTTATAATTTTATATAAGATAATTATATTCTAACAAAATGCGCTTTAATATTTTTAGCTTTAATGTTGTAACAAAAGATATAAATAGCCAATAGGATATATAGAAAGGTGTATCTAACTAAAGCTAATTGCAATAAATAAAAATTAATACCCAAACGTTGTTTGCCTTATTGGCCCCCTGGGAACGAAATCGATTATAACAATATCGGACTTATCTGACTACAAGGACTAAAAAACCAGTTAGCTCTTTGATACGATCCGCCTGGGTAATTTGTTTTTATGCATTTGAATTAGTTTTAGAAATACTTACACCACTTATGTAAATACGAATAATTATTTTACAATTAGGTTAGGAAGAAGAATAGATAAACGCTGGAACATTCTTGTGATTTTTTTTTAACGAATAATTTAATGCACTTAAATAAAGATTGTATAAAATCAACATCGAATAAAATATTGTATAAAATTAAAAGTAGTTAAAATATAGTTACTGCTTGCCGCGTTTTATTTAAATTTAAAAAAAATTATACTGGATTGAAAGAGCAGCAGTAAATAAAATTTGGAATTGTCCATTTGTTGGTAATAATAAATTTAATTGTATTGAAATATTTTTTGTTTTATTTGATTGACACTGAAACGCCCCAGACCCGGGGCTAGTTTTCGCCTAAAATAGTTTCACAAAATTTCTTAGGGGTAAAATAAAATAACTAATATTTTTGGGATCAGTAATATGTGCAGAGGAACCCTCGTTTTAAAAGAGCTTAAAAGCCACAAAAAGTGTAAAGTTTTACACTCTTATCAGCAAAACTGTGCGAGCAGGTCAATTTCTTTAGTTTTAGAAAAACACATGGCCACGCGACGCGTTACCAGTCCTGAAGGCAGGGGTGAGCATACAAATTGATTATGAAAAATAGTCACTTAGGGAAGGTAGAGAGAGAAGAAAATAAATGGATAAAAAAGATACTTGATTATATTATACAGGGGGGTTAGTTGAAATAACCGGAACAGCTAATTTTCTTTAAAACTACTAAGGCTAAATCAATGCATTTTGGTACAGGTGAATAACTTAAAAAATTGAATTGAAAATTGACAATTGGGACGTTGCCAAATTTTTAGTTTTTTCTGTAATTCAAGGAATGCTTTTTTTTCAAATGTAACACTACTCTTTTTTTATTGAATTCGATTCCTTCCATCAACCTTACCATTTCCTGATAGTATCAAATTTTAATCTCAAATAGTTCTATGAAAAAAATATTATATTATTATTATCGTTATCGATACTACTAGGTACATTATGTCTACCCACCTTCCTTTCAACATTATTTGAAACGTTTTTAAATGGAAATAGATTGGATTTTTTTAGAGTTAGTGTTGTATTGTAACTAATTAACTTTTTTTCCCATAGAACTATTTGAGATAAAAATTTGATACTATTAGGAAATGGTAATGTTGATGGGAGGAATCGAAGTCAATAAAAAAAGAGTAGTGTTACATTTGAAAAAAAAAACATTCCTTAAGTTACAGAAAAAACTAAAAATCTGGCAACGTCGCAATTGTCAATTTTCAATTCAATTTTTTTAAGTTATCCACCTGTACCAAAATTCATTGAGCCTTGGTAGTTTTGAAAAAAATTAGCCGTTCCGGTTATTTCAACTAACCCTTTATATTATGATATAATTATTATAGTCATTATCTATATTTGATGACAGGACAGGAACCAGACCTGATATTATAGTCTATCCAGTTGCCGTTGTCTCAAAAACACTCGAAAATATTAATAAAGAAGATAGGATTAAAGTTAAACGTACTTTTAGATATTTAAGAGGAAGGCTAGATTATGGGTTAAGATATGTCACTGGAACTGGATGTTACTTGGAAGCATTTAGTGCTGCTGATTATGTTGGTGATAAGTCGTCAGAGCGATTCACTACCGGCGTTATTTATATGTATGCCTCTAGTGTAGTATCTTGTTTAAGTCAGACGCAAACTTCTGTAGCGATATCAACTACTGAAACAGAAATTGTAGCTGCTAGTGAAGCTGCACGGGAGATGGAATGGTATGGTCTTTACGAAGACATTATACAGTTGAAAGATGTTCCTAAGCTGATGGTCGACAATGAAGCTGCAATAAAATAACCTCAGAATCCCGAGTTTCACCGTCGAACAAAACATGTCAGTATCAGACATTTTTTCGTAAGAGAGCTTGGTCTAAGAAGAGATAGATAGGTATTATTGAGAATCAACTACACATCAGGACGTCTATTCTCGAAATAGGCGAATGATCATTTCAAGGGAAGTGATTACTTTTTCTCTTCAAAATGTTTAAACTGTATTCTTGAAACTTAAAATGACTATTCATTTCCATCGAAAGTTCAGACGATGTGAGCATATGATGTGAATTGTCCCTTCTCGCGAGAGAAAATTCACTCCTCTTAAATTGGAGAATAGACGTCCGGGTAGCTCATGCACTGATAAAGCCATTGTTAAACGTCAGGTTACAAAGTCGTTGCAGATCTATGGGTTTATGCAAATTTTTAAATGAGGGAAGGTAAAGGTGTTGAAGAACAATATCATTTTTAATTTTCCCTATATAATAATATGTTTAAAAGGTGTAGTTGGTGGTTAAAGTTATATAAAACAAATGGTTTAATAAATCATTAACTGTCTTTTTCTTAGAAGAGTTGAAACTATTTAGAGTGCTTTGAACCTAACCCTAATAATATTTACTTTCATTTCCAAAATTTGTAGCATTAACATCACTTTATTATTTAGAAAATAATATTATAGTGTCCGCGAAAATAATTAAAAAAAAAGATTGTGGCATATCAGACAAGTGTGCAACTATTTTTTATATTGGAATTCACAGGGATCCAAGTTTAATGGATACCCTGGGGCGGGTAGACCACGACGGCCGTTGCGCGCATTCTAGTGGGTCCCAGCGTTGATATGTTTTTTGGTCTCCAATGTGGCAGATGTTTTCGGTGAAAACGCAAATAGCATTCCCTATACTGGATTGTGATGCACTTCTTGGTTTATTTTTTCAATTATTACCAGTGTGACTGCCTTTTATATTGGAGTTAATTAAGCTAGGATGGCGCTACGGTGTATTGATGGCCGCTTTGCTTTTGTAAAAAGGCTTTTAATACATTTTACCGTCGTTCTTGGGATTGCTTGAGTTATGGCTGCCCGTAGAGTCCTAACAAGGACGAAATGGCCACAGTGCTCTACCCGCCCCAGGGTAGCCATTAAACTTGGATCTCTGTGTATTCCAATATAAAAAATAATTACACACTTGTCCGATATGCCACAATATTCTCTTCTAATCACTTTATTATATTAAAAAAACTTCCACGTTAAGACCTCTAGAAGAAAATAGACTTTTTCTTACTTTAAAAAAGCCACAACATTCAACTAGTCTTTTGACAAAGTCGGTGGGTGAAAACGATATTAAAAGAAAGTGAAATAAGATGTTTCATGCAACACAAAGTTCTAGACATGCTAGGACATCTGCAGCATTTCGAGCGGCGATAGTTATTATACTTATTAGAGATGCAGCCGGGTGATCTAAAAGGTCTAATGTGTTTGTGAAGTTCTAACCTACAGCAGACCATCCGGAAGAGTTGGCCATAACAGTCATAAATAGCTCTAATAATAAGTGATAATTTATATTGTTAAATTTTTAAGTTTGAATAGAGAATACCAACAGTAAATAATGTGTTATATTGAAATACAAATGGTTATGTTGTAAATGTTTAATATAGTGTTGTTAATTAGATTGAGTACATCTTTAAAGGCCTATGTTGTGTAATAATTATAAAGACAACAGCGAAGAATAATTTTATTAGATTGATTAAAATTATTCGAGCGGCTGTCTGAAATTACTATTACAACCCTACCTCCTCGCAATCTAATTAAGTAAATAAATACAATGAACATATCGAGGGGCCTACATGAGCGTAAAGTAATGTGATTCAGTTGTTTATTTTCTTTAAATTTGCACTGGCGAGTATAAATCATGCAAACTACGAACTACGATGTGTCATTTCCGATAATATATTATATAAAAATAAATAAATAAATACGATCGATCTTCCTTACAGGTACAAGTCAATCAATCAATCTGATAATTATTGAACTAATATTAAAAATATAATTTTTAACAAAGACATGTCGTAGGGTAGGGTTGTAATGTTTTTAATTTCTTATTTTTTTTTTTGAATGTATAGCTGGGAAGAGGTGGTACATGGACTATCTTCTACTCCTTTTCCCTAGCGGCGCTTATAGCTTATATATGGGCGAAATAACAGTTTTCTTGTGAACTTCTGTGAAAAAAAGTTTTGTTAAACATTATACTGTATAAAATGTAAAAAAAATTTAATCATTTAATATCTTAAATAAAAACCAAATCGTGTTATTGTTTTTAATCCACTTTAAGCGATCGCAGAATTTAATCTGAGAACAATATGTTTCAAGGAAAAAGAACAAGATCCGAAACTGGGATGTAATTTGGTTGTTATAAAATTTCCCATTCCATGCAATAACGTCCAAGCAGATTAACAAAAGGTAAGTTGTAGTAGAGTCGAAAGAAGTACAAGAAATTTATCGGCATTATATCGACCTTATTTTTTTTTAAAATTACCTTGTCTGACTTCCATTGTCTTTATTTTGTTGTGTACGATTCGCCACACTCGCAAGCTTTCTTACAAAAGTAGAACACCTTCCGTAATGAAAAAACAAGAAGTTGTATCTATAAAATCCCTTGCGAGTGTGGCGAATCGTACATTGGAGAAACAAAAAGACCTCTTCCTGTACGAGTTAAGGAACATCTGAAACATACTCAAAGAGTTGAAACTTCGACATCAGGTATAGTGGAATATGTATAGGGACCAACCAGCTAACCAGCATAATATACAGTGGTCAGAAGCCAAGGTTTTGGGCACGGAACAGCACTGGAGAAAACGAAAATTCAAAGAAGCAGATTTCATGAATCAAAAACCCATATATTTAATAAACCAAATATAGATATCCTCAATATTTGGACGCCTCTTCTTGTCCAAAACCAACAGCTCAAACTTCACACTCCAATAAGCACATCGACAGACTCATCAAACTTTATTGCACATGGATAGTATTTAAGACAGTATAGCCTTAAAATTATAATTTAGTTTAAGTACACTTGAAAACAGTTAAAGATACTAATAACTAAACGAAACTGTGTTAAGTAACAGAATAAAGACGGAAGTCCGACAAGGTAATTTTTTTGATATTACTTCATTGTCTACCACTTGTTGAGGATACATTTGAATTTTCTATACATATAGTACACCTCTATCTTCAGGGGGTAGTATCTCCTCTAAAATGAGTTTTTTATGCACATGTTACTGGCTGCCTAAATTTTGTGGATATTTTGGTGAAAAATAGCTAAAACGTTTTACCATTAGGACTATAAAAGTTTTTTTCGAGTACCTACCTAATTATTTAAAGAAAATGGTGGTTTTTTAATGTCTGTAAATTTTTAAAATTAAAGACGCGTAAACCCTTATTTCAATTTTAAAAACTTTATCTGCGCGCCCAATAACATTTTTTAGTTATTTTGAATTAAATCAAAATTTTAAAGATGGCCCATATTGGCCTTGCCTGCCATGCCTATACTGATTTGTCTTTTTATTTTAATCAGTCTGCCCTATTTGCTTATCGTTTATGTTCTTTTATACGTTATTAATAATTCGAAATTTAATAAATAATAAATTTATTTATTAGATGGATTAACAAAAGTATTTTTTAATCTACAAATGCCAAGTTTTATTTGTAAATTGAATTTCAAAGAAAAGATATAGTCTAATCTTCATATCTTTTTTCTCCGACTCTAGAGGTTTATTTGATGGGATAATTTGACAAAGATTAGAAATTTATATACAGGGTGCCCCTTGACTAAGAGGAGACACAGCAACAGTAGAATTAAAAATAGAGGTCACTTATGCTTAATTTCTTATGATAAAATATCCACGCTTAAAAAGATACAGTGTAGTCCAAATAAAAATTTATTTTAGAAATTAGCCATGATTTGAAAACGGTTCAGTGGACGTCAATCACATTTGGAGAAGTTTTTGGGGGCAAGAAAGACGATTTCTGGTTTCACAACAGCACTTTGGAGAATTATTCTCGCATGTATTTTTTATCTCTCACATTTCTGACTTCTACAACGTAAAAAGTTGTACTTCATTAATCTCGATATTTTTAAATGAAAATATAATAAGATTTAATAGACATAATTAATAACAAAATTCATTTATTGAAAATTTACCGTATTTATCATAAGAAAGTAAGCATAAAGTGACCTATTTTCAAGTGAAGTATCTATTCCTGTATGACCCCTCAGTTATGGGACACCCTACAAAAGAGGCAAAGTTCTGAACTCACTAATTCTGCCGTGCTTAGCGAAAACGCGGCATCTTCAATTTTTTTTAAAAATGTGATATTGGTATCTCCGTTAATGTTATTTGAAACTCTATCATTATAACTTAGCTAAAACGCCGCAAACATTACCAGAAATTAATATGCTGGTTATTATTTGGCGGTATCTGAAACAAATTTCCATTCACACCTAGGAATAACGCGACATAGCTTGCTAGCTTAGGAAAACCGCTGCAAATCAGCAGACGATGCGGCGTTTCTCTTAAGCATAGATCATTTGCCGCGTTTATGCTAAGCGTAGTCTACTTTTGTTTGTACGGCGTGCGTGCTGTCGCTGTTATTTTAGTCAACTGTTAATTTATATAAGTAAGTGTGTTGTTGTGTTAGTTTGTATTTAATTACTTCTGAGCAAAAAGTTGAAACTTAGTCTTTCTTTTCGAGTTTTCAAGTTCATTGTTGCGTTATAATTGTTAGTGTAAAGCTGTATAATACGTTAGTATAACGCAGTACTGCATTTTTCGTAATCACTTTATCACCATATCAATCAATTAGTTTTTGGAAAAACGCAGCATCTTCCATAATTTGTGATCTAATGATTATTTTCATTTTGTTTTGTCAAAATATGAATTCCCCGGAAAATTTTATAAATATGCAGTATCTATCAGACTACCGATTCTAAACTTACAACGGCTACGAGATTAAACAAAACCTGCATTTCCTCCGTTCAACCATTTTCTCACATACGGCGTTTTGCTTAAGGTGGGCAGACTGCCGTGCTTAGCGAAAACGCGGCATCTTCAAATTTTTTTAAAAATGTGATATTGGTATCTCCGTTAATGTTATTTGAAACTCTATCATTATAACTTAGCTAAAACGCCGCAAACATTACCAGAAATTAATATGCTGGTTATTATTTGGCGGTATCTGAAACAAATTTCCATTCACACATTATTATTATTATTATTACTTTTGTTTGTACGGCGTGCGTGCTGTCGCTGTTATTTTAGTCAACTGTTAATTTATATAAGTAAGTGTGTTGTTGTGTTAGTTTGTATTTAATTACTTCTGAGCAAAAAGTTGAAACTTAGTCTTTCTTTTCGAGTTTTCAAGTTCATTGTTGCGTTATAATTGTTAGTGTAACGCAGTACTGCATTTTTCGTAATCACTTTATCACCATATCAATCAATTAATTTTTGGAAAAACGCAGCATCTTCCATAATTTGTGATCTAATGATTATTTTCATTTTGTTTTGTCAAAATATGAATTCCCCGGAAAATTTTCAAGTCAGTATCTATTGCCCACTACCGATTCTAAACTTACAACGGCTACGAGATTAAACAAAACCTGCATTTCCTCCGTTCAACCATTTTCTCACATACGGCGTTTTGCTTAAGGTGGGCAGTATAGCGGCCGCGCGTAGCGGGCCGCAACATGATAATAATATATAACTGGGAATGGGAATAAAATATTAACAAATGGGAATTTCATTAAATGTTAGAAGCAACAAGTTGTTTTATCGAACGCGCTGGTAGATAATTACTGACTACACATCCACGCGGCTCGTGGACTAAGAATGGGTGGGCGCAGACAGTACCTAATAAGCATGGACGACACTAGCAGAGTACATTTATTATGCCGTGACACTAGTAACGAAAATTTAAAAGGCCTCTTTTCGTCTATAAAAATTTTTCGATATAGTCAAATTCCATTTAACTAGTCGGGTTGTAAGTTTATCAAAGACAAACGAATATAGTGTTATTTTGTTCAAGTAAACGTCATAGGCGTAGTTAGGGGGTACTACCCAAAAAAAAATTTGCAATATATAGCCTAATTTTAGAACTAACCTATTTTTATAATACAGATACATTATATGTAATGAATTTTCCATATTAATATTTCAAGCATTCGAATTCTGGTACAAATTCAAGTATATTTAGGTAGTTGCGGATTCTGTTCAAAATTTCTCTCCATGTACCGTGTAGTTCACGCCCAGTTTACTTGTCAGAGCGGGTCTATGATCATAAAAATCTCGTAAAATACGAGAGCGGCATAATAGGTTGTGTATGTCATATTCTGCATTCATTTGATAATTTAAATTTAACCAGTCGTAGTCGTTCAAATTCGCGGAAATTTTTAGCCGGTATTTTGACTATTTTTTTTGTTTATTAAGGTTTAATATGGTTTTATTAAATTCAGTTAAAGTTTAAATAAAGTTAAATAAACACGAAAAAACAATGAGTGCGTCGTCGGATATAAAATACACCGTGGAATTTTTGAAAAAATCTTTTAGCAAGTTACCGTTGGAGGAGAAAGTGATTGTCAAGAACATTAAAAGACCTAAACCTGCTATTAACATCACATTAAAATATTTACTAAAACTTATTGACCAAATTTGGGCGTGGTCTTAAAAAAAATTTCGTCTGCGGCGGGCTTTTTGTACACCCCCACGTTAACATATCAAGAGCCGCCACTGGACTTCAGCACCCCCAGTGTTGACCGTCTAACTACGCCTATGGTAAAGGTTAAAACTGCATTATAAAAATATCAATAATATAATCGCAACAAACTTAACGGCCATCTATGAATCGGAGAGAGATGCACACATAATTTCCAGTGATTATGAAAATGTGTACATCAACACTCCCGTGGTATTCCATTGAAGGTTAACACATTTTTGACAAATCTCAGTTAGTTATAGTTATTGTAGAAAAACTGTATGGTCTTTCTAATAATATCAATGATTTGTCCAACTTAATTTATAATTGGCCAGAGAAACGAAATTACGATATTTCCATAGAGTGGTTCAAAATAAAGATAAAATAAAATAAAGGTTTAAAAATTGGTTTTTAGTTGGACGGTTTTTAATGGGTGGCTGAAGGTCAAGCTAAATTATTGGGAAAAACAACAAAGGTACGGTTAAAATGGTAGAGTTCGTTTGTAGTTACGCTTCCAGAAAATCGTCTTATATACTCAACTTGGTTTGTACAATAGATAGTGAAACGACTGCAGATGAGTTTGATAAATCGGAATATGAACAGTTTTAGATTTACTTTTATTATTTATTTAGTGTTCTTATTTGTTAAATTCTATAATAATAAAAATTTCACTTCATAATTGCTTTATACGAATTTCCATGAATATTACATCATATTAACCACTTCCTATATTTTTTCTTTACCAGAATAAAGCCTTAGTCTTCCCTTTCCTTGATCATCGTTTTTTTTTTTATGGGTATATTTCTACTACTCTTACTCGATACAAGGCGGTAGAACCTATAAACATTTTAAACTAAGTTTCAGTATCGCAGAAACAAAACTTGAACAAAATGTAATTTAACTTGCAAATATGCGATTTTTGATATTAACAATAATAAACATCTGCTGCTCATGCACGGCCATATTGTTTTTTAAGTTTAGACATTTTTTGGGACTACTGCTTCCAATGATTGATTAGTAGACCATTAGAGCACCTGGAGCACCTAGTTAAATGAAAGTTGACTATAATTAATCAATAAACTTGTGGTAAAACCACAGGCATGTAATAATATCAGGAGACAAACATTCCATTCATAAAAACGCATTTGTTTACAATCAGACATGCGAAGGTTTTAAATAAGTTAGAAGGTAAAAAGGTTGAAAATATCGCCTGAAAAAATAACAATACTGTAAGCTGTAAGAACTCGCTGTTATCCCTACAGTGCATATTGGCATCTTTTTTTTTTTAGGATCAAAAACAATCAATATATTTTGCTACACCTAGGTACTTAAAATACAGAACTATCTACAGTCTACACCATTGCTTTTAAGAAGTTAAAAAACATAACCTAGGCTGAATAACCTTACTTACCGCCGTACCTAATATTAATTCAGGGTTAGAATAGTCGGGTCTCTTATACACCACGCACTAGCAAACCACTGTAAATAATAATAAATAGCACTAAATAGTTCTATTTAGAAAAAAAAAACTAAAAATTAATCAAAAAACGCACAAACAGAGGTTACCAACACTGTAACGTTAAGTAATAAATGAATAACAAAAATTCTACGTCACTCGTAGTAAAAATGTCCATATAGCGTTTCCGTTATGAATTCCGTAAAGCTGTATAATTTAGTATCATTAGGAAACTATAAATAACTTGACTAGTAGAAACTTTACATATGACGCATAAGTATACCGGGTGTTTCAATAAAAAGTCCCAGGGTAATTATTTCCAAAACTAAAAGTGACATGTAAATTCTGTAAATGCTAGTTTTTAGCCTCTATGATTGGCTTCACAGCTGTATAAAAAATGTGTGTGAATAATACAAAATGTAGGTGGCGCCACGGTGCAAAGAATTTTTTCGATGACAGGAACTTTTAAATGCTGTGGGTCTTAAAGATAATTAATTTTTAATCAAGTTATGTTCCATAAAAATTTTTGATAAATCCAACATGAACGGAGATATTTGGGGTTAAGTTTTTTCGTTTAATAATTTTAACGAGTATTTTAATTATAAATATTTTTAATATCCTTTAGCAGATTTTAATTTAACTTTGGTAATGATAATTTCATTGATAAAACGCTCGTATAGCGGTAAATTATTACATCCAGACGTCTCAGGGGGCGCATTAACAAATAATATTGACAAAAAATAAGACGCCACTGAGTTTTTAGTAATTTTTATATTTCTTTCGGATTAAGCAACTAAAAATATCCTTTTCTTGTCTGTTAAATTGTTTTCTTATCTTTATGAACCTATGTGTATAAAAACGGCAATAATTTTGAACACGACCTCATTCGACCCCATTAGTTAGTTTTTGGTAATGTTCTAATTTTTATTAATAATTTTGCATAATTTCTGATTAGTTCTTTCATAAAGTTTAAAACATCTTTCAATTTTATTTTATTATGCTTTAATGTTTTAACTTTGCTTTTAAACAACAAAAAATACAACGTATTAATAATTATTTAATGATTTTTGTTTTCCAGAGATATGCAATAAAATTGTTTTTATTTTTATTGTTTGAAAACGAAGCAAGATATGAAAACAATTTAACAGAGAAGAAAAGGATATTTTTAATTGCTTAATCTGAAAAAAAATATAAAAATTACCAAAAACTCAGTGGCGTCTTATTTCTTGCCAATAATATTTGTTAAAAGGCGCCCCCTGAGACGTCACTGGACGTAATAATTTAACGCTACACGAGCGTTTTGTTTTATCACTAAAATTATCATTACAAAAATTAAATTAAAATCTGCTAAGAATATTAAAAATATTTATAATTAAAAT
The DNA here is from genome assembly GCA_963969555.1 of Polydrusus pterygomalis. Classification (NCBI taxonomy): domain Eukaryota; kingdom Metazoa; phylum Arthropoda; class Insecta; order Coleoptera; family Curculionidae; genus Polydrusus; species Polydrusus pterygomalis. The sequence continues at coordinate 74,273,251 of OZ018380.1, read as the reverse complement.
ATTCGTTGAAATTATTTAAAAAAAAACTTAACCCCAAATATCTCCGTTCATGTTGGATTTGGCAAAAATTTTTATAGGACATAATTTGATCAAAATTTAATTATCATTAAAAATCACAATATTTAAAAGTTCCTGTCATCGAAAAAATTTTTTTGCACCGTGGCGCTACCTATCCCAGCTAACATTTCAGGTCTGGCCCAATGCTGGCCAAATACCCTGTTGCCAGAATGGCCATTATGGCAAAGTATTGGCAAACGGTGATGGGCCAGTACGAATAGTACACACCGGCCAGCATGTGGGCTAATACAGGCCAGCCGTGATGGCAAGGTAATGGCTACCTTGCTACCGGCCGAAACCTTTATGGCCAATAGATTCTTTGCCAGTACAGTTCTGGTGACGAAACTGTACTGACCCGAACCCTATATACAGGACTGTCAAAGTGAAACTCGTACACCCTAAATGTTTTAAATATATATTTATTAGCAAATACATTTTGTATCTACAATAGGTAAGATTGTGAATAGAAGTCATACTACCGTTCAAAGCATCCCCGACCGCAACAAAAACGAAAATAGAATACAATAAAGTTAGAAAAAATCCTGAAAAATGTTTTATGATTACGTCGAACGATGGATTTTACAAAAAGTGTTATCAGTCCATGGTCCATTATCAGTCTGCAGTGTCTGCACAAACAAATACACTTTTCTCTCACTTTCAATCACTTGAATCACAAAATTTGTCTGTACGCTTACGCCAAGACGCTATATAACATCAAAATGGCCGAATTCGAACCTCGAACGATGAGTTTCGAGAAGGCCGGAAGGCAGGACAACGCTGCCAACTTTTGAGTTTGTTTTCCGTTTTAAAAATATTAATTTTAGCATGGGATCGGATAATAGATCGGTAAATTATTCGATCGTATAATCAAACCTTGAAACATTAACAAAGTAAATTAATTACAATAATATATAATTTTTAGTTACAAAATATATTTACCATCTATAGAAGTTGAATACAAAAGCTATCGATAGACTCAATAACTGTCAATGTAGCTATGTAAAAATGGCTCAAACGGCAACGTTGCGAACTTTCTTTCATAGGACCGACCAATAGGAATTAAGCAATTTATCACGTGCAATAAGGAAGTTTTGGAAGAATTGGGCCATTACCAAGCCGGTAGCAACTAAATGTTTTGCATGACGTCATGCTGTTAATACACAAACTATAAAATTGTAAAACATTTTAAAGAAAGAGTGTGTGCCACAAGTAAATGTGGACTGGACAAGTTGTCATTTAAACAGTAATTGTGATTTTGTAAAAAATTATGTATGCACGTTTTTACAGACACCTGGCCAATGACTTTTTCTCATCGCATTCCATTACTACCGTTACAATACAATGAGACCAATGCTGGCCTAGCATCGCGATTTCGTCATCATATGGCCGGTATCGAAATGACAATGTGCCAGCAACTACTTTAATTATTGTGACTTTGGCCAATACTGCCAGTGTAATAAAGTTGAAATGCACCTTGCCACTGTTGCCAGTACTGGGCCAAAGGATGGCCATTGATTCATTGTTTGCTGGGATATTTTGTATTATTCCAACACATTTTTTACACGTGAAGCCAATTATAAAGGCTAAAAACTGGCGTTTACAGAATTTACATGTCATTTTTAGTTTTCAAAATAATTGGCCTGGGAGTTTTTATTAAAACACCCTGTATATTACATAGACAATTCTATAATTTTAGATCCGTATAGCTTATTTCGTGAACAAACAAAAGTAAGGTTTTATGGGTGAAAAAATAAGTTTGTCCGCACGGCTCACCAGTCAAATCTCTCGACGTACAAGAACGATGGGCATGCGCAAAACCCTCTTGTTATTAAGTTTTCCTTCTTTAGCGACATAATGTAAATACACTCCAGAACCGGCTCGACGCCATTTTTGTTGTTACGTTTTCTCTGTGATTTCTTGTTGTATTCTTTGCTATTTTGGATTGTGGGTGTTCAATATTTCCGGCTAATCTAATATAATTTTTGTGTAGTTTGGTGAATTGGGTTTGTGCTTTTAGTGACTCGGATTGGAATATAAACAATGACGAGTAGCAGCCGTTGTATGATTTTACTATGCCCAAATAGGGGTAAAACATCGGGTATTTCGTATTTTCAGGTATGGGCGAAGTTGGTTATCTTGAATACTTGAATCGTAATGGGTCATGGCAATGAAGCAGCAGGCAGACATGTTTACGCCCAAGCCTCGAGGACGAGGACTGTCGTCAGTTTGTCAGTCAGTTATCTTATCACAAAGCACGTAGGAGAGTTGGAAAGTGTAGTAGTGCTAATACTCCCGATTTATCGGTAAATCCACCGAATTTATTGATCGTCTCCTGGTAAACTCTCGTGGTAAACTAAACATGATGTCATGATAAAACAAAATTTATTGTATTTTCGGCAGGCGGTATGGTAGAGGGGACTCGCAGCCTCGAGAAAGCCGCCGCTGGATATTTTTGTATTAGGCTAATATAAATAATTAAGAGTATGAGTATTCATACACAAAAATCAAAATTTGGCTTTTACAAATAAAAACACCTTTTAACTTAAATATTATACCTTTTACGATTTACCGCATCGCATAATAGTTTGTACAGGGTGTCCCACATAAGATCCTCTATCCCCTTATCTCGAAAGATATTCGATTTTTGAAAAAAAAAGTTAGATACAAAGTGTTATTATTTTAAGGGAACTTTTATATTATATACCTTTAACGTATACAGGGTGCTCAGTTTTTCATGGTCAGGAATCAACTCTTAAAAATTAAATGGGACACCCTGTATATTATTTTGGATATGGATTCCTCATAAAAAATAAGGGTGACTTTTAATAAGATATTATATAGCTAACTCTCGTGGTTTAGGATTTAATAGCCGTTTTATTTATTTTTTTGGTAAAAACGTATTTATTTAAGGTAGTAGGAAAAAATATAAGTATATCATATTTGGTGAAACTGCCATTTTAATATTAAAGACAATACCACAATATATAATTCTGCTTGTTTACTTTGGCTACAAATTATACAGGGTGATGTCAGAAATTTATCCGATCGGGATATATAAAATCATCTGTAAGTCGATAATTTGAAATGAAACACCCTGTATATCATTGCCGATTTCGATTGTTCACAAAAAATTAAGGTAACTTTGTATAAAATTGCCTATGCCCATCTCTAGCCGTCTAGAAAATATTCGCTCTTAAACATTTTTTATGCATTAAAAAATACCTTTCCTTTAAATTTAATGAGGAAATACGTTGCAAATATTTTTTTAACGAGCTGACTGTAGTAGATTTTCAACAATATCCTACTGTCGTTTATAATTTTAACTAACATTAAGTAATTGAATCGCTAACTGCAGAAAGGGGACATGTCACATTTTCTTAATTGTTCAGGAAGTTAAAAAAACCTGCCAACTTGTTTAATATATTTTTTTTTCTTAAAATTTCATGAAAAATAATTTTTCAGTTCATTAAGTGAATGCTACAATAGACCATTTATTTTTTGACATTTTAATATGGACGTAAGTGTCAGTTTTGACATATGGAGATGTCACCTTTCTGCAGTAAATGGAAAATAACAAGAAAGATTTAAAGAAATTGTTTTATTAGAGACACCCTTATAGAAAATATGTTATAATATGTAACAAAAAAATAAGTTATTCGTCATCTTGTTTCTTTAATGCGGTAGGCCAATTAGTTATTTGATTCCAAAAGGCTAAATCATCTTCTGGAATAAATTTGATGGTGTTCAGCCATCTTTTTTGTGTTAATAGGAAGCTTCTCATGATAAGCTTTTGTTGTAGGGAAAGTAATTTCACTTTTAGTGTTCCTTGGTCGATATGTATCTTTTACAGGACAATTTATGAATTCTCGACAAACTACTTCTTGAGGAGCGGAAATGATCAAGTGATGAAAAGAGGAGATTACAAAAGATTTTTATATTTTCCATAGGATTCATTACTAAGGCAAGATTTTTTGTAAAATTGTAGCCACCAGTTTTTATAATCATAAACTAAATCTTTTGTAACCTGCACAACTAAAAATTTTTGCATATTCTTGGATGCTTCAGAGATTATTTTGATATATTCCTGAACAGTATAATATCTTTCATGTTTATTCAACTGTCTTCTAATTAAACCAAAGTCACATGGCATAATATATGAATGACCCCTCATTGGAATAGTAGATTCTGTAACGAGGTTGGAATGAAAATTCGATCCGAGTGGAAGATTCCGAACGCGAGCGTAGCGAGCGTGAGGAACCACGAGCATCGAATTTTCATTCTAACCGAGTAGCAGACTATATTTTCTCCACGACCATCCAGTTCCATATCTGATTCATCCGATTTTTCACTCATTTTTTGACTTGCACTAAAATTTGTCTGAAAATAATTATTACAACGCGGCCATTTTTATCTGACACTGACAGTTTCGAAATTCATGGCAATCTATGTCGTTTATATCAATTACAGAATATTCATTCCGTATCTTGTTGTGGAATGAAAATACACGCAAAACGCATAAGAAGCAAGTGTTTCAGAATAAATATTCCAACTCAAGAGCGGGGATTTTTACATTCTATTATCAAAAATTATTTTGGAATTATTGCATTCAGTAATTTTCGTGGAGAAAATATATTTCTATTTCATTAAATCTTTTTAGTTCCACTTCCACAGTAGTTTATTTACCACAGAAAGGAGACATCTCCTGGACATGTCCCGTTTCTGCAGTAAACGTAAATTTTATCGGCTCACAGCGTCACTAGCGTTAATGCAACATGTCCCGTTTCTGCAGTCAAGATGTGTTTAGATGCCTAGATTAAGAAAATACGCAAATGTAATTTTTGGAAAAAATGGACATGTCCCCTTTCTGCAGTTAGCGATTTAATTATTTAAATGAAAACTATGCAGAAGTCATTGGGCGAAATGAAAATATTCGTTGGCCTCCGCGGAGTCCAGATTTGACTCCCCTGGACTATTTCTTGTTGAGAACATTAAAGGATAAAGTCTATAAAAATAAACCTCAAGATGTTAATGAGCTTAGGAATCAAATAAGGGAAGAAATTCAAAATACCAATGAAAGTGCTGCAGTAAGAGACGCCCTAAGAAAATTAGAAGTCATCTACACAACTTGTATTGCCCAAAATGGAGGCCATATAGCACATTTACTTTAATTTTCCGTTTGGTATTAGGTATAGTTTATTGGTTCTTTCCTTATATGTATTTGTTTTGTTTGTTTTCACATATTAATTAATTTGTAATTAAATGTTCACTATTAACTTAACTTCTTGCTACTTACTTAATAGTTCACAAAACTTATCATATTGTTAAATGTTAAAGCATTTCTTTATTTGTTAATATATCGTAAGTCGTTAAAATAAAAGATTAAATATTATTGTTATATCGAGCATAGCATAGGTATTTTATTTTACCGATCATTGGGGAGGATTATTTTCTCAGAAAATACAGATATGTTAGTTAAAATTATAAACGACAGTATGTTGTTGAAAATCTACTACAGTAAGCTCGTTAAAAAAATATTTGTAACGTATTTCCTCATTAAATTTAAACGAAAGGTATTTTTTAATGCATAAAAAATGTTTAAGATCGAATATTTTCTAGACGGCTAGAGATGGGTATAGGCAATTTTATAGAAAGTTACCTTAATTTTTTGTGAACAATCGAAATCGGCAATGATATACAGGGTGTTTCATTTCAAATTATCGACTTACAGATGATTTTATATATCTCGATCGGATACATTTCCGACATCACCCTGTATAATTTGTAGCCAAAGTAAACAAGCAGAATTATATATTGTGGTATTGTCTTTAATATAATAATGGCAGTTTCACCAAATATGATATACTTATATTTTTTCCTACTACCTTAAATAAATACGTTTTTACCAAAAAAATAAATAAAACGGCTATTAAATCCTAAACCACGAGAGTTAGCTATATAATATCTTATTAAAAGTCACCCTTATTTTTTATGAGGAATCCATATCCAAAATAATATACAGGGTGTCCCATTTAATTTTTAAGAGTTGATTCCTGACCATGAAAAACTGAGCACCCTGTATACGTGAAAGGTATATAATATAAAAGTTCCCTTAAAACAATAACACTTTGTATTTAACTTTTTTTTCAAAAATCGAATATCTTTCGAGATAAGGGGATAGAGGATCTTATGTGGGACACCCTGTACAAACTATTATGCGATGCGGTAAATCGTAAAAGGTATAATATTTAAGTTAAAAGGTGTTTTTATTTGTAAAAGCCAAATTTTGATTTTTGTGTATGAATACTCATACTCTTGCAGAAAAAATGCGTAGAGGTACATGGAAAAGCTATATGTGTGTCACCATTTAAATATATCGTGGGATTCAATATCTGTAAGCGATTTTTGTGCAACTAAGTGTACTTCTACAAACTATAGTTGACGAATTTGCTGCAATAAGGCATCGCCGTTACCCACTAAACCATTAATTTAGTGTTTAGGTCTATTAAGCTTCTCTGTTTTCCTTTAATGTATGTTTTACCAAAAAAATTGTTTTGTTTTTTATGTTTATTTTTGTTAATTTGGCATCAAAAAAGTGTTTTTTCTCGTCCATAAAGTTTTTTTTTAAATTAGGTATGCCAAGAGAAATGTGAAATGACGCCCCTGAATGTTGGCTAATTATTTTTTGATGTACATTTTTTTTTTCATTTCCTGAACGAACCTAGCTATTTTCAGATAAAAAAATAGGAGTGTTTATTTGATTTATTGTGAACATATTATTTAAACTTATACCAGGTGCATTGACGTAGAAAATGTATTTATTTAATTTTTTTGTATAAGCAAGTCAGGTAATTTTTTATTTGTCGATAACATAAAATATTAAAAATAAATAAAACAACAGTAACGACATTTAATTAAAGAATTATATTTCAAACTAATAAATAAAATTCAATAAATATTATAAATATATATACAAATACATGCCTATAACATAGGCATAAATAGGTTGTCCATAATTTAGGAAAATCATTATTTATAACTTTTATCCTTCAAATAATTTATTTAATTTTTATTTATAAAGTTTAATAAGAACTTCAAGCACTGAACCAATAAGAATTATTTTTTATTTGTCCAACTAGGTATTTTGTTCTATACCTATACCAGAGGTTATATAAAACTTTCAAATTTTATGAAGTATTTTGCTCTTATTAGAATTTCAAAAATACACGCCACTGAAATTATTGTTACCCCTGACGTCACACAACCCTCACAATTCACTGACAGAAAGCTGAGCCTAGTATAGTTTTTTATACTCAATATTTTTAATATTTATATTATTTTTTTTTAAATAAATCACTTTGTAAATAAAACAAAAACGGTTGATGGTACTTCTAGTTTTAATTTGGTTACTTTATATAAATATTTTTAAAAATTCTATAAATAATTTTACATTACAACATTAATTTTCAAAGTTTAAAGAATATTATTTTCAAATTGTTAAAATTCAAATTTTATTAGGAAAATTTTTAGAGTCTACTAACAATAATAGGTTATTTATATATTTCTTTGAATTTAACGGATTATATTTTGAAAACGATTATTTAAAAAAAATAAACTCACAAAAAATTTGGTTCTAAATTCCCCTAAAGAGAGTCTAATGATGCGCTTCTGTAACCGAACTTACTGGGTCATATCTAAGCTTCTAGCGCGCTAAAAGTGAAAACACGTGGCAAATATACGTAGGCCAGTGGCGGTTTCTCCATGAAAGAACCTGAGCAAATCCACCCCTATATCCTATAAAAAACCTATAAAGAAAAAATACTTTCCTTTTATTATCCTATAAGATACAGTAATATAAGTCATTTCGGTCATATGTATTCGTAACACTTGCAAGTGCATTAAAATTGGCGGGACGATATGCTTTTTGTACTAGCAGATGTGGTGGAGGAAATCGCGAATATACCACTATATTAGCCGCGTTCGGCAATTACCTCAGACCGCTTGGATTGATCTAAATCGTTCGTTTATGACATCTAAATGGAGGGGAAATAAATCTCAACAGTTCGGCAATTAAAATCGGAGCGCTCCGAGGATAATCTTTTTGCTCGGAGTATTTTGACCGAGGAAAGCGATTAATCTCAGCTGAATTTGTGAGGTTAAGTTTGATGTTTATATTTAGGTTTAAAATTTTGGTGGTTTGATTAAACAAAGCCTTTATTTTTCTGTGATTTGACTGAAAATAATATGCAGGAAGTGGAACTATATGATGTGGAAGAACAAAAAATTTTCAGGGTTTTCATCATCTTCATCGGTAAATATAATCCAATAATACCAGCTGGTATTAGATCGCTGGGAACCCTTAAAAAATTTAAACCGGCTGTGAAGGCGTTTTTGCTGAAAAAAGCCTACTAATCCTACTATACAGTGACCGAATTTTTTGACGATCGTTTTTAAATAATTTTGTAGGTCTTGTTTAAGTTTTATCGTTTTAAATATTATATTGACTTTGTTGTAATTTGTAATGTACCTATATTCCTTTTTTGCTGTTTATTATTGTTATTATATATATTTGTGTTTTTGGTAGATATGTTTAAGTGTATGTATTTTGTAATTTATTTGTTCACATGTTTATATTTATTTTTATTTATTGTTAATGTAAGGACACACTTTGTCAATAAGAATGTAATTTTTTTTGAACAATAAAGTATATTGATTGATTGATTGATTAATTTGATGTCCATGAACAATAATCACTACGCATTGTTCAATAGTCACATTTATCTGATTCATATTCATATCGTGAAGAAATTAAATAAAAATTTGTATAAAAACTATAAAAGAGGAGGTTAGGTTTATCTATGCCATAAAACAAACATAAATAAACACCACGTCACCCACAAATCCAATTCGTTCGTTTATTACCGATCGCTCCGTCTAATCTAGAGTCACGTGACTAAAAATCGCTCCGTATCCAGATTATAATACCGAACGCGCCTACTATAACTATGAAAGCTCGCAAAATTTATTTGTTTTCCGATTACTCCATTGCCTGTTAAATAATTATTGTTATTTGGAGTTTTAATATTATTGGTCGTTACTTGGTAGAAATCCATAATAATTTTGTTATGTTACTGTAAGTAAAACACTTTTTTACTTAAAATTCCACTTTTATTATTTGACAATGCGACATATTTTACTGCACTGTAACTTCGTCAGGTTACCTGTCGTATTGTCAAATAAAAGTGTTTTACTTAGAATAATATAAGAAAATTATTTGGAGTTGCACTTTATATTTTTATTTATTATTATTTATAATAGATAGTAAATACTTCTTTTTATAAAAAAAAAGTTTTACTGCAAATATATACGACTGTGGATGTGAAGTATTTAAAAAATAAATTTAGCTCTTTGAGTTTAGAGCAAAACATTAACAAATACCTAAAATCTAAATTTGAGCGTGGTCCGAAAAAAATTTGCGTTCTTCTTGTGTACCCTCTTATTAAAAGATCATGACCACTGCGTATCAGTCGCTGTAGACTGTAGGACTACAGACTAATGGCGGTGTGTAAATTTCGTTACAGAATCGTCTCAAAACTTCTTTCAGCCAACTGCTGTAACTTTTAAATTAATGGAACCTTATTTTTCTGGGTCTTGGATCGAGTCAAACGTACGTTAATTTTCCACACTCTCACCACATTGCATTGCACAGAAGTAACTGTAGAATGTAGATATATCCCGGCATAATAAAACTTAAACCAGAATTTTTAATATTAAGAAATACAGTAATTTCCCAATAAAATTATATACAAATCGGTAAAAAGGTAGTAAAAAAAAGGATTAAAAATAAAAAAGTTATAAAGCGTTTTATAATTTATGGCTTGTGGATTTCCTTGTCAGGTTTAGTTTCTTAACTAAAAATTAAATTTTAGGTGGCCAATACACTGACAAAACATAGGGGAGACCGGGGCAGGTTGTAACAAAAAATATTTGAATTTTTTTTTCTTGGAGCTGTTTTTACTAATCATTTTTTTTTGTCGTGAATGTACTTACATATGTTGTGAACAAATTGATTAAATATATATGACAATATTTTCAAAAATTAAACTGTCAGCTTTATTTTAAATAGATCCGAACCTTTGTTACAATTTGCCCCGTCTCGGGGTAAAAAGTAACAGTAAGCGGGGTAAGTGGTAACGCATATTTTTGTATTGGTATATTTACTTAAATAGAAACGTAAACATAAAAAACATGAACGTGAACATAAATAAACAGTATTTAACGTAATGTAGCTATTTTTGGTTATCTATTCACTATCCGAATCGCAATGATGGCAGATATATGGGAACTTCAAGTCAGTGCAAGCTTCATGTGACCACATTTTACACTTCTGGCAACTAATCCATGTTTCGTTAGGTTTGCTACGCCCATATGATTCAGTGCAAATTAAACAAAAGTACTTTTCTTGTACGTAAACTTTTTTTTTCACTTTCTTAATAAAAGGTTAGTAAGAATCCAATAACAGATCACCTTCCTGTGGGTGTAAAGAAAATTTCCTTCTTCACTTTTGACTTAATAATTTTGGATTTTTTGGCCTTTCGACCAGTTTTTTCATCTCCAAGTGCATCCTTCTCTGGTATGTCAGTTAGTACCGCTAATCTTCTTTTTTTTCGACCCTTAAGGGTTGCCTTTCGCTGATCAGCTTTAGTGGACGAACAGACTCTGGAGAGAATCTATCTTGCCTTCCATTTGGGAAGTAACGTAACTTAATCCTGATGTTGAAGCAACGGTTTCGAGTGCAGCTATTTCAGAAGGTGCTGTTGCTAATGCATAATTTATCATATTGGGGTAAATTGTGACATGTTACATTTTGCCCCAATTAAATTGTTACAATTTACCCCCGGATCGATTTTTTTCGTTTTGTCTTTGCAGAAAAAAAAGTAAATATATAATCATGCATAGCTTTGTCAATATAATAACCTAGACTGCAATGATTCATTTATGACAAAAAAAAACTCAGCAGGCAGCTTGTAACATTTATTTTGAAACAAAATTATGATATCGATTTTTACTTTACGTGCCACAATATAAACAATATCGGAAATAACCTTAACCACAATGTATGTTGCTCAACTGTCTAGACATAACTGAGCTTCACAGTGTTCTCCAGAAGCCTACATAGGGTGCGGAGTTGCCAGCTTTTAAATTAGGGAAATATTTGGTGTGTTACAACTTACCCCGTGTTACAACCTGCCCCGGTCTCCCCTACACATTTTTTCTACTTATATATCAATATGTTTAGTTAGCGCCTCTAACCATAGAAACGTATGTATGTACTTTTATCAGGCAGCAAAAACGAATATTATATTATTTGTAAATAACTATTATTAAAGTCCATAACAACATTTTAAAATATACATAATATATTAAATTTTCTTCACCAAAAACAAACTTTTCCTTTATCTTTCCGGCCTAGGAAAGGGTAAATCCACATTTCGCGCACCTCTTCTTTCTCATGCACAAGCAGCAAAGTATGCCAACGGGGAAGAAAAATATTGCTAGAAACCAGGCGCAACATGAAAATGATCCAGTCCATTGAGTACCATGGCAAACAGGACAGGCTCCAGGAACTCCCGGTAATACAGTAACATGTGTTACGTTTGCTAAAAAATATAAGTCGGATTACTAAAAAAAAGTGAATATTTATGTATGGGAAAAAAACAAATACTTATATTTATGGAGATGACTGAGTTTTTTTTCCGCATATATTAACAGCTCCACTTTGAGATAATGAACTACTTTCGTAAAATTTAAATATTTATCTTTTGGAGAGTCTTATGTTGGGGTTATTTATGAATATACATATTTTCATATCTGGGTTTAGATAGTTATTTATAGACAAAACATGTTTCATACCTTACTAAAAATAAGTTTGAATGTCTAATAAAGAAATAGAAAAATTACAATGCAGTTTGAAAAATAATTATTTTATTTGAAATATTTATTTTTAATTTATGGTTTTTCTTAGAAATTGAAATAACTTTTTAAACTTCATTGTCATTTACTGCTTTTCCAATTATTAATATAATAAAAATTATCAATTTTATGATACCAATAATATAAAATACAAATACTTTGTGTTTTATAAGGGTGGCCACCGGCCATATCTCGGAAACTACTAAGCGTTAAAACTTTCTTAAAAATTGTGATTAAAGTCAGGAGAAAAATCGGGAAAGTATTTTTTAAGTTCTGCATTTCGCCACAAGGGGGCACAATTGAAAATTCATTTTTAAAATTTTAAATTTCTCCGAAAATTCCCGTATTATGGTATACCTCTGGTTACATCAAGCTTAGACAATTCCGCATCATTTTGGTTTATTGCTCTTGGCGTACCGACCTTGATAAGAGTGGGGGAAGCTATTTTAGCTATTGAAAGTGTAGTCATTAAAATTGCTATAACTTCTAAACGACTTATCCGATTTTACTAAATTTAAGCTTGTTTGGAAGTAAAAGGTAAGTTATTTTAATTGTTTTATCCGCTGGTACATGATAGTTTCCAAAAAAATTGCTACAGGGCGCAATTTGTAATAACAACAGTTTCTTTTTATTTTATCCCAAAAATTCAAATCATATGGTATAAGTATGGTATCATAACGGAAAGAAAATTAAGTTTTCAGGAAAAAATGTGAAGATCGCAGTTCGATATCTTTTCGTTTCAGAGTTATTGCCAAAATAATAATGTTTAACATTTTTATAGAAGAAATTATTGTTTTTATAGCTTTGTGACCAAAGCATTCCACGACAAAAAACTATTTTTAAAATTTATGGTTCTGTAATGTGTAGGTTTGTCACTCAATATTCCAATGGCCTAAAAAACTTAGGACTTACGAAACTTAAGAATTAATGACATGGAAAACTTCTAATATGTAAATGATTTAAATTTTCGGGATAAAATCAAAAAACCTGTTATTATTACAAATTGCGCCCTCTAGAAATTTTATTAGAAACTATCGTGTACCATTGGATACGACAATTAAAAATACTTACCTTTCTCTTTTAAACAAGCTTAAATGAAGTAAAGTGGGATAAGTCGTTTAGAAGTTACAGCGATTTAAATGATTACACTTTCAATAGCTTCCCCCACTCTTATTAAGGTCGGTATATGGCCGGTACACCCTGTACAAATAACAATCATATATTTAATTTTCGAAAGTATTTATAAAACGGCACATGTAAAAACGAAGCCGATGCTAATAATAATTTTTTTAAAGTTAAAATTAGCCTTTTCTTAATTAGAATTTAGATATTTTCCTACGATCGTGGGGAAAAGTTACTTTTCGGCACGATTTTACTTTCCCGCACAATTTTTACTTTACCACACTATTATATTATTATTATATGTAAATATGTTTTTATATGTAAATCGTGCGGAAAAGTAACTTTTCAGGACTACTAGCACTAGTAACTTTTCCGCAGGATTTGTTAAATTAATGAATACCTTATCTAAACTCAATAAAGTGAAATACTTGCAATTTTTTTTTTTTTGCCAGAAACGAAATAATTTTTGTAATTACAGTATATTATTACAAAACTAATTGACGTTTATCTGAGAACTATATCGATCGTAGGAAAACTTTTGTACCAAACACATGCGGAAAAGTACCACTTTCCGCACTTGTTAGGTAAATAACTATTTTGGGGTTTAGTGCTTTTTAAGTGGATGGTTCGCATACAATGTAGGTCCAATGGCGGCTCGTAATGAAGGGCTCTAAGGCGCCGCCCTCCCTGCAATTATTTCAAACAGAATCCAAAAATACTTTACTTAAAAACCAATAACGCAATGCATGTAAGCAATCAATTAAAATAATTCAAACCAAACATAGCCATATTCCAACAGCCAAGATATACAGATCTATCAAGCGCGGTCGGCCGATTATCAATTTGCCATGACTACGGAGGCGTGACGTCACCTATACACATCGCACAACGAGATGCACGGATGGACTCCAAATTTTCCGCACAATAACAGCTGTTCGCGTTTCGACGCCACGCGATCTGTCGATGCCGCCGATGTTTTGTACTGACTAATTTATTAATTATGTTATAAAGTTGAAACATTTCGTCTAATGTGAAGGCAAAAGCTTGTCTTTAGTTCTCTGAGCTTAAGTGAAAAACTTGATTTAAAAAATACAGGGCGGCCACTACCAATATTGAACATAGTACAAGTGCAATCAAAATGTAAAAGTAAGGCACAGGTTCGGGACATAGATAATTTTAAAAACAAAGTCAGCGAGAAGTTTATTTCCGAAGAAAAACTAAGATTTGACTTTCACTTCAAAAAATAATATTTGTTAGTGTTATCAGTTGGTATGTTTACCAAAAATAAGCAATTTGATTATAATTCAAAAGAGTTTTGTCTGTTTCCTTCTGCCAAACCCATCCCCAGACGCGTTTCAGGATCGATCCTGGCAAGTGATTTGTCTTTGAGCTCTGTTTCCTTCTGCCCAACTGAGCCTCACTGATGAGCCGTAATAACGGCGAAACGCGTCTGGGGATGGGTTTGGCAGAAGGAAACAGACAAAACTCTTTTGAATTAATATCTGTGGTCCGGCACTTGTACCGGTTTTGAGAGCGCTCTTGCAAAATTTTCTGTTTTTACAGAATAACCCCTTTACGACTGACCTTTTCTAAGGTACCGTACTGGAACGCAAGATGTCGCACCGGGTTCTATAATTCCCGTCGATAATTTGATTATAGTTATCCGCATTATTTAAAGCCAGCGCCCCCCTGACTTGCTAGTCACGAGCCGCCACTGGTAGGTCATAGTAAACGAGGATGATTATAGAACACTAGTCGCTTGCGGTAAGTGTATGATTATCCGATATAGTTAAATAATTTATTATTATGCTAAGTCGTAGAAAACAGTTTTTAATTATCTATCTATAATATGTAGTTTTTCTGCTGACTCAATGAAACAATAGCCTATTCGCAAGTGTAGATTTTCGCTGCTCCTTTATGAATCGACCAAAGAGTGTGAGATTTACACAGTGGCGGAACTACCGGTGTTCAATGTGTGCGAAGCACACGGGCTCGGGCTAAAAAAGGGCCCGGGAGCCGAGCCACAAAAACATAAAAATGCAAAACAAAATGTTCTTATAGAAAAAAAAATTCAATACTCTGGAAACGTATCCGCAAAACTACTCTACTCAATACTTTTATAGATAGTAACTGAAATAATCACATAAAACGGCCTTTATTTTTTTATGATTGTTTTTATTAAACCGCAATTCGCAATAGCGGCATTTAGTTTAAAGGGCGGTGTTTGTGTCGGCGATTATTGAACTTGGATAAGAGAAATTAGGAATTTCTACGATTTAGTTGAAAGTGTCTTTATTTTTTTTGGACAAAGCAATAAACGGTGGGCACTTTTGCAAAGTGTTACTAATGCCCAAATAACTTTAAAAAAATTGACACCCGATGGTCATCGAGACACGATGCATTGGAAGCTCTTCGTTTTAGATATTATTATGTGGATATTTTAAAAACGCTGGCAAAAATAATTTTAACCTCTACAAATAAAACGGAAGTTAATGAAGCAAAGTCTTTAAGAAAACACGTGGAAAAATTTGAAACCGTTTTTCAAAATAAAATTTTAAAGAATATTGATGCTTTGACAAAACTTTAACAAAAAAAAAGAGCAAAATATTGAAGCTGCGTCTAAAATGTTTAAAACCGCCACTGAAATCATAAATCAAATGAGAAATAATTTTGATGTAATTAAAACGGACTCAGTTATTTTGGCTAGACAAAAAATAATTTTTGATTATTAATAACCAATATCAAGTTCAAACAATGTGATGATTGGTTTAGAATAAATGTGTTTTTTAAAACTATAAATATAATTACAGCTCAATAAAAAAATCGAAGTTCTGGCCGGTACAAAATTTGTTCTTATTTTCGCGTTTTGTTCCCCAACATTTTACGAGATCTTTCTCTTTCTGATAAGGATATTTACGATATAAGTCAAGCCCTGCATCTTCAATATCTAGAAGATATCGCTGATACAATTTCATCACAAGTGCTTTTATTTAGAGAATGATTTATATAATTTAACTTCTATTTTTGATTTATTAGATTTTATATTGGTAAAAAATAATTATTCATCTTCCAGTTTTAGTGAAATTGTAACTGCCCGCATTATTTTTTTGACCATCCCTATTTCGGCTGCAACAGCTGAACGGTCTTTTTCCAAGTTAAAGTTAATTAAAACTTATTTGAGAAATTGTATGACCGATAAAAAATTATCAGCTTTAGCAATTATTTCTATTGAAAATGAGGAAGCTCAAAAAATAGACATTTCTAATGTGATTTCAAACTTTGCGCATGCAAAAGCAAGAAGAAATGATTTTTTTATATGGTTATCAATTATAATACTCCGTATTATAATGGGGGCCCGGCACAGTTTTCGCACACGGGCCCGTGGCTACGTTGTTCCGCCACTGGATTTACAGGCTTTGGAAATGCGTTTTAAACGTTATTCGAATAGTATTATGAAGAAGGAAATATAATTTTACAGAACAACCTCTCAAGAAATGTTTTTGCGAGAAACAATTAAAATATAAGTAATAAACCTTAACAAACAAGGTGTCGACTTTTATTATACTTGCCAAAACAATATTAAATTATGTGTACATTAACTGCCTCCTTAAGCATATGTATATTTATCCGTAGATATTATGATGACATTCGTAAATATGTCTTAGGATGTTATGGTTTGTAATATGATAAATATTTCCTAAAAACATACAATAGAGACTTTTTGCACCTCTTAATTCGTCATTCTTTTGTGGTTATGGTTATTCTGAGCATGCGCAATGTCAGAAAGGTGATCCGCTATGGTTAATAACCATAACGGACTCCGTTAGTTACGGAAGGATAAGGAAGAGCTTATTGTTATCATTATGGTTATGCTTAAACTGCATATGGTTGCCGGAACATACAAAAGTTATGAAGCATCATTGCTATGAATCAAAATTGTGATAAGCAATTAATTAAAATCCAAAGCAAATAGTAGCTTTATATGGCAATAAACGATGATAACAAGAAAAGTGGATTCTTTGAAAGAAATCAAATGGACCTGGGTGTACTGGTAGATTTTTCTTTTTTTATATATATTTACGGATTTATACACTTGACTCAATCCGGCACACCTGCTTTTGATGCAACCTAACCTTACTTTTTTTATTGTTTACAAAATTAAATGGTAGATACCTACTGTTTTTCGCAAATTAATGCTTATACTTTTTTGTTCTTTGAATTAATGTACCGAGAGTGAAGGGTGGTCTTTGTTCTGTTTTTTTTAGGGTGTGTCTTTCTCAGGTTATTCATTTTAAGTATGCAAATACCGCACTATCCAGAAATATCCTTATGCCTATAAAACGAAGACTTCATTTTACTGAAGAAGATGATTTAAATCTCCTTCGAGAAGTTGCAATTTATTTATTTTATGCCATAAAGACTTTTCAATCAAATCATTAAAAGATCATGTAGACCTTGGACCTTTTAATAAAAGCCTGGCTTGGTTAGATATTTTATTTTGTTTAGGCGTGCGCCGGCGCCAAGTTAATAGACACTTAAGGCAACAGCAACACGTAAACGTATCCACGCGACGTAAACCCGTTACGGTAATGTAATTCTGGCGTCCTAAAATACAGTTAAGGCAAGACCGGGAATTTGAGAGGTACCTATCTTGTTTGTTTACTTTTTCTAACCTAACCTATTTTTCATGTTCTGGTTTTTGGTTGCGTCGCGTTGGATGAATTATTTATTATTTTTTGAGAAAATGGAGCTTGTGTTGGATTTAATAGTATATGTGTATGTAAGTATGTTTTCCAGAAAAATTCTTCCTTTCGTGGTTTTCTAACAGGTGGTCGGGTGTCATCGGCTTGTATCGGGTCGATAATACCGCGTTTCTGGGTGTACGTGAAAAGCCGTATCTTTACGTCTGACGTATCACGTACCGCAGCGAAAATTTAAACTGCGCATAAGTAGATGTCATAAGATACGTTTACGTTGCTTTCTCATGCACTGCGTTAAGTGTCTAATAACTACAGACAGAACGTAGGCGCTGCAAAATCTCTGGTTTTAACAGTGGCGCTACTCGTTATGTTTAATAAAGTTAACCATAACGGAGCTAAAAACTGATATTAATTTAAGAGGTGCAAAAAGTCTTTATTATATAGGGTGATTACTTTCAGTGGCCCATTAAGGTAAGCGCGCATATGTACGCAGCGGACGCAACGGACGCATCGGACGATTCGTAATATTTTTGTCACCATCGCACATTATCTTCGGATTTGCTTGGCGTATTTTCAGTGCAATCCAAATTCACGAAGAAGAAAATTTTTTTCCTCCCTGTTTGTTTTTGTGTTGTAAAATGAGCAGTTCTGAAGAAGAAATACTTGCAATTGCATTAGCATTTGAAGATGAAGAGCAAAGAAAAAGGAAAGGAAAAAAAACTACTTTTGGTCCATAATATAAGTTTAAAGAGAAAATGCTGCGGAGACTTTCATACTTTTTTTAACGATTTGTAATTTGTTATGGGTTCTGGTACAAACACACATAAGCATAAACAATATACTGCGCACACAAGACAGTTTGGTAAATACTAAATACAATTAATCCGACCAGATTCCTGTCATGACATGTCGCGCATTTACTTGGATTTGCGAATTATGTCATCCGTACGTATCGTATCCATGGATTTAATTCTTTTGAAATAATTCGGGACGGAATTTCGTCCCGACGATGCGTGCGATGCCTACAAATGTGCTTTATCAAATTTAAAACTACGTAAATAATAATTTCCCTTCGTTCCGTCTGTCCGATGCGTCCGTCCGATGCGTACAAATGCGCGCTTACCTTTAAGGTGCTCGCTCACCTAGACGAATCGTCGCGTCGCGAAGCGTTCTTTTTCCGTTTATTAAAGTTGCTTGTAAGTAAATGGACCCCCGCCCACTTGAGCGGCGCGTCGCCTGGCGAAGCGTCAATAGACGCGCGATAAGTTTTGAGAGCAACCGTTGTTTTACGCGACGACGCAACGCCTCGCGCCGCTTAAGTGGGCGGTGTTGGGAGACGCGAAGATCCAAAATATTTAAGCTTCGTTACCTCTCGGCAGTTGTCGACCGTCGATCGTAACCTAACTCTAACCTAACCTAACTTTTCTTCAGACATACGAAAATACTTAAAAAACCTTTTTATCGTTTTTTAGATCCGAAAATAGGTGATGGAATTCACCAAAAGTATCCCTCTTTTTGTTTATGTCATGAACCCACATTTTTTTTGCTTTCTCTTCTACCTCCATGCTGTCAATAAGGCTGAGGACAAAGAGGTCCTCGTCTGATAAAGAACTACTCATTGCTTACTGAACGGGTATATAGTTTACAAAATGATAAACATCGACGAGACGCGACTCTTCGCCAAAGTGCCACTTCTGAAACGAAGCTTCCCTTCCCCACGCTTTGCGAGCACCTTTAGGCTGGATCCACATACGTCCGTGATACGCATCCGTTGTGTACCACATGATTATAATTTCATTGGTTCATATCAATCATGCAGTACACAACGGATGCGTATCACGGATGTATGTGGATCCAGCCTTAGACGATCTCCGTAAGTTTTAAAGTGTCCAAAGGAAATCAATCCGTTAACCTTAAGCAAGAACAATATGACTTTTATAATGCCCTTTTTCATTTTTCACCCTCATGTTCGATATACTGGGCGTCAAAGTGTAAAATTAAAACCTGATTTTTTTTTGAATTATTGGAATATTCAATAATATATAAATTTCAAATTTGCTTCACCATAAAGAGTTACATCTTTTGAGAAAAAAAACCAGAAACAATTGTCAAATATTCAAAATAGGTTCAGGTTCCATAGTTCAGTACATACACGCTGACAACTCCTATTTTTTAGTAGGGGAAGTAGGCACATTCAACCAATTTTTGTAAAATGGCCGACCAACTGGTTAATAATTCATTATTATAAACGTGAATGTATACACCACCACAACAAACATTATATCATTGTTTTACCAATCCAAATATTCATAAATTTGATTTTTTATAGGATATAGCGTTATTTAAAAAAATCATTACAAACGGTTGAAACTGCCCCTCCGGTGGGGTACATTCCACCACATGCCGGGGTAGCTTCAACCATATATAAATAATTGATTAAAATACACAAACAAGAGATATTTTTATTGCAACATAACAGTAATAAACTAATTATTAAAAATATTAGTACTTATGTAATTTTAATACGAGGTTATTTTTGACATTGGAAAGCTAGACAGACTCTTAATTTATGAAATATGAGGAAAGGTTTTTGGCGAGGTAAAGCAATCTTGATGTCCTAGCAGTTTTAGCTGAACGTGGTTGTGGTAATTTTAGTAGGTTCTACATTGGAACGGTTTACAGCAGATATGTAATCGACAAGAGGATAAATAAATTTGTATCCAGGTACCTTCCTGCGTAAAAATTGTATCATATATTCGTTAGGTTTTAATATTTCAATAACTTTTCCGACGTAGTGGCTAGTAGTCGATTTTACCACAAACTTTACTAGTAAAAAATTATTATCATTAATTGCATCTTCATCTTTTAATACTTCTAACGAACTTTCTTCCTCACTAAAATCATCACTCTGGTCGTCTGATTCTAGCAATATCGATTGATCTTCATCAGAACTGCTTGTGCTATCTTTCCTTTGTCATCTTAAGTTTCTTATTTTCTGGAAAAACTTGCTTTATAACTTTGTGCCATTTTCGCTCTTCTTGCTTTTTCTTCCGAATTTCTTTTTTATTCTCCAATGCTTCCAGCCTGTCCTTCTCAGGGGTGTCAGTATCTCAGACCAAGCACTATAGACAAAGCTATTTACATTTGGCCATAAAAACAGTTTTATGTTCACAGTATAAGAATTTACGCACTGTAGTAGCAATACGGCTGTGATCGCCGTTCGACGTTCGACACTCCTTGTCGAAGCGCTTTACAAGACGTATCCCCTCCATTTCGTCCGGTTCTCCACGCGCCCCGATTGATCGCCCCTTATAGTGGTGGGGGACTTACTTGTATCGCTGTTGCATCGCAATGTGACTTGAAATTTGTCAACACAACAACCCCTCTTTCATGAATGGCAATGAGTGGCATGCTTTGTCTATAGTGCTTGGTCTGGGGTCAGTATAAATGCGTGATTTTCCACTGGTCGAACGTGCCCCGTATATGTATGGTTGAAAGTGCTCCATTCCTATATGTTTCAGAAACTAATAAGCTAAATTTAGCCAGTGAATTTTAAAGTTAGAAAACCTTAATCAGCTTTATTTTCGATAATAGTTAACAATACTGACTCATAAGCCGTGCAAATGACAGCAAGAATGTGTTAACTAACAGTAAAATAAAATTAATTAATTACTTACTGTGAACAGCCAGTTTCACTATAAAATTTATTTATCAACCACCCAAACCAGAGAGAACAACTGTATTTCAAGGAGATGGATGGCCGATTGTATCCGATATTTGTGTGATATTTCCGGGCGCCAATTTCAAATACAAACAAAGATATTGGTTAAATGTGCCTCGTGGTTGAATGTGCCTCCCTTTCCCCTACGCACGCCAGTGACTTCCAAACTATATTTTTTTAGGTAGGGGCGAGTCGTCGAATATCGACCACAGTCGAATATCGACCAAGCACTTTTGGAGAACCCTGTATGAATTGTGCAATCGTAAGAGGGAGCCACGGTAAGTGTGTCATAAGCGAACTTCATTGAAAACAACAGATTGCTGTTTATTATTGTTTTTGGTATGATACAGATAGTTTGTTTAATTTTGTGCCTCACCTTATAAATTACATAGTGTTTAACTTAAGGTAATTGACAGTTTTTATGACAATTATATTTATTATTTTTGTCACAAAACATAAATGACCCGTCTGTAAATTAATTTATGATAAAATTATTATTGAATTTTAGCCTAGTTTTTTTTACTGCATGCGAGTTTCTTCTTTGTTACTGTCGGCTAATATCGACCACTATGATCGATATTACCCTATGGTGGTCGATATTGTACTACTGTGAGTGTTACTTCGTTTAGATGCCTCGTGAAAGATATAAGAGGAAAAGTAAGCGTTCTTCATGGTCTGAAGAAAACATGCAACGTGCACTTCAACGTGGCCTAAAAACTCCATCACCCGTAGCTGGGCCATCCACGTCAATCGTCACCTAAAATTGCCCGAAATAAACGTAAACGTCAAACCTCATCATCTTCAGATAATTCTGATTTTATTTTAGTGAACGTTATAGAGGATGAGTCGAGTGATGAAACTCACATGACCCTTAAACCAAAGCAGAGTAACAAAAGTTTTGCTGATCTTCTGCCCCTACCGAAATTAAGATCCAGAAATAGTATATCAAAAAGAACTCAACACTCCAAAATTATGACTGCAACTCCTAATAAAGACGAGCTGAAAAAAAAAAGAAGAAAGAAAAAAAGACAAAGCTGAAAGATGTTGAAAAAGTCAAGAAAAACATAGGGTCTGACAAAAAGAAAAATACAGAAAATGAAGATAAATGTAGTGTTTGTCATGGTTTTGGTGGAAAAAAGATCTGTGGTGGAGGTGTCGTTTGGGTGGTTCTTGGGCTCACGCTGATTGTACTGATGTTGAAGAGGCAAAAAATTATGTGTGTGAAAACTGCTATGATTTATAATTATTTTGTTTGCGTTTTTGTTTTAAGTTAACTGCCTAATTTTCAATAAAGTTTTTGGTCGATATTTGCCCATTGCTTGATCGATTTTACCCGACTGATCGATATTACCCGCTAAATCCATCACATTTTTGATTTTGATGTTTCACAAAAATTTATAATTATTGAGTATAACTGTAGAAAGTGTTGCCTAAATAAATGTTTTTAAAATAATTTACCATAAAATCCAGATATATATCTGATTACATTAGCGAGATATTAGCCTTTTCCCTTAAGTGGTCGATATTCGACTACTTTCCCCTAATCATTTGTTTTTGATTATTTTTTGACTCCTATAGAATTTCTATAAAATGATGCGTTTTGGAGATAATTTGAAAAGTATGGGTCCTTAACTGATGCCAACGCTGCTTGCAGTAATCTTATAATTTTCAAAGGGTAAATCAAGTCAGCCGTTGTGACATTACCATGGATACAAGATATACTTAAGTAAAACTTTGCAATAGGTGACAATACCAAAAGAAAAGGACTAACAAAACAGAATGTAAAGAGAGTAGCAGACAAATAAAACATGTTGTTCTAAAGCAGTTAAATGAAATCACTTTATTGCCGTACTAAAAACTTACTATTGCTAATCTTCTTTACATAACAGTAAAACGCCACTGTTATCACTCGTTCTTAAGATAATAATCTACTATTACTTATTAAATAAATTTGATACTTACATCATAACAAAATAACAAATATTCAAAACAAATTATTTTCATAATATTTTCAAGAAATTATTCGATATCACCTCCATTTTTTTGAATACACAAGCGAGTTCCCTTTATTTAAGAAAATCTTAACCTTTGAAAAATATGTGGTTTTAACCTGAACTGTTCTCCAGCTTGAAAGATTTCTTCTATTAAATGATTCTTGCTCAAAATCGGAACCATATATATGTCGTAGGCTGATAGTGAAATCCGTCATTTCATGAAAAGCCTAGTCACTTCATGAAGCGTCGGCAGATTGTGTAAAAACATGAAATTACACGATCTGCCGCGTCACTTCATGAAGAGACCTTGACGTTTCGGCGTATTATGTATAACACAATCTGCCTAATTTTAAATATCGTCACTTCATGTAGTACCTAACGATGTCATGTCAGTCGGCAGATTGTGTAATTCCGTCTAAAAGGTATATTGGCAACTGGTTTGTTCGTTGTTCCCCAGAGCATTTTTTTTTTTAATTAAATTTTTTCAACTAATATTATTTTATAAAAATAAAAAAAATGCTCTGACAAACCCGAACAAACCAGTTGCCAATATACCTTTTAGACGGAATTACACAATATGCCTTGTTTTTGTGGCATTTCATGAAGTGACGATATTTAAAATTAGGCAAATTGTGTTATACATAATACGCCGAAACGTCAAGGTATCTTCATGAAGTGACGCGGCAGATCGTGTAATTCCATGTTTTTACACAATCTGCCGACGCTTTATGAAGTGACTAGGCTTTTCATGAAATGACGGATTTCACTATCAGCCTACGACATATACAAAATCTTCAATACACCCCCAGACTAAATGTTCCAAGGGAGTCAGGTCCAGGGACGTAGCTAGGAATTTAGGCGCCCCGGGCGAATAGTAGTTCTGCGCCCTACCAGACAATCTTAAAACTAAAATTATACATCTATAAATTTTAGTTTAAAAAATATATTAACAGCAGTGGCGACTCGTGATTTGTAAACTTGGGGGTGTACTAAAAGTTTGCTGAAGGCGAAATGCGCCGCAGGCGAAAATTTTTCAAGACCACGCCTAAATTTGGTCAATAATTTTTAGTAAATATTTTAAAAATTTATGATTACCTACTTATTTTATTGAAAATTAAATAAGATAAAAAAATAAAAAAGGCCAATTTATTTTTCATTAGTGGGTACATTGTTTAAAAGTAAAGTCACTTTTTCTGTTTTTATTTGCAGCAAACTTATCAAAAGCTTCATTCAAGTTTGGAATAACTGTAATGTATTGTTTCTCAAATATTCCACATTCATAGTCGTTTTGGCATTAAAACTGTTCATAACGGCGCACATTTAATTTGTGCGAGTTTTCCTATTAGAATAGCGCTTTCCCCCACCACACCTGCTAGTACAAGATGCATAGAGAAACAGCAGAAACCCGCCTACGTAACGCATGTGTGCGACTTATGAATTCCTACGCGCCATACGGTTGCTCTTGACAACCGGCTTGGCGAGAGCTATTACACCAAGTTTCCTTCGATTGTTTGACGGTACGTTAAAATAGGAGGGTTCTAACTTATATTACGGTAAGAATATAAAGAAGATAAATTTAAATGAACATTATTTTTTCTTTATGGGGTAATTTTTGATGAAGTATAGGGGTGCACGTGCTCCTGTGCTCCTATGGAGAAACCGCCACTGATTAACAGACTTGAACTTAACATTCGTGAAAAGAAAAATTGCTTGTTCGGACTTGTGTCACTTATGTCGTGGCAACTCACAATTCACGTAGCATAGTGACGCAATCGAATCTCGGCGCCTTTTCTTCAAATATCGGCGTTGCCAAATGTCAAAAGCAATCCAGCCGTAATTGCATTAGTATATTTTTAAATTCCCGTATTTCTAATGACCATTTTGGCGCCATGTTAATATGGCGCCCCGGGCGGTCGCCCTATTTGCCCCCCCTTGCTACGTCCCTGGTCAGGTCTGGGGAACGGGGTGGCCATTTAACAGGATCATCTTGGCCCCGGCCATTCCAGCGATTAGGCAAGATTTGGTGTAAATAGTTCCTAACTTTTCTGGATAAATGCAGGGGATCACCGTCTAGTTGAAACTAAATATATATTGTCTTACTACTAGAGGCAAATCATCAAGTAAATCGGGCAGTATATTTCGAAGAAATAGTAAAAATAAATGACCAGTCAAAATGTCTGCTAAAATTACTGTTAGGTATGTAAAGGAGATTAGCGATAGTAAGTTCTTAATAAAATAATTTAATTTAACTGGTTTAGTTCTACCTATAGGTTTTTATCTGTTGGTTATAGTCCTGTGCTTTTGGTATTGTCACCTATTGCAAAGTTTTACTTAATTATATCTTGTATCCATGGTAATCCCACAATGGCTGAATTGATTTAGCATTTGAGAAGTATGAGATTACCGCAAGCCGCGTTGACATCAGTTAAGGACCTATACTTTCAGAACGCATCATTTTATCGAAATTCTATCAAAACATAATCAGAAACAAACGGTTACCTGAAAAAATATAGTTTGGAAGTCACTGGCGCACGTACCAAAAAATAGGGGTGGTCAGCGGGTACTGGACCCCCCCTTATTTTGAATATTTGACAATTGTTTTTATTTTGTTTTTCTCAAAACATGTAACTCTTTATGTTGTAGCAACGTAACAAAATTTGAAATTTATACAGGGTGTTGCATCAAGGGTGGCCATCGGCCATATCTCGGATACTACTAGGCATAGAAAGTTGGGGAAACAAAATTATAATTATAACGGTAATGCAGGTAATGAGAAAATTCTGGAAATTACTTTTAAGTTCCTCATTTCGCCGCAAGGGGGTACAAATGAGAATTATTTTTTTAAATTCTAAATTTCTCCGAAAATTGGTATAACTCTGATTACATCATCGAAAATCTTAGACAATTCTGCATCATTTTGGTTTAAGGCTCATTGGCGTATCGACCTCGATAAGAGTGGAAGAAGCTATTGAAAGTGTAAACATTAAAATCGCTATAACTTCTAAACGACTTATCCAACTTTACTAAATTTAAGCTTGTTTGGAAAGCAAAGGTAAGCATCTTCAATTGCCGTATCCAACAGTACTTGATAGTGTTTAATAAAATTGCTAGAGGGCGCAGTTTGTAATAATAAGTTTTTTTGATTTTATCCCGAAAATTCTAATCATACGGTATAACTATGACATCATAATCGGAAAGTAGATGAAATTTGCAAGAAAATATGTGAGGACCGCAGTTCGATATCTTTGTTCGTTTCAGAGTTATTGCCAAAACAATAATTTTTAATACAAATTGCGCCCTCCAGCAATTTTATTAGAAACTAATGAAACTGTCGTGTACCATTGGATACCACAATTGAAGGTACTTCCAAACAAGCTTAAATTTAGTAAAATCGGATAAGTCCTTTAGAAGTTATAGCGATTTTAATGTTTACACTTTCAATAGCTTCTCCCACTCTTATCAAGTGAAAGTGTAAACAGTAAAATCGCTATAACTTCTAAACGACTTATCCGATTTTACTAAATTTAAGCTTATTTGGAAGAGTATCCTCAATTGCCGTATCCAATGGTGCACGATGGTTTCTAATAAAATTGGGCGCAATTAAGGGCGCAATTTGTATTAAAAATTATTGTTTTGGCAATAACTCTGAAACGAACAAAGATATCGAACTGCGATCTTTACATCTTTTCTTGCAAATTTTATCTACTTTCCGATTATGATGTCATAGTTATACCGTATGATTTGAATTTTCAGGATAAAATCAAAAAAACTGTTATTTTTACAAATTGCGCCCTCTAGCAATTTTATTAAACACTATCGTGTACTGTTGGACACAGTACTTGAAGATACTTACCCTTCCCTTCCAAACAACCTAAAATTTAGTAAAATTGGATAAGTCGTTTAGAAGTTACAGCGATTTTAATGTTTACACTTTCAATAGCTTCTCCCACTCTTATCAAGGTCGGTACGCCAATGAGCCTTAAACCAAAATGATGCAGAATTGTCTAAGCTTTTCGATGATGTAATCAGAGTTATACCTTAATATGGGAATTTTCGGAGAAATTTAGAATTAAAAAAAAAAAAATTTCAATTGTGCCCCCTCCCCGCGGCGAAATGAGGAACTTAAAAGTAATTTCCAGAATTTTCTCTTGACCGCTTTAATCATAGTTTTTTTCCCCAAGTTTCTAGGTTTAGTAGTTTCCGAGATATGGCCGGTGGCTACCCTTAATGAAATACCCTGTATATTAATAAATACTCGAAGCATTCAAAAAATCAGTTTTTAATTTTTAAATTTGACGCCCAATATATCGAACATGAGGGTCAGAAATGAAAAATGGGATTATAAAAATCATATTATTTTTGCTCAAGGAATATATGGTTAACGGATTGGCCTCCTTTTTCCGGACACCCTGTATATTGACGTTTGTATCACTTTCAGTTTTACCGGATATTTAATTAATTAAATCAGTATTTCAAATACAGATTGAGCTGGAAGGAGTGGAACATGTATTTCCAAATCGAAAAGGTTATTGCGAGCATATTTTACAATTTATCGATGTCATCTAAAAATCTAAGTAATGCTTGTTTCTAATAATCTATATCAAACAGCATCTGCTATAAATATGTAATGCAAATAAATGTACGTTTACAATTAATTATTATATTGGTAATAAAAAAATATAATATTTATAATTAATTTATTCCTGTAACACTTGCAAAAAAACTTTTTTCCTCGCCATAAAAGTATTGGCCAAATTTTCTGTATTAAAAATGGGAAACATAAGTTATGGAATTTAAAGATTTGTTTTGGTCAAAAGTGAACAGAACGTTCTTCTCGATAGGTTTTTATTTATTAAAATTAAATAAATTAAAATAATTTAATTTAATTAATTTAAAAAATTAATTTAATTTTATATTACATAAAATGTATTAAAACAAATTAATAGGCAATTAATTTTATAATTTTTATCTTAAACTAGGTAAGAGAGGTACATTTTAACTGAAGCTGCCTTAACCCGAAATAAATTAAAATAATTTAATTAATTATTTTATTTATTAATAATTTAATTACTTTAAGCTAGCAGTAATTAATTTAATTAATTTAATTTTATATTACATAAAATATATTAAAAGAAATTAATAGATAATTAATTTTATAATTTTTATCTTAAACAAGGTAAGAGAGGTAAATTTTAACTGAGGCTACCCTAACCCGAACAATCCCAATTTTTTGCCTTTCATTTAAAAAAGGATAAAAAGGTCCTTGTTTCACCCGCTAGTATACAGGGTGATATGGTAATTACTTATTATATTTAAATGGGTGACTCATTAGTTGTCTTGGAAAAATTTCTTACACATAAATACTTTTTTATTTTTAAATCGACCGCACACTGTTAAATCATTAGTTATATCGCAATAGGTGACATTGATTGATGAAAGTAATTAAAAAAAACACTTCTACTTATTATTAATTCTATTTCGGTGGATGATACATTTTTATAATCAATTTTCGAACAAAATTTATCAAAACCCTGTAATCTGTGAGCCAATTGTCAAAATATTGTTATTGTTAAACAGGTAAAATAAAAAAATATATCGACATAACTGTTTTTACTTATTAATGATTTTTTACATGTTGACGCCGGAATTATATTACAGGCAGCTTATACAGTATTATACAGGGGGTTATGTAAATAACTTTCTATAACTATATAATAATATACTATTATCTTTAAATGGGTGCGACTTCTTTGGTGCTTTACAGAGTTACTAAAACTTTGGATAGGTACCCTTATCAGACCGAAAATACAAATGTTTGCTGATGACACCTTAATTTACAGTAATGTTTTAAATATTTTGGATGGTCTAAATAGGTACTCTAAATTCTGAGATAAATATATTATTAAATTGGCTAAATGTAAATAAATTAAAATTAAATATTTCAAAAACTAAATGTATGGTTATGCCCAGGCAGCACAAAGAGCTCCCTGAGATAATCTGGCGAAATCTTTTAAAGAATATGTGACGACTTTTATAATTTCTTTAAGAGGTCACTAAGAAAGCTCAAACTGCTCCAAATGTCCGCCACATACATAATCTAATTGCGTGCTTATAGAAGTCACGACGGGAAATTCCTATTTTAATCGCAACACGGGTATTTCTGGGGTATTCACATAATTAGCATCTCTAATACATCCCATAGAAGTTCCGATGTGAATTTCTTAATTTGATTCCAACAGGGAAGACGATGGGACCGGTTTATTACTACTCATGATATAATCTTTAAGACATCTTATAGAAGTTCCAATGCGAATTTCCTATTTTGATCGCAATAGGGAATACGCTGGGAAGCGTTTGTTAGTATTCATTATAACATCTTTAAGACATCTTATAGAAGTTTCAATGCGAATTTCTTATTTTGATCGCAATAGGGAATACGCTGGGAAGCGTTTGTTAGTATTCATTATAACATCTTTAAGACATCTTATAGAAGTCCCAATGCGAATTTCCTATTTTGATCGCAACAGGGCATACGCTGAGAGGTGTTTATTAGTATTTTAATATCATCTTTAAGAAATCTTATAGAAGTTCCAATGTAATTTACCTTATTTTTAAAGTTCGTGTCCATGGGGGTAAAAACAGGTCCATCTATTGTATCCTTTAACATTTTATATTTACCTTACCTACTGTAAAAGCGATCGACTATATATTTTTTTAAATACACACATATAACGAGTATGGCACTTAAATTACTTGAATTACTTATTTTTTTAAATAGACACATATACAGGGTGTCCGGAAAATACGTGTACAACGTTTGACGACAGACTCCTGACGTCAAAATAGGTCGATCTAAGCCGACTTAGTTATATCCAAAATTGTCTCGTTTAGCCGATAGAGGGCGTAAAATTTTTTTAAAAATATTGGTTTTTCCTAAATTACGTGAAAACCTGCTAATCGATTTTAATGACTTTTAGTATGTAGACTAATACTATAAAATGACGTTTTCTAGTAAGTAGTATAGTCACCGGCTGTAAATAAGTGGAAGTGTTATAAAAGTGATATAATACGTCAACATTTCTCCTCATTTTTTATATGAACGGCGTTATGACAACCCAGATATTTTTGTAGAGTGACTGGATGTATTTGGAAGCTATTTTACCTCTTTAATATTTTTCGTTAAATGAGCTGTTTTGCCAGAAGAAAATATTTACAATTACCTGCATACATCAATTATTAACAATAAAAATAAAACAAAGAACAACAAAGTTGAAAGTATGTATTGTAAGAAACTAAGTAAAACAAAAATATTACTTAAGCAAATGTGTAAAATGACCGCCATTTTGCTGAATACATACTTTCAACTTTGTTGTACTTTGTTTTATTTTTATTGTTGTATGCAGGTAATTGTAAATATTTTCTTCTGGCAAAACAGCTCATTCAACGAAAAATATTAAAGAGGTAAAATAGCTTCCAAATACATCCAGTCACTCTACAAAAATATCTGGGTTGTCATAACGCCGTTCATATAAAAAATGAGGAGAAATGTTGACGTATTATATCACTTTTATAACACTTCCACTTATTTACAGATGGTGACTATACTACTTACTAGAAAACGTCATTTTATAGTATTAGTCTACATACTAAAAATCATTAAAATCGATTAGCAGGATTTCACGTAAATTAGGAAAAACCAATATTTTTACAAATTTTTGACGCCCTCTACCGGCTAAACGAGACAATTTTAGATATAACTAAGTCGGCTTAGATCGACCTATTTTAACGTCAGGAGTCTGTCGTCAAACGTTGTACACGTATTTTCCGGACACCCTGTATAATACATTATAGGGTTATATACATTAAGGGTGGCCACCGGCCATATCTCGGAAACTACTAAGCATAGAAACTTGGGAAAACATTTTCTTTAATTAAAGTGGACATAAGAAATTTCTGGAAATTACTTTTAAGTTCCGCATTTCGCCGCAAGGGGGCATAATTGAAAATTAATTTTTTTAATTCTAAATTTTTCAGGAAATTTTTATATTAAGGTATACCTCTGGTTACATCATTAGAAAGCTTAGATAATTCTGCATCATTTTTGCTTAAGGCAGCTAGGGCGCTATTTGTAATAATAACGGGTTTTTTGATTTTATCCCGAAAATTCAAATCATATGGTATAACTATGACATCACAATCGGAAAGTAGATTGAATTTGCAAGAAAAATGTAAAGACCGCAGTTTGATAACTTTGTTTCAGAGTTATTGCCAAAACAATAATGTTTAACACTTTAAATCGAAGAAATTATTGTTTTTATAGCTTTGTGGCCAAAGCATTCCACGCCAAAAAATATATTTAAACTTTATTATGTTGTGTAATGTGTTACGTTTGTTACTAATTATTCCAATGGCCCAAAGAATTACTTTAGAATTAACGACATAATTATGGAAAACTTCTAATTTAGCCATAATTCTAATATTATGATGTTTTAAAAAATAAATCTAGATAGCCGTGAAACAAAATCGGGAGATTTTCATGGGGCACTTTGAAAACATTCAAAATATACGGCAAGCATGTCGTAAGCCTCAGTATTGGTATAAGCCATTTTTGAAGGATACCTACAGCTTAAATTTTGATTAGGTAAGAAGTAATTAAAAAATAATAAACTTTTGTCGACACCTATCAAAATAAAATGAAAACTACTTACTTTATTTATTTATCTCCACGGAAATTTGCCGATTTTGTTTCACGGCTATCTATATTTATTTTTTAAAACATCATATTATAATTATGCCTAAATTAGAGTTTTCCATGATTATATCATTTATTCTAAAGTAGTTCTTTGGGCCATTGGAATAATGAGCAACAAACCTACACATTACACAATCATAAAGTTTGAAAATGTTATTTGGCTTGAATGTTTTGACCACAAAGCTATAAAAACAATTTCTTCGATTTAAAGTGTTAAAAATGATAGTTTTGGCAATAACATTGAAACAAACAAAAGTATCGAACTGCGGTCTTTACATTTTTTCTTGCAAATCTAATCTACTTTCCAATTGTGATGTCATAGTTATACCGTATGATCTAAATTTTTAGGATAGAATTAAAAAAACCGTAATTACTATAAATTGCGCCCTCTAACAATTTTATTAGAACCTATCATAACAATTAAAAGAACTTACCTTTTCCTTCCAAACAAGCTTAAATTTAGTAAAATCGGATAAGTCCTTTAGAAGTTACTGCGATTTAAATGATTACCTACAGTTTTTTATAAGATTTAATAATCGTTTATAGAAGATTTAAGAAGTTTTATGAGGGTTTATCAGCTATAAGTTTTAAGAGGTTTTATGTGGGTTTATCAGCTATATTTTTTCATATTACCTATTACTATTTCTTGTTTTTGGCATTGTAGATTCATTGTATTGTATTTATGGGGTATTTTTTTAATGAAAGCAGCTATAAAAAATCAACAAAATAAGTTAAAAACATATTTTATTTTTTAAATTTAGACGGAGTAGTACAAAAGTAATATTATTATGTAATTGCAAGGGGTTACGCTGCAAGTAAAACACGCGACACATACATGTTCGTGATTAAGCCTGATATATCATCAGTTAATTTTAACGCCCGGGTTTGTCTTTCTTTTGCTTTTATAGCTACAGTTTGATAACATTTATTATTTCGTTATCCACCGATTGGAGAAAGTGCATCGTAACTGCATCTAAAAAAAAAGGGGCTTTGATAAAAATGTAGGCACATTCACTATATAAGGAAGTTAAAGCTTTCTTGGAAAGCTTAAAGGTTATCAAAGCAATCATATCAAAGGGTTGACATCAGGGTCAAACATATGTCATGTCACATAACACCCCATAGCTCATATTTTAAGCACTACAAGTTCCATAAAACTTGTCCCAACACTTTTTCAAATGATATTAACATTACTAACCTATAATCGTCCTTACTAGGCTTAAAGTTTTAAATGCCGTTTTTTGTTTGTAGCTATCTAACGAAAAATGAACGGCTACTTCATTTCCCAATGTTCTATCTATATAAAAATCTTTCGCACTAGTTGCGCATACGAGTCTTCTCCAATTCTTCGTAATTCTGTAACCTAAAAATAAAGAAAAACTACTTCAATATTTTAGAAACGACAAAAACTATTAACAAATAAAAACTAAAAACGTCAAAGTTTTTATTTTTTATTTTTTTTATTTGGTAATAGAAACGGGTCTCTTGAAGAATGGACTACTTCATTGAATTTAAAAACTATTAAGTTATGTGTTTACACTTATATCCTCCCCATGCTTTCTTTCTTTGCTATAATGCGGTGGCGGCACGTGACAAATTATTTAACCGAGCATTGCATAATTTAATATTAAGTAATTTAAAATTGATAATGCGACGACTATAGAAAAAGTAAGAATCCTCTTAAGAACAACATTTTTTTAAATTATAAAAATTGCCAGAGCTTCATAAAAATATTTACCAAAATGTTTCGTTGACCTTCGAAGTTGAACCGTTATAGGCCTCGTAGCCCTCTCTTGTTGGCATAGGCGATCCTACATTCTGTCTTCTCCATCTTGAGATATTGGTTGAATCATCAACATAGGCAACCAATAAAGATTCCACATGATTTTTTCTTTGCTTCCTTTTAGAACTATAGCTGAAACCCTATTTTGTCAGTTTAGCAACATTTTGAATTTAAACTTGTCAGAAACAGTACAAGTTGGGAGAGACTATTCAACCAATCGATTGTAGAGTCTAAAAAAAATGTCATAATCAGCTGATACCTAGATGGAGTCTGAAGGATACTCAAAACATTTTTTAATAAGATGTAGGTACCTGAGGATGTACGTAATATTAATTAAAATTAAAATGTAAGAAAAATGAAAAGGTTCCAGTGAATTAAAAATACAATTTTATGATTCTTTCTGAATAAGGAAAAAATTAACGCTTGTTAAGAATAATTCAAATAAAATCAAAAATTACACTTAAAACTATACTAGATTTTTCTGTTGTTTTAAATGTCAAGTAATAAATAAAATATTTTTTGCTTAAAAGTATTAAGTACAAGGACAACACTACAATTATTTTTTTAACATGTTTTTATTTTGAAGAACAAAATAGTTTTTGACATTAACATAATATGTAGGTATATTACACCTAAGAAATATTTGACAGAATTTAGCTTGAGAGATGCCAAGACCAGCAAGCAAACCAAAATTTAAAAACAGTAAAAATGCCAGTTTGTAACAGAATGACACTAATAAAAGCAGCTTAAGTAAACCCCGATGTAAACTCTAACAAACCACTGTGCCATATGTAGAGAGGGGCAACATTTCTCATCTCATGCGATGTAGGTATACGAAGTTGTCCGCGAAGCATTCCTTTAACAACTTAGCACAACAAAACTATTTTTGCTTATAGCTGTTTAAAAGAAGCAAATGAAAAGCAAATATAAATACAATGTTTTGGATTTTCAACTTACCTCAAAGACTGCACATCAAACAAACTCTTCCAAACACAAAACACACCTCACGCCCACCGTGTACTCCACTATAAACTTATATTATCGCAAATATAATCAACAAATCAACTTCACTGGCAATACAATAAAATGAGCTCATAGATTTGGCTTCAAAGTAAAACAAATAAACCAAAAATGCACTAAAGTTGATGCAACGGCAACAATAATAATAAAAGGCGACGCCACCCGGCCATGTCCTTTACCAACACAACAGACAAATGACAACTTATATGCGCGCCAAATTTAAATCCGGCAGGGTAAACTTTTTTTAACAAAAAGCTGTTTTCTCTCTCTATGAAGTCCTAGGAGGGCTATCTCTGAGAGTTCTCGCTATAACTATAAAAGGGATAAATACAATATAAGTTCTCTCAAAGAGAACACTAGGTAGTTTTGTAGGGAACTAAACTGTTGTCGCTAAAAAGTCCTAGGAGGGTTATCTCCAAGAGTTCTCTTTGTGGCTATGAAAGATATAATTACAATAAGTTCTCTCGAAGAAAACACTAGGCACTTTTGTAGGGAACTAAACTGTTGTCGCTAAGATGTCCTAAGTAAGCTATATCTGAGAGTTCTCTCTGTGGCTATGAAAGGGATAGTGACAGTAAGTTGTCTTAAAGAGAACAGTAGGTAGGTTTCTAGAGAACTAAATTGTTTTCGCTAAGACGTCCAGGGTAAGCTATCTCTGAGAGGTTGTAGTGTGGCTGTGCAGGTGAAAGTTACATTTAAGTTGTCTCAAAGAGAACTCTAAGCAGTTTTTCTGTGAATAAAATCGGCTTGTCTTTTTAGGACAGCTGTAGGATATCATAAAGAAATTTTAACAAGTAGTGCATTTCGAGTCTCCTGTAGACTACGTGTTTAAGAAATCTTTTTAAGCAAACTTTGACTAGTTACTGCCTTAAGTTATACTGGCGAGGTCACATATAACATATCGCATCTGAGCCTAAACAGAACATCTCAGGAATCGCTATAAGCAATCTGTGTTACCTGGGTGGGTAATAATTTAAATTGTCAAAATATAAATGTTGTAATTGATGGTGAAAAATTGGAATTAATAAACAGTTATAAATATTTAGGGATAATCATTGATTCAAAATTAAATTTTTTAAATTATTTTTAAAGTATTATATCAAAGATTGCCGGAAAAGTACTTAGGTTATTTTAAAAAAATCAGTTTTAATTTAAGTTTGATTTCTAAAAAAACTGTATTTAATACTATTATATTACCACATTATCTTTATTGTCATAGGCGTAGTTAGGGGGGTTCTTGGGGTACTAAGCACCCCCGAAATCTAAATTAGCACCCCAAAAAAAAATTTACAATATAAGTATAGGCTAATTTTAGAACTAACCTATTTTTATAATATACATTATATGTAATGAATTGTTCATATTAATATTTCAAGCATTCGAATTCTGGTACAAATACAAGTATATTTAGATAGTTGCGGATTCTGTTAAAAATTTCTCTCCGTGTACCGTGTATCTCACGCCCAGTTTACTTGTCAGAGCGGGTCTATGATCATAAAAATCTCGTAAAATACGAAAGAGGCATAATAGATTGTGCATGTCATATTCTGCAATTCTGCATTAATTTGATAATTTAAATTTAACCAGTCGTAGTCGTTCAAATTCGCGGAAATTTTTAGCCGGTATTTTGACTATTTTTTTTGTTTATTCAGGTTTAATATGGTTTTATTAAGTTCAGTTAAAGTTTAAAGTTAAATAAACACAAAAAAACAATGAGTGCGTCGTCGGATATAAAATACACCGTGGAATTTTTGAAAAAATCTTTTAGCAAGTTACCGTTGGAGGAGTAAGTGATTGTCAAGAACATTGAAAGACCTAAACCTGTTATTAACATCACATTAAAATATTTACTAAAAATTATTGACCAAATTTGGGCGTGGTCTTGAAAATAATTTCGCTGGCGGGCTTTTTGTGCACCCCCACGTTAATTTGTCACGAACCGCCACTGGACTTCAGCACCCCCAGTGTTGACAGTCTAACTACGCCAATGTTTATTGTTCTTTCATTTTATATTGTGTTAGTAAGGAAATATTTGATAAATTACAAATTTTACAAAATATGGCATTTCAAATTGTGACAAATATACCAAAATTAATTTTATGTTGAAAAATTTAGATTGGTTGAATGTTAGAAATTTAATTTTTTATTTAATATGTATCTTTATACATAAAATTAAAAATTACTTATTGCCTGATTGTTTAAAAAATGTTTGTTCTTTTAATTATGACCATCATAATTATAAAACAAGAACTAATCAACATTTTTATGTGGATATAGTGTCTAAAATATTTTAGCTTATAAATCTATTTTTTATAAAGTTTTAATAGAATATAATAATTTGGAAAATTCTATTAAATCTCAAAAATCATTAAAACTCTTTAAAAAAAGTTTAAAACTAGGTACATTTAGTTAAAAAACAAAATGATACGTAATATTTGATACAATTTCCAAAATGTTTAACTTTTCTGTCTGTTTTTGTTAAAAGAAGGTTGCGTTTTAGATTTTAAAAATAAATCTATAAGAATGTGTTAAAAAAATGTATTAAAATATATTTAATTGTAGCTTTTTGCTAAATAAAACATGTTACTACTATACTACTACTACTAAAATAGGGGTGGTCAGCGGGTACTGGACCTCTCCTATTTTGAATATTTAATGATTATTTTTCTTCTTGTTTTTCGGAAAAGATGTTACTCTTTATCATGAAGCAATGTACCAAATTTGAAATTAATATTTTAGTAAACTTTCAAATTATTCAAAAAAATCAGTTTTTAATTTTAAACTTTGACACCCTGTATGTCGAACAAGGAATATGATTAACGGATTGACCTCCTTTTTCCGGACACCCTGTATAATAGAGAATTAGAATAATTATAATTTTTTAGAAATGGTAGTTTTTATGTCAGTATTAAATATAAGTGAGAAATGTTAATCGGCCGACACACAAAATTTTTAAAATAGAAAAAAGTTTTACAACTCAGCTGTACACCAGTCGGATTGATAATAGAGGGGTTCTGGGTTCGAATCCCAGCAAATGTGTAAAACTTTTTTCAATTTTAAAAACTTTGTCTGCACGCCGATTAACATTTTTCACTAATAATTATAATAGAATTTAGGGCAGGCAACAAAATTACTCTATAATATATCCCAATGTTTCGTATATTAAAACTTTTAAGGGTCAAGAAAAGGTCTTTAAGCCAACATAGGGTTGTTCATAATGTATGTTTCGAAAGAAAATTTTTGGAAAAATACAGTTTGGATCTGTACACGGGTCCAGCAATGTAGATTTAAGATATAAATAAAAGCAGTGGTAGAGTTACAATTTCCGGAAAACCAAAGGGTGAGTAAGAAAATTGAGTAGGCACTTAATAATAATAGGTATTTTACAAA
Source organism: Polydrusus pterygomalis (assembly GCA_963969555.1). Taxonomy (NCBI): domain Eukaryota; kingdom Metazoa; phylum Arthropoda; class Insecta; order Coleoptera; family Curculionidae; genus Polydrusus; species Polydrusus pterygomalis. Next base: position 74,234,742 of record OZ018380.1, on the reverse strand, counting down.
AATTTCTTTGGTGTTTTTTTGCATTATTTCTTTATCTTGGTCAATAAAAATGTCATTTATCTCCCAGCTTTGTTCATCAAAATATGTAATACTAATACAGTAAAACCTCGATAATCCGGACTAATTAAAACCGCGGTGATCCGAATTAGTAAATAATTCGAATTACTAAAGCTGAATAGTTTAGTACAGTCTATGTATATAAGTCTTAGCCGAATTACCGAAGAATCCGGTTTACTGAAGGTCCGAATTATATAAGTATTGGCCGAATTACCGAAGAATCCGGTTTACTGAAGGTCCGAATTATATAAGTCTTGGCCGAATTACTGAAGAATCCGGTTTACTGAAGGTCCGAATTATCGAGGTCACACTGTATTACCATCATTTAAAAAAAATATAGTTATCTATTTCATCACAGACCGTTAATAACGCTCACAGAACCTTTTCATGGACTTTGCGTTTATAAACACCTTAGGGGTAGAATTAGTTGAAATATAATTTATACCCCCTTTTCACTAGGCTGGGCCGAAAAAGTAAAAAATTGGAAATTGCAAATGGTATATTTGCCAATATCTGACTATACATCTAAAAGTAATTTGTGAAAAATTTTATTAAAATCCGTAAATGTTTCGCCGCGCCCCTGTGACATTGAAAATTAATAAAAAGGCCGATTTTTCAATATTTAATATTTTTTAAATCCAAAATTATAATTTTTTTGTGACTTCTTGTGGATGTGGGAATGTGTATAAAAATAATTTTTCCAATAAAATATTTTTCTGTTGGATGGAAATTACAAATTTGTCTCTGAAAACGTTAAATTACGTTTAAATGAAGATTTTGAGGACAAATTTGTAATTTCCATTCAACAGAAAAATATTTTATTGGAAAAATTATTTTCCTACAGACGTGTGGAAAAATCAATTTTCCGCACTGATATCCGTGCGGAAAATTGGTTTTTCCACACTAGTGCGGAAAAAATTTTCGGCACGATTATGTCAAAATCAATAATATATCAATTATAACTTGTAGTTATTACTTTTTTGCTCAGAATTAGTTACTGTTACATAATGTATGTAATTGTTATGGTTAATTAAAAATTATTAAATTTCTTTGAAATATGTGTTACTTATTTCCACACGTCTGTAGAAAAACTATTGTACCTGACATGTGCGAATAATGTTTTCCCTGCACTCGGCTGCTTCACCGAACTCCGCTACGCGTTGTTCGGTGAACGGCAGACTCGTGCGGAAAAATTCATTTTCCGCACTTGTTAGGTAAATAGCTATTTTATACACATTCCCACATCCACAAGAAGTCACAAAAAAATTATAATTTTGGATTTAAAAAATATTAAATATTGAAAAATCGGCATTTTTATTAATTTTCAAGGTCACAGGGGCGCGGCGAAACATTTACGGATTTTAATAAAAAATTTTACAAATTACTTTTAGATGTATAGTCAGATATTGGCAAATTTACCATTTGCAATTTCCAATTTTTTACTTTTTCGGCCCAGCCTACTTTTCACCCTTTCCAAAAAGTAGGAGATACGTGTTTCATTATTTTTTGTATCGTATATAGGGTTTCCAATTTTCGATATCGGGATCCCGTTTTGAGATCTCGGGATTAAAAATCAAATCCCGGAATAAACCCTATTAATTCATAATATTAAAAAATCTAAGACCAGCAAGTAGCAACAGAAATAATAAAAAAGCATATGGCAAAAAACTAAAAAATAAAAACCATTTTCATAGATTTACGTTTTGTAAATAAAAAATTTAGTTATGCGTACGTACGTAAAACAAAGGTAAGAACTTTTTATTAAATAGCGCAAACAAAAAAATTGTTAAACATTTACGATTTGCTTAGTAAAAATAAAATATGCTCTTAAAAACACCAACTTGTCTAAAGTTGAGTCTTAAGTCACTTAAGCGCGATCTAAGTTTGGTCGCAAATGCGACTGCTGAAGAAATGGCTCTTTCAGCTTCCACACTTGTAGGTGGTACTGTCAGTAAATATTCGTAACACTTTTGCAAATATAAACCTCTTAATCCTCCATTTCAAAAAGGGACATTTCTTTTTAATTACGTTAAGACTTTTAAGATGAACTTTTCGATTTTCCGATATTTGCTGCCAATTAGGTTTAGTTCTAGTGTGTTTTCGAGATTGCTATACTTCAACCCCGGGATTTTCGGGGACAAAAATATTACGGGATCCCGGGATTTTCGAGATCCGGGATCCCGCGCTGAAAACCGTAATTGTATAGTATTTATGCTAAGTTTTAAGAAATTCCGACAAATAATACATATTTTTAAAAATAAACGTTTATAGGTACCCCTTTTCATCTTTTTAGGTACAAATTTTTAAATGAGAATACGGGTGTTATTAATTGTATTTTGGAGTAGTTTTGCTAAATTTCAAGAAAGTCCGTCAAAATATAAGTTTGCCGAAATAAATTTTCAAAGCTCCCTTTTCCATTCCCTGGGGGCAAAATTTCGTAAATACCTAAACACATGTTTATTTGTTCCAAGGGAAGAATTTGTCTACTTTTACTTATATCCTTTTCCCTAGCGGTCGGGTTGGAAACGTACCCCCACCCCCTAGGGGCAAAATTTCCCAATACATCAAAACACGTACTTACTTATTTTAACAGAGTCAGCATAGTACCAATTTTCAACAATATAGCTTAAAATTATTGACAGTTATAGGTAATTACCCCTTTAAAAGAGGACCTATTTTATTTTATTTCCTAAATATGAAACGAGCGGCAGGTGAAATGTTCCAAAGTTAATGGGAATAAACAAATGAAAAAACTAATTTCTGACGGTGAAGAAAAATCAGAAAGTCCATCCGTTGGCATTAATCAACATAAGCTTTGATTCTCTTGTTTCTTGTTTTTCTATTTAACTATTTGAGTTGTCTGCGGCATTGTTCTAGTTTTCGCCACCCCTCCCCCCCCACCCCCCGCCACCCATATTAAACTCCTGGGACCGCTACTGCGAGTAGTGTCCATATAATATGTCAATTATCTAAACTTGCCCAAAAACTTCGCTCAAGTTTTTGTCTACGTGTTTAAAGTCCATCATGGTAAATAATTCCAACGGACTTACCTTGTGGTGGTGGTGGTCCCATGTGTTGTGGAGGTGGTCCCATATGTTGTTGTTGATTCATATTTGGAACTTGAAAAAAAAACTTTTTTTTGCAATATTGTGTATATTACAAGCAGAGCCTATTTTCAAACTGTTTATGTCGATAAAAATGTGTACTCTGGTACTATCTATGTTTGGGCAATCGCTTTCTTCATTTATTTACGTTCCTGACAATAAAATGATATACGATGATAATACAATGATATCTAATGTATACCTGGTATTAGATACTTGGGATTAGAGACGAGAAATTAAACAAAAGCTTAACTAGAATTTTATCAGTGGCGCAGGCAGAACCTGATTATAATAATATGTATGTTGAAAAACTCTCATTGGGTCAAAGTGTTTAATACTCAGTTTCTTGAATATATTTTTATTCTTGCCCCATACCGGGGTGATTTTTCGGTTAAAAAATGTTTACAAATTTCTTTAAGATGAAACAATATAACTAATATTTTTAGTTTGTCCATCCTCAAAGTGGAGTTGAAGGTATGAAAAGGAAAGAAAAACACAAAGTCTTTCTCTACAAAATTTAATAGAATAAAAAACTCTAGCTTAAAGATCTCTACATGTTTCGAGCGTAGAAACGTTCATCATCAGGAGACAGAAATTTATTTTATGCTGATGGTGTTAGCAAAAGAGAAAATTAGAACCTTAATGGAGCTTTTTTTATGGACTTAAAAAATTTAAATGTAGAAGAAACATGATATGAAGAAAATTGATAATAGTTAAACCATACTGAGTATTTGAAAATGTTATTAAAGAGGGTCTAAACCAACCAAATAAAATGGGAAAGAAGAAAAAACCTTTCTAAGAAGGTGTCGAAGATTATTTAAATTTTGAAAAACTTATCCAGCATAAGTATGTCTGTAAGACATTATAAGGATAAAAGTGCAGTATCACAATAATGTTATGTGGTAAAAAAGTTTTCCTCAGTACCCCAAACTATATAACAGCACTATATAATTTTTTTGTCTCCTGAAGATGAACGTTTCTACGTTCGAAACATGCAGAGATCCCTAAAGAATTTCTATATTCTATTAAATTTTGTGGAGGAATACTTTTAGTTTTTTCTTTCTTTCCTATATTTTTTTTACTTGACAGACGAATCCTTTTAGTATTAAATTATAGAAGCTGGGTTCTTAGAGTTTATATTAATAAATCCGTCTCTATAGCTTCTTGGCCTGAAACAGCTAAAGAAGCCCATGCTAGAAGCTTGATACTCTTTTTTTTTTTTTCAAATCTATTTATTTCAGACCTCAAAACAGTTACAATAACTGGCACCGAGGCCTTAACGAATAAAAATTATAAACAGATAACAATATAAAGAACTTTATACAAATTAACAACTTAAACAAAATTCAGTCTCTGTTTCTAAAATAAATCTTGAGGTTACGACACACAGCCTTTTCTTCGCCCTCGAACAGAGTCTGCGGCAATCCATTGTAGATTTGTACACTTCTAAATAAAGGTGAGTCCTGTGACTTTCTTTTTCGTTGATATGTGTTTCTTATATTGTCTCTAGTTCTTAGGCCATAATCGTGAAAGTCTCTATTTTGTTTTACTTCCACATTCGTTCTAGTAGTTTATTTTTAATTTTAAATATAAGTTTAGCTTGCTCGAGCATTTTAAGTTGTTTTAACTTTTAGGAATGGATATACGATGTACAAAGTTTCACTAGCAGTATAGTAGCCGAGAGAGAATATTGTTTTTATTGACTTATTCTGCAGTCTTTGAAGTTTGTTTATCAAGTGCTCACCAGCATTTCCATAACATGGCAACAAGTATCTTATGTGTGGTTCAATAAAACTGTTATACAGCAGATATTTTGTGTTTTTATTTAACATATGGCTACACCTTCTAATTGCTCCCAGCACAGGAATAACTTTTTCAGTAATGCTTTGTATATGTGCAGACCATGTTAATTTTTCTGTAATTGTGAGTCTCAAGTATCTGTACTGGTGAACTCTTTTAAGTTCTCTGTTATTGAGCTTAATCTTTGGGTGAATTGGGCTTTTTCCTGTTTGGCTTAATACCATATGAACTGTTTTTTCTACATTTATGGTCAGCTTGTTGTAACATAACCACTCGAAGTACTTCCCAAGATCAGTGTTTATAACTACTTCTAGTTCTTTTTCTGTTGTACCAGAATACGCCAGCACTGTGTCATCACAAAATTTTATATACCTTGCTTGTAATCCAGCGTACTTTAAACTTTGGACATACAGAAGATACTCCAACGGTCCCAGCACAGACCCCTGGGCCACACCAACGCTGACACTTGCCTCTGCACTCACCTTACCATTCACTTCTGTACACTGCATCCTTCCTGTAGAGTATGTTTGTAATAATTGATAACATCTGCCACGAAAACCCATTTTATCAAGTTTATTTAGTAGTAGAGTGATACTTTCAACTTCTTCTTCTTCGTTAAACTGGTATGTCTGATTGTGGTCTATTTTTGACGCTAGTGTTCTTCCTATACTTGAGAAATGTCTATTCATCTCTTCCGCAATTTCTGTGTCGTCCCTACAGGTCTCTCCATTCTTGCTTATCAACTTACTTATGTTGTTATTCTTCCTTTTGCCCCTACTGCACAAATCGTTAGGAATAAACCAAGTTTTTTTGATGTCGCCCTGTGCTTCTTGTAATTTTTTTTCTGCATATTGTTTTTGGAGTTTTGTTCTTAACCCATTCGGGACGGACCGACAAGTCGCGCGCTCCTGCGCAGGACGGCGCCGTGAATCCAACGGCGTGGGACGGTCGCCGTACTGATTTTTTTTCTTATTTGTTAAGAATCAAAATATTTTTAGTTTCCTTATTCGTTTCGTTTCGCTGTTTCGTTTTAATAAAGTTATAATACAATTTAAGCAAATGCAAAAATACAAAAGTCCTAAATCATGTACGGCAGCCGTCTAAAGCTATTGCACAGAAAGTAGTACATGTACGGCATTCGGCTCTCAATGTCCTCTTTGGAAACCGTACCGGTACGTCAACCGTCCCGAATGGGTTAATTTGTTTAATTCATTTTTTGCTTTTTTGAATTCATTTTGTGTGTACTCACTGGGGATCCTTTTCCACCTTACATACAATTTATCTCGATTCTTTAATTTTGTTATGTATTCATGTGTCACCCAGCGGTTATTATTTCTGATTTTAATGCGGTTTTCCTTGGTGCATTCTTCTTTTGTTCTGGTCAACATCTGTGCAAGCAATCCAAAGGTGTTAACTTCTTTTTTATCCATTTCTTCCTTAACTATTTGTTTCCATTTATTTATATCTAGAAAGCTTCTTGTAATATTTTGTTTAATTTTGTTATGCACTGTTTTTGTAACTTCTGTATACATAATTTTATGGTCAGATATAGTATGCTCTTCTAGGTTTATAATACATTTTATATTTTTATTTGTTATTACATGGTCCAACACAGAAGCTGAGTTTTTTGTTGTACGAGTAGCATTTTGAAAGTCTATTTTATTTTGGAACTGAAATCCGTTCATCTGTACTATGTTTTTGTATTCACTTATTATTGTTGAGCTCTTTAGCAAGTCTAAATTAATATCCCCAAAGACCATGCAAGGATTTTTTTGTTGTTCAAATAGTTTATCCATTTCCAGTAGGAATTCATTACAGTTATTTCCTGGTGGTCTATATATTGCAAAAATAAGAAGATTTAGCCCTGGCAAAAATATTGAGACCATATTGCAGTCCTTAAGAGACACTGAACAGTTATCGTTGAGAACATAATTAGTTCCATTCTTTACATATATGCTACAACCTCCACCTTTCGTGTTACGGCAATCATGTACTGATGTATATGCATGTATGTTAAAAAATCCCTGCTCGTTAGGGTATATCCATGTTTCAGTCAATACTATTATATGTATAGTTTTTTTACTTAACCTAATTATGTCACTGAGATCATCGAGTTTATTTCTTAAGCTTCTAATATTAATATATAATACATTCAGGTTTTCCGTAATAGCCATTTTGGTAATTGGTTTTTATTAACGAATTAATTGTAAATTTAGGTTATTTAAATTTGTTGGAAGTCTTTCTCATTTCCAATTCTAACTGCACGGTCATTTTCACTTTTTTTCAAATACACCTTTCCATTCTTAACATACGCTGCGTTATTCTTTTTCTTTATTTCCCGAGCTTTTTAAACAATAGTTGGTTGTATTTAGTTAATTCCTCATTAAAGAATATATTTTTATTTTCACCCTCTAGTCCGCATTCGTGCAACTTTAATCCTTTTGCAGTTTTTATTCGATTAATTATGTTATTTTTAACTTCCTGGTTCCCTAACTTAAGCATGATTGGTGCTTCTGGATTAGTGCTGATCCTATATAACTCCTTTACATCCCCTTCATTTAGAGTGATTTTCATGGTCGCAAACACCTTTTTCATACTATCTTGGAGAGTAATTTCATTTTGTTTGGGTATTCCTGCTACTATCAAGTTGTTTTCTTTATCTTTTTGTTCAATTTGGTTCAACCTTTCTTCAAAAACCGCCAACTTCTGTTTCAACACGTTGTTTTCTTCTTTGAGTTTTTTCATTTCGGAAACCATCTCTGCAATCTGCATCTCTTCAGCTTGCGTGTAGCTAGGAAATGGAGCCAGAGAAACATTTTTAAATTTATCAATATCATCATTAAATTCCTTTAGGTCTTCGGAAGGTGCGGACTTCATTAAAGAAGGCTCACTTAATTTGCATGTTTGTCAGTCTATAAACTCTTTATATTGTTGGACTAAAATTAAAACCCAGTACAGCAAAATGTCTTGATATCTCCAGGAGTGGCATTTTCACAAGCTTTCAAAATTTTTGTTCATGCCAACTTACCAACTTCTGAACATGTTTTCTGTTTCTGTCGTCTGTCTGAAGCATAGAAAGAAGTATATTCTCTGACGATGCAAAAATCAATTTCGTTTACTAACAGGATGGACTGACGGTTCTATGTTATTCATAAGAGTCCAGATAGTGACCCTATACAGAACTCTATCAGGGATATCGTTCACAAAGAAATATTTAGGGAGATATTTTATTTGATAGGGTTTTTGAATACTGATATTTGGGAAAATAGTTTGCAACGAATCCTTAAGAAGATGCAGGCGCAGCGGTCGTATCAGATCCGGTTTTGTGGAGGAAGACTTTTAGTTTTTTCTTTCTTTCCTATATTTTCAACTCCACTTCAAGTATGGACTACAATTTAAAAAAAATATATCTTTTGCTTAATAAATATTACAACAGAAATATATATTTTTAAAAGATTAATATTTAAAGTATTTTACAGCATGGAAACCTCTAGAAATTAATTTAAAAATCTGAGTTTTTTCTACATAATAAATAATATAAACAACAAAGACTTAGCGTATTAGGCCAAGTGAAATATTCAAACAAAAAGATTGTAATTTTTCTTAAATAAGTAAAAAATTGTCAATTTCCATAGACTTTAACATCTGCGGGAAACCCAAAGATGACTATTGAAAACTCTGAGATTTTGCAAAAATAACCATATTAGGTAGTTACCTATTGACTACTTCGGACATGTAAAGTCAACTGAAAATCCAAAAAAAAATATCACTTCTTTAACAAATATTACAACAAATATACAGTATGTTCGGAAAAAGGAGGTCAATCCAATAACCATATAATCCTTGAGCAACAATAATATTACTTTTATAATACCATTTTTCATTTTTAACCCTCATGTCAAATTCAAAGAAGTAAGGTAGGTGAGGTGAATATGCCCCTCTTAAGCGCTTTCATTAATAAAAAATAGAAAAAAATACATGTTGTTTTTATTCTATGAGAGATAAATTAATTTTCTGCTATTGTAACAGTTTTTGGAAATAATTCTTAATTTTTTTTTTGTTTTTTACCCTTTTTACAACTTTTTTAAAAACAATCAAACTGGGCATATTAGCAACCCATGTTGGTAAAATGCCCATGGGATGTTGGTAATATGCGCAGCTCTGTAAAGTAAGAGAAACGTATCAAGGTTGCTTTAATCTTTTTTACTTATTAAATAAAAATCAAAGACACATAATAATCTCATATAATTATGTAATAAACATCTGAAATAACCAATTAAAAATTAGTACAGGTAATACGCCCAGGGGGCATATTAACTTCACTTGGGTATGGGCATATTACCTATATGGTACGTGAACAACATTTTTGTTAATTTTTGGTATAATATCAAATTATTTTTAAGACAAATATATGTCAAAAGAATCATAAAGAAACAAGCTTTCCATTGATATATTTATCTGAATATAAATATTAGATTATAGCACATTATCAAGCGATTTAAACTGACCCTGTTTAATAACAGATACCTTCTAATCAAACACCATGCGAAACTCACGACTGTTTGAATGCAACTGACATCGGATTCACGTAACTTTGGCCGTAAAGGTTATCGTAAGCACCGTGTCAGCCATCTGTCGTCGAAAATTCAAACTACCTAAAAATACAGCGGCTGGGCATATAACCAACATGGGCGTATTCCCTTCACCTACCTTAGTCCATTCTCTAAGAGACCTGTTTCTATTAGACAAACAAAAACAATACAACACAAAGTCGTCGTCTCATCAAAACAATGTTTATTAAAATTGTGACATATTTCGCCCTTTATTATGGGCATCATCAGACCTAACATTTAACACAAATTAAGAGTTAATAAATAATTCAACACATTATCGACGTTACAAATAAATGTCGATAATGTGTTGAATTATTTATTAACTCTTCATTTGTGTTAAATGTTAGGTCTGATGATGCCCATAATATAGGGCGAAATATGTCACCATTTTAATAAACATTGTTTTGATGAGACGACGACTTTGTGTTGTATTGTTTTTGTTTGCCCCATGTCAAAGTTTAAAATTAAAAACTGATTTTTTAAAATAGCTCGAGGATTTAATTAGATCTAAATTTCAATTTTGGTACATTGCTTCATCATAAATAGTTACATCTTTTGAGAATAACAAAACAAAAAAAAATTGTCATATATTCAAAATAAAGGGATCCCAGTACCCGCTGACCCTTCTATTCTTTAGTACGTGCGCCAGTGACTTCCAAGCTATATTTTTTCAGGTAATCATTTATTTTTGATTATTTTTTTACTTTTATCAAATTTCGATAAAATGATACGTTTTGGAGGTAATTTGAAAAGTATAGGTTCTCATACTTCTCGATTGCTAAATCAATTCTGCCGTTGTGGCACTACCATGGATTAAGTAAAACTTTGTAATAGGTGACAATACCGAAAGCCAAGGACTAGCCAAAAATGATGTAGAGACAGTGGTATACACTGTGTAAAAAACTGTTGTACTAAATCACTTAAATGAAATTATTTTATTGCCCTACTAAGAACTTACTATTGCTAATCTACAGTAACAGATAACAGTAAAACGCCACTATTATCACTCGTTTTTGAGACAATAATCCACCATTACTTATCAAATAAATGTAATAGATCATAACAAGAACATATTATTCACAACAAATTATTTTCATAAAATTATGAATACGTTAGTAACAAAAAACAAACAAAATTTAAAAAAAAAAGCCTAAAGAAAATGCTCGATGTCACTTCAATTTTTTGAGTACACATGCGAGTTTTCTTTATTAAACAAAATCTTAACCTTTAAAAGATATGTGGTTTCAACCTGAACTGCTCTTCACCTTGAAGGATTATTTCTATTAAATGATTCTCGCTCAAAATCGGTACCATACACTAAATCTTTAATAAATCCCCAAAATAAATATTCCAAGGGAGTAAGATCCGGGGAACGCGGTGGCCATTTAACAGGAGCATATTATTGGCCCCGACTAATCCAGTGATTAGATAAGATTTGAATAAATAGTAAAGGCAGTTAAAATTAAAATAATTCCTATTTTAAAATACCTGGTACAATTATCTTTACAAAAATCAACATTTCCGGAAAAAATTTAATTTGCTCAAATGACACCAGTTTTTAAAAGCGATAAAACTAATAATCCTAATAATTACTGTCCAATATCTGTTTTGTCTGTTCGGTCAAAAATTTTGGAAAAAATTATAAATATAAAATCAACTATTTTTTTTAGAAAGACAAAATTTACTTTTCGATAATCAATATTGGTTTCGCAAATCTAGAGATACTGAAGTTATGATGTTATTACTAACATTCAATTAAATCTAGATACCAAAAAAAAATGCGGCATTTTATCTCTAGACTTGTGTAAAGCCTTTGATACTGTAAACCATAATATATTATTGGTTAAATTATTTGATATCTAGGCATAAGAGAAAAAAATTGTCGGTTTGAAAGTCTACAAAAAATAGAAAACAATGTGTTCAAATAGGAATTAATGTTAGTTCCTATAAAACAATTTGGTGTGGAGTACCACAAGGTTCCATTCTAGGATCCACATTGTTTCTTAATTATATAAATTCTATTTCAAAATCAAAATTATATGGACAAATTAGACTTTTTGTCGACGACACAACAATTATTTATTATGCTAAAAATATTACGGACATCCAATTAAATATAAAAAAAGATTTAAAAATTATATTTGACTGGTTGGAATCTTATAAATTAACTTTAAATTTTAAGGAATCTTCATTTATGTTGTACATTGCCAAACAAAGACTGGCTATAAGGAAGTAACCAATAATATTTAATGTGGAAAATATTAATTACAATGATAACATAAAATTTTTAGGATTATATATTGATCAAAATTTAAGCTGGAGAAAATACCTAGAAGATATTCGAACTTACATTTCTCCGTTAATTGGAATTTTCCTTAAAATCCGCCATTGTATATCTTTAATTTATTTAAAAAATATTTATCATGCGTTAGTACATTCAAAAATTCAGTATCTTATTTCTGTTTGGGGTTTAGCCAATTTGATAGTACTAAAACCTTTAAAGAAATTACAAAATCAAATTATTAAATGTATTCATAGATTTCCGCACTTAGAACCAACAACAAATTTATATAAACCGAATAAATACCTATAGATATAAGTAATTTATCTATATAATTTAAAAATTTGCATATTTATTAATTCTTTACTTTTAAAACAAAAAATTTCTAACATAACGTTTACAAAAGTTTATGATATTCATAGACATACTACCTACTAGACAAACTAATTTTTAACAAACTATTAAAATAAACAGTAACTTTGGAAAACGGTCATAGTTATATGATGGATGATTATTAGGTATATAATATTTTACCCGAAAATATTAAAACATTAAAAAAACTACCCTTATTTAAATTCCATTTAAAAAATTTTTCCTAGTATAATTTTCGTTCTTAAGGAGTTAATCAAACGTTGATACAAAACGAATATATTTTTTTACAATATTTTTTTTATATAATTACCTACTAACTTAGAGCAGTGGCGGATTTGAAGGTGAAGCATGTGAGGCGACGCCTCACCTGGAAATTCGACGCGCCCAGAATATTTTATTTTTAAATTTCCTTTTTCCAAACTTTTTCTGTGTCTAAATAATCTATGCTATTTAAAATAAAAATGGTATAATTTATAATTTGTAAATAATAAAATTGAAACGTCAGCGGAATGCTAGTAATGCTACAACTAAACAATACAAATCGTCCATTCCGCTCCATAGAAAGTCTATGGTCCGCTACAATATCTCTCGCCTCAAGATCTTTTAAATCTACAAACACCGTTACATGGTGTTTATCGGCAGCTAGGCAAGGAAAAAGAACCCGGCGCGGCGATCGGGGTTGCTGTTGGTTGAAATTCGTCGGGATGAGGCGACGTCGGGTTAAGCTTAACAAAACCGATCATCCACGATCTCAGATATCAGTAATGAAAGCATATGTGACGTAAGAGCGACGAGCACAGCCTGTGGGCAGTGAATTGTAAGGCATCTGGCATATATTATTGGGACAAATCCAACCAATTTAAGTTAATAAGTGCAAAGTCTGAACCTCGATAATAAAATAAAGTAGGTATCGGGTTTCTAAGAAATAGAACTAAAAGAAACCAGGAATATAGGATAGGATAGGTAGTTAAGCTTGACTTGTAAGACGTTATAGTGCAGTATTTTTCCGTGTATTTTGTATGAAAACAACTTTTATTAAATGTAATTATTCGTAAATAGTTGTTATTTATTAGTTTCTTCCCACACATTAGTGTATTAAACTATTTTGTCCGGTTATCGGTGTTGTCTAAGGGACTTAGTGGTAATAACTATTAATTATAATGGATAAATATCCAGAGCATGACATTATTTTGTCTCTAAAAGTGACACCATTTTCAAGACGTAATGATCCGGAAAGAAGAGACATACTTAACAATGACAGACTGGATCCAAATTTAAAGGAGTTGACAAAAGATCAAAGATTAGGTAAATCAAATGGGGTTATTTGGAGGTAGATTTTTATAATAATTAAATATTCTTAAAATATCTAATAGCTAAACAGTTTTTATTATTAACCAAATATATTTATCTCGTTTAAATCTATCGCAATCGCACACGTCTACTTTAGCACTACTTTACCTCTAAAATATTCCTGTACTTAAATAGTGATTAACTATTTAAATTATTAAGCTAGAAAACATAAATAAATCTACGCGAAATAGGTTATAGGTTGGCAAGCATGTTGATACTCCCACCTTCAGACCTAAACCCGAAATTAACTTGACACAGATCACAAAGTGTAGATCAAAGAAATTTATTGTTATTGATAAGTTTGCTGCAAATAAAAACAGAAGATTGGACTTTACTTTTAAACAATGTACCGACTAATGAAAATTAAATTGGCCTTTTTTATTTTTTATTTTTATTTCATTTTCAATAAAACAAGTAGGTAAGTAATCATAAATTTTTAAAATATTTACTAAAAATTATTGACCAAATTTGGGCGTGGTCTGCGGCGCATTACGGGCTTTTAGTGCACCCCAAGTTTACGATTCTGGTGCCGTCCCTGTAATTCGCCTCACCTATGATAACACCCCAGATCCGCCACTGACTTAGAGTAATGATTGTTAGTTATTTTTATATACTTATCCCTGTAATAAACTTGTAAAGTTGGTTGGGAGTAAAGTAAAATAAATTTGGTGTTTGTAAATAGTTCCTAACTTTTCTCTCTAAATGCGAGGGATCACTTTCTAGTTGAAATCAAAAATGTTGTCTTTAAGAGGCCAATCATCAAGTAAATCGGGCTTTAAAGAAATAGTAAAAATTAATGACCAATAAAATTTTCTGATAAAATTGCTGTTATGTGAAGAAGATACACCAATATTAAAAACTAAAAGAGCACTGTTTTAATTTACCCCGTAGGTGCCTCATAAGTCGTTATCAACAATACATTTATATCAGGTTGCTAGGTTGCTGGGGAAATAAATTATAGAAATTTAATAGTTGGCTTTTATATGACAGATGTAAAACTTGACAACGGAATAAACGATAATTATTTTTGTAACAACAGTTTCAACAGTGATGATGAAATTCCGAAGGAAGTTCTGGACATTGCTAAAGCAGCCACGGGCGCCGGAACTTCAGAATTGCTCTGGGGGCTTGGAGCCCGGATCTCAACTGGGGTTGCCAGATATGTTGAAAAAAAAAACAGAGGATTTGCGCCGAGGGCGCAATTCTCCCTGCGCCGAAGGCGCTCCTTTGCGCCGCAGGCGAAAATTTTTTGGGTGCCGCGCTCTTTTTTGGGTAAAATAACCGTAAAGCGTGATGCGCAGATCTGACATCACGGCTGCCAACGTGTAGAAAATATAGATCGAGCGGATAATTAAAAACAGCCGTGTTTTTGAAAAAAATATTTTTAAAATATTGCATTTTTGTATTGTATTTTACACGACTTTGTCTTACTTGCTACAAAATCCGAAAAATCACTAAAACTGGGGTATTTAACGAAAGTTTTTACTAAATCATTTTGGATTGGTTTCGAAATCATTAAATCTAGTGAAATTTCACCAGACCTGGCAACTTTGAGACCGGGGACTTTCCAAATTCTCTACGTGCTCTCAGCTAAGTGGCAGACCAGGGTTGCCAGATCTAGCAAAATTTAATTTTCCACGATAAAATATTTTTTTCCTAAATATGATAACCTGTTAAATTAAAAAAAGGAAACGACAACTGCAGATAAATTTTATAGAAAAAAATTAAATTATCAAATCTCAAGTAACGCACGTTCGCAAACGAATTGCTATTAGTATCATTATTATATGTAAACGTACTGTGGGGGTTAGGCTATGGGGGCTCCAAAGAAATATGGCTCTGGGGGCTGAAGCCCCCAGAGCCCCCACGGAATCGGCGCCTATGAAAGCAGCTACCCTTAATTTATTGCCGGATAAATCACGGCATAGATATACAGGGTTAGGAAAAATTACCAGAACGGTCGATTATTTCAAAATATACAGGGGTTATCAAAAAACGTCTTACATAAAAAAATGTAGGGCTGTTAAAAATCTACATACCGGTGATAAATTGAAATATACAGGGTCGCCCACAAAGTTGTGGAGAGTGATAGTTATATTTTTTTAAATGGAATACCATATATATTTTTACATTTTTCAGTTCCACATAAAATTATAATTATTTTTTATTAAATGCATTATTAGTCTATACTTCATAGTTTCGGAGATATTGACTCTCGAAAAGTGACATTTTTGAACTTTGACAGCTTCTAACTTTCTAACAGTACGTCTTAGAGCAAAACGGCTTTCATATCCCTGTCTTCAATTTTTATTATCTTCCCAAAAAAATCAACTTCAAGTTAAACCGAAACAACTATATTTCCTGCTTTCGTGTTACATACGGTTTAACCGGAAGTTAATTTTTTTGAGAAGATATTAAAAATTGAAGATAGGGACATGTAAGCCTTTTTGCTCTAAGACGTACTGTTAGAAAGTTATAGGCTGTCAAAGTTCAAAAATGTAACTTTTCGAGAGTCAATATCTCGGAAACTATGAAGTATAGACTAATATTGCATTTAATAAAAAATAGTTATAATTTTATGTGGAACTGAAAAATGTAAAAATATACAGGGTGTTCCATTTAAAAAAATATAACTATTATTCTCCACAACGTTGTGGGCGACCCTGTATATTTCAATTTATCACCGATATGTAGATTTTTAACAGCCCTACATTTTTTATATAAGACGTTTTTTGATAACCCCTGTATATTTTAAAATAACCGACCGTTCTGGTAATTTTTCCTAACCCTGTATGAGAAGGAACATGGGCTCTTCATGGACTGGTGTTCATCAAAGAAAGTTAAAGCAATTAGTGAAGATGTGATGCTTGCCTATTTTGTGGATACATTTAAGGACAGTAAATCATCCTATTGATGGAGTTATTCACTTTTTACTCTTAAATTTTGACGCCCCCTGTATATCGAACATGAGGGTTAAAAAAAAGAAATGGCATTATAAAAGTCATATTATTTTTGCTCAATAAGAAATATATGGTTAACTGATTGACCTTTTTTCGGACTCCCTGTATATTTTTCAAAAGATTAATATTTGATAGTATATTATTACAATACAAGTACGGTAGGTACATCTTTACCGCACGTGCGTGATGTTTAACAAAACGAGCCGAAGGCGAGTTTGTTAAATCACGCAAGTGTATTGTATGATATTTTATCTACAAGCATGTTTTAGGGCACCAATATTAAAAACTAAAAGAGCACTGTTTTAATTTACCCCGTAGAGGTGTCTCGTAAGTTGTTATCAACAATGCATTAATATCAGGTTGCTAGGGAAATAAATTATAGAAATTTAATAGTTGGCTTTAATATGACAGATGTAGGTAAAACTTGAAATTAAATGGAAGTCAGCTAAGCAGCTAATATATTGGCCGGCTAAATCACGGCATAGATATGAGAAGAAATATGGGCTCTTCATAGACTGGTGTTCATCAAAGAAAGTTAAAGCAATTAGTGAAGATGTCTGTGCCTGATGCCTATTTTGTGGATAAATTTAAGGACAGTAAATCATTCTCTTTATGGTGTTATTACTCAATGTTCATATCTACTATATAAGTATCAAAAATAATGTCGACAAAAGCAGGTATGCGAAACAGATGGCATATTTAAAAAAGAAGTCTGTGGGATACAAAGCTAAGAAATCAAAGGCATTTTCCAAGAATGCGGTTGTAAAATTCCTTGTTACGGCACAAGATGAGGAGTTTTTATTAATAAAGGTACTTAATTGCGATTTTTTTAAATCTACATTTAAATTCTAACAACTTTTTTGCTTGTTTCAGGTGGTACTCATTGCGGGCATCGCTGGGGCATGTCGCCGAGTGGAGTTATGTAAAATGAAAATTGAAGATATCAAAAAAATTACCTTGTCGGACTTCCATTGTCTTTATTTTGTTACTTAACACAACGTTTCGGTTAGTTAGTATCTCTAACCGTTTTCAAGTGTAAACTAAATTATAGTTCTAAGGCTACTGTCTTAAATACTATCCATGCGCAATGAAGCTTGATGACTCCGCCTACGTGCTTATTAGAGTGTGAAGTTTGAGCTGTTGGTTTTGGACAAGAAGAGGCTTCCAGATATTGGGGATATCTATACTTGGTTTACTGAATATATGTGTATTTTGATTCATGAAAGCTGCTTCCTTGAATTTTCGTTTTTTCAAGTGCTGTTCCGTGTCCAAAACCTTGGCTTCTGACCACTGTATATTATGCTGGTTGGTCCATACATGTTCTGCTATACCTGATCTCGAAGTTTCAGCTCTTTGAGTATGTTTCAGATGTTCTTTAACTCGTACGGGAAGAGGTATTTTTGTTTCCCCAATGTACGATTCGCCACACTCGCAAGGGATTTGATAGATACAATTTTTTGTGTTTTCATTACTGGGGGGTTTTACTTTTGTAAGAAAGCTTCTAAGCGTATTTCCGGATTTAAAGGCTGTTTTGATATTATAGTTTTTGGTTATTCTTCTAATCTTTTCAGAAATCCCCTTGACATAAGGTATTGTAAGAAATGTTTGCTCCTCTCTAGCTTCTGTATTAGTTTTTACTACGCGATTTTTAAGTTTTGAGATGGTATTAGTTACAAAGGTTTCAGGGTAACCATTTTGTTTTAAATCTCTTTTGATGTTTGAAATTTCAATATTTAGGTCTTCCGGATTGTTGCAAACGTTAGATGCTCTGTGATAAAGAGTTTGAATTATGCCCTGTTTTATGGAGTTTGAATGATTCGATCCGTGATTAAGGTATTGCCCGGTGAGAGTGGGTTTCCTGTATACTGAAGTTTTTATGTTGTCAGCACTTCGTTTGACGAGAACATCGAGAAAAGGTAGACTGGAATGTTTTTCTGTTTCCATGGTAAATTTAATGGATTGTCTTGTTCTATTAATATGTTCCAAAAACTGTATCAGCTCTTCGTTGCTGTCTGTCCAGATAATAAAGGTATCATCAACATATCTAAGCAAAAGTTTCGGTTTAATCTTGGCAGTGTTAATAGCGTGTGACACGAACGATGTACAGGTTAGCCACCACCGGAGAGATGAACCCATTGGAAGACCGTCATCCTGGGCATAGAACCTATCTTTTACTTGAAAGTAGGAACTACGTAGACAGCACTCCAATAGTTCCATCACTCCATCCAGCGGCATACTAGTGCGTTCTGAAAGGATTGTGTCGTCTTGTAACTTTTGTTTGATGATATGCAGTGATTCCCCTATTGGGACGTTGGTATATAAGCTTTCTACATCGAAACTGACAAATGTGTCTTGTGGTTCTAAATTGACGGTTTTCAGAATATTTACAAAATGATTAGAGTTCTGAACAAAAGAAAATGACTTACCCTGTAACGGTTTAATTATCTCAAGAAGAAATTTTGATAATGCGCTTGTAGGAGAATTCCTGGAGCTGGTGATTGGTCTTAGTGGCATGTTGTTCCTATGTATTTTAGGAAGACCGTAGAGATGAGGAGGTTTGCTATGGTGTGGTGTTAGTTTTGTTCGGATGGCATCTGGAATGTAGGCTGAGTATTTCTTTAGCGTTCGGTATATCTTTCCCTCAATCGTTGCTGTTGTTTCCTTGGCTAGTATCCTGTATTCTCCTTTGTCATTTTGTAAATATTCTGAAAACCGTCAATTTAGAACCACAAGATACATTTGTCAGTTTCGATATAGAAAGCTTATATACCAACGTCCCAATAAGGGAATCACTGCATATCATCAAACAAAAGTTACAAGACGACACAACCCTTTCAGAACGCACTAGTATGCCGCTGGATGGAGTGATGGAACTATTGGAGTGCTGTCTACGTAGTTCCTACTTTCAAGTAAAAGATAGGTTCTATGCCCAGGATGACGGTCTTCCAATGGGTTCATCTCTCTCTCCGGTGGTGGCTAACCTGTACATGGAATGGTTCGAGTCACACGCTATTAACACTGCCAAGATTAAACCTAAACTTTGGCTTAGATATGTTGATGATACCTTTATTATCTGGACAGACAGCAGCGAAGAGCTGATAGGGTTTTTGGAACATATTAATAGTATAAGACAATCCATTAAATTTACCATGGAAACAGAAAAACATTCCACTCTACCTTTTCTCGATGTTCTCGTCAAACGAAGTGCTGACAACATAAAAACTTCAGTATACAGGAAACCCACTCACACCGGGCAATACCTTAATCACTGATCAAATCATTCAAACTCCATAAAACAGGGCATAATTCAAACTCTTTATCACAGAGCATTTAACGTTTGCAACAATCCGGAAGACCTAAATATTGAAATTTCAAACATCAAAAGAGATTTAAAACAATACCTTATGTCAAGGGGATTTCTGAAAAGATTAGAAGAATAACCGAAAACTATAATATCAAAACAGCCTTTAAATCCGGAAATACGCTTAGAAGCTTTCTTACAAAAGTAAAACCCCCCAGTAATGAAAACACAAAAAATTGTATCTATCAAATCCCTTGCGAGTGTGGCGAATCGTACATTGGGGAAACAAAAAGAACTCTTCCCGTACGAGTTAAAGAACATCTGAAACATACTCAAAGAGGTGAAACTTCGAGATCAGGTATAGCAGAACATGTATGGACTAACCAACATAATATACAGTGGTCAGAAGCCAAGGTTTTGGACACGGAACAGCACTGGAAAAAACGAAAATTCAAGGAAGCAGCTTTCATGAATCAAAATACACATATATTCAGTAAACCAAGTATAGATATCCCCAATATCTGGAAGCCTCTTCTTGTCCAAAACCAACAGCTCAAACTTCACACTCCAATAAGCACGTAGGCGGAGTCATCATTGCGCATGGATAGTATTTAAGACAGTATTTTAACACACACAGTATTTAAGACAGTAGCCTTAGAACTATAATTTAGTTTACACTTGACAACGGTCAGAGATACTAACTAACCGAAACGTTGTGTTAAGTAACAAAATAAAGACAATGGAAGTCCGACAAGGTAATTTTTTTGATATTAATTCATTGTCTACCACCTTCAAACAAAAATTGAAGAAATTAAGGAATTTGAAATCCACCTTGTTGTAACTGTCCCGGATACAAAGACACATGTAGATCGACAGTTCGTGGTTTACGTGGAAGGATTTTTATCAGAAATTAATAATATTTCAATTTTCAAGAAGTATAGAGCCCT
This sequence comes from Polydrusus pterygomalis, assembly GCA_963969555.1. Taxonomy (NCBI): domain Eukaryota; kingdom Metazoa; phylum Arthropoda; class Insecta; order Coleoptera; family Curculionidae; genus Polydrusus; species Polydrusus pterygomalis. The sequence goes on along the minus strand of OZ018380.1, from coordinate 74,213,957 downwards.
TAGACCCCATCATACTGCCCATACACTGTTATTTATTGGATATAAAAAAGGAATATGCACTATCCAACCACTGGGTATACATACTTTTGGAAAAATACCTTCTAAAATCGCATCATATTTAAAGTTGTCCAGTCCCAAAGAATATATTTTTTTTTTTTTTTTTTTTATGATCGAGCACACGCACTATAGGAAAAATCCTTTAAGGCGCTCTGGGAGCGGTGCGTGTGCGAAGAAAGCGATTCACGTTTTTCTTGAATCGTTGGAGGTTATATTCGGTTGGAAACACGGTCTCAGAGAGGCCGTTCCACAAAGATGACGTCCTCCAAATGAAAGAGTTCTGAAACAATGATGTTCGGGGTGTACTAAGTTGAACCACATAGGGATGGACGGCTGTGGTTCGTCGTGTGTTTCTGCTATGCATTACTCTAGGTGGAATCGAGCGGGCAATATCTGTCGAACACTTGCCATGAAAATATCTGTAGAAGAGAGTCAAATCACCAACCTGTCTTCGATGTTCTAAGCTGTCGAGGTTCTTAGTCAGCTCGTGGTCGCCGATTAGACGAACGGCTCTCCTTTGGATGGAATCCAACAACCGAAGGGTATGCTTTGGTGCAGAACTCCAGATATGAGAGCAGTATTCCAGTGATGGTCGGATCTGGGCTTTATAGAGTGTCAAAAGTTGTTGAGGTGTATACAACTTTTTGGTACGGAAAAGTATACCGAGCTTCTAAGAAGCTGCCCTGGCGATTGCCACAACGTGATTATGCCAAGACATATTTCCTCCCAGGTTGACACCCAGCAAATTAATAGACGAAGTCAGTGGAATTGCGTGTCCTGCCATAACGATATCGGGTTCTGCAATGTTAACCTTCTTGGAGAAAACTGCTGCCTGGGTTGTTTGAGCGTTAAATTCGACTTGGTTACTGTCACCCCAAGACAAAATTTCTTCCAGGTCTTTATTGAGGCGTGATACCTCCTGTTGTCTGCGAAGATGTGCGTCAGCAGCCGATGATTGAGATTTCAAAGTAAAGGATGAGATAAGTGTGCTGTCGTCAGCAAAGCTATATAATGGATTTTTTGTTTTCGCTAGAAGGTCGTTAATGTACAGTAAGAAGAGAGTGGGGGATAAAATGGATCCTTGAGGAACACCAGCATTGATGGTGAAGGTGTCTGAGAGAAACCCGTCAATCGCTACTTGCAGAGAACGGTCCTTGAGGAAGCTAGACAACCATGAACAAAATCGACCGGGCATACCATAAGAACGCAGTTTACTTAGGAGCCCCTCGTGCCAGACACGGTCAAAGGCTTTAGAGATGTCCAGTGCAATAGCCCGGGACTCCCCATGATGTTCGATTGCGTTGCTCCAAAGATGCGTGACATAGGCTAGCAGGTCTCATGTTGATCTGGACTTACGAAAACCATATTGATGGTCGCTGATAATTTTAAGGCCTTCTAGGTATTTTAGAAGTTGTTGGTTAATAGCTTTCTAAGGGACATTGTTATCGAAGAATGTCAGCTACATTATTAGTAGATGCTGGAGGGGATATCATGAGTTTAAAAGACATGGTGGATGGAAGTCCTTTAGGGTTGCGGAGGGTCATATTGAAAATTCGGTGCAAAATAAAATAGGAATTAGAAAGCAAATAAATGGTGTAGAAGAATATGCAGAGAGAACGTCCTGTTTTAGTAAATCTGTAACTTTGAATTCTTGTGTTGTCTCATCGGAGAGTAAAACACTTCCTTCATCGATATCGTTTGGAAATGTTGCAAATTCTACAATTAATATTATTATTTCTTAATTTATAAGTTTGGATTAGTTTAGAAATTTAAATATTATGTAAGTTTTCGTTACTTATACATATTATTTTTTTTTTATGGTCGAGCACAAGCACTATAGGAAAAATCCTTTAAGGCGCTCTGGGAGCGGTGCGTGTGCGAAGAAAGCGATTCACGTTTTTTTTGAATCGTTGGAGGTTATATTCGGTTGGAAACACGGTCTCAGAAAGGCCGTTCCACAAAGATGACGTCCTCCAAATGAAAGAGTTCTGAAACAATGATGTTCGGGGTGTACTAAGTTGAACCACATAGGGATGGGCGGCAGTGGTTCGTCGTGTGTTTCTGCTATGCATTACTCTAGGTGGAATCGAGCGGGCAATATCTGTCGAACACTTGCCATGGAAATATCTGTAGAAGAGAGTCAAATCACCAACCTGTCTTCGATGTTCTAAGCTGTCGAGGTTCTTAGTCAGCTCATAGTCGCCGATTAGACGAACGGCTCTCCTTTGGATGGAATCCATTAACCGAAGGGTATGCTTCGGTGCAGAACTCCAGATGAGAGCAGTATTCCAGTGATGGTCGAATCTGGGCTTTATAGAGTGTCAAAAGTTGTTGAGGTGTATACAACTTTTTGGTACGGAAAAGTATACCGAGCTTCTGAGAAGGTGCCCTGGCGATTGCCACAACGTGATTATGCCAAGACATATTTCCTCCCAGGTTGACACCCAGCAAATTAATAGACGAACACAGTGGAATTGCGTGTCCTGTCATAACGATATCGGGTTCTGCAATGTTAACCTTCTTAGAGAAAACTGCTGCCTGGGTTTTTTGAGCGTTAAATTCGACTTGGTTACTGTCACCCCAAGACAAAATTTCTTCCAGGTCTTTATTGAGGCGTGATACCTCATGTTGTCTGCGAAGATGTGCGTCAGCAGCCGATGTTTGAGATTTCAAAGTAAAAGATGAGATAAGTGTGCTGTCGTCAGGGTAGCGTTTTTCAATCTAATGAAAATTCTGCATAATGCATTTAAGTTTTTGCTCTACCATTTCGTTTACGGGGTGTGGGAGGGGTCAAATATCACTATGCAAAAATGTTCACTACTTTGGTTCGGCTTATTAAAATTTGACAAATTTAAACTTGCTTAATAGGGTTTCCTTTGTTTTATCAAGTTAATAAAAAACTAATTTGTTCTGAATTGCATTGCGACATCAGCAAGAGGGCGCTATTTAGCAGAATCAACAATTTCCTTTGTTTTCGTGCTTTTGCCCTTTGTGCTGTTAAAAATATTTTCGGTAACTACCTGTAGGGTTGCTATTTGTACACAAAAAATGACATATCACATTAATAATAATTATTTTATTTCAAATCATGAATACAAAAAACATAAAATGAAATTACGTCACCAGCTGAACAAAAGTACATACATCGTTTTCTTTAAACTCGAAAAGCGAAAAATTCACCTAAACTATACGGTTCCAACTCAATAAGTAGTTTTTTAATTTCTCTTTTGTACATTTTTTGTGAATCTACTTTTTTAATTCTATTTGGTAACGCACTAAATAATTTTAAACACATATAATGTGGAGATCTTTCTGTAAGTGTCAGTACAATCAAATGGTACAAGATAGTTTCTCATAAAATTGCTAGAGGGCGCAATTTGTATTAAAAACTAGCGTGTACCCGGCCTGCGTTGTAACCCGCTAGTATAAATACAAACCCGAACAAACCCGATATATTAGTACCAGGCATGCCACTTTCTGAAATTGCACCCGTGCGCTAATTATACATAAAAACCTTCCTCTTGAATCACTCTATCTATTTAAAAAAACCGCTTCAAAATCCGTTGCGTAGTTTTAAAAATTTAAGCACATAAGACAGGATAGCGACTTTGTTTTATACTGTGTTAAGATTAGTGTTTTGGCAATAACTCTAAAACGAACAAAGATATCGAACTGCGGTCTTCACATCTTTTCTCGTAAATTTCATCTACTTTTCGATTATGATGTCATAGTTATACCGTATGATTTGAATTTTCGGGATAAAATCGAAAAAACTGTTATTATTACAAATTGCGCCCTCTAGCAATTTTACTAAACACTATCGTGTACTGTTGGATATGGCGATTGAAGATACTTACCTTTCCCTTCCAAACAAGCTTAAATTTAGTAAAATAGGATAAGTCGTTTAGAAGTTACAGCGATTTTAATGTTTACACATTCAATAGCTTCCCCCACTCTTATCAAGGTCGGTACACCAATGAGCTTTAAACCAAAATGATGCAGAATTGTCTAAGCTTTTCGATGATGTAATGAGAGTTATACCTTAATATGGGAATTTTCGGAGAAATTTAGAATTTAAAAAAAAAATGTAATTGTGCCCCCTCGTGGCGAAATGAGGAACTTAAAAGTAATTTCCAGAATTTCCTCATGACCGCTTTAATCATATTTTTTCTAGTTTCTATGCCTAGTACTTTCCGAGATATGGCCGGTGGCCACCCTTAATGAAACACCCTGTACTTACCAACAACCCTAATTCCATAACACACGGAGTTTAGTCTTTTTAGTAAATTGTTTTAGTGGACCGACCAGTCAACGCATTCATTAATATGGATACCTAAAAATTTTACATCCTTTGAGAACATTAACTCTTTATTAACAATATTCAAAGTTGGTGTGGTCCTTGGACCGTTGACTATTTAGTTTTAAATAAAAATATATTGGTATTTTCTTTGTTTAAAATTAATCTATTTTTTGGAAACCAATCTGATACTAGGTTAAAAAAGAGTTTGGCTTTTCTTAAAAGGCCTTCCAAAGACTTATTTCCGATAATTAAATTAGTATCATCTGCATATTTAACAATCTGCTGGTTTTCATCTTCCGGTATGAAAGCTAAGTCGTTGACAAATATTATGAAAAGAAGGGGGCCCAAAATGCTACCTTGTGCTATGCCTACATCGTTATTTAATATATCCGACTTACATGTTTTATCCCCCTTAGTAATAGTAACGGTTTGTCTTCGATAGTTAATATATGAGACAAGGAATTTTTTTACATTTCCCCTAATTCCATACATTTCAAGTTTGCTAATAAGTATTTCCCTGTCTAGACAATCATAGGCTTTAGATAGATCAAGAAACATTCCAAGCGCCAACTCGCCCTTTTCAAGGTCTAGGTAATTCATTCGATGGAAAAGCCCTAAAATTACAATCAAGTTTAAAAATGTATTAAATGTCTACAATTTAGAAAAACCTTTAAGGTGGGAGTATCAACATGCTTGCCAACCTATAACCTATTTCGCGTAGATTTATTTATGTTTTCTAGCTTTCATACAAAATTTAAAGAAAATCAGTATCGACTTGATATTATATAGGTAATAATTGACATATTTAATAAATATCAAGGAATTTCATAACTTATTTTAGGAGAATTGTATAGCGAAAATATCGGGTAATATTTTTGTAACATTATTATGTCATTGTCACTCATGGTTCTTTCAGTATACAATTCTACCAAAATTAGCAATAAAACAAATTGATATTTTTGTAATATCTCAGATATTACCTTAGATGTGCCGACGATACTGATTTTATTTAAATGTTAGTTTAAAAAATAATAAACTTGAAAAAATAAAGCAAAATAGGTTATAAGTTGGCAATAAATTGAACGGCATTGAGAATTCAACTTTAAAACAAATACTTTTTCGTTAATTTAAAATTAAAATACAAAAAAGTAGAGTAGGTATTCGCGCGTCCGAATAATTTATATCAACGAAAAATATTCTTGGCTAGCGGACTTTAAAGTGTGAAAAGACCTGTATTTTGCATTGAAGTACACAGGGATGCCAAAAACAATGGACTCCCCGGGGCCGAGTAGACATTGACAGCTGTTTCGTCCTTGTTAGGAACTCATCAGAATGCCACAACCCGAAGCATTGTTCTTGGCATCCCTGTGGTTTCTGGCAAAGAAAATTTATAGGGTTAGAAATGCTAACTCCTTGTTAAAAAATCGCAACACAGTAGAGGGAGAAAGAAGAGAGAGAGAGAGAGAGAGAGAGAGGGGTGTTAGTGTGCCCGCCGGCCATCAGAGGCGCAAGGGCGGAAAATTTGAACAGCGGTTTTAGGACTTTTCAATTTAATTATTAACTTTTGAACGAGTTTTTATTGATTTAATTTGTGATTCAATATAAATATTATTAAATCACAAATTAAATCAATAAAAAGACGCACAAAAGTTTTTATTTTATGGAATAAATAATGCACAATTTTACATTAACCAAGATTTAGAAAATAAAGATGGAAGCACTTTATCGTAAATAATGTTTTCTACGTTTATTTATAAATAAAAACTGCATTGACAACCATAACAAAAAATAACTGTTTAGAATAAACCAATGTCCTTAGGTTACGTCTCACAGGTCTCACTCATCTGGAATTGTCTCAATTCATATAATATTATCACAAATACTGTATAAACACAAGCACTAGGATGCATTGAGACACGTACTAAAAGATCTATAAACTATCAGGTGGTTATTACAACGTTCTCTGAAACAAAAGAAACAGTATCGGGTAGACATTAAATTTCTCTGTAAAATATGACCGATGGCCAAGTATCTACTTATCGAGTTAGCTCAAACCATTATCTTTGTGCCATTACGTTATAATTTTTAATCCACTCAGTAAAACAAAATCTTTTTAAATTTTGCTTTTATTAAAATGTTATAGGTTTTATTTCTTGCGATAATTTTTAATATAGGGTAAACATGCCTAAATCGTACATGCTCCTAAATCGTACCCCATTCAAATTTGGCGGTCCTTGTGTCTGACAGGGTACTTATTGGAAGCAATCGGCTACTCACGCGTCGGCCATGTTATTCTCATAATCTGCACGGTGTATGTTCGCTCTGTTGCGTAAATTTCCACAAAGTGATTATTTACCAACAATACTGTTATATTGTGACTTTATTTAGAAGATAATATATCATCGAGGAGTCGAGTAAGTACAATAGTAGTTATACCTCTAGGAAGCTTATTATTGTAGGTGTATTTCATACATATTGTGTTATTGTAGGTTAAGTTTTCTGATAGTGACATTTAAAATATTAAAATTCTAGTCACATGCCTTAAACGTACCTATACACATATGATATACCGTACTGGTACGATTTACGAATATTTTCGTCTGAATGAATATGGAGAAATGAATATGAGAGATTCAGTGCACATTGCAGTATGTAAATTCTGGATACATGAACTGCTGGAGTTCATAAAGGGGCCGACAATTATCAATGCGACATTTGTAGCAGTTGAATCCTCGAAGTACGATTTAGGCATACCAAAGTACGAATTAAGAGCAATGATAGGATCATTTCGTACCTTTTTTATTTTTTTTTTAAATCCCAGAATTTAGGAGTTGTTTTTGTTCATATGTTCTATTATATTATGTAATAATATGTTTGAGATTTAAATAAAGTTTAGATTTATGTACTTGCATGTTGTTATTTTACTATTTCTATCTCCTGCGCAAAGAAAACATCTTAGGGGGTACGATTTAGGCATATTTTCCCTAAGCTTTTTGTAAATCGAGCTTTACTTTAATGTAAAATCTAATTATAAAAATTATTTGTTTCAAATATATTTTTTTATTATTAACATGGTAGGTATAGTTTTTGAACGTTGAAAAAAAATTTGAATTTAATTTTCATATTTCATTTTGCCAATAAATTCTCTGACTTATCTTTACCGTAATATTTTTAGAAAAATAACTGTCCTATAGGTAAGTATCCAATTTATTAATATTTAAAGAGCACAACTAACAGGTATACGCAATAATAAACATGTAAAAACGTGAAATATTATCGAAACTTAAGTATTACTGGAAATGTAATAATCTATTTCATGTCAATTTGATTAGGAAATACTCAGAATTATCATTGTGTACGATGTACACACACTTATTAAATGGGATTTTTAAAATTAACTGGTTTAGATAAATTTTGGTTTCAGGTAATTTTTGCTTTAAATTTAAAAACTTTATTTAAAAAAAATATTGTTGTGTTGTTTGTTAAAATGAAACTGTTCTCTTTACCGTACATTATTTAGAAATTGTTGTTGTATTTGATAACACAGGCCTGCATTTTTTAACACTGAAAGTTTATTTAAAATTTTTAACTGTTTTCTAGTAATTGGGTAGCGCTAATTTCTCAGTTTTTTTTATATCATGTAAGGTCAAACCAGTACAATCCAAAAATATAGAAAAAATACGACTTATTTCATTTATATAAGCTAGTTTTATAATATATTAAGGAAAAAAGTATAAAAATATAGAAAATATTATAAATAGTTATTTATTCTTTAAGCTTCTTAAAAATATATAACGTTTTCTTCTTTCAGAAAAGCTTCTTATGGTGGTTTTTCTGTCATATTCAGCTAAAGGAAGGTCTCTTCTCAATGACCAACCGTAATCGGCCATCATTATTATTGTGTTTCAGCGCCCCTGGTATCTTTTTTCCATCTCTTTAATATCTTGATGAAACCTTCCAGCTTGCTCTTCACTCCTGTGCGAAATATTTTTCGGGAAATAGTCCAAATGGGAATGTAAAAAGTGAATTCTTATGCTCATAAAGCAACCAAGAATCCTTCATTTTTCCCGCCTATTTTCAACAATCTCAACATAGTTTGTGTCTTTAATAATTTTCTAGAAATTTATGTACAACTTCTTTAAAAGTAACCTGACCTGCATGCATGTTTTTTCTTATCTTCTATTACCTTTGAAAATTCTGTATCTTTCAAGCTCCTAATCTGCGACCCTACAAAGATTCCCTCCTTTAATTTTGCCTCTGACAGAGCCAGAAATGTTTTACACAAATATTTAAAACAATTTCCTTCTCTGTTTAATGCTTTAACAAATGGTTCCAAAATCCAAGTTTTATGCAAAGTTGTGGAAGTAAAACTTTTTGAGGGTCAATAAGACTTTCGCGAATTACATTTTAGGTTCCAGGTGTTAAAGTCTCTCTTTGTGACCAGTCTCTTTTTATCCAATGCTGTTTTCGATTCCTGCTATCCCACTCGTACAGGAAACATGGAAATTTAGTAAATCCAGACTGCTGATCCAAGAGAATAAGGCCTAAAATTCCAAGAGAAGGCCTAAAATTTTTAGATTTCCACACTTCTCAGTTGTGATTTTCATATTGTTTTCTTAAAATTCTAACTTTGGATAGTTTTCCTTTAAATGAACTGAATGGCCGACCGGAACAGAAGCAAAAACTTTGCCATTATGTAAAAGAACAGCTTTAAGGCTATTTTTTAGAGTCGATGAAAAGTCTCTAATCAGAAGGTGTGTAGCACCACAAAAAATCATTTTTTGGTTAAAACCTAGAATTTGAAGTTCTACATTCATTTTAAAATGTATTAAAACGCCTATTATAAGATTTTTTTAAATATTTTTTCTTAACCTTTTCAAAAAAAATTCTGTAGGTGATAGAGACCAAAAATTATTGTATTTTAATTATTTATTTCTATATAAAAACTGATGTCTCGCAACGCCGAGAATGGGTTTAAGTAACATGCGCCGACATTATAATCAAGAGAAAAATCTATTTGTCAATATTTTACATATATTATAGGGTTTTTTAACCAAATAAAATATTTTTGAATGATGAAAGAGTTTTGGACTTCCATTGTCTTTATTTGTTTTAAATCACAACGTTTCAACTAGTAAGTATCTCCAGTCATCTTCAGATGAATACTAAATAAGTAGAGTAACTACAGGACTATTTATTAGCTAGGTGTACTGAAGCATAACTGAGGTGGGTGCAGTCATGCGTTTAGTTGGCACGCGATCTTATCCTAAGATTACATCTATCTAACAAAGGTTTCCAAATATTTCTTATGTTTAATGATGGTTTACTAAAGCAGCCTAGGTTCTGGTAAATAGCAGCAGCTTCCTTAAACTTTTCTTTCCTCCAGTGTGGTTCCTTATGTAGGATTTCAGCTTCTGACCACATGATATGGTAACCATGTTTCCAGGCATGGTCAGCTGGACCTGACTTTTCGGTCTCTCCCTTTAACGTATTGTTTTTGTGTTCCTTAATCCTGGTTTCGAGTGGTCTTAATGTCTCACCTATATAAGATTGGCCGCACTCGCAGGGGATCTGGTAGACGCAGTTTTTCCTATCTTTTTGACTTGTAGGCTTATTTGTCTTCGTCAGGTCGCTTCTTAGGGTGTCCCTCGAGTTGAATACGGTGTTGATGTTATATCGTTGTCCTAGTCTTCTTATTTTTTCAGAAACTCCTTTGACATACGGAATATTGAGTGTTGGTTGTTCCTCTCTGTTTGCTACTTGCGCGTTGGGTCGATTCTTACGATTTTCCAATATTGTGTCCACTATAATCTTGTGGGGTAGCCATTTTTGTTGAGGTCGGTCTTGATGTGGTGAGTTTCTTTTTTAAGTGCTTCTTCTAAGTTACAGATTATAATTGCTCTATCCACGAGGGTTTTACCTATGCCATGTTTCGTATTGTTTGAGTGATTTGATGTTAAATTGAGATACTGACCTGTATGCGTAGGTTTTCTGTATACTAAAGTCTGGATGATGTTGCCATTTTTCTTCACATTGACATCTAGGAACGGTAATTGGTTGTTTTCTTCTTTCTCCATGGTGAATTTGATTTTTGGTGTTAAGCTATTGAGGTGATTTAGAAAATCTCTTAGTCGTCATCGGTTCCATTCCAAATAATGGTGTCATCTCACCCTGGAAACATGGTCACCATATCATGTGGTAAGAAGCTGAAATCCTACATAAGGAACCACATTGGAGAAAAAGAAAGTTTAAGGAAACTGCTGCTATTCACCAGAACCCAGGCTGCTTTAGTTAACCATCATTAGACATAAGAAATATCTGGAAACCTTAGATAGATGTAATCTTAGGATAAGATCGCATGCCAACCGGACGCATTAGGTACTGCACCCACCTCAGTTATGCTTCAGTGCACCTAGCTAGTAAAAATAGTCTTGTAGTTACTTTACTTATTTAGTATTTACCTGACGACTGGAGATACTTACCAGTTGCAACGTTTTGAAAAAATAAAGGAACCACTGGTCCAATTTAAGCAACCAGTTTCTTGTATTAAACTACTTGTTTAAATTTTTTATAGTACATATAAAGATCGTACCTATCCGAAAATGCCAAAAAAATACTGTAAGTGGGCAACAGATCATAGGACGATCCGAAATTGCTTCTATTGGTGGAAATATTATTGCGCCAAAAACTGTTTTCCATATCATGTTTCCTACCAGACTTTTAAGTTTTTTAGGACTTATTACCAGTATACATATATTTTCTTTGCTTATTGCGATGAATACTATAAATGTATATAAATTTCAAATTGTAGCGACCTGGGACAACATGCGAATAAAATAAAATAAATAAAATAATTTTTAATTCAGGAGTCGATTTAACAGATCAGCCTTACTTGCTGCAGGTGAATGATATTGATACTTAATCAGAATCCTGTTTTGTGTGATATTAAGCTAGGACAGTTCGTAGGTTTAGGGGAGTTGGAATATCCAGGAAACATGGTCGACCTGTCAGTCATATGTTCTGTAATGATCAATTAGCTGGAACATAAACTCTGTCGAATAACCGGGGATCTTGAGTAGGAAGAGGTGAATTATTTTTACAGCTTACATTTAGGTTTTATTATACAAAAATGTGATTTATAACACAGGCTTGGAACACAATGTTACACTGAGAAAATAGCTCCAAGTAAACTGTGGTAGCTGGGAAAAGTTTACTTACACCGGCTAATATTTCATTTAATATAGAAATTTAGTTTATTTAAAGCAAGTAAAACAAATTAGCTACAATCGGTTTAGTTGGATCTAATAAATTAGTAAACAATGTTTATTTGTTTTTAGTAAACATAAAATTTTTAAGTATACTGTACACCTAATTTAAACTTGTGTTCACTTGTTTTGGATAAATTAAGACATGTAAAAAAGTTTACTTTAAATAAGTAAACCAAAATATTCTCCTAAGTAAACTTGGTTGCTTAAATAAAGTGTCCAGTTCACTTGTTTGGCCTTTCGTCAATGTTCGGTTCGCTTTTAGACGCTCCCGCTTCACTTTGGCAGGATGAAACTCGAAACTCGTGGCGTCGCACGCAATACGATATACGATTTATCATTTTCTTTTCGTCCTAGGCGAAGTCGGTCGGATTGTTTGGTGCTCTGTTGCTGTATATTATATATATATTTTTGTCGCCGTATTGGACATCGCGGTGAATATACTATTATGGAGTGTTCTAATATGGAGTATTTGTTAATAAATTGGAATTTAGAAGATCATATTTCCGCTTTTACGGGTATCCCTTATCCTTATCCCTTTTACTAATTCTAACTAAACAATTTGTGTATTTTAAATAAATGGTTTATTGGTTAAAGGTACATAATTTAATAAATGGGTTACTTATTCCAAGTAAACAGTTCATTTAGATCAGATAACGAATTTCTAAGCACACCTGTTTATTTGTGTTTACTAGTTCTAGGTAAACTATTTCAGCATTTGCCATTTACTTAGGCCAAGTGAACCCTTCACTAGTCACTATATGTGGTGAACTTTTTAATTAAAGTAAGTGTATTTTCACCTAGATCTAATAAACTTTTTTCTCAGTGAATCATGTTTTTGTATCACGTCATCCGTACTTCATTGTTAATAAATTAACATCAAAACTCTTTACCGTGTTTTCGTTTTTAATGTGGCACCTAAGCAAAGGTGTCGTAAGACGTACCTACATTTTTAAGACTAATAATTCTCGTTCTCAACTTCAAACTGTATAGGTATGTAATCCACTATAGTTTTTAATTAATTATCTCGATAAAGAAAGCACAAATTTTAAGAACAACCACTTTTAATAATAATAAGCTGCCGACTCCATAACAATATCAATCTGACTGCCTAGATTATCAACTCCCTTTCTTATCCACAAAAAGTCTTATTCACCACGATATTAGGTTTCATAATATATGCGTCAGCCATCGTCCGATCGAGAAGCGGGTGATACCTGACTCAGCATTAAGCGGGTCACTTCGCTCCGCACATTAAGGGGTTAGTTACAGTCGGCCAAACCTGATATGCTTTGTGCCCTCGCAAAGCCCACTAACGTGACTGGTTATCTGAAACATAAAAACAAAAAAAATTAATAAGTATTATTCTTACTATAAGTTTTCCTGCGAGCTCTGTTCGTCCTCTTCTGACGATCCTGAGCTTACAGTCGTTTGATAAGCCTTTAACTTATCAGAGGGACATATCCCTTTATATGCCACGCGTGCACGTTTTGCTCCTGGCATATCCTCTACTATGTACCGATCTTTATCTAGTACCTTCGTGATCACATAAGGCCCTTTAAAACGCGGCTCAAGCTTTCTACTGGTACCAGTGTTTGAGCTCTTCGGTCTTTTAACAAGCACTTGTTGCCCGACTTCATACACAGGAGGAGAAGCGTGTCTTTTATCGTAGGCCCGTTTCTGATGCAGCTGCTGTTCGGCAATCCGCTCGGAAACCTCCTCTCTTAAACCTCCTAATTCCACAGGAATATCTTCGCAAATCTCAGCGCTAAGATATGCATCGGACACTCCTCGTGGACGATACCCTAAAAACACCTCGTACGGTGACTTTCCAGTTACTGTACTGATCGTGGAGTTTATGCCCCACCGCACTTTCGGAATCATGTCATCCCAGTGCTCTTCGTCCTCCAAAAGGGCCATAAGAGCGTCTAGAATAACACGATTCATCCTTTCCACCTGGCCGTTAGCCCGGGGTGTCGCCGTAGCACATAAAGTATGCTTGATATTCATAGGCTCGCAGTAATTTTTAAAGGCTGTACTTGTAAAAGCAGTCCCTCTGTCAGATATTAGGCGCCGTGGAACACCAAACATCTCAATTATTTCATTAAGAAATTTCAGGACTGGATTTGTTTTTGTATTTGGGACAGCTCTCATGAAAACAAACTTGGTAAAGCCATCTACAGCAACAATTAGGTAACTGTTCTTTTTACGGCTTTTAACGAATGGTCCAAGATGGTCGGGATGTAAAGTGTCCATTGGAATATTTTTCTTTTCTATACTGTAAAGGCTTCCAGGTGACTTTCCTGTAGGTCTCTTATTATATAGGCAACCCAAGCAGCAAGAAATATAGTTTCGAACGTAGCCACGCATTGCCGGGAACCAGTATCGTTTCTGAATAGCCTCTAGTGTCTTATTAACTCCAAAATGGCCTGCTCCATCATGATAGTACATCAGAACATTACGTCTGGCCGCCTTTGGCACCACCCAACGTTTGCCATTTTTTGTAATGCGATAAATTCGGTTATCTTTAAGGACGTATTCCTTCGTAACTTCCTTATCCTTGGCTGATTTTGGCCCACTCGTGAGAATTTCGTGTATCTCACGGCAGCGTTTGTCGGTAAGCTGAGCAGACAATACCCAATCTTCTTCACTAACATTAACATGTAATATGGGCATTTCCTCATATTCACCACTAGTTATGATTGGATTTCTGCTAAGCGCATCGACATGATTCATTTTCGATCCAGCCCTATACTCAATCGAAAAATCATATTCCTGCGTTGCTAACCACCAACGACCTATTCGTGGGATTAAGTCACGCTTCGTAAGGGTAGAGCGCAGAGCATTACAATCTGTCACAATCTTAAAATTAATTCCTACAAGATAGATCCTGAACTTTTTCAAGGAGCTAACCACTGCAAGCGTCTCCAACTCGTAAGAATGATATTTTTGTTCCTCATTTGTAGTTGCCCTACTAAAGTATTGTACAGGCTTTAGATCTCCATTTTTCTGTACTTGAAGCAATATACCACCTACCCCCAGTTTACTAGCGTCAGTATGGAGTTCGGTTACTGCTTCGTGATCATATATGGCTAGTAAAGGACGAGTAGTTAGCTTATGTTTGAGGTCATTAAATGCACTTATCTGTTCCTCAGCCCAAACAAAAGCAACATTCTTCTTTGTCAGATTAGATAAAGGTTTAGCTATAACAGCAAAATTATAAATAAATTTTCGAAAATAGCTACTTAATCCAAGGAATTGGCGAACTTCGTGGACATTGGTTGGAGTGGGAAAGTTTGAAACTGCTATTATCTTCTCATTTCCAGGTTTGATGCCATCATTGCTAATTTCATGACCCAGATAAGAAATCGTGGTTTGTAAAAAGAAACATTTATTAAGTCGTAATGTCATACCAGACTGCTTAATTAGACCCAGTACCAAATCTAAATTGCTTAGAGCGTTCTCTATGTCTCTGGTAGGAATTAGGATATCATCCAAATAGGCAAGCGCAGTAATAAAACGAAATGATCCCAGAATTTCATTCATTGTCCGTTGAAAGACAGCAGGTGCGTTTACAAGGCCAAATGGCATTCTCATGTATTCATAATGTCCATCCGGAGTAATAAAAGCCGTTTTTGCAATCGATTCTTCTTCCAATGCAATCTGGTGATAGCCTGAGGCTAGATCCAAGCTTGTAAAATACTGGCATCCTTTCAGTCGGTCTAGAAGGTCATCTATGCGCGGTAATGGATATTTGTCCTTGATAATTTTACGGTTAAGCACACGATAATCTACACATAGCCTTTCTTCCCCATTTTTCTTCCGAACCAATAAAATTGGACTTGCATATGGAGAATTTGATTCTCTAATCACATCGTTGTCCAGCAAGGTTTGCACTATACCACGAACTTTTTCGCGTTCAGAATATGGCAATCGATATGGCCTGTATGTGATGGGAATATCATCTGTCAACTTTATAGACATCTTGGTGCTGGTACTTTTACCAAGCTGGCGAATGTCTGTTGCAAAACAGTCTCGATGTAAATTGATCATCTCTAGCAACTTCTCTTTTTCAGTCTGGCTAATGTCTTTATTAATATTAATATCCTCCAAGGTAAGCAGTGGCATCTGTTCAGCGGAACTGGACATAACATCATAAGATTGGATGCCCTGCTGGGAAGAACATGTGTAACCCCTAGCAATGACAGTGTCTTTTAAATATTTTACTGGCTCATCTGAATTATTAAATATAGGCAGGACGCTTTCCTCACTAATATGTATAATACAGCGTGGTATTACGTGGAATCTTGATGGCCAAGGCCTGTGTTGAAGATCAACGAAAACATCTCCCGACTGTATGTCGCTACATACTAATATATGCCCAATGTGGTGTGGTGGAATAATTGTAGTTTCTTTAGCACATAGAGTAACTTTACGAGGCGGAAGATTATTAACAGCACTAAGATCCATTTCATTTTTAGGAAATAATCGCACTTGGTTGCCATGCACGGTCATAACGACGTTTTCGTTATTTATAAATGGCTGACCAACTATAACCGGTACCTGCTGCGTGTCATCAGGTACTACCAATGCCGTTACATTGGCACAAGCTAAGTCAACGAACAAATTTATTTCAACAAATGAATTGGCGAAAACAGAACCACCACCATAGCCACGTAGCATTACTTGTTTTGGTTTCCTTTGTAAACCTAACCTAGTAACCTCTGTGTCACGTATTGTCACAGCGCTACTACCGGAATCTACATAACCACGTAACAAATGCCCATTTACCGTGCAATCAATAAAATAGCATGTATTTAACTTATTAATACTATCGTCATTAGCAGTGATTTTATTACTGTTTTTATATAAGTCATAATTAAGTATACACTTACTCTCAGTACTTTTGGTGAGATTCTCCTTGTTTTTCTTCCAGCATCTTGACGCATCATGTCCCAGCATATGGCAGTGCTTACATTCCACTTTCACCTTAAAACACTTAGCAGCAACGTGGCCCCTTGTACCACAGTTGAAGCATTTGACGTTCTTCGAAGATCGACTTGTCGATGGGTTCTCTTTTGGGAGACCTCTCACATCAACAACTTTTGATGATGTAGACGGCCTTGCATAAACACGTTCTTGTTTACTTGTACTAGGAGACTCATCATGTATAGCTGACAAAAACTCTTCATATAGCGATTCGGGGTCACTGTATCGTCCTGCACGAGCAGCGTTCTGTATATTTTTCTCAGGCACTCCGGCTATCAAGCAAGAAACAGCATTTTTGCCTGCTATTCGGCAACCTCTTAACAGTTCCATTTTTTCGAAATAATAGGTTGTCATTGTCTCACCAACTTCTTTTTTTCTGTCAAGCATTCTCTGTAACAAAGCCGCATAATCCGTGTGATCCGGAAACGATTTAACAATAAGACGTTTCCATTTAGCCCATGTATAGTTGTAGTCCGTAAGACTATGGTACCAAGTTTTTGCATTGCCTATTAACCTCGACTGCATATGGTAAATGGTGGCTATGTCATCCCAGCCATTTATTGCTCTGAGTTGATCAACTTTTTCAAGCCATTTTGACGCCGTTAAATTTAAATTGTCTGGTGAAAATTCGGGTATACAATCGCTTCTTACACTCACTCGAGGATGGGAGAATTTATCGGAGTCGTCGCTTTTTCTCACGAGCTTTTCAACCAATGCTTCTAGATGTTTAATGCGTTGATTTGCATCAATCTCATCATTGCTTTTACGTAACGATCTTGAACGAGAACGTGAGCGGCCAGGTCTACTAGTAGAACGTATTCTTCTAGGCGTATAAGATCTTTCATCCTGCCCTTTCTCACTTACATTTTTGCCGGTATCTCTTTTCCGATATCTCTCCACAGAATTTTCACTACTCG
The DNA here is from genome assembly GCA_963969555.1 of Polydrusus pterygomalis. Taxonomy (NCBI): domain Eukaryota; kingdom Metazoa; phylum Arthropoda; class Insecta; order Coleoptera; family Curculionidae; genus Polydrusus; species Polydrusus pterygomalis. The sequence continues at coordinate 74,196,429 of OZ018380.1, read as the reverse complement.
ATGAGCTTGACGAACGGCACCGCTTACGACGCGATCTTGAACGACCCATTCTAACTTATTTTATTTTTTTCTTTACACACAACACCAATTTTAAACAATGTCACAATCAAACTACGATTAATTTTTAGCTAAATAATTAAAACGTGAATTGCACCGCACACCTGAACTGTAATCCACTATAGTTTTTAATTAATTATCTCGATAAAGAAAGCACAAATTTTAAGAACAACCACTTTTAATAATAATAAGCTGCCGACTCCATAACAATATCAATCTGACTGCCTAGATTATCAACTCCCTTTCTTATCCACAAAAAGTCTTATTCACCACGATATTAGGTTTCATAATATATGCGTCAGCCATCGTCCGATCGAGAAGCGGGTGATACCTGACTCAGCATTAAGCGGGTCACTTCGCTCCGCACATTAAGGGGTTAGTTACAGGTAGGTAATGTCTTTGGGATTACGAATGATTGCAGCTTCTTGGGAGGAGAATAAAAAACGGCAATTTGGTTTATAAGAATTTTATTATATTATTATTTAAACTTAAAAAACGAACTGATACAATAACCGGTAGGTACCTATTTTCTAAAATATATAGCTAGGTACTTGTAAATTATGCCGATAACGATGAATGCAATTTAATGGAAGTTCTTTCATAATTATTAAAAATGACTATAAAACGAGGAGCATATACATATAGCTCCGTTGATACAATGACATGACAAAAAATATGAGTCTAAGGAAGATAATGGAGAAATAAGTTTCATGAAACTTGTTGCTGAAACAATTTAGGTAGGTACGTCAAAATTTTTTTTATATCAATGTGAAATTTGCATGCGAAACAATTTCGGATCGCCTGTTTCACAAACACCAGTGTGTTCCGTCTCATTTAAATATATGGGTTGTGTGGTACTGAAACAAGTTTCCTGTTTCTTGCAACAAATTTCACGAAACTTATTTGTCCAGTGTGTCACCCGCCTTATAGTAGTAGAATTAAAGTTAAAACACTAGTTTGGGTTTTGCAATAATGTTAAATAATATCGATCTAACCAGGCCACTGCTTTGACTGTGCCATAAAGAGATTGGCAGCCACTCTGTGTGAAAAATCATTTCTTATTTATGTCACAATCAAAATAATTTTGCAACAAGATACAAATCACATCTAGAAATAATACACAAGACGTGATACAGATACTCCTCTCCGAAAGGGACAGGATAATACAAGCGCCGTTTTAAAATGTACCGTTAGTTTAAAGATAAATTAAGTATTATTAAATTATTAAGGTCAATTTTGTGGCCTCTAACACGTCATCCTATTTCTAGTATATTTAAAGCACATAATAGTATAGTGACTTGAGGGTTCGATACTTCGGTTTTTGAGTAAAAGCAAATCCTTTCTGCAGTGGATAGAGCATGTGAATATTAGTAGATTTTTGAACAGACCCACCTCGAAAAGTTATGCTGGCTCCCCCCACGCCCCTCTCAATTTGGGGATTGGACTGTTATAGTATTTTTTTTTTCTCGAGAACCATAAAAGATAGAAAAGTGAGGTTAGTGCCATTCGATAAAGCATAAAATTCTACAAGTAAGCTGTAATTTTTGTTTGTTATTGTGTGCTACCTAAGTTACCACAACAAAAAGAGGTAGAGGGGGGATATTTATATTGGCACATTTTTAGCTATATCATAATAACCGTTAATTTAACAAAAAATTTACAAGAGACAAAAAATGAAGGCTTTAGCTTCGCCTATCGATTGGTATATCATTAAGTTATGTTTTCTTTTGTAATATGAATCCAGAGGCGTACATAGTAATCGTAAATGCATTATAATAGAAAGTTTTTAGTATGTTTCTCCATAATTTGAGAAAACACTTGACGATGATTGACGATATTGATTTTACGATATAAGTGTTCACCATCCTTACTTGGGTAGGGGTAAACATCGTTTAATAACAATAAAAAATACTTAGTAGCGTAGATATTTAGAGTAATAAAAGGATATTAATTCAACGATTTTTATATTTTAAATTTACAAAAAATGTTAACAGTTAGGTAGGGATCTAATTACATTCCACACACAAACACAGCCTAGTGCATTTTAAATTTTTTGAAAAGCACTTGCATTTTGGGCTACAAATTTAACATTTGCGTAATAATAAAATATCAGATGATATTTTATCATTTTCCTTAGTGGTCCACAGTGGCGTCCATTTATTGTTTTGTAAAGTCCATCCCCATTTCGATGTGCATGGAATTTCTACCACTGGTTGGCACAGAGATTACCCCAAACAAAGCCAGCTTGATAAATACCTACACCGATTAATGTGAAGTGTCAAAGCATTCATTGTTGGAGGTAAATTCTCGACAGTTCGTTTTTTTTTAGCAAAGAGTTACTTTCGACAAACGTCAATATCATTAGTTTCAGTATGTTTGTCGTAAATTATTATAACAAATTTTGAAATGGCACATAGTTGTTCAGGTGTGGGTTCTTTTGGATGCTGCACCAAATCAATAAAAGCAGCTGTAACCTCCGAAAAACATTCCCAAGCTTCCCAGCACTTTTTCTTTCCTTTTTCAAAAAAGGAAGAAGTAGTGTCATAGCCGGTTAATGAGTGAAAAAAAAGGAGAGCCAGACATTTCTCTCTAATTTTTTGTGCAACATCCATACAGGAAATATATCTTAAGTTTTTACCAGTGCCAAACTCAATCCACACATCTTGATTTTGATACTGGTAATAAATTGCAAGTTCTAATACATCAGTATCTACAGATTTTATTATAATTTTTTTATGTCCGTTTTGAATGCAATTGTACGCGTGTACGAAAATTCGCGTGTCTGCCTCCTCATGATTGCAAATTGGAACTGTTTTTATGTGGGTTATACAATACTTTTTCATTTCATTTTTTAAGTTTGAAAATCACCCATATCCTCCCTCGCTTGCCCAATTGGGAAATATGTACCATGGAACCAAATCTGATTTAATACGATGCCTAGATAAATATATAATCAGTGTTGATAGACCAACCAATGTTGATGGGGCAGCTCTTGTGCACATGCTCCAACCAAAAGTTTGTTTAAATTTTACCCAATATCTATCAAATGTTATAAAACCTTATTTGTTAAGTATTTTAAAATTTGTACAAAGAGTAGATATAATATGGGATACTTATTTTGAGAATAATTTAAAGGAACAAACAAGGGAAAATAGGGGAAAAGGAAATAGGAAGCTAGTACGGGACACTACAGCAATTCCAAAAAACTGGTACGATTTCTTAAGGGTGTCAGAAAACAAGAGGGAACTATTTGAATTAATTTCCACTTATCTTAGTACTATTTTATTGCCTGAGAATAAATTTATAGTGTGTACGACCAATGAAAAAGTATTGTATAACCCACATAAAAACAGTTTAGAAAAAGTTTCAATTTGCAATCATGAGGAGGCAGACACGCGAATTTTCGTACATGCGTACAATTGCATTGAAAACGAACATAAAAAAATTATAATAAAACCTGTAGATACTGATGTATTAGCACTTGCAATTTATTACCAGTATCAAAATCAAAATCAAGATGTGTGGATTGAGTTTGGCACTGGTAAAAACTTAAGATATATTTCCTGTATGGATGTTGCACAAAAAATGAGAGAGAAATGTCTGGCTCTCCTTTTTTTTCACTCATTAACCCGCTATGACACTACTTCTTCCTTTTTTGGAAAAGGAAAGAAAAAGTGCTGGGAAGCTTGGGAATGTTTTTCGGAGGTTACAGCTACTTTTATTGATTTGGTGCAGCATCCAAAAGAACCCACACCTGAACAACTATGTACCATTTCAAAATTTGTTATAATAATTTACGACAAACATACTGAAATTAATGACATTGACGTTTGTCGAATGCAACTCATTGCTAAAAAAATCGAACTGTCGAGAATTTGCCTCCAACAATGAATGCTTTGACACTTCACATTAATCGGTGTATTTATCAAGCTGGATTTGTTTGGGGTAATCTGTGCCAACCAGTGGTAGAACTTCCATGCCCATCGAAATGGGGATGGACTTTACAAAACAATAAATCGACGCCACTGTGGACCACTAAGGAAAATGACAAAATATCATCTGATATTTTATTATTATGCAAATGTAAAATTTGTGGCCCAAAATGCAAGTGCTTTTCAAAAAATTAAAAATGCACTAGGCTGTGTTTGAGTGTGGAATGTTGTAATTAGATCCCTACCTAACTGTGTTAACATTTTTTGTAAATTTAAAATATAAAAATCGTTGAATTAATATCCTTTTATTACTCTAAATATCTACGCTACTAAGTATTTTTTATTGTTATTAAACGATGTTTACCCCTACCCAAGTAAGGATGGTGAACACTTATATCGTAAAATCAATATCGTCAATCATCGTCATAAGTGTGTTATCAAATTATGGAAAAACATACTAAAAACTTTCTATTATAATGCATTTACGATTACTATGTACGCCTCTGGATCCATATTGCAAAAGAAAGCATAACTTATTAATATACCAATCGATAGGCAAAGCTAAAGCCTTCATTTTTTGTCTCTTGTAAATTTTTTGTTTAATTAACGGTTATTATGATATAGCTAAAAATGTGCCAATATAAATATCCCCCCTCCACTTCTTTTTGTTGTAGTAACTTAGGTAGCACACAAAAACAAACAAAAATTTCAGCTTACTTGTAGAATTTTATGCTTTATCGAATGGCACTAACCTCACTTTTCTATCTTTTATGGTTCTCGAGAAAATAAATAAATACTATAACAGTCCACTCCCCAACCTGAGGGGGGCGTGGGGGGAGCCAGCATAACTTTTCGAGGTGGGTCTGTTCAAAAATCTAATAATATTGACATGCTCTATCCACTGCAAAAAGGATTTGCTTTTACTCAAAAACCGAGGTATCGAGCTATTTTTGAGCCACAAGTCCCTAAGCTATAAATCGTCCATCTAACTTTTGAATAATTAGAAGAACGACGGTTTAAATAATCATTTTATTACAATTTTAGTTCCATACGTATATTGTAACATAACTTAAGATAAAATCACAGCATAATTTTATTTAATTAATTTGTGTTGGGCTATACATGCTTGGTGAAACTGATGTTCCATTGGAGAGGAAGAAAAAATAATAACTATATGTTATGTTTCACAAATTTAATCACTTTCCTGACACGTGTTTCGGCCGTTTCAGGTCATTTTCACAGTAGTACAAGAAGATACTAAATTCTACGTGACATTACAAAGGTATTTATATCATATTATGGTAACTATAGACATGTCCACAGAAAATATAGCTACGCAACAGAACGCTGATGAGAATAGGAAGACAGGCGACAAACGAAAACGGCCGCGAATGGTTACTCGAAAGGTTCGAGGTGGCGCTGCGAGTAACAGTACAAGCATTTATCGTATTTCGCCGATTTCGCGCTGTTCTGAGAAAGAATTTATTTGGTGATGTTGCCGTTCAGATACACTCTTGCAATTCGATTTACACTTACTTGGATTTTCGCAAGTTTATTTATTATTTTATATCATAATGCGGTTTATTGAATGACAGACCTATCAAAATAAAAATAAAAATGTACTTACTACTTACTACATATTATAATATAACAGAAAGGGTCACATAATATAATAATAATAATAATAATAATAATAATAATAATAATAATAATAATAATAATAATAATAATAATAATAATAATAATAATAAAGGTCGCAATTTTTTTTTTACATTATGAGATGTCGATGTTTTGGGGGTCCCTAGATGACGGAGAATGATAACATTTTGTATATGGATTAAGAATTAACACTGCTTCTAACCTGTTATAAGTAATTTGATTGTGCTATACCAGCGCGTTATATGGGTATTCTGTGATCAGAGTCTAGTAGATTCAGGGTAAACAACTAAAAATGTATATCGACTATCGAGCGACAAATAAAGTGCTGGGCAAAGGTGGGTATTTGGCAATTTTTTAAATTGGAATAACTTTTTTATTTTATTTTTGTTATTTTAATAGACTAAAAACCGATCAAACTTTTTTTTTTACACTTTTCGTTTTAACTATCTTTAAAAAATAATCGACATCGATTATTAGCGACCCTGTTGAAATATAAAAGTAACGCTGACTAAGAGCTTATTCTGTTTATGGTTTATCTGAATGTCGAACCGATTTGATTATGTTTCGACGATGGCGGTTCCATTTTCCATTTTCATGGCGTAATTCGAGACGTAATATTTGTCAAGAGTTCTTTCTGTTTGTTTTAAGAAAGAACAGTAAGTTAGAGTTCAATTATTGTCTATCACAATAATTCACAAGCGGTCTTTGTAACCATTCGTTTTTGTTCGTAATAAAGTATTTTACATTTTACCTGAGTTTCATAATTATTTCTCTTAGTACCACCACTTAATCTCAACAGACCCTGTATATAGTGTAAAAAGTTATGTTAACCAACATAAAATATTTTGTAGAAGTTCTTTTTTAATTACGAAAAACAGTGGTTTATTTGAAAGATTTTAATGACGAGTTTTCTAATTTATGAATTTAGTTATTTAAAATCACAGCATTTTATTTTGTCCCTGTAAAAATAAATAATTTTTTATATTTTGGCTAGTGTCCGACCGAAACAAGATTTTCAGCCCAAACCGAAACCGAACCTTCAGCCTTGGTCTCAGTTTCGACTGAAACCGAAACTTTTATACATGTTAAAAATTTTATTGTATACTAAAATCTAATTTATTTTATATAGGACGAGATCGATCTTGGGAACGGATTGAACTCTTCCCACCTAAAAAAAAAGGTTAACAGCGAAAAAACATTATTTATATAGACAACACTGCCTACGAACTCACCCTAATTTAGGCGAACGGTTCGCGACAATTCACGAACACTGAGTTTTGGCGCGGCCGAAGGTTCGGCCGATTTGTGGCCGAAACCGAAACTGTCACCGAAACTAGATTTTTTGGCCGAAATTAGCCGAAACCGAACCTTCGGTTGGTCTCTAATTTTGGCATTGCTTCATAATGAGAGTTTAAAACCTTGCCGCTAATAATGTCGGAGAGACTTCAAACATTTTGCCGGAATGCCGCTTCCTATCGGCGTTTTTTCCGGCGGCTAAAGTGGTAGATCAGAGAGGTTTACCTTTTACCCTCTTTTAGACAAACCAAGGTTCGCCCCCGCTACAACAAAAACATACATTTTATGCGAAAGCCACCTCTATAAATTAAAATCAACCAAATCAATTAAGGCTCCTTGATCTTACAGACTGCGAAATTACCTACTACCAAAAATTATTAAGTTATTATTATATACGGGGTGTCTGCTAATTAATGGTACATAGAAAAACCACAGACTCCTTATGTAAAAATATTAGGATTTATTCATACATACATATATCCGAAAGTTGATTTTAACTGAGGTAGGTTAAAGAAAACTTTATTTTCGTTTTTCTCCAATAACTTTAAGAAAAACTGACGTTTTTTCAAAAATTTTGCATTAAGGGTTTTTTTAGGTCGAGAAATTAATTTTTTTATGAAATTTTAATGTACAATGTAGGGGGCGCTCTCTGCGGTATTTTTCGCACATTTATTAGGTCATAACGTTTTTGTGTCTCAGTGTATTTAAGTTTTTAATGAAGATAATAAAAACATTATATTTTACTTGCTTGAGCTAGTACACTAAATAATTTAAATGCAAATATCTCTGAAACGGTAACTCTGTAAAGTATTATTTTCGTTAAAAACTTAAATACACTGAGGCACAAAAAAGTTATGACCTAATAAATGTGCGAAAAATACCGCAAACAGCGCCACCTACTTTGTACATTAAAATTTCACACTCAAATAAACTTCTCGTTCTAAAAAAAACTTAATTGCAAAATTTTGTGAAAAAACGTTTTTCTCAAAGCTATTGGACACAATCAAAAATTAAGTTTTAACTTGTAACCCTGTATCTCAGTCAATATCAACTTTCGGATGTAGATAATTAAGTTTGAATAAATGATAATATTTTTACGTAATGAGTCTGTGGTTTTTCGGTATACCATTAATTAGCGGACACCCTGTATATCTATAATATAGATAAATACCCAGAAATAAAATATCACCAGCACTTTTTATGCGTTCGGATTCGCAATTCAAGTAAAGCGGTAACTAAGACTTAAAAACTAAGATTTAAAAAATCTTAATTTTAAACCTGCAATCTCTAAAATAAAATGTTATTTTTTAAGGGCAAAGAGACATTATACCTAGATAAGATTTTTAAAATAGTCAGTTAAACTGTAAATAACTACCTTTCAAAATACCCATAACATGTATTTATTTTAAACTTGGAGGAATATTCAATTTAATGCTTTCCTAATGTCATTATTAAAATACCACAAATTTAAAGGAGATCCGTAATGAGAAATATTTTGGCTCTTGAAATTAGGTGGCCTTATACTGTTACATTAATGTCCGACATTTTTTCACTAACGTGACAACTTTAAGGATTGTAATTATAAGAGATTGGATCTATTTAGTGAACATGGAAATAATTCAGTCAGCTTTATAGGTACCTATATAAAATATTAAAATTCTCACAAATGCAACGTTCAATCGTTATCGGTGAAAAGTCTAAAATTTATATAATAGTTTGACACACACAAACTTTCCGTTTTATGCAGTTCCAGTAGGTTTTTTATTTTATATTTACTTTCAATGAACATTAATTTTCCAAAATAATGAACTTGCTTGTTCTAGAACGCAACTTTAAATTGTAGTTTAATTATTTTACTGATTATACAACTCAATGTACCAGGTGGTGAAATAAGCGAGGACGTAGGCTTTATCTCGGAAACCATTATTCGCACAACTTTCGGAAATATTTTTTATAAGTAAAGTGGTCAAGAGAAATTGCTGGAAATTACTTTTAAGTTCCTCATTTCGCCGCAAGGGGGCACAATTAAAAATAGTTTTTTTAAATTCTAAATTTCTCCGAAAATTCCCATATTACGGTATAACTCTGATTACATCTTTGGAAAGCTTAGACAATTCTGCATCATTTTGGTTTAAGGCTCATTGGCGTATCGACCTTGATAAGAGTGGGAGAAGCTATTGAAAGTGTAAACATTTAAATCACTGTAACTTCTAAACGACTTATCCGATTTTACTAGATTTAAGCTTGTTTGGAAGGGGAAAACAAGTATCTTCAATTGTCGTATCCAACAGTACACGATAGTGTTTAATAAAATTGCTAGAGGGCGCAATTTGTAATAATAACAGTTTTTTCGATTTTATCCCGAAAATTCAAATCATACGGTATAACTATGACATCATAATCGAAAAGTAGATGAAATTTGCAACCAAAGATGTAAAGACCGCAGTTCGATATCTTTGTTCGTTTCAGAGTTATTGCCAAAACAATAATTTTCAATACAAATTGCGCCCTCTAGCAATTTTATTAGTTTATTAGAAACTATCTTGTACGATTGGATACGACAATTGAAGATACTTACCTTTTTCTTCCAAACAAGCTTAAATTTACTAAAATCGGTTAAGTCGTTTAGAAGTTACAGCGATTTTAATGTTTACAATTTTACTTGATAAGAGTGGGAGAAGCTATTGAAAGTGTAAAGATTAAAATCGCTGTAACTTCTAAACGACTTATCCGATTTTACTAAATTTAAGCTTGTTTGGAAGTACCTTCAATTGCCGTATCTAATGGTACACGATAGTTTCTAATAAAATTGTTATAGGGCGCAATTTGTATTAAACATTATTGGTTTGGCAATAACTCTGAAACGAATAAAGATATCGAACTGCGGTCTTCACATCTTTTGTTGCAAATTTCATCTACTTTTCGATTATGATGTCATAGTTATACCGTATGATTTGAATTTTCGGGATAAAATCGAAAAAACTGTTATTATTACAAATTGCGCCCTCTAGCAATTTTATAGAAGAATATATAGAACATTGTACTGTTGGATACGGCAATTGAAGATACTTATTTTCCCCTTCCAAACAAGCTTAAATTTAGTAAAATCGGATAAGTCGTTTAGAAGTTACAGCGATTTTAATGTTTACACTTTCAATAGCTTCTCCCACTCTTATCAAGGTCGGTACGCCAATGAGCCTTAAACCAAAATGATGCAGAATTGTCTAGGCTTTCGAATAATGTAATCAGAGTTATACCTTAATACGGGAATTTTTGGAGAAATGTAGAATTTAATAAAAAAAAATTTTTGATTGTGCCCCCTTGCGGCGAAATGAGGAACTTAAAAGTAATTTCCAGCAATTTCTCTTGACCACTTTACTCATAAAAAAATCTTTCCGAAAGTTGTACGATTAATGGTTTCCGAGATAAAGCTGACGTCCTCGCTTATTTGACCACCCGGTACATAATTCCCATATAGCTCGAGAGGCTTATGATAAGTGATAAGCCTTTGGGATTATCGCTTTTGGTGGAACGCTTGTTACTGTCATGGTAACACATTATCAAATATTTAATTGTGACAAAATTTAAAAAAAAATGTCAAACCAAACGAGATTTGGAAGTGTTTCGTTGTCCGAAGTGAATTTGAGGCCAAAAAATACAGAAAAATCGCACTGGAGTAAATAATATTTATTATAATAATTGTAACTTTGTTATCAATAATAATAAAAATGAATAATTATTCAAATTATGGTTCGTTATATAATCTTTTGAATACCACTCGATGTTTTGGGATTACCTAATACTTTTACCTGGCACTCAACGAGTTACCATCAGCAATAACACTCCTCCAAAAGTATTATTCGGTAATCCCGAAACATCTTGTGGTAGATATTACATTCGATAATTACTGAGTATACAAAAATATGGCTTTTAAATATTTTGTTAACTTAAGCCGTCCCATTTCATACATTGTTAAAATAATAAAACTACCATATAACCTTGTTAATCTCTTACCTTAGTAATTATTATATTGGTCAGAATAATTGAAATTAGTTTTTCCCATGTAAAAATATAGTACCTGTTCAGCCTTACTGACGAGGAGGAATGTAAACAATTAAGTAAAATATAAACGATTCATAATTTTTTTAATATAAAAGTAAAATACACATTTGTATCATCACATATATAACATATTATATAGTTCTCTATATGTTTACGATTTGCTCCTAAACAACATAAACGTAAACACCACAAACAGAAATATGTTTCTAGTGAAACACTGTGAAACATAGTGAAAACTATTTAACACTTATAATAAATGAAATCTCCATATTATATAGGCACTCCTTAAATTCAATTCAAAAATATATTTATTTTCATTAAACAATAAATACATGAATAACAATAAGTAAATAACATAAACAAATATATTGAAAATTGCGATCATCAATAAAAAAATGTGTGAAAAGTAAGAGCACACATCAGCAGATTTGCAAAGCATAATGCTTGACTGCTAATCTGTGTGTGTTTGTGTTAAGTTAATGCGCGTACTCCAAATCTAATACATAAGATTTTGAGTATCAATTTATCAAAAAATTTATAGATATATTTTTAGATACTACAGAATTTAATATAATAATAATGAGTTATTTACTAATATCTTTAATTGTGATAAGGAACTATCTATTTACTTTAAGTATGTTATTTTTTAACTTCGTTAATTTAAAAAATATAAAAATTGCAAAGTAAGCAAATAAGCGAAATCAATATTGCACGCACAGGAGCAAAGAATCTTAGAGCAATTTTGTTTTCTAGATAATTATTGGAGAATTAGCAATAAGCCATTTCATTCATCCAGTTTTAAATCTTACTTGACGAATTATACTTTTAAGATTTTGTGGAATAATGTTAAATAACCTGGATCCCACATATAAAAAAAACTTCTTTGTCCCAACGACGTGGACATTTTAGGCAATTTTTTATTATCAAGGTGAAACCTAGTTTGATAGCTTGGTGTATGTGGCAAGTCAAAATAATTAGTTCTAATTAAATATGGTAGGGAATTTTTGTAATAAATATTTCTAACGTCTAAAAAATTTGTAAATTCGAACAGCTGATCAGTGGGGAATCTCATAGTTAGACCATAAATAGTTTTAAAATTTCTTTTTTGCGCAACTTCCAAAGGTTTAAGGGTATTTTCGTAAGCTCCTCCCGATGCAGTTATTCCGTAGCTTAACAGAGACTGAACTAAAGCAAAATATACTGTTCGCATACAACTTATGTCAGATATTTTTTTGATATGTTTGAACAGATAAAATAAGGACCGAAGTTTCTTAGTAAGTTGCTATATATGATTGTTCCATTTTAAATGATTATCAAATAATATTCCTAAATAATTAACAGAGTCAGATTTTTCTAAGTTCCAAATCTTTTCTTTTCTAAATGGTAAGTCGACATTTATTTGCTCATTTTGCGGAAGGCCTGAGATATTACTTGCAAAGGGTAAATACTTGGTTTTACTTAAATTGATGGTTAACAAATTATCATCCAACCACCGCACAATTTTTTGTAAATTACAAATAATTTTTTGTTCGACTCCTTTCCATGTGTTACTTTCAACAAACAAAACTGTGTCATCCGCAAAAGATATTACTTCACCAGTATAATTCTGAATTAACAAATTATTTATATAAATGTTGAACAGTATTGGACCCAGTACTGTCCCTTTTGCGGTACACCATACTTAATTTCCTGTAAACTACTAAATTCTTGTTTTACTTCAACTTTTTGTCTACGATTTAAAAGATAGCTGCTTAGTGGGGAAAGTGCCGGATCGCGAATTCGAAAATCATATTATAAGCAAAAAGTAAATGTAGAAACTGCATAATTTTATCCTGTACACAATTTAGGCACTAACAAATCGATGTTTATGTAATTAATAATAATAATAATAATAATAATAATACATTTATTGTTTACTCTAATGTAAATTACATAAAGGGTTAGTATTTTGTTAAGAGAGTAGAACAATAGGCCTTAGTGGGGCAGACATCCAGTCCAAGGATCTGGATACTGTTCAAGCCTTAAATTTATGTAGTACATATAATATTTTGGTGCTGTAAAAATATTTTACTGATTTTATGAGAGGAAAAAGGAGGGGGAGCAGGAGGTAGGGGAGCAGGAAAATAATGTGACTCATAATCCACATGGACTGGTGACGTTCATTGTGGAAACTACTGCGTGCGGAGATAATGGTTTTTTACTGATCTTTTAAACGCTGGGTTGGATAAACCAAAGTTAATATTATTCAGTGAATTAAGTAAATAAGCAATATTAAAAGAAAACGATCTTTCAAATATCTTTTTTCGGTGTGGTGGTACAGTTAGTAAACAACGTCTGCGTAGATTCCTATTATGAGCATCAGCTCTAAAATATATTTTTTCATACAAGTAAGGTGGTGTTTTATGCGTTATAATCTTAAAGCTAAATAGTGACATATGCAATCTATACCTGTTAAACATGTTAAGCCATTTAGATGCAACAAGAAACGGTGTTATATGGTTTCTTCGTCTTATGCCATGTATAAATCTGAGACATGAGTTTTGAACTTTCTGAATCCGGTATCGATCCGTCGCATCAAGACAAGGATAATATACGCCAATGCAGTGGTTAAATTGAGACAGAACGAGAGCATCGCATAGGAGCTTTCTGACCCCCTTAGAAAGGTAATGTCTTTTACTAAACATCAATTTTAAAGCTCCGTAGGCAGCTCTTAGTTTCGATGTAACATGTTCCTTAAAACGAAGTTTACAATCAAGTATTAGACCCAGGCTTTTGCAGGTGTCGGAATAAGGTAGAGTGTCATTGTTAAGTTTAATTTCAACATTATTTTTAACAAAGTCGGTCTGGGCTTGGTTACCGAAAATTATTACGGTTGACTTGTTGGGATTAAGTTTAAGCAAATGATCCGAAGCTACTTCATAAAATCGTTGTAAGTCAGAGTTTATACAGTTTTGTGCCTCTGCTGCTTGTTGCTCTAAAAAGGAGAAATATAGCTGAGTGTCATCCGCATAAAAGTGATAATTAGAATATTTAAGATATTTATAGAAACAGGATGTATATATCATATATAAGAGCGGGCCCAAAACGCTTCCCTGTGGCACGCCAACATTTACATTCAAAGGATCAGAATGCTCTCCATTGTAAACCACTTGCTGGGTACGATCAGATAAAAAGGAGAGTATAAAGTTTCGGGCACCATCGCTGAAACCCAAATAATGAAGGATATAGTAAAGAATCCGGTGATTGAGCAAATCGAATGCTTTGCTAAAATCAAGCGATATAAGTATACTTACTTTGTTATCATCAGATGCCCTAAGGATGTCATCAGTTATATGGGCCAGAGCAGTTTCACAGCTGTGATTTGCCCTAAAGCCTGACTGTTGTTTTGGTAAAATATTATATTGGTTAAGGAAAAGCCTAATTTGGTTTTCCATTATTTTTTCTAGTATTTTAGATAAAGTGGGCAATATACTTATGCAGCGCAAGTGTGCATATTCAGCTGGATTATTTATTTTAGGAAGGGGGATTATCTGAGCTTTTTTCCAGTGAACAGGAAAGTAGGAATTAAGAATGCAATCATTAATAATGTGTGTAAGAAAAGGTATTATAAAAGGACAGCAGAGTAGAATCATTGTTATGTTGATTTTATCATCACCAACAGCCTTAGATCGTATACTTTCTATAATTTGTAATATTTCATTTTCGGTTGACAATCTGAAATTAAAGGGCTCATCGATGTTTTCCAGAACATTATTGTTATAAAAATCTAAAATCTCAGGTTTTGGAATGGAGTTAGAAGCAGAGTTAACGAAAAAATTATTTATAGTATTTGGGTTGCTAAGATTAGATGGTAGATTAAAGTTTTTTTTTTTTATTAGGTTTAATTTTTTTAATTCCTGCCATTTTTCGCGATCGTTAGAGTGTTGAAATTTATTACGTAGATATGCCTTTTTTTCGGATCTAATGGCAAATGTCGTGCAGTTTCTAAGCTGTTTGTAAGATTCATAATGCGCAGGGTTTTTTGTATCTTTGAATTTTTTTAAAGCTTTATTTCTTAATTTTTGCATTAGTTTAATGTTTTCTGTAATCCACGGAGCATAGCTGTAGTTTTTATTTTTATGAAAATGTTTAAGAGGAGCATGTGCGTCAAAGAGACTTAAAATGGCAGAGTTCAAAAAATTTAACTTTTCGTCTATATTACGCATATATAACATATTATGCCAATCAAATCGTTCCAAATCTGCTTGAAATTGGTTTAAATTTATACGCTTTATAGATCTATAGAAAAAGTCCACCGACGAATCACTTACCTCCCCTGATCCAACCTTTACGAACGTTACAAAATGATCGGCGATATTAGAATCAATTACCCCTGAATCCATTATATTTTTAATATTTGTAAATATTAGATCTATCAGAGACATGGAAAGTAGAGATACATGAGTTGGTTCCCTAATAATTTGTGACATATTAAATGGAGAAAACACATCCTCTAGCTGCGCGCTTTGGCTGGCCTCTGAGTTAATCATGTTTATGTTAAAATCACCCAAACATATAATATTCTCATATTCAGTGTATAAATTTGATAACATGTCCTCTAAATAATTTAAAAACTGTGCAGTGTTTGAGTTTGGCGGACGGTATATAATTGCTATAACAACATTGTCACTCTGTAGCTTAAGTTTTATCCATAGACATTCAATGTAATCGAAAGATGTAGAGATTAGTGTTTCGGTGACAATTTGGTAGGAAATTCTGCAAAAAATTTGCTTGCTTTTACAAACTTAAAATCGTCAGTAAGTTTGACGTTAAAAGAATAAAAATTAGCATAATAATCCTAAAGTACACCTACCTATATACTTATATTTCAACAAAACTGACAAAAGTTATATGTAAGTATATACATTTAACGTAGAAATAAAAAAGTTGACTTTACTTACCTATCGTTAATGATCTAAATAATTCCATTGGAACATCCCCATCCTTTAACTGGCCCTGTACCTACTTACATTTTCGATATATTTTTAAAAACAAACATTTTGGAAGTACTATATTATAATATATTTGTTTTGTTTTACTTATAATTGGTAAACTTAGTGAACCAAGAAATTCGTTTTCATCACAACCAACCCCTCCAAAGACTTATTAAAAAATTAATCTTAATAGTTATTATTGAAGTAGGTACCCATTAATAATAGACAAACACATATGTCGCCTACACCGCATTGCCTGCAGTACACCTACCTTATATAATAAGAACATTTTTTGTGGTAAAAACCCCCTTAGGTGGAATTTCTCGCTGCGCCACTACTTAGTCTGTGTTGGCATTAATTATCGCCTAAATCTTTTCCATGATAATAAAATATGTTGTATCAAGGCTTTAATGTTGGTAATACATAAATTTAATATACTCTTTAAAATCAGCCCTTTAAATTTTATAATTCTACATTTTCTATAAGATGTACTTTGATTTATTAAAATACTTTTCCTCACATTTAAATACACAACGGTACGTTTGGCAACGTGGGACTTGCACGCACGACATCTCTTAGGAAATCTTCCCATAGAAACCGCCTGAATCTTGTAGGGAAGCCCGCTGCCGGCAGCCGGCTTCTTTTTTCGGGGGCGATTTGTTGCCACGTCTCCATCGTTCTGTTGCGTAGCTATATTTTCTGTGACATGTCATAAAATTAAAATTAGTGTAACGCCACCAATTAACCCCCTTTTTATTTACTTGTCATTTGACCTGGCAATCTCTTTGGTGGTTACAAATCTTAAAGTTCTTGAATAATAATATTGAATTTTCGAATGTAATACCACAAAATGTTTCGGGATTACCGAATAATACTTTTACCTGACACGAAACGTGGTACCTAGCAACTGATGGTAACTCGTTGAGTGCCAGGTAAAAGTATTAGGTAATCCCAAAACATCGAGTGGTATTCAAAAGATTATATAACGAATTGCTTCCCAACATACTTGTCCGATTTTTCTGTATTTTTTGGCTTCAAAGTTTTTATATATATCCACTTCGGACAACGAAACGTAGTATGCTGATATAAATCTATCGCAGCGATTCATCTCTGTTATCGTCAAATTGTTCACACTGTAGTATATCTCTCTGGTTAGGTTCAGCATTATCTTTATTTACATTTTTTTAGTTTATTTTATCCAGGTGTTCTTATATTCTGAATATATTTTTATTAAATACTATATCTATTATGTACAATATATTTAGAGGTTAAACGACTTATCTGTAAGGAAGTTCAATCCTCAATTATACGATTTAGCCCCGTCTGTAGAGATCACACTGTATTGTATGCTTCTAACACGTATCGGCGTAATGTTTACAGATAGAAAGATTTATGGTGGTTCCCCGCCGCATTCTATGACTCGCCAGGATTTATTCATTATGTATATCATTTTTTTTTGGGGTCTTTAAGTGATGGGCGGGTGTGATCTCTTCGGACGGGGCTATATCGTAAAATTGAGGATTGAACTTACTTCCGGGTAAGTCGTTTAACCGCTAATTATACTTCGATAGCCCCGTCCTCGAGATCACACTGTAGATATTTAAAGGATTTTCCATGATTTGAGTTTTTTTTAAGTTTAAATAAATAATTTTTAGAACCAAAACTATTTATCTCAACAGGATTGTTGGTTTTGTATATTGTGCTAATTGGTAAAACCTAATAGAAATAAATGCTATTGTAAGTCTAAAATAATTTTAAAAATGGGTATGTGTAGATATTTTATTTTCTTAATTAAAACTACACACTTCTTCTGTCTTGATTGTTGTTGTGTTAGTGCCGTTGGGCACTTTTACACACTTTTGGTTACTGAAATTAAAGGACAAATTGTCCTTTGGCGGATGTTACTGTTTGTGTAATGAAGGTTTTCTTTTTTGAAATTAAATTTTTTCAAAAAGAAAAAAATTATTTCCAAAAATTTCACATTTTTGAAAATTAACCAATTTTTTTAGGATTGGCTAATTTCAGTTAATTGATTCAATAATCAATCAACTTGTCAGACAATCAAGCTTGGCTTGATGTTTTATGATGTTATTTAGGTGTTTTTATTGATGAGTTATAGGAGCATTTATGCTGCTATTGCGTACTCTGTGAAGATTTGGGGCGGGATTTCTGGGGAAAGAATTTTGGATTAATTGATTAGGATGAAACTGTTTCTTCCTAAAAAACTCAGCATGTCTTTTGTTTAAAAATTCATGGATTGTTTCTACCTTAAGGTCGCGGTGAATCGCCGACCCCTAATATAGGGTGTATTAGTGATGGCCCTAAGAATTTTATTTTGTAATGTTTGTAGACGTTTTCTGCGTGTTTTAGGAGCTTGGCTTCATGCTATACTTCCATATAGTATGGAGGGGCGCACTACTTGTTTGTATAGTAGCGTCTTGTTTTTGAGTGACAGTTTGCTTTTACGGCCAAGGATTGGGTAAAGGGAACCAAATGCTTGTTTTCCGCTTTTAATTTTCTTGTCGAAATGTGGGGCTCATGTGAGCTTTTTATCGAGAGTGACACCGAGGTATTTTAGGGTGTCACACTATGGTGATTCGGTGTTGTCAAGTCGAGATTGGTTATATTGATGTTTTGGTTTCTCTTGTTGGAAATGAGAAGGGGCTTGTGTTTTTTCAGCGTTAACTTTTATTTTCCATTTTTGAAAATAGTCAACAAGTCTTAGTGTGTTAAGCTGTGCCTGTAAACATCTTTGAATATGTGCAAGATTTTTGTGGGTGCACATCATAGCCGTATCGTCAGCAAAAATATAGAGCTCGACGATTCGAATGGCATTTTTGGCATGTCCGCAGTATACCTACAGGATGTATGCAACTGGGGCCATGGGGGAACCTTGGGGAACGCTCGCTTCAATGTCGCGCACGTCTGACAAAATACCGTTAACACGGGTTTGAAATTTTCTATCTTTTAGATAGGATATAATTAATTTTATGAAATTTATGTTTATATTATAAACATAATGGAGTTTGTATGCAATGCCATCGTGCCAAACTTTGTCGAAAGCTTTTGAGATATCTAGCGCTACCATGCCTGTGGAGGCACAGTGTTGCAGTCCATCTGTGGCGGTGTCGACCAGTCTGACAAGTTCGTCTTTGGTCGAGTGACCTTGACGAAAGCCAAACTGCTCATCTGGGATTATGTGGAGTTCGTTAAAAATATCCCATAGTCTAGATGGAAAATTATTTTCTGCGATTTTTGCTATGGAGGAGATGAGGCTTATGGGTCTCCAGTTTTCGGGGAAAGTGTGATTTTGACTTGGTTTCGCAGTCAGTATGACAATCGCTGTTTTCCACGTGTCAGGATAAACGTGGTTTTTAAACATGAAGTTTATGATCATTGTGATGTTATCAATGACGTTATCCGGCAGATTTTTCAGCGCTGTATTACTGACTGCGTCCGTACCCGGGGCTTTTTTGGGTTTTTAAAAGTGAATTAGTGCTTTTACTTCCTCAAAATTAGTGGAGGGTATTTCAGGGGGAGGCGGTTGGAGAAAAATTTTGGGGATTTCTGAGGCAAGTCTCTCTACACGGTTTTTCCCGTCGATGTCGTAATCGACCGATGTGTTCAGGCGAAATTGGTCTTCAAGTGACTCGGCAAAGATGTGAGCCTTCTCCTCGCCCGAGTAAACCATTCCACCTGCGCCGTGCAGAGGGGGCACTTGGGTAGAATTTTTATTTTTATTTGTGAAATATTTTTTGGCGCGCCAGATTGAGCTGTCTTCTGGACTTGGAGAATTTAAGTAGATTTCCCACTTATAATTACGATACTCCAGAATCAGGGTTTTTAAATGTTGTTTGTCAGGCGTGACGCTTCTCAATTGAATTGAGGGTTCAAGGTGGGTTTTGCCCTGCGACGAAGATGATTTTGCACTCTCTGATCATTCTTTTTAGGAACGGCGGGAGGATGAAAGGGTTGTAGTGCTCGTTTCGAACTGTCGAGTTTGCAGATTGTACAGATGTCTGTGTCTGTCGTGAGTTTGTCGATTTCTGAATTTAATTGAACTATGTCGTCAATTGTTTGTATTTCTCTCGTTTTGTCGGTCAGATGGTTTTTAAATTTTTTCCAATCTGTTTTATATGAAAATTGTCCAGGATTTCATCCTCCGCTACGCCTATGGCGAATGAAACAGGAGTATGATCAGAACTAAGCTCGTTAAGAACTGTGGTCACTACATCGTAGTGAAAGTTCTTCGTTAGAGCGAAGTCGAGAATGCAGTGCAGTGCTGTTTACGGGATAATACGTAGGTTCTTGGGTACTTATTGGGGAAATTAGATTTTGAGAGACGTAATTGTAGAGTCTCCTTCACGCAGTGTTTGTTGCTCTCATGCCCCAGTTTGTGTGCTTGGCGTTAAAATCGCCAGCGCTAAACTGAGCCAAAGGAGAGTTTGGCAAGATATTTTCAAGGTCGAGGTCTGTTAAAATCCTCGCCGGTGATCTGTATAATGATTTTATGATGAGCGGGCCTTCCTGCATGCATATCGACTTGAATCGATGTGCATTCTAGCTCGTCAAGGTCAGGGGTGACTAGCAAATAAATGATGGCTTATTGCTGTTTTTATAATGATGGCTGTGCCTCCGCCAGCCCTGTCGGCTCTATCATCTGAAGTTTGTGCCATTTCTAAGAAAAGTTTCCTGGATGAGAGCTACATCCACGTTATTTTCGTATAGAAAATTGGCGAAATTAAACTTTTTTGGAAAGATGGAAATGGCATTTTAAGAGATGATGAACAGGGCCTTTGGCCGCGTCTTACTATTCATTGACTGAATAGTTTGAGTAAGACGGGGTTGTTTTGTATTGCTGAGGTTAGAGTATTGATTCTAGCCTGCAACTCGGCGGGGGTGAGCGTAAGTGGTTCTAATAACTTGTTATTAGACGGGTTGTTCAAATTAATTTTCGGGTGGGCTGATTTTACGGGAGGGGAGGGGGCGGTTGCTATTTTTGGGGGAATTTTGGGGGTCACTGTTTGTTTTGACTGCTGTTGAGCAGCAGCAGCAAAATAAATCTCGTTATTTACCTTTTGGTGGTAATTAATGAGATTTTTAGGGAGGGGCGGGGGGGGGGGGGGGGGTTGCAGCCCTTTTTTGACTAGGGCGGTTTTTTGGGTTGGCGGAGCAACGACTGTAGTTTGCAGGGTGACCACCTCCACAATTCACGCATTTCGCCGGAGTGTCCATAGATTTGGTGCACTCAGTATAGAGATGCGAACCTGCGCACTTATGGCAGGCCGGTTTTGCGAAGCATCTCACCGCTGAGTGGCCATATTTCTGGCACTTGTGGCACTGGTTACCATGTGCTTTGTTATTGGGATTTTGGGTCTCGATTTTGACACACATGTCGGCTATGAACTTAATGTTGAAAAAATATTCAAAATAGTATATAATCTCGGCATCATAAGTGACAGTAGCCTTAAGTGGGAAAGTCAAATAAATAGTACGGTCATAAAAAAATAAGATTGATTGATTCTATACAAAATGAGACATCTTTCAAAAATCTTAGATACAAATTAACTAAAAATTCTTTACTACCCCCTAATACAGACATTTAACTTATGGAATTATAGCTTTGGGCGCGGCAAACAAGATTCATATTCATAATTTAGAAGTTGTCCAAAAATTGGTTCTTAAAATAATTTTCAAAAAACCTTTCACTTATCCTTCCAATATTCTGTATTCAGCGAGTGGTATATTTGACCTTAGGTAACTGTACTTCTTAGCGTGCGTTTCCAGGCAATTTATTTTCAAAAACGAGTTGCTTCAGATAGAGCATGATTATAGTACATGCCGTTCAAATGTTGTACCTCGGACAGAAAAGTCAATCTTGCAGAGGAACTTTTAATATTTGGGTCCCAAGTTATTTAACATTATACCTTCGGAAATTAAAAATGTAACCCATTTTCCCTTTTTTTAAATAAATATAAAAAATGGATACTTTCATTGCCTCTCTATCAGATACACCAATATGTTGATCTTAAAAACCTGTCACTAGTGCGTCGTGCATATGTCACGCGCAGTTTTTAGGGTGCGACGAGGACGTTGAGGTAACGGAACCTTAATGACTATTAGGAAAACAAATCGATTTTGAAAACAACTTTATTAACAAATAAAGATTACCTGATGGGTTTACAAAGAATGAAATAACCAAATGAACGAATCGGATTTAAATCTTTTACAAATTGAATTTAATACCTTACTTACATTAAATTTATTAGCATCATTGGCTTCTTGGGGGACCAGCAAAGATACCAGCAATTATGTTGATCTTAAAAACCTGTATCATTCGTCTAATTTCTGCTACCGTCTATAGTTGATTTGTATACGTGTATAATTTATTATTGAAGGCAATTTTGAATGCGTGAGCTACTATAGTGTATGTGTGCAGTATATCGAGAATGTGCTATTTTGTTGCTAGGTTCAAGTTTGTACGATTTTGGTTTGGGTTGATAACGTTTCTAAGGTTTATTCGTTCATGGTTTTTATAATAAATTAATCTAACTATAAATAAATAAATTAATTAATTAAAACGTACCCACGTACGCAACTTCAAAAAAGGCAACGGCTACATAAACTTAAGTCAGCAAACTAGTCGTCGCCGCCAGGCAACCCCGGGCCATAAAAATATAAAGTAATAGTTCTGTTTATATAGACGCCAAAAACAGTTTAGGCAGTATTTTATTACCCAATACTTCATGACTAAGACCTTCGTGTATTGAAATTGGGAGAGATGTGAAATTTTCCATAGGAAAGAAAAATGTCTGTGTAATAAATATAAAGAGTCTCTTATGTTGCATGCCAATGTGAACAAGGGCGGAGCAATATCCGTTAAAAATGTATGTGAGAACACGACCTGGAACTGTCCCGCCCCTTAACGAAAATCGGAATTCTTAATCTCAATAAGGTTTGACTCTGAGAGTGAGAACACAACCTGGGACTTAAGACTAGGCATGTATCCAACAGCTCTGTGCTATATATTTCTTGATGTAGCCCTGCAAAACCTAAAAATAAAGTATACATGAACTATTTTACTTACTTGAGGAAAAATTAACTATTCATTTCTCGATTTTCTTCATCTTCTTTCTAATTTTATTTTCAAAGTCTTTTATTTTTCTTTTGTTTGATTTAGGCATTCTTGTCGCACAAAGTTTCGTAAACACAAAATTGTTAACACACACTTATGAATAATTGAGCCTGGCCTTTCTATCTGTAAACATTACGCTGCTACGCGCTGAGAAGCATACACTACAGTGTGATCTCGAGGACGGGGCTATCGAAGTATAAATATTTATTATAAGAAAAGTTATTTTTTACACAAATCCTTAATAAATTTTGTAAACATTAAAAATAAAAGTGGGCAATTATTACACCCTTACAAAAAAATATTCGAATCATCCATCTACCTTTGAAACTATTAAAAACGATTTTAACAAAAAAAAAACTAGTTTCGACCTTATATTTTATGAACTATCACATAATGAACCAGATTATACCGTCACAGGTACAGTTATCTTTTACACTTTTTTAATTGTCTTAATTGCGTTTTCCATTTTTTTTTTTGGATGTCTTAAAAGTTACATGTGTTGCCGACCCAGATGACGCTTTAAATAGTGTTTTTGTTTAGTTTGAAAGCTACAAATATTGCATTTAAACATTTCAACATCCTCTGGACTTTTATGCCGAATCATATGATGCTTTAAATTAGGTTTACGTTTAGTTTGAAAGTTACAAATATTGCATTTAAACATTTTAACTTCCTCTGGACTTTTATGCACAAGCATATGACCCACTAAAGACTGTTTATGTTTAGTTTGAAAGTTACAGTTATTGCATTTGAACATTTCAACTTCCTCTGGACTTTTATGCCCACCCAGATGATACTTTAAACTATATTTACATTTAGTTTGATAGTTACATTTATTACATTTAAACATTTCAACTTCCTCTGGACTTTGATGCCGAAGCATATGACGCTTTAAATAATGTTCATGATTAATTTGAAAGTTACAAATATTGCATTTAAACATTTCAACTTCCTCTGGACTTTTATGCAGAAGCATATGACGCTTTAAATGATGTGTACCTTTAGTTTGAAAGTTACAAATTTTGCATTTAAATATTATAATTTCCCCTGGAGTTTTATGCCGAAGCATATGATCTTCCTCTGGACTTTTATGCCGATTCAGATGACGCTTTAAATAATCTTTATGTATAGTTTGAAAGTTACATTTATTGCATTTGAGCATTTCAACATCCTCTGGACTTTTATGCCGAAGCATATGAGGCTGTAAATGCTGTTTATGTTTAGTTTGAAAGTTACAAATATTGCATTTAAACATTTCAACTTCCTCTGGACTTTTATGCAGAAGCATATGACGCCTTAAATGATGTGTACGTTTAGTTTGAAAGTTACAAATATTGCATTTAAACATTTTAACTTCCTCTGAACTTTTATGCAGAAGCATATGACGCGTTAAATACGGTTTATATTTAGTTTGAAAGTTACAGTTATTGCATTTGAACATTTCAACTTCCTCTGGACTTTTATGCAGAAGCATATGACGCTTTAAAGGATGTGAAAGTTTATTTTGAAAGTTACAAATATTGCATTTAAACATTTCAACTTCCTCTGGACTTTTATGTCGAAGCATATGAGGCTTTAAACGATGTTTATGTTTAGTTTGATAGTTACAGTTATAGCATTTGAACATTTCAACTTCCTCTGGACTTTTATGCCGAAGCATATGACCCTTTAAATGCCGTTTATATTTCGATTGAAACTTACATTTATTGCATTTGAACATTTCAACTTCCTCTGGACTTTTATGCCGAAGCATATGACCCTTTAAATGCTGTTTATGTTTAGTTTGAAAGTTATATTTATTGCATTTAAACAATTTATCTTCCACTGTGTTCCCATGTCGCAGGAGGTGTATGTTGAATTGGTTTTTCCAAACTGTTTTAAAAGAACAGTTATCGCATTTAAAGTTTTTCTCCGGATTATGTCGCAGCAGGTGGAACTTTTTAAGTGGGATTTCATCATTCGTCTCGGGAGTGCGCTTCTCAAATTTGGCCTGGTCATCTTGACAAACGTAATCTGACCAATAACTGCAAAAAAAAACGGAAATAATAGAAAATGTAGTTATTATTCACACTTAAGAGGCTCTATTGAAGTTTCCGAAATCGCCAATAGATGGCGGTAGTTAATATTTTTTTTTTGCATAATCAAGTAGGCTGATGTTATAGTTGTCGAAACAAATCAAACGAAATGCTCTCTTAATAAGATTGTTTTTGACAAGCGTGTGCACGCAAGAAAGTTATCATTTCTCAATTACGGAGAAAAAAAAAGAAATTCTAGTTGTGGTTACATTTTGTTATTTGGAAAGTAAAACTGAGACAGAAGTCAAGTCTACATTCGATCATGGTTCTCGGCGATTCCAGCGTAAGTTTTTGCATTTCGCTGGTGGCGTAGTGGTTATAACGCTTGCCTTCTATACCATATATAGTGGGTTCAAATACACGTTAGCAAACTTTTTTCTTAATTTAAAAAATTAAATAATAAATATTTGGTGTGTGTTTGGAGGGGGTCCCGTGTAGTAAATACATGCTCGGGAGGGAGCCCCATTTTGGTTGTATTTAATTTTATCAGCGAAAAACAATATCACTAGGCGGAGCTAAGTATCGTATCAATATGGCCGATTTATAAGGGACGGATTAAATTTATTTTCAGCAATTCTACAACTGCTTTGGTCAACTAAGATAATGTAAATACATAAACAGCTTTTTAGTTAACATAGTAGATGAAGGTGTTATTTACACATAATTCTATATTGTGTACTGTTTAGAGATTTAGTCGCTAGAAAACATAAATAATAAAAGTATTGGTCGATTGCAAAGGTACACAACAAAAAACCTTACACAACAGGATGAGAAATGTTTTTATTGACGTGTTGTAGGCGTTGCAGCTGTCTTAATGAATAATAATCGTTAAACCATAAAATTTGGCTTCATGCGACAAGAGCAAAAATGAAAAAATATAATTTTTGTTATAGGGAGGTACTTTTTATGAATCATGCGATTTGCCTCTCGGGTAGTTTTAACTATAATAGATAATTTATTTTTTTGAAGTCTTTGTTACAAATAATCCAAATAATCTACAATTAGAAATTAAAAAATGAAACAAATTATTTTTATAAAATTTATTGGCCTTTAAATAAAACAATTTTATTACTGCGGTGCCTTACACTAATTCCCTTATCTACTTTATTTCTAGTTAAGTAAATAATTCTAACATTTAAATATTTATAAATAATACTTTTTATAAGCAGAACCCATGAATGAATCAAGATACCAACGAAAAAACACAAAAATGACAAGATTAGATAGACAACCTACAAAAACCGTCTGGCCTGTTGGAAGTTTCCAAAAGAACACTTCCCTTCCTTACTTTCAATTCTTTGGAATGGGATTGGGGAAACGGTAAAAGCAAATTTGATGTCCGGTTTCAGGACGACAGGATGGTATCCAATGAATGTTAATGAAGTAATAAAAAAGATTCCTAGGGTTTGCCGGAAAATGAGGAAGAAGTTGCGCGAACGTTTAATTGCAGCTTGGTAGAACGTTTAAAAGAAAGGAGAGGGATAAGCGATGAACAAAAAAAAAGAAAGAGGTAAAAAATTTGAAGCTGGAAAGAGGAAGACAGTAGCTGAAGAAAAATCAATCAACGGTGAGGAAAGCCAAACTTCAAATAGACAGTGACGATGATTTGCCTTGTTCCTCCAAAAATACTTCAGGTGCATCAGGAACATCAAAACTGGTTTCTTACAAAAAAAGCGAAACAACCTAAACCGCGTCCCATTAACATAACAAAAGCAAGTTTAAGGGGTAGAAGCGATTCAAACTCAAAATGTGGAATTTGTCGTTTGGCTTTTAAAAACTACACAGGTACAGCTGACTGGATAGAATATGTGGGATGCAAAACGTGGATTTGCGGAATATGCAATGATAAAAGCACTGATCCATATTATGTGTGTCCAGTTTGCGATGACTCAGATGCCGATCCGGATGAACCATTTTCAGATGACAGCGAAGATGATCAAACTTTTCTACCAGAAAATAAAATTACCCATTCAAAAAATTTAAATTTTAGTTTTTTTTATGTTATCTTTGGTTCATAAGTACGAAAAATAATGTTTTGAGTTTTGATTTTACACCTAGAAACTATTTTTAATTTCTTTTTAAAATTATAGTATTATGGGATACAGTAAAACAAAGTTGAACTTGTAAATTTCCACTTTATTAACTAGAAAAATTACATGTTTCGCTAACACTGTAGCTTCGTTAGATGACAATGCTGCATGAAGTAGGTAAAATTGTAAATGTATCATTAGGTGGAGGCCAATACACCTACCTAGTACTATATTCTAAACCTATGCACGGTTCGAAAAGCATTAAATATCCAGTTAACAAATGTTTAATAAAATATTATTGTACAGGGTTATCCAACCAAGACTAGACAAGGCGATTTTTTGACTTTTCCTGTACTTTTATAAAAAAAACTGAAATAGCCATATTAAGTCATTTTCTCCCGCGAATTCGAATATCTTCAGCAAAAAACAATTGAACATCAAACAAAAGTACTAGGGGTCACTTTGATTTTTTTTTTAAATGGAACACCCTGTATATTTTTACATTTTTAAATTCCACATAAAATTATAATTATTTTTTATTCAATGCACTATTAGTCTATACTTCATAGTTTCCGAGATATTGACTCTCGAAAAGTGACATTTTTGAACTTTGACAGCTTATAACTTTCTAACAGTACGTCTTAGAGCAAAACGGCTTACATGTCCCTATCTTCAATTTTTATTATCTTCCCAAAAAAATCAACTTCCGGTTAAACCGGATGTAACTCGAAAGCAGGAAATATAGTTGTTCCGGTTTAACTGGAAGTTGATTTTTTTGGGAAGATAATAAAAATTGAAGATAGGGACATGTAAGCCGTTTTGCTCTAAGACGTACTGTTAGAAAGTTATAAGCTGTCAAAGTTCAAAAATGTCACTTTTCGAGAGTCAATATCTCGGAAACTATGAAGTATAGACTAATAATGCATTTAATAAAAAATAATTATAATTTTATGTGGAATTTAAAAATGTAAAAATATATAGGGTGTTCCATTTAAAAAATATATCAAAGTGACCCCTAGTACTTTTGTTTGATGTTCAATTGTTTTTTGCTGAAGATATTCGAATTCGCGGGAGAAAATGACTTAAGATGGCTATTTCAGTTTTTTATAAAAGTACAGGAAAAGTCAAAAAATCGCCTTGTCTAGTCTTGGTTGGATAACCCTGTACCTATAAATGCAGTATCCGCCAAATTTAAGAGGCATATTGGTATATTACAAATATGGAAGCCATAATAATCATCACATAACTTATATCCGTATTAGGCGGTGGCGCCCCGTAGCGAGATTGTGGTGAACTCAGTTGTATAACTGTATAATATGTGTATATGGTGTATAGGCCTTCGAGTAAAAATTGTGGAAACTGCGCCAACTAACGGGAAAATATGAACTAATGCATCCGATTTTACGTACGCGCCTCCTGCTTTGGAGGCGCATACGATGTTTTAATATATAATTTGGAGCCGTATAAGACATTTTACATATATATCGGATATTTGGATATATATATATATATATAAATATCATGATATTTGCCAACCCTGAAATATTATTATTTTGGCAATAACTCTGAAACGAACAAAGATATCGAACTGCGTTCTTCACGTTTTTTCTTGCAAATTTAATCTACTTTCCGATTATGATGCCATAATTATACCGATGATTTGAATTTTCGGGATAAAATCAAAAAAACTGTTATTATTACAAATTGCGCCCTCTAGCAATTTAATTAGAAACTATCGTGTACCGCTGGATACGATATTTAAAAATGCTTACCTTTCTCTTCCAATTAAGCGTAAATTTAGTAAAATCGGATAAGTCGTTTAGAAGTTACAGTGACTTAAATGATAACACTTTCAATAGCTTCACCCACTCTTACCAAAATCGGTAGGTACGCCAATGAGCCTTAAATCAAAATGATGCAGAATTGTCTAAGCTCTCTAATGATGTAACCAGAGATATACCTTAATATAAAAAATTTTCGGATAAATTTAGAATTAAAAAAATTAATGTTTAATTGTGCCCTCTTGCGGCGAAATGAGGAACTTAAAAATAATTTCCAGAATTTTCTCATAGCCACTTCAATTCTATTTTTTTCCCCCAAGTTTCTATGCTTAGTAGTTTTTGAGATAGGGCCGGTGGCCACCCTTAATGAAACACCCTGTATATATTTATTTTTAGTACTTCATCGTGCATCGAATTGACTCCCGGTATTCAGAATGCAGTAACTAAATAGTATTTTGCCAAAAAAATATTTTAAATTCAAAAAGATATATTTTTTAGTATTGGCCACCCTGTATATTTCTGACTTATAATATGTCCAAATTCATAGAAGGCCGCTTTTCAGATGGCTATAGTAGGTACCCACCTGATTTTACTTTCTTCCAAATCTTCTTTGATGTCCAGCTCTTCGTTTTTAATCTTCCAGTCTTTGAAAGCAATTCCATGCATTCTCTCCACGTCATTCTCTGTTAAGTTGGTTTCCATTTCGACCGAGACCTTGTTCTCTGTAGAAATATGTTCCTTGTCATAACTATAAAATAAAAAATATTTAATTGGGTCCAACTTATTTAATATCAGCGCTTTGCTTAAAGAGGTAATTTACAAACTTAGCTTATCAAAGAAAGAAAGAATATTCTCAATTATCGACTCTAAGACGGAAAACATTCGTGCTTGGCTCAATCTCCGAATGTGCGTTAACGAAAGCGAATTCTTTATATGCGGTTAACTGCCCGTATACTAAAATATTTGCAAACGAATACCGCAAGTGTGGATGGTAAGGAAAATAGGGGTACCTAATGAGTTGTAAATAAAGTCCACCAAAACTGTTTGTGTATGGTGGTAGCAACTGACACCGCTGTAGTAGTAGTAGTAGTTGAGGGGAGGCTTAGCGCCAAGCAAGTAGGCCAGTGCGCCCCTTTTTGCTAACCACGTTTTACGTCTGGGTAATGTCAGCCAGACGGGACAACCTACAGTTGTACGTGGGTTTCGAACCACAAATTACCGGCAGATGTGCAATCCATCAAGATCAGCATCACAGTCAAAGTCAAAATAAGCTTTATGCCTGAAGTATTAACTTATTGACAAAGCAAACATATTTTTTACAACTAAGCACAACACTAGTAAAAATATAGTAGAATAACAAAAGTATACATCATACAATATATAACAAAGTATACAATAAAAACACTACCAAAATCATTTCTTCCTTCCTTAAAATAGACAGAGCTGTGATTGCATCAGAAGTGTCACTCCTGAAGTCACTCCACAGGACACACACTCCACTGAATCTTTCACTTAGTTCAGGAATAGCTCACTTATCGACAACATGCCGAAGGAACACAAGAACGATACAAGCGGAGCCCGAGGGCCCCACAGTTGTATTATATCGAGGTCGCCTTATAACTTGGACAATACTATATAACTGCTGTCCTAAGCGTAGTATTTTTTGTTGCAACAGTATGGTTAGTAGTCGGAATACTTGAAATTTGTTACTTGTAGTTGTTTTGTGAAGTTTTTTTTAGTTCTTTGTAAAATATTTTATTGATATACCTACTTAGGAAAAAGGTGTGTCAATGTCAAGTTTGTGCCAAATTCCAGACTTATCTTTTCAACATTGTTTGCCCATTCAGTGACGTAATAATAAATAACAAAAAGTAAATAATAGTACATTATATACTTAGGTTGAGAAGTGAGCTATTATATAGCGAGCGCTTTTATATACTGAGGCGCGAAGCGCCGAGGGATATAATGTGCGAGGTATATAATAGTCTTCTCAACTGCGGTATATAGGTATAGAATTTTTTCTAATACTAACAATAAAATATTACATATTTTAATTCGTTTAAATCTTTGTTACCCATTTTCACCTAATTTTTTAAAAAATTTGAAAATCAAGTCACTTAGGATTTTACTTGTCAAATGCGATCTTCTGTCAGTATGTAGAAAATATTCGGGTTAGATAATAATATAAAGTTAAAATTATAAAATGTCTGAAAATGCGAGTGAAGAATTGCAAATTTGTACCCCACCCGAGCTTAAAGAGGCGGCAAATAGCGCACAGTGCGATCTGTTACCAGAGAAATCTAAGAAACTATACTTGAATGCATACGCGCAATTAATGGACTGGTGTGTAAGAAAAATTACAAGCGAAAATTGCAATTTTATTATAAATAAATTAGGTTTGTGTTTATTACCACAGAACCATTCCTGAAAGTATCTTCCCAATAAAATTATAATAAAAAGTCCTATTTTATTGATAATTTAATCCTGTTTTCCAGAATTTCTTTGTTTAAAATGGTCAAAAAAGGCTCAAAATCAATAATATGTTAAAGAAACGGTGAGTTAAGTTATAAAATTGTCTGCAACAACCTCATTGAACAGCTGTTTTTTATTATTGACCTAGGAAACTTTTTATTATTATTATTAACGTAGGTGAAGAAATGTTACTTCTCGATAAAGGAATGAAGTAAATAATGACGATTTCTCAAGTAAGTAGTAGAAAAAAAATTATTGACAATCAACCAGGCCCAAATTATTAATAGGTACCTATCTTGTTAGCATTAACTGTGATATAACTTTTATGGATACCATTATTAGAACAGCAATTGTGCCATGGTAGTTATGTGGCAGTTAGTACTAACAAGACATTGATAATTTGGGTCTTATGCATTTATTTTCTTATTCAATCAGGTATAAACTTTTATCAGGAACAAAATTTTAACAGCAACGAAAGACAGTTTGTTTTCAAACCTTTTTTTACCAGCATCTCAATGCAGTCATGTAGGTCAATATTTTCACACCGAGAAATGATTTTTCTTAAAGGTTACCTACACAATTTATGTAGGTATACACTAAACCTACAGAAACTAGTGGGTTTATTTCACTAATTTTCTCTGGAATTCGAAACATTAAAGTGTAAAATCATGCAGGGGTCCCTCCTAAAAGCAGGATGCAAAAATATTTTTCTTTCGACAATTAAAGTAGTTTCACCTATTTTTGCACTGCAGCACACAGCATACCAGAGAACATAAAAATATCATCAACCTGGCTATACAGATCATGATTGAATATTATGTGAGTTATCAGTATGCTTGCAAAAATCTGCAACTCACAACACAATATATTGGTCAAATTATGGTTGTGGGACCTAAAGTTGTAAATTAGCTCTTTGGGATAAACTTTATTGTTTTGTGGCTACAGTTAATTTATTAAATATTGAAGTGTTTATTTAGCTTGAAGATATATGTGAATTAGTTTAAAAATATCACTAGTAGAGATAGTACGTAAGAAGGTACGATACCTCTAGATACCTCGGTACTTGGGTAAGTACTATTTTTTTTCTTTTAGTTTGTTTATTTATCAACATGCCAAGCCCTTGCTGTATTTCTGGGTGTAACTCTATAAGAGTGTTTTAAAGGCAGGTGAAGAGAGTGTATCAGTTTTTCGCTTCCCAAAAGATGAAAATATGAAAATTCTATGGCTAAAAGCCATTCCAAGAGCTAATTGGTCGCCCACACAGTATTCTGTAGTTTGTGAAAAACATTTTGTCCCCAGTGACATTAGCCGCGAGGATGTTTATCTTTTGCCTGATGGCACTACAAAAAAATATCCAATTAAAGCGAGACTAAATTTAACAGCTGTTCCGTGCATTTCCCCAATTTGCCTGCTTATTTGTCAAAAACTGTTCTCATTCCTAGAAAAAGTCCAGCGGAGGGAAACGAGGAACAACAAGAGCGTACATCACAACTTAATCAAGCTTTCGAGCACATAGATTTTATAAAAAGTTTTGACGATCTCAGTAATTATTCACAAAAAATGAATACTTCTGAATTTTGGGAAGTAAAAATTGTAGGTGGCTCAAAAATATATTTTTATAGTTTAGATTTGACCAATGACTGTATAAAAATTGTTAATCAGGGTTCAGTGGACATTGATATGAAGGTAAAGGTTTTTTTAAAAGGTAATGAATTGGCTTACAATGATTTGAAATGGATTTTACCCTTTGAAATGAAACTAAGCAGGTGGTCTCAGCTTAAAAACTTATTATCTCGGTACCAGTTCATACGGTGTGAAAGTAACGAAGTTACCCAGATAGTAGGTGACTTTTAAGCTTAATTTTGAGATTTCAGAAGATGATAGTCAATCCTGTAATTTAAACACAGAGGATAATAATTTGTATACCTTATAGGATATTACTTTTGATCGATCAAATAAATCTACTTGTAGTGAAACAAAAACATTACTCGCCATCCACAATAGTAATGTCTTTTATGTTGTATACGCTTTCTCTCTGTGCTTATGATCTAATGCGAGATTATGTAAATCTACCCACTAAAAGGTACTTAAAGTATCTCTCGTCAAGCCTTAATGTGTTACCAAATACTTCTTCAAATGCCACGGACAATGATAAAACTACAACGAATTAATTAAACATTGTTTCTAGCTCCCTATCACCTGATGAAAAAATTGTTAATTTGTTGATCGATGAAGTATATGTTAGCAAACGTTTAGACCACAGAGGCAAAAATCTTATTGGTGTAGCTTCCAATCACAATTCTTTGGCCACCACTGTATTAGCATATATGATAATATGTTCATCTTTTGGTAACTTTTCTGAAATCGTAAAACTGCTGACAGTAAAAAATATAAAAGGGACAGAAATGGTTCCTATCACTAAAAATGTCATCTCTTTAGTACAAAAAAATGGTTTTCAAGTTTTAGATATTATTACAGACAATCACAGGATCAATCGTTCATTATTTACAAATTTAACAAACAATTTAAATTTCTTTTCAAATCCAGAATATCCCAACTGCAAAATTTTTACAAGCTTTGATTTTGTACATCTATTCAAAAATATAGGTAATTAATATCTAAAGAACCTGCACCAAACATTTGTGTTTCCTGATTTTGATAATTTTTGTAATGTTAAATATGCAAAATTTGCAGATATTAAATTTGTGTACAGTGTTTTCAGAGATATTTTCGGTCATATCTACAGGGTTCCCTATAGGAGATACAAAAAAAATTAAATGTAGGAGTTGTAGGGTTTTGTCTGAACCTCCAGGAAATTTAAAAAAAATATACAAAAGACGATCCGAAACATAAGAAAAATTTACCAATTTGCTTTTTTTAAATGGTACACCCTGTTTATTTTTTATTTTTATGAAAGATCTTTTTTCCCTGATTTCAAAAATATATAGTTTGTCTATATTTGCTGGAACCGTCATTAAATTATTTCTAATCAATTATTGTATACACACAACATTTAAACAACAACAAACAAATAAATGTGTAATAAACATAAACTAAATTATCTAACCTATAATATTTTGGTATATTTTACTGGTTTTCAATATAACCTCCTCTATTTCTGATACATTTCTAAATATTTCCTCTAAGTTTACTGTTAATGGCATCTATTATATAATTTGGATGATCCCTATTTAAAATTCGTATTTCATCCCGAAGCTTGTCTTCGAGAACTTGGATGTCTCGTGTCCTATTATAGTAAATGCGGTTTTTTAAATAACCCCATAAAAATATATCGAGGGGTAAAAGGTCGGGGCTATTTGCCGGCCAATGAATAGGACCACTTCTGCCTATCCATAAATTATACCTGTTATTAAGATAATTGGTGACAGGTAGAACATTATGAGCTGGTGCTCCATCCTGCTGCCAAATAAGACTATTATAATCATAAATTGGAAACTCCTTTAAAAGATCTTCAATGTCATTTTCCAGATAACGAAGATACCTTACACCCGTTAAACTACCTCGAAAAATGACTGGACCAATAATTCTGCCAGCAAACAGACCGCACCAAACATTTATGCTACTACGACCCTGAATTTTTACTTCTTGGATGTTGTGAGGATTTGTGGATGACCAAAAGTGTTTATTTTTCTATTAAACATGCCACTTGTTGTAAATGTAGCTTCATCCGTAAAAATGATTTTATTCAGAAAATCTGCATTTACGTGTAGTCTTCTAGTCTAGGATATTATTTTCGGTTGGCTCTTGGACTGGCAAAAACTTATAAGGGTGATATTTGTGCTTTTTTAAAATCTCGTGAATTTTCCCACATGATTTATTAAAATAAATGGCAGCATCGGGAATGGACCGTTCAGGCATTTCTATAAGAAATATAAACCAAATTAGTTTACCTCTATTTAAAAATAAAAGTTAAAATTTCCCTTCAAAATAGAGTATAAGACATCTAAGTCTTCTTCGACATTTCAATGTCCTTTTCTTACGTTCGAGACTGTGTCTCAACTCAAATTGCCGCACTACGTATCTAATTGTGTCAACGCATGGTGTTGGTCTTTCCGGATAGGTAATACGGTATTAACGTTGAGCCCTTGGTCCATTACTTGAATGTTTATAGAATAAACGGACCATATCCGATTTTTCATCGCTTGAATAACCCATTTAAAAAATAAGTAAATGAGTTCAAATATAAAATGTTGACAGTTCCCTATTGAAAACTAAACTACGTCAGGCAATTATTGTTTTCCAAGGCACGCTACTCAAAATAATTATTATTACATATCGCGCTACACCGCGATATGTTGTACGGCGCTTCGGTGAAACTAATGTGCGTATGTTGTCGGCGTTAGTTTCGACATTTTCACATTTGCGATTTTTTTTCTCGGAAACGGTTACAGTGGGACGATTGAAACTTTTTGGGTTTAGAGAGAAATAGTGGGGGTACGTTGTGTAAAAATTTCGAATATACAGGGTGTACTGAAAAAAAGTTATTAATTTTTAAAGTCGAATATTATCGGATTCTCGTTGAAATTCGATACAGTTCGTAAAAATGAGTTTTTTTGATTTAAACTTTTTCGACGCGTAGACGTCCGTGGGCTACAGAACCCTATTGTTTGTGAGCGCGATCGAAAGTTTGAAAGTAATTTTTTTGATTTTTTTAAAGTCAAAATTTGGTCGAAAATGGTACCTCTTGGATCGCTAATAAGTCGAATTGGGTGCATCCAATTGACATGCGGGTTGGATAATCGGTTAGGCCATCTCAAAATCTACCTTTTTTCAATATATCGTTCTATACCTAACTGGAATGGAAATTGCCGAAAATTGTAAGAAAGTGGAAATTATAAAGTTAGGCCTGATTTTTTCACGGTTTTTATTTTTTTTCGTACTGCTTTAATCCTAGATACAAAAAGAGCTTTAAAAAAATTGACATTTACCTGTCAAAATGACAGCTGTCGTATAGAAGTTTGTTATTTAGGATCTGAAAAATTTTTTACTTTAGGATTTTTACAGCGATAACCCTCGCTACGAAAAGGATAAAAAAAAACTGACTCCTACCTGTCAAAATTTGACAGCTATCGTATAAAACATTCTTATTTAGGTACCTGAAAATTTTTTAATTTCGAATTCTTACAGCTATAACTCTCGCTACGAAAAAGCTAAAAAAAATGACACTTACCTGTCAAAGTGACAGCTCTCGTATAATTAAACGAACGAACTAGAACAGTGCCGTGCCCGAAGGGCTCGGCACAATAATATTTCTACAAATTTATTAGCTGATAACTGATAGCTTCCATGTAAGAATATTTTTTTGCTTACGTTTTAATCGATTGAATACTTACATATTTTTATAGAGCAAATATGGAAAGTATATCCCACATTGCACAAAGGTGTGCGAGTTTAAAGAGCACCTATACGGCGCCGTCTCAGAAAACTACCTATCTATACGAGAAAACGGAAATTTTGCACCATTGTCTAGTTTTGGTCAGTTGTTATAATGACAATTTGGCGATATGTTTTCCCTTCACGTTCCGCAGGAAGGTGAGGCAAAAAAAGCAATAGTAAATAGAAAAAAAGAAAAGAAAAGGATTTTTTTATTGTAAATTTTTGTAAATTTTTTTTTAGTACTAATATTAGATGCACTCTCGGCTGACGATTAGCGATATGTACCCAGTCTAGTTGTATAGTGCCGTATACAATAACTGATTAGAAATAATTTATAGACGGTTCCAGCAAATATAGACAAACTATATATTTTTGAAATCAGGGAAGAAAGATCTTTCATAAAAATAAAAAATATACAGAGTGTACCATTTAAAAAAATCAAATTGGTAAATTTTTCTTATGTTTCGGATCGTGTTTTGTTTATTTTTTTTTAATTTCCTGGAGGTTCAGACAAAACCCTACAACCCCTACATTTAACTTTTTTTTTGTATCTCCTATAGGGAACCCTGTAGATATGACCGAAAATATCTCTGAAAACCCTGTACATCAAAGAAAAGAGTATGTTAATTAAAAAGGCTTTTAAACTTAGTTATAAAACAGTTTTTCCAAATAACCTTGAACGTCAAAAAGTTTATCTCGCAGACAATGTATGCCATAATTCTACTATTGCCTCATTAAAATAATATGGTTTTAAAGACACATCAGATTTTCTAGAAATAATAAGACACTGGTGGGACATAGTAAATAACACTAGTGTGGCAAAGGCAAAAAATTTTACGTTTAGTACGCCAATAGCGAAGAAACAAAACAGCTTCTCAACGCAATATTACTATTATTTAATAATTAGGTAAGTTGTTCTTGTTATCCAAAACTATTTATTACTTTTTTGTACATTTTTCAATGTCAATATAGTGGCAACAGAGCCAAAAAAAACACAAAAAATATCAGAAAGAATAAAAATTTCGCCCGTTGCCGCGCGTCATAATAGTAGCTTGTGGATCCGATGATCCCAGCTAATGCGGCGTTGCCCGATGTCATTTCAGGGCTTTGATAAAGGGGGCTGTGGCTGTGGTATAAAAAATGCAAAAACAAAAACTGAAGGAAGATTTGGACAAAGTGTATTCCGAATGTGATGCCAATATATTTCCTAATATAAAGGCTTTTACAAATTTTTTAACTTTGCCTATTACAACCGCCACATCTGAAAGGTCCTTTTCAAATTTAAAATATTTAAAGACATATCTGCGTAGCACCACGGAAGAGGACAGATTAAATGGTTTGGCAGTTCTTTATGCGAACCACGATATTGATATTACCGTGGAAGAAATTCTGGACGAAAAGGCAAAAACAAAACGAAGCATTTTACTTTAATATTAGTATTATTAGTGATTACTTACCACTTATTGTATAAGGTTTTTGTTTTATTTTAGTATAAGTATGATTAATATATGCGTTACTTATTTTAAATACATTTTTACTAATTAAAATGAAATCTCTAATTTTTTTTTCATAAATATTTAGTTAGGGCCAGCGGCGTATTATTGCAGAAGTATTAGGGGGCTGTCGCTCTCGTCATTCATACGTATTTTACCCAAAAAAGGGCGTGGCACCCAAAAAGTTTTTCGCTTCGGCGCAAGAAGTTAAAGCCCCCCCCCCCCCCGAACTGAATTTCTGGTTGCGCCACTGAGTGATAAGAAGGTAAGTTTTTTACATAATTTTTTTCGTTCATTAAATAACATGTTTTTAAAAAGTATTAAACACCTACGAATTAAAAGAAACTAATTTCTTTAGTTAGGTACTTATGTTTAGTGCTGCAATATAACACAGTAACCATTTTGTGAAAGAGGTGTCAACTACTGATACACATTTTTTAAGATGTACCAGTAGTTGACACCACTGTCAACTACTAGTACAAGAGCAGTTTGCTACATTACTTGCTTGTTTTGCATTAGTTATCTTTAATAGATAACTGCGATCATTGCAAAATAAATTTAAAACGTTTAAAATGACTGGTACTAGTAATTGACACCATGTCAACTACTGGTTTAAGTAAGTGTCAATTATTGGTTCTATAGGTGAACTTCAACATTCCACCAATAATATATAAACAAATATCTCCGCGCACTTCAGATATTACAATACCTTTTTCATTAAAAAAAATTCTGTATTGGCCACAACCAAAAGAATCAAAAGGCAAAAGACAAAAGAGGGAAAAAATTAAACTCGCACCTGCAACATATCCTGTTGCAGAACCGGCATGCAAAATAATAAAACGCTTTCCCGTACCGCACCCCTTTTTCCTTTTAACACTTTTTACAGACTCATCTTGCTAAGATTTTGAACCACTTCCATTCGAAAATATCCACGTTTCGTCTAGAAATACCACTTTTCTAAATTTCGATTTGTAATTGTCCGCATATTTGTTTAAAAACTGAACACGCTGACTCACTATCTGTGGCTGCTCACATAAAAATCTTCGGTTACAGTCTTTTTTATAGCGAAAACCTACATTTTTTATTAATTTTGATAACGCTTCAAGTCCAATTTCCAAAACACCCCGAATTTTTAATGTTTTTTGTAAAACTGGAAGAGTTACATTGGTTTTTGATTTGTATAAATCGTAAATCACATTTCGAACTCCCATTTTAATATTTTCGCTTAAATCCTCAGTCTTTGGCTTTCTTCGTTTACACTTTTTAGTATTCTTGGGTATTATGTTATATTTTGTTTCATGCACAATTTTCTGCACAGTCCTTAAACTAATTCCCAGTGCTTTGGCTACTGTTTCCTAAATATTGGTTGGCGAATTTCCACTTTCTCTTTCATTTTCGAAATAGTTTATCAGATTAAGTACCATTTTTTTTTTTATTGGGGATGCAAAAACCCAGAAAATTGTTTCATTTTGTCACAAACTGTCAAACTCACAAAACTGGCATATTTAAAATAAATGTAGCTGGTGCTATTATAAGCTTTTTTAGAATCGCTGGAAAGTAAATACATATCCTTTTTTTTTTCATGTCAAAATTGAATAAGTCTGTCTCATTTATCTTACGTATTTTATTTAGAGGGCAAAATTAAACGCAAGTAAAGAAAACAAAAACTGAGAGTATGTCTTTCTTGAATCGTATGACCCGCACGATAAGACCAGATCCGACTATATCTCATGGTACAATTGTGTATCAAGAAGGAGGAATAATTGTGATAATTTAATAAACAAGCTTATATTGTAATGTTTTAATGCCTTATTTTTAAACAAAAATCGTAAACAAATAAGTACTTAAGTAAGAACTTGAATTGTTAAAAAAAAATAGAACTTTGTAACAAACATATCTTAAAGAAATGATTAAATTGTTGTAACAACAAAAAAAAAACTGTTAATTTCTTAATATTAAGTAAAAATAGAAAGTGCTTAAATATAACTAGCAAATATCAATTCCATCAAATTTTATTCCAAAAATGATATTTCCCCGCCTATCAATATTTAATGAGGGAAGTATTTTGTATATATCTTTTTTCACGACTTCACGATCCATATCTTCTGTTTCAGGCCATACAAATTTATCTCCCCTCTTTCTAATAAATTTTACCACAAATGAATCATTTAATTTCTGTTTATTATAATACCAACAAAGTATTTGGTTTTATTTTTAAAATTTTTTGGTGTGTATGGAATAATGACCCATTTATTAAGAAGGTCATTTTCACTAATTTCCAGTGGATCTTCCATTTCACATTCAAGTTGATTGACATAGTCTGTATACTGTTCATCATCACTGGTGTCTTTATATTCAATGTCTTCATCTTCATCTGTTGTTTCATCTTTATCTTCTTGTTTATCATATAGATACCTTTTCTTTTTTATTGAAAATTTCTTGTTCTTATTTTTCTCTCGTATTATCTTGTTTTCCTTTTCGGCCTCAAGCGTTTCTAAATACTCTTCCCTTGTAACCTCTGCTAATTTAGACACTCTTTTTCGTTTGTTCGTTCCAGATGTGGAGGGTCTGCAAAGTTTTGTAATTATGAGCTCCTCAAAGTTTGCTTTTTGTTCAAAAGGTTTCATGTGTAACTTTGTTACATCTTTTATAGTTTCGGAGGTGTTGGGGTCTTCATTTGTTTCTATTTGGATGGTAATAATTTCCTCCTCTTCTGCTGATTTTTTTTCTATTTGACCGCTTGACATGTCACTGGAGATTTTCTCTTGCAAATATATATTGTAGTCGTTTTCATGAAATATTTTAGAATTGATGGCATTTCGATTTATTGGATAATCTAATCTAGTCATATAAACCACAAATTTCAAAACTTCTTTTAATTGAGCACTCTGGAAATTTTGACCACACATTGCCAATTAAATTTGACAAAACTCCTCTCTTCAACCTTTCTCGATAATTTTTTCTTTGCCATTTTGCAAGGTCTTGGTCCCACTTCACTTTAAGATTTTTGAATACTGTGTCTAGAGGTTGAAGGATATGGGTTGTGTGGGGGTAACTTAAGTAAAGTGATATTTTCTTTAAGTGCTAGATTTATGAGATTTGGGGAGATATGTGATGTGTGGCCATCAAAAATTACTAAAAGTGGCCTCTCTTTCGGACATTGTTTCAAGAATAGATTTTGAAACCAACCAACAAATGCATCGGCTGTCATCCAGCCGTTTTTGGTGGCAAAATGTCCAGTGTTGGGATATGCCTTATCCCCCATCCAAATACCCCATAAATTGGTACCTTTGTAAATTATAAAGTGAGGTAAACGACCAACGTCTGCGGATACACAAAATAAAATAGAAGTGTTGGCTCGTCCCGTTCCTGCTGTTTGTCGAAACACAGATTCACCTCTTTTTGCCACTACTTTGGTTTGTTTAGGGTCGTGGCACAGAGAAGTTTCATCGAGATTAAAAATCTGACTTGGCTTGTCAAGTAAATTTAGGTTTTTGACAGTTTTTTCATATAAGTCAAAAAATGAATAAATAATCTCAGGCTTTGTGTTTTTCACTCTTACTTTCTTTCGTATGGACGGTTTTTTGCAGGAGAGATTCCATCGGTTGGCAAATCCAACAAACCAATCTGGCCCAGGTATACCATCCTTAAATGGTGTTTCTAATTTATTTTGTCTAACATAAACTGCACCAACATTTATTATTTCTTTTCTGGTCATTCCGAATCCCCACTTGTTCATCGTTTCAATTATTTTTGAAAGATTTTCTTCTTCAGCCATAGAAAGAGCAGTTCTTCTTCCTGGCTTGGAATCAATAGAAGTTGCTTTTCTATTTTTCCAGCCTTGAAGTTTTAATATTAATGTAGAACGAGGTACATACATTAAAAAATTTAGAAGAAGTTTTTTACTCATTTCTCCAGTTTTAACGGCTGTTACAGCCCTATTTAAATCTTCTTCTGAATATCTCTTTGTTTTTAGAGCAATTTTCTTTTTACGAGGCATTTTGTGGTTCTAAAATTTAAAAAAATATGTGTCACATTTTTCCAAGATTGTGTGTCACAATTACCCCGATATTCAATATTCAAGTGCAATTGTGACACCTAAATAAGTCCAACCCTAAACTAGATTTCTTCACTTTTGAGGATAAGAATATGAAGAATGGCAAGATAGTGGAAGCGGTATTGATGATGTAGAAGAAGACTTTGCAAGTGACAGTGAAAGCGAGACCTTCTAAAATTGCCGAACGGGAAAAAGTTAGGAGATTTTTACTTAGTTATTTTTCCTGGAAAGAAGATGTCTCATAAATATGTTTGTTGCACTCAAAATATTTTTAGTTCAAATGAAATAGAGGTCCAAGCATTTTGTGCTGTTGATGGCGACAAATCAACATATAAAAAGACATTAGTACCTACTGTTAATCAAGACCAACTTTGTATCCAAACTCGAACAGCCAAAAATTATATGTGCTGGAGAACGTTTGAGGTACAAAGTTTCTACAGAAATAATGTAAAATTTTATATAACAGAAATGACTTTGGTAGTATTAGAACATTAGTGATATATCCTTATTATGTAACCTTTTATAATACTTTGTTTTCAAAAAAACTGTTGTTTTATTTAAAAAAACCTTATTGATCAATTACTGGCCAAAATTTGGTCTAACAATGGGATCTTGGTGGTCAACCAGTAGAAAAGTATGACATTTTCTATAATTTATTATTTTTTTCTGTGAAAGAATTTTTTGTTTTTGCTAATTATGGATTTTTGAAACCTTAGAATGTTATATTACCTACCTGATGCTATTTTCTATTTTTAATAAAATATCTCGTAAAATATAATCTTGAAAAAGTTATAATTTTTTATTTTTGAAAATTTTCTTAAATGGTCTATAAATTTTTTTTAAGTTTTCTCCAACTGCCGCCGTTTTGGACAAACAGAAAAACAGAAAATTAAGTATTAAACTCAATATTTAAAATGCGGGCTCGATTTGTGGCGATGTTGCCAAATTTAATAAAAATGCGCGGCGCTTAGTTGATGCCTGATAAGTGGCAGCGTTGTACCGATCATGTTAAGATCCCATGCATGGGCGTACTGCAAATTCGTTGATTTGGGGGGGGGGGGGGGGGGGGGTTTAGCAACAATTTTAGACGGTCAAATAATAAAAAAAAGTATAGAATGCTCCCCTAGGACACCCAAGGAGTTATCCGTTTAAATATATTAAGTCATTTCCCTAACACCCTGCTTATTAATACCTTAAATTGGATCAAGGCTTTAATATTTTACTTCTGTAAATGGTATAGTTAAATGGTGTTAAATAACAAACTGTGCAACACGGCAACTACTATCGAGAATATGAAAATACAACAAATAATAATTCTGAGAATACAGCAATACTTTGAAGTACCGATCGGGAATACAGCAATACTCGGAAATACCTATCGGGATAACGACAAAATGCGGAAATACTATGGGGATTATATGGCGATATTATTAGGAAATGCGGTCATATTATAGAAAATGCGGCAATATTATAGGAAATGCGGCAATACTTTTGGGATTACAGCAATACTATTGGGATAACGGCAATAGTATTGGGAATACTGTAATACTATTGGGAAAGTGTGTATTGTTGTTTGTAAATACCTTCAATTTCAATACTAAATTCCACAAATTCCTTAATCCATCGAAGCAATAAAAGTGGAGATACCTAAAATTGTTTACAATCTGCATCTATACAATAAAAATTCATCATGCCACTGTGTTATGGTTGCAAAACCAGTTTATCCGTAGATGATATAAAGGCCAAAATAACGTGCGATATCTGCAAAAGTCCTTTTTGTCAGGACTGTTCAGGCCTTACTGCTTCCGAGGTAAGGGTAAT
Source organism: Polydrusus pterygomalis (assembly GCA_963969555.1). Lineage (NCBI taxonomy): Eukaryota > Metazoa > Arthropoda > Insecta > Coleoptera > Curculionidae > Polydrusus > Polydrusus pterygomalis. The sequence goes on along the minus strand of OZ018380.1, from coordinate 74,152,189 downwards.
TCAGTTGAGCAAGAGAATGTTAAAAGTTCACTGTGCAAAATGCGACAACTCAGATGATAAAAATTTGCTGATCGAGGATTTTAAAGTAGGACTTGAATCAGTGAGAGCGGAGTTTATAAGGGCGCTAAATGACGTCAAAACTGACGTGAAACAATCGACTGACGATCTAAAAACCAAGATTGATAATATTACTACCACCAACAAAGAAGTTATTCACATGCTCTCTTCTGGAATTATCCCTCAAGTACCTAAGTACTACAAACCTGATATCTCCAAATATCCAGCCTAATAATAATCTTTCGAGCATGCCTGAAGACATTTGTGATCTAACCAAAAAACCATTAAACCGTGGTAAACTTGATGGCACAGGCATGTCGTTCGGCCGCAGAGACGAACGGGAAATGATTCTGTTGGGTCTAGGGTGATTATGGGTACTGGCACGGATTCCTCTGGTTCGTTCGCCTCTGCGGCCAGACGGGTTTGGCTGTCTGTAAGCAAGGTTACAGTTAACACCAAGGACGAGGACATTAAGTCCTATTTGAAAAGTAAATTTCCGGGACGCACATTTACTGTTGAAGTTCAACCTAAGAGACCGGAAGCATCTAGTTTGGCATTTAAGGTTGGCGCTGATCCAGACCCTGTTAAAGAACTTTATGATGTTAAAACGTGGCCATGAGGTGTTATAGTTAAGAGATTTTCCTTTCGTAAGCCAATCAGCACAAATCAACAATGGAAATAGAAAATTTACACAAAATAGTACCAATAAGAGTGGCAATAACAGCGCAGGTCTTTGTATATACTACCAAAATGTAAGGGGTAATAGAACTAAATTAAATGATCTATCTAGTGCTGCATCGGCGTGTGAATACGACATTATCATCTTGTCTGAAACATGGTTAACGCTCGACTATAACGATGCGGAACTTAGTTTGGAGAATTACGTAGTTTACAGACAGGATTGAAATCAGTTGGCTACTGGAAAATCCAGAGGGGGGGAGTTTTAATAGCAGTCCTAAAATCCCTTAAAGCACAGGTTACTGAAGCTCCACATCTAAGCTTTGGCCACGAGGAATTATGAGTGACAGTTTTTCTTGGAAATGGCAATACTGTTTTATTTTGTGCAGTCTATTTTCCACCGCAGTGTAATATTGAAGAATATGAAAATTATTGTAACAATGTCGAAAGTATGTGTGATATCTGTGATAACAAGTTAGTCTATGTAGGTAATTGGAGATTATAATCTGCCAGACTTAAAACTTTTTGATGAACATAACACTGAGAACTTAACAGTCAGAAATAGTGCTATTAATAATCTAGTTATAAGCTCAGTGCTATTTTTAAACTTTACTCAAGTGAATTCCATAAAAAAGGTTAACAATGTAGTATTAGATTTGGTATTTACCAATAACTGTGATACAACTGTAAACTGTGCTGTCGATAGTCTTCTGGCCTGTGATAGGCATCATCCTGCCTTAACTGTGAATGTACCTAGTTGTAATACATTTTTACCGCTTCAAACTATAGAATACATTTACGATTTTAAAAATGCAAATTACTATGATATTAATAATTTTCTGATAAATTTTAACTGGGATATATTGTTGATTAATGATGTTGTTGCAGATGTAAATGTATTCTACGATATACTTTTTAACTGTATTGAAAATTTTGTTCCTAAAAAAATTATTAAAAATGACTTTAAGTTTCCAATCTGGTTTAGTCAAGAACTCAAAGATTTAACTTTTGAGAAAAAAGCAGCTCACATGCAGTATAAAGTAAGCAGATCAATGGATGATTACTTATTGTTTTGCAATATACGTTCCCTTTGTAAAAATAAGGCCAGAATTGACCATGCATCATATACCTATTAGGAATATTGAAAATAACCTAAAACAAGATATAAACTCATTTTGGAAATGTATTCATTCAAAAAATAAAACAAATGATATTCCTTCAATAATGAAATATAAAAATGTAAACTATGATAATGGAAATGACATTGCCAATGCCTTTGCTGAGCATTTTGCAAGTGTCTATGTGAGTTCAAATAATGATTCTGATAATATCAATGACAAATTGTTTGATAACGGGGTTTTAGGACCTGACTTAAATATCTCTTCATTTTATATTCCAATAAGTAATATTTTCAATAAGTAATATTTTCAATAAGTTAGAATCCCTGGATGTATCTAAAGGTCCGGGCCCTGATGGAATATCTGCTTATTTTCTCAAAAATTGTGCATTTTCACTGTCCAGGCCGTTATGGCTATTATTTAATAAATCGCTTTCTAATGGATTATTTCCAGAAACCTGGAAAACTTCTTATATAGTACCGATCTTTAAAAATAGTGGAAGTAGAGAAAACATTGAAAGCTACCGACCTATTTCATTAATGTCACTTATTGCTAAGATTTTTGAATCTATTGTTGCAGACTTTTTCAAGAAAACTTTTAAAAATATTATAATTTCAAATCAACATGGTTTCTCTCAGGGTCGTTCAACTGCCTCCAACCTTCTAGTATATCACGAGCAGATAGTGGAAGCTTTGGAAAGTGGCTATAGTGTTGACTCTATTTACACAGACTTTGCTAAAGCCTTCGACAAGCTAAATATTTATATCCTTTTAAACAAACTTTATGCTTATGGTATCCAAGGAAACGTTTTGCGTTGGCTGAAATCATACTTACTTGACAGAACTCAAATTGTAAGGATAAACAACTATGTGTCTAACTCAATCAAGGTTCAATCGGGTGTTCCGCAAGGCGCCCATTCTTTTTAACATTTTTATAAATGACGTTGCTGGTTGTTTTCATTTTTGCTATTTTCTCTTGTATGCTGACGACCGAGCTGACGACATAAAGATCTTTTTACCGTTACTTAATGTTTTTTCAATGTTTAAACTACAGAGCGACCTTGACCGATTTTACACTTGGTGTTGTAGGAATAAACTGTTTTTAAATATATCAAAGTGTAAATATATACAATTTAGTAAATCTTTGAATAGTGTTGTAAATAGCTATCATTTTAATAATAACATATTAGAAAACGTGAAAGTTATTAGGGATCTTGGAGTGATTTTTGATCATAAGTTAAGTTTCAATCATCACATTGAGATTTGTAGAAATAAGGCTATGAAAATGCTAGGATTTATAAAAAGAAACACCAGGGATTTCTCGGACGTCAAGGCAATAACATTACTGTATACCTCACTGGTGCGACCACATCTAGAAAATGGATACAGTGTGTGGTCCCCGTATTATAATATTTATCAAGATATGTTGAACGGTGTTCAGAGGAAATTTCTTAAATATGTAGCTTATAAAAGACATATCTTAGTAGATAACATTAACTACTCTGAATTGGAAAAGGATCTAAATATAGGTTCTTTAGAAAGCAGGCGAAATAACATGGACGTTATATTTGTTTTTAAATTGATTAACGGTCTATGTAACTGTCCCGAATTACTATCGAAGTTCAGTTTTTATCTCCCACCTAGAACTCTTCGAGAAAGTAAGATTTTTGAACCTTAACATCATCGAACTCGATATGGTCAAAACAGTGGGGTGAACAGAATGATGAATAACTGCAATAATGCCAATACTGATTTGTTTAATACGTCTCTAGCCAGATTGAAGGGTTATTTAAAAAGAAATAATTAAAATGATATCAATGAACATTATATATAATTGTACTTTGTAAGTTCGTAAGTAATTGCCATTAATGTATGTTATTTTGCATATACAAATTGTGTATAACTTTAATTTTATAGATTGTATGTTATTGGGCAATGCCCGTTTATTTGAAAATAAATAAATAAATAAATAAATTACGGCAATATTTTTGGAATTACAAGGTATTGCCGCAGTACTTAGCTGTACAAATTGTTTAACTTGAGGAACCCCTCGTGGTAACCTATAACAGGTATGTGAAGCTATATGGAGCAAACAAATAAATAATAAAAAATTTATAATAATTAGGTATTATGGGATCTGTTTACAGGGTTAATAAAAAATTATCCTGTCTTGACCAGTTCTTAAATGGTTCCTCTTTACCCACTTATTATAGGTAACAAATTATTAAACTTACCCATTTAAAGCTGAATTGGAAAGCCGATGTAAATTATCAATGATAAAATTCCCATCTTGTTCAATTACTTTACAATTTTGGTTATTATGCAACTGTATTAAATTATCCAAACCATTTCCCTTCAGTTCAGTTGCTTTATTTTTTGATTGTACTAATAATTTATGGTCCTGCTTAATACATTGATTGGATACATATTTAGGAAAATCAAAGGGAACATTTTCAATTTCATAATCATCTATTTCTGGCTCCTCTTTTATCAATAAATTGAAAGCATTTTGAAATTCTAATGTTGCCGCACTTGATGCAGATACCTTTTCATTTTCTTTTAATACAGAAAGAAAGCTTAAATTAGAGACTTGTTCTTTATGTTTCTTAATAGCAGCGTGTTCTGAATTCGTTTTTGTAGTCTTTGCTTCTTCCAGTAGATTCTGGAGCATTAAATCAACCATGTTCTGCGACAAGGATTTAGAAATTTCCTGGTCAAAACTGGATTCCATATTAATTAGATATTACTAGCTTTGTTTGCAGCGCAAAACATATAACAATGTTCGCAGTAAGGATTCTGAACTCTGAACCGGTTCGAAACAAGTAGGTAGTTCTAAATTAATTCAGGATTGTCGTAGTAACTTGATAATTATTAACCGGTTCGGAATTTGTTTTCACCGCGTAGGATTTCGGAGGATCAAGAATTACTAAATTTAAAACAAACATCAAACCACAAAAGTGTGGGTGCATATAAACATCAACATTAAACTTATTATAGTAACCTAACCTAATCATAATCAAACAAAACCATTGTGACACTTCTTCTTCACTTTTTCTTGGCGTCAGCTGCGATAAGCCACTACTTGGGAACTCCGAACAAACAAGGCCACGAAGCAAACGATACTTAACTAAAGGTGATTTCTCATGCATCCGTCGATCCGAAATTACTTCTATTGGTGGAAATATTATTGCGCCAAATTTCACCAGAATGTTTTTAAAAATTATCCAACGTGCAACAAAGTCAAAAAATTTTAACTGTTTTCCATGTCATGTTTTCTACCGGACTATTAAGTTTTTGGGACTTATTACTGGTATATATTTTCTTTGCTTATTATGATAAATACTATAAAATTAATGTATAAAAACTTCTAATTGTAGCGACCTGGGACAACATGCTAATAAAAAAAAATAAAAATCCTTTTTAATTCATGAGTTGTTTTAGCAGATCAGCCTTACGTGCTGCAGGTAAATGATATTGATAATAAGAATGGTGTTTCGTGTGATTTAAGCTAGGACAGTTCGTAGGTTTGTTTAGGGAAGTTGGAACATCTTCTGTCAATATACACAGAAACACCAATGCCTCCTGAAATTTAACTATTTATAACAAGAACTAACAGAAAAAGGGGTTAAACATGAAATATTCAATATTATATTATGTACGTGCTCTCCAGGAAACGTCAAAGTCTTGTAATGATCAATTAGCTGGAACATAAACTCTGTCGAATAACCGGGGATCTTAAAGATGCGTAGGAAAGAGGTGAATTATTTTTACAGCTTAGGGTAACCGAGGGAATGGTGGCCTCCGGGGTAATAGGAGCCATATGCCAAATATCCCGGGATAATTTTTATTTCACAACAGGACATAGTGGCGCCATCTCTTAATGGATAGCTCAAAGTTAACCAAGAACAGTCCAGCGATTCCTGAAATTAAAGCGGCCAGCACATTTCAGTTTTGGTATCGCAATATGTATAAGGAACGTTGGAATTGACAAGTTCGAAATTCAGATTATTGTTTTGATTTTTCTGAAACTGATTGTTGTATATTATTTTGTTGTTAAAAAGACTTTGGAGAAAACAATCGTAAGTAGCAATTTGTTTAATTTTAGTATTTTTTCATTATTGTTATTATAACATGTGTTTTTTGGGGTTATCGTGGCCGGCCACTGCGGGGTAATGAGAGCCGGCTGAAAACTTTAATCTGTTAATTGGGGTAATAGTGGCCGTATGCCACCATTACCCCAACTAGTTGGGGTAACGATATAGCCATGTAGAGTTTTCCTTTTTTTCCTGTAAAACAAGTATTATTTTTTGTTTACTTTTGGATAAAGATATAAGTGAAAGATGACATATTTCAATGATTTCCTTATTTTTGAAGGGATTAAAAAAAAATAACAATAAAAACTTAAATAAAGCTTAGGGGGCCACCATTTAGGTTTTATTATACAAAAATGTGATTTATAACACAGGCTTTTAGAACACAATGTTTTTGAATCGCGTCATCCGTACTTCATTGTTAATAAATTTAAATTAATATCAAAACTCTTTACCATGTTTTCTTTTTAATTAGGTACCTAAGCAAAGGTGTCGTAAGACGTACATTTTTAAGACTAATAATTCTCGTTCTCAACTTCAAATTGTAATGTTTTCGGGATTACGAATGATTGCAGCTTCTTGGGAGGAGAATAAAAACGGCAATTTGGTTTATAACAATTTTATTAAATTATTATTTAAACTTAAAAAACGAACTGAAACTAATAGGTATTTTCTAAAATATATAGCTACTGGTAAATTATGCCGATAACGGTATGAATGAAACTTAATGGAAGTTATTTTATAATTAATAAAAATTACTAAAAAACGTCGAGGAGCATATATACATTTAGCTACGTTGACACGACAAAAAATATGATAAAAATCACATCTAGAAATAACACACAAGACGTGATACAGATACTCCTCTCCGAAAGGGATAGGATAATACAAGCACGGTTTTAAAATGTAGGTACCGTTTTAGTATAAAGATAAATTATTATTAATTATTAAGGTCAATATTATATTGTGGCCTCTCATACCCTATTTTTAGTATATTTAATGCAAATAAATCGTCCATCTAACTTTTGAATAATTAGAAGAACGACGGTTTAAATACTCATTTTATTACAATTTTAGTTCCATACATATTGTAACATAACTTAAGATAAAATCACAGCATTATTTTATTTGGTGGGTAATTGTGAAATTCTTGCAAACTTACTCACGATTAAATAATCACTTAATCAGGTAAAGATACAGACACTATATTGCAAGTCTGTGGGTAAAGACGTCGCCGGCGGTGTATAGAAAACAATTTTCCAAACTTTATGCTGATATGAATCTATAGCAATGATTCATCTTTGTTACCGTCAAATTGTTCATACTGTAGTATATCTCGCTGGTTAGGCTCAGCATTATCTTTTTTACATTTATTTTTAGTTTATTTTATCCAGGTACCTAGGTATGTTCTTATATCCTGACTACCTATTTTTATTAAACACTATATCTATTACAATATATTTAGAGATTAAACGACTTATCTGTAAGGAAGTTCAATCCTCAATTATACGAGATAGCCCCGTCCGTAGAGATCACACTGAAGAGTATGCTTCTTAGCACGTATCGGCGTAATGTTTACAGATAGAAAGATTTATGATGGTTCCCCGCCGCCCTCTATGACCCGACAGGATTTATTCATTATGTTTCTTCTCAAATTATGTTTTTTTTTTTGGTGGGGTCTTTAAGTGATGGGCGGGTGTGATCTCTTCGGACGGGGCTATATCGTATAACTGAGGATTGAACTTCATCCTTACAGGTAAGTCGTTTAACCTCTAATTATACTTCGATAGCCCCGTCCTCGAGATCACACTGTAGATGTTTAAAGGTTTTTCCATGACGAGTTTTTTTTTAAGTTTAAATAAATAATTTTTAGAACCAAAATTATTTATTTCAACAGGATTGTTGGTTTTGTATATTATGCTATTTTGTAATACCTAATAGTAAAATAAATGCTATTGTAAATCTAAAATAATTTTAAAAGTGGGTATCTGTAGATATTTTATTTTCTTAATCAAAACTAGACCGTAAAACTAAATAGATTTTTCTGTTTAGTAGATGATTTTGAGTGATCTATGAGGGGTCTGTTGTAGAACTTATTGAAAGTATTTGATTTTTCACTCCACCCTGCTGTCCGTCTAATATTTTCAATATTTAATCCGCGTTTGAAAATTACTAAGGTGGAGGCGTGGCGTATGCTATGTGCCTAACAGCGGTATGCAAGGTTCTAGGATTAACTTTAATCTGGTTTGAATTTATTTTTACCGTGGTACCTACAACATACCAAAAAATTATTTAAAGCGGGATTAAAAGATAATCTGGATTAAGGGAGGGTGGTGCATACCGCTGTTAAAGATTGATGTGTCCACGCCCCCTAAAGTTAAGCCTTTTTTTTTCTATCTACTTTGACACGGTTTGTGAAGAAGATAGAAGGGTGTTAATGCCTCTTGATTACAATAAAAAGTTGATCATGTCCTTAGGTTGTCTGTAATGTTTATACATATAATGTTTTAATAGCGACGCTATGCACAGATTTGGGTTTTCCTTAAAGTACGGAACAATTATTTTTGGTTGACATCTTTTTGGGTTGGATGTTTTTATGATATCGGTAATCGTTATTCCTATTCTGTCATCAAAATAATTTATTACTCCCTAATACAAAGCCATTTAACTTATGGAATTATTGCTTGGGGCCCGGCAAACAAGATTCATATTCATAACTTAGAAGTTGTCCAAAAATTGGTTCTTAAAATAATTTTCAAAAAAACCTTTTTCTTATCCTTCCAATGTTCTTTATTCAGAGAGTGGTATATTTGACATTAGGCAACTCCACTTCTTAGCGTGCGTTTCCAGGCAATTTATTTTCAAAAACGAGTTGCTTCAGATAGAGCATGATTATAACACAAGATATAGCAGCCGTTCAAATGTTCTACCTCGGACAGAAAAGTCAATCTTGCAGGGGAACTTTTATTATTTAGGTCCCAAGTTATTTAACATTATTACCTTCGGAAATTAAAAATGTAACCCATCTTCCCTTTTTTTAAATAAATATAAAAAATTGATACTTTCATTGCCTCTCTATCAGATACACCAATATGTTGATCTTAAAAACCTTAGTGCGTCGTGCATATGTCACGCGCAGTTTTTAGGGTGCGACGAGGACGTTGAGGTAACGGAACCTTAATGACTATTAGGAAAACAAATCTATTTTGAAAACAAATTTATTAACAAATAAAGATCACCTGATGGGTTTACAAAGAACTAAATAACCAAATGAACGAATCGGATTTAAACCTTTTACAAATTGAATTTAATACCTTACTTACATTTAATTTATTAGCATCATTGGCTTCTTGGGGGACCAGCAAAGATGATCACAAAAACTTTTAACTATTTGTTACGGACTCTTGAGCACCTGTCACGATACGTAATTTGGTAATTTATATGTTTGATAAATTTTGTGTTTTATTTAGTTTATTGTAAAATTGTATTTTTTTAAATCGGAAAACTCGCGTTAAAACAAAAGCGATGATTATACACTTTGTTGTTCAGTGAACTTGCATTATAATTAGTGTGATGGAACGACATGACAATATTTTGAAAAATAATTACTTAAGAATTTTTTTAAAGAAAGGAAAAAAAAATTAATTTATTAAGTATATGATTATATTTAGAAACAAAATAATTGTCTAAATTATTTTGTTTTAGTTACTCAATATAACATTTTTACAAAAAACCGGAAAATAAAAACTTTTCTATTTTCTACATTTTTTTTAAGTTAAGAAATGGACTTAATTTGAAAACTCACTTAATTTCGATCGGCATGTAATCCAATTCCAAAAACAAAAAACTAAAACTTAACACCAGACTTCAGTAAAAGTCGTCACATTTAAAATAAATTAAAATTATTTTATTTTATTTTTAAAATTCAACAACTGTTTCCTCGCGTCACTTTCGACTGTTCACTACCGACCGAACGAAACTAATGAAGAGCCACCAAAATTTTATATTGAGTTAAAAACATTATTGCACTTGGCACTACAATTTTGCACACGAATACTGCTATATATCCGTAGGTGTTTTAATAAATTGCACACGTTACCAATAGTTGCTCACGACTCTACAGTTACTTCAGGACAGGTTTTGCAGGAGCTTTATACACTGAAAGAAAATATTGAATTGGACATATGCTTAATTATAAAACATTTTACTTTTTCTTACAGTGTAGACACTCATAAATTTTATTACCTTGTCATGTCGATTGCGAAACATTTCACCCGGCACCAATATAATAATCGAGTAAGGTGTAAATTTGCGCTAAGCACCACTGCTTTTGCGGGTATAAAACATGAAATCTTAGCGATTGAGAGTTAGTCTGTTTTCAAGTCGGTGAAAAAGGTCTAGTCTGAAAAAGTGTACCGTATTGTTAAAAAGTCGTTCTGCCGGAAGTAGTCGCGAAGTATTATTGTTACAGTGGAAAAGTCTTAGTGAAAGTTAGTTGTCTATTAGTTTCATTATGCATTTTGATAATTTTATTTAAATTTAATTGTGGCTCAATAAGTGATAGTGCATTGACCTGTAGTACGTTTAAATCAGTGAAGAAAATTTATTTTATTAATTTTGACTCTTGGAAACTTGTAGAGCTAACGAATTCGGCTGGGGAAATTTACTCTTCAAAGAAGCATAAAAGTAAGTGTCGGGAAAGATTTATTTGATTAAGAACTTAACGTGAACGGTGGCTCTCTGAGAATGTTTTAATAATAAAAATAGTGTTAGAAATTAAATCGTGTTTGACTTTCTGTAAAAGAAAAACGCTCCCTTAGAAAAATCAGTATTGACTAAAAATAATTTACAAAAAGTAAATGAAAGTTATAGAATCGCTCCCTTAAAATAAACATAGTGCTCCATTAGAAATTACCAACATTCTACAAGACACAGTGGCGTAACACAACTGGTACTACGAACCCACACGAAGAGATTTGTAACGACGCCTAAGAGAAAGGTCGAAAGTTAAGTAAGTAAAACTTAGAAGATATTGTAGCGGGCGTTACAACTGGTGTCAGGTGTGGGGTTGGTTTTTCAACCCCTAGAGAAAATAGAAATTTCCTAGGCTAGTCCAGTCAAGCGGAAACTTGCCAACTGCTTAGTGTTACACCAGAACAACAGAGAAATATAAAAAAAATGTCACAGCCACCTGCCAATGCACCGACAACCACCCCTACTTCCCCTGCTCCTATTATCACCAACAAAATAGTGCTAGGTATTAATTCAATTTCCATATATGAAGGTACGAGTAGTATAGAAGAATTTTTGGCTTCAATTGATGAAACCGCCCTTATAGCAGACTGGAGTGAACAACAAAAGGTAGCTATTGCCCGACTGAAACTTAAGAATAAAGCAAAACAGTTCATTGACTCAGAACATACCCTTAAAAATACAACAAGTTGGGATACGTTGAAAGATGCCCTAAGACAACATTTCACCCTTCCATGTGTTCGAGGTGCATCCATGAAAAATTTTGTGGAATGTAAGCAACGTCTAGGAGAGCCTTGCAGACAATGTTTGACTCGATTAAAATTGTTAGGCAATAAAACAGTTACTCTAACAGGAACACAAGTTACAGACAAGCCAATTTTGGAGAAATTAGAACAAGATCTAATAAGTCAGTTTATTTTAGGCTTACTGATGCCAACTAAGCAACGAGTACTGTCACGAAACCCTTCAACACTAACCAAGGCTCGTGAACTTGCAGAACGGGAAGAATCAGTCGAAAACTTATTGCGACCAACAAACAAAGAGTGTAGAACCGTGAATGATGAAAGACACACAAACTTCCAAAACCAACGAAGCAATGAAACAAATAGACAAAGACATACAAATTTCCCAAACTATCGAGGTAATACAGCCACTAGACAGCGACACAGCGTAAACAATGTGGAACAAAATAACTATAACGTGAATAATAACCAGCAAAGAAATTTGACCTGCAACAAATGTAAAAAACCAGGACATTCAACTGCAGTGTGTAGAGCACCTACCTGTTTTGGATGCAACCAGCCGGGACATGTGATTAAATTTTGTCCTCGAAGACAATCTTCCAGCAGTATTTCGCGACAACTTTGTTTTTCATGTCAAGAGCCAGGACATTTTTCAAGAAACTGCCCCACTCGAAACAACGCACAGTACAGACCACGTAATGAACAACCAGCAAACGGTGCTTTAAACTACAGTGCAGCCAGCCAACAACCCCGAGGCGTGGCTGTCGAAGCAAATTGGGAATAGAAGCAGATACAGTCACCGGGATATATACATGCTCTTTGAATGGAACCCCAGGGCCTTCTAATAGTATAGAACTTAGTATTAATGGGAAGAAATGTTTAGCTTTGATAGATTCAGGAGCAGTTATATCTCTGGTAAAACCCGAAATTGCAGAGGGGTTCAGAAAAGCAAATAGTGATTGTACTTTAGTAGATATTCAAGGTAACGGTATACCTACTTTGGGACAAGTGACTTTGCCATTGACATTTTCATGCAAATTTTATGGTAATAGAATCCGGAGCTGTTAATGTAGATGTGCTATTAGGAATTGATTTTTTGCATGAACATAACGTAAAAATTGATTGGGGAAATGGATGTTTATATGCATTTGATAAAGTGATAGAAATGCATGCTGAGAAACCTGATGTGCTAACAGATTTTATGGTAACTTCAACAGATGAATTATTGAAGAAATTGCTCATAGAATGGAATGCTACAATGAAAGAAGTAAAAGAGAATTTAAAAGAAAAGAAGACTGAGCCTTGGACTAATTCTTTTAAACGTTCCTCGTCCTCATCACTGACGACGGAATGCAGTATTCAGACGAGTGATGATCGTCTGGAAACTAATGCCAACCATCCAACCAACATATCGTGAATGAAAGAAACAGTTCCGAGTTGACGTCTAGAAAAACTGGAGTTTCCAGAAAAGAGAAAAATGAAGAAAGTAACATTGAACCTCTAGAAAGAGAGGAAATTAAGGAATACAGAGAGAAAGTTAAGGAACAAAGAGAGGAAGTTAAGGAATACAGAGAGGAAGTTAAGGAAAACGAAGAAGAAGATAAAGATAACTGTGAAGCAAGACGTTTAGACGATTGCTGCAGTTATCAAGAAAGAAGTACGCAGATATTTATGCCCCAAGATATACGGATTCCTGCAATGTGTCAAGCCATCTGTTTAGCGACCTTAAGAAACCCATCAAGAGTCAAGACTCAGCACTTAGTTGTGGAACCTAGTGTTGATGGTCCCCAAGGTATATTAGTGGCAAGAATTTTATGTAAAACGAAAAAGCACATACCACTGAGATTAACAAACATTACGGAAAGTGATTCAATTATACCTGGAAAAAATCGTGTTAGCCAATGCATATGAAGCAAATGTTGAAGAGGCTAGTACAAGCCCCGTCCCGCCTGTACGAAAAATTACCAAGCAGGAATTGAGTGAAATTATTAAACAGCCTAATTTAATTGACGTTTCGACTAATGAAGATATTAGACTAAAAAAATTTATTATTGGAGTTTATAGACATTTTTAAAGCACGACTCGAAAGTATAGAAAAATCGTCACAGAAAAGGTGCGAGAGATATAACCTAAGAAAAACTAAGCAAGGATTTACTGTTGGAGACCTTGTATATTTACATACTCCACCTATTCCAGGAAAGCACATTTCAACAAAATTTAGAGCTAAATGGTCGGGTCTTTACAGACTTTTAAGCAAGCTAGGTCCAGTAACTTTTAAAATAAATATATAGCGGACCGAGACGAGAAAACAGTTCATCTCGATCGACTTAAGTCGTACAGAGGTACAGACATATCCCAATGCATAACAGAAGAAGCTGTTAATGATGTTAAAAATGACTAACCTTAAGAGGAGCTGGATTTACGGGCGCATCAACATCCAGAAAGGCAAATAAATGAAGAATTAGATTCCGATGCCACCCAAAGCGAAAGTAGCTCATACTCTGAAATTACTAATAAAAATGTTCAGGAAGAGAAGGACTATGACAGTTTTCAAGAAAGTGAAGAAGAAAATGAACAAGAAAATGCACAGGTTATGCAAGAAAATGAACCGCAAAGGATTAGAACGCGTGAAATCCGACTACCTGCGCACTTAAGAAATTTCGATTTAGAATAATAAGAGTGAGAAGCCACCGTGTGTTTATATATTATATTAGCAGTAGAAAGATAATTTAATAAGGACAAGACATTCAAAGGCAAGGCTTTACATCTCTTAATTTGTTTAATAAGGAAGAAATAGAAAACTAAGCAAACTAAACTATTCACAAACTTTATGGTTATTTCTCAATAATTGGAGAATGGACAAGCGGTGTATTTGGACTTTATTTTTATTTTCAAATGGCGAAATTTGTTTTGGAAACATTTTTAAACGCTTTAGCCCTACATAAGCTTAATGGTTGTAGTTTCCATTTAATGGCATCTTTTTGGGACACCCTTACTTTGTTTATTTTGCATAAAAACAACAAAAAGTAGTTAATAAGGAATTTCAAAGACAGAATGCTAGTTATTGTAAAAATGAAAATGTTGATGACGAAACAATAATAAATAGCCATCCAGATGAATATATCACCATTGAATTGAAAGACAGAAATCAAGAAAATTTTCAAGAAATATCGTGGAAAACACAATCAGCTCAGGTTGAATTTGGAAATTTAAGAAAAGAACTAGCGAAATTGCCACCTGTGAAATGAAGATTTTTTTGCAAGAAATGAAAAAAAAAATAATAATAAATAAAAATCAAGAAATATTTATCACAACCATAAATAAAAAGGAAGTTTAACTCAGCCTTAGTTAGCCGCTATTTCAAAGAAAAATTCTTTTACCTTAAACTATTATCGACCTCTATCAATATGCACCAAAACTACGGAATAGAGTAACACAGAAATCAGTACTACCTAAAGAACATCAAAAGTATAAACACAGCTGCGTTCATACGGCACGTATAAAGATCCAAACAAAATTAAAGGGCACCGTGTGCAATTAAATCAATCTTTACGCCTGGAACCAAAATCAAGTGAAAGTACGACTGGAAATAACTGGAATCGATTTTATAAGCCCATCATTACACAGCGTCTTGACAGACCAAAATCCAGAATGATGAAAAAGTATAAATCACAGGAGAAAATAATAAAATCATGTTCGGGTAAATAAAATAGGGACTTACCGTAATATAACGTAACGTTAAATTGGAAAACTAGAAAATAAATACTCTTTGGTTGTTTTCTTCTATCAAAAGCAATTGACAAAATTTGGAAGTGGAAATACTATACTTATAACGATATAAAAACAAATGCCTAAATGCTAATCACTTTTATGGACCTTATAAAAGTAAGGAATACACTAGGAAAGTTTATATTACAGCAAGATTTTAAAATTAACAAAAATTTTCGTTAAAAATATATGTAGGGAATGACCCTTAAGTAAGGCCGACTAGGACGGAAATAGCTTTTTGACTGAAAAAAAAAGGACAGATAATAAATGAAAAAAAAAATTATCCCCCCTCCTTCGTTAAAATAGGGTACCAACCGGGACTCTCAGACATTCTTAGCCAAATTTTAGTTCAAGAAAGTTTTAATCAAGTTTAAAAAAAAAAAAAAAGTGGTGATCAGTGAAATAAAGGAATAAGGTGGTGAGAAGTTTAAATTTAAAATTCAAGTGAAAACCAATTAAAAACGAAAAGACTACCCGGGATTGAAAGTTAAACTAGTGAAACCAATTAAGCAGGACTTTCGACGCGGAAATAATATACTTAGACTATATAATATTGACATTAGTTTTGAACTTTGAATAACAAAACAGATAATGACGTGGTTAATATTCTTCCTAGCGTATGTCAGGATGATCTCGGTGCCAGTGCGCCTTTTGCATAGCACCCGATCCAAATGATGGAACACAGCCCGGCATTTTCTGGATAGGCATGGGTTGGCCACAACTAGAAGAATCTCCGTGCCTATTACCAGAACAACCACCTACTGTTTTCACCGCCCCTCCTCCAAACCAAATAAAAGAAGAAACCCATGAGGCATGGTGTCAAGAACCTTACTGCCCATGCTCAAAGTGTCCGGAGTCACCCTGCATGCCAATACATACGCTACCTGTACCTTGTGCGAAACACATAAGGGGAAGGTTCTAAGATTAGTGGACTGTATGTAGAATGAAGATTTAGGCTGAGATCCGTGAATACTTGTTTACCTGAATTTTGGGAAACAGAAAAGCAAACTCGTTGTTTTTACTATATATACTATACACGTTTATTTACACAACTTAACACTATGTACAGGTGGGGTGTAAGATGATGAGAAACCAGAGCTTACGTAGATGCCCAAGATAAGGCAGTGCTAGATTGTAACAACTATAGAAAGTAGTTGTTATTAAAAAACTATTAATTATAATTATAATGTGGAGCACAAGCTCACATCGTCTCACACAACGAGAGAGCGTCGTAAGTACTGCCAATACAAATTGACGTATATAAAAATATGGTGGCAATTCTGCAGTATTGCCAACCTAAAAATAGACATACTCCAAAAAAGGTGTTGGATGGTTTCCAACATACCTGTAGAATTACCTACACTAGTTCCAATTAATGGAGAGTGGCGTATAATATCCCCAGTAACCATCTCTCCCGTTCCAGTACAAACCATTGACAATATTGATGATCAACCAGAGCAGCCACTTGATACCAGGAGCTACGAAGTAACCCACCTTGACGGATTGCGGATGGTTATGCGTGCCATCACGGAAGATGAAGACCCGGATGAAAATAATGAGGCCACCAGCCCCTGAATCCCCAAAGGAAAATGACAAAAAAGGTACCGAAAACAAGTAATTTCAAAACCATTGTTTTTAGTATCTTGCATGGTTTTTATTTTTTTTCTATTATTTTGAAAAACATTAAGTAAGTTGATGATGATATTTTTAAGAAATATTAGGGTAGTAGGTATTGTTAAAAAAAAGATTTACTTACTTTTAATTTTCGCATATTTATAATTTAATTTTAAATTGGAAGTTATTTAGATATACTTAACTAGGGTTTAGAAATAATAATACATAAACATGCAACCAAGTTTTTAAGATTTTGTAATATTAAGTATTTTTACCCGACATTTACTCTTAATATCATTCAAATTTAAGCATACTACGTCACTGATATAAAGAAGCCATAATTAAAAGAAAGAAAAACAATCATACAAGCGCGACCTATTTTTGTCACAGTACGACCTAGCGAATGCCGCGACGCGACCTTGCAAGGCAAGGAACTTTAAGTACGGCGGGTGCATCGATTTTTAAAATAAACAAATATCTGGATGAACGAAGCAGACTTAACTTAATTTAACCTTGGTACTACCTACCTAGGACTTAAAAGAAGAAGCAACAAAGTGATGCTTCTTCTTTTATTGATGGATGGGATGTGATGTGATGGAACGACATGACAATATTTTGAAAAATAATTACTTAAGAATTTTTTTAAAGAAAGGAAAAAAAAATTAATTTATTAAGTATATGATTATATTTAGAAACAAAATAATTGTCTAAATTATTTTGTTTTAGTTACTCAATATAACATTTTTACAAAAAACCGGAAAATAAAAACTTTTCTATTTTCTACATTTTTTTTAAGTTAAGAAATGGACTTAATTTGAAAACTCACTTAATTTCGATCGGCATGTAATCCAATTCCAAAAACAAAAAACTAAAACTTAACACCAGACTTCAGTAAAAGTCGTCACATTTAAAATAAATTAAAATTATTTTATTTTATTTTTAAAATTCAACAACTGTTTCCTCGCGTCACTTTCGACTGTTCACTACCGACCGAACGAAACTAATGAAGAGCCACCAAAATTTTATATTGAGTTAAAAACATTATTGCACTTGGCACTACAATTTTGCACACGAATACTGCTATATATCCGTAGGTGTTTTAATAAATTGCACACGTTACCAATAGTTGCTCACGACTCTACAGTTACTTCAGGACAGGTTTTGCAGGAGCTTTATACACTGAAAGAAAATATTGAATTGGACATATGCTTAATTATAAAACATTTTACTTTTTCTTACAGTGTAGACACTCATAAATTTTATTACCTTGTCATGTCGATTGCGAAACATTTCACCCGGCACCAATATAATAATCGAGTAAGGTGTAAATTTGCGCTAAGCACCACTGCTTTTGCGGGTATAAAACATGAAATCTTAGCGATTGAGAGTTAGTCTGTTTTCAAGTCGGTGAAAAAGGTCTAGTCTGAAAAAGTGTACCGTATTGTTAAAAAGTCGTTCTGCCGGAAGTAGTCGCGAAGTATTATTGTTACAGTGGAAAAGTCTTAGTGAAAGTTAGTTGTCTATTAGTTTCATTATGCATTTTGATAATTTTATTTAAATTTAATTGTGGCTCAATAAGTGATAGTGCATTGACCTGTAGTACGTTTAAATCAGTGAAGAAAATTTATTTTATTAATTTTGACTCTTGGAAACTTGTAGAGCTAACGAATTCGGCTGGGGAAATTTACTCTTCAAAGAAGCATAAAAGTAAGTGTCGGGAAAGATTTATTTGATTAAGAACTTAACGTGAACGGTGGCTCTCTGAGAATGTTTTAATAATAAAAATAGTGTTAGAAATTAAATCGTGTTTGACTTTCTGTAAAAGAAAAACGCTCCCTTAGAAAAATCAGTATTGACTAAAAATAATTTACAAAAAGTAAATGAAAGTTATAGAATCGCTCCCTTAAAATAAACATAGTGCTCCATTAGAAATTACCAACATTCTACAAGACACAGTGGCGTAACACAACTGGTACTACGAACCCACACGAAGAGATTTGTAACGACGCCTAAGAGAAAGGTCGAAAGTTAAGTAAGTAAAACTTAGAAGATATTGTAGCGGGCGTTACATTAGTAGTCAACATAATTTGTTTAACCTACGGAGTGAGCAAAATTGTGCTGACCTAAGATGTAGCATTGACCATTGAATAACAAAATACATATGCAGTCGTTCTTGAAATCCCGTCATGAGGAAATGACGTACGACATGTGCCCGCTGGTCGGGAGAAGAGTCATCCAGAGTAACATAAGTAAGTAGAAAACATTTTATTGTAAATACTCAAAACTAAACCAACCCTTATTCTATGTTTTTTGATTAATAGATTTTATTTTTATAAATTACTTTCTTTAAATTTACTTTCCCTCTAAAGTCGATCCCAGAAAATTCTACCAAACGAAGTCTCAGTCGCAACAATATGTCTAATCAGTAGACTGCTATATCGTCTATATTTGATTTGTATACGTATAATTTATTATTGAAGGCAATTTTGAATGCGTGAGCTACTATAGTGTATGTGTGCAGTATATCGAGAATGTGCTATTTTGTTGCTAGGTTCAAATTTGTACGATTTTGGTTTTTTAAATTTAACACACACGAAAATACCTTTAACGCACAACTTGACAAACACCAAACGACTGATGAACTAAGATGAAAAGACTCTGTTTTATATTGAACACCTGCAATTTGCCATTAACCTATCTAATAAACCAATATAATAACATAATTAATAGTAACGTAAGGCCCTTAATAATTAGTTTAGGCATGGTTGATATTATAAAATTGTAGATTAGTATTTTTGTATAAATATTAATAGCTAATTAATTACATGAATAAAATAAAGATACTTATTTTATCTATTATTTTATATTTGTTGTTTTGTTAAAAATAGCTAACCTAAACTATTGAAATTAGTAGGTAATCAGGACCTGTACCCTCAAAAGGCAACTTATTTATGGCTGGGTTTAAATTATATTGCGGTCGAGAAATCAACGAATTATTGTAGAATGGAGTTTACTATATATTTCTTGATATAGCCCTGCACCACCTAAAAATAAAGTATACATGAACTATTTTACTTACTTGAGGAAAAATTAACCATTTATTTCTCAATTTTCTTCATCTTCTTTCTAATTTTGATTTCAAAGTCTTTTATTTTGCTTTTGTTTGATTTAGGCATTCTTGTCGCACAAAGTTTCGTAAACACAACATTGTTAACACACAGTTATGAATTAGGCCTGGCGAGTCATAGAAGGCGGCGGGAAACCACCATAAATCATTCTATCTGTAAACATTACGCCGATACGTGCTGAGAAGCATACACTACAGTGTGATCTCGAGGACGGGGCTATCGAAGTATTATTATTTATTATAAGAAGAAAAAATATTTTTTACACAAATCCTCAATAAACATTGTAAACATTAGCAATAGAAGTGGACAATTATTATACCGTTACAAAAAAATATTTAAATAATATTCTACCTTTAAAAGTATTAAAAAATAGTTTAACAAAAAAAAAGTAATTTAGATCTGATAATTTATGAACTTACACAATGAACCAGATTATACCTTCACAGGTACAGTGTTATCAATTTAGTTTGTCCCACTTTTAAGAGCCTGTAACTTTTTTGTATTTTGAGTTAGCGAGCTTATTCAAAAAACAAGATGTACCATTTTTAGCCAAGTTTTTATGAGTGTTGTCAAAAATGACAGTAGGTGTCACATGTCACATTTAAAAGCAAAATTTTTTTTTTTAAATGGGACACCCTGTATATTATAGGCGCATTGGATGGTCCCTTTTCTTCCGATATCAAAAATATAACACACATATGCCTTATTTTCTTCATTCCATCAAACATTGACAAAAATTTATGAAAAAATATATTATTGTTAAAAAACATCAACATATATGCAACTGTTTTGGTTGCTATGGATTTTATCTTCATTTATATTTCAGTCGGTCAATCTCAGCATTATTAATCGTTTCGAATATTGTAGAAAAGTTATTTTGTATGCAAAAATTAACTAACATGAGATATTATTATTCAGTGGAGGAAAAGTGTTTTATGTTTGATATTTTTCGTCAAACGGACAGTGCAACCTTAGCACTTTTAGGAGGTATAGGCTTCAGTTTCCCAATAGACGGGTTCCTTCCAAAAACATATTTTATCGGCTGAAAAAGACATTTTTCGAGACTGGAGGTATAAAGAAAAAACGAATAATTAGGCGGAAAACAATTATTACGGAAGAAATGGAAATGAATGTATATTATCCTATTTTCGAGCATTTCCCTACAAATCTGTACCCGATATACTACGAGAACTGCCTATATCGTATGGTTCAGTAGAAACGATTGTTATTTTCTAGTTAATATAATAAAATTGTTTATTCGTTTCAATGTGTCGTGTTTCATGGCTAACAACCAAAACAGTTGCATAGCTATCTTGATGTTTTTTAACAATAATATATTTTTTCATATTTTTGTCAATATTTGATGGAATGAAGAAAAGAATGCATATGTGTGTTATATTTTTGAAATAGGAAGAAAAGGGACCATCTAATGCGCCTCTAACATACAGGGTGTCCCATTTAAAAAAATTAAATTTTTGCCTTTAAATGTGACATGTGACGCCTACTGTCAGTTTTGACAACACTCATAAAAACTTGGCTAAAAATGGTACATCTTGCTTTTTGAATGAGCTCGCTAACTCAAAATACAAAAAAGTTACAGGCACTTTAACACTTTTTTAATTGTCTTAATTGAATTTTCCATTATTTTTTTTGGATGGCTTAAAAGTTACATTGTGTAACATGTGTTGCCGACCCAGATGATGCTTTAAATCCTGTTTATGTTTAGTTTAAAAGTTACAAATATTGCATTTAAACATTTTAACATCCTCTGGACTTTTATGCCGAAGCATATGACGCTTTAAATATTTTTTTTGGTTTGTTTGAAAGTTGCAGTTATTGCATTTGAACATTTCAACATCCTCTGGACTTTCATCCCAACGCATATGACGCTTTAAATCCTTTTCAAGTTTAGTTTGAAAGTTACAAATATTGCATTTAAACATTTCAACTTCCTCTGGATGCTGAAGCATATGACGCTTTAAATAATATTTATGTATAGTTTGATAGTTACCTTTATTGCATTTAAACATTTCAACTTCCTCTGGACTTTTATGCCGAAGCATATGACTCTTTAAATGAACTTTTTGGTTTGTTTGAAAGTTACAGTTATTGCATTTGAACATTTCAACTTCCTCTGGACTTTTATGCAGAAGCATATGACGCTTTAAATGATGTTTATGTTTAGTTTGAAAGTTACAAATATTGCATTCAAATATTTTAACTTCCTCTGGACTTTTATACCGAAGAAGCAGATGACGCTTTAAATGCTGTTTATGTTTAGTTTGAAAGTTACAAATATTGCATTTAAACATTTCAGCTTCCTCTGGACTTTTATGCCGAAGCATATGACGCTTTAAACCATATTTATATTTAGTTTGAAAGTTACAAATAATGCATTTGAACATTTCAAATTCCTCTGGACTTTTATGCCGAATTATATGACTCTTTAAATGATGTTTATGTTTAGTTTGAAAGTTACAAATATTGCATTTAAATATGTCAACTTCCTCTGGACTTTTATGCCGAAGCATATGACGCTTTAAATACTGTTTTTGTTTAGTTTGAAAGTTACAAATATTGCATTTAAACATTTCAACATCCTCTGGATTTTTATGCCGAATCATATGAGGTTTTAAATGCCATTTACGTTTAGTTTGGAAGTTACAAATATTGCATTTAAACATTTCAACATCCTCTGGACTTTTATGCCGAAGCATATGACGCTTTAAATCCTGTTTATATTTAGTTTGAAAGTTACAAATAATGCATTTGAACATTTCAACTTCCTCTGGACTTTTATGCCGAATTATATGACTCTTTAAATGCTTTTTATGTTTAGCTTGAAAGTTACAAATATTGCATTTAAACATGTCAACTTCCTCTGGACTTTTATGCCGAAGCATATGATACTTTAAAAGCCGTTTATATTTAGTTTGAAAGTTACAGTAATTGCATTTGAACATTTCAACATCCTCTGGACTTTTATGCCGAAGCATATGAGACTTTAAAGTCCGTTTATGTTTGGTTTGAAAGTTACAAATATTGCATTTGAACATTTCAACTTCCTCTGGACTTTTATGCCGAAGCATATGATACTTTAAATCCTGTTTATATTTAGTTTGAAACTTACATTTATTGCATTTGAACATTTCAACTTCCTCTGGACTTTTATGCCGAAGCATATGAGGCTTTAAACGCCGTTTATGTTTGGTTTGAAAGTTACAAATATTGCATTTGAACATTTCAACTTCCTCTGGACGTTTATGCCGAAGTATATGATGTTTTAAATACCATTTATGTTTAGTTTGAAAGTTACAAATATTGCATTTAAACATTTCAACTTCCTGTGGGTTCCTATGTCGCAGGAGGTGTATGTTTAATTGTTTTTTCCAAACTGTTTTAAAAGAACAGTTATCGCATTTAAACTTTTTCTCCGGATTATGTCGCTGCAGGTGGAACTTTTTAAGTGAGATTTCATCATTCATCTCGGGCGTGCGCTTCTCAAATTTGGCCTGGTCATCTAGACAAACGCAATCTGACCAATAACTGCAAAAAAAAACAGAAATAATAAAAAATCGTCGGCTACACAATAAAACCTTGTAACTCCAAAAATATCAAAAATGACTTTTTTGTGCCATCTGTTAGTGGAACTCTAAATCTACACATCTAAAAAAGTCTTGTAACTCCAAAAATTAAGTTTACATAAGTATTCCAGCTAAATAAAACCTCGTAACTCCGATGCATTCAGAATTGACACGAAAAACCTCGTATCTCCGTCATTGGCGCCATTATTTGTTAATAGGTAAACGTCAAAGACACATCGACACGTGCTTATTAGTTGAATTTTTAATGTTTTTATTTGGTATTATAAGTATAATCATTTTAATTTATCTTTATCTACAGCACAACTCTACTCCATCGAAATTTGTAATCTTAAATCACTCTATGCTCTGGCAATTTGTGTCTTCATAAAGAAGAATTATAGCACCCAAACATTGATAGATCATAACTATTTAACCAGAATAAATGTAGGGAGGCATATCATAATACCACAAAGCAATAGATCTATAAGTCTACATTCCATTGTTCACCTAGGTCCAAAATATTACAATTTGTTGCCTGACAGAGTGAGGAACATGGCGGGGGGAAAGAAATTTGCACGGGAAGTAAAAAAGTTCATTGTAGAAAATCAGATACTGCTGTGATTACCCTTGCTTTTCTTTCTGTTGCCTTTTTTTCTTTTTTCTTTTGATTTCAGCATAGAAAATATATCAGAATCATAATTAAATAACTTAGTTTCTGGGTGTGAGGTGGGTTTACAGTACGGTTTGGGAAAGAAAGGATAGTATGGTGGGATTTTAAATCTTAATTGTTTATATATCTTTTTATGGATTTATCAGAGTTTGAACGGTTGGGTAATATGGGGAAAAGGGGAAAGAGAAGAGCGTACTTATTTTTGTATAATAAACATATAAATATAGATATATATATATATTCCTATTGTTTGTGTGATATAATGTGTAATATTGTAAATAACAGTAGTAGGGCACAAGCACACACAGGTATTTATACCTAGGTGCTTAAAATTAAGTTTGATTTAACATTGTAAATTTTGTTTTGGGAAATAAAATTTGATTTGATTTGATTTGATTTGATATTTTATATATTTTTAAATATTTTTTTAACTGATATGTTTCAATTCTAGTCTGTATTTACCTGTTTTACTTTATTGATGGAGTTTCGAGGATTTCTTTCGACAAACTGAATATACTTATTTTACATTTGACATGGAGTTGAGAGGTTTTATTTATGAAATGCTAACAGTCGTTTTGTAAACTTTAACAAAATGGAGTTACAAGGTTTTATTGTGTCGCCGACGAAATGTAGTTATTATTCATACCTAAGAGGCTGTATTGAAGTTTTTGAAATCGCCAATAAATGGCGGTAAGTAGTTAATATTTAATTTTTTTGCATAATCAAGTAGGCTGATGTTTTAGTTGTCGAAACAAAAACAAACGAAATGCTCTTCCAATAAGATTGTTTTTGACAAGCGTGTGCACGCAAGAACGTTGTCATTTCTCAATTACGGAGAAAAAAAAAGAAATTCTAGTTGTGGTTACATTTTGTTATCTGGAAAGTAAAACTGTGATAGAAGTCAAGTCTACATTCGATCCTGGCGATTGACCACCATCGTTTTCCAATGCAAGTTTTTGGATTTCGCTGGTGTGGAGTAGTGGTTATGACGCTTGCCTTCTATACCATATATAGTGGGTTCAAATACACGTTAGCAAACTTTTTTTTCTTGTTTTAAAAAATTAAATTATAAATATTTGGTGTGTGTTTGGAGGGGGTAAATACATGCTCGGGAGGGGGCCCCATTATCAGCGAACAACAATATCACTAGACGGAGCTAAGTATCGTATCAATATGGCCGATTCATAAGGGCCGAATTAAATTTATTTTGAGCAAATTTACAACTGCTTTGGTCAACTAAGATAATGTAAATACATAAACAGCTTTTTAGTTTTGGTCGATTGCAAAGGTACACAACCAAGAACTTTACACAACAGGATGAGAAATGTTTTTATTCACATGTTGTAGGCATTGCAGCTGTCTTAATGAATAATAATCATTAAGGTTGAATTCTCAACGTCGTTCAATTTATTGCCAACCTATAACCTATTTCGCTTTGTTTTTTCAAGTTTATTATTTTTTAAACTTACATTTAAATAAAATCAGTATCGTCGGCGCATTACTTAGGTAATATCTGATATATTACAAAAATATCAATTTATATCATTGCTAATTTTGAGAGAGTTGTATAGTGAAAGAACAATGAGTGACAATGACATAATAATGTTTAAAAAAATCTTACCCGATATTTTTCGCTATACAATTCTCCTAAAATAAGTTATAAAATTCCTTGATATTTATTAAATATGTCAATTATTATTACCTATAGAATATTAAGTCGATACTGATTTTCTTTAAATTTTGTATAAAAGCTAGAAAACATAAATAAATCTACGCGAAATAGGTTATAGGTTGGCAAGCATGTTGATACTCCCACCTTAAGCCATGAAATTTGGCTTCATGCGACAACAGCAAAAATGAAATATATAATTTTTAGGAGGTACTTTTTATGAATCATACGATTTGCCTCTCGGGTAGTTTTAACTATAATAGATAATTTATTTTTTTGAAGTTTTGGTTACAAATAATCTACAATTAGAAAATAAAAAATTCGACAAATTATTTTTATAAAATTTATTGGCCTTTAAATAAAACAATTTTATTACTGTGTTGCCTTACACTAGTTCCCTTATCTACTTTATTTCTAGTTAAGTAAATAATTCTAACATTTAAATATTTATAAATAATACTTTTTATAAGCAGAACTCGGTGATTATCATATACAGATTGATCAAAACTATGAGCTATAAGTTTGGAAAATACATCTGAACATTGAAATTCTGATTGCTTATAAGATCCAGGGAAAATTGTGATCCAGCAATTTTTAATTCTTTTATCAATTTTTTTGTTCACTTAATAGACATATACTTATGACATGGTTAGATGGATAAGCCAAGCCCTTTTTGTTTTAAATTCTATAAAAGAAAACAAAAATAAATCCCTACTTACACTACACAAAGCTTCTAAACATTCTTTGAAGCATAATCAAAATTATTTACATCTGCACCAGGCAAAAAGGATCGCTTTTGGTCTACTTGCCAGGTTTCGGAACCTCCCCTCATTTACTTCTACTACTACTACTACATCTGCACAATAAACCAAATATTCTTTTAATGTTACATTTATGTGATGCATCGTATTACATTTTAATATGCTTAGTTTCTCTAAGGGAATACCGTTTTTCCTAAAGCTTTCGCCAATTTCTGCACGAATAAGGATTTTTTTATAAGCTGATTGAAACTGCCTAGCAGTCGGATTATTATTGTGACCTCCATAAAAGCAAATTGAAAAAAAAATAATTCTACATGATCTTGAGACACTTAAAGGTAAAAATTTTAAAAATCCTTCCTTGTTAATAAAATTTTGAAAACGAATATTTTAGTACTAGATATATACACACTTTTAAACCTAAAAACCCTGTACATCTATCACTTTTTAATAATGAGGGACCATTGATGCATGTTTTCAAACCGCTTATATTGTATCTGCACTGTCCAAAAAGTCACTAATAACACCAAAAATTGGTTTTGACATCCGCATCTTATACTGACATTTTGAAAGATTGCGGGAGTTCAATATATCAAATAAGTTATTCAATTTTTTTATAAACTCCACAGGTGACCCACATCTTTAAAATCTTGTCATAATAATGTCTCTTTCAGTAATTACCTGGGTAGCCAGACGCACTTTCATTTTTATTTTCTGAAGTTTATATGTTGACTCCTCAGCTTATTAGCGAGATGGAAGGATTCACTGTCTTGAAGATCGTGTAGTTTTTTTAAAGTATTTCCATTCTATGAATTTATTTTCACTGTTAACAAATGATCCTTTGTCCCCCAATGTGTTTTTCACGTTAAAGAAAGCAAATTGGAAAAATCGTCAGCAATAACTGTAATATGACCGGATCGCACCTTATTTACCTAAATGATGATTTGCCAAAGGAAACTAAAAAGCTGCTACTGTCTGCCAGATCTCTTATTCAATGTGGGTATAAATTTGTCTGGACCAAAGAGGGAAAAACATTTGCGAGAAGGAACGAAAATGATCCAGTTCTAAGAATCAATGGTATGGATGATATCGGGAAAATAAAGCAAGCCGATTGATCACTGAATATCATACAGTTTTGGTAACGTAATAGTAGGATAGGTATTTTCTTTTTCCATTTTCTTATGGACTTTAATTCTCTATTGGACGATTATAATACTGATTGCAGTAGAATTAGAGTATGTGATACATTGGATAACTTAAATTTTTTCAAAGCATCAGAGCACAATTTTAATTTATTGCATGTTAATATCAGAAGCCTTAATAAGAATTTTGATAACCTCCTCCTTTCATTTTTATTTTCTGAAGTTTATATGTTGACTCCTCAGCTTATTAGCGAGATGGAAGGATTCACTGTCTTGAAGATCGTGTAGTTTTTTTAAAGTATTTCCATTCTATGAATTTATTTTCACTGTTAACAAATGATCCATTGTCCCCCAATGTGTTTTCACCAGTTTGTGAGGGGTCTAAAAATACTTTTATCTCAGCATGGATGTTTGAAACTGGTTAAAGTTAAAGCATTGTCATCTAAATTGCATCCCCGTCGTTTGCCCACGGTTAAGTTTGTCGGAGCTCCATCAAAAGTTAAACTGGCAATAGTAATTCCTGCCTCATGACATTTTTTGCAGACATTCCTGAACAAGTACTTTCTTTTGGTCAGCACTTATACCTGCTATTAAAAAATAGCCAACTGGAATTTTCCAATTGTCATTGATGCAGTTGAGAAGAAAAACTAAAGATTTTTTGGCTACAGCGGTGTCTTTAGAGCCAGTTCCCATGTCCACATAGCCAAATAATTTGCCTTGGCTAGGAACCCACTCTTCGTGTTGACGTATTGCTATTTCATCCATCATTAAGGAACATACTATTTTATTTTCTGAATTGGTTGAGAGCATTAAAAGCCTCACTCGTGAATCCAGGTAAACCATTGATACTTTGATATCAACGATTGATCGTTCTGGTATCAGGCAAGTATGTGTTAAATGTTCTTCGTACATATTTGTAGGCAGCAGGGGAGTTATAATGTAATGTTAAGGCAAACACCTTCAGTTCTTCAGAATATTTTCGTGGCAATGATTTTTTTTTTGTTCTTTTTGTATTGCCTGATATACAGGTCTTGTGATCCCCCCAGCATAGATATCATGTCTAAAGAGTCCTCTTCCATAATTTTTTTCCTTTAGGTCATGTTGGAAATTCTCTTGTTCTTGCGTGCAACTTGTTTTCGCAGTAAAAGCAATTTTCGTTTTCTGTTACCACTATGAGTTTTTCAAGCAATTCTCGTTTCTTCGGTGTTACTTCTAAAGAGCTTACA
This sequence comes from Polydrusus pterygomalis, assembly GCA_963969555.1. Taxonomy (NCBI): domain Eukaryota; kingdom Metazoa; phylum Arthropoda; class Insecta; order Coleoptera; family Curculionidae; genus Polydrusus; species Polydrusus pterygomalis. The sequence goes on along the minus strand of OZ018380.1, from coordinate 74,123,192 downwards.
GAAGTAGGGCTTGTTAAAGGCGTTAAAACAGTCCATGGCGTCATAGGTCTTTATTCTATTATGGAGGGTAATGTGCTGTAGTGCCCCGCTAAGTAGGGTGAAAATTACTCTGAAAATCATTAAATAATAACAAAACTTTGTCTTGTGTAAAAAGATCAATATTCTTAAAATCTAATAAAAACAACTTCTGGTGTTTATAGCGATAACTTCGCAGTTTTCTAATTTCCTTTGTCTAGAATAAATGACGTCAATTGAATTACTAATCCAAGTTGGACACACTGATTTTCCTACATTTGGATAAATAAATATATTTAACATGTAAAAGTTAAAACTGCGCAATTGCCATTGAACCCAAATCACGAGGTAGTACGTCATATTCTTCACTATTAAAGACAACGAAATATCATTTTGCAATAACGTCCATCCAGGGGTCTTTCTACTATAAATAAGACGCTCTGGTCGGACAAAACAATCACTTAATTAGCAAAAATAGTAGTTGCTACTAGAAACTCTGTCCGTTTGAAATTTTAAGTTTATTTTTTTTATTTAATTTTTTTTTAAGATTAAAAGTTTTGAGACTTAGCATAAACAGTCAAAGTGTTAGTGAGCAGTTTCATTGGTCGGGGCCAACAAGAAAGATACGATCCGCTACAATGAGAAGTAAGTGCCTGTACTATTGTGAACCATATACTGAGTGTTTAAACGATTTCATGACATTTATTATTTTATAAACATTGAAAGGTCGCACCATTTAATATAAAAATTTGGGAACTTTGTGAACTCTGTATGGGTTATAAGGGATTTTAATTATGACATTTCTTTCTAATAAATGGTGTTAAAAAGTTTTTAAGAACATTTACTTGCGCAATTTAATAGGGTACTCTTGTGGCTGGCTAAAGTAAATAATCCATGTAAACAACTATGCTAAAGGTTTTTCTAATCATTTTTAAAAAGGCTTATTACTAACTTTATATTTTAAACGGAAATAAATTTACTTTATTTTCAAAAAGAAGTAAAGGTTGTTTTCAAATAAATCATAAATATTTTGGTTTCCAGATAGGATCTTGATAATTTTTCAAAATTTGATTATTTTTAAAAATTTCTATTTAATATATTATGAATAATATAACAAGGAGTTACATGATTTTTCAGCACAAGTATAAAGATTATAGCGAGTCCTTTTTTTCCTTATCTTTGGAAATAGTCGTATAAAACAGTTAGCGAGTTAATATAAGTAATAGTTAGATGATAGGAGAAGTGCTCTTTTTATTAGTGTAGTGTAGCCATTAGCCAAGTAAGCTGTGAGTTGCCAGAAATCCTTGTAGCTGCTGCTGAGTGTTTAGGCCGAAACATAAGTAAGTAAACTTAGTTAGGGGTAGGGCAGCACTACAGTGCTAGGTTCAGATTTATTCACTTGAAGTGGTATTAAAACAATGTTTGAAAGTATTTTAACCCTGGGTGGTACTGCTTCACTCTGTAACAAAAAAAGTAATATTATAATAATTATACTTATCAAGATTTTGGACCCTAGGTTTGGGCAATTCTTATCAAATTCTACCTGTCCGACAACAAAGGGGTATTTGATATAGTGTTACAAATTATATTAATTTGTGAATTCCAGGTAAACCTAAATCTCTTTATGACCTAAACATAGTGCCCTTAATTCGGTATTTTCCTCTTTCGGGCGTCCCGTTTCGTGCGCTCCAAAAATTATACCTGAAAATGGCCTGTTTCGGGCGTTGAGCTACGACAATTGCTAACCTTTTCCTGTTTCGTGCGCTAATGTATTAATGGCATTTTATTACCTAGGATCATCACCAGTGCTGTAAATCTTAATTAATTTATGGTTGGTATTACAATACAAATATAACAATATAAATATTTTTGTGGATTACGGATTATAATGCAAAGGTAGGTAGGTAAAATTTACTATAAATTGTTCTGAGCATATTCAAAAAAATATTCTTTAACGTACTGCGACTTATGCAATATGGACCTTCAAGTTGTGACGTCAAAGCGACGAAAGCAAGTTATTCTTTATTCCGGCTATAGATTTAATTTAAAATCAACGAATAAAAACAACACCATTAGATGGATATGTGCCAACCGAACCTGCCCCGGAGCCATCATCACAGATAACGCGCCAGCAAGTGTAATTCAAAGCAAGCAGCACACCTGTGTTCCTGATGTTGCTAAGAATGAAGTAGAACTCTGCATCCAAAAAGCAAAGAAGAGGGCCCGAGAGGAACTCACGCCAGTACCACAGATATATCGCCAGGAGTTGGTAACTGCGAGGAATATGGGACTGGATTTCGTCACGCAGATTCCAGAACTTACATCAATTAAAACATCGCTCTACAGAGAAAGGCATAACTCACTGGGAGTCAAATTCTTACCCAAAAGCCGAGAACAAGTTATTATTCCAGAATCAATAAAGGAGAACCTTATAGTGGACGATGGCAACGAAGAAAGGATTCTAGCGTTCGGATACAAACTGGACAGTCTTCTCGCCGGCAATACCACATTTTTCCTGGATGGCACGTTTAAAAGTTGTTGTCCGCTTTTCGACCAACTATACACACTGCATGTAGATATCGGAAGCACCGAAGAGAGGACATGTATAGTTCCCGCCATATATGCTTTGTTACCCAACAGAAAGAAATCCACTTACAAAAGATTGTTTTCCTGTCTAAAAAAGCAACTTAAAAGTTTTCATCCATATAAGATACACATCGATTTTGAAGCCGCTGCGATAAGTGCCGTCAAAGAAGAATTTGTTACGGCTGATGTAAAGGGTTGTAATTTTCATTTCAACCAAGCCTTATGGAGAAAAGTGCAACAGTTAGGAATGACACAGGCTTACAGAGACAATAAAGAAATCAGAGACCAAGTGAAGATGGTTGCTGCATTGGCACATGTGCCAATCGAATATGTTTCGGAGGGATGGCTCTCTATTATGGAATCTACACCACAAGACGAAGCACTAACCGAATTTTATGACTACTTTGTTGACAGTTGGATGGACAAGGAAGAAATATGGGTTTGCAGTGGAGAACGGCATCGCACTACCAATTCCGTAGAAGGCTGGCACAACCGCTTTAACAAAAAAATTGGAAAATCGCACCCGAATATATACGAACTGTTGAAAGGCCTACAAGAGGAAATGTTGTTCTACGACACCATATATGAAAGAAATAACGTACATATGCAGGTTCCTAAACGAGCCAAGAAGTACAGTGAACGAGACCATAGGTTAGAAACGATTATTGCAGACCTCACAGCAGGAAGAGCCACTATTTCACAAACCCTTAGAAAATTAGTTTATATAGTAAATTTTGTTTAATGTAATGACTGTAGTTGTCAATATACCATTTTTAAATAACATTTTGTGTCTTTAACAAACCCTTAGAAAATTAGTTTATATAGTAAATTTTGTTTAATGTAATGACTGTAGTTGTCAATATACCATTTTTAAATAACATTTTGTGTCTTTATTTAATTGTGAAAACGAGCAGAATAAGTAACGCCCGAAACAGGAATTTTGTAGGGTTATATTTTATTAGAATATTCTCTACCTGGGGTGCCAGCATGAAACAGGAACTTTTTGGGTTTACGCACGAAACAGGACGCCCGAAACGCCCCTAAACCCTTAATTCACCTATACATGCATTAGAAAATAATGAAACAATTAATAGGAGTAAGAATTTACCTGGTAAAACCAAGGGATAGCATCATGTCTCAAACGGATGTGGTATTTTGTGGTTCTATCAAATCATTCATCACAAAAATTATTATTATTATTAGGTTAAAGTTAGGCCGCTATGCCGTTAAAACTTTTATTCACTGAGTACATTTCAAATATTTATCACCACACTTTAAGTAATTTGCATAAAATATTTTGGGTTTTATACGAATCATAGCGGTTTTTAAAATGGTTAATTGTATCGGCAGTCACACAATCATTGGGCAGATTATTCCATTCTCTGTTTACTCTGTTGGATATGAAGTACTGTCTGCAAAGTTTTCTAAAGCGTTCTCGAACCAACTTGCAAGTATGTCCTCTCAGTCTTTGGTCAGTGTTTAAAGTAAAGACGTTTATTTTTACCGAATAATGCCCATGAAGTATTTTAAAAGTTTCTATTGCATCACCTCTAAGTCTTCTTTGTTCCAGTGATGTTAAGTTGAGTATTTTTAATCTTTCTGGATATGACATATGTGCTATAGTGGGACAGAGCCTGGTGATTCGTCTCTGTGTTTGCTCCAGAGCGTGAATATCTTTGGCAAAGTATGGATTCCACACTGGGGCTGCATAATCTAAGATAGGTCTTATGTAGATTTTGTATATTTTTCAAGCAGGTCTGGAGAGAGGTTTTTAAGTTCGTGACACCATGTATGAGATGGAGTTTGCTTTTTGTGGAGTGTGTGTTTTGAACAAAGTACACTATGCTTTGTGGGTTTCCGGTTCGTTCATCTGTTTACAAGTTTCTCCCAAACTTCACAACTTGCCGAGTCTTTGGGAAATCTGCAAAAATATTTATATAAGACTAAAAGTTTTTTTTTATGTCACATATAGAAAATAATGACTACCTGAATTAATAAACAAATGGTGAAATTGTAGTTAAGCTGTTATCCCTAAAACGTACAAAGCTGCTTTAACTTACTTGTAAATTTTTTATTTTTTTTTTTATGATCGAGCACAAGCACTATAGGAAAAATCCTTTAAGGCGCTCTGGGAGCGGTGCGTGTGCGAAGAAAGCGATTCACGTTTTTCTTGAATCATTGGAGGTTATATTCGGTTGGAAACACGGTCTCAGAAAGGCCGTTCCACAAAGATGACGTCCTCCAAATGAAAGAGTTCTGAAACAATGATGTTCGGGGTGTACTAATTTGAACCACATAGGGATGGGCGGCAGTGGTTCGTCGTGTGTTTCTGCTATGCTTTACTCTAGGTGGCATCGAGCGGGCAATATCTGTCGAGCACTTGCCATGAGAATATCTGTAGAAGAGAGTCAAAGCACCAACCTGTCTTCGATGTTTTAAGCTGTCGAGGTTCTTAGTCAGCTCGTGGTCGCCGATTAGACGAACGGCTCTCCTTTGGATGGAATCCAACAACCGAAGGGTATGCTTCGGTGCCGAACTCCAGATATGAGAGCAGTATTCCAGTGATGGTCGAATCTGGGCTTTATAGAGTGTCAAAAGTTGTTGAGGTGTATACAACTTTTTGGTACGGAAAAGTATACCGAGCTTCTGAGAAGCTGCTCTGGCGATTGCCACAACGTGATTATGCCAAGACATATTTCCTCCCAGGTTGACACCCAGCAAATTAATAGACGAAGTCAGTGGAATTGCGTGTCCTGCCATAACGATATCGGGTTCTGCAATGTTGACCTTCTTAGAGAAAACTGCAGCCTCGGTTTTTTGAGCGTTAAATTCGACTTGGTTACTGTCACCCCAAGACAAAATTTCTTCCAGGTCTTTATTGAGGCGTGATACCTCATGTTGTCTGCGAAGATGTGCGTCAGCAGCCGATGTTTGAGATTTCAAAGTAAAAGATGAGATAAGTGTGCTGTCGTCAGCAAAGCAATATAATGGATTTTCTGTTTTCGCTAGAAGGTCGTTAATGTACAGTAAGAAGAGAGTGGGGGATAATATAGACCCTTGAGGAACACCAGCATTGATGGTGAAGGTGTCTGAGAGAAACCCGTCAATCGCCACTTGCAGAGAGCGGTCCTTGAGGAAGCTAGACAACCATGAACAAAATCGGCCGGGCATACCATAAGAACGCAGTTTGCTTAGGAGCCCCTCGTGCCAGACACGGTCAAAGGCTTTAGAGATGTCCAGTGCAATAGCCCGGGACTCCCCATGATGTTCGATTGCGTTGCTCCAAAGATGAGTGACATAGGCTAGCAGGTCTCCTGTTGATCTGGACTTACGAAATCCATACTGATGGTCGCTGATAATTTTAAGGCCTTCCAGGTATTTTAGAAGTTGTTGGTTAATAGCTTTCTCCATCACCTTTGATATAACTGAAAGCAATGCGACTGGTCGATAGTTGTTTGGCAGGGTTTTCTTGCCTTTCTTTGGTATAGGCTGGACTCGCGCCTTTTTCCAGCAAGATGGAAATATTCCTTTTTTGTAGGATGAGTTAAAAAGTCTACAAAATACTGGTGTGAGTTCATCGGCGCATTTCTTGAGCACTATAATAGGAATTTCATCTGGACCAGAAGCTTTTTTGGCATCGAGCCCCTTCAGAATTCGTTTGACAGGACGCTGACGGAATACGATATCAGTCATTTCCGATCGAACTGCTGGAATGTTCGGGGGTGTTTTTCCCTGAAAGTCCACCGTGGAGTGTGAAGCAAAGAGTTCTGCGAGTAAGTTCGCTTTATCTTCAGCCGTGGTTGCTATTGTGCCGTCAGAACGTGTTAGCGGTGGAATATTTGATTTGGTAAAATTTTGACTGACGGCCTTAGCGACTGACCTAGATCCGTTAGGACTGGCGAGAAGTTTATTTTTGATCCTCATGTTGTGAGCCTCTTTGTTTTGATCTATCGTTTGCTTACACTGGTTTCGAGCGGTAACAAAGATGGTGCGATTCACATCGGTAGGATTTTTACGCCATTGTCGGTAAGCTAGTTTTTTAGCTCTGACAGCACGCTCGCAGTTCTTGCTAAACCAGGGCTTGCCATTAGAAGGGCGCTTCTTGGAGAAAGGAATAAAGGCTTCCATGCCAGTAAGAATGACATCGGAGACCTCTTGAGCACAAGCGGATGGATCATCTGAAGAGAAGCATACTTCCAGCCAAGGAAAAGTGCGAAAATGGTCCCTTAGGTCTTCCCAGCTAGCTGATGTGTAGTGCCAAATTTTACGAGGTTTAGGAGGTTGTTCAGAACAAATTGGCAGCTCGCTTAGAGTTGAAATAAGTTTGTGATCGGAAGATCCTAATGGAGGATGAACGGTGACTGTGTATAGGTCAGGGTTGGATGTCAAAAAGAGATCTAAAAGACTAGCAAAATCTCCATCTCGGTCTGGAATTCGCGTTGGTTCTTCCACGAGTTGAGTTAGACCAGAACTGATCGCAAAAGATTCCGCCTCACGACCCTGTTCATCGTTGGTATTTGAGTATTTGAGCCAGTTGATATTGTGGACGTTAAAGTCACGAAAGATAGCGACTTCGGCATTAGGATGGTTGGTTTGCAAGAAGTCAATTGTGTTTGCTAGTGACGAGAAGAGTGCTCTGTAATGGGGGTCACTTGGAGGACGGTAAAGGCAGCAGATAAACTTGGTGATTTTCTGCGTTGATATTTTAAACCACATTACATCAAACTCTGCTGGTTCAAGTGTGTCCTCTCGTTGGCAGCAAAGATCATCTCGGATAAATGCATTGTTCTTACATATTTTTTACTACTCAATCTTTTAAAAAAAATTTAATTAAACAATTTAGGCAATTACCACCCACAGTTTATAAATACGGACCTGCCTTTTATTTATACTAACCTATGAAACATAATTCCTGTAGTTTTTTTCTTATCCACGGCATTTCTACTGGAACAACTTAACAGGACACAAAAAACCATTATTGTCCATCTTACAGCAATAAAAGTTTTGCCCAAAAATTGAAGAACACCATACAAAATCGAAAATCACCCCGGCGCGACAATCTCGAACAGCTGATAAAACACGACGGGCAGAGACAGACGGACTGACTTAAGTGTCGTATCAATATGGCGCAGGTACGGTCACCTGGAATCACGTAATGTCGCCTCCTTCTTGATTCTACCTTGCAACAGGCAACCAAAAATACAAAAACTCTATCGAAGAAATGTTAGGTTGTTGTGAAAATAGTGATGAAAGGACCATGCACAAAACTTTGTAAATCCGGTTTCAGTGTCAGGTCAGATTTTTTTACTTTCGTTGAAATTTAAACAGTTTTGCGTGATGTGTGAATAGTTTAACAAAAAAAAATTAGACAGTACCAGATTTGTGAAGTAACTGAGTTTTCATTTTACAAGTACATAAGTGTTCGTAGAGGTGTCATACGATAGAATGTCCTCTATAAATAGTGAGATGTCGATTCGGCGCAAAGTACGTTTGTGAATAAAATGATTTGTTTATCCTTGTTCATTGTGTAAAATGTTTTATGTTGAAGACCCACAGCTTCGTTTTTAGGAGGGTCTTCTTATTACAATAAAGCATATTTTGACTTTGACTCAATCTTTGCTTGATCGTCGTTATGTGCCGCACTCCAGAACAAGTCAGCTGATCCTGTGGAGCTGTTTAGACGAAAAAATCGGTTTAATATTTCTGAAAATTTGTAACGATGGATGAAACTTGTATTTATACTCCGGAAACAAAGAAACAATGTGCGTGTCGAGCGTGGAGAATCTATTCCAAAGAAGGCAAAATCTGTTCAGTCGGCTGGAGAAGTGATGACATCCGCTTAACGGGATGCAAAGGGAATTTTACTTATTGATTACCTAGAAAAGAAAAACCTGTAGCTGGGGAATATATTAGCGAAACTAGAAATATCATTTAATAAAAAGAGGTTGCAAAGAAGATAATGTTGTTTCATCGGGACAACGCACCAGTCTATTAAATGTTGATAAAGTTTCTTATCCATCCCAATTATCAGATTTAAGCTGGAAAGAACTTTAGAACCAATAAAGCTAATTCACGCTACAAATGTTTATTTCCAAGTCTCGAATATTTATATTCTCTTAAAGGTGGAGATGCAGTGGGGCGTGGTGTATCGATTTTACTTTTTTTCGGTTTTATTCCGAAAATATTTCAATCCGCCCTCGTATTCTTGAATTGCCAAAGACGTTTTCCTTTTAAGTATCATATGTAATTAAAAACTGAGAAAACTGAGAAATTGTTAAAGTGGAAGTCCGTTCGTCAACGATTTTGACCAGTGCTACACAAAATTGGTTCTCTGATCTTAATAGTACCGAAAATGAAATATAAAAATTTTCGAAAAAAAATTACTCCTCTTCTTACTCCTCCTCCTTCTTTTTGAAGTCGGTTGCAAAGCAACAACGTATTTTAAAACGGCACACCTTCTTGGGTGGAAGTGGGGGTTGGCGAGAATAAAAAAATCTGCAAACACTTTGCCCCGCTTTTTTCTCACAAAAGTTTGTTTCCTATTGCCTGACAGCCAAGAACCCTCATTAAAAATACAAAACACACATTTTAGCTTACCGGGTGAACATATTATTTTTCGCCTGAAAGTATATCTTTTTAGTAACAACACAGGTACGTTTTAAACACTATATAGATTGGCACACCCCTAATTTTACCTTTCACAATAGGGTCGTAAAATTGTAACAATAGGGCAAGCCGATGATTTAGAATACATCTTCGGACAGTGGCGATCATTTAGGGTTTTCTTTATGAAATATAAATTCCTTTTGTTTCCTGCCCGTGTTGTAAATAAATAAGTATACATAGTAAAAACTTTATCTGAATTAGTTCTAGCCGATACTCTACATTAAGAAAACAAGGTGATAGTGAAATAGTGTATCGTTTTACGAGAACAGGTCTGCCAAAAATTCAACCGTTTTAACCCTTTTTTTAATGGAGTTACCTGTCCTCTTGAATTGTAATATTATGGTACGTTCTTATTTTCATCTTTTTTTTTGGTTTCTATACAGGGTGTTACAAATTCGATGTCATAGCATTGCTATCTCGGTAACCTTAAGAGATAGAGAGTTGGTTAAATTGAGGCAAAGTTGCGCATTTTTATGCTGAATAATTAACTATAAAAGAAATAAAAAAATTCCGATTACTTTCGGAGATATCCGAAGATAACTGATAAAATCAATTCTGTTTTTTATTTATTTACGGCCTTAATACTAGTTATTTCCAAAAACCAAGAGCACTTTTTCATTGCACTTTTTTATGCTCTTAAAAAAAATAATTTTGTTTTTTAGATGCGACGTTTCGTTTCTTAGATACCATCATCAACTTTATTTTTTTAAATACGGACCTGGATTTTTATTCTATTTTTAAATAGCTTTTAACGTTCCAAAACTAATGATGTATCACACTTGTCAGTATTTTGTATACTGTAGAAGTTTTTTAAATATTGTAGAGTAGGCATTGACATTGAAACATTAGAAGTAGTGTGCTTTGATTTTGACAACAGATTTTCATAAAAAGTCACATTTCTGTAACAACTCAAACTTTGAAATCAAAAAGTGTGGTTGTTCCACCGCCAGATTCATCCCCAGACGAGTTTCACCGATCATCAATTTAAACTTTATTTATAAAATTAAGTTATAAAGACTGACAAAAATATTTATTAAATTTGTAACTTTCAACAATGTTTAATTTCCTAGATATTCAAATAGATTGCCGTTGACGTGTATGCACTTGTTGATTTTCGTTGATATTTTATTTATTGTCCTCTGTAAAGTACGCCTTGTTATGATGCGAAATGCATTTCTAATGCAAATTTTTAGCTCTTCTAAGGTATTTATTTCAGTTTTATAAATTAAATTTTTTAACGCGCCCCACAAATAAAAATCTAGTGGCGAAAGATCGGGAGACCGCGCTGGCCAGGCAATATAACCACCATTTCCGATCCATCTTTGTGGAAATTCTTCATTTAGAAAGTTCCTTACGGCCCTTGTGTTGCGAGGGGGCGCTCCGTTCTGCTGGAACCAAATTCGGCGTAGTCTGTCTAGGGGAATATCACTTAAATATTCCTGTAGCTGAGTATTTAAGAATTCTAAATGTCTGTTACTATTTAAATTTTCTTCAAACAGAAATGGTCCAATTGCTTTATCATTATATATCCCAGCCCACACATTAACACTAAATCGGACTTGTTTAATTATTTCTCGGTTTTCCCTGGGATTTTCAATGCTCCAAACATGCTCATTTTGTCGATTGAATATGCCGCAATTTGTAAATTTACATTCATCTGACCATAAAATATTTTGCAAAAAATCATCGTTTGTATTGACTTGGCCCCTTAACCACATGCAATAATTCAATCTTCTTTCCGCATCACCCGGGTGCAATTGCTGTGATATGTGGATTTTAAATGGTTTGTAGCCATTGCTCTTTAAAATTCTCCATGCTTTTACATGTTTTTTATAGTTGGTTTATTCCTAGAACCAACTCTGTCTTGTTCACAAACTTTACTTCCATATTTCCTGCGCTTTTTTTGAAATGTACCATTCTCTCTTAACCGCCTATCTAATCTTGAAAACAATTCTGGGGTAGGTTGCCGGCGTTCGGGATATTGGTGAAAATACATTTCCGCTGCATTTCTTGTATTTAAGTTACATAAGTAGTAAATATTAAGCATATCGCGTTCTTCCTCATTAGAAAAATACATTTTTAAAAGGGAACTGAATAATTAAAGATATATCAAATCTAAGGAACACTGTTGTCTGTTGTCAAAGTCAAGGCACACTACTTCTGATGTTTCAATGCCAATGCCTACTCTTCAGTATTTAAAAATCTTCAAAAAACTCCTACAGTATACAAAATACTGACAAGTCTGATACATCATTAATTTTGGAACGTTAAAAGCTACTCAAAAATAGAATAAAAACTCCAGGTCCGTATTTAAAAAAATAAAGTTGATGATGGTATCTAGGAAACGAAACGTCGCATCTAAAAAACAAAATTAATTTTTTTAAGAGCATAAAAAAGTGCAATAAAAAAGTGCTCTTGGTTTTTGAAAATAACTAGTATTAAGGCCGTAAATAAATAAAAACCAGAATTGATTTTTTCAGTTATTTTCGGATATCTCCGAAAGTAATCGGAATTTTTTAATTTCTTTTTTAGTTAATTAATCAGCATAAAAATGCGCAATTTTGCCTCAATTTAACCAACTCTATCTTTTAAGGTTACCGAGATAGCAATGCTATGACTTCAAATTTGTAACAGCCTGTATGTAGTTTTTATTTATAGTTTTTATTTATTCGTATGTAGTTTTTAAGGTGTGCTAAAAATATTTGTATATTTAACTGAATTAATTTTATTTTCTCAATACAAAAACAGTTTATACTTAAAAGAGTTAACAAATTAAAGGTATAGTACTGTCACTAAATTCCAAGGATTCACCGGTCGAGTCAACTAAAATAATAAATGGTTCTACCGTTTCTTTCATCAGGTTGTCTAAGACCCACATTTTTTTCCTCTTTTATTACAATATGTTTTATAGCGTATTTCCAATTTTTTTTCGTTATAATGTTTAATGAATACTTCAATAACTCACGTACATCTTCTATTTTAAATGTAGCGTTATTCCTTGCTACATAGCTTTTCATTTATGCCCATATTAACTCAATTGGATTTAATTCACAGTGGTAGGGCGGTAGTCTAAGTAAAATGATACCACGTTTTTAGCCATTTCGTCGATTACACATTTTTTAAAACGTGACTTATTTTCTTGCACTATTTTTAAAAGCTTTTTTTTAACATACCATCTTCAAAGGGTATATTTTTCTTAGACAGGCAATTTATAATATCTGTTTTTTTTCCCCAAGAAGTCGTAGCAAGTTTTTCTAAAAGCCTTGAATGGTAGCTGGCGTTACCTAATACTATGACAGAATTTTCGGGAATTAATTCTATCATTTGCTCAAAATACTTTTCAAAGACGTCAGCAGTCATTTCCTCATGATAATATTTTGTTGTTTTTGACTCAAATTCAAGTAAACCACCGTTTACAAACCCACTTTCACTACCTATATGCGTTATTGTTAACCTGCGACCTTTACCTGCAGGTATTTTCAAACCAAGAGACAAACCTTCTATAAATGCTTGACGAGAGCTTAGAATATTTTTATCTTGCCATATCTTTTGTACTGAATGTCCTTCGTTAACCCAGGTTTCGTCCAAATAAAAAATGGTCCTTTTTTACTTCTATATCTGCTCATATCTTTTAGATACTGTCGTCTCGAAAACATGATATCTTCTCTATCCAATAACATTGACTTTCGGTTGTGTTTTTCCCAAGAAAAATTTAATTCATGTAAAATTTGCCACAATTTTTTTCTTCCTACGTTTGGTAAAGTCTCGTCGTCTTCTTTTACAGCATTAAAAATTTTATTTAATGTTGGGATATCTCTATTGAAATAAAAATTATGCACTTTTCTTCTTATGATACTTTTCACATCCTCATCGATTTGGATAGGTGTCCTTACTGGCGACTGTTTAGAAGGAGCTACAGTTCCAGATTTTATTTCCCTAAGAAGCCTATAGATCAGGGGTCTTCAACCGGCGGTCCGCCTGTAGCGTTTTTGTGGCCCGCATACAAATAAAACTCTATATAGCTTCAGCCAAAATAAGACCAGATATTGACGAACAAAAACAAACAATGTCAAAAGTCTTATTAAATATAAATGTGCTTGTATAAATATTTATTTATTTATTTTTTATTTTTTATTTATTTATTTATTTATTACAACAACAGTGTACATTCAAGAAATATAATATACATAATGAGTTGCATACACTATGGACCATGTAAGTCTGTGTGGGCATACAACACAAAATAGTTTAACATTCAAAATTTTAAATTAAATTTCAAAGTAGACAATGCGTAACTATGCACAATCTGAGTTACTTGGTGATACTAATACTAAATATCATAATTTTATAAAAATCTAACAATACCTTTGATTATTTGGGTATTATTTATAATCCATTTATTTAGATCTTTTTTTATGTTTTGAAATTTTTTGATTTTAAATTGCACTGGTAATATATTTAAGATCTTCGGAGCCACATAGGATATTGATCTTTGCGTGGCGTTAAAATGTGTATTGGGTAGAATTAAATTGTGATTAACATTAGCTCTAGTCATGATGTTATGCGTTATGTAGTTGTGAAATTTATTTCTAGTGAGAGAAAATCTAAGCAAATTCTTAATATATAACTGAGTAATTGAAAAGACGCCAGACTGTTCAAATAAAAGATCAGAAGAAAAACGTCTTGACTTAAATAAAATAATTTTTAAAATATATTTTTGTGCAACAACGATATTGTTTAATACACTTTTATTAGCAGATCCCCAACAAATAATTCCATAGTTAAGACATGATTCTGCTAGTGACCTATAAACATTAATTAGAACATTTTTGACTAAGATATTACGTAATTCGTAAAATTTATATATCAGTTTCCTTAATTTATTCTTTATATATTCACAATGTACTGACCATTTTAAAAATGAATCAAAATATACACCCAAATATTTTATGGTTTCTACTGACTTAATTTTACCAGAACAAACACAATCCCTTGACAAATCACAATTAGCAGAATGGATCGTAATCTCATTTTTAATTGGTAGACCAACTGAATTCATTGCAAAGCACATAAAGTTAGTTTTCTTTATATTCAATGTTAAACAGTTACGATCCATCCAGGCTTTAATAAGACTAGCAGTCCTTTCGGCCTTTTCAAATGCTTCATGCCAAGACACCCCTTTAACCAGAAGAACAGTATCATCGGCAAAGCATACAGTTTTAATATTGGACATCGCACTCGCCAGACCATTAATATAAATTGAGAACAAAATCGGGCCTAGCACTGTACCTTGCGGGACACCACATTCAACTCTCTTGTAGGAACTAATAATTGAATTTAGACAAACCTTTTGAAATCTATTAGAAAGGTATGATTTGAATAGTTTAAGAACGTTCCCTCTTATCCCCATCATCTCCAATTTGTGGAGTAGAATGTGGTGGTCTACGGTATCGAAGGCCTTAGAGAGATCCAAGAAAATTGCAAGTGGTTTGTAATTATTGTTTATTGTTTATATGCATCAAAGAGGGCTTGGATTAAAAAACGTAGGGCTTAGTTTAGATCACAATGATATGGGGACGATATATCTAACCAAATCTAGGTTAAAATTTTGTCAAATTCATATTATGACATGATATGCCAAACTAATGAGTAATTAAATAAGTAGACAAATACAAATTTATTTTTGATGTTTACAAAATTAACAAAGTAAGAATAAACACAAAGAAAAAGAAAAATAATTACTTAAATTGCTGAAATTGGCCACCGCCATGCTCCAAGCATAAATTCACACGTCTCTTCATATTTTCGAAAGTGTTGACCAGCATCTCTGAAGAAATGTTACCACATTCTTGGCTAATCATTTCTTGTAATTGTTCTGAATTTGTATTTACACAATTCATACTTGCACTTTATAAGGAAATAAATTTAGCTGCTTCTTAAGAATAGTCATGCATGTTCCATAAGATCTTCCCACTTCTTAGGACAGGCGTCTTATACAATTTGTTGGCGTATTTTGCATTATTTCACGAACGTTTGCAACAAGTTCTTCTGTTCTTACAAATGATCTTCCTGCTCCTTTTTTGTGTTGTATGGAACCTGTTTCCCCCAACACAGCCACGGTTCTTTTCAGGCAAAAATAAAAATCCCCGGCAATAAAAGCAACGTTAGGAAAATGTTCGTGAAAATCGTCTATGCACAAACCCGGATTATATTGCCACTCACCATTTACTCTAACCCCGATTTAAAAATACGCTTCAACCATGAATGTTTTGTGCTGTTATGTAAAGCCCATTGAGTGAATTGTTCAAGAAATTGGAAAAATTAGCGATGAATCAAATTATTTGTCATGACGGTCAAAGATGACGGAATAACTGATTGATTGTTAAATCAGGTAGTTACTGACACCTAACAGGTATTAAACTCTACGGCTAAGCATTACGTACTTTGATGCAAATAATTTTTGCTCGCACGGTAGTTCTTTTACATGTTTTTCATAGTTTTCTGCTTTTTTGATTTTTGTTTCCAAAAAACTCTAAAACAATAATTCTTTTAAAATAACTCCACATCACTTAATTCAACATCACTTAATTTTTTATCAAATTATCGATCCCTTAGTATTTTTCTAATTTGTGGTTCAACAAATATTTCGTTCTTAAATTTCTAGCATCATTTAGTTTACGAAAAATGTAATTGAAGGTATTTAAATGCAATTCCTTCTTTATTCAATGCTTTAACGAAATTTTTCATTGATCCCAATTTAATGTGTAATAGAGGTAACAGAACTTTTCTGAAATCGACAATATGTATATTTTTACGTTAGCTTGACCTGGAATATAATAATCTCTCGGAAGCCATTATTTTACTTGGTACTTGGGTACTCTGTTGACCTACTATCCCAAAGACAAGGAAAATAGCAATAATTCGTAAATCCACCCTGAACCCCTGGTAATAGTCTTATGACTTTTAGGTCCCCACATATTTGCCAGTTATAGGTATCATAGTTTATTGCATTTAGAATAAGTGACATCGTTTTGTATGTTTCCTTCATGTCAAGTGCATGTTCAAGAGGAATAAACGGTCTTTTGTTGCCAGCAGAACTACTTTTAACCCATATATGCCTAAAGCTTCATTTTTTTTTTAATAACAATCGATAAAACATGTTTCTTACATTAATGATGAAAGAGTTTTGGACTTCCATTGTCATTATTTGTTTTAAATCACAACGTTTCAACTGGTAAGTATCTCCAGTCGTCTTCAGGTGAATACTAAATAAGTAAAGTAACTACAAGACTATTTATACTAGCTAGGTGCACGGAAGCATAACAAAGGTTTCCAGATATTTCTTATGTCTAATGATGGTTTACTAAAGCAGCCTGGGTTCTGGTGAATATCAGCAGCTTCCTTTAACTTGACCATACCTGGAAACATGGTCACCATATCATGTGGTCAGAAGCTGAAATCCTACATAAGGAACCACACTGGAGAAAAAGAAAGTTTAAGGAAGCTGCTGCTATTCACCAGAACCTAGGCTGCTTTAGTAAACCATTATTAGACATAATAAATATCTGGAAACCTTTGTTAGATAGATGTAATCTTAATATAAGATCGCGTGCCAACTGAACGCATGACTGCACCCACCTCAGTTATGCTTCCGTGCATTTAGCTAGTATAAATAGTCTTGTAGTTACTTTACTTATTTAGTATTCGCCTGAAGACGACTGGAGATACTTACCAGTTGAAACGTTGTGATTTAAAACAAATAAAGACAATGGAAAACTCTTTCATCATTCAAGAAACATCATTGTCTCCAACCTTCAAACAGTCGTGTTTCTTACAGTCTAAGTAATCAAAATAACCAGTTTTTTTTTTGTAATTTTTATTTAGTTTTTTTATAAATAGTGTGTCCTACATATAGGACATCAGGCAATTTTTATTTAGTTTTTTTGTAAATCAGGCAAATATCATACCTACTTATATATTAGGTTTGTGAAAATCTACAATAGCTATTTACCTAACAAGTGCGGAAAATGAATTTTTCCGCACGAGTCTGCCGTTCACCGAACGACGCGTAGCGGAGTTCGGTTAAGCAGCCGAGTACAGGGAAAACATTTTTCGCATGTGTCAGGTACAGAGTCATCCAACCAGGACTGAACAGGGGCCTATTTTTTTAGTTTCCCTGTATTTTTATTTAAACCAATATAGCCATTTAGTTTATGCTTTGCCGTAGAATCTAAAATTACCATTTAAAAAGCGATCTGACTTAAAACAAGGGAACTGTGGCGTAAAGTTGTTGTTTTTTCAATGGAATGGATATTACTTATTTTTATGAAACGCCCTTCTTTTCTGATTCCATAAATATATAGTTTGTCCATATTAGCTCAAACCGTTTTTAAGATATGAGCAATCAAACATTTAAAAAGCTGTATTCATTTGAGCTTAATACGTCTTGGAAAAGAAAATCCCCGTAATGGCGATGCATTAAAATACAGCTTAACATAAGGAGTTTTAAATTTATAATAGGAACAAATGGAACAATAATACTCTACTGGTTTAAAGGAAAAAACGTAAAAGTTTTTATTCATTCATTTGAATCGGCCTCTGTTTCACTTTCACTACCTTCACTGGATCTATTTAAAACTTTTTCCAATTCCTGCAAAATTTCTTCATTCTCTGATTCTGATGAAATGTTACTGTCGCTGCTACCATCAACTTCAATGGGAATGTGGCGAATGGGCCGAATGGGAGTATCGGGATTCCTAATATTAATATTTTTTTCTACTCCTTGTTTTAGTGGCAGTGGGTTTTTTTAGTGCCACTAGTAGTAGTTTTATAGCCCTATACTAGATAAATTCAATTATTATGCCTTAAACTTACCTTTTATTTGTTCATTAAACTGTAGTCATCAAAACATGGCTACAAACTAAAAAGTGAGGTTAAATGACCAATCGGTCACGTCACGATTGAATGTGACGTGACTATCATAACGTCGTGACCAAGTCATATGACATGGTCATATGACCGACTCACATCACTGCTTGGTACTGTAAATGGGAAGAACTCGGATCAATTTTAGACAAAAAGCCAAGCGGAAGACCAAGATCTGCTTGCAATGATCGTAACCAGGAAAGAGTAAGGGCAGCTGTAACTGCTAGCCCAACAAGATATATTGTTCATCATGCTGAAGCTCTTCATTTGACAGACAGGAGCATGAGAAGGATGCTGAAAAAAATGAAGTTCCACCCATATAAATTTGCCGTAGTTCAAGAATTAAGTGCACAAGACAAAATTAATAGGCTTCAGTTTTGTCGCAATTTTATGAATTTGTGCGAAAATCATCAAGGTATAGAATATTATCTTTACATGAGCGACGAAGCACATTTTTACCTTAACGGTGACCAAGCAAAAATCAACAAGCAAAATTGCCGTTATTGGGCTGAAGATAATCCTCGTGAAATTCACCAGCGACCTTTACATAGTCCGAAGGTAACCGCCTGGTGTGCCATATCCTCTTCCAAAATTGTCGGCCCATATTTCTTCGAGGATAATGGTGCGACGGTAACTGTTACTGCTCCGCGCTATGCAGAAATGCTACAAATGTTCTTTTTACCAGTAATACAAAACAAACTGAGAGAATATTGGTTCCAGCAGGACGGCGCAACTAGCCACACTGCAATAATCAGTATGGCTATTTTAAGAGAAACTTTTCATGAGCGGTTTATTTCAAGAAATGGTCCCCAGACCTCTCGGCCCCCGATTTTTTTCTTTGGGGCTTTTTAAAAAGTAAAGGGTATGTAAATAAATCTAGAGACCTTGAGGAACTGAACATAAAAAATGAAGTGAATGCTATTCCAAGGCACATCCTTCGCGCCGTAATGCAAAGATTTATCAAAAATTTGGAAGAATGCATTGTTCAAGAAGGCAGTCATTTGCTAGACGCTATTTTCAAGACATAAGAATCTCCCGTCCTTTGTCTTTAAAAATTTGTATTGTTATTTAATTTTATTAAAGTAACTAAAGTGTTATAACTCGTTAAAAATGGGTAATATATTTTGCCGGACCCGGTATAACAAAGTATACAATAAAAACACTACCAAAACCATTCCTTCCTTCCTTAAAATAGACACAGCTGTAGATTGCATCAGAAGTGTTAATCCCGAAGTCACTCCACAGGACACACTCCACTGAATCTTTTACTTGGTTCAGGAATAGCTCACTTATCGACAACATGCCGAAGGAACACAAGAACGATACGGGCGGAGCCCGAGGGCCCCATAGTCGCATCATATCGAGGTCGCCTTATAACTTGGACAATATTATATAACTGCTGTACTAAGCGTAGTATTTTTTGTTGCAACAGTATGGTTAGTAGTCGGAATACATGGAATTTGTTATTTGTAGTTGTTTTGTGAAGTTTTTTTTTAGTTCTTTGTAAAATATTTTATTGATATACCTACTTGGGAAAAAGGTGTGTCAATGTCAAGTTTGTGCTAAATTCCAGACTTATCTTTTCAACATTGTTTGCCCATACAGTGACGTAATAATAAATAAAAAAAAAATAAATAAAAATTATTGACAATCCACCAGGCCCAAATTATTAATAGGTATCTTGTTAGCAATAACTGTGATATAACTTTTATGGATACCATTATTGGAAGAGCAATTGTTGCCATGGTAGTTATGTGGCAGTTAGTACTAACAAGACATTGATAATTTGGGCATTAAGCATTTATTTTCTTATTCAATTATAAACTTTTATCAGGAAGAAAATTTTAACAGCAACGAAAAACAGTTTGTTTCCAAACTTTTTTACCACTCAATGTAGTCATGTTGGTAAATATTTTCACACCAAGAAGCTATTTTTCTTAAAGGTTACCTACACAAATTATGTATACACTAAACCTACAGAAACTAATGGGTTTATTTCACTAATTTTCTATGGAATTTGAAACATTAAAGTGTAAAATCATACAGAGCTCCCTCCTAAAAGCAGTATGCAAAAAATATTTCTCTTTCGAAAATTAAAGTAGTTTCACCTATTTCTGCACTGCAGCACACAGCATACCAGAGAACATAAAAATATCATCAACCTGGCTATACAGATCATGATTGAATATTATGTGAGTTTATTTATTTATTTATTTAGCCTTAAGTACATTTACATGTATATAGATAAACCCTATTATAAAGTACTACAAAGATACAAAACATAAATACAATTCATATTCAATATTAATCTGTAATTAATAAGGAGTAAGGAGTTATCAAGTTAAAGTAGTTCCAAAATCTTCTGTTTAAACTGTTTAAGTGTTGTACAGTACGTGGTCTGTGTAAGACGTACCTGTCCATTGTTTAATTTAAAATTTGCGGTTTTTTCGAGTCTACATTCACTTTAATTTTGTAAATTTGCAATGGAGAGTGATAGTGACGGTAGTGAGCCGACTGCGAAAGAAAAAACTGGGAAAGTTACCAGGAAGGCCCACAAAACCCGAAGTAATTCCTGTGGTAATTTCGTAGGAAACTTGAAATTATCAGCGACCGAGATAAAAAGAATAATAGGCGCCATAGATAACGTTAAGCCAACGATAAACACAGATGCAAAATCCGAAGGTCAACAAACAAACAAACCGTTATTACCGGGGCAAATCGAAAAATGCGAAATATTTGAAAGTGGAACCGATGAAAACTCGGTTTTTACACCAAAGCGGTCTGTGCTAAGAACCCCTAATAAAAATAAAAGGGCGCGCTCTGAATTGAGTCCAGAAAACAACATGGAATCGATTCAAGGACAGCTTTGTGAAAAAACCGATAGTAGTAGTCAAACAGAGCATTGCCAGTTAGATATTGAGGATAATGTCATCTCAGAGAAAAAAATTATATAATTCTACTCCGCATTAGACATTTTTGCTAATGTCATAAAACAAGAAAAAGACGAAGTCTGCCAAACGACTTTGAATAAGGCCCATGCAGAGATTTGTAAAATTTTTACTCTTTTCGTTTTTAAGCAAGGTCAGATAGAAAAGGAAAATATACATCTACAGAACTTAGCAACAGCACGAGCAGAATCAATAAAGAGCCTTAACGATAATCCTCCTGCAGCAACATCTAAAAGAAAATATAACATATGCTAAAATTACCAGCTCCATAGAAAAGCCAAATACCAAGTACCAAGAAGCTGAAACAGAACAAATAGAACAGGAATGGAAGACACCAAAAACTTTGAAAAAATTTCAAACTATAATTAATAAATATTCAAAATGTTAATGACCCAAAGGAAGCGATGAAGAAACTTAAACAGAATATCAATGTTAAGGAAGTAGAAGGAAGTCTGAAAAACATAAAACAAATGAAGAGTGGAGTCATAATTGTAGAAAGCCATAGTAAAGAGCAACAAAACAAATTACAAACAGCAATAAAGAAAATAGACCACATCAAAGCAAAGGAAACCCCAATAAATGACCCTATGTTTATGATCACCGGAATCGAGAAGGGTTTAACAGAAAAGGAGTTCGTGGAGGAGCTAGTAAGGCTCAATGATGAAATCGAAGCAGAGCTACTAACGAGTGTTGCAGACAAAATTACTGTAATAGGAAGAAAACAATGTAGAAACCCGAACAAAGAAAACTGGATTTTGCAAGCTCCACCTGCTGTTTCAAAGTGGTTTTTAAAAAAAGGTACTGTTTATTTTGATTTGGTGTCAGTTTACGTACAAGTACATTTGAACCTTGCAATGTGTTTTAAGTGTTCACGATTTGATCACGTCGCGAAATATTGTACAAGCAAAGAATGTTGCCATAAATGTGGCAAAGAACATAAGGCATCTGAATGTACTGAAAGCATATTTTGTTGCCCAAATTGCTCCAAAATGAAGTTAAACGAGATAAACCACTCTGCCAGAGATGCAAATAATTGTCCAACTTACCAAAAAAGGCTTTTAAGATATAAAAACAGTATCAACTACAGTGAGGATTTTCTTTAACTCTGCAAGTTGAAAAACCGTTACCAAATGGGGATCTTACAACCGAACATTTAAAGAGCGGATTGGTCAACAAAAATTTGAAAGATAGTGATATCATATCACCAGCTGCGACTGGGTATGGAACTATTAAACTCGCCCATCAAAATATCCAATCTTGCAAGAATAAAATAGAGTTGATTGAAGTTTTTCTAGACAATGAAAAGTTGGATATATTATGTCTGACAGAAAGTTGGTGCTCGGACAGTGAAATTGAGTTTCGCAATATTAATGGTTATAAAATAGCAGATTATCGCAACAGAACAATCAATAAACATGGTGGCGTGTTATTTTTAGTTAAAAACTCTCTAGTATTTAATAAAGTAGATGTTCACAATTTTTACATTGAAGTGGTTTTTGAGTGTGTCTGTGAACAAAATAGAGGTATGTATTTTATGCATATATCGTTCACCATTAGCACCGGCTGATGATTTCCTTCATCAGCTTGAGCAGTGTCTGTCGTATGTGTGTAGGACGCATCCTCTTTGCAGACTGATTGTGGTTGGTGATTTTAACATTAATCTCTTTCAAAATAATAATGACAAAAACGACCTTTTAGATATTCTTCATTCCTCTAATGTAACTCCCGTTTTTAACGAAGCAACTAGGACTACTACCACATCTCATACAGCCATAGACTATATTTGTACAAATTTTAATAATAGTCTCATTACCTCTACTGTAGCCGAGAACGGACTGTCTGACCATAAATTCCAAGAAATTGAATTTGAATCTGGTAACGATATTTCAAATGAAACTTATTTGGCAAGTAGTAGTAGTTGAGGGGAGGCTTAGCGCCACGCAAGTAGGCCAGTGCGACCCTTTTTGCCAACCCCATTTTACGTCTGGGTAATGTCAGCCAGACGGGGCCTACAGTTTTACGTGGGTTCCGAACCACAATTTTACTGGCAGATGTTATTCTCGGCACAGTTTTACGGTCCTGTTGTAACACCTCTTGTCCACCACAGACCTCGACGGGGGAAGCCTATCACGTCTCCGTGGTGCGACTTGAAGGATGTTGCCGCAGAGCCCCCTAATCCGTGGGGATCCAGTATCACTCCACGGGACAAACCGTCTGTATTACCAAATCCTCTGATTCGGGGCGTCCCCCAAGCCGTTTGGATCGGTAACAGACATGCGTCCCTTTTGTGGGTCACTAGATCCGTTACTTGGTTCAGGAGTAGCTCACTTCTCGACAACATGCCGAAGGAACACCCGAATGATACCGGAGGCAGCCCGAGAGCTCCACCGCTATATCGTATCGAGGTCGCCTTTTACTGAAGTGTTTATTTTGCCATTGAGAATGCCAGTCTGTGTTGTTCAATGCAACACTACGAAGTACGGTGGCCTGGTCAAGCAAACTAAATAAGTCCGCCAAACGTGCCTGGGATCGAACCAGGTACCTTCGGCATGCGATGCGAGAACGCTATCGCTGCGCTAGGCTGCCACCTTAACTTATTTGGCAAGATCTTTTTCTATAAAAAATAAAGAAACCTTTCTCAACTTACTAAAGGCAGAAAATTGGTCTGAACTCTACAATGGAGGTAATGATATAAATAATGTTTTTTCTATCTTAATAGGGACTTATTAGATTATTACTACAATAGAAGCTTTAAGTATATAAAAAAAAGACAGTCAGATTTCAACTGTAAACAATGGTTAACATTGGGTTTAAGAACATCATCCAAAAACTTAAAAAAACTGCATGCAACAGTAAAAAGAGGTCTAATCTCATTAGAGTTTTATAAGAAGTACAAAGTAATTTATAGGCGATTGTTAAGAGCGGCCAAAAGAAAATTTTATGACAACAAAATTATTTATTGTAATAACAAATCAAAAACGGTCTGGAATTTGATAAATAACACAATAAAAAACAACCAAAAATATAAAACTAAGTGCATTGTAAAGGACGGTATTACATATACAAATTCAGAGCACATAGCTGAAGAATTCAATTCATATTTTGCCAACATTCCAAAAAAATTACGTGACAAACAACCACCTCTTCACAATGTTATTGACCATGAAAGAAGATTAATCTTCTCTAATGACAAATCAATTTACTTGTATAAGGTGACTGAAAGTGAGATGAATGAAGCAATACACGATTTGAAAAACACTAATTCATGTGGTCATGATGATCTTTCTTCCTCTATCATAAAGTTCTGTAGTAAACAGTTATGTAGTTCTTTAACACACTTGTTAAATTTATGTTTTCTTGGAGGAGTTTTTCCCGATCTTCTCAAAGTTTCGAAAATCATTTGCTTATATAAAAAAGGGGATTCCAGTAACATTGTAAATTATCGCCCGATTTCACTTTTGTCCATATTTTCAAAGATATTTGAGAAAATAATTTTAAAACGTATAGTTAACTTCCTGGAAGCCTCTAACATATTAGTCATAGTCATAGTCATAAACATTTTTTTATTCAATAAAGCCAATGGCATAGAACATTGTTAAAACATACAAAGAATAATTTAAAAGAACAATAAAGACAAAAATCATAGTAACAGCATTTAAATTACACATGATTTTAAAATAGGTATACTTAAGTAACTCACAGAAATACATTTAAAAAAATATAAATTATTTTACATAGACCTTAAGTAAAGCAAAGTAGTGGCAAGATATTTAAAGTATACACAACACACAAAAAAAAACTCGAAACAGCGCACAAGACAGACAATATTAAATTGTGCAGTGTACAGATATCACAGCAGAACACTGAGAAAAAAAAATCTCTATAATTTATAACATTTTTAAGAAATTTCAAAATCGGAATTGAAGCTGATGTAATCCCAAGACTTAATCTATCCGGATCGTCAAAGAAGTCACCAACAGAGTAATAAGACTTTTTAATCAGATACTTGGATATAATATTCCTAACCTGGCTACGAGGCAATATTCGTACACTTACTGGAAAACTGTTATATATTTTGATGACAGAATAGGTCACATTTTTTTGTATATAGGTAAAATTACATTTATCGGGCAATATGTCAGACTTATGTCTGGTTAAATATACATGCGCATTGATAGCATCGTTACATAACAAATCTTTATTATTGTAGACAAACATAAATGAGTCCAGTATATACATACTTATCAGTGTCAGTATATTCTTACCAGCAAACACCTCCCTACAACTATCTCGTTGTCTCATTCCGAATATAGCCCTTATACACTTTTTTTGTAAAATTAGGATTCTCTCTATATCAGTGGAATTACCCCAAAAAATAATACCATACCTTATTCTAGATTGAATAAAGGCATGATATGCTGATAATACAGCGTCCATACTAACATTCCTAGCTATAATTCTAAGAGCGTAGCAATACCTAGACACACTCGTCGCTACGTCCTCTACATGCGCTTTCCAGTCAAGCCTTCTATCAATTTTAACACCCAAAAATGAGATGTGCTGTTGATTGAATTTCGGTATTTTTATAGTGAAAGGCAAGAGCATTATTCGTTCTATTGCCAAAAACAATACACTGTGTCTTTGCCACATTCAGAAGAAGGTCATGAGCTGAAAAGTACCTATCGAGAACGCCGCAGACCCTCTGTACCTCAGTCAGCATCACATCCGAGTCCTCTCCACTAAAAATAAGGGTGGTATCATCAGCATAAAGAACTGTGTATTTACCTGTTACATCAGAAAGTTCATTGGTATACAAAATATAGAGTAGAGGACCCAATATGGAGCCCTGAGGCACTCCCTTAGTAACTCTAACCCTATCTGAGGCAATAGGTCTACCATAACTGTCATTATCAATCACTTACTGAGTTCGATTATTTAAATACGATTGAATTAACTTTAGAGCATGCCCTCTGATGCCATAATTTTCTATTTTTGAACACAATGTTTGGTGATTTACACTGTCAAATGCCTTTGACAGGTCCAAACACATAGCCATAGTGAGTTTCTTGTTATTAAGTGAGTCAAGTATATCAGAAATTGCTTGATATATAGCCCGTATGGTAGACTTCCCCTTCCTAAAGCCATTTTGATTATTGGAAATTATTGCGTGTTTCTCCAAAAAGTCCGTGATACGATTGTAAATAGTTTTTTCAAAGATTTTACCTATGTTAGAAAGAAGAGACATAGGTCTGTAATTTTTTTCATCATCAAGGGGGCCCTTTTTGTGTATAGCCTTTACGTGTGCGTTTTTTAATAGATCAGGGTAAGTACCCTTCTTAAAGCAAAGATTAATAATATAAGATAGAGGCTCAGAAACGAAGCCAGAAACCTCTTTTAAGATGCTAACGGGTATGTTATCATCACCAACTGATTTTTTATTTTTTAAGCTACTAATTACATTAAAAATTTCAAGCGGGGTCGTTGGTCTAAGATACACTGACTGCATACAGCTGACAGACCGAAAATCATCCTTCTGACCCGAGCACACATCCGGACATGAATTTACAAAAAAATTGTTTAAATTATTGACAGTTTTGAATGGGTCTTTGTACTTATTTTGAAAATTTTCTAGAACTGTTTTGTTGTTATTGTTATTAGTGATATTCTTTACCAGTTGCCAAGTGGCCTTCACCTTGTTTTCCGAATTACTTAAAAAATTTATGTTTGATATTTTCTTGGCCTCCTTGATAACTTGTTTTAAAATTTTACAATACTTATTAAAAACATCATTTGTTATAATTCCTTTAATTTTCTTAAAATAAAGTACACGCTTATGCCTACAGGAGGTTTTTATACCTGTTGTGATCCAGTGGTTATTCTTTGTCTGAGAGCATTTTTTAACAATAAAAATTCTATTAAAATAATTGTGAATTAAATTCAAAAATATCGAATACGCGTGATTAACCTCTGTTGCACTGTACACAGTGGACCAGTCTATTGTCCCTACCTCCTGTTTAAATGACATTACTTTATTTTTTGGAAAAGTCCTCCTATATACATATCCCGGTTTATCCTCAATATTAACCAGACCTGCAATATTAATAATCTGCGCGTGATGATCAGAGAGTGCAGAATTCAGTACATAGCTAGAAAAGTTTTGTTCAAAATTACAGAATATGTTATCCAAAAGAGTAGAAGAATTATATGTTTCACGAGTAGCTTTAAAGATACATTGATTTAAATTGTTAGCACTAAATAAGTCTAGTAAATACTTTACACGATTATTTTGAGGGTTCAAAAAAATTCAGATTAAAGTCACCAGATATAATAACTTTATATGTAGAATAGTTATGCAATATGAACTCCAATACCTGCTCCAGCCTTTCCAAAAAAACTTCATATGATCCCACTCCACGACGATACAGACACACAATCAAGATCCGCATTGTTTCCTCATATGCGGCAGCCAGTTCAATGTCACCCTCGATGCTCATATTGCAAATGGTAGTTTCATTCTTAAAGTCACTGCTTTGATCACAGTAGATGCACACACCGCCATGTTTTAAAGTTGCTCTTGCATAAACAGATACTTGTTTATAGCCATCAAGCTTTATGTACTGAGCTTCATCCCTTTCCATCCAATGCTCACTGAAGAGTAATACCTGAGGCCTTACGGCCAATCCAGCTATAAAAAACTCAACTTCCAGGGTTTTGTGCCTGAGAGACTGTATATTTTGATGCATAATCGACAATTTATGCCTTTCCCCTAAGCTGAAGGACCCTGTACACTGGGATTGCTATTTATCTACATCAGAATACTGGATTTTAGCTTTTTCTTTTTCTTGAAGCCACAAATAAGTCGGGCATTTTACGTCGTAAACTCCATGATTTATTTCCAGATTAAGCTTATACTTTTGATTGCTCAATTTACAATTTATACACTCCAGACCATTTTTATCACACTCTTTAGTTTCATGGTTATTTTTGCCACAGGTTCCACAAGATCTTTGTTCTTTACAGTCCTTTGCAGTGTGATTGTACTGGTTACAATTGTTGCAACGAGTCACTCTGATGTACTCGAAACATCTGCAAGACCTGCAGCCAAGAAAGATTCTATTATCTGCCTTATTCGTAATTCGATGGAATGTCTTTGGGTCACACTCAATGATGGCAAAATAAGAGTTTAGCATTTTCTTCGAAATTATTAAACTGATTTCACTTTCTGAAGTTATGATATCGGCATTTTGCTGTTTGAGTTTGCTGATGAGTAGTTCCTCGTTATAGGACTCCTCGAGACCAACAATTTTTATCATAGGCTTTTTTTTGGTTGGGACAGTTGTCAAGAAATTTTGTCTGATTTTTGGTTCCAGATTATCCTTTAACTTTATTTATTATCTATATTATCACCTACGCAGCATGGTTTTCGCAACAAAAAGTCAACAACTACAGCATTATGCTCTATTCTAGATACCATATATAAAAGTCTAGATCCAAATGACAAGGTCATGGCGCTGTTTGTCGACTTAACCAAGGCATTTGATTGTGTAGATCAAGATCTCTTACTAAAAAAGGTATATCAATACGGCATTCGTGGAAACTGTCATGACCTGTTGACAGCATATTTAAAAAACCGCAAACAATTTGTTCTCTTTGAGAAGTCTAAATCTAAGCAGCTGGATGTCAGTTTTGGCGTTCCACAGGGCAGTGTTCTAGGCCCTTTACTGTTTTTGATGTATACAAATGATCTATCTGCGTATTTGACGGCATATCACTGTGAATTTGCGGATGACATAACAGTTCTTTCAACCGAGTCATGTGAAATGGAAATGAAAAATAACTTGCAAAACAATCTTAATCTACTATCCCATTATTTCAATTTAAACAGACTTACATTAAATCAAGACAAAACATACACTTTGCAATTTCACCCAATTAATGCAAACTCCAAAAAAAGTCACTTAATTAAACTAAATAATAAATCAATTGAACAAGTAACGTCTTTTAAACTGTTGGGTATTCACATTGATATGTCGCTAAATTGGAGAGAGCATGTTAACTATATATGTAAAAGATGCTCAAGCCAATGTTTTGCACTGGGTCGCCTGAAACAAGTTCTAACCAGAAAAGTCGTGAAAATGTTTTACTTTTCATGTTTTGAATCCATAATTAGATATGGCATCATTCTCTGGGGTGGCGCCTCAGCTACTATCAGAGTATTTCAAATGCAAAAACGAGCTGTTAGAGCCATGTTTGGCCTTGGGTATCGCCAATCATGTAAAGATACTTTTAAAAACGAATTAATATTGACTTTGCCCTCGTTATATATTTTTGAAATTCTCAAATTTGTAAAACAAAATATACAGATGTTTAGAACACAAAATTTCCACCATGAATATAATACAAGATTTGGGACTAATCTACAGCACGATCTTCATCGCCTAGAATTGTATAAATTAAACCCTTATTATATGGGTACCATTTTGTTTAATAAAATTCCAAATAACATGAGAGAACTTAGCAACAACAAATTCTATACCACTTTAAAATGTACATTACTAAATAATGCGTTCTACAGTATTGATGAATTTCTGAACTACACTTTTTAGTCTTAGCAATATTGTTACAACAAATTTCTCTTAGTTTTTAGTAGTTTAGCTTTTAAGACCTCTATGACCTGTCCTATATCCTTTATTGTGATCTTTGGATTAATAAATGCATTTCATTTCATTTATAGGTTAGAAAAAATATATCTCTCACTTTGAAATTTGGTATACAAATTACACATGGCATTAACGGGAGAATTATAGTAATAATTCGTTCGGGCATTGTTTACATAAAATGTTGCTGTATTTCTTGTTGGATAAGCCGGAATATTTATATTCAAATTGACTAGTGTGTTTGGATCGTCAACATTATTATGTAAGAGTTTGTGTAAATAAAGCAACATATTAAGATCTCTTCTCTTTTCTAAACTTAAAATATTATATCTAACAGAAAGTTGATTTTTAGAAATATTTCTATCATAGTGGTCAGTTTCTTTATAATACAAGTATCTTAAAATTCTGTTCTGTATTCTCTCAATTGTATAAACATGATTTTGATAATAAGGAGACTGACTGACCGTTGGCAGTGTGTTAGGGTGAATGGGTGTGTGAGTGAGGATATGAAGGTAAAGATTGGTGTTCCGCAGGGTACCGTCTTGGGTCCGGTTTTGTTTGTGGCTTATATTAATTCTCTGCTTTCATTGAAAATTTCGGGTAAGATTGTATCTTATGCTGACGATACCGTCGTTGTATTTAGGGGAAATACTTGGTCGGAAGTTGAAACGACTATTAAGAATGATATGTATCTGATAAAAAATTGGTTGGATAGGTTTCAGCTATCTCTAAATATTGAAAAAACAAAGTATATAGCGTTTACAAAAATTAATGTTAATCGTCCACATTTCAACTCCATTAGTATTGATAACTTTAGTGATTTAATTCAAGAAACAAACTATGTAAAATATCTAGGTGTACTAATAGATCAGAATCTAAAATGGGATAGTCATATTGCTTATTTAAATAAAAGAGTTAGAAAATTAATATATAAGTTTTATCAAATAAGAGATATATTAAGTAAAGGTCTCTTACTTCTGGTTTACCGATCATTAGTAGAATCATTGCTGAAGTACGGTATATTAGTTTGGGGTGGACTATACGCGAAGAGCCTTAACAATTTAAATATAGTACAAAATTACATTCTAAAGATTATCTTCAAGAAAAACAAGCTATACCCTACAGAACTCTTATATCAGGACGGAATATGCAATATCAGATCTCTGTATTTTCATTCTTTGTGTATCTTCGTGTATAGGCATCCCGCTCTTAGGAATTATGTTTCACATGACACTGTGACCCGTAGTATCACGAGTGAACTACTTCAATGTCCTCAGATTACTTTTAATTGTGGAAAAAGGTTTGTAACATTTCTAGGTCCAAAGTGCTATAATTTGTTAACTAGTGAAATTAAAACTATAAGCAGCTATAAAAGATTTTCATACAACTGTAAAAGATTTATTAGTGATCATTATCATCTTTTTATAAAATTAATTACAATTTAGTCACTTGCAATAGATTAGTTTTGGGTTTGGTGTATTTTGCTGTCGTGTTGTGTGCTGGCGTATTGTAATATTGGGTGGTACTTTGTACTCTCAATTACTTATGGGAAATTATAGGCACAAAACAAGTGTTAATTCACTTAGGTGCATATTATTTCCTTCTGATTCGGTTAATTTAATATAATTTCTTTTATGACTAATTTACTTTATATTATTGATGCATATTCCAGTACACTGCGCACTAGAGCAATATAAAGTTGTTTAATACAATTAACATTCCTAAACTCTCTTGAACTTCTTACTATGAAACCATACACCTTAGATGCTTTGTTAGATATATTTATTATGTGGGATCAGTATGCTTGCAAAAATCTGCAACTCACAACACAATATATTGGTCAAATTATGGTTGTGGGACCTAAAGTTGTGAATTAGCGAAGGAATACTCAAGTCAAAAAATAAACGCTCGTGTCATTCCAGAAATATCATTGTCTTCAACCTTTAAAAAGTACCTACACTACCTATTATTGTACGAAAAATTTATTATTATTATTCAGAGCCGAAAATCCAGTAGGTATCTATCAGTCCCGCTATCAGCTTACATCGAGGCTTACCTGCAAGTTCATGCAGTGACTCTAGCAATCAATCAAATCAAAATACACTTTATTGTTAGAAGAAGTACCGACATCTTGTTAACAAAGCTTTATTTACATACCTACAAAAAAAAGTGTTTCTAAGAAAAATAGAGAAAGGCCTGTACCTAAATTCTGAATATCAGTTTTCATGCCGGACTTAAATATGGAAGTAATGTGGCCTTACATTCCAGCAAACCCGAAAACGGCAAAAGGGCAGAGACTAATTAAACATCAAATATAATGGACGAGACCTTGCTTGTACTGCTAACTTATTATAAATTTCAGAAATATGAATATGGCAACTGGAGATGATTATAAATCCAGTTGTAATAGTAACCTATAGGTATGTGAAGCTATGGAGCAAAGAAATAAATAATAAAAAAATGTATAATAATTATTAGTGGGATCTGTTTACAGAGTTAATAAAAAGTTATCAATGTCTTGAACAGTTTTTAAATGGTTCCTCTTTACCTACTTACTTATTATAGGTAACAAATTATTAAACTTACCTATTTAAAGCTGAATTGGAAAGCCGATGTAAATTATCAATGATAAAATTCTCATTTTGTTCAATGACTTTACGATTTTGGTTATTATGCAACTGAACTAAACTATCCTTAACATTTCCCTTCAGTTCAGTTGCTTTATTTTTTGATTTTACTAATAATTGATGGTCCTGCTCAATACATTGATTGGATACATATTTAAGAACATCAAAGGGAACATTTTCAATTTCATAATCATCCCGCTCCTCTTTTATCAATAAATTGAAAGCATTTTGAAATTCTGATGTTTTAGCACTTGTTGCAGATACCTTTTTATTTTCTTTTAATACCGGGAAAAAGCTTAAATTAGAGACTCGTTCTGTATGTTTCTCAATAGCAGGGGGTCCTGAATTCGTTTTTGTAGTCTTTGCTTCTTCCAGTAAATTCTGGAGCATTAAATCAACCATGTTCTGCGACAAGGATTTAGGAATTTCCTGGTCAAAATTGGATTCCATATTAATTAATTAAAACTAGCTTTGTTTGCAGCACAAAACATATAACAATGTTCGCAGTAAGGATTCTGAACTCTGAACCGATTCAGCACAAGTAGTCCTAAATTAATTCAGGAATGTCGTAGTAACTTGATAATTATTAACCGGTTCGGAATTTGTTTTCACCGCGTAGGATTTCGGAAGATCAAGAATAATTACTAAATTAAAAACAAAGCATCAAAATTGTTAGTGCCTAACTAACATTAAACTTATTAAAAAGTAACCTAACAACCTTTATTGGAGTTCTGTGCCACAGAACTCCAATAAAGTTCTGTGCTAACAACGTAATTAGTAGTGATGGGATAACTCGAGTGAAAAATGACCGATCACTCGGTTTTTTCAATTACTCGAATTATTCGATTATTTTCGGAAATCATTCGAGTGACGAAATGAGTGATGAACATAATGGTTTTTGATAGTGATGGGATCACTCGAGTTAAAAATTTTAGAAGTCTAAAAATATATGTGCTTTCGATTTTTTCAATCACTTGAATTATTCGATTATCTTCGGAAATAACTCGAGTAACGAAATGAGTGACGAACATATGGTTTTTATTTTTCAACGCGTCTCCAAAGTTGCTGCCCGCCTGTCAATCACTCACTGCGGCCAGAGCCATCTCGTAGCGAGCGGCTACACCGAGTGGTTTTCGGTTATTATTGGCGATATTATTCATATTAAATACTGCATTACGGGTTGCCTGCCTAAGATAATAAATATGATTTGTTTAGATTTAAATACTGCATTACGGGTTGCCTGCGTAGGATAATAGGATTTATTATAGTGGTGAGTGAGTATTCAGTATTCATAAATATCATGAGTTATGCAATATCGTGACATCTCAAGGTCAAGTAGTCAAGTGGTTAGTTAAATTAAATTGTAAGTTATAAGATCGGAACCATGCCAAAAAATCCACAAATATCTCCGCCACATTTAATAATCCGCAAAAAATCAATCGATTAACAACACCGAGTCAGTTATTCCCAATACAAATGCTGTATATCAACATGAACGATGAACCGCCAATATTAATAATTAATATTAGAATATGAGTGAAAAAAATCGATTATAATTCGATTTTTTAAATCACTCGAATTCTCGGTAGTCGATTATTAAAATAAGTCGATTTTTCCCAACACTAAACCTAATCTTATCAAACAAAAAACCATTTTGACAGTTCTTCTTCTTCTTCTTCACTTTTTCTTGGCGTCGACAAGCCACTACTTTGGAACAAACAAGGCCATGAAGCGGAGCAGGATGATACTTAACTAAAGGTGATTTTGTCACTCTTTTTACCTTCTAACGGACGGTCACCGAAAAGATTTACCCCTGAATTTGTTAATAAATGCATATCTGATGACAAAAACGTGTCTTCAAAATTGTCCCCATAATTTTGGCTTCTTTCCCTTAAAGGTTTCCTCACCATAGTCGGTGGAGTTAGCGATAAATTTTACCAAAATATTTCACTTCCATTCATCATTCATCCATCATTTGTGGGAGAAGGACCGGAAATTCTGATAGACGAGGTGAGGGCCGCCATTTCGGAAATGAAATCACGGAAAGCAGCTGGTCTGGACCAAATACAGACTGAATTCCTAAAATTACTGAACGAAGATAAAATCAAATGGCTGACTATAATATTTAACAACATTTACTTAACAGGAGAAATTCCAACGGATTGATTGAGGTCAGAATTTATCACACTGCCCAAAAAGCAAGTGCCAAAACCTGCGGTGATTTTAGAACAATAAGTGTGATGAGTCATCTCTTAAAGCTGTTTCTCAAGATAATACACAAAAGAATATACAGACTTTGTGAGGAACATATTTCACCGATTCAGTTTGGGTTTGTGAACGCCGTCGGTACAAGAGAGGCTCTGTTTGGTGTTCAGGTATTATTTCAGAAATGTAGGGATATCAGCTGTGATGTATACGCTTGCTTAATCGATTATCAGAAAACGTTTGACCGAGTCCAACATGACAAAATGGTCGACATACTGAAGAAAATAGGAATGAATCAAAAGGAATTGAACATAATTATAAAGTTATATTGGAACCAGACGGCAGTTTTGAGAAATGATGGCGGTCACACAGAACAAATAAATATAATGCGAGGAGTGAGACAGGGCTGTATTCTGTCACCCATCTTATTTAACGCGTACTCGGAATACATCTTTCGAGAAGGACTCGAAAACATTGAGGAAGGAATCACTATAAACGGTACTAAACTTAATAACATAAGATATGCAGATGATACCATCATGTTTGCAGATAGTCTTCAAGGATTACAAAGTTTGATGGATAGGGTGACTAGAATTAGCTCACAGTACGGTTTGGAAATGAACACAAATAAAACCAAACTCCTTATAGTAAGTAAAAGAAATATCACGGAAGACAGTTTATACATTAACCACAGTAGAATACAAAGAGTAAAGCAGTATATATACTTGGGGACAATCATTAACGAGAGATGGGACAACTCTCAAGAAATACGATGTCGCATCGAGAAGGCCCGCTCAGTATTTGTTAAAATGAGCTCGCTTTTTAAAAGCCACAATCTATCCTTAGACATGAAGCTTAGGCTCTTGCGTTGTTACGTTTTCTCGGTGCTTCTGTATGGCGTAGAAACCTGGACACTCACTAGGGAGACTTCCAAGAGAATTGAAGCGTTCGAACTCTGGTTGTACAAGAGAATACTAAGAATATCTTGGATACAAAAAGTTACCAACACAGAAGTAATGCGAAGAATGAATAAAGAACCAGAACTTTTGGATACCGTAAAATGCCGGAAACTTCAATATTTCGGTCACATAATGAGGAACCCAGATAGATACGGGCTACTACAACAAAAATCCTACAAGGCAAAATTAACAGCAGAAGAGCACCTGGCCGAAGGAGAATATCGTGGTTGGCGAATCTGAGAACGTGGTTTGACAAATCATCAGCAGAACTGTTCAGAATCGCCATCAACAAAGTAAGAATAGCCATGCTGATAGCCAACATCCGGAACGGATAGGCACTTGGAGAAGAAGAATTTCACATCCGGCTACCAGCATGAAAATTTGCACAATGCTTATATACATACTAAGGAACAAAAAAACATCGGGAGACACTCGATCAGAGGTCATGACTCCGCTGTGATGACGTCATCAATATAACCTCTGTGATGAGTAACGTGGGTTTGATTAAATGTTAATATCTCAACTACTGATCGTAATAATATAATATTGTGATATATCATTTGATAGCTCTTGAATAAAGCTAAATAAAAGATATTTTAACATTTTGTCTCTAAGACAAACCGTTTACGATTTATAGCAGCGGTTATGTCGGAGGGTTTAAAAAACAAGGGTTTTGGTAAAGTTTTCACAAGTTGCTATCCGTTATGGCAGTGTTTATATTATTTTTCTTATTATCTGTTGCCTTGTTTATTATATAGCAGTGGTGGCTTGTCAGGGGAGGAAATGCCTCCCAAGGGCGTCCATAAGCCGGGGGGGAGGGGCAAAACGGGCACTTCCCCCTCCCCTAGCCTCCTATACATTACTATTTTTTTCATAATTTTATGTTAACTAAATAGTCTTACGCTCTATGGACGCTCTTGGTGCCTTCCCTAATAATATTAATATAATACCTTTAAATATATAAGTATACCATCAGAACAAATTTTAAATATATTTTTTAATATAAACACAATAATAGAATAGGTCCTGTACAGGGTGTTTCATTAAGGACGAAGAGCGGCCATATCTCGGAAACTACTGGGCATAGAAACTCAGAAAAAGAAAAATGATAATAAAAGTGGCCATAAGAAAATTCTGGAAATAATTTTCAAGTTCCGCATTTTGCCGCAAGAGCATTGAAAAGTAAATTTTTAAATTTTACATAACTCCGAAAATTCCACATTAAGGTATATGTTTGATAACACCATTTTAAAGCTAGGACAATTATGCATCATCTTGGTCTTATGCTCATTGGCGTACCGACTTTAATAAGAGAGGGGGAAGCTGTTGAAAGTGTAATCATTTAAATCGCTGTAACTTATAAACGACTTATCCGATTTTAGCAAACTAAAGACTGTTTGGAAGAGAAATGTATGCACTTTGACCAATCGTATTTAGTTGTCCATAATAGTTCTAAAAAAAAATGCTAGAGGGCGCAATTTGCAATAACAATACATTTTTTGATTTTCCTCCGAAAAAATAAATCATACGGTATAATTATGATACCATAATCGAGGAGATGAAATTTGCTAGAAAAAATATTAAAACCGCAGCTCGATATCTCCGTTCGTTTCAGAGTTATTGCCAAAACAATAATTTTTAACACAAATTGCGCCCTCTAGCAATTTTATTAGAAACTATCTTGTACCATTAGATACGACAATTGAAGGTTCTTCCAAACAAGCTTAAATTTAGTAAAATCGGATAAGTCGTTTAGAAGTTACAGCGATTTTAATGTTTAAACTTTCAATAGCTTCTCCCACTCTTATCAAGTGAAACTGTAAACATTAAAATCGCTGTAACTTCTAAACGACTTAACCAATTTTACTAAATTTAAGCTTGTTTGGAAGAAAAAGGTAAGTACCTTTAATTGTCGTATCCAATGTACAAGATAGTTTCTAATAAAATTGCTAGAGGGCGCAATTTGTCTTAAAAATTATTGTTTTGGCAATAACTCTGAAACGAACGGAGATATCGACCTGCGGTTTTAATAGTTTTTCTAGCAAATTTCATCTCCTTCTCGATTATGGTATCATAATTATGCCGTATGATTTATTTTTTCGAAGGAAAATCAAAAAATGTATTGTTATTGCAAATTGCGCCCTCTAGCATTTTTTTTTGAGATTTATTATGGACAACTAAATACGATTGGTCAAAGTGCATACATTTCTCTTCCAAACAGTCTTTAATTTGCTAAAATCGGATAAGTCGTTTATAAGTTACAGCGATTTAAATGATTACACTTTCAACAGCTTCCCCCACTCTTATTAAAGTCGGTACGCCAATGAGCATAAGACCAAAATGATGCATAATTGTCCAAGCTTTAAAATGGTGTTATCAAACATATACCTTAATGTGGAATTTTCGGAGTTATGTAAAATTTAAAAATTTACTTTTCAATTACGCCCTCTTGCGGCAAAATGCGGAACTTGAAAATTATTTCCAGAATTTTCTCATGGCCACTTTTATTATCACTTTTCTTTTCCTGAGTTTCTATGCCCAGTAGTTTCCGAGATATGGCCGCTCTTCGACCTTAATGAAACACCCTGTATAAATTTCGAGAAGCGTCTTAGAAAATTTGTACTTTCGCCAAGTCTCTGTTATCATTTAACGTCTCGACTTTTGTCCAGCGATCGAGTAACCTCTTGTCCACCTTGCATGTAAACTTCGAAAATCTGGTAAAAAATCCGAAGTAGTCTCTTGTATCATCAAGTTAAGTGGATTTTCTGAGACGACTGTCCATAAACCTAATGTTTCTTCCTTCATTATCGACGAAGCTGCATTGGTCCATTTGGTTATCCCCCAATCCTGTCGAATACTCCAACAGTACTGTGATCAGATTGTTGGACCATACGTTTTGAGATTAAAATCTGCAGACGTACACCTAGTTTCACGGCCAACTTCCAGGTGAAATATTGAAAATATGGTGGATTGTTCATATAAAACGCACCATATACTGCCGAGTGTAACCGAATACCGAATATTAATTCTTGGAAGATCAGAACGGAATGCAGCGAGCAGTGTTGCCAAAATGTTTTAAGATAAATCGTAAGAATCGGATACTTAAAATCGTGAGATTCGTAATATTTAAAAAAAATTCTTTAAACGGGGTTAAAGTAGTGTAAAGAAAAGAATGAGTTATAAACAACAAATATATATTTATTTTCTGTATTTAAAAACCAATCACATTTCTAAAAACTTAAAAAGTAACAAAAAAAAAACTTGCGTTATTATGTAGTATTGAAAAATGTAGTAGGTAGTTAGTCAGAATCCGAATTGCTAGAATCATGTTTTCTATGCAAATAAGACTCCAGTAGCGGCAGTAATAGTAGCGAAAGTCGTAACACAGAAAATCATACGACGATTTTTATGTGAATGCAATAAATTTGTGACGTATGTTATGATTAAAAATGATTTTTAGTTACTTCGTGAGTTAAATCGTGAGAAACGCGACGTGATTCGTGAAATCGTGAGATAATTCCCAAAATCGTGTAATCTCACGATTAATCATGAGTTTTGGCAACAATGGCAGCGAGTCAACGATGGTATTAATATTGATAATGTGCAATGTTGCCAGGTATATCGTTTTTGCGGTTGATCCACTATTTTGATGGATGAACTACTGTTCTATCGCTATGCTAACAATTTCTTCCGCTTAACATTACACTCGATTTAGTTTATGCTTTTAAAATAAGCAATATTTTCTCTCTCTTGTCCATTCTCTGATTAAAATTGACATTTTGGTTTCGGTAAATCCCCCAGTTCGAGACGACGCGTACTCTTCTTTTCAATATTTCTGGTCGCTTTGCTGTATTATATACCTAATATATGTCTAATTATCATCCGTTTAAAGTAAATATTATTGGCCATTGGTTGAAAATATGTATACTTTTTTAACTAATAAAATAATTTATTAATTTTTTTTTAATATAATGTTTAGCTTAATATATTTTTAAATCTATCGCTTTTTTATGTCAGACTGCTTTCCTTATATTTGACCTGGCAATACTGATAATATATTAATTTACCCCGATTCAGTATTGCCAGAACAGCAGTCTTTTCTGCATTTAGCAAAATTTTTGAAAGCGTATTTTTTGAAAAGTTGCAGAAAACGTTGAGTTTGGAGGTCGAAGTAGGGGCAACAGGTAAATACAAATATTTCTGATACCTCCTAAGACCTTGGTGCAGAATTCAGCAGATTTTTTGACACACTCCGCAGAATAATTCGTTGGCCAGTCTGGCAACACTGCCCCGATGTTTGCGCTGGCCGACAAATTGTCTCGTCTTGCCTAGACGTTCTTGCGCGATCGTCTGCGGCCTTGGTTAAGACCTTGTCTTTTCCACTTGTGCTTTTTTCACCCTAAACGAATTTTGTAGCTGCGCGAATAGAACTTTCCATGTTTGTAGCAAATTAAAATTTTTTTTTAGAAGTTTTTAATACTATAGAATAAATAGCAAACAGATATAGTCGATTCACTCAGTAAACCTGCAAGATGGCTGACATGTCATATGACAAAAGTCATAGGTATTCCAGCTAAATAAAATAAATTTTTACATTTTCAATGACTTTTGTCATATGACATGTAGGCCATCTTGCAGGTTTACTCGCTGAATAGACTCTAGCAGTATTTTAAGCATTATATTAGGGAATTATTGAAAATACAATTTTAACGTCAGCACTAATAAGGGAATGCCCTATTTTAATAAGGTCTTAACCTTATTTCTCTAAAAAATAAAGACTTATTGGAACGCTTTCCTGTTTACGACCGTTATTTTTAACCTAATGTCTAATGACCTCCCATCCTTCAGGATTTGATAAGGGATTTTGTCCCACAAATTCTCTTACAAGGGCCAAATCGTCATTAAGATAAACCTTAATCTGTTATAATGCAACCATCTGTTTTTTGAGGTTCGGTTTGCCGAATAAGGGAAATAAGGAAACGTTATTTTACTTACGGTAACTAGTCGTAAATAGGGGAAGGCAGTATTTTATTATGGTTTCCATATTAAATATTTTTTAGTGCGCATGCTTAGCTGTCATTTTAAGAACGACCATAATAAGGCCTTCACCTTATAGCGTTTCCAATAATTCCCTAATAACAAGCGTGCAGGTAGAGTGCATCTGCAAAACTGTCAAAATGACTTTTGGTGCACAAAGGCCAATTCGACAGTTTTTTGTGACATCTAATTTTCTGTGTAGCTGTAGATTTGTATTTTCGTAACATTTTCTTCATATATTTTTTCCAATAACGTTTTTTTTGAAAGAATTATACGGTGATTACACAAAGTCCTCTCCCCTCCCCCTCTCCTTGCTTAAAATATTTGAGATATATAATATATATATAATATAAATAATAAGTAAAATACTTACTTTTGAGAAGAATTGTTTTGTTATTTAAGTTGACGAAAAAATTGGAACAAATTTTTAACTGGAAAGGCGGGTCGGGTAATACCTACTTCATTCTTCAGTTTAAAAGTATTTTCACACCCCATTTTACCTTACAATTTTTAGTGTTACAAAATGTCCCGCTTTAACATGGCGAATAGGGGAAATTATGCAAGAAAACATACTATATTCGGCGATCTCCGCCATGTTGAATAACAAAACATTAATTGGAAGTAACAGTCCATGCTTAAAATGGAGTTGCAAGTATGGGAATGAAAGAAAAATTAAAATAAATTTGTTCTTGTTTTTCCTTCCCCCAAAAACAACAATATTTAAAAAAAGTTATGTAGCTTACTTATAATTAAAAAATTATTGTTTTATTTTTCAAGATGATAGAGATCCTCCAAAAAAACCGTTGTTTTCTCATATTTTTCGGAATCGTCATTTTGAAACGGCACATTTTAGACCATTAAAAAGGACAAGGTCACCTATATCAAGCATAAAAAGACCTTTGAAATGAGGTATTACTCGATCCCATTTAAAAGATGGCGCATGTCCGCCATTTTGAATAACAAAACAACAAAATATTCCTCAAAAGTAAATATTTTAACTATCATTTACGCATACCAATTTTAAATATATCTCAATCTTTCCAAATTACCAAAGGGGGAGGGGGACTTTATGCAAGCACTGTATCTGTGAAAATATACTCTGCACCCGGCTTGCTATGAGATGATTGTTATTATTATCATGTTTGTTGACAAATCGAAATAAAATATTTACAAAATTTGATATTAAGCTGCAAAAAATTTCGTATTTCTTTCTTCTAACTTTTCCGGTCTCAGTCTATTGACTGTGAAATTTTTATAACAGAAGTTTTTGCTAATATATTCTAAAGTAACTCATTCACCGTATTTGATTCCATAGTTCATTGTATCAATATCGCTTATCATTAAAATTTGACCACAGCACCTCTCAAAGTTTTACATTGTCTTTTTTGCACATGTTTCCCAAAATCACCTGGTCACAGTCTATGCTTCCATATAGTTTGTTTCATCAACATCGCTTACACGTTAAATTTTTGACAGTAAAATTTTTGGGTTCTTCGCTCAAAAACTCCCAGTCATCATCACATGCGTCTATATTTTTATCAATAACTCTTATCCTTACAATTGGGCTTTGATATGGCACCTAGCCAATGTAATCGATTATCTGTTGCCCGCCCGAAAACGTTTGATCGGACGCCCATGCAATAGTGCGCCCACCTCCTGTATATTACTAAAAGAACAAGCAATACATTTTTTTACGCGTGACATCGCCCATCACTCCTCCAATCAAAATAAATTAATTTAATACTTTAACAGTTGAACCCCCTCCCCCCTCCTTCTACCCGTTTCTCGTGTCCTCGAGTCCATTTATGTCATTGCAAAGCATTAAATGGAACTAACTTGTTCGATAGTTATAAAAGGCGTTTCTTTCTTTGTCTTATGCACGGTAAAGAGGCTAAAAGACGAAGTCTCCCGACGTAAAAATATATAAGCCGTTGCTGCTAGAAATTGCAGCGATTTTAATTCACCTGGAAGTTGGTCGTGGAACTAGGTGTACAAGGTTGATTTGATTTTTTACCGCTATCTAGAAGAGAGCCTAAAAAATAGCACAAGAATGTCGAGAGGATCTGGGCCAAGAGTAAAAGTAAAATCCAATGTTGTCATCCCTATATCATTTAGTAAAGTTCCTTGCTAACAACAAAAACAAAGAAGATATTTAGCAGAAAACCTCGTCAATATGAATATACGTCTGAAAAATAAGTCATTTGCACCGAAGAAGACACTGTAATTTATTCGCATAAGAACACTTTTGCAGAAATCTCTCCCGCGTCTCACGAGGAAGCCGATGCCCGTCTTTTACTTTAGCACTTTATATAGATCGCTGAAAATTTAATTAAGTCTAGGGGTTATCGACAGCCAGAGGTCATGAGGGATATGCCCCAATAACGAAATTAAACCCTCGTTACTTCTTCAATAAAGAAAGAAAAGCTAACAAGTATAAGGATGATACTTATCAGTTTTCGATATTCAAAGAAAAGCAACGGACGAATCGCGTGGTTCCAGGGTACGCAGTGGAAATAATGACACTGATTGAAGGTCTGCTCCTAATTCTGAAAAGTCGAAAATTGATTAGCTCCTGTTGTAGCGACTTAAAAAAGTCGGTAGAGTAGTGAATTCCTGGTCCTCGTGGTACGGTCCTTGGCGAAGCGAATTTCCAAATTCGGGCGTTGAACGTTGAGGATATCCAAAATTAGCCTC
Organism: Polydrusus pterygomalis; assembly: GCA_963969555.1. NCBI lineage: Eukaryota > Metazoa > Arthropoda > Insecta > Coleoptera > Curculionidae > Polydrusus > Polydrusus pterygomalis. The sequence goes on along the minus strand of OZ018380.1, from coordinate 74,079,873 downwards.
TCCGAAGATTCCTATCAGCGGCTGCAAGGCACGTCCGTCTGAGTGAATGGGAGCGACTGAAATTTTGGCTATGTTGAGCCGTTGAATCACTGTAATCGACTAACTAACGGTAAATTTGTCGTCAGTACCTTCCATCGAACCCTGAAATGATAAAAATCTCCCACGTTGCAAAAACCAAATTTCCGTAGAAGCAATAAACATTGCAATCAGCGAATATTTTGTAACATTATTATTTGTTTATTTATAAAAGCTCTTCTTCTTGGCCAGAAAGATGGTTTCACGACATTATAAAAGCTCTTCTTCTCGGCCAGAAAGATGGTTTTACGACAATTTCTCATGCATCCGTCATCCAACGATCCGAAATTGCTCCTACTGGTGGAAATAATTATTGCGCCAAATTTCATCAGACTGTTTTTAAAAATTATCCAACGTGCAACAAAGTCAAAAATAATTTTAACTTTTTTCCATATCATGTTTCTACCGGACTATTAAGTTTTTTAGGACTTATTACTAGTATATTATATTTTCTTTGCTTCTTACGATGAATACTATAAATGTATATAAACTTCAAATTGTAGCGACCTGGGACAACATGCGAATAAAATAAATTAAATAAAAATTATTTTTAATTCAGGAGTTGATTTAACAGATCAGCCTTATACTTGCTGCAGGTGAATGATATTGATAAGCATGGTGTTTTGTGTGATATTAGCTAGGACAGTTCGTAGGTTTAGGGGAGTTGAAACATTTCTGTCAATATACACAGAAACACCAATATGCCTCCTGAAATTGAACTATTTATAACAAGAGCTAACAAAAAAAGGGGTAAAAGTTAAATATTCGATATTATTATGTGCTCTCCAGGAAACATACCTGTCAAAGTCATATGTTCTGTAATGATCAATAGCTGGAACATAAACTCTGTCGAATAACCGGGGATCTTAAAGATGCGTAGGAAGAGGTGAATTATTTTTACAGCTTACATTTAGGTTTTATTATACAAAAATGTGATAACACAGACTTGGAATACAATGTTAATCATGTTTTTGTCCGTACTTCATTGTTAATAAATTAACATCAAAACTCTTTACATCGTATTTTCTTTTTTAATAGGTACCTACCCAAGCAAAGGTGTAAGACCTACATTTTTAAGACTAATAATTCTCGTTCTCAACTTCAAACTGTAATGTTTTCGGGATTACGAATGATTGCTTCGCTTCTTGGAAGGAGAATAAAAAACGGCAATTTGGTTTATCACAATTTTATTATACTAGGCATTATTTAAACTTAAAAAACGAACTGACAATAACAGGTATTTTCTAAAATATAATAATATAGGTACCTAGCTACTTGTAAATTATGCCGATAACGGTATGAATGAAATTTAATGGAAGTTCTTTTATAATTAATAAAATAACTAAAAAACGAGGAGCATATACATATATAACTCCGTTGACACATGACAAAAAAGATTAGTCTTATATAGGTAGTAGTATTAAAGTTAAAACTCTAGTTTGGGTTTCGCAAAAATGTTAAATAATAATTTACCTAACCAGGCCACTGCTTTGACTGTGCCATAAAGATATTGGCAGCCACTCTGTGTGAAAAATCATATCTTATTTGTTCTTATATCATGACTACCTATTTTTATTAAACTATATCAATTACAATCTATTTAGAGGTTAAACGACATCTCTGTATGGAAGGTCAATCCTCAATTATACGATATATATAGCCCCGTCCGTAGAGATCACACTCTAGTGTATCGTTCGTAATGTTTCCAGATAGAAATATTCAGTGGCGCATCCAGAGTTTGAGCCTGGGGGGGGGGGGGTAGTGTTGGTATTCAGGAGTGAAATTGCGCCGCAGGCGAAAATTTTTCGCGACCACGCCCAAAATCAAAAATTCACGCTGAAAAAAAAATCCTGGGAGGGGTAATTACCGCCCCTGAACCTATAGCATCTATCTTTTTTTTTGTTTTTCCAAATACTAAATTTAATTTTAAAAGTATTAAGTCTTTATTTTGGGTATTTTGAAGTTTGCCTATGAAAAGTTATAGAGGTCTAAAAAATCCTGGGGGGGGGTAATTACCCCCATTACCCCCCCCCCCCGTGTATGCGCGCCTGTCATCTGGTACCACGCGAATGAGAATTTTTTTCCCTTCTATTTCATCTAAATTTATTTTGGCTTTGACAATGCCTGGTGATATTACTTTGTTTCCTTCTGTTCCAAATCCTCTTAATTCACTTCCACTTTCTTCAATTTCCAGTCCGCTTGACAGTGCCGTGGTCCACTTCATAGTACACTCGCTACTTCCAGGGTCAACTAATGCTTTATACTTTCTTCCATTTACATCTGCTATTTTTAGATATTTCAATATAGACAAATCGTTTGAGGTTGATGGTTGTATTACGTGCATATTTCCAACTTGTAAATTATTAACTTTTGTGGTACAATGTCGTTGTGTGTGACCCAATTTATTACATACTTTACATAATAGTGGTCTTTTTGGTTGAGGACAATTCCTTGCCAAGTGTCCGTACTCATTGCAATTATAACATTTTGGTTGTCCCTATTCGTTCTTTAGAGGAGGTCTTCTGTCATTTTGTGGGCTTCTTCCTCTATATTGGGTTCTGTGATTTTGAATAGGTTCAGGAGTTTCTTGTTTTGTCTCGGTCTTATTTAATAATGGTAGTTTTTCTTGATATCGTCCTATTGGTTTTGAATTTTTAATTTTATCAACAGAAATAATGCCCTGTAAAAGTTCATCATAAGTCGTATACGTTTTGGCAATTAAACTTGCTGCAGTGTCTTTCCAGAAGAGTCCAGTTAAAATTTCATATTTAACATCCTCAAAATCCAGGTTTAAATTTTTGCATAGGCTTAACTTTTCGTAAAAGTATGATGGTATAGTTTCATTCCTCGTTTGGGTCCTACTACGCATCTTTTCCCATTTGTCAGATAATCTTCCGGATGATCTAGATGAAGATTCAAACTCTTTCTTAAATTCTTCCCAGGTGTTGATTGCATCAGACTTGCTCTGGTACCAGTAAGTGGCTGGTCCCTTTAAGTGAGCTCTTGCAGTCTCTAATTTGTAGGCATCTGGCCACCGATTTAATGTTCCGCTCGTTTCAATATTCTTTAGCCATTCCGATGCTCTCGGGATATCTTTATCGGCATCAAAATAAGTAATCACTTTGGATAGATCGGGCATCACGTGGAATGATGCTGTAGTGGCTTCAGATTGTACCGACGATGTAGCTTGAGGAGTTATGCCTGTATGCTCCGTTTTAACGTTAAGTTCAGCTTTATAAAGTCATACTTTAAGATAATCTTTTTTATGCATTGCAACTAGATTAGGTTGTCTTTGTAAAGGAAACAATACATTTGTCAACGTTGAGAAATTTAGTGATTTTCTTTATTTTACTGTTTTCTGCACTGATTTGTCACGAAGCTTTTCTGTGCTTATACCCTTTATTTTTCTGTGTCTTATCCTATTCCCAACAACCTAACCTCACATTAACCGCGCCCTTGCGATTTGAACCGGCGAACTGATTAAAATCAAAAGTTTTTTGTTGTTATTCCTTTTTATTTCAACAAAATGGGTGAAAGTGACGAAAAAACGCAAACGGAAATTAGCTATTTAAGATTTTGTAAAAGTATGCCTAAAGAATTATCGCTGTACTTACAAATCATTATTAAATTCTTATAAATGTTCAATTTCTTGTAACATTGCACTTGTAAAACCGTGTTCTTTAGTAAACGAAATCGACGGAAAAACGATAAATTGTCCAGAGTATCAAAATACTCTTCTCTGTCGTATTGTCTGCGTGGGAAACCCATTTCAATTATATCGATAACATCAAAATCGTCTTCCAAGAAGATAGCGTCTACCACTTCCATTTTTTTTTTTTAAAGTTGAAGCAAAACAGTTTAGTATTTTTATTCAAGCACAATCTTTTGCAGAAATACAAAAATTCTTAAATGTTAATGTTATTTCTTGTCAGATAATGACAGTAATAACATAAGTCATACAATAAGAACAACTTAATTTCTTAAGTTCAGGATTTTAATAACTTAAAATTAAGAACGACTTTTGCTTGTTTTTTTGTTCGTGCATAAGAATTTTGTGACTTAAGTCGAAAAGTTCGACTAAGTAAGAAATTATGCTAACGGTGCATATGGCCAATAGTCTGTCTAAAACTCGAATAAACATCTCATCTCTCCGTCTTCCGTCAGCAATAAACATGTCCATCATCCGTTGCATACTGAAAGTGTCACTCCTAGTCGGATTTGGTGGATTTTCTTCAAAACCGCCATTTACACTATCATAGCTTCCGTTATCCGACATTTTAATTTTTTTCTTTTGTTCAAATTTTCTGGCAGTAGTAATAACTATCTTTTTACATGTCCGTTTTCGGGGCTGTACACGCGTTCAATAACTAAATTCGCGTCACTCAGCCTTGACCGCGCCGACTTTCCTCGGTGTCTTAATCGTGTCTAACTTCACGTTATAAAAATGCAAATGTCATTCAATTTGGCGGGGTAAACTTCCGTTTTTATGATTTTTGCTTTTATTTATCTGTTTTCAGTCTTAAATCACTTGGTTACATTGGATTTTGTTACGCTGTCCACTCTGAAGATTTTGGTATCGCTTAACTCAGTTTTTCGCTCATTTGGAAAATTGGTCCCCCTCGTACCCCGCAGTCTGTTTGGTATTAAACACTCAAAGTTTCTTTAGTAAAATCGTTTACTCCCGGCTTATCCCACTTGTGAAATGTTAGATACTCTATATTTCTTAAAGCACAATAAAACTCACTATTTAAACTTTACGTTTTATTTTGTTACATTGTTTAATACTTCAAGAAAAACTACAGTCATCACACAGTCGTTCATTTTCTTTCTGTATCTTCTTCTTCTTTTTTTATATGGCGTTTCTAACACCCATCAATTTGTTTTTTCAAAATTAAATTTTTAGAATTGTTAAATAAACAAAATAAATTGAAAAATTAAAAAAACCGACTTTTTTTGCATTAATCCATAGATCTTTGTTTGCCCATCATTCAGTTTTCTCAATATTAAATTTTTACAATTGTTAAATACCTAAACAAAATAAATTGCTAAATTAAATAAGCCAAATTTTTTTTTGCATTAATCCATAGATCTTTGTTTGGGTTTTTTTTTGTTTGAACAAACCCAAACAAAGATCTATGGATTAATGCAAAAAAATAGGATTTTTAATTTTGCAATTTTTTTTGTTTAGGTATTTAACAATTGTAAAAATTTAATATTGAGAAAGAAAACTGATCGATGGGCAAACATGGTCAAAAAACAAAGATCTATGGATTAATGCAAAAAAAGTCGGTTTTTTTAATTTTTCAATTTATTTTGTTTATTTAATAATAAATTGTAAAAATTTAATTTTGAAAAAACAAATTGATGGGCAAACGAAAAGCTTTTTCTGATGCATTGGCATTTATATTTACTTTACTTTTTCAATGGACGTTGGCCCGCGAAAATTTATAATTAATTTATTTTTAAACAAATTGTGGGCAAAAAAATCTATTGTATGGGCAAAAGTGGGCATACACGATGGGCAATCATTATAAGCATTCCCATCTTTTTCAAAGCAAGTTGCTGTGCTAACTTTATACACCTGAAATTAATTGAGTAGTCAGTTTCTTTTTCTATGGTAAATTGTATTCTATGGTTTAGTTTAGACTATTAAGAAGATTGAGAAATTGGTGTAATTGTCGGTCCGTACCGGTCCAAACACAAAACACATCGTCGACATACCTACGCCAAAAATGTATGAGGGGTCTGTTGTAACACTTATTAAAAGTACCTATTTGCTTTTTCACTCCACCCTGCTGTTCGTCTAATATTTTCAATATTTAATCCGCGTTTGAAAACTATTGAGGTGAAGGCGTGGCGGGTGCTATGTGCCTTAAAGATTCATGTGTCCACGCCCCCTAAGATTAAGCCCTTTTTTAATCTACTTTGACATGGTTTGTGAAGAAGCAGGGTATTAAGGCCTCTTGATTACAATAAAAAGCTGATTACCTATGTGTTGTCCTTAGAATGTCAGCAATGTTTATATAATGTTTTAATAGCGACGCTATGAACAAATTTGGGTTTTCCTTAAAGTAGGGAACAGTTATTTTTGGTTGACATTTTTTGGGTTGGATGTTTTTATAATATCGGTAATCGTTATTCCTATACTGTCATCAAAATAATTTATTTTACTTAATTTAATTTTTGTGAAAGTTTGAACTCTTTGACTTGATATATGAGCGCCAACAAGATAATAAATTTATAGGTCAGTTTTTCCCGGGATGAGTTAGGCGGTGCTCGAGTTTCTAGGTAACGTAAAACGGGATTTGGGTCCCATATCTCATTATTGTTACAATGGTGTGATCTGTTCTTTGTAACAATGTATTTAGTGCAGATGGTGAAGAGTAGTGTAGTTAACCCCTGTGATAGTTCTGTATTTAGAAATTTAATTATTTTATTTGCATTTGCATTAAATACTTTGTTTCCTTGGCAGAACATCCACCATTTCTTGTAAGTGCTATTATATGGTGTGTACAGTGTATTAAGACGTCAAAGACGTTTTCTGGAAACCCCTGTGTTCTCATATGCTAACCTGATAATACCACGGTACCCAGGGTAAGGGTTAAACATAGTGGACGAGGTTCTCTGCAAGGAGAAAGTAATAAAGATTGGTGTGGAGAAAATATTATTGGTTTCGATACCATCAGATTTTTTTAACTTAGGATACCTACCAGTGTTGGGATATCCAAATGATACCTTTTGCCTTTTCGGCATTTATTCTATTTATGACTCTTGGCAAAAGAGGAAATGGTGGGAAAGCGAAAAAATATACGTTTGTCCAGCTAGTTCTAAAAGCATCGACGCCGTAGGACTGAGGGTCTTGGTGCCAAGAAAAAAATAAGTTTGATTTTGTATTTTGACACGAATGCGAAATGCAAAGAGATCGATATTTGGTGTGCCGAATATTTTTATTATTTGTTTAAAGACGTTTTGGTTTAAAGAATATTCGGTTTACATATTTTTTTGTCGGGTGGCCTTGTCCGCTAGTAGTTTAAGTTTTAATTACAATTTTTTCGTCCTTCACACGATTTCCAAATTTGACGGGTTATGTCGTTTAATTCGGAGACTTTTGTACCTCCCAGTCGATTTATGTATGAAATGTAAGTTACGTTATCTATTCTTAATAAAATGTGACAGTTTTTATCTTTCCCAAAAGATTTTAGACCGTTAAACGCTGCTAATAATTCTAAATAATTAATATGAATTTTTTTTTTCTCAGATCCCAAAAAACCCAAGTTACGACTCTTTTCCCACAAGACGCGCCCCATCCCGAACGACTAGCATCGGTAAAGATGGTTAGTATGTATGAACATTCTTTTAAGGTTGTTTCATTTTTTGCAACATTTGATAACCACGAAGTGAAATCACTTTGCAGGTATTTTGGTAATTTCATCGTCCTGTCGTAATCACCTTCGCACTGTCATAGGGCTTTGTATTTTTGTCTTTCATGTGGGCCCAGCTATATGGGACGGCAGGACAAATCGATACCAGAGTAGGTACCTATAAATTTGCCACTCTTTAATTTTTATTTTTGACTTTTTTTTTATGGTTCCTAATAAGGAAATTAATTTTTTGGAATTTTTCTTTTGGAAGCGTCACTGTCATTTCCTTACTGTTATATTGGAAACCTAAGTTAGTTAAATTGTGAGTTGGTTCTCAGTTGCTTTTTTCCGTGTTTATTAAAAAACCTAACGAGCTGAGTAGTTGAAGGGTAAGGTTTATATTACTATTACAGTTATGTTTGTCGTTACCAATTAATAAAATATCATCCAGGTATATTACAGAGATAAAGCCCAATGATCTTAAGTGGTTGGTAATAGGTTTAAAAATTTTAGTGAAGAAAAATGGAGCTAGACAAACCAAAAGGTAAGACTGTAAATTCATAAAGTTCATTTTTGTATTGAAATTTTAGATATTTTCTATAATTTTTGTTTATACGGGTAAGAGAAAATAGGCGTCTTTGAGATCTATGTTTGCCATGTAACAGTTATAATGTATGAGAGGCTATGAGGAGGCTCTGCCTCAACTTCGCCTTTTGTAACTTATGTTTACAATAGAGTCTTTTATTATTATTATTATTATTATTATTTTTTTTACTGTCCGAAAATCTTCCAACTTAAAATGTGGACGTTTAAATAAGTGTTAGGTTTTTAAAGGTTTAAAATAAAGCGATCCTTGCCATTTGGTTTTTCCTTAGAAAATATAACGATATATTCGTTTTTGCAGTGTCTCCTTTTTTTAATTCTTGTAAGCTCGGCTATGCATTTTTGAAATTTTGAATTAGATTGGGCCTTGGGAATTTTTTTTTGAACAGGGCGCCGAATGGAAGGAATTTTATAATCTTTGACCCATTCTAAAAAAATTTTGCAATAAGTTCCCAATTTTGAAAGAATGTAGATATTCTGCCTGCATAGCCTACCTCTAATAATATGGCTGGTTGATGGTTGTTGATGCTGTTGTTGTTGTTGTGTCTTCTGTATATTTCTGCCTCTCTCCTGTTGGTTCTGAGTGTCCTCTTCTGCTGTCGGAACTGCGAGTATTGGACCCTCCCCCCTCTTTTGTGCCGTTGTAGTGCTGCCCTACCCCTAACTAAGTTTACTTACTTATGTTTCGGCCTAAACACTCAGCAGCAGCTACAAGGATTTCTGGCAACTCACAGCTTACTTGACTACACTACTACACTAATAAAATACACTAATAAAAAGAGCACTTCTATCATCTAACTATTACTTGTATTAACTCGCTACCTGTTTTATACGATTATTTCCAAAGATAAGGAAAGAAAGGACTCGCTATAATCTTTAAACTTGTGCTGAAAAATCATGTAAACCCCTGTCATATTATTCATTATATATTAAATAGAATTTTTAAAAATAATTAAATTTTTAAAAATAATCAGAATCCTAACTCTGGAAAACCAAAATATTTATAATTTATTTGAAAACAATCTTATTCTTCTTTTTGAAAATAAAAATAAAAATATTTCTGTTTAAAGTATGAAAGTTAATATTAAGCCTTTTTTTAAAATGATTAGAAAACCTTTAGCATAGTTGTTTACATTGATTATTTACTTTAGTCAGCCACAAGAGTACCCTATTACTTTGCACAAGAAAATGTTCTCAAAAACTTTTTAACACCATTTATTAGAAAGAAATGTCATAGTTAAAATCCCTTAAAACCCACACAAAGTTCACAAAGTTCCCAAGTTTTTTATATTATAAATGGTGCGACCTTTAAATGTTTATAAAATATTAAATGTCATGAAATCGTTTAAACACTCAGTATATGGTTCACAATAGTACAGGCACTTACTTCTCATCGTAGCGGATCGTATCTTTCTTGTTGGCCACCAACCAATAAAACTGCTCACTAACACTTTGACTTTTTCTGCTAAGTCTCAAAACTTGTATTCTTAAAAAAATTAAATAAAAAAAATAAAAACTTCAAATTTCAAACGGACAGAGTTTCTAGTAGCAACTACTATTTTTGCTAATTAACCCACCAAGCAAAAAACCTCACACTCGCATTCGCAACATTGCAATCTTCCTTCAAAATTCTTGCAAGAGCAATATTGTATTTGAAAGCTTATAGGAAAACACCGTGGAACTCTCTAAAACAACTTTTCTATTTAGTTAATTCCCGCAACGTTGACTTTTGAAACCTTTCATATTAAATATTGTTAGAACTTAGCTTTCGGATTCTCTATGCAATGTTCCATATATAAATTTAGAGAAATGTTTCAAGGGCAACCTGTAACGTGCAATATTTTAGCAATCTTCAGTTTAGAAAGTTTCAGGCAAATTACATAGCAACTTAGCAGCAATGTTGGTTTATGAATGTCTTTTTGTAATTGCAATTGTGCTGCCCAATCATTGCTTCAAATAGGTACGCCACGCGTCGGTCGGGGGGGTTATGTTTTCGGTCTCAGAGTCAGATCGGATCGGCCATTTTTATTTTGGCTTGGCATTTCTTTTAAAAGAGTGAAGGACAGTGTTTTATTAAGAAATAAGGTAGGTTACATTAAATTTAATAAAAGTTTATGCATGCTTAGGTACTTTTTAGCAGAGAACAAGTTGTTCTCTGTTAGGTAGGTAATTTTTGGAAATGGAGGTCGTGCTGTTAAACACAAAACATAACCTAGGTATTTTATTATTTAATTTGTATTGGTGTGTCTTGTGTGTGGTACTACACGTCACTGGAGACTAAACTGAAAGAACCCCTTCCAAAAAAATTACCAAAATTAAAGCAAAAAGCGCATGCATACGGTATTATAACAGGGCAAATATTCCAAAGTTTTCACTGAATAGGCATTGCAGACACAATTTTTGCAAGTTAATTCAATAGACAACTTAAGATAGTGTACTCCCTAAAATTAATTGAAGTTGAATTTGTAGGCATCTAGTACTAGCAATAGGTTACTAGTAAAAAATGTGTTTGCGAAACCTACACAGAAATTTTTCATTCGTATAACCTATACACGAGTAAATTTTATATAGTTACGGGTTCCAAATCAGTAGAATGAGAATGTATGTCACAAGCCAATAATTCCGATACCCTATAGTTGGGGACATTTGTCCATTTTTTGCTATTTTTAAAAAGAAAATTATTATGAGAAATTGCACACAAATCATAAGTGAGAATAGCAGTGTTTTGAAATTTTAGATACATTTTTTAAGACTAACTGGAGGAAGAATTTGAAAGATGCAGTGTACAGATGTTTGGAAAAGGTCTTCACCAATTATGTGGGGCAGTTTTTAAGTTGGACTGGTGCCAAGGGGAACTACAAAACAAAAACTTTAAGTAAGTAAGTATGGACTACTTCTTCAAAAAAAAAACTATAAAACTCACTTCACTTATAACAGGTAGATTTTAATTTTTCTTTGGCAATACTATATTATATTAAATACATCAGATTTGTATTTAATCAAATTAAAAATTTTAATGAAAATTTTACACTCTTAATTTCAACCAATCAGAAGCTTGATTTTTCTTCGGTTACCATTAAAACCCACAGAATAACCGGAAATTTTTGACGTTTGTGGTAAAATTAATAAATGAAAATTTTCCTGAAACGCCATTTCAAAGACATTTCTAGAATATATGTCATTTCTAATAAAAAAATTAATTTGTACGTAGGTTCTTTAATAAATGAGTTTAAAACTTTCTAACCGAAATCCCACGTGCTTAAATTAATAAACGGTCAATTTTTCCTCGATCATGAATATTCAAGTCTTCAGAAAAATTTCCGGTAATAATTTAATCACTGTATCTATTAGTGATTGTCATTTTTTTTTATTTTAGATGCTGTCCGAACTAATTTTAAAGAACTTACAGATCAAGATTTTGAAAATTTTTACAAAAACTGGTTTCAGCATGCTAAGACACGTTTTGAACGAAGTAATTAAAATAGATTAGGGGTTAAGGAAACCAAACTTTGAAGGAATTAAATATAAGAAAAGTGTATACTTAATATATATATACAGGGTAATTCACAGTGAATCGGAGAACGGGAGATACGTTTTATTTAAAAATTTGTTTGTCTAGATAAACGACCATGGTCTATCGTTCTAAAATATTTTCAGCATTGCGGCGTTGCCGCTTCTGCCCAAAACAGGTGGCAACATCGTTATTTTAAATAAAACAGCCTATATATTTTTATATTTTTAGATTCTACGTAACATTCAAATTATTTTTTAATATATTCATTACTAGTCTATACTTAATGGTTTTCGAGATATTGACTCTTGAAAAATGGCATTTTTCAACTTTGACAGCTTCTAGCATTCTAACTATATATGTCTCTTAGAGCAAAACGGCTCACATGTTCCTGATGTCCTTGATTTTATTATGTTCCCAAAATTGTCAACTTTCGGTTAAACAGGATGGAACTCGAAAGCAGGAAATTAATTACTTTGATTGATTGATTTGGTTGATTCTTTGGGAAGATAATAAAAATTGAAGGAAGGAACACCAGCCGTTTTGCTCTAAGACATTCAGTTAGAATGCTAGAAGATGTTAAAGGTTAAAATTGTCATTTTTCAAGAGCCAATATCTCGAAAACTATTAAGTATATATATAACGTAACGTATAACAATGAATATTGTATTAAAAAAATTATTTGAATTTTACGTAGAATCTAAAAATTTAAAAATATATGGGGGTTTCATTTACAATACCGATGCTGCCACCTGTTTTGGGCAGAAGCGGCAACGCCGCAATGCTGAAAATATTTTAGAACGATATACCATGGTCGTTTATTTGGACGACCAAATTTTCAAATAAAACGTATCGCCTGTTCTCCATAAACGTCTAACGCACCATCCACCGTGAATCACCCCGAATATATGTTATACCTATTGTTGTAATCCCCTCGTATATTCCAACGGTATTGTTTAGTTTTTAAGATTGTTAGTTTATTTCTATTAGCGACAGACTGCAGACACAATATAAATATTATTCATCTTCCAAATTTCCAATAACCATTTCTTAATTATACACCTATTATATTTTTCTAAATATCCTCTTTCAATTATATTATCTTCGTCTAGACAATCTACAAATTTCTAAATTCTTAAAATACAATAAATATACCTTATTTTTATTACGGTAATTCCCTTCTTAAAATTTATTTTAATCCCTTAAGATCTGCAGACTGTAGTTATGCTAATGTAATTTTATAATTTATAATTTGGTTATGGCCTATGCCAAAATTTCTTAATTATTGGTTGGTTCTTATTTTTGTACCGCCCATTTTTGGTAGTGGGAACCAATGAATGGTCGTTTTTGATTTTGAATAGTTTAGCAAGTAAGAATATAGATTTAAGAAAAGTTAGTTAACGTTGAGAATTGTTACATTTTAGTCGTTTTCTCAAATTTAAAAAGGTGTAAAACGGAAGGTCCAAAATAGAAGTATTAAAGTGGAAAGTTGTTTTCTTACATCGATAATTTTAAGTTCATGTTTGGCAGTGTCGAGACGCTCTAGACACTGGCCCATAACATTGGTGGCAGCGGAAAACCCTACGAGCTATTTTGACGGTGCGCTAAGACGCAGCAAGTGCTCGCGGAGTCAGAGGAGTCAAAAAAAAAAAGGACGTCAATAGGCTATTTGGAGGCGCGCTAAGACGCAACAAATCCTATAGGAAATCCACTAAGAAACTGGACACTTAATTCTAGAAACCACATACGTGCAAGTCCGATTTCAGGGAGCAGCCAAGACGTTGGGAAACCTGGAAACGTCATTGCAGTACCGGAGGATGAATAAGTAAGTCTTTTCTTTGTTTCCATGTGACACTACTTTTTTTTTGCAAATCCTTGTTTTAGTTTTTAAGTTTAGATATTTATTGTTATAATTCGGAATAGTTACTGCAAATAACGACATAAAAATATTATAATTTAAAGTAATATTAATTTTTAATAGGTAAAAAAAATGGGAGATAAAAACGCAATTGATATTTTAAACCAAATTGATGCTTTTGATGGATATGGGGACGTTAACTCACTAAATTTTTTCTTAAAAAGTTGCGATGCTATGATGAAGGTTGTGAAAGAAACACAAAAAGAAACGTTGGCAGAATTAATTTTTGCAACTAAAATAAAAGGGAAAGCACAAGAGGTAACTCAATATAAGGAATTTTCTAATTGGGATGAAATAAAAGATTTTTTATTAGAACAGTTTACAGATAAAAGACCACCTTCTCATTTTCTAAATTTATTAATGAATATTAAACAACAGTTTAGGGAAAGTATAAAGGAATATGGAGATCGCGTTCAAGGGTTATTTAATAAATACAAAGAAACTTGTAATTTAAATTATGAAACGAACGAAGCAAACGTACTAATAAGTAATTTACAATCAGTATTAGTAAATAATTTTAGAAAAGGTCTAAATGACGAAAAAATTCAAATACGTATAATAGCAGAAAATACCGAAGACTTAGGTAGGGCCATTACAATAGCTGTAGAAATGGATATCGAACAAAACGACAGATTTAAAAATAATCAAAACCCTAGAAACATTAATTTAACTCAAACATATAGAAATAGAAATTTTAACGTAGGTTCCAATCAAAGTTCATGCATGTTTTGTCACAAAAATAATCATTTAACTTCACAATGTAGACAACTTCAGAGTTTTGAACAAAATGTCTCAAGTAACAGTAATTTTAATTCGCATAATAATCAACATTTTTACCCTCAGCAAAATTATAATAATGGTGCAATTTATAACAATAGACGAAATAATTTTCGAATGAATGTTTCTCACACGCCAAATAATTATATTAACCGTCAATTTCCAAACCACCGTAATAATTATCATTCACCCAATTATCATAATCCACAAAATTATGCTAATCATAATCTAACAAATCAAAATAACTCTACTCAACAATTTTCCTTTAATCAACAAACTCCTCCTAATCAACATAATTTTTCTAATTCACAAAATTATCGTAATCAACAAAACTACCCTCGTGAACATTTTTCTAATCAACATTTAAACAGACAAAAAAGATTTCCCGACCAACAAAATTTTCCTGACCAACAAAATTTTCCTGTACAACAAAATTCTACTATAAATAATTCTTCTGTACCACAAATACAAACGGTTGCAACACAGGTATCAACTCAAGACAATTCAGTCAATAATTATAAACCTTTATATTCTACAAATCAAGAAAATCTACTGGGAAACGAATAAGCGGCCTTGGTTGCCAACAGCCAACCATGGCCAAGCATTATAGCTGTTTAGATAACAAAAATAATGATATATCACCCGATTCACCAATTACAAATAATAACAAAAATCTCAATTCTGTCAATACATCAAATATTTCATGCAAAACCGTTCTATTTTCCGAAAATCGTGAACAGTTAGACATAATTAAATTAAACTCTCCTGAAGTACACAATTCTGAAGTTCAACTTTTATTAGACACGGGCGCTGATGTTTCGCTTTTAAAAGTCGCTAGTTTAAGGAATGACTTTAAAATAAATAAAAACTCTATTATAGAATTAAAAGGTATTAGTTCACAACTAGTTTACACTCTAGGCACCTGTTTTATTCCAATACAATTACAAAACAATAAAACCATAATACACCCTTTTCACGTTGTCTCTGATCATACTCCAATAAAAAACGATGGGCTACTAGGTCGCGATTTTTTACAAAAATATAAAGCTAAAATTGATTACGAGAAAGAAATTGTTTATTTTGAAGATTCTTATTTTAAAATTTTACCGTCTGAAGCAATTACAGTAGTTATTCCTGCTAGATGTGAAGTAGCAATACCTGCTTTAGCAAATATCTCAGAAACGGAAGGAATCGTATTATCAAAACAGATTTCTGATAATCTTTATTTAGGGTCTACGTTGACAAAAGTGCAAAATCATAAATCTTTTGTTAGTATTTTAAATATTTCAAGCATGGATATAATAATTCCAATGCCAAGAGTTAATGTTGAGCCTTTTTCTTCTAATCAGTGTGAAATTGTAGACATAAATTATTCCAACGATATTAAACGTTTAAAAAAACTAAAAGACGCAATAAATCTTGAAGGTTTAAATACAGAAGAAATTAACTCACTATTAGAAACTTGTTGTAATTTTAGTGACATATTTCATTTAGATGGCGATAAGCTTTCCTGCACAAACACTGTTAAACATACTATACCAACAGATCCTACTAAAGGACCAATTAATATCAAACCTTACAGACTACCTTTTAAACATCGCGAAATTATAAAAGAACAAACAGATCAAATGCTTAAAGACAATATAATCTCACCTTCATGCAGCCCTTGGAATAGTCCCTTATTAGTAGTGCCAAAAAAAAATGATTCCTCAGGTGAACCCAAATATCGCGTATGTGTAGATTTTAGAAAAATTAATGATATTACGACGGGCGCAGACGCATTCCCTTTACCTAACATAACAGATATTCTAGACCAATTAGGAAAAGCTAATTACTTTACTACCTTAGACCTAGCCAGTGGCTTTCACCAAATTCAAATGGATGAAAAAGATAAACTTAAAACTGCTTTCAGTACGTCAACTGGTCATTATATTTATAACCGAATGCCATTCGGGCTGAAAGGGGCCCCGGCTACTTTTCAACGGTTAATGAACGCTGTTTTAAGCGGTCTTAATGGTATAAAGTGCTTTATTTATTTAGATGATATCGTACTTTATGCAAATAATTTATTAGAACATCAACAAAGATTAACTGAAATATTTCAAAGATTTAGACAACATAATTTAAAAATTCAACCTTCAAAATGTTCATTTTTACGAAAAGAATGTCTATATTTAGGCCATATTATTACCGAAAACGGAATCAAACCTGACCCCGCAAAAGTAGATTGTGTTACAAAATTCCCAGTACCTAAAACCCCAAAAGACGTAAAATCATTTTTAGGTTTAGTTGGTTACTATAGAAAATTCATCAAAGATTTTGCTAAAATCGCTAAACCTTTGACTATATTATTGAAAAAAGATGAAAAGTTTACATGGAATAATGAATGCAACATTTCATTTCAAACTCTTAAAGAAAGCATAGTATCTCCTCCTGTCCTACAGTACCCCGACTTTTCAAAAGAATTCATTATAACTACAGATGCTAGTAATTACGCAATAGGCGCCATTCTGTCTCAAGGAAAAATTAATAGCGATCAACCGATAGCATTCGCGAGTCGAACTTTAAATAAAGCTGAACAAAATTACTCTACTACAGAAAAAGAATTCGCAGCAATAGTATGGGCAGTAAAACATTTTCGGCCATATGTATTTGGTACAAAATTTAAAATTGTTACGGATCACAAACCTTTACTCTATGTATTTAATATTAAAGATCCTGGTTCTCGTTTAACACGTTTTAGGCTAAAACTCGAAGAGTATAATTACGAGGTTATCTATAAAGCTGGAAAAAAATACAAACGCTGATGCGTTAAGTAGAGTAATTAACACTGTCAATAAAAACCTAATAACTAACTATTCAGAATTTCAAAACTATCTTAAAACTAACGTAGTTTTAAACTCTAAAATAAAAGAAAAAAATACTACATTTTTTCAAACAAATGAAATAGATCCCTTAGTAATGTTTATACCTAAAAATTGTAATAAAGAAAAATTCAAGATTCTAGAAAATAACAAACAAGTCAATAAATTTTTGGAATGTTTCAATAATATTACCGATAATAACTCAAAACTCAATATTTCTTCTGTTCATCATTGCGAAGATTCCAATATATTTTTGCTCATAGATAATGAAAACAGCTTTAGCGATGTCTGTTATGAAAATATTTGGTCTTGTTTATTAAATTTAAGACATCTAGTCTGTAATGCAACAATTAAGCTTTCGTTAATTAAATATCATTACAATCCTTTAATGAAATGGGAAATTATTTACCCAATGCTTAGATACCTTTTTCAAAATCTAGACGTCGAAATAACCATATATAATAACAATTTAATTAACCCTATAGAGTCCGAGAAAAATACGTTACTAGAGGAATTTCATAATTCTCCGTTAGCAGGCCATCAAGGAGTATCCCGTACCTATAAAAAACTAGCAAAATTATATAATTGGAGAGGTATGAAAAAAGACGTAAAAAAGTTTATAAAAAAATGCGAATCTTGCCAAAAAAATAAACTGTCGCGTAAAACTAAAATGCCAATGACAATTACGACAACCGCATCTAAACCTTTTGAAAGATGTTTTCTTGATGTAGTTGGCCCATTACCGGAAACAGAATTAGGAAATAAATATATTCTTACCTTTCAGGACGACTTAACAAAATTTAATATTAATATTCCTATGAAAGATCAAGAAGCGTCAACTGTGGCGGACCACTTCGTAAAAAATATCATTTGTTTATATGGATTACCTGAAAACTTAATTACCGATCGAGGAACAAATTTTTTAAGCGAACTTTTTAAAAATACTTGTAAACTTTTAAAAATAAAAAAAATTCAAACCACAAGTTACCATCCTGAATCAAATGGGGCATTAGAACGATCACATAGAGTTCTGGAAGAATATTTAAGACAATTTATATTAGACTCACAGGAAGACTGGGATAACTGGATTCCTTTCGCCACATTCACTTATAATACAAGTACGCATACAGCCACGGATTTTACGCCATTCGAACTTTTATTCGGTTACAATCCTAGTTTACCTACGTCAATTAGTCAACCAATCAAAACTACTTACTCATACGATGATTTTGTAGCAAACTTAAAACAAAAATTGCAATATTCTAGGCAAATAGCTAGGGAAACTTTATTACATAACAAACTTATTTCGAAAAGAAATTATGATAAGAACAGCTACTCTAGAAATTTTGAGATAGGTGACAAAGTACTACTTTATGATGAGTCTGTCCGTAGAGGCAGAAGTAAAAAACTCTCTTCATCATGGATAGGACCATATACAGTAATAAATAAAATTTCTGACGTAAATTATATCATTCAAAAAGGTAAAAATAAACAAACGGTTCATGCAAATAGATTAAAATACTTTTATGACTAACAAAAAAAAATAATATATTAAATATTAATAAAATTTTGATTTTACCTAACATATAATTTTTAATTAATTACTTCAATTCAAATTAACAATTGTTTTCTTTTATTTCAGGGTTCTTCTTTTTGCTAACATCCTATTTTTAAGATTAATTTTGGCGCAACCAGATTATAACGTCACGCACTATGAACACAGTCCTGGCATTTATTTTGAAAAACTTGGAGAAATGCGACTTTTCAATAACAAATGGAAAATCATAACATTTGTAAACATAGAAAATCTTAGCGACAAATTTTTAAGTTTAAGCAATTATTATAAAAAATCTTTAGAACTATGTAGTCATGAAAATGCGAAATATCATTATTACATATGTAATTCATTTATAAAATCAACTAAATATAATTTCAACAAAATTAGTAAAGAATTAGAAGTTCTGCATGAGTTAGTAGGTCATAATATTATAAATAGAAATAAGAGAGGATGGTTTGACATTATAGGTAAAACATCAAAAATTTTATTTGGAATTTTGGATAATGACGATGCAGAATATTATAACACAAAAATTAACGAATTTTCAAAAGATGAAGCCTCCACACTTCACCTTTTGAAAGAACAAGCAAAAATAGTTCAATCGACATTAATAAATTTTAACAATACAATAGGCACCCTAGATTACAATGAAAGCATTCTTAAGGACAATATAAAAAAAATTGTAAACGAATTAGATAAAAACCAAAAGGACGTACAATTTCTAAATTTAAAAACAAGTCTAGAAGAACAAATTACGATTACAAATATGATCTTAAATCAGCTTCAACTAGAAATAATGTCACTCACTAACGCTATTCTTGTTGCTAAAAGAGGCATATTACATCCTGCTATTATCACACCCGTTCAGTTAATAAAAGAACTAAAATTAGTAACCGAATCTCTCCCTCATGGATTAGACTTTCCAGTACCTCTAGATACCGCAAACGCAAACATTTTACTTAATATAATTGACTTACAAGTTTTTTTTGAAAATAAACGTTTAGTATATATCATAAACGTACCGCTAGTGGAAACACAGCTATTTTATCTCTATAAGATATTACCTTTTCCTAAACTAATAACTTCGAACCAATTTGTTCTAATTCAACCTTCTTCAAAGTTTATTGCAATTGACGAAACTAAGCAACAATTTGTACAATTTTCTGATATTGAATACACATCTTGTTTAAAATTAATAGAAAACAAAATTATTTGCAAACAGCAAAAACCTGTATCTCTTGCACACCTTGTAGATAGTTGCGAAGTAAAATTATTACAAGTTACCACCAAAATACCAGAAAATTGCGATAAACGTATTATTAATTCAAATAGAGGCATTTTTCTTCAATTATTGACCAGCAACACCTGGTTATTTGCAGTACCCTATCCAGAAACTTTAACTATTTCTTGTAGAAAGGACAATAAACCAATTGATATAACGTTAAAAAATTGTGGTAGTGTCACCCTTGGTAAACAATGTAAGGCTTATAGTGCATCAACCATGCTTGTACCTCATGATAATTTATTCCAATTAAAAATGTTAAGTGAATTTATACCCCCCCTAGAAATAGTTGACGAGTGTTGTGAAAAATTTAAAGAAACTAAAATAAATATTACGGAAATATTGTTCAGTGAACACTACAAAACTCTAAGTAAACATATTCCCGAATTAAACGTTGCTAGTCATAAGCTAAGTGATATCGAAAAACTAGCAGACGATCTGGAAAAACATACTGTAACAAGTGCATATAATTTTTCTGGTTCATCGTTAGCCTATATAATTGCTGTAATATTAATTTTCTTTGTCTTATATAAGATATATAAAAAATGTTGTTCTAAAACTTCCTGTTGTGGTTTAATACCTAACTTATGCATAAGAGTAAATCAAACTGTAGAACCATCCTCTGTAAATAGAAATAGATATGTTGCTCGTTATAGTGGTGGTATGAGTAGAACCTCGGAAAATGCCGAAGACTCTGAGGAAGAAAATGTTAGAGTAGAAATCCCTCAACGCAAAGGCATTGGGTATGTACCCACGAGGCGATCACTCAGATAAATTAAAATTTTTTAAATATACATATTACTATTTTAAGTGTACCATTACTTTAAATTTGTTAAGCATTTAGTAACTTTTATTATTTTTTTTAAATACACATATTACTATTTTAAGTGTAACAATAGTTTAAATTTGTTAAGAAATTAGTTACTTTTAATAAACTTTTATTAATTTTTTTTAATATACAGAAGCATTACTATTTTAAGTTTAACATTAGTTTAAAATTTGCTAAGCAATTAGTTGTTTTTAATAACCTTAGAGATTTTATTCCATTGACAATACATAAAATCTCTTCTTAAGGGGGAAGGTGTTGTAATCCCCTCGTATATTCCAACGGTATTGTTTAGTTTTTAAGATTGTTAGTTTATTTCTATTAGCGACAGACTGCAGACACAATATAAATATTATTCATCTTCCAAATTTCCAATAACCATTTCTTAATTATACACCTATTATATTTTTCTAAATATCCTCTTTCAATTATATTATCTTCGTCTAGACAATCTACAAATTTCTAAATTCTTAAAATACAATAAATATACCTTATTTTTATTACGGTAATTCCCTTCTTAAAATTTATTTTAATCCCTTAAGATCTGCAGACTGTAGTTATGCTAATGTAATTTTATAATTTATAATTTGGTTATGGCCTATGCCAAAATTTCTTAATTATTGGTTGGTTCTTATTTTTGTACCGCCCATTTTTGGTAGTGGGAACCAATGAATGGTCGTTTTTGATTTTGAATAGTTTAGCAAGTAAGAATATAGATTTAAGAAAAGTTAGTTAACGTTGAGAATTGTTACATTTTAGTCGTTTTCTCAAATTTAAAAAGGTGTAAAACGGAAGGTCCAAAATAGAAGTATTAAAGTGGAAAGTTGTTTTCTTACATCGATAATTTTAAGTTCATGTTTGGCAGTGTCGAGACGCTCTAGACACTGGCCCATAACACTATAATAATATTATATATAGCAAAATAAATACATTTGTTTTTTTTTATAACATGAATAATGAATAAACGAATAATATTTAACGAATATAATTTCAAAAAATTAGGTTGCTGTAATGTTTTTGTGCCAAGGTTGCTGCAATTAATTGCGTGAAACGTTGCTGTAATTTACATATCAATATCGCTAGAATATTGCCGAAGCGATATATTTGTCAATATTGCAACTGAAACGTTCCTGAACGGCCGATTAAGGCTTGCAGGAATGTCCCCAACCTCACGCCGCAAGAAAAAGAGCAACATTGCAGCTCTCTTTGAAAAGTTACTAGAACGTTGCTGCAACAACATTTTGCTTGGTGGGAAGTGAATGTTTTGTCCGACCAGAGCTTCTTATTTATAGTAGAAAGACCCCTGGATGGACGTCATTGCAAAATGATATTTCTTTGTCTTTAATAGCGAAGAATATGACGTACTACCTGGTGATTTGGTTTCAATAATAATTGCACACTTTAACTTTTACATGTTAGATTTGTTTATCCAAATGTAGGAAAATCAGTGTGTCCAACTTGGATTAGTAATTCAATTGACGTCATTTATTCTAGACAAAGGAAATTAGAAAACTGCGAAGTTATCGCTATAAACACAAGAAGTTGTTTTTATTAGATTTTAAGAATATTGATCTTTTTACACAAGACAAAATTTTGTTATTGTTTAATGATTTTCAGAGTAATGTCCACCCTACTTAGCGGGGCACTACATTACATCCCCCTTATTCTGTCAAAATAACTCAAGTTATTTTGACAAGACTTTAATCTCTGAAAATCATTAATCTTTTTGCTTGTACAATTCAAGTATATCAGTTGAGGGTGCTGACCCTTAAAGTGAACAGATGTTGGTGGCACGAGCCGACTTCCGTCTCGAATAAGTAGGTACCTGACTTGTTAGGTTGAACCCAAGGGATGATAAATGAATGATTTATGAAATGTGCATGTAATGATCAATTTTTTATTGAAATATATATATATATAGTTTTACCATAAGTACCCTTAATACTAATAATTAGTTACAATTCAGATCAATAAAAATTCAAAAATTTTGAAATAATAAAAAAAATACAAATATTATTAAAATATTAATAATGTAAACTTACCACTAAGAAAAATGATAAAAAAAAACAAATATTTTTAAAAATAGGTAACCTTACCACTAATAAAAATGATAAAAAAAAAACAATTATTTTTAGAAATAGGTAACCTTACCACTAATAAAAATGATAAAAAAAAAACAATTATTTTTAGAAATAGGTAACCTTACCACTAATAAAAATGATTAAAAGAAAATACAAATATTTTAAAAATTTTGGTAAACTTACCACTAAGAAAAATGATTAAAAATTATAACTTAATACCTACTACACTTGATAATAATACCCACTAACACTAGGTAGTCTGTTTTCTAGTCTTTTCTAAAAAGAAAACGAAATTCACTGAGTTGTTCAATCCCGTACCCTGGGTTGGGTGGATTGGAACTTGGATTGGGAGGTCTTCTACCATGCCCTCCACGGCCTCTTATTCCGTTTCGGTGGTGTCGTGGTGGCTCAGCTGTGCCCGGCGAACGGATGTCCCTTCTCCTTATCGGACGCCCGTGGCCGACCAGGATGGATTCGGGTCGGCGCGGTTCGACGGGCACCGGACTTAGGGGTACGAACCGGGGGATCTCCTCCTGGGGGCTCATTGGCGGATCACCGATACGGACTTCCGGGTCCGGCGTAGGTTCTGCGGGGAGCTGGATAGAAGTTACTTGCTCAGGCACAAACTGTGCCGGCCGGACGTATTGTCGGGCTGTTCCCCGGGGCACACCAGATGGTCCAGGTTGAGACGGGCTGTTCATTGAGTCGCCAGGGAGATTTCTGGCTCGGGTGCACAGAGAGCAGGGGCACGGTGGTACCCCTTGTGACTGGAGGATATTCCAGTATTGTGCCGGAGTACTAGGTCCTACAACTCCACCACTGCAGAGGGCACAATCGCAATATTGTAATGGTATCTCCCTGCCCTCTCTCACTCCCCACATCACCACCAGAATTCTGTATTCCGCGTGGAGCAACTCGCTCCACAGGGCGATTAATGCTTTTAGTGGGAACAATGCTGGCACGCAGGGCCCGTCACCCCCTAGTTGTATGTAAAGCTCCCTTAGGTGGGCAAGAGCCGTCCTCAGGAGCTGGTACTTTATTCCATCGTCCCTTATTAGTCGAAGATGTACCAGGAACATCACTATCCACGTTGTCATCTTGCTTGGCTATCACTTTTTTTTTTTTTTTTTTACTCTAAAAGGGCACCTCTAAACTGGATGAGTATTCAGCAACAACTAAAGGTTATAGCTAATTCATTTTCTTTGCTTGGAATCAGTATTGGCCCTATACATTAATAAGTTGCCAAAGTGGGGGAAGATAAGATTGTCTGTTTTAGTTAAAACCCTATTTCTCATATAGCCCATCTCTATTTCAAACATATAAACTGAGGTTTCCTATCTTTTTCGCACAGTTTTTAATTTCTTTTCTCTTTCTTTCCTTATCTCTGGTATAAGTGGAATATTATTTTTTTAAACCCTTATTCCCACGGAACCCAAATTTTTCAGTAACAGTATTCTATTCAAAATACATTTTAACTGTCTTACTTAAACCTAACTTAACACTTCATAAAATTCCTATTAACTAAATACACCTGGTAAATTTCAACTCGAATCTGGTCATTTGTCAGCTAGTTCTTTAAAGTTATCATATTATTTATGGGTTATAACTATATTAGGGATTTATGTCGTGGTTTTTAATTCCTTGCCTTCGTTATTAGTGGAGCGGCCGAACACACTCCACTGTACAGGCGGAAGTTTTGCTAGCTCTTTTCGCAAATTGCCAAATGCCTTTTCTTGGTTAACAATTTCTGATGCCTTTTCCGAGGTTCCTTCATTTTCACCTGAAAACTGTACTTGCTTCATTCGTATTTCGTCCTCAGTAGAGCTACGTATCCCGCTGGTGGTGACTATTTCGTCCACCACCTCCTGGTTTTTCCAATAATTTCCTTCTTCCCTGTTAAGTTTTTCTTTCATTTGCTTATTTTGAACATGATGCAACACAGCAACCGTCAAAGTATCCCAACATGCCGCTACCATATGGCATGTACACCCAGTTATGTTATGTATCGATATGGCATTCATAAGGGTTTCGATAATAAATTTTATTAACCTATAAATTACATAGAGACCGATAATTCCACTTGTAGCATCTCCTAGTATGGTAAAATAGCCATATAACTTTCTAATGGCTGAATTCGCTAAACTTTCCATTTCCTCCTTATTAAATAGGCTTAAAGTAGAGAATCCCTGGGGTGCTACTTCATGTCCTGCTATTTTTCGTATTAGAATATTATGAAGTGCATTCCTTTCTAAATTAAATACCATGGAATTTTGGGCATTTCGTATTTCTTGGTACGTGTACAGCCCACCAGTTCCTAAATCTTTTATAGACTGGAATTTAAAAGGTTGTTCTGTATCTACTTTCAACTCCTGAGGTACTAAACCTTGGGTCGGTAAGGGATCGAATCCAACCCATTTATTCTCAATATAGTACATGGAAGGTAACAGTGTACTACAGTCCACTTGAGTGCCATGTTGTTGCAATATTCTTGTTACGGGGGACATGTAAAAACTTTGATTATAAACTGTTACTGGTAGTTCGATATAGCAATTTGTGTCTCTACGGACTTCTACGGGAACTGCTAAACATTTCATTATATACAGGACCTCTCCGCCGAGTCTGGCTATATACCCTAATTTTTTCTGGAATAGTGACGCTACACTATTTGGACTTACGGTTGCCATAACAAGTCGATTTTTTAATATTTCTCTGTGTAGGAGGCATCTTCTGTGGATAGTTTGAGCAAACATGTCGTTAATGCTTCGTTTAAATGACTGTTCTACGTATAAAAGCTTTGTATTAACGTAGGTGACTAAATCTGCGTCATTAGTCGTAGAAGTTTGTGTAAAAGGGGTAACTTCTATAGCGTTAGCCTTTTGTAATATCAATAACCTAGGGTGCTCGCTTTGCCAGGCCAGCACGCCACAGACATTTTCTTTACGAAGTAATTGTATAGCAAATATCTTTGCTCGATCCTCTACTACTATGTAGCGGTGGCCTGCACTAATCTGGTCTCTTTCTTGCACAAATGTCACGCGGCCTTCATATAAAATATTAAACTGTTGGCACATTTGAGGGGAGATTTTGCTCCAGGTGGATTCACCTAGATCAGTATCCACGCAAAAACCATCCAGAAAAGGACATGAAATTCCATTATGTAGTAATATCTCATTAGTGTCGAGACGTACCTTAGCGTAGTAATCATGTAGAGTCACCTTCACGTGCGCCTGCACTACGACATTTTTCCATTGGGCGCCATCTTCAATATATTGGGTACCTTCACAGTTATAATTGGCATCGATTTTTCCTGCTATCACAAATGAGGAAGATATGGTAGCATTAGGTTTTAGGTTGCTAATCACGTGACCATTAATTCCTGTTAGTTGCCTAAATGCGTGAGTTTTCTGACATCCATCACTTCCAAGTTCATAAATATAAGATGATAAACCACCCTCCACTGCAGATTGATGAGAAAAGGCCCCACAATGTGTAATTATCCTTGTTACAGCGACTAAGCATGAATGCACGTGTACATATTCATATTGCCGTTTTTCAATAATTTGGGTAAAACCCTCCTCGACTAAATAACCTGTCTCAGGGTCTGGGCATGGGCTTACGTCACGTAACGAGATGACCGATATATTTGTTGTCGGGTTCTTACAGTCATACGCTATCAGAGTGGCATAAGTCAACTGGACCAACACTATCCCGATGAGTAGTCCTTGCATCACTGCAACAATGGAGGTAATTAGTGAAATCTTTGTGCGGTGGCTTTATTTGTATTTTAATTTTAGTTTAGTTGGTAGTCTTTTAAACGTTCAGGGAGCCTAACCTCACGAGTGCGAGTTCGCCTTACATTTTCTAAATTAGGTTCAGGTGGTTCCTCCTCGCTTTCTGTGGAATCACTATCCTCCAAGCTTTCATATGTTACTTCAGAATCGCTTGCCTCCTCTTCTCCTTCCTCTGAGAGTTCATCGTTCAAAGGGTTATTTTCTTCCCTACCTATGTCTAAAAATTCGTCAACCCTTTTCTGTATTTCTTCTTCGTTTTCTTCATCGGCATCTATATTTAGATTTTCCTTATGAACCCTCGGAAACTCCTTGAAATCGTCGTCTAATTTACAGGGTTTCAAACGGTCGGCATGCACCATGTGCTCTTTTCTTCCATTCAGTTCCTTTACTTTAAAGGTAACAGGACCCTTCTTTTCAATAACTCGGTAGGGTCCTTTCCATTTTGTATAAAATTTTCTTGCCAGTTTCTTTCCAGGTATCGCTGGAGAATTCATATATACCAGGTTTCCCAATTGAAATTCCTTTTTTGTCTTTTTAGCGTTTCGTTTTTCGCATCTTTCCTTAATGCTCCTTTCAATATTCTTGCGCGCAAGGGCGTGCGCTGAATGCATTTTTTCCATGACTTCGGTTACATAATTTGTACCTACGTCGGATATTGGGTCACTTGCTCTTATGGATTGATGTATGGGAAGTTCCATGTCTCTTCCAAACAAAAGAAAATGTGGTGATTCTTTAGTGGCTGAGTGAGACATATTTCGGTAAGCCATTAGGCAGTATGGTAATACTTCATCCCAGTTATTTTTATGTTCACTGACGAAGTGACTTATCATGGTTTTTATACTTCTATGGAAACGTTCGACTATTCCATTTGCTGCAGGATGGTAGGGCGTGGTTTTTAATTTTTTAATATCCAGCAGTCTGCATAAGTGAAGGAATAGCGCAGATGTAAACTGAGCTCCGCAATCCGTAATTAGTTCCCTAGGTATTCCAAATCTACAAATGATATTTTCAACCAAAGCTTTTGCTACAGTTTCTGCTTTAATATCAGGTAGAGGAACACATTCTGGATATCGGGTTAAATAATCGACACAGGTTAACAGATATTTGTTACCCTGACTAGTTTTGTTTAATGGCCCTACTAGATCAATACTTATTCTTCTCCATGGTGCTGTGGGTACGTAGTTTTCTTGTAGGGGTGACGGAGGTTGATAGTTAGTTTTTCGAAGATTACATGAATGACATTTTTCAACATAACTTTTTATATCTTTGTTAATCGTGGGCCAGTAAAAGTCTCTTTTGACTAGCTCTTCGGTCTTCTTTTGACCACAGTGAGAAGCATAAATAGAATCATGGTACATTTTTAGTAACTCTGGTATAATTGACCTAGGCGCCAATAATTGATCATGTCGTTGATTAGCTTGTCTTTGCCTATAAATAAGTCCCTCTGGGCTTACATAGTATGGCGTATCTTCTATGTTTTCTGTCTCACGAATCCTGCTTATGTATTCATCTTCCTGCTGCAATTTTAATAGTTCCTCTTTACTCCATATAGCCGATGTTATAGGGATGTATTCCTCATTGCAATTGGCTATCAGTCCAATTGACTGTGGTTCGTCTTCTATTCGCAAACGTGTGAGAGCGTCTACATTGCAATTTTGTTTCCCAGGCCTATATTTTATGGAAAAGCTGTATTCCCTTAGGTACATCGACCACTTAGCTAATCTAGAACTTGGGTCCTTAATAGTTAATAAATATTTTAGGGGCCGGTGGTCTGTCACTATTGTAAAGTGCGTGCC
This sequence comes from Polydrusus pterygomalis, assembly GCA_963969555.1. Lineage (NCBI taxonomy): Eukaryota > Metazoa > Arthropoda > Insecta > Coleoptera > Curculionidae > Polydrusus > Polydrusus pterygomalis. Next base: position 74,051,430 of record OZ018380.1, on the reverse strand, counting down.
TATTAAATAATTTCTGTAAGATTTCACAGCAAATACCACAGCTAAACATTCCCTCTCGATAGCACTATATCGCCTTTCTGCATCATTTAACGTTCGACTTGAATAACATAGAGGATGTTCCATCCCATCATATTCTTGTGACAAAATACTTGCTATGCTGGTCGCACTAGCGTCAGTATTTACTATAAAAGCTTTATTGAAATCTGGATATTTTAAAATAGGAGGAGTTATTAGAGCCATTTTTAAACTGTCAAATGCATTCTGCTGTTCCGCATGCCAATAATACTTCACATTTTTCTTAGTAAGGAGGGTTAATGGTTGGCTAGTTTTTGCAAAATTTTGAACAAACCGTCGGTAAAAGCCTATTATTCCCAGAAAAGCCCGGACCTCTCTGACATTTTTAGGGACAGGGTATGATCGAATTATTTTTGTTTTATTGGGATGCGTAGTATACCCTCCTCCACTTATCATATGTCCTAAATATTCAATTTCTTTTTTCATAAAATGACATTTAGTTGGTTTAAATTTTAAGTTGTTTTCCTTCATTTTTTCGAAAACATGTCGTAGACGCTCAAGATGTGTGTCTACATCGCTGGAAAAAACAATAATGTCATCTAGGTAAACTAGACATTCCTTATAAGTGAGTTTTCCTAGTATGTGGTACATCATTCTACACCAAGTAGCTGGCGAATTTTTTAAACCCATGCTCATTCTTAGAAAATGATAATGGTTGTCTGGAGTGGAAAATGCTGTCTTTTCTTGATCCTCTGGATGGACAGGTACTTGGAAATATCCTGAGGCGAGATCCATTGTGGAGAAAAGGGTGGCACCACTTAACTTGTCCAAGGTTTCTCCTATATGCGGTAAGGGAAAAAAATCAGTCTTACTAATATCGTTCAAAGAACGGTAATCGACTACTAGTCGATGTTGAATTTCCTCGTTAGGGTGTCTTTTCTTTTCTACAAGTATACACGGAAAACTCCAAGGTGATTGGCTCTCCACTATGATTCCATCATCCAATAATTTCTGAATCTCCTTTCTCATTATAGCCTGTTTATGGTAAGGAACTCTATAAGGTCGTTTTAATATAGGCTGCACATCTGTAGTTATTATTCTATGTACCACATTTGTAGTACAACTTAGTTTTTGATCCGGTGCTTTAAATATATCAATAAATTCAATTATTAGATTCCTTAGTCTCTTCATATTCATAGTCGAAGGATTTTCTAACTCTAATTGGCTTAGGATGTCTTTTGTATTCTTTTCGTTTATCGTTCGTACAATATTCGGTTCTAAGTGCACAGGTGGCTGGTCTACGTCAGCTTCAAATGCCACAGCCAAAATGATTTTTGGCTTTATAAAAATATCTTCATTGGTAAGGTTAATAATTCGTAATGGAATTTTTTCTTGTGTTTTGCACAAAATTTTTGCAACTAGTAATCCATCAGGAAGGTCACTACTTGGTTCTAAAACTAAAAACCGAGTTGTAAAGTTTTGCTTATTTTGTAGAATAGCAGGACACACAGCTTCACTCCGGCTAGGTATTAATAATTCCTGGTTTAAAGTAACGTTACCTTGTATAAATTTGATTTCTTCGTAATCGCTTTTATTTAAAATATTTTCCTTGCTCACTTGGTCATTCGTAACACCTTTATTTTTAAGTTTATCCTGTTGTAAGTTCTTCGTTTCTATAACTTGATTTTCTTTGACAAAAATATCTCCTTGTCTCGCCTGCAGAGCCGACAAAACATCGCTTTCCTGCGAACCTTGCCCTTTTATGGCAAAAACATCTGTCTGACTCTCCTGCAGAACAGATAAACCATCGCTTTCCTGCGAACCATGCCCTCTTCTGGCAAAAACATCTCTCTGACTCTCCTGCAGAGAAAATAAACCATCGCTTTCCTGCGAACCATGCCCTTTACTGGCAAAAACATCTCTCTGACTCTCCTGCAGAGCAAATAAACCATCGCTTTCCTGCGAACCATGCCCTTTACTGGCAAAAACATCTCTCTGACTCTCCTGCAGAGCAAATAAACCATCGCTTTCCTGCGAACCATGCCCTTTACTGGCAAAAACATCTCTCTGGCTCTCCTGCAGAGCAAATAAACCATCGCTTTCCTGCGAACCATGCCCTTTACTGGCAAAAACATCTCTCTGACTCTCCTGCAGAGCAAATAAACCATCGCTTTCCTGCGAACCATGCCCTTTACTGGCAAAAACATCTCTCTGACTCTCCTGCAGAGAAAATAAACCATCGCTTTCCTGCGAACCATGCCCTTTACTGGCAAAAACACCTCTCTGACTCTCCTGCAGAGCAAATAAACCATCTTTCTCCGTATCCGGAGCCAACACACAGTTTTCTTTGTCAAAGTCCAAGTTTAGATTAATTTTTGTTATAAAATTTTCTTTGCTCACAGCGAAGTTTTCCGTAAACAACGGTATTAAAGAACCAAAGGCGTACATACAATTATTTTCCCAATCTATCTTAATCCCGTATTTCTGTAAAAATCAATGCCCAATAATACGTTGGTACGAAAACTATCAGTATCTACAACAACAAAATTATGATCCACTACGGGGACCCCTGAAAATTTTAAAGAAATGTTTGCCACCCCATAGGTGGGTATATTATTTCCTTGAATATCAACTAATGATATTCCGTTATCCTTTTTCATAAACCCCTCAGCAACACTAGGTTTTATTAGAGATACGCATGCGCCTGAGTCAATCAAAGCATAACAATTATTTCCATTTATGCTAACTTTAATTACATTTCCTGTATTTTGGGTTCCTTTACTTGAGCATGCGTATATCTCTACCCTCTTTTGTGTTTCTATTCCCAATTTGCCTCCTGAGCAGCCGATCTTCGGGGTTGAAAAGGGGCTGCTTGATTGTTTAAAGCTGCATGGTTTGGCCTAGTAGTTTGCTGATTTCTAGTACAGTTTCGAGCAATATGTCCTGGTTGCCTGCACGTATATATACCCGTTGGGAAGTTTCATGTTTCTGTTGCCGCCATACTTTGTTCTGCGAGCAAGCCGCTTGGAAATGACCTGGTTTATTACACTTAAAGCAAACCATTGGAGAAGTAACCCTGCAAAATTTTTCAGTATGCCCATTTCTGTGGCATTTTCGGCATTTAAAATCATTACTGGAACTATTATTTTGTTGTCTTTGCGGTTTTCCTGTTGTATTCCAACTCACGCCTCGACATTCTCGGCCACTTGAGGGGTGAATAAGATTTTCAATAGATTCCTCTCTTTCTGCCACTGTAAGAGCGCCATCTAGAGTTTGGGGATTTCCTGATAACACTCGTTGTTTAAGAGGCATGACGAGACCCAAAATAAATTGCGTAGTTATGTCTTGCTCTAATTTTCTTTGGATGGGAGCGTCTTCGACAGGATCTCCTGTTAAAGTAATGGTTCGATTTCCTAGTAGTTTTAGGCGGGTAAGAAACTGTCTACAGGTTTCTCCGGTCTTCTGTCGGCAATCCATAAAATTCTTCATAGCCGACCCCTTTACACATTGTCGAGTAAATTGTTTTTGAAGGCTTTCTTTTAAGGTAGTCCAACTGGTCGTAGCTAACAAAGCTGGTTCCGAGTCAATGAACTGTTTGGCTTTTTGACGCAGCTTTAGTCGAGCAATGGATACCATTTGCTGACTAGTCCAATTAGCCAAAACACTCGTCTCTTCGATGACAGCCAGGAATTCAGCGATTCCTGTAGTCCCATCATAAGTTGGCAATGAGTCTATTCCTATAACCAGATTTCCCGGAGCTATATTCGGTAAAGGAGGAACAGGAACAGTAGCGCTTGGCTGAATTGTCGGAGAAGGAAGTATATTTGTAGCAGTTGTAGTAGTGGTAGTCGCAGGGGTGGTAGTTACAGTAGCCATATTTTTATTTTAATTTTAAATAACCTAACCCTCAACCTAAACCTTACTCTGCTTAATGAGTTGCCAAAATTTAAAAAAAAATTACAAGAAAATAACCTTAGGCCTCCTGCGTAGGGGCAAAACGCTTTTAATTACCCGGCACCTCCACCAATTGTAGTGCTGCCCTACCCCTAACTAAGTTTACTTACTTATGTTTTGGCCTAAACACTCAGCAGCAGCTACAAGGATTTCTGGCAACTCACAGCTTACTTGACTACACTACTACACTAATAAAATACACTAATAAAAAGAGCACTTCTATCATCTAACTATTACTTGTATTAACTCGCTACCTGTTTTATACGATTATTTCCAAAGATAAGGAAAGAAAGGACTCGCTATAATCTTTAAACTTGTGCTGAAAAATCATGTAAACCCCTGTCATATTATTCATTATATATTAAATAGAATTTTTAAAAATAATTAAATTTTTAAAAATAATCAGAATCCTAATTCTGGAAAACCAAAATATTTATAATTTATTTGAAAACAATCTTATTCTTCTTTTTGAAAATAAAAATAAAAATATTTCTGTTTAAAGTATGAAAGTTAATATTAAGCCTTTTTTAAAAATGATTAGAAAACCTTTAGCATAGTTGTTTACATTGATTATTTACTTTAGTCAGCCACAAGAGTACCCTATTACTTTGCGCAAGAAAATGTTCTCAAAAACTTTTTAACACCATTTATTAGAAAGAAATGTCATAGTTAAAATCCCTTAAAACCCACACAAAGTTCACAAAATTCCCAAGTTTTTTATATTATAAATGGTGCGACCTTTAAATGTTTATAAAATATTAAATGTCATGAAATCGTTTAAACACTCATGGTTCACAATAGTACAGGCACTTACTTCTCATCGTAGCGGATCGTATCTTTCTTGTTGGCCACCAACCAATAAAACTGCTCACTAACACTTTGACTTTTTCTGCTAAGTCTCAAAACTTGTATTCTTAAAAAAATTAAATAAAAAAAATAAAAACTTCAAATTTCAAACGGACAGAGTTTCTAGTAGCAACTACTATTTTTGCTAATTAAGTGAATGTTTTGTCCGACCAGAGCTTCTTATTTATAGTAGAAAGACCCCTGGATGGACGTCATTGCAAAATGATATTTCTTTGTCTTTAATAGCGAAGAATATGACGTACTACCTCGTGATTTGGTTTCAATAATAATTGCGCACTTTAACTTTTACATGTTAGATTTGTTTATCCAAATGTAGGAAAATCAGTGTGTCCAACTTGGATTAGTAATTCAATTGACGTCATTTATTCTAGACAAAGGAAATTAGAAAACTGCGAAGTTATCGCTATAAACACAAGAAGTTGTTTTTATTAGATTTTAAGAATATTGATCTTTTTACACAAGACAAAATTTTGTTATTGTTTAATGATTTTCAGAGTAATGTCCACCCTACTTAGCGGGGCACTACAACTGTGCCATAAAGAGATTGGCAGCCACGCTGTGTGAAAAATCATTTCTTATTTATGTAACAATCAAAATAATTTTGCAACAAAATAAAAATCACATCTAGAAATAACACACAAGACGTGATACAAATTCAAATATATTACGGTTAACAACAATACAATATTTCACCGATGTCAGAAAGTAAAAAAATAAAAAATCTTAAAGTTATGTTTTCAAAAACACACTAAAATACAATATAGTAGGTAGGTATAGGTATAATTTATCCAAAGTCAGTGTAATGACAATAAAACGGCGGTAAACAGTTACAAAGAAGAACAGGGTTATATGGTCCGCTCAAAATACCACAAAATACCGCATGACGAATTGAAATAAAATATCAAAATATATATTGATGGGTACTGGTAGCAGAAGCTACCTGCGGCTGGTATAGCAGAGGCAGTCCCCGGCCCGTTCAACGATCGATTCTTGTCAGACAGAGATAGGCCAGTGAGCGCGGATGGCGTGGAAGAGACGGAGATAAAATATACGTGGTTATGAATTATGGACGGGCCGGCGACTAGATCGGAGAATGGAGTCCTGGTAAAAGATTAAAGCATTTTCTGATCAGTGTCGTCGTGCCGTCTCAGGTTTATTTTTCTGATTTTAGTTTTGTGTCTAGCATTTTTGAGTTATACTTTTTCCAAACTCAGTTTGAGGACATTAAAACGGTGTAACGGTTGCAAAGAAGAACAGGGTTGTCAGATAATTCTTTAAGTTTTTTTATTAAAAATGTTTCATTTATATCAGTATTCAATTGTTAGTCAGTAACTTTCTTTGAAAGCTAGTTTGCAAATATACTTTAAACCGAGGAGTTTTGAGTGTGACAGAAAAAAATAACAAGCTATTCATTGTTATAATAATACATTCTTTAGTCCTTAAAAAACAATATAACTGAAATCAAGATAAAAAGTGTTTTTAGTGTTTAAAAACAACTAATTAACAAACCCTTGTTTCACCTATACTTACATATTGCATTTACAAATCCTGTAGCGTTCCCGTTTTATAATTTATTTAAAAATTTCAATTTAATGTAATCTAGCGCATTCACCATAATATAAACTACCCAGTACCACCTTTATGTTTTATGCATAAATTGAAGTTAGAAAACCCAACAAACACTCGTATGGGCCACGTTATTTTTCTGATGGTACCGAAATTGAGTACTCGTCGACGCACGTGTCTCGACTCTTCCATCTCCTTCTAATTCAGGTAAATTGAGGTCCCAGGGGTCTCTAGGTTGTGTGATGTCTTGATTCGGATGCTTGATAAGGGCGCAGGACGGACAGTCACTTTTTCTCTGCGGCTCGCGTAGCGGAGCTACGTATTGTGAATTCACCAATTGTGAAATGGATAACATGAGTTTTTCAGGTATGTCTTTTTCAATCCGTTTATTTCCTGACCATCTTCGGTAAATAAATCTCTTATTTCAGCCCACTAGATCAGAGCTACCCTTATTATCCTTTAGAACCGATATTTTTGTCCAGAAAGGCCAACTTGGACCAGAAACTCTCAAATGCCATTTTTGAGGTGAGTTGTTTTAATCCGCCAGTGTAATATTTCCTAAATTCCTTGTTTTTTTCTTTTCATTATAGAGTTTTAAGCCTACCTCAGAAACTTTTGAGGATATCTCAAACAGTTCCTCTATCACATCAAGGATAATTTCTTGGTTACCTCATAATGCGTGCCTCCTTCGATGTTACCTTTAGATCTTCAATACGCCATGACTAATTGGTCATTGTTTTGGAAGATAAGTTCTTCACTGCACAAAAATTGGATGCTTGTTCGTCTGGATGAATCCATGGTGATGCTAATTCGTATTCAACCCCTGGACGCTACGCTGTTCGTGCCTTCTACAAGAAGCTAGAATACAGGCCAGTCCTTTCCATTTATTTATATTATTAATATTGCTAACTGACTTACCTTATTATCTCCTTTAAAAAGAATAGACTATAAATTACCTACCTATTCTCTCAATTTAGAGTTATTCATTTTTTTTACTAAAAACAATATCATTCACGCATTAATGTGTTTGTAAAACGTTTCTGATAATTCATTTTTACCAGGTTATTCGTGTGCTGCGTTTTTTTTTTGATTATGTATATTATCTTTGCGTTAGTTGATCAATCAATACACGGAATCATGATTTACGTTCATAGGGGTAGATATATTTAGGGAAAAACACCCATTGGTGATTATTTTTTGGAAGTCAGAAATTGTTAATATTTTTTTGTGTGTTCTTATTATGAACTATAAGTAAGTGATCTTATTCATTTAAGTTAATTATGATTTTTACTTTTAAAGGCAACAGCCTGAAACTGCTGTAACTATTTAAACTTTTGGTTTTTAATTAAAACTGCATCTGTTTAATTGATTTTTTTTTTAATTTGTCTTTTTGTTAATTTCCATTCATTTCTCTAAGAGGTCGTTTCCTAGTTTGGACCTCTTACTCTTGAATAAAGCATAACATGACATAATGACATAATTTAAAAGCTAGGTGGCGCCCTTTTTAGAAAAGTGACACACATTCCTAACCTAACACCTAGTGCTCACCGATGAACAGCTGCCGTCGCTGGAACGTCTTGTTGTTTTGGTTAATTATTCTAATTAATTAAAACAATAAAAAAATACGTGACAATAAGTTTGACGCCCAAGTGCGTGGGGCCTGAATGTGTTTCGCCTTTTCTAATTATTTTTTTTTCTTGTCTTAAATTTTTTGAATATTAGATAAAATACTAGCAGTTTTTCTCTATCTAAGATCCTTAGTTATATTTTTTTTTAAGACTAAAAAGAAGTTCCCTTACTAACAATAACTAATACCATGTTGCCTACTATTGTTTATGCCATATAAAAGGTATAACAAGTGATTTTTTTGAATTAGTGTTTTTGAGCTAATCCGTTTTCTCTGTCTAATGCCATACCGATTTATTTGTGATACAGCTATTATAAAGAAAGTAATAGGATATTTTTCAGACTTGTTTAGGAGAATAAAACAGGTTTGTCAGTCGAATTTATCATTGTTAATTTTACAACTGGAAACAACTACAATTTTTTTGTCCCGAATGCAGGCATTTTAAATTATTTTATTCAGTGTGTTTATCGTTTATTAATATAAATATAGACAAGTTTTTGTTCCTTACCAGGATACGACCACAATAGGTTTATTTATCTTTATTTACGACTAATGCAGTTTTTTAAACCATCCTTTTAATAGTATCTACATTGCAGCTTGCAGTTATTGCATAATTTTATACGGGGTCTGTTCAAATCATAAAAAATATTTAACTTTAAAAATAATAAATAATTAATTAAGATTCAATTTAATTGGGGTTTTTATTTAAGATATTTTTATAAAATAAAAAGTAGTTTTTGATAATTAAATTTTACTTTAAAAATTTTTTTTTTAAGTTTAAAAACAAATAATTTACAAGATGGATCTTACTTTTCATTGCAACCACCTTTTAGACTATGAGCTTGACTATGAGTTAGCTATACGCTCAGTCATTTCTAACCGCAATGTGGGCGAAAAGAGAAAAATATTGGGAAAACTTTTAAAAAAAGAGGTGGCCAGTGGTCGTCTAGGTAGTCAAATTGTAATGGAAGACTATGATTATAATTTTACAAAAGAGGAAACTGATATTAATCGCAGCATTCTTTCTATTTCCGATAATATTTCTGATTTTGAAGGAGCTATTACTGATTCAGGGTTCTTACGTATTAAGTCGAGAATAAATCACCTTATAGGTCGGGTTAGGCGAATTAAAATTCCTGTTGAAGATAAAGATGAGTTTGTCAAATTTCAAAATGAATCCTATGCATCATGCATTAAGTTAGAAGCAGATTTAGACGATAAACTTATTCCTGAGCCATCAGCTCAAGCTAATAATACAAATTTCTTTCCTCAACCATCTTCTCCGGTAGTTAACTTAAATCCAGTTATTACTTGCTCAGCTAATAAGCAGCCTATTTCAGATTGGGGTGTTAAATTTAATGGTGACTCAAAAAGAGTGTTTTATTTTATAGAAAGGGTTACTGATCTAGCACATGCGCGTGAGGTTACTGATGAACAATTATTTAATTCAGCCGTAGAATTTTTTATCGGTGACGCTTTCGTTTGGTACCGAAGTATTAAGTCGACTATTACTAACTGGAATGAGCTCATTCAGCAATTAAAAAAATATTTTTTATCACCATTCGCTGACGATGAAGTATGGGAGGCAATAAGGCAGAGAAAACAAAGAAAAAATGAATCTGTTGTAATTTATATTGCTCAATTAGAAAATCTTTTTAAACGTTTATCTACATATACGGCGGAGGTCACAAAACTTAAATATATTCGAAAAAATCTCTTACCTGAATATGTTAACCAACTTGCGTTACAACCAACTGATACTATAGCCGCGTTAACAGCTTTATGTAAAAAGCTTGAAGAAGCTACTTATATTACCTCTCGTAAACCGGTGCAACAAGTTTCTTATTTAGCAAACCCTAATTTTTCTAGATCTAATTTCAATAAAGAAAAAAATCATCAGTATAATAAACCCGCTTCTAGAGCAACGCAATCTTCAACTACTGTAAAAGAAAATTGCGTTAATGTCGTTGAAGAAACAGAAAAAGTAGTTGATAAAAATAAAAATGTAATTTGTTTTAATTGTCGCTTGCCAAATCATACCTATAATGTTTGTAGACAGAAAAGGAAGATTTTTTGTTACAAATGTGGTGAGCCAAATGTTAAGGTTTCTTCTTGTCCAAAATGCTCAAAAAACTAAAATCTTCAATGCCAAGTAGTGGTCGAGGCATTGATATTCCTAATAAATGGACCACACTAAATCATCCCTTCTTTGATAAATTAAATTGGATTTCTTGGATTAATTTCGTCTCTAAGTTTTATAAGGAAAATGACAGAAAAAATTCTGAAGTTTTGCCTTTGTTTTTGAATAAGAAGTTTGATAACCGACCTTATCTGTCAGTTAAATTATTTGATCGTTATATTAGTGTGTTATTTGATTCGGGGGCTAATTCCTCTATAGTAGGAGCTGAAGGCTTGAAAATAATAAAACATTTTAAAATAAAAATTAGTCCGGTGTCAGATAAAACTATTTTTACAGCCGATGGCACATCTCAAAAAATAAGCGGTGTTGCCGACTTGCCGATTTTTATTGAAGACTCTTGCCAGATTATTAAAGTTTTGATTGTTCCTTCTATTACTCATTCCTTTATTTTTGGTAGTGACTTTGCTCGAAAATTTAATTTGGTAATTGATTTTAAAAATAATAGTTGGTTTGTAAGAACCAATGAGGCAATCATTTCAACCCCAAGTAAAAAATTTAATGATTTTGATTTTTCCATTTCGAAACTTTTTTCTTTAGAGGAAATAGCGCCTGAACAAAAAAACAAAGCGCAGGAAGTTATAGACTCATTTAAAGAAATAGACAGTAAAGATCGATTGGGTCGAACCGACAAAATTAAATTAACTATAGACACAGGGGACACTAAACCTTTTAAAGTAAAGCCTTATCTGACTTCGCCTTATTTACAAGAGATTTTAAACAAGGAATTAGATTCGATGTTAAAACTTGGAGTTATTGAAGAATCTCAAAGTCCTTGGAGTAGTCCCACTTTATTAGTTAAAAAATCCAATGGAGAGTATCGCTTTTGCTTCGATGGGCGTTTTATTAATAGACATACCAAGCATGATTCATATCCCTTGCAAAATATCGATCGAATACTTAATAATCTTAGAAATGCAAAATTCATATCGTCCGTTGATTTAAGGAAGGCTTTCTGGCAAATTCCTCTAGATCCTTCATCTAAGGAGAAAACAGCATTTTCTGTTATTGGTAGGGGCCATTTTCAGTTTACTGTTATGCCTTTCGGCTTATGCAATTCTGCGCAGACGCAACAAAAATTAGTGGATGCCCTCTTTGGTCCTAAATATGAACCTCATATTTTCTCTTACCTTGATGACATTTTAATATGTTCTCCGGACTATGATCATCATATTGAACTTCTCACTACCGTGAAAAATGTTTTAAAAGATGCTGGTCTGACTATTAATTTGGATAAATGTAATTTTTTTAGAACTTCTCTTAAATTCCTTGGTTTTATAGTAGGTAATAATTCTTTAACTACAGATCCTTCGAAAGTCGATGCTGTTGTTAACTATCCTCGTCCTAGTACCTCCACAGAAATTAAACGCTTTTTAGGAATGTGTTCTTGGTATAGGCGTTTTATTGAGAATTTTTCTTCCCTTGTTTCCCCCCTTAATGCATTGCTGAGAGGCAAGAAGAAAAGACAGACTGTGTCATGGAATGACGAAGCAGAAGCTGCCTTTGTTAACATCAAGCAAAAGTTAGTTTCAGCACCTATCTTGTGTCAACCTGATTTCTCTCAAACCTTCACTGTGCAATGTGATGCTTCTGACGTCGGTTTAGGAGGTGTTCTTACTCAAGTGATTGATGGCGAAGAGAAGGTGATAGCTTATGCGAGCCGAGCATTATCAAGAGCAGAGAAAAATTATTCTGTTACCGAAAGAGAGTGCTTAGCCGTTATATTTAGTATTGAAAAGTTCCGTCCATGGATAGAAGGTACTTGTTTTACGGTCATCACCGATCATTACAGCTTGTTATGGTTAAATAATTTAAAAAATCCATCAGGTCGTCTTTCACGTTGGATACTTAAACTGAGACAATATTCTTTCGATTTGCAGCATAGAAAAGGAGCATTAAATGTTGTTCCGGATGCATTAAGTCGAATCCCATATTCTACCTTACCTACAGACTTAGAAACCAATGATTCTCCCGGTTTCTTACCTCAAAACAAGGTGTCTGTTATGACTATTGATTTAAATTCTATTGAACCTTGGTATTCTTCGTTACGAGAAAAAATAATCTCTTTTCCTGACAAATATCCACAATGGAAGGTTGAAAATAATACTGTTTACAAGTTTATTCCTTGTCATTCAACATATGTGTTTAATCCTATTGAATGGAAAACATTAGTTCCGAAATCGCAGAGGACAAAAATTCTTGAATCTTGTCATACTCCTCCTACTTGTGCACACTTTGGTTTTCGAAAAACACTATTTAGAGCACAAGAAAATTATTATTGGCCTCACATGAGGGCTGATGTTCTTAGGTTTGTTCGTAGATGTCGAGTATGTGGTGCACAAAAACATTCCAATAAAGCAAGAATTGGTACAATGGGAAAGGAAAAAGTTGTTGACCGTCCATTTCAAATTCTGTCTCTGGATCTTATTGGCCCATTTCCAAGAAGTAAAAAAGGTCATAAGTGGTTATTAGTAATTTCAGACTGGTTTTCTAAATATACTCTTATTTTTCCTCTTAGAGATTCGAAATCTCCTATCATTGTCCGTCACTTGGAAAATGATGTTTCTCTTATCTATGGGGTTCCCCAATTTATTATCTGTGACAATGCTAGTAATTTTGTTGGTCATAATTTTAAAAACCTTCTTGCAAAATACAAGGTTAAACATTGGTATACTCCCTATTATTCGCCTCAATGTAATTTTGTAGAGAGGACGAATAAAACAATAACGACGGCTATTCGTTGTTATATTGACAAGCACGACGATTGGGATGTGCATATTTCTGAGATTCGACAAGGTATAAATACGGCTGTACATGAGGTGACTGGGTTTCCTCCGGCATATTTGAATTTTGGTAGGCATGTTCCTCTATCAGGAGACTTCTATAATCAGGTTCCTTCTGATGAATCGGTTGAGATTTTACCTGGTGATAGAAATTCCTATGCAGAAACTTTAACTGAATATCGTGGCATATTCCAGGAGATACGTCAAAAACTTCACCATGCTTATGAAAGAAATGCTAAAGCCTACAACCTCCGGAAAAGGGACGTTAGTTTTCATATTGGCGATAAGGTATGGCGTCCAAATAAAGTTTTGTCTAGTGCTCCAAATAAATTCTCAGCTAAACTTAGCCCTAAAAATATTTTGTCCATTGTACATAAAAAACTCTCCTCCTTAGTCTATGATTTAAAAAATCTAGATGGATCAAAAGCCGGGAAATGGCATGTAAAAGATTTAAAGCCTTACCTTGGTTCTTCTGAATCTCTCGATGATGAAAGTGTTGCTTCATCTTCCTAAATATTTATCTTACTTAAGTTACCTTATCTTACCTTTTTATCTAAAATAGAGCCTTCTCTTGTACTGAAATTGTATATATATTTTGTTACCTTACCTTTGCTTCCTATTTAAGCAAGTTTTACCTCTGTCATGATTAAGAATGATGATGTTGACAGGAGTCCTATTTTCTTTTTGCTATCTCGATGCTTTCTTTATTTTTTTTTTGAGTACTCAGACTTCGTCTGATAAGAAAAAGAGTCCTTATGTAAATATTTCTCTCAACTCTTAACCTCAACAGTTTTGCTGTTACCCTGAAATTTTTTTATAATGATTATGCTCACCTCTTATAGGGTGTATAATTTATAGATAACTTTCTTTTTAACCTTGTCTTACCTTTCCTTACTCTTCTTGTTTCTATTGGCTACCTGATTGGATGTCTGGTGCTGCACAGTTGATAACGAGGATTCTTATGTCCCAAATAAGTATCGCAAATCAGCTGTCCTGAATCATCTAGCTTTAGATTCAGAGGTAGGTATTTTTACCTACAGGAGCATTCCAATTGTACAAGTATGCCAGTAGGCAGTTTTCTTTCCTTTCTTCGGGGGATTTACCTTGAATGGTTACCCAGGCTTGTTTAATACGGCGTAAGTGTCCCAGCAGAGTTGACCTTCCCTGCCCACTTATTTCTAACTCTTTAAGGTCCTTACAAGCAACTGGAAATTCTTGTAAGTTCTGTTCCATCTACTTCCTTTCCTCTATCTCTGTCTCTTTCTTTATCTATCTCTATTTCTTTCTCTTTATCATCAATTCTTCTGTAATATATTTAGTTCTAAGATTATTTTTAGTTTAGACTAGTATCAGGTTGTCGAACGGTGACATCGTTTTTTTAGACTCTTCCTAACGTGACCTTCCTAATATTGACCTATTCTCGAATTGTGACCTATCTATGATGACCTCCGTATGGACGTGTAATACGCGTAAGTTATTAAGTAAGAAATCTGATGTTACAAACTATTTAAAAAATAGTCCACGTTCGCAGACTATTTTTTTTTTAGGAGAGGGGCAGTGTAGCGTTCCCGTTTTATAATTTATTTAAAAATTTCAATTTAATGTAATCTAGCGCATTCACCATAATATAAACTACCCAGTACCACCTTTATGTTTTATGCATAAATTGAAGTTAGAAAACCCAACAAACACTCGTATGGGCCACGTTATTTTTCTGATGGTACCGAAATTGAGTACTCGTCGACGCACGTGTCTCGACTCTTCCATCTCCTTCTAATTCAGGTAAATTGAGGTCCCAGGGGTCTCTAGGTTGTGTGATGTCTTGATTCGGATGCTTGATAAGGGCGCAGGACGGACAGTCACTTTTTCTCTGCGGCTCGCGTAGCGGAGCTACGTATTGTGAATTCACCAATTGTGAAATGGATAACATGAGTTTTTCAGGTATGTCTTTTTCAATCCGTTTATTTCCTGACCATCTTCGGTAAATAAATCTCTTATTTCAGCCCACTAGATCAGAGCTACCCTTATTATCCTTTAGAACCGATATTTTTGTCCAGAAAGGCCAACTTGGACCAGAAACTCTCAAATGCCATTTTTGAGGTGAGTTGTTTTAATCCGCCAGTGTAATATTTCCTAAATTCCTTGTTTTTTTCTTTTCATTATAGAGTTTTAAGCCTACCTCAGAAACTTTTGAGGATATCTCAAACAGTTCCTCTATCACATCAAGGATAATTTCTTGGTTACCTCATAATGCGTGCCTCCTTCGATGTTACCTTTAGATCTTCAATACGCCATGACTAATTGGTCATTGTTTTGGAAGATAAGTTCTTCACTGCACAAAAATTGGATGCTTGTTCGTCTGGATGAATCCATGGTGATGCTAATTCGTATTCAACCCCTGGACGCTACGCTGTTCGTGCCTTCTACAAGAAGCTAGAATACAGGCCAGTCCTTTCCATTTATTTATATTATTAATATTGCTAACTGACTTACCTTATTATCTCCTTTAAAAAGAATAGACTATAAATTACCTACCTATTCTCTCAATTTAGAGTTATTCATTTTTTTTACTAAAAACAATATCATTCACGCATTAATGTGTTTGTAAAACGTTTCTGATAATTCATTTTTACCAGGTTATTCGTGTGCTGCGTTTTTTTTTTGATTATGTATATTATCTTTGCGTTGGTTGATCAATCAATACACGGAATCATGATTTACGTTCATAGGGGTAGATATATTTAGGGAAAAACACCCATTGGTGATTATTTTTTGGAAGTCAGAAATTGTTAATATTTTTTTGTGTGTTCTTATTATGAACTATAAGTAAGTGATCTTATTCATTTAAGTTAATTATGATTTTTACTTTTAAAGGCAACAGCCTGAAACTGCTGTAACTATTTAAACTTTTGGTTTTTAATTAAAACTGCATCTGTTTAATTGATTTTTTTTTTAATTTGTCTTTTTGTTAATTTCCATTCATTTCTCTAAGAGGTCGTTTCCTAGTTTGGACCTCTTACTCTTGAATAAAGCATAACATGACATAATGACATAATTTAAAAGCTAGGTGGCGCCCTTTTTAGAAAAGTGACACACATTCCTAACCTAACACCTAGTGCTCACCGATGAACAGCTGCCGTCGCTGGAACGTCTTGTTGTTTTGGTTAATTATTCTAATTAATTAAAACAATAAAAAAATACGTGACAATCCGAAAATTTGGAAGAATTGGCAATAGCATATAATTTGTTCGCGTTGCCATGGGAGACAAGCGCCGGTACGGGCGCCAACGGCCGGTCTAGACAAAGGTAGTTGCAAATTTATGTGTCCTAGGCAAGAAAGGCGAATGAATTTTTTCTACCTGCTAACACATAATTAAGCCATTAGCACTGGTTCGACAGATTGTAAAGGAAATAGGACAGTATAGTAGGTGGTTTAATTTGCTGTTATTTACGTATTTAATTTTGTGAAGAAAGGTAAGGTTTTTTTTACTTAATATATTTTATTATCAGCAATGGCTTTTTGGCGGCCATTTGAAACTGCTGATCAAGGTGATGTGCCATTGGAGTCGGCTGTCGAAAGCGAAACAAGTCCGGAATTGAGAAACAAGGATTTACATGTTCAATTTCAACGTATCATTTTAAATATGTGTGTGCCTGTTGCTACTGGCTACTGCTCAGACAATCTGAGCATAAATATCGCAAAAACCAACACAAACACTAACACAGTAAGTTTAATACTTAGCTAGAGTAGTTAGACGACAAAGCCAGCTTAAGTACACCGAGTACCCAAAGCGCTGGCGAGTAAGAGGCAAAGCACGCATTAGGCGTGCAGAGCCGAAATACCCAACCGAGTGGTCTGAAGGTTTATACGCCTATAGCGCGGAAACCGCAGGAACACGGTGAGTTTAGTCGGTAGCCCCCCCCCAGGGGATTGAATCCGACACTCCTCTGTTAGTATCACCACAGGGTTCAGCCTTTTGAAGATTCTCATCGAAAAAAAAAAGCAATTAAATTGTCACTGCATGTTGAATCAATAATGTTTGTTTAAAACGTGCTACGTATTAAAGTTACTTTATTTATAATATTATTATCATATTAAAAAAATTAAACAATACCCTACGCATTTTAATTATTTGTTTGGGTTTGTTCGGGTTTGTTGTTGACCTAAGAAACACTATACCATTGCGCCCAAAAAAAACTGGGACAACAAAATTTTCTTTATATTCTAGCTCTTTGACTATAATCATTATAATTTGTGGAAATAAATATATCGCTCCCGAGCCCCGAATCCTTCTACGAGCAGTATTCGTTGAACCAGGAAAATTGGTTTCTTGTGCAGCTTTTATTGCTGTTTCAAAGGGGTTATCGCGCAAATAGTTTATAACTTCCCTATCTTGAACTTCTGTTGAAATTTTTGGGCGGCCAGAACCTTGCTTTCTTCCAATAGTTCCAGTCTCGAGTATTTTACTTTTATACAAAATCACGGTATTTTTACTTATATGTCATTCTTCAGCAATATCTATCTCTTATAGGAACATGTTTTCTCACTCGCGTATATATAATAGCTTTTTGTTCCACACTTAACGAAGGCATGTTTAACACTTTATAATATTTATTTAGTATTACCACTTTGACAACAAATAAAAAATTTTGATATACCTATTGTCAAAATGACATTTAAATATCAAAGCTGAAAATTTGTAATAGGCTGGAAGATCAAATTGCGTGATCCAGTTTTCTTTTGGCGCAATGGACATTACAACATATTAAAATTCATTCTTATAAAAAAGTATTAAAAGATATTTAAAATCCACATTACACTGTACCAGCAAAGAAGCACAGGCATTTTGTTCAAACTAGTCAAAAAAATTTATTAAAATATTAATTTATAAATAAAACAATTCGCCAAACTATATGCTGATATGAATCTATCGCAATGATTCATCTCTGTTACAGTCAAATTGTTCACACTGTTAATACATCTCTCTGGTTAGGTTCAGCATTATCTTTATTTACATTTATTTTTGGTTTATTTTATCCAGGTAGGTATGTTCTTATATCCTGACTACCTATTTTTATTAAATATCTAGGTATTACAATTAATTTAGAGGTTAAACGACTTATCTGTAAGAAAGTTCAATCCTCAATTATACGATATAGCCCCGTCCGTAGAGATCACACTGTAGTGTATGCTTCTTAGCACGTATCGGCGTAATGTTTACATACAGATAGAAAGATTTATGATGGTTCCCCTCCGCCCTCTATGACCCGACAGGATTTATTCATTATGTTTCTTCTCAAATTATGTTTTTTTTGTGGGGTCTTTAAGTGATGGGCGGGTGTGATCTTTTCGGACGGGGCTATATCGTATAACTGAGGATTGAACTTCCTTACAGGTAAGTCGTTTAACCTCTAATTATACTTCGATAGCCCCGTCCTCGAGATCACACTGTAGATGTTTAAAGGCTTTTCCATGATTTGAGTTTGTTTAAAGTTTAAATAAATAATTTTTAGAACCAAAATTGCACAGGAAGAAAAAATAATAACTACTTGTTATGTTTCACAAATTTAATCAGTTTCCCGACACGTGTTTCGGCCCTTACGGGTCATTGTTAAAGGAGTACAAGACGAAACTAAATTCTACGTGACATTACAAAGGTATTTATATCATATATTATTATGATAACTATAATCATGTCATAAAATTAAAATTAGGATTAGAAGATTGAATGGTCAACTGTGGGTTTTCCTAAGGTACAGATACATATTTAGTCCTAAATAAGTGTGCTATTCAGAATTAGGGAAGCACCTGAAGATATTTCGGTTTGATTATTAATAACATTACATTTGTTTTTATGGCTTTTTTGATAGCTATTGTTCCTAGTAGATTTAGTTATCTGCTTTTATTGTGTATGTATATGGGTTTTATGTTATTAGAGATTGAGTGATCGTCTTTAATGCAGTGACCAGCTAACCCTGTTTTATTTTGTTTTTAAAAATAGATGTTTTGTGTTCTTTAAGTCTGGTGTCAAAATTTCTACCTGTTTGTCCAATGTAGGTAGCATCGCAGTTGTCACATTCTATTTGGTAGACCCCACTTTGTAAAAGTTTGTTTTTAGTTTCTATTTTAGCATTGGATATGTGTTTGTGTAAGTTGTTTTTATTGACTTGTATAGGAATGATATTAAGGTTTTTAAGTTTTTTGGAGATTTTTGGCTTGTGTTGCCTGTACCTATATCTTATTGAGCAGTATTTGTCTTTAATTGGAGTGGGATGTTCTTTGTAAAGAAGTTTTTGTGTGTTTTTATGATATCTAATTCTTGTTTGTATTGGATGTCTGAGAGAGGAATGTTAACTAGTCGATGTACCATGCTAGTGAATGCAGCTAGTTTTGTTTGTTGGGGATGCTTTAAATCTGCGGGTATGACTATTGTAACGACTAAAAATAGTCGTTAAGTAATGTTCACTTATTGCCTCTACTATATTATTGTTCTAGCTTTCATATCAATATTGTTATCAGTTTTTATAGGATAAATTTTGAAATTCATCATTTTGACATCATTTAGAATGAGTTGCTCTGTTTTGGGTTTAAAAAATGTTATTTCTTCTCTGGATTTGTTTACTCTCGACTTTTGGCCGTTTGACATCTGCAACTGTCAGACTGTCTGGCGTTAATTATCGATCGTAGTTCATGCGTCCAACTGACAGCGACACTGGTCGAGTAAGGGACGGTATTCATTGTCTCATTTATAATTAACTTCTTTTATTTCAGTGGTGTTGTAATCACCCTTAGTTACTCAACGGGGTCTCATTACTGACTGAAGTATCACTTTTCTTTTGGTGTTTTGTCGATATTATTTTTCTACTTCCGGGAGATTTGAATCCCGCGCGAGTTTTCCGCTAGGTTGCAGGATTGTCAATCGCTCTCGTCACTTCCGGTTGGCTCTGCTCCTTGGTGGAGAGAATTCTTGACGCCACTTCTCGCAGACACGAGGCCGTGAACACGCACGATCTGGATTTCCAACTTTAAAACACCTTTAGGGGGATATTTGGGATCCAGATGTAACTAGTGAAGTCTTAAGTTTCCGTTTTATTTGGCTATGCAGCCGTTGAGTATTACCGACTTTCTAGTTAAGGCCTAAGTCGATTTTTGATGTGCTGACAGCGTTGCCAAGTGTGAACCCCTTTTAACACCACATGGGTAAGCTTCTTTCTAAATATTGTTAACTTGATTTCATTTATGCATCGACAAAATTATAAACGTTTTTCTAGCTTGTGTATGGAATTTACTCAAAATTTTCATTAAAATCTTCGAATTCTTTGCTTTAACCTAACTTTTTTTTAACACACGTGCGAATTTTTGCCGCTTAAATAATCACAGTCGAAAGAACAAGATAGCTTTACTTTAGTGGCTTGTTTAGTTTATGTTTCATGTTCAAATTTAGCGTTGTGATTTCTTTTAAACAATATTAACTCATATTCTTTTGTTTTGCAGTCAAGTAGAAAACTATTGTTATTCCTTTACTTATAATTAATCATGTTTACATATTTGTAATTAATTAACTTGTTCGATAATTTTATTTTGTTAATTGCTTTCTGCTAATTTGAGACTTTGTGAGTGTTTAATAGATTATGTTCATTAATATTTATTGTTATTTTGATTTGTAAATTATTAAAAAATTTTGTGCACATGCGCGTCACGCATGCGCATTTGACATTTTGTATAATTTTGACTAATTGGCTCTTATGGGTTTACTACTTGATTGCAATTATGCTAATTATGTTCTATTGAATTTATTGATTGCTCTGGCCGCATTACTTTTGTTTTATTAAGGTTTATTACTTGATTATTATTATACATTTTTTTGCTGCATACCCACTAATGATCTTAAGCGATTCTGCGCGCAGGTGCGTCGCGCATGCGCAGTAGCCATTTTTACCAATTTCAGCAGTTTAGCTTATTCAAAATTCACCGTTGGATTGCAACGACGTTTATTTTATTATTGCATTATTTTAGGAGTGCTTTAGTAGCGTAATTTATTTTATTGAGTTTCAAATTAAATATTTTGATTCTTTAAATATTTTTCCATGCATTTATCGATGATTTTAAGAGGTTTTGCACGCATGTGCGTGGCGCATGCGCAGAATCAATTTTCAAACATTTTATTATAAATCAATTTAGATGATAGTATCAACTATTTTAAAGGGTATTATGCAGTGAATTTTTATGATATTTTGCGGCTGGTAATAATTTATATTTGCGGTTTGGTAGGTTTTGGTGGTGCAACGCCGATTAAATTAATTTAACTTGGTTTTTATTGTTCAGGCCTTCAGCCATCTTTTATTGTGGGAATATTTTCTTTACCGGCAAGATTAATTTGCAAAATCTGTCATTATTTTGGTACTGACGTGTACTGTTATGTTCTCAGGGTTCTCCTCCTGGTCACGGATCATTCCAACGGGTCACAGTTAACAGTACCAGTCCTGCGTAAAGCATACTGGACACCTTGTGACAGGACATATCGTAGAATTTTTACTAGCGCTTTAATGCGTTCTGGTACATTTTTACCTTCTTACTTTTGTGTTTATTTTGATTAATGTACGAAATTTGATTACTTTCGTGTTTATTTTGATTAATGATCAAAATTTGATGGTACAATTTTGGTTGTAGTTTATAATTCAGTTTTATGTAACATTTACCTTTCAACTACATTGAGGTTTCAAGAAAAAAAAACAGACAATATGTATTTTAACTAGCGTTTAAGTACGTTCCGGTACACTTTACTGTTACGTTTATTTATATTAATGATCCACTTTGATGGTATTAATTTTGGGTATAATTTACAATGTAGTTTTATGTAGCATTGAATTCTTGACAACATCAATGTTTCAATAAACCCAGACAATATATATATTTTCAACTTGCGCTCAAACACGTTCTGGAACATTTTTCTTTGACATTCAAACTATTACAATTGATGGTGGATTTATGTATTTTTTATTTTATCACATTGGTAATGAAATAAACACAGTTGTATGTATTTTAAATCCTATTGTTTTATTTGAGTCACCCTATTAGGCAACACACCCCTATGTTTTATTTTCAGCTGACTTAACTTACTTTTCGATTTAACCGAGCTAGAGGACCCAACACCAACTAGGCAGGTTTCTGTTTTTCGCCTGGCCTAAAAACAGTGGCGCCTTAATTTAAATTGTTCAACCCCTCCTAAAATTTCCGGCATATGAGCTAGGGCATATTGCTCGCTATCTGTAGGCCCCTCTAACTCGGATAAATACGATTGGTTTGTTTATTTAATTTCAGTTATTTAAAATTTTGACAGTTCATAGTATTCGATATTTCATAATGATTTTTTTCTTTAATTCTTAAAAATGTTTATTTAAAATTTAGTAAAGGCGATTTTCAGCGTAGCACTATATCTGTGGTAGTTGGTTTTCTATAAATTTGGTAGGTTAATTGATTTTGTTGGTTTTTCTTTTCATTATTGTGAGGTCTAGGAAATTAATTGAGTTGTCAGTTTCTTTTTTATGGTAAATTGTATTCTATGGTTTAGACTATTAAGAAGATTGAGAAATTGGTGTAATTGTCGGTCCGTACCGGTCCAAACACAAAACACATCGTCGACATACCTACGCCAAAAATGTATGTTTTTAATTAGAGGATTTTTTGTGTTAAATAATTTGTTTTCGAAATATGTCAGTTAACAAAGGTGATAAGGGGGAGCCCATCGGTAGTCCCTCCTTTTATAAGTTAAATTTGTCGTTGAACCTGAAATAGCTTTGGTTTTTGCACAAAGTTTCGTAACCACAAAATTGTTAACACACACTTATGAATTAAGCCTGGCGGGTCATACAGGGCGGCGGGGAACCACCATAAATATTTCTATCTGTAAACATTACGCCGATACGTGAGGAGAAGCATACACTACAGTGCGATCTCGAGGACGGGGCTATCGAAGTATAATTATTTATTATAAGAAAAGTTCTTTTTTACACAAATCCTTAATAAACACTGTAAACATTCGAAATAAAAGTGGACGATTATTATACCGTTACAAAAAAATATGTAAATCATCCATCTACCTTTAAAACTATTAAAAAATATTTTAACAAAAAAAAACTAGATTCGAACCGATAATTTATGAACTATCACATAATGAACCAGATTATACCTTCACAGATACAGGTATCTTTAACACTTTTTTAATTGTCTTAATTGCGTTTTCCATTTTTTTTTGGATGTCTGTTACATTGTGTTATATGTGTTACCGACCCAGAACTTCCTTTGGACTTTTATGCCAAAGCATATGATCTTTAAAATTATGTCTATGTTTAGTTTGAAACTTACATTCATTGCATTTGAACATTTCAACTTCCGCTAGACTTTTATGTCCACCCAAATGATACTTTAAACTATATTTACATTTAGTTTGATAGTTACATTTATTGCATTTAAACATTTCAACTTCCTCTGGACTTTTATGCCGAAGCATATGAGACTTTAAACTCTGTTTATATATAGTTTGAAAGTTACATTTATTGAATTTAAACATTTCAACACCCTCTGGACTTTAATGCCGAAGCATATGAGGCTTTAAATGCTGTTTATAGTTAGTTTGAAAGTTACAAATATTGCATTTAAACATTTAAAGTTCCTCTGGAGTTTTATGCACAAGCATATGACGTTTTAAATGATGTTTATGTTTAGTTTGAAAGTTACAAATATTGCATTCAAACATTTTAACTTTCTCTAGACTTTTATGCCGAAGCATTTGACTCTTTAAATGGTGTTTATGTTTAGTTTGAAAGTTACAAATATTGCATTCAAACATTTTAACTTCCTCTGTACTTTGATGCCGAAGCATATGACTCTTTAAATGGTGTTTCTGTTTAGTTTGAAAGTTACAGTTATTGCATTTGAACATTTCAACATCCTCTGGACTTTTATGCCGAAGCATATGACGCGTTAAATACTGTTTAAGTGTAGTTAGAAAGTTACAGTTATTGCATTTGAACATTTCAACATCCTCTGGACTTTTATGCCGAAGCATATGAGGCTTTTAATGCTGTTTATGGTTAGTTTGAAAGTTACAAATATTGCATGTAAACATTTCAAGTTCCTCTGGAGTTTTATGCACAAGCATATGACGTTTTGAATGATGTCTATGTTTAGTTTGAAAGTTACAAATATTGCATTCAAACATTTTAACTTTCTCTGGACTTTTATGCCGAAGCATATGACTCTTTAAATTGTGTTTATGTTTATTTTGAAAGTTACAAATATTGCATTCAAACATTTTAACTTCCTCTGTACTTTGATGTCGAAGCATATGACTCTTTAAATGGTGTTTCGGTTTAGTTTGAAAGTTACAGTTATTGCATTTGAACATTTCAACATCCTCTGGACTTTTATGCCGAAGCATATGAGACTTTAAACTATGTTTATATATAGTTTGAAAGTTACATTTATTGAATTTAAACATTTCAACATCCTCTGGACTTTAATGCCGAAGCATATGAGGCTTTAAATTCTGTTTATAGTTAGTTTGAAAGTTACAAATATTGCATTTAAACATTTCAAGTTCCTCTGGAGTTTTATGCACACGCATATGACGTTTTAAATGATGTTTATGTTTAGTTTGAAAGTTACAAATATTGCATTCAAACATTTTAACTTTCTCTGGACTTTTATGCCGAAGCATATGACTCTTTAAATGGTGTTTATGTTTAGTTTGAAAGTTACAAATATTGCATTCAAACATTTTAACTTCCTCTGTACTTTGATGCCGAAGCATATGACTCTTTAAATGGTGTTTCTGTTTAGTTTGAAAGTTACAGTTATTGCATTTGAACATTTCAACATCCTCTGGACTTTTATGCCGAAGCATATGACGCGTTAAATACTGTTTAAGTGTAGTTATAAAGTTACAGTTATTGCATTTGAACATTTCAACATCCTCTGGACTTTTATGCCGAAGCATATGAGGCTTTAAATGCTGTTTATGGTTAGTTTGAAAGTTACAAATATTGCATTTAAACATTTCAACTTCCTCTTGAGTTTTATGCACAAGCATATGACGTTTTAAATGATGTTTATGTTTAGTTTGAAAGTTACAAATATTGCATTCAAACATTTTAACTTTCTCTGGACTTTTATGCCGAAGCATATGACTCTTTAAATGGTGTTTATGTTTAGTTTGAAAGTTACAAATATTGCATTCAAACATTTTAACTTCCTTTGTACTTTGATGTCGAAGCATATGACTCTTTAAATGGTGTTTCTGTTTAGTTTGAAAGTTACAGTTATTGCATTTGAACATTTCAACATCCTCTGGACTTTTATGCCGAATCATATGACGCGTTAAATACTGTTTAAGTGTAGTTAGAAAGTTACAGTTATTGCATTTGAACATTTCAACATCCTCTGGACTTTTATGCCGAAGCATATGACGCCTTAAATACTGTTTAAGTTTAGTTTGAAAGTTACAGTTATTACATTTGAACATTTCAACATCCTCTGGACTATTATGCCGAAGCATATGACGCGTTAAATACTGTTTATGTTTGGTTTGAAACTTACATTTATTGCATTTAAACATTTCAACTTCCTCTAGACTTTTATGCCCACCCAAATGATACTTTAAACTAGACTTACATTTAGTTTGATAGTTACAGTTACTGCATTTGAACATTTTAACTTTCTCTGGACTTTCATGCAGAAGCATATGACGCTTTAAACTATCTTTACGTTTAGTTTGAAAGATGCATTTATTGCATTTGACCATTTCAACTTCCTCTGGACTTTTATGCCAAAGCGTATGACGCTTTAAATCCTTTTTAAGTTTAGTTTGAAAGTTACAAATATTGCATTTAAACATTTCAACTTTCTCTGGACTTTTATGCCGCAGCATATGACGCTTTAAATTATGTTTTAGTTTAGTTTGAAAGTTACATTTATTGCATTTTAACATTTCAACTTCCTCTGGGTTCCCATGTCGCAGGAGGTGTATGTTTACTTGGTTTTTTGAAATTGTTTTAAAAATACAGTTATCGCATTTAAACTTTTTCTCCGGGTTCTGTCGCAGCAGGTTGAACTTTTTAAGTGAGATTTCATCATTCGTCTCGGGCGTGCGCTTCTCAAATATGACCTGGTCATCTTGACAAACACAATCCGGCCCATAACTGCAAAAAAACAGAAATAATAGAAAATGTAGTTATTATTCACCTATATGAGGCTGTATTGAGGTTTCCGAAATCGCCAATAGGTGGCGGTAATTAATATATTTTCTTGCATAATCAAGTAGGCTGATGTTTTAGTTGTCGAAACAAAAACAAACGAAATGCTCTCTCAATAAGATTGTTTTTAATACGCGTGTGCACGCAAGAACGTTGTAATTTCTCCATAACGGAGAAAAAAAAGAAATTCTAGTTGTGGTTACATGTTGTTATTTGGAAAGTAAAACTGTGATAGAAGTCACGTCTACATTCGATCCTGGTTCTCGGCGATTTATCGCCATCATTTTCCAGTGCAAGTTTTTGGATTTTGCTAGTGGCGTAGTGGGTATGACGCTTGCCTTCTATACCTTATATTATGGTGGGTTCAAATACACGTTAGCAAACTTTTTTCTTGTTTTAAAAAATTAAATAATAAATATTTGGTGTGTTTGAAGGGGGTCCCGTGCGGTAAATACATGCTTGGGAGGGGGCCTCATTTTGGATGTATTTAATTTTATCAGCGAAAAACAATATCACTAGGCGGAGCTAAGTATCGTATCAATAGGCCGATTCATAAGGGCAGGATTAAATGTATTTTGAGCAATTCTATGTACAACTGCTTTGGTCAACTAAGATAATGTAAATACATAAACAGCTTTTTAGTTAACATAGTGGATGAAGGTGTTATTTACACATAATTCTATATTATGTACTGTTTAGAGATTTAGTCACTAGAAAACATAAAGAATAAAAGTATTGGTCGATTGCAAAGGTACACAACCAAGAACCTTACACAACAGGATGAGAAATGTTTTTATTCACATGTTGTAGGCGTTGCAGCTGTCTTAATGAATAATAATCGTTAAACCATAAAATTTGGCTTCATGCTACAACAGCAAAAATGAAAAAACATAATTTTTGGGAGGTACTCTTTATGAATCATACGATTTGCCTCTCGGGCAGTTTTAACTATAATAGATAATTTATTTTTTTGAAGTCTTTGTGACAAATAATCTACAATTAGAAAATAAAAAATTAAACAAATATTTTATTTTTATAAAATTTATTGGCCTTTAAATAAAACAATTTTATTACTGTGCTGCCTTACACTAGTTCCCTTATCTACTTTATTTCTAGTTAAGTAAATTCTTAAGTTCTAAGATTTAAATATTTATAAATAATACTTTTTATAAGCAGAACTCTTGAATGAATCAAGAGACCAACGAAAAAAAAACAAAAATGACAATATTAGGTAGACAACCTACAAAAACCGTCTGACCTGTTGGAAGTTTTCAAAAGCACATTTCCCTTCCTTACTTTCAACTCTTTGGAATGGGATTGGATTGGGGAAACGGTAAAAGCAAATTTGATGTCCGACTATTTTTTTCTAATAAAAACGCTTTTTCGTATATGGAATTACTAATTTTATTCTAATTAAAAATTTGATTTAATACTTAGTTTAATAACATTTAAAAGTAACAATCCTACCTTTCTTAGTCTAACGTACAGGAAATGTTGGATTGAACGGGTTTTTATTTTTAATTTTTAACATAGTTAACGACGAAGGTAATATTCTATAGGATCTCTCCAGTTTAATCATTTCTATACTAATTATTTGACTTCCATTATCTATTAATATTTATTCTATAGGTTGTAGCATTCATTCTTACCTAATTCGTTACTCGTATAAAGTTACATGAAAGCGAATGCTCCATGTTGTACTTTAGGTACAACCCGTCTACTTCTTAGTAGGGTTTTATTAAGAGGTATTATTTCAAATTGTAATTTACCTGTATTATATATATTATTTTGATCCTAAAGGTTCAATAGGTTTTCTTTTGTATAGATCCTTCAGTTTAGTTACAGTAAGGTTAGATAACCGATCGGGGTTATATATTCGTAGGGGATAGTGAATTGTCCTCAGTTTAGTTTCCTTTTGTATGAGATACTCTATGATTAAACAACTTTAAAGTGTTGTTTGTAACTGTGAATTAGTGATGGGATCACTCGAGTGAAAAATAACCGATCACTCGATTTTTTCAATCACTTGAATTATTCGATTTTCTTCGGAAATAACTCGAGTGGAGTGACGAAATGAGTGACGAACATGTTTTTATTTTTCAACGCTGCCCGCCTGTCAATCACTCACTGCGGCCAGAGCCATCTCGTAGCGAGCGGCTACACCGAGTGGTTTTCGGTTATTATTGGCGATATTATTCATATTAAATACTGCATTACGGGTTGCCTGCGTAAGATAATAAATATGATTTATTTAGATTTAAATACTGCATTACGGGTTGCCTGCGTAGGATAATAGGATTTATTATAGTGGTGAGTATTCAGTATTCATAAATATCATGAGTTATGCAATATCGTGACATCTCAAGGTCAAGTAGTCAAGTGGTTAGTTAAATTAAATTGTAAGTTGTAAGATCTGGGAACCATGCCAAAAAATCCTCAAATATCTCCGCCACATTTAATAATCCGCAAAAAATCAATCGATTAACAACACCGAGTCAGTTATTCTCAATACAAATGCTGTATATCAACATGAACGATGAACCGCCAATATTAATAATTAATATTAGATTTGAGTGAAAAAAAATCGATTATCATTCGATTTTTTAAATCACTCAAATACTCGGTAGTCGATTTTTCCCAACACTACTGTGAATTTTTATTTTTCATTTGTCAAAATTTAAGGTTATGTTATAGGGATGCGCGATACGATACGATATTTGTGAGTATCGATATTTTACCTTCCGATACCCGATATTTTGTATCAATATTTTTTATTCGATATATAATGAGTATCGATATATTTTACTCTGTATCGTTCAGGTAGTATCGATACATCCCAAACCGACAATTTTATGATATCAGCAACAGGGAACTAGTGATGGAATACGATTTTTTCAATCACTTGAAGTATTCGGTTATGTGGACGACCTCCTTTTTTTATAGGGTCGATGATTGAAGGTTAAAAATCGTAAAACAAAAAGCGGATCGAAAAAGTATCGATATTTAGGGTATCGATATTTTTCCAACCGATATTTTATTGCATCGATACTCTACCATACGATCCGGATCGATACAAAAGATCGATACAAAAGATCGATACTTTCAGCGTATCGGAACATCCCTATTATGTTATGCATATTTTTGGTAAATGACAGTTCTGTGTCAGAAAGTAGTTCTGTGTCAGAAAGTAGTTCTGTGTCAGAAAGTAGTTCTGTGTCAGAAAGTAGTTCTGAGGTTAGCGCCGTATCAAACCGTTAGTCGTTTTTCATTTTTTTGACCTTCAGTTGTCACTATTAATGCCATCAGGGTTGTTTTCACAGAGTAATATAGGTTCGGCCTAGTAACTCCTTTGTGGTTTTTCGAGTCAATTCGGTTCTAGAATTATCTAGTACTGTTACTAACTTCAGGTTCTATTTGAAGAACTTCCGTTAACGCCATTTTCCTAGGACTTTTCCATCGACGGCCAATGCGAAAGCACTTGATTTGGGGCTGCCATGTGCAGGAGTCGAAAAGGGGCCAAATTGTCTGAAATGGACTAAAAAGTCCTGTTGCTCCAGATAATTGGTGAGTTAGCTTTGATTTGAGAGTTTTTAAGTAGATTTCTGAGAACGATGCTCTTTTTTTAGATCTGTAAAGGAGAGCAGGCACATGTTCTCATAACAAACCAACCCCAAGCCATGGGATTTTTTTTTCGTTTTCTTTTCTCTCATAGAAGACCTCATTAATTGAAGTTTTTAATTTCCTGTATAGAAGTTTTCTGTTGTTTCTGCAAGGATGTTTCTTTTTGAGTTTTTTTATCTAAAACCTAACATTCCATTCCACCGAGATGGTATGCTGAATAACTTCCAATCTTTTTATCGAACAAGTTACTGTAATCAAGAGGATTCTCTTATGGAAGAAGATATGTAAATAAATGTACATAGTACTACCTTAACAAGTTAGAAGCTGATTAAGTTGATGGACCAAGTATGAATCCGCCTTCTCAGAGTTAACAGGCCAGTTTTTTAATCATGTAAATCTTGTAAAACCAATTTGGTAAGTTATTTAATCCTTATTAACATTAATCATCAGGTAAATACTACAAAGGTTCTAGAACATTTTAAAAGATATAATTACCATTTTTTTAAACTATGAAACAGGAATTTAATTAGACTTACCAAATGAGCCGTTAATTCTCACATAATTATTATTTTGATGTTAAATAAACCGGTGACTACAAGGTCCATATAATTTTTGTAATAGACCATTTAACAAGATTACGTAAGGAAATAAACAGATATTAATTTTGGTGTTTCAAAGGTGTGTTTTATTGTTGCTTTTGCAAACTTTAGATATGTGGTTGTTTTAACCGTCAACAACAGTAAGTTCCAAGTGATTTTCTTACTTGTCTTACACTTGAGAATGCATAATATACTTTTCAAAGTAAGTGGCGTCCAGGCTGAAAAAATGTACAAATGCTAATGGCTAGAACCTACTCTCTCCGACACAAGAGCTGCCGTGCAAATTTATGGTAGGTAAATCTTTGTAAGTTAATAGTTTGCCACATAAAAAAGGCGCCTTTTCAACGCGGGGCATAAGTACATTTTTTCACTCAAATTTATTTAACAAAACATATTTGGGAAGCACAACAGTAGCAATGAATGTATCCTTGGATACACACCTATATTTTTAAATGGTATTGAACAATGTATGCCGAATAGTGTTTTCTAATTAAAATCAGATGTCTCCATTAATAGTACACCAATTTGACTTTCAAAAAGTATTTTATCTTTAAAGTTTAAGCAGGTTTAGTGGTAATTTCTATAGGATTTACACAGTGAGACAAATTTAGACCGAGACGCCACTAAAAACAACAGTTGGCCTCGGCCGATTTCGTTCTGGCTCGGAACATGTCGTCTAATTTTTAAATTGCGCGCCCGATTTCGCCAGTTCACAATTTTATTATTATTGTGCTGTCGAATTACTCGAATTATTGTGGAACGTTGGTGGAACGATCTGCTAAGTAGCCACAGAATACAGAAGTATTCTGTGTAAGTAGCGCAATTTTTTGTGATTATTACTGATTATACTAGTGTGTGGTTTTTCATTTACATAGTATTTTTCGGTCAGATTGAACATGGAGAAATTGGGAACAGAATTTGCCCATTCTGCGAATTGGAGTTTTCTACACTTTACTTACCTATACAAAAAATAAACATCCGAAATATCCATAAAAAGTCGACCCTGATTCAGAACAATAGAACATGTCTCATAATTTGTCCCCTTTGTAAAGAAAATCAATTTATGTGTAGAACCTACAATACTTCAAACACATTTAGAGGTAGGTCATAAATTATTACAATAGAAGTATTAACTGCGAGCTGTTAATTTTTCTAGGCAACAAACGTGCGAACAGTGGATGAAAGAGTATAAAATTGAATCAAACTATTCAATACATAGAACAAATAGAACATCTGATAGTGTGGAAAAATAGTAACCGAAGTAATGTGACTGGTATGACTATATAACGTAATATTATGCAGAAAAATCTGTATGAATACTATTTTTAGGATATAAAAGCAACTATACTAACAGAACTGAAAAAGCTGGAGGTATTATAAAAATTAATAGGGTATGTCCTTCTCGCTTGACAGTAAAAATTTTTGAAACAGGTATGTAAATAAATTATACTTATTACTTCTCTCCTTGCAAATTAAACGTTTTTAAATTACAATGAATTATAAAAATTAATAGTTAATACAAATATTAAGTTAATAACAGTTAAACAAAATTAAAAAAAAACACTTCTTTATGCTGACTGCACAGCAAGAACAAATGTTTTTAATTTTAGGTCATGTCAGTGTAACCTTCTGGAAAACTTATGTCGGTCATGATGAGAAAATCAGAAGCCAACACCTATCCAATGAAGAGAAAGAAGTTATAGTTCAAAAACTTTTTAGTGGTGTAACTGTAGAGAGAGTTATTTTAGATGCCAGGAAAATTACTACAGATAGTCTTCAAACAATTAACATGGTTCAGAGAAAAGACATAGCCTATTTAGTGAAAAAGCACAATATTAAAAGAGGAAGGATGAAAATACTATCATAGCTGTTAGCTTAAAAGTTAGTGAATGGAATGCTAATGGAAAAAATTACTGTTGTTTTTTAAACCACAAGGTGGGTAAATGCATGACTGTTAAACACTATTGTAATAATATAGCCATATTTTACTTTTCTTAACAATTCAAACTATTTTTGAGGCTGGGAAAACCTTTTATACATATGACGTGTATCAAATTTAAAGTGAGTAGGTATGTTAAATAAATTAAAATGTCTTTAAAATTATCTTAAACCTATACAGACAGACATAAAAAATGCATAGAAATGTTCTTGCAGTGTTTTTATTTAAAGTTTGTTATTTTAAAGTGAAAAAAAAAATGTTGCTTATAGTAGATTTGCCATTCATTTCATGATAATATGGAAGTATAAAGGACTTTTGGCTGAAATAATAAAAGTATATTTTTATTAGGTGAAAATCATCCACTCCTAAGTGTAAGATTTGTGAACGACAACCTGGAACGTAAACTAAAGGACGTCAGCACAATAATGCATGGATGGGACACACTGTACAAACCAAAAAGGAATGGATTTGACAATCGTGCTCGTGAAGGATGACAAAAATATGGGTTTTCCTGTGGCATTTTTTTAAACTAATAGATTAGACCAGCTTGTACAAGAAATAGTTTTAGGTGCTCTTCAAGAGAAGATTGGTGGGGTAGGTAATACAACCAAAGTATTTTATGACGGATGATGATCCTAAATACTACAATGCCTGGACGAAAATAATAATTTATGAATTATATTGTATTTTACTTTTAAAGTGGGTGGTATTTAAACTTTTTACATCTTGTATTCTGAAATATATTTTAAATGTGTAATATATAATATATTTTTAACTGTCAGAAATAGTAGGTATAATATTACAAAGTTCTTGTTAATTTTAGTTTATTTTATAATGTTGAAAAAACACTTGCAAGTTTCTTGCAAGAGTAATTGAAACTGCGGATTTTTCATATTAAATTTTTTTTCAAAATCCTGTGTTTTTTTTTCAAGTCAATTATCTAAGTATAGTCCGCAAAGCTGTACAGAACAAAATATCCCACTTTGGGAAATAAATATCGCTTTGAATAAAAAGTAAAACACCTATAAGTAGTTAGCATAATTAATTCTAAATAAGTATATCTGAAAATTATTTCTAAACATTTTAAATCATAAATTTTAATTTCTTTTAAACTATCATCTGAAAAATATCGTCTACCCTTAACACACCTGTGTGTTAGGCCGGTAGCCTACGCGGCCACTCAACACAGAGAAGAGGTAGGTTCTCTGAACATAAACCCTTTATTTTTCTGTGCTCTGAACACTGGCGTTTACCTAATGCGCATGTCCGGGGCTTATAATATCCCGACGAAGACCGAAAGCGGCCGAGGCCAACTGTTGTTTTTAGTGGCGTCTGACAAATTTACCCGAGTAAAATTCTTTGACTTAAATGTTTTATTATCCTTATATTGATTCTCTTTTTATATTTGGATAAACCTCTTTGGTTCATTGAAGTTTGTGACATACTACCGATTTGATTTGATGGTATTTTCCATATTTTTTGTAAATAGGGTTCATACTGATACAAATGTGTCAAAACTGTCTGGTGTATGGTGTAGTGCCCCGCTAAGTAGGGTGAAAATTACTCTGAAAATCATTAACTAATAACAAATTTTTGTCTTGTGTAAAACGAACATTATTCTTAAAATCTAATAAAAACAACTTCTGGTGTTTATAGCGATAACTTCGCAGTTTTCTAATTTCCTTTATCTAGAACAAATGACGTCAACTGAATTACTTATCCAAGTTGGACACACTGATTTTCCTACCTTTGGATAAATATATCTAACGTATAAAAGATTAAGTTGCGCAATTATTATCATTGAACCCAAAATCACGAGGTAGTACGTCATATTATTTACTATTAAAGACAAAGAAATATCATTTTGCAATGACGTCCATCCGGGGGTCATTCTACTATAAATAAGATGCTCTGGTCTGACAAAATATCACTTAATTAGCAAAAATAGTAGTTGCTACTAGAAACTCTGCCCTTTTGAAATTTCAAGTTTTAATTTTCTTTAAATTTTTAAAAGAATAAAAGTTTTGATACTTAGAAGAAAAAGTCAAAGTGTTAGTGAGCAGTTTCATTGGTTGGGGGCCAACAAGAAAGATACGATCCGCTACGATGAGAAGTAAGTGCCTGTACTATTGTGAACCATAGTCTGAGTGTTTAACCGATTTCATGACATTTAATATAAAAGAAAGCCTTCAAAAACAGTTTACTCGACAATGTGTAAAGGGGTCGGCTATGAAGAATTTTATGGATTGCCGACAGAAGACCGGAGAAACCTGTAGACAGTTTCTCACTCGCCTAAAACTACTAGGAAATCGAACCATTACTTTAACAGGAGATCCTGTCGAAGACGCCCCTATACAAAGAAAATTAGAGCAAGACATAACTACGCAGTTTATTTTGGGTCTCGTCATGCCTCTTAAACAACGAGTGTTATCAGGAAATCCCCAAACCCTAGATGGCGCTCTTACAGTGGCAGAAAGAGAGGAATCTAGAGAAAATCTTATTCACCCCTCAAGTGGCCGAGAATGTCGAGGCGTGAGTTGGAATACAGCAGGAAAACCGCAAAAACAACAAAATAATGTTTCCAATAATGATTTTAAATGCCGAAAATGCCACAGAAATGGGCATACTAAAAAATTTTGCAGGATAACTTCTCCAATGGTTTGCTTTAAGTGTAATAAACCAGGTCATTTCCAAGCGGCTTGCTCGCAGAATAATGTATGGCGGCAACAGAAACCTGAAACTTCCCAACGGGTGTGTTACACGTGCAGGCAACCAGGACATATTGCTCGAAACTGTTCTAGAAATCAGCAAACTACTAGGCCAAACCATGCAGCTTTAAACAATCAAGCAGCCCCTTTTCAACCAGAAAGAGAAAAGCAATTAGAATTAATTAAAAATTATCTGAAAAATAGACCAACTTATGTTCAAATAGATAAAGAAAAAAGCTATCCAAAGGTATTTAAGTATGGTGTTCCCCAAGGAACAATTTTAGGACCATTATTTTTTAATATTTATATTAACGACTTATTTAGTATAAATTGCGATGGACAAATTCATAGTTTTGCAGATGATACTACAATTTTTTATACCGATACAAATTGGGAAAATTTAAATAATAAAATTAAAAAAGATTTTAAAATTATAAAAAATTGGTTTGATAACAATTTGTTAACAATTAATTTTAATAAAACAAATTATATTCCTTTTACTTTAAACCTGAATAACCTACCACAAAATATGAATAGTATTCAAATAAATGAAGACATTGAAATTTTTAAAGTTAATAAAATAAAATATTTGGGAATTATTTTTGACAGTAAATTAAATTGGAATTTTCACATAGAATACTTAATTAAAAAATTAAGAAGTTTACTTCCGATTTTTAAAAACATTAAAAATTTTTTAAATGTAAGACATATGGAAATATTATATTACGCGTTAGTTAAAACTCATTTAAATTACGGAATTTTAGGTTGGGGAGGAATAAATAGAACTTTAGTTAAAAAATTAGAAATATTACAAAAAAGGTTTCTAAAAATTATATACAATAAAGATTATCTTTATCCTTCAAAAGAATTATATTCAGAAACAAAAAAGTTGAACATTAGACAACTTTACATTTATAACATCTTAATATATATATTTAAAAATAAAAACCTTATACAATTTAATAACCATAATCATAATACACGTCATAAAAATGAAATAACCATAAAACCTAAAATAAATAAGTCCATAGGACAAAAAAATTTCAAATATTTATGTTTTTATTTAAACGATTATTTACCAACAAAATTTAAAAAATTGATTTCATTAAAAAAATTTAAAGTCGAAATAAAAACATGGATATTAAAAACAGACAATTTGAAAATATTTTTAGAAATGCTTTAATTAATTAATTAATATTGTTCTGAATAATTTATAGGAGTAATATTTTTTACTTAAAAATTATAAATTAATAATTTTATTATAGGTAATATATTTCTTCAAAAAGCTGCGTTTATACTATAAATTAACATTTTTACTTTAAAAAAATTGATTTTTAATGCATATTTATGATTTATGATTTTACATACTAAAACAAAAAATAAGATTTGCCCCTAACAAGCTCAGCTTCAGGGGATTGAAGAATAAGTTTATTGAAGACAACATAAACATATTTATTATATTATTAAATTTTTAAATAAACTTATTATTATTATTATTATTATTATTATTATTATTATTAACCCCGAAGTTCGGCTGCTCAGGAGGCAAATTGGGAATAGAAACACCGAAGAGGGTAGATATATACGCATGCTCAAGTAAGGGAACCGAAAATACAGGAAATGTAATTAAAGTTAGCATAAATGGAAATAATTGTTATGCTTTAATTGACTCCGGCGCATGCGTATCTCTAATAAAACCCCTGAGGGGGTTATAACAAAGGATAACGGAATATCATTAGTTGATATTCAAGGAAATAATATACCCACCTATGGGGTGGCAAATATTTCTCAAAAATTTTCAGGGGTCCCCGTAGTGGACTATAATTTCGTTGATGTAGATACTGATAGTTTTCGTACCAATATATTATTGGGCATTGATTTTTTACAGAAGTACGGGATTAAGATAGATTGGGAAAATAATTGTATGTACGCCTTTGGTTCTGTAATACCGTTGTTTACGGAAAACTTCGCTGTGAGCAAAGAAAATTTTATAACAAAAATTAATCTAAACTTGGACTTTGACAAAGAAAACTGTGTGTTGACTCCGGATATGGAGCAAGAAGTTTTATCTGCTCTGCAGGAGAGCCAGAGAGATGTTTTTGCCAGAAGAGGGCACGGTTCGCAGGAAAGCGATGGTTTATCTGCTCTGCAGGAGAGTCAGAGAGATGTTTTTGCCAGAAGAGGGCACGGTTCGCAGGAAAGCGATGGTTTATCTGCTCTGCAGGAGAGTCAGAGAGATGTTTTTGCCAGAAAAGGGCACGGTTCGCAGGAAAGCGATGGTTTATCTGCTCTGAAGGAGAGTCAGAGAGATGTTTTTGCCAGTAAAGGGCACGGATCGCAGAAAAGCGATGGTTTATCTGTTCTGCAAGAGAGTCAAACAGATGTTTTTGCCAAAAAAGGGCAAGGTTCGCATGAAAGCGATGTTTTGTCGGCTCTGCAGGAGAGACAAGGAGATTGTCCGGCCATGCAAGGGAAATGGTCGCATTTAGGCAAGGATTTTTCTGTGCAGGAAAATCATGAAGATATTTTTGTCAAAGAAAATCAAGTTATAGAAACTAAGAACTTACAACAAGATAAACTTAAAAACAAAGGGGTTAGAAGTGACCAAGTGAGCAAGGAAAATATTTTAAATAAAAGCGATTACGAAGAAAACAAATTTATACAAGGTAACGTTACTTTGATCCAGGAATTATTAATACCTAGCAGGAGTGAAGCTGTGTGTCCTGCTATTCTTCAAAATAAGAAAAACTTTACCACTCGGTTTTTAGTTTTAGAACCAAGTAGTGACCTTCCTGATGGATTACTAGTTGCAGAAGTTTTGTGCAAAACAGAAGAAAAAATTCCATTACAAATTATTAACCTTACCAATGAAGACATTTTTATAAAGCCAAAAATCATTTTGGCTGTGGCATTTGAAGCTGACGTAGAACAGCTACCTGTGCACTTAGAAACAAATCTTGTACGAACGATAAACGAAAAGAATACAAAAGACATCCTAAGCCAATTAGAGTTAGAAAATCCTTCGACTATGAATATGAAGAGACTAAGGAATCTAATAATTGAATTTATTGATATATTTAAAGCACCGGATCAAAAACTAAGTTGTACTACAAATGTGGTACATAGAATAATAACTACAGATGTGCAGCCTATATTAAAACGACCTTATAGAGTTCCTTACCATAAACAGGCTATAATGAAAAAGGAGATTCAGAAATTATTGGATGATGGAATCATAGTGGAGAGCCAATGACCTTGGAGTTTTCCGTGTATACTTGTAGAAAAATAAAGACACCCTAACGAGGAAATTCAACATCGACTAGTACTCGATTACCGTTCTTTGAACGATATTAGTAAGACTGATTTTTTCCCTTACCGCATATAGGAGTAACCTTGGACAAGTTAAGTGGTGCCACCCTTTTCTCCACAATGGATCTCGCCTCAGGATATTTCCAAGTACCTGTTCATCCAGAGGATCAGGAAAAGACAGCATTTTCCACTCCAGACAACCATTATCATTTTCTAAGAATGAGCATGGGTTTAAAAAATTCGCCAGCTACTTGGTGTAGAATGATTTATTAATTTATTTATTTATTTATTCATGGTCAACAAGGATACAAACAGGAATAATCCCAAAAAACTACCCTCAAAATAACATAAATCTGGCTATTCGAAAGGAATACAACTATTAAACAAATCTCTTACATAAATCGCAATACTGTGTTAAACGCATAATATTTGCCTAATATAAAGAAAAAAAAATATCTTAACATAAAAAAAATATAACATAAATTCTGTTAAGTAATGTTTTTTAATAGTCTCTTAATGGTTGCTGGTGATTGCGAAAATATATCTATTACTTCACTATAAAGGTTAAAACATTTGATTATTCTACATAATGGTGAGTTTTGTGAACAATTGGAGTTCCTGAATGGAACATAGAAAATTTCGTTTGATCGTAGGTTGACTTAAGGTATGTTAAGACGAATCAAAGATAGTATATCGGGGTTATGTATGATATTATTTATGATTTTGTACAAAAAAAGTATATCAGATATACTTTTTCTAACTGTCAAGGGAGTAATTTGAAATTGTCGTTGAGCAATAGCAATGTCGTTCAGGTGGGCTTTAAACGAGATGAATTTTAAAAACTTATTTTGAATGTGATCTAAACGTTTAATATAAACAGAGTATCTCGGACTCCAAATCACACTACAAAAATTTAACTTACTCAAAACAAAAGAGTTGTACAGGCATATGATTGCTTTAATATTAGAAAAAGAAGCGCACTTGCGCATGATGTATCCCAACATTCTGGAAGCACTGTTGACAACCGTGTCGATGTGTAGATCAAAAATCAGCTTTGAATCTATCAGAATTCCCAGGTCTCGCACGCGATCAACCCTCGTAAGTATGGTTGTGCCAATTCTATAGTCAAAAACATATTCATTTCTATTGCGGGAAAAAGTGATAGATAAGCATTTACTTAAATTAACAAAAAGATTATTTTCGTCGCAAAACCTCACCAATCTGTCAAGATCCCTCTGAATACATAGCGAGTCAAAATTATTTTCTACTTTTTTAAAAACCTTTAGATCGTCCGCATAGATCAAAAATTGACAGTGATGAAAGCAGGCTCCTATCGGATTAATATAAATAATGAAAAATAGAGGCCCCAAATGCGAGCCCTGGGGTATTCCTGAGGATGGTATAAAAGAGTCGGATTGAAAGCCCTGAACGTGATTGTACTGATTCCTATCCTTTAAGTAAGACTCGACCCAGCTCAGGAGGGCACCCGCAACACCAACCTCAGCAAGACGATTGAGTAGAATGTTATGACTAATTTTGTCGAAAGCCTTGCTGAAGTCAGTGTAGATGGCATCCACCTGAATTCGGTTGTCAATGTGATTATGTAGGTACTCAGTAAAGGCGAACAGGTTAGTTTCAAGTGACCTACCGCGATAAAACCCGTGTTGTTCTGATCCTTTAATGTTCTTAGTGAGATTAAAAAAATATTCGTAAACAAGTTTTTCAAAAAGCTTTGCAACTGCTGACAATTTGCTTATTGGTCGATAATTTTTCACGTCATTCTTTTGTCCCCCTTTGAATATTGGGATAAGCATGGCAGATTTCCAGCTGTTCGGGAATGTTGTACCACATACTAGGAAAACTCACTTATAAGGAATGTCTAGTACCTAGATGACATTATTGTTTTTCCAGCGATGTAGACACACATCTTGAGCGTCTACGACATGTTTTCGAAAAATGAAGGAAAACAACTTGAAATTTAAACCAACTAAATGTCACTTTATGAAAAAAGAAATTGAATATTTAGGACATATGATAAGCGGAGGAGGGTATACTACGCATCCCGATAAAACAAAAATAATTCGATCAGACCCTGCCCCGAAAAATGTCAGAGAGGTCCAAGCTTTTCTAGGAATAATGGGTTTCTACCGAAGGTTTGTTCAAAATTTTGCAAAAATTAGCCAACCATTAACCCTCCTTACTAAGAAAAATGTGAAGTATTATTGGCATGCGGAACAGCAAAATGCATTTGACAGTTTAAAAATGGCTCTAATAACTCCTCCTATTTTAAAATATCCGGACTTTAATAAAGCTTTTATAGTAAATACTGACGCTAGTGCGACCAGCATAGCGAGTATTTTTTCACAAGAATATGAAGGGATGGAACATCCTCTATGTTATTTAAGTCGAATGTTAAATGATGCAGAAAGGCGATATAGTGCCATAGAAAGGGAATGTTTAACTGTGGTATTTGCTGTGAAATCTTACAGAAATAATTTAATAGGCACGCACTTCACAATAGTGACAGACCACCGGCCCCTAAAATATTTATTAACTATTAAGGACCCAAGTTCTAGATTGGCTAAGTGGGCAATGTACCTAATGGAATATAGTTTTTCCATAAAATATCGGCCTGGGAAACAAAATTGCAATGTAGACGCTCTCACACGATTGCGAATAGAAGACGAACCACAGTCAATTGGACTGATAGCCAATTGCAATGAGGAATACAGCCCTATAACATCGGCTATATGGAGTAAAGAGGAACTATTAAAATTGCAGCAGGAAGATGACTACATAAGCAGGATTCGTGAGACAGAAAACATAGAAAATACGCCATACTATGTAAGCCCAGAGGGACTTATTTATAGGCAAAGACAAGCTAATCAACGACATGGCAATCTGATTGGCGCCGGGGGTAATTATACCAGAGTTACTAAAAATGTACAATGATTCCTTTTATGCTGCTCACTGTGGTCAAAAGAAGACCGAAGAGCTAGTAAAAAGAGATTTTTACTGGCCTACGAT
Organism: Polydrusus pterygomalis; assembly: GCA_963969555.1. Classification (NCBI taxonomy): domain Eukaryota; kingdom Metazoa; phylum Arthropoda; class Insecta; order Coleoptera; family Curculionidae; genus Polydrusus; species Polydrusus pterygomalis. The sequence goes on along the minus strand of OZ018380.1, from coordinate 74,009,964 downwards.
TAACAAAGATGTAAAAAGTTATGTTGAAAAATGTCATTCATGTAATCTTCGAAAAACTAACTATCAACCTCCGTCACCCCTACAAGAAAACTACGTACCCACTGCACCATGGAGAAGAATAAGTATTGATCTAGTAGGGCCATTAAACAAAACTCGTCAGGATAACAAATATATTTTAACCTGTGTCGATTATTTAACCCGATATCCAGAATGTGTTCCTCTACCTGATATTAAAGCAGAAACTGTAGCGAAAGCTTTGGTTGAAAATATCATTTGTAGATTTGGAATACCTAGAGAACTAATCACGGATTGCGGAGCTCAGTTTACATCTGCGCTATTTCTTCACTTATGCAGGCTGCTGGATATTAAAAAATTAAAAACCACGCCCTACCATCCTGCAGCAAATGGAATAGTCGAACGTTTCCATAGAAGTATAAAAACCATGATAAGTCACTTCGTCAGTGAACATAAAAATAACTGGAATGAAGTATTACCATACTGCCTAATGGCTTACCGCAATATGCCTCACTCAGCTACTAAAGAATCACCATATTTTGTTATCTTTGGAAGAGATATGGAACTTCCCATACATCAATCCATAAGAGCAAGTGACCCAATATCCGACGTAGGTACAAATTATGTAACCGAAATTATGGAAAAAATGCAATCAGCGCACGCCCTTGCGCGCAAGAATATTGAAAGGAGCATTAAGGAAAGATGCGAAACACGAAACGCTAAAAAGACAAAAAAGGAATTTCAATTGGGAAACCTGGTATATATGAATTCGCCAGCGATACCTGGAAAGAAACTGTCAAGAAAATTTTATACAAAATGGCAAGGACCCTTCCGAGTTATTGAAAAGAAGGGTCCTGTTACCTTAAAAGTAAAGAAACTGCATGGAAGAAAAGAACACATGGTGCATGCCGACCGTTTGAAACCCTATAAATTGGACGACGATTTCAATAAGTTTCCGAGGGTTCATAAGGAAAATCTAAATATAGGTGCCGAAGAACAAAACGAAGAAGAAATACAGAAAAAGGTTGACGAATTTTTAGACATGGGTAGGGAAGAAAATAACCCTTTGAATGATGAACTCTCAGAGGAAGGAGAAGAGGAGGCAAGCGATTCTGAAGTAACATATGAAAGCTTGGAGGATAGTGATTCCACAGAAAGTAAGGAGGAAACACCTGAACCTAATTTAGAAAATGTAAGGCGAACTCGCACTCGTGAGGTTAGGCTCCCTGAACGTTTAAAAGACTACCAACTAAATTAATTAAATAAAAATTAAAATACAAATAAAGCCACAGCACAAATATTTCACTAATTACTTCCATTGTTGCAGTGATGCAAGGTCTCCTCATCGGGATAGTGTTGGTCCAGTTGACTTATGCCACTCTGATAGCGTATGACTGTAAGAACCCGACAACAAATATATCGGTCATCTCGTTGCGTGACGTAAGCCCATGCCCAGACCCTGAGACAGGTTATTTAGTCGAGGAGGGTTTTGCCCAAATTATTGAAAAACGACAATATGAATATGTACACGTTCATTCATGCTTAGTTGCTGTAACAAGGATAATTACACATTGTGGGGCCTTTTCTCATCAATCAGCAGTGGAGGGTGGTTTATCATCTTATATTTATGAACTTGGAAGTGATGGATGTCAGAAAACTCACGCATTTAGGCAACTAACAGGAATAAATGGTCACGTGATTAGCAACCTAAAACCTAATGCTACCATATCTTCTTCATTTGTGATAGCAGGAAAAATTGATGCCAATTATAACTGTGAAGGTACCCAATATATTGAAGATGGCGCCCAATGGAAAAATGTCATAGTGCAGGCGCACGTGAAGGTGACTCTACATAATTACTACGCTAAGGTACGTCTCGACACTAATGAGATATTACTACATAATGGAATTTCATGTCCTTTTCTTGAGGGTTTTTGCGTGGATACTGATCTAGGTGAATCCACCTGGAGCAAAATCTCCCCTCAAATGTGCCAACAGTTTACTATTCTATATGAAGGCCGAGTGACATTTGTGCAAGAAAGAGACCAGATTAGTGCAGGCCACCGCTACATAGTAGTAGAGGATCGAGCAAAGATATTTGCTATACAATTACTTCGTAAAGAAAATGTCTGTGGCGTTCTGGCCTGGCAAAGTGAGCACCCTAGGTTATTGATATTACAAAAAGCTGACGCTATAGAAGTTCCCCCTTTTACACAAACTTCCACGACTAATGACGCCGATTTAGTCACCTACGTTAATACAAAGCTTTTATACGTAGAACAGTCATTTAAAAGAAGCATTAACGACATGTTTGCTCAAACTATCCACAGAAGATGCCTCCTGCATAGAGAAATATTAAAAAATCTACTTGTAATGGCAACCGTAAGTCCGAATAGTGTAGCATCGCTATTCCAGAAAAAATTAGGGTATATAGCCAGACTCGGCGGAGAGGTCCTGTATATAATGAAATGTTTAGCAGTTCCTGTAGAAGTCCGTAGAGACACAAATTGCTATATCGAACTACCAGTAACAGTTTATAATCAAAGTTTTTACATGTCCCCCGTAACAAGAATATTGCAACAACATGGCACTCAAGTGGACTGTAGTACACTGTTACCTTCCATGTACTATATTGAGAATAAATGGGTTGGATTCGATCCCTTACCGACCCAAGGTTTAGTACCTCAGGAGTTGCAAGTAGATACAGAATAACCTTTTAAATTCCAGTCTATAAAAAATTTAGGAACTGGTGGGTTGTACACGTACCAAGAAATACAAAATGCCCAAAATTCCATGGTATTTAATTTAGAAAGGAATGCACTTCACAATATTCTAATACGAAAAATAGCAGGACCTGAAGTAGCACCCCAGGAATTCTCTACCTTAAGCCTATTTAATAAGGAGGAAATGGAAAGTTTAGCGAATTCAGCCATTAGAAACTTATATGGCTATTTTACGATACTAGGAGATGCTACAAGTGGAATTATAGGTCTCTATGTAATTTATAGGTTAAAAAAAATTATTATCGAAACCATTATGAATGCCATATCGATACATAACATAACTGGGTGTACATGCCATATGCTTGGATACTTTGACGGTTGCTGTGTTGCATCATGTTCAAAATAAGCAAATGAAAGAAAAACTTAACAGGGAAGAAGGAAATTATTGGAGAAACCAGGAGGTGGTGGATGAAATAGTCACCACAAGCGGGATACGTAGCTATACTAAGGACGAAATACGAATGAAACAAGTACAGTTTACAGATGAAAATGAAGGAACCTCAGAAAATACATCAGTAATTGTTAACCATGAAAAGGCATTTGGCAATTTGCGAAAAGAGTTAGCAAAACTCCCGCCTGTACAGTGGAGTGTGTTCGGCCGCTCCACTAATAACGAAGGCAAGGAATTGAAAACCACGACATAAATCCCTACCAGAGTTATAACCCATAAATAACATGATAACTTTAAAGGACCAGCTGACAAATGACCAGAGTTGAAATTTTCCAGGTGTATTTAGTTAATAGGAATTTTATTAAGTGTTAAGTTAGGTTTAAGTAAGACAGTTAAAATGTAATTTTGAATAGAATAATGTTACTGAAAAAATTTGGGTCCCGTGGGAATAAGGGTTTACAAATAATATTCCACTTATACCAGAGATAGAGAAAGAAAGAGAAAAGAAAATAAAAACTGTGCGAAAAAGATAGGAACCTTAGTTTATATGTTTGAAATAGAGATGGGCTATATAAGAATATAGAGTTTTAACTAAAACAGACAATCTTATCTTCCCCCACTTTGGCAACTTATTAACGTATAGGGCCAATACTGATTCCAAGCAAAGAAAATTAATTAGCTAGAACCTTTAGTTGTTGCTGATTATTAGTACAGTTCAGAGGTGCCTTATTTTCTTATATAATTAAAAAGTGAAAAGATGACCACCTGGATAGTGATGTTTCTAGTACATTTACGTCTAATATCCGATAATGAGATAAAGTACCAACTACTAAGGACGGCTCTCGCCCATTTACGGGATCTGTACATCCAATTGGGGGGTGACGGGCCATGCGTGCCAGTGCTGTTTCCGTTAAAAGCTTTAATCGCGCTGTGGAGCGAGTTGCTCCACGCGGAGTATCGGATATTCGTGGTGATGTGGGGAGTACGAGAGGGCCGGGAGATACCACTCCAATATTGTGATTGTGCCCTCTGTAGTGGTGGAGCTGCAGGGCCTAGTACTCCGACCCAATACTGGAATATCCTCCAATCACAAGGGGTACCACCGTGCCCCTGCTCTCTATGCACGAGAGCCAGAAATATTCCTGGCGATTTCATAAATAGCTCCCCCCAACCTGGACCATCTGGTGTGCCCCGGGGAACAGCCCGGTATGTCCGGCCGGCACAGTTTGTTCCTGATCAAGCAACTTATACCCAGCCCCCAACGAAACCTACGCCGGACCCGGAAGGCAATGCTGGCGATCGTCCAATGAGCCCTCAGGAGGATATTCCTCGGTTCATACCCCTAAGTCCGGTGCCCGTCGAACCGCGCCGACCCGAATCCATCCTGGTCGGCCACGAGCGTCCTATAAGGAGAAGGGACATCCGTTCGCCGGGCACAGCCGAGCAACCGAGACATCAGCGAAATGGAATGAGGGGCCGTGGAGGGCATGGTAGAAGAACCCCCAATCCAAGAGCAAATCCACCCAACCCAGGGTACGAGATAGAGCAACTGAGTAAATTTCTTTTTTTTTTTTTAAAGAATAAAAAAAAAACAGACTACTTAGTGTAATAAGTGGGTATTATTTTTAAGCGTAGTATTAAGTTGTAACTTTAATCAATTTTTTTTTCTTAGTGGTAAGTTTACCTATTTTAAAATTATTCGTATTTTTCTTAATCATTTTTTTTTTCTTAGTGGTAAGTTTTACCTATTTTAAATATATTCGTATTTTTTTTAATCATTTTTCTCTTATTGGTAAGTTTTACTTATGTTAAAAATATTCGTATTTTTTAATCATTTTTTTCTTTTAAAAATATCAGTATTTTTTTATTATTTCAAAATTTTGAATTTTTATTGTTTTGATATACCTGCTAACAATTTTAAACATAATTAGTATTAAGTTCTAATTGTAAACATATATATATATATATATATATTTTTTTTTTAAACACTTTTTATGTTCAGTTATATTCCTAGTTTATTATTTTTTTACATTATTTGCTCTATTTATCCGTATCTTTGCTATAATTTTACATCCTATCCTCGTTTTGAAGATCTTAAACATATTCATATTGACACTATTGTATTATATAAACAGTTTAGTTAGTTTTTGATACTTAGCACATTAGTTTCTATATGTATATAATCGAATTTCCCGTTCAAACCTGTATTTTATGTTCCTCCCATTATTATTGCCTGTATTATTTTAATAGCTTTAATCGTTTGCATAGGTATTTATTTCAATATCTACCTATTGCAAAAAAAAAATTCACTATCCCTGCCATTAAGACATTAATGGTTTTATACAATCTAATGGCTTAAGGTTTTTAAAATATTTTTTTACTAGTTGTTGGAGCTTTTTAACCTCTAATTGCTTACTATAGACAAGACGTTTCGCTTTTAATAGAGCACAGTTTGTAACAAGCCAATAGTTGTCAATACCAATACCAATAGTTGTTAAATTTTATACCTGTAGTCATTACTCCTTTTTCCTTAATGTTTCGATAGTTTTCTACTTGACTATATAAACAAATATTATTAGGGTATATTTTTAATACTTTATAAAATTGCTATATATTTTATTATTTGCTCTATTTATCCGTCTTTTTGCTATAATTTTACATTCTATCCTCGTTTTTTTTTTATACTTACCACGTTAGTTTCTATATGTATATAATCGAATTTCCCGTTTAAAACTGTACCTCCCATTGTTATTGCCTGTATTATTTTAACAGCTTTAATCGTTGACATAGGTATTTTTTCGATCTCTATCTATTGTAAAATATCCTCAATCTTAGCCATTAGGGTCTTAATAGTTTTATACATCTAACACATTTTTAACTTGAGTTTTTAAATAATTTTTCGTTGGGGCTTTTCAGCCTCTTGCTGTTTACTAAAATCTCTCCTCACCGCCGTAACGCGCCGTAGGCGAATATCTACTTTTACAATTAGACAATTACATTCTAAAATTCACACATATGTATGGCTAAATAAATAATTTTCCAACTCTTGTTTTATTTCATTAGTTTAGATAACTAGCCTATAAATACGGTTATCTCCATCCCGTTGAGAACCTATTTATCTAATTAATTGCTTCATTTTTCATATATTATAAGACTTTTAAGATAAGTATAACCGATTGGAAGTCCTTAAATTTATTAATTTATTTCATGTAACTATACGATTTAATAATATTTTAACCGATAATTTTATTTATTTAGATGTTCATTCGGTAATTTAAATACTTTATATTATTATGGCCCTATTTTTTAACTTCAATTTGATTCCTGGAAGTAATTGTATAGTATTACCTTTCACTATATCCGATAATATTATAGACTGATCGTACATAAGTACTTTTTGAACGTACTTAAACCTTTTTTTTTGCGTTAGCTGGTCTTTAAAGCAATGTTACCCTACGTTTTATGTATTTTTCCTGTTTATTCTAATTTTTTAAGCGTCACGAGGGGTATTTTTGACGGATAAGGACCTATCCAACAGCTATTTGTTAACTTTAAGGCTATTTAAATTATATTCGGATAATCATTCGGTAATTTAAATACTTTATATGCCCTTATTTTTTTAACTTCAATTTGGGTTCTGTTAGGTATAGTGTTATCCTTTGGTATACCTAATATTATAGGTTAATCATACATAATAGATAATTTTTTGAATGTACAGGATCCTTATATTACCCTTAATTTCTATGTATTTTTCCTTCCTATTCTTATTTTTTTAGGCATGGCTGAGGGGTATTTTTGATGGTTAAGAACCTAAGCAACAGCTATTTGTTATTTGCAATGTCTTTCGATTTAAGTCTATTTTAAATTGAAGGCCTATTACTTCTTGCATATTTGCCAATTAGATAACCCTCATTTTTGTTGTATTTAGTTGCTTTTCTTGGACTCTACTTCATGTTTCTCTGTATGTAGTCCTTTAGCTATTAATTTTTCAGATTATAAGGTATTTTTAGCTGTTTATTTTTATTTATTTATTTATTTATTCATTCATTTGTTTATAACAAGTAAAGAGTTTTACAAAGTTCCTGATATTATTACTAAATGAAAATATTATTATTAACTTTGGTATGTTCACCTATACAATTTGCAATCTACTAACTACAATACATATGCATGGATTGTCTCTAATCCTAGTTTAGTAAGCACCTAGGTATAAAATACCCGTATGTGCTTATTGTATTATTGCAAAGATTATCAAGTGTGTTTGTACATAGCGGTAGCTGGTTTAATACAAAATTAAAAGAAAGAAAATAAACTAAATACATTACAAACAAATCAAAAACAAACAGTTTGTGACATGAGACTTATCAAAAGAATTTCACTGCTTATTAAACAATGAAGGCCCGAAATAGCTCTAGAATACACATAGTAGATCCCGAGAATGTACTGAAAAGAATTTTTTTAAAGCGACTTTAAAGTGTTTTTTGTCCATTATGGATCTAATATTTAGTGGAATTTTATTATATACTTTTAAACCCAAGTAAGTAACAAACTGCTGCCCTAGACTGCTCCTTGACAGGGTGATATTAAAGAGTTCATTGACATTAGCTCTTGTTTGATATGAGTGTGCTATATGTTTGTCCTGGTATTTTCTATTTAGGTGAATAAAATTACAGACAGTCAAGATGTAAAGGCTTTTTAAGTGTAAAATTTCTGAAAATAGTAAATGAGTCGGATACATTCGTGGCTTCTTAAAAATGATCTTAACAATGTAATTCTGGATTCTTTTTAACTGTTCCAGATGCACATCATATGTCCCTCCCCAAACCAAAATCCCATAACCAAGTAATGGCTCCACCAGAGCCTTGTACATTGCTATAAGGAGTTTTCTATTCAATATTTCCCTTAGGATATAAAACTTATAGATTAAACATCTGATCTTCTTGGTGCTGTATAGTATATGTTCATTCCACTTTAAGTGCTTATCTACAATAACCCCAAGATACTTAATTTTATCACAGTGAGTAAGAGGTTCAGTAAGATTTTTCAAATAGATATGATCAAAATCCGGTCTATTTGCCTCTGTAAGAGAAAAGGCCATATATTGGGTTTTTTGTATATTAAAACGGAGTTTGAAAGTGTCTAAGTAATTTAAAACTTTTGTTAAACCAAGTCTTACTTTATCCCTGATACCCCCCACGTCTGGCCGAGAAAAATAATGACCGTGTCATCGGCATACGCAATGATCTTCCCCCCCACGTCAAGCTTGCATAAAGCATTAATGTACAATAAAAACAGGATGGGCCCTAGAACCGTACCCTGTGGTACCCCGTGCTCTACTGTTCCTTCCTCACTCATACTGTTGCCAATCCTGACGCGTTGGGGCCGATCCCGCAGATACTGCACAAAGACGTCCAACCCAACTCCCCGCACCCCATACCGCTCAAGCACCTCAATCAGGATGGGATGCGAGACAGTATCGAACGCCTTAGCCAAGTCCAAAAAAACGGCGATGGCCTTCCTATTGTTATTTAGACCCTCAGTCACACAGTCAACCAACTCGTGAATGGCTGTGGATGTGTTAGACCCCTCGATGAATCCAAACTGATTTTCGGACAGTATTTTATTATTGTTGAGATAATCAATTAATCTTTTTTTTAAGCATTTTTCGAAGAGTTTCGCCAGATTGGAGATAACACTTATGGGTCTATAATTGCCAATTTCTTTTCTATTACCTGCTTTATAAATGGGCGTCACAATTGATGTTTTAAAGTGTTTTGGGACTATGCCTGTTTTAAAGATCAAGTTAATGATGTGCGTAATAGGTTCTTTAAGTTCTTGATGTAGAAATTTTATCATTTCAGTGGTTATTCCATCAAACCCAGAGGAACATTTATTTTTTAGGCTAGCAATATATGTAATAACCTCACCGGGATTAGTTGGTCTTAGATACATAGACGATGCTGACTTGATTAAATCAAGCCTGAATGGCTCTGCAGGAATTTTTACAGAGGCTGACATAGATTTACCAATATCAATAAAGTATTCATTACAGACATCAGCTATCTCCTTCGGACTTGTTATTGTTAGCCCATTTTGTTGTATTTCCGTTAATGCTGTTGGTGCTGTGTTTTCATTTGTTGCCTCATTAATCAATTTATACATCTTTTTAACATTTCCCATGTTTGCATCTATTTTATTTCTGTAGTAATTATTTTTAGTATTTGTTATTAATTTTTTCAATGTGTTTCTATATTCTTTGTATGTTTGTCTTTTTTCCTCTGTAGGATGTCTCATTAGGTCTTTTTTTAATTTGTCTCGTTTTTTTATAGACATAATAATCCCGCTTGATATCCACGGTTTTATTTTTTTATGTTTATTTGATATGTAAATCAATCGCTCAGATCGTTGTGTAATATGTTTTAGCCTTTCCACTAGGTAATTTAATGCGTCATCCGGATTTGCAAAATTAAGTGTTTCGTTCCAGTTAATTGTTTGTGACAGTGTTTTTAGTTTGTCATAGTCTATTTTATAAGAGGTCCTTTCCCGATGGATGTTGTTCATGTTATTATTTGTCGCCTTATTGATATTATTCTTCCTTGATACAATTAATGTTGTTGGCCAGTGATCAGTGATATCGTGAATAATTGTGTTTGAAATAAAGTTGTTTGACTCAGACTCAGTTTTATATCTCAAGAAAATATGATCCAAACATGCGTTTGATGCTTCTCTTGTGACTCCAAGACATAAAGGCACAAATCCGTATGAGTTCATTAAGGCCCTATAGTTAATCACAGACGGGTCATCCTTACGCAATAAATTAATATTTATGTCTCCCAAGAAGATATCAAATTGGGAATTGCATTGTTGAGATTGAAAGTACATGTCTATGTCTTCTAAAAATAAGTTAGTATTTGAAGAGGGAGACCTGTAAACAGCATATATGTTACAAACACAATTGTTTAATCTTATTTCTACCTTTGTTACCTGATAAATTAAGTTTAGAGTCAACAAAATTTGGATTTACGGTATTTTTTATAAATATGATCAGCCCATCATATGAATTATAGCTAGCATGATTATAATAAGTGCAATAGCCCGGTATATTAAATTGGTTTAAGTTCACGAGCCTATGACATTCACTTAACACAAGAACATCAAAGAAAAACATATTATAAGTTTCCAGAAACACAAGAAAGTCATCAAAATTTGTCTTTATACCGCTTATATTTAGATGTAGGACACTAAAAGATAAGTTTTCATTACTCACAGTTTGAACAAAGGTATTTGGGTCCACCCGTTGGCTCCTATCCTGTTCTTCTTCAATTTCGTCTAAAATGTCATATTGTAGGCTAGCCATAGTTAATCCGTGATCTAGCTATCTCCAGAAAATATTTATAGCTCGGGCAGTTCCAATCTCCGGCTTCGTGAGAAATATCGTGTTTTGTGCCGTGCTTCTTATTGCCTATGTCACAGTTTGTACATTTCTTTATCTGGTTCTGACATTGTATTACATCGTGCTCTTCCGAGCATCGCTTGCATGCCTTTTTGTTTGTGCAGTCATTGCCTTTATGATGATATAGTTGGCAATTAAAACACTTAAGGACAGTGATGTCCTCGAAAACTGGAAAACGCTCCCATCCCAGATATATCCGTTTAACAAGCATCAGATTTTGAAAGAGAGTAGGAGAACACTCGGCATAGATTGTGCTTGTTGTTTTGTTTTGGAAAGTTTTAATGAAGGTTATTTTAAAATATTCATCATCCGTGAAGATAGAATTTTATTTTTTAAGTTGACTCTCAAACTCGTCTTTAGTGTAGTTTAGGCTGACTCCAGGTATCTTAATTTTAGGATTCCTTAGTGATGTCTCCACGATGTCGTAGCTTCCTTTTAAAATTTTATTTGCCTCAGATTTAACTTTTCCCAAATCTTTCGATGAGGGAAACCTAAAGTATTATACCACCGTTGGATAGCTCCTTTTTGCTTTTGACCCTGGCTCCAATTTTATCCAATTTAATTTTCCTTTCCAAATCACTTGAAGTTTGTTTGCAGTTTTGTGTGTTTCTTGGTTTAATAAGAATACTGGGCAGGTTTTCAGGCAGTTTAACAGTTTTATTGTTACTGTTGATAGATGTTACCATTTGGGCATGTTGAAGCAGATATTACCCTAAATTTCTAGGTTTTTCTTATTTATTCTTATTTTTCAGCATCGCGGGGGTATTTTTGGCAGATAAGGACCTTTCCAACAGCTATTTGTTAACTGTAATGTTTTTCGATTTAAGGCTATTTAAATTATATTTGGATGATCATTCGGTAATTTAAATACTTTATATGCCCTTATTTTTTTAACTTCAATTTGGGTCCTGTTAGGTATAGTGTTATCCTTTGGTATACCTAATATTATAGGTTGATCATATATATATACTTTCTTGAATGTACAGGATCCTTATATTACCCTTAATTTCTATGTATTTTTCCTTCCTATTCTTATTTTTTTAGGCATGGCTGAGGGGTATTTTTGATGGTTAAGAACCTACCCAACAGCTATTTGTTATTTGCAATGTCTTTCGATTTAAGTCTATTTTAAATTAAAGGCCTATTATTTCTTGCTTATTTGCCAATTAGGTAACCCTCATTTTTGTTGTATTTAGTTGCTTTTCTTGGACTCTACTTCATGTTACTCTGTACGTAGTCCTTTAGCTATTAATTTTTCAGGTTATAAGGTATTTTTAGCTGTTGAAGCAGATATTACCCTAAATTTCTAGGTTCTTTTTATTTATTCTTATTTTTCAGCATCGCGGGGGTATTTTTGGCAGATAAGGACCTATCCAACAGCTATTTGTTAACTGTAATGTTTTTCGATTTAAGGCTATTTAAATTATATTAGGATGATCATTCGGTAATTTAAATACTTTATATGCCCTTAATTTTTTAACTTCAATTTGAGTCCTGTTAGGTATAGTGTTATCCTTTGGTATACCTAATATTATAGGTTGATCATACATAATATATACTTTCTTGAATGTACAGGATCCTTATATTACCCTTAATTTCTATGTATTTTTCCTTCCTATTCTTATTTTTTTAGGCATGGCTGAGGGGTATTTTTGATGGTTAAGAACCTAAGCAACAGCTATTTGTTATTTGCAATGTCTTTCGATTTAAGTCTATTTTAAATTGAAGGCCTATTATTTCTTGCTTATTTGCCAATTAGGTAAATATTATAATGTTATAAGTAACTTTAAAGTTCATTTCATTAATAAAGAAAAATAATCTGCAGTACACTAAAGAATATCTAAATACTAACATCCATACAACCATATAACTTACTAACTATTGCATAACATTAAAAATAGTTCATTTGTAGGAAAAAGGGTAACATACATGGTTTTTGCTTTGGAATTTCGCCTTCTCAATGCAATATTTTATCAAATATTCTTAATTTTTTAATTCTGTGTAAAAACAGGGAAACTAAATTCGTAGTGTTTGATGTAATGTTGCATAATTTTTTCATCAAATATCTCCAGGTCCTGCCTCTAATTTTTTCTACTTCAGGTATACTAGTTCCTACCTCAACAGGCTGATTTGACCGCTCCATGAGAAAATTTTTACCCATCTCCAGCAGCATCCTTAATCCATTCAAAATTGTCCAGGTCAGGATCTATGCCATATCGTTACAGAATATCGTATCCTAATTTTTGGAGATTTGGGGTTAGAGATCATTGATGAGTATTTTGTGTTTTTCATTTCAAAGTATGTCATTGATTTCTAATTTTTTATCTCACCATCACCCTTTTTCTTTAAACACTTTTAGGGTTAATCATATGTTTAAAATGTTATCAAATTTTTTTTAATACATCTATTGATCTTGCCTGTATTATAAGGGTTTAAATAGGGTAAATATGTGCCTACGAATGTTTATTTTTTAATCCAATCCGCGGTCCTTATTTGCCCTTTTTTAACCTTTATTGATTACATCATTAGAGACTTTTTGCACCTCTTAAATTAATATCAGTTTTTAGCTCCGTTATGGTTAACTTTATTAAACATAACGAGTAGCGCCACTGTTAAAACCAGATATTTTGCAGCGCCTACGTTCTGTCTGTAGTTATTAATTTGGCGCCGGCGCACGTAAACAAAATAAAAGTCTTTATAGCATAAAATAAATAAATTTTCTTTGATTTCTGCCCACACAACTGTGTTTTCAAAAGGGTTTTGCCCTGCAACTTCTCGAAGGAGATTTAAATCATCTTCGGTAAAACGAAGTCTTCGTTTTATAGGCATAAGGATATTTTTTCTGGGTAGTGGTATTTGCATACTTAAAATTAATAACCTGAGAAAGACACACCCTAAAAAAACAGAACAAAGACCACCCTTCACTCTCGGTACATTAATTCAAAGAACAAAAAAGTATAGGCATTAATTTAACGAAAAACAGTGCCATTTAATTTCGTAAACAATAAAAAAAGTAAGGTTAGGTTGCACTAAAAGCAGGTGTGCCAGATTGAGTCAAGTGTATAAATCCGTAAATATATAAAAAAAAGAAAAATCTACCCAGTACACCCAAGTCCATTTGATTTCTTTCAAATAATCCACTTTTCTTGTTATCATCGTTTATTGCCATGTAAAGCAACTATTTGCTTTGGATTTTAATTAATTGCTTATCACAATTTTGATTCATAGCAATGATGCTTCATAACTTTTGTATGTTCCGGCATCCATGCAGTTTAAGCATAACCATAAGGATAACGATAAGCTCTTCCTTATCCTTCCGTAACTAACGGAGTCCGTTATGGTAATTAACCATAGCGGATCACCTTTCTCATAATGCGCATGCTCAGAATAACCATAACCACAAAAGAATGACGAATTAAGAGGTGCAAAAAGTCTCTATTATCGTGCCTATCCTAATTTTAGAGATTTGAGGTTAGAGATCACAGAAGAGTATTTTTGTGTTTTTTATTTCAACATATTCTTCTTTGATTTCTAATTTTTTTATCTTACCATCATTCCTTTTAGTACTTTTTTAAAACACTTTTAGGATTAATCATTTTTTATGTTTTAAAATGTTTTTTTTTTTATTTATTTATTTTACGTCGGCCTTTTTCCGCAACGAGGCCAATCACCGACGCCAGGGAATTTGTCACACACTATCTGGTAATTTTGCCGAATCCCTCTTTGTCGAGGGTAGGGTTCTTTAACGTGCCAACATCCATGACACGGGGCCCACAGTTTAACGTCTCTTCCGAAAGACGGCGCCACCTCTTAAACCAAATTCCAAATTTAACATCGACGTTGCCGGCACCGGGAATGGAACTCGGGCCTACGATCTGTAAGGTTGCTGCGCTAACCACTAGACCACAACGTCGACGTTTTAAAATGTTATCAAATTTTTCTTAATACATTTATTGATTTTTTCCTGCATTATTAAGGGTTTAAATAAGGTATACAGGGTGTAACAAATTCGTTTATCACTACAGGGATCTCGTAAACCGTAAGAGATACGAAGATGGTTAAATGGGGGCAAAGTTGCACAATTTGATGCCTAATCATAATCCAAAAAGAAATTATTTAGATTCCGAGTACTTCCGGAGATATTCGAAAGAAACCGAAAAACTGTCAATAAGATTTTTTTGTTTTGCGCCCTTAATGTAGGAGATAAAAGAAAACCAATCACACCTTTTCAGGGCCACTTTTAATCCTGTCTTAGAGTATGTAATTAGTTTTGCCATATAACGTTTCATTTTTCTGAAACCATCATTAATTTCACTATTTTAAATACGGACCTGGATTTTTTCCATTTTTCAATGAAAGACCTAGGACATCTTTATTCAAAGCCTAGGCTAAATATTAATTTTAAAAAAGAATTAACGCTCTAATGTAGATTTTAAGATTTTTCTAATCCGACCCTGTGTTACACAATACCCATTCGTTTTATTACCCACGTCATCTTTTGTGTAACAATTTAAACTAGGTAGCTCCTTAAAAGAATACTATAAAATTCGTGAAATTGACAAATTCTTGCTAATAATATTAGATTTTATTTAATTAACAATATTTTATAATATTAATAAAATGAATTAAAACTTTAATTCAATTAAAGCAATATTAGCAAAATAAAAAAAAATACTCCTGAATAAAAAAAGTCGCCATATAAAAATTAATTAGTAATTAGGAGTTCAAAAATGTTTCCCTGGACAGCGATACATTTTCATGTCGTTATTAAAACGAAATGGTATTGTGTAACACAGGGTCGGATTAGAAAAATCTTCATAAAATCTACATTAGAGCGTTAATTCTTTTTTTAAATTAATATTTAGCCTAGGCTTTGAATAAAGATGTCCTAGGTATTTTATTGAAGAATGGAAAAAATCCAGGTCCGTATTTAAAATAGTGAAATTAATGATGGTTTCAGGAAAATGAAACGTTGTATGGCAAAACTAATTACATATTCTAAGAAAGGATTAAAAGTGGCCCTGGAAAGGTGTGATTGGTTTTCTTTTATCTCCTACATTAAGGGCGCAAAACAAAAAAATCCTATTGACAGTTTTTCGGTTTCTTTCGAATATCTACGGAAGTACTCGGAATCTAAATAATTTCTTTTTGGATTATGATTAGGCATTAAATTGTGCAACTTTGCCCCCATTTAACCATCTTCGTATCTCTTACGGTTTACGAGATCCCTGTAGTGATAAACGAATTTGTTACACCCTGTATATTATTATATATATTATTAAATTTTTATACTCCGCATGACGGGATGTTTGCAATGAGAACGTAATATCTTTCTCTATATTTTTGGGTTGATTTGCAGTGTTGCATTTTTGGATTTCGTTATGGTTTGATTTGAGTTGTTTTGATTTTAGAGTCAGATAAACCTTGATGGCGATTTAAGTTAATTTTGACGTTAGCTAACTGTATGCCTGATTGACTTCTCACGGTCCGGCCTCATTAGCTTTTCCTATGTAAAGTCGATACAGCGTTGCATGTTCGTAATTAAAATTAAGACAAATTAAATACTTTAAACGCAGTACGCAGTCAACTGCTTTGGTCACAGTAGCTTATTTATTAAAACGTCACCTTTCCAAAATTCCATTTGGGCTTAATGGGTCAATTTGCTTTAATTTTGGTGTTTTATTATTTTGATTTATTTAAGAAAAATTGTGACTTAATTAATTACTATTTTTCCGTTATTATTAATAACTAATTATAGAGCTGGTTTATAGGGATGTGCTTTCTTTTACATAACATTAGCTTATATTATTTTTCTTTTGTAATCAAGTAGAAAACTTTTGTTATTCTTTTACTTTTAATTAATGATTTTTACATGTATGGAATTAATTAGCTTAATTGATAAATTTTATTTCGTTGATTGCTTTATGGTAATTATTGGCTTAAGTACTTTAATTGATTATGTTCATTCATATTGAGTTTTATTTTTGATTTGTAAATTATTATTAAACAATTTTAACATTTCTTATAATTTCGGCGTATTAGCTCTTATTGGGTTTACTACTTGATTGCAATTATGCTAAATTTGTTTTATTAAATTTATTGATTATTCTAGCCGCATACTTTTGTTTAATTGAGGTTTAGTACTTGAATATTTTTATAAATTATTTCTCTGCATACCCATTGATGAGTTTTAGCGATTTTGCGCGCATGTGCGTCGCGCATGCGCAGTAACCATTTCTACCAATTTCAGTGATTTAGCCTATTAAAAGTTCGCCGTTTAATTGCAACCTCACTTATTCCATTATTGTGTATTTTTGGAGTGCTCTAGTAGCGTATTTCATTTTATTGAGTTTCAAATTAAATATTTTCATTCATTAAATATTTTTCCACGCATTTATTGATGATTTTAAGAGGTTTTGCACGCATGTGCGTGGCGCATGCGCAGAATCAATTTTCCAACATTTTGTTATAAATCAATTTAGATGATAGTACCAACTATTTTAAAGGTGAATTTTTATGATATTTTGCGCCTGGTAATATTTTATATTTGCGGTTTTGTAGGTTTTGGTGATGCAACGCTAGCCTAAATAAATTTGAATTGGTTTTTATTGTTCAGGCCTTCAGCCATCTTTTATTTTGGGAGCTATTTTGTTGGTACTGACGTGCACTGTTTATTCTTAGGGTCCTCCTCCTACCTGTACTAGAGATAAGCACCAGATCCTAGAACCTGGATCTTTTTACCTGAATACCTGACCCCTATATCGAATGTCAGTGTCCGGATCTAAGCACCCGATCCAAGTACCAGCTTCCTAGTATCAGTGTAATGTAAAGGTTGAGTACAACTGGCACTGGGGGGGGGGGGGGGGGGGGGGTAAAGGGGTATATGTCCTAAATCGACAAATTTTGGAAATTGAGTTTAAAGTTTTAATACTCGCGTTTGGATAACGGTTTTTTTTTAAACTCAATTTTTTTATTAAAATAGACAGTTTTGATCCTTAATACATTGTATATAGCAGTAATTAAAATAACTATTATGAAAAAAATGTTACTTATACCCATTTACACATGAAAAATTCTAAAAACTTACATATACCTCTTTACACCAATTAAATAAAATTTGCTATTGTACTTTCTTCAAAACTGTATTAACTATGAAGAGAAACAAATGGTAATAAACGCAGAGTTCAAAAACCAAACTTATTATTTTTATTCATCGCTCGACTTATTATCATTTAATTATACGCTTTTCCTCAATAAAAGGCCAAACAACTTTTTAGGGAAGAGGGAGATAAATATACTTATATCCCTTTCCACAAATAATTTTGTTAAAATTCAATTCGTTCGTAGGCTTTAACAAATTTTAATCCCCTTTTCACAAAAAAATATATATTTTCTATAGTTTTATCCTTTTCCACAATTAAAAATGGCATATATTTAAGGCCTAAATGACTTATATCTCTTTTCCCAGGGGTAGATAATGAATTTATAAGTATTGTGGGCGACTTATCTCAATTTTGAAAATTTTCTACTTATATCCCTTTACCCCCCCCCCCCCCCCCCCCCCAAGTGCCAACTGTGTGTTAAATTATGTGGTTTTAAATTGTGGGACCGATATTAATTATTTTTATTTGTTTTGGTAATGCCAATATTTAGGCGTTCTTAATATTGACTTATAGTTTAATAGTTCAATAATTGTGTTAATGAACTAAACTATGCGCTTAATGAACAAAAAGTCTGAATAAATTTTGACTATGTATTTTAAAATTCAGTGTTTTATTTGAGTCATCCTATTAGGCAACACACCCCTAAATATCTTATTTTCAGGTTTCAGTAAGCTAAACTTTTGACGATTTAACCGAGGTAGAGGTCCCAAAAACAACTTGGAAGGTTTCTGTTTTTCTCTTGGCCCAAAAACAGTGGCGTCTTAAATTAATTGTTTTAACCCCTCCCTAATCTCCGGCATATGAGCTAGGGCATATTGCTCAAGTATAAATAATGTTGATGAGGCAACTGATAATTTTGTGCAAAAAATCTTAAATGCTATTGATGTTGCTACTGAGACCAAGACTCTTAGATATAAGGAGTTTAAAAAAATTAAACCATGGATAACAAATGGTTTAATTCAAGCAATAAAAAATAGGGATAAAATGAAGAAGAAATTATTGTCAAGGCCACCGAATATAGAGGAGAAAAATAAGTATAAAACCTATAGAAATATAGTACATAAATTAATTAATAAATGTAAAAATGACTACTATAAAAAAAAAATAGAAAACAGTAGGGGTGACATTAGAAAAATGTATAATTTAATATCTGAAGCAACAAATGAAAAAAGAAGTAAAAACAAAAATAATATTCAAGTTAAAAATGATAATATGCATTTTTCGAATGTCAAAGAAATGGCCAACTATTGTAACGATTTTTTTGTGAATGTAGGTCAAAGGATGTTCGAAAAAATAAAAAATGCAGATGAACCATTTGTAAATAATCACCAGTCGATAAATTATATGTTTGTAACACCTGTAAGAGAAAGTGATATAATTAAACAGATAGGTTCTTTAAAGAACAATTGCACTCCGGGCGTTGACGGCATAGGATCCAAGATCATAAAGCATTCACACTTACATCTGTTGAAACCTTTGGTTCACATAATAAATTTGATCTTTAAATCAGGAATAGTCCCCAAGCATTTCAAGACTACTGTAGTAGCCCCAATCCATAAAGCCGGAGATCAAACTGATATAAACAATTTCAGACCGATTAGCGTAATTAATACCTTTGCTAAGATTTTTGAAAAATGTCTTAAAGAAAGGCTAATTAAATTTTTGGAAAGTAACAATATTTTGTCAAAAAATCAGTTCGGTTTCACCAGTGGTTTAGGTACCGCAGATGCCATGTATGAGCTCAATAAACAAATCACTGATCATCTCAATGTGGGAAATAAGTGTCTATCTGTCTTTCTCGATTTAGCGAAGGCCTTTGACACTGTTTCCTCATGATGGGATTCTTGAGGTGTTGAGCTCTTATGGGGTGCGGGACACAGCGTTGGAGGTCTTCAGAAGCTATCTTCATGATAGAACTCAGGTGTTGAGGATTGGGGACATTACTTGTGAGCCTCTGGTGGTTAAAATAGGTGTCCCACAAGGCACTGTGTTAGGCCCTATTTTATTTATAACATATATAAATTCTTTAACTGATAGTAATGTGCCAAATGGTTCTGTGGTTTCCTATGCTGACGACACTGCGGTGTTGTTCTATGGTGATACCTGGTCTGATGTTAAACGAGCGACAAAATTGGGCATGGGTAAAATAAAGAATTGGCTTGATACTTATAAGTTAACCCTAAATATAAATAAAACCAAATATATTGCGTTTTCCCTTACTTCGGCCAATCGACCCAATTTTGATAAAATTGAAATAGATAACCTTGATGATTGTATTAGTGAGGTACCACATATAAAATATTTGGGTGTCATCTTTGACAAAAACCTTAAATGGGAGCAACATGTATCTAAGCTTACCAGTAGCGTTAGAAAATTAGTGTATAAGTTTTATATTCTAAGAGATATATTGACTAAAGGGCTCCTTGTTAATGTTTATAAAGCTCTAGTAGAGTCACTATTACGGTATGGTCTTGTCGTATGGGGTGGCTTGTATAAAAATACCTTAAAACAATTGAATGTGGTTCAAAACTATATACTGAAAGTAATCTTTAGAAAGAATAAACTATTCTCTACTCAACTTCTATTCTCTGAAGAAATTCTGAATATTCGCTCTCTATATGTATTGGATATGTGCACATATATTTATAAAAAACCTAAAGTAAGGAATTATGTAAACCACCTTTATGCAACTAAAAATAGAGCCAATAAACATCTGATAATTCCAAACAGTAACAAAAATCTAAATTTAAGAAGCACAAACTACCTTGCTCCAAAAGATTTTAATATCATACCAACTGATATAAAAAATATTACTAATGTAAAGTTATATAAACTTATATGTAGAATATATATTTTCTCTAACTGGTCAACATTTCAGAATCTCTTTTAAACAATGAGTACCTTAGTTATTAGAATGAAATGTGTGATAATTTAATGTCCTTTTATGGATTGGCTTTTTTTTTGGACTTTGTTTCCTTTGTTTTATTTACTTTTTAAGGGTATTTTCTCTAGGATATCACTTTGCCACTGGCAGCCTAGATTGATAGATTGATATTTTTATATAAAAAAAAATTATATACATTTACTTTTATCTGTACATACAGATGCATCACAGCATCTAGGTACAAACATAACTTAAAGTGATTATAAGATAATGCATGTACGTTTCAATCTTATTGAGGTAATGGTGATTGTTTATTCAATTTGTTTAATTAATTTATTATTATTATTATTATTATTTTCATTGCCACTTTTTCTGCCCTACAAGATGGTTTAATTACATTTTTGATCCGACGTTTCGTTTAGTCACAACCATCATCAACTTTGTTAGTAGGAAAATTTTATTTCATGCTTAATAAATTCTACGTTTTATTCTAAATCTAACGGTGTACCAAACCTGTTATTTATTAGACGTTTCGATATAGAAAAACACATTATCAATGAAAATAGTCAGATTATCGAATATATTTTTGTTTTTATTGTTGTATTTAAACACTAAGTACTTAGTTGGATTTTAAAACATTTTTTTAAAACAAACTTATAACAAAACATAATATTTAATACAACGTATCTAAAAAATGCAACAAGTAATAATTAATTTTAATTATTAAATACAATTATTTTTTATTTTTAAAAAATGCATGATAATATTCAAACAACGTACCATTTAAATTCGGCATTATATGGGTGGCTATGAAATTTATTGACGTTCGCAATTGTTTATATAGTTTCTTTAGATCTGTCACTTAGTTACAGAGACCTGTTAGTTTTAAATTTGGTAATTGTTAATATGTTTTTTTAAATTTTTAACTGTTGCATTGTGCAGTAAAATTTAAAATAATCGAACATTATTCTAACGAAAAAAAATTTGACATGATTTGCTGTTGCATCGAGAGTCATAAGAATTGTGCGCAAGCAGAGATGCAATAAAAAAAAATAACTCCAGAAATGTTAAATAACGTTATGGAAGAAATTGTTTAACGGTGTTATTTATGTTTGAAGAATGAGGGTGGAATTTTTCAAAATAAAAAATAATTTATTATAAAAATAATTCTATTTAATTATTAAAATTAATTGTTACTTGTTGTATTATTCGGATAAGTTTTATTAGATAATATTATGTTTATTTTAATTTTGTCCCATAATCTTAAGATTTGCGCATTTGAATACAAATTTAATAATATTGTAAATAATCTCAAATTAAAAAATGTTTTAAAATCTAACTAGTGTTTAAATACAACAATAAAAACAAAAATATTTTCTATAATGTGACTATTTTCATTGATGATGTGTTTTTCTATATTGAAACGTCTAATAAATAATAAGTTTGATACACCGTTAGATTTAGAATAAAACGTAGAATTTATTAAGCATAAAATAATATTTTCCGACTATTTAAAATAACAAAGTTGATGATGGTTGTGACTAAACGAAACGTCGGATCGAAAATGTAATAAAACCATCTTGTAGGGGAGAAAAAGTGGCAATGAGAATGTAAAATTTATTTTGACATGTTGTAACGACTAAAAATCGTCGTTAAGTAATGTTCACTTATTACCTCTACTATAATATTGTTCTAGCTTTCATATGAATATTTTCATTGGTTTTTATGGGATAAATTTTGACATCATTTAAAATGAGTTTCATTTTGTCAGTTTATGGCACGGTTTCCCCTTTGGTCACTTTTTATCATATACCCTGTATATTGTAGCTTTCCTGGAAAACAGTCGAGCTGTCTTTGACCAGGCATAGGACTAAATAATGATGTACCACCTAAAATAAGAGTTTTAAGTTGTTTTTCTGTCCGGGTAAATAAGGTTTTCTGGTGGTTGGTTGTCAAACTACCCGAACATTGTATTCAGGTATTTTTGGAACTTAGTATAACTTCTATCTATAGTACATCTCTTTAGCAATTAGTTAACTTACCTTAGTCCTTGCCTGCGTTCACTTTCCTGCCTATTAGGAGCCCTAAAACCTGATTTCTTTCCTTAATAATAGAGGCTTCTCTCTAGCTTAAATTCGTCATATTCCATCGATCACTGGTATAGTGACAAAGTAAACTCAGCTTTCTCATGATGTCTGGACCATAATCCTCTTCCAGTTTTAACCATTAAACTTCGGCTTGGCCTCTGGAAGGACGGTTTTCTACCTACGAGAGCAAGGGGTTTATCTTTTTGTAATAACACCTTGACATCTGTTTGTTTACTAACGAAATCTAGGTTATATGTTTTTGTAGGATTCACTACTTACTTGAAAGCCCGCTTTCCCAATGGAAATCCACTGTTTGAGGAGTGGAAATCTCTGTTTCTATGCCCAAAGAATTTATTTTGCAAATCTGTTTTGTTTTGATTTAGTTATGTCACGTCTGTCAATTTCACGCGCAACACTATCGGTCATTCCGAGTATCGATTTTCTCCTGACCTGTGGCGCCGTGAGAAGATATTGGAGATGTTCTTTTTCCTTGGTTTTATTTTACCAACGATTTGATTAAAACTTAATTAATTTCTGTTACTTAATTGGTCTTAAGAATATAATTGCGTACAATGGTTACTCAATGGTGTCTCACTGCGGCTGAAGTATCACTTTTCTTTTGTGTTTTGTCGAGGTCAGTTTTTCTACTACCGGGAGGTTTGACTCCCGCGCGAGTTTTCCCCGTTAGGTTGGCAGGATGGTCAATGTTGACGTCACATCCTACCGGTTCCGTGCCTTCTCCAAGAAGATTGAACGACGGACTTTTGCTCGTGGAAACGAGGTAGCGGTACGCGCCATCTTAGGATTCCGACTTTTAGTCACAAAATGTGGATTTTGGAACCTAAGATCAATTGAGAAAGTCTAAATTTGGTTTTGTTTATTTGGCTATGCAGCCGTTGTGATTTCTATACTTTCTTTTTATGGCCTAGGCCGATTTTAAAGCGTTCGTCATACCACGCTCCCGTTTGACCCCTCCAATATCTAGGGGTCCTCCTACCAGTCACGGATCAAACCAACAGATCCCAATTAATAGTACCAGTGATCCGTCAAGCATATTGGACACTCTAAGGCAGGACCTACCTTCAAATTTTATTGTGAGCCTAAAAGCGTTCTGGTACCCTTTTTTTATATACTCCTTTATGTTAATTTTGATTTATGGTCAGAGTTTGATGGCACAATTTAGGTTATAATTCACAAGGTAGTTTTATGTAACGTTTACCTTTTGACTACATGAATGTTTTAATGAACCCGGACTATATGTATCTTTAATTTGTGCTCAAATACGTTCTGGTACCTTTTTCTTTGGTATTTATTTTGGTTAACGATCAAAATTCAACGATGCAATTTCGAGTATCACTCTTGATGCGGTTTTATGTAATTGCTACCACATTGATGTAAAAATAAACTCAGATGTATTGTTTTTAAGTATATTGTTTTATTTGAGTCACCCTATTAGGCAACACACCCCTATGTTTTATTTTCAGCTGACTTAACTTACTTTTCTTTTTATCGATTTAACCGAGCTAGAGGACCAAACACCAACTAGGTAGGTTTCTGTTTTTCGCCTGGCTTAAAAACAGTGGCGCCTTAATTTAAATTGTTTAACCCCTCCCAAATCTCCGGCATATGAGCTAGGGCATATTGCTCGCTGGCTGTAGGTCCCTCTAACTCGGATAAATACGATTGGTTTGTTTATTTAACCCATATAACCCTGAAACTATTTTTTTTTCAAAATGTAAATTTTTTTTCTTAAAATTTATTTAAATGAACCGTTTTAAAAATGGAAAAAATATTTAAAAAAATCTTGAAGCATTCCAATTGGGTCAAATATGCCGTCCTTTTAAAAGGACGGTAGGGTTATATACTACTATTTTAAACTTCTTTCTAAAAAATCTAAAAAAAAACAAGTAATAGTCCCATACATTTTTTATTGAAAAATGATGCCCATAATAGGGAATCATAGACTCATCAATGCTGTGATTCTCTTCTGGTGGTGCATGCTCAAAAAATGTACGGTTCAAAATATTAAATAGGGGTCTTATTTTTGAATATTTATCTAACTGATCAAGCTGTGTATTGTCACAGCAATGTGTGTTTGTCATAATAAATTGAAATCCTCCACGGGAGATTGCCTTGCATATCAGTGAATTATATATATCTTCCCTATTTTGCCAATACATATGTTTTCGAGGAAGCGTCGAATAACCGCTCACAAGCAATTCCCCAATAAAACAAAGCAACTCATCCTCGCTAATATCTCCAAGATGATTTTTCTGATGAGTACAAATATTCGTGAAACTCAGTATAAGATTGATACCCTCTTTGTCAAAAAATAGTTGAAACGCAGTAACTGGAGAAATGTTATTTGAAACTGACGTTACAGGCTGCCATATAGAAAAGTCTGGATTTTCTAGATTTTCTTGTTTGTAGTCAAACGATTTTGTAAGTTTCGGCCTTCGCTCGGTAAATGTAGAAAGTGGTTTCTCGTCATCATCAATGTCCCAGTTATCTTCTAAGGTTTGTTCCAGTGGTTCTTGAGCAAATACTTCCGCTCTTAGTTGAGATTCAGGCAGATTATTCATATCCACCAAAGCTTCATCCGTGGAATCGTCATCCGTTTCACCACTGCTATTATTTGCATTTTCCGGCGGAAATATCGCTATTTGTTCTGGAACATCAACGTTATCATCATTTTCTATTTCTTCCAGTAATTCAAATAGCGTCAGCGGTCTTTTCCAATATCTAAACAAGAAAAAAAAAATTAGCAAATAGTAGTATATACCCCTACCGTCCTTTTAAAAGGACACTGACATTTTCTCATAGTTTAACCAAACTATACAAAGTAATCTCAGGTTATGTTTACTGAATACATTTTAAGATTATAGGTAAACAAAAAATTGTGTAAAAAGTTGTTAAATAAACTATTTTTTCACAAAAAACTTACCTCAAATTATTCATTGCAAAGGGATGTAAAACACAGAAATAATATCACCTAAAATAAAACACCTAAAACCGTAATGGCGTGCAAAGCAGTGCACTGACAGGTAGTTAATATTAACAAACGTCGAATCTCGGTGGCGCAATCTTGATTTTATGTTCGGGTTTGTACGATACTTAGCTGAGATGACTATGTTTTCTCCGTCCTTTTAAAAGGACGGTAGGTTCAAAAGGGGTAATTTCAGTTATTTAAAATTTTGACAGTTCATAGTATTTAATATTTCATAATGATTTTTAATCTTTAATTTTTTTAAAATTCTTACATACTTAAAATTAAATTTTCTTTTAAAGGCGATTTTCAGCGTAGCAAGTTTTTTACTAATTATTGATCAGAAAAATTAAATAAAAAAAAAGTTGTTGAAGTTGAGGGGGAAACTTGCTACGCTGAAAATCGCCTTTAAAAGAAAATTTAATTTTAAGTAAGAATTTTAAAAAGAAATTAAAAATTAAAAATCATTATGAAATATTAAATACTATGAACTGTCAAAATTTTAAATAACTGAAATTAGGGGCCTACAGCCAGCGAGCAATATGCCCTAGCTCATATGCCGGAGATTTGGGAGGGGTTAAACAATTTAAATTAAGGCGCCACTGTTTTTAAGCCAGGCGAAAAACAGAAACCTACCTAGTTGGTGTTTGGTCCTCTAGCTCGGTTAAATCGATAAAAAGAAAAGTAAGTTAAGTCAGCTGAAAATAAAACATAGGGGTGTGTTGCCTAATAGGGTGACTCAAATAAAACAATATACTTAAAAACAATACATCCGAGTTTATTTTCACATCAATGTGGTAGCAATTACATAAAACCGCATCAAGAGTGGTACTCGAAATTGCATCGTTGAAAGAAAAAGGTACCAGAACGTATTTGAGCACAAATTTTATTTTATTTTTTTAATTTTTTATTTACTTTACAATAAATTACAAATCAATAAACCTTATAGTCATTAAAACAAAAGTACACTTATTACTAACAAAAACACCTAGATATATAATATCTGTATGTGTTTCTGTGATGTTATTCATAAGCAATATCCGCTGCAATATAGGTTCTTAGTTCTTAGACTTTTACTTACTACCTAATACATTTGAATAAACAGGACCTAGTAAGGCCCATTTAAAAACAACAGAAAACTTGTCTGCAACATAGTACAAGAGTCAACTCAAAGACCGAAAACCCTCCAATCCAAACACTCAAAACAATCTCTCAAACATCAAATGGAAATTGTTAAATATGTATCGTGCACATTCTTTACCAAAAACTTTAGTTACTTTAATATAACGTATTTCAACCGGTAAGAGGTTAAACAGTTTGGGTCTCATGTAGACAACTGATTTCAAATTCAAGATTTTGTTATTTTTTGAACACTTGAGATTTTCTTGCACTTTAGCTCTGGTTTGATATTTGTGAGATATTCTATCCACACTTCTTTGCCTTTTCATAAACTTACATACATTTAAAACATAAAGACATCTTACATTTAACACTTCAGATGAGTAAAGAAAAGTGGTGTGATATAGTCTAGATTTTTTATAAATTACTTTTAGTATACAGTTTTGAACAGTGTTTAGTGGTTTTAATGTCGCCTTATACAGGGTGTTTCAGAACATGTGGGCAATCTCTCGGATTCATATAAATTAGGTGAAAATAACATGATAAGTTCATATAATATTTTTTCCTAAGAGCCTCCCTCGAGGAGATATATGCCCCTAAAGACCGGCCCTGAAAACTAGTTTTTTATTGATAGCCTATGAATCGCCCTGTATATTTTGATTAAAATTTAGTATAATCTACACTATGGAGAGCTTTATTAAATAGGTTAATAATAAAATGTATAGTTCATTCTGTGGGCCAGGGACGGACTAGCTTGGGCATAAAAAATCTTACATCTTTGACAGGTGTCATGCAATCGGGATTTTTATATTATTTTTGGATAGCTTACGTATTTTAACGCAAAATAGATACTCTTCGTAGATTTTGATAAGTTGAACCGTTTTCGAGAAAAATCCACTTGACCGTTAACATGCTTTAAAAAGGTTTAATCGTACCTGTCAAAGATGTAAGATTTTTTATGCCCAAGCTAGTCCGTCCCTGGCCCACAGAATGAACTATACATTTTATTATTAACCTATTTAATAAAGCTGTCCATAGTGTAGATTATACTAAATTTTAATCAAAATATGCAGGGCGATTCAAAGATTAGTTTTCAGGGCCGGTCTTTAGGGGCATATATCTCCTCGAGGGGGGCTCTTAGGAAAAAATATTATATGAACTTATCATGTTATTTTCACCTAATCTATATGAATCCGAGAGATTGCCCACAAGTTCTGAAACACCCTGTATAATGCCCCCCAAACCACGATTCCATAGTATATGATAGACTCCACCAATGACCTGTAAATCATAATCAACAATTTTTTACTCATAAATTCTCTCAATAAGTAAAATTTATGGATCAAATTTCTAACACTTTTTACAATTTTCTTTATTTGTCTGTCCCACTTTAAATGCCGGTCTATTATAATTCCTAAGTACTTGGTCTCTTCTACTTCATTAATGGTATTATTATTATCTAAGGTTATTCTCTTAAAGTGGGGCCGATTTTTAGCTGTTGGCGAAAAAGCAATGTAATTAGTTTTTTTTATATTTAGAGAAAGTTGAAATGAATCAAGCCATTTTTTAATTATTCTCAAGCCACTTTCAGCAATGCCTTGTAGTGTACCCCAGTCTTCAGCCGTGAAAATGACTACGGTGTCATCCGCATATGACAAAATTGTTCCACCTGTGGCAGTCTCTTTAAGGAGCGAGTTTATGTAGATTATAAACAAAATTGGTCCCAGGACTGTGCCCTGTGGTATGCCCATTTTTATCGTCATTGGATCACTCAAAACATTGTTGATTTTTACAATTTGACTACGATGGCTGAGATACGATTCAAAAAGGCCCAACACAGGCCCCCTTACCCCATACCCTTAGAGAACCTCCAGTAAGGCAGGGTGGGGAACCGTGTCAAATGCCTTGGCAAGGTCTAAGTATATAGCTGAGGTTTTCTTATTACTATTCATGTTCCCTGGTACCTCAACCACCATGTTGTATATTGCATCGTTGGTGCAAGCACCTTCTGTAAAAGCAAATTGATTTGGTGATAAGATGTTGTTACTCATAAGGAATTTAGTTAGTCGTTCTTTTATGGCCCTTTCCAAGATTTTGCTGAAATTGTTAATTAGACTAATTGGACGATAGTTTGTTATATTAGTTTTGTCGCCGGCCTTAAATATAGGAGTAATTACAGATGTTTTAAAATATGGTGGTATTGTGTTAGTCTTAAAGATAAGGTTAAAAATATGTACAAGGGGGTTTTAAAAAGTATTTATGATGTGTTTTTATTATTTTGGTAGATATACTATCCAAGTCAGGGGCACAGTCATTTTTAAGGAGGGAAATATAGTTAATTTCTTTTTCATTGGTAGGTGTGAGAAACATGGAACATTTGTTACTATACAATAATTTTACAGGATTATCCGGCTTCCGAATATCCTCCGCCATTTTACTGCCTATATTTACAAAGAAATCATTACAAAAGTCAGCAGTTTCCCTGTCATTCACAAAAGACTCATTGTTATTTACAATAACCAACTTTTCATTCTTATTACTGGGATGTACATTGGTGGGATCTTTCACTATTTGGTATAATTTTTTAATGTTGTTTATGTTACTATTAACCATGTCCTTGTATTTTTAGTGTTTGTTATAATTTTTTAAAGTGTATTCCTATATTTTTTATATTTTTCTTCTGTAAGAATGTTATATCTTTTTAATAATTGTTTTTTTAAGTTGTCCCTAAATTTTATGGAATTAATATGACACTGTCCCAATGTTCATTTTTTAATAGGTTTTCTAACTTATTGTAGTCAATTTGTTTTAGTAAAGTTTCCGCAGTACCGGAATTTTTGTTTTGGTAAGGCTTATTATTCAGTATATTAAGCAAAATTGGCAAGTGATCCGTTACCGGCAATAAAACGGGTTTCGCGGGTACATGTAAATTCGCCCCAAGGACGATGAGTTTCAAAAGGTTCGTTTAAGCAGCTCAGGTATAACATGTTATTTCGCCCCAAAACTCTTACTTTATGATGGTCACTTAGAAAAAGGATAATTAGGTATAATAACATTAATGTCTTTGCTGTAATCTGGATGAACTTATTTCAATCACTGTGAATCGAACCAACAACAAGGAACATACCCATGTGCCTAAAATAGCACAAGTTTGTCGACAAATAGTTAGTTCTGCTTGCAAGAGAAAAGCTGTTGAGGACTTAGCAGAAAAACCGGCGAAAATCATTAGACAGGCTTTACAAACCAATCTTCCATCAACTTTATTGGTTGAAGATGTGACATATATCAGAAGAAACTTGTACAACAGAACTGATAAACTGTTGTTTGTACTTAACGTAGATATTAAATAAACTGCACACATATGACATTGTGGTTTTATTAATTATTATACCTACCCTAATACCCCAGGTAGCGTGGGGCGAATTTACCTATTTTATTTTCGGTTATTTTTGGACTGGGGCGAAATTACCTATTTTATTCGACCTTCAATTACCATGGGGCGAAAATACCAACACCCAATAAAACTATACAAGGTTCATATTGTAGATTTGGGGTTTTTGCTTAATTCTCAGAAAAATATGGTCGATACAACTTTGCGCCTCGTTCACACATCGGGTGGTTTCATTAATATATGAACAAAAGCCAAAAAGGCTCAATAAGGCGGTGTATTCAATCGTCAGGTTAGAATTCCATTTAAGGTCTATATTAATGTCACCAATGAACATCTCAGTTTGTGCCTTAAGATTGTTAGTACAGTATTCATCAAGATCTCTTAGAAACAAATCAACCTTCGTTGCTGGAGGCCTATAGAGTGCATTAATACAGTAAGATATATTATTGAGTTTAAATGAAATTTGGGTTATAGTTATATTAGTTCTGATGAGTTTTATATCAACTATTTCCGTATTTATAAAAGACTTAACAAACACATATAGACCATCACATTTATTGCAGTTCGCCTTATTGTAATAACTCATATAACCTGGGATGTTAAATTACTCATTGTCCCTTATCTGCCAACACTCACTAAGCAGTATAATATCACAGTTTTGAGTTCATATGTTTGTATAAAACTTAGAAAGCTATCAAAGTTTTGTCTTATGCTCCTAATGTTCAGTTGTAATACATTAAACAGCTTGTTTACATTATTGGTTATGCCCTTATAGTTTCCACTATCAACTACACATGGATTTTTGTCACGATGCGTGTCTTCAATAATCAAATCCACTGTTTTTTTATGACAGCTTCGGAGTTTATTTTTTCTCTGGCTAAGCGACATTTTTTGGCAAGGATAAGACATTCCGCTTCCTCTTCACTATCATGTTCAAATGTATGTGTTGCATTGTAGTTTTGGTGAACATAAAAACAGTTCACACATTTTTTCACTTCCCTATTGCACTGTGACCTGTCATGGGGTCCCGCACAATATGTACATTTTTTATCATGATTGCAATCCATGGCTTTATGGCCAAATGCACCACATTTATAGCACCTTAATATTCTTAAATCTTCAAAGACATGCGGTCCATCCCATATCTAGTTTAGAATTAAGTAGTTTTGCAAATGTTGCACCTGATGTTTCAACATGTAAGGTCCATTTTTTTGACCTTTTTGTCTGATGAGTATAGGTGATATTCATTGTGTCACTTTCATTAATTAGTTTTCTGTTTAGTACCATCAGATCAGCCAAAAGAAGAAAGAAGAGTCCTTATACTCTCTTGGAAGACCAACAATTTTTAAACGAGGTGTATATTGGCCTTTGATGTCAATGTCATAATCTTGTTTAAGGTTTAGTTTTGCATAGTTGGCCAGCCTTTCTAAATTTTTAGGATCATCGCTCTTTATTATTACTGTACCGGTTGATGTGGTACTATAGTACTTTATAGGTGCTCCAGCACTGGTTGGGTTTAACTTTTGTTTTATGTCTTATGTTGTTGTGTCTTTATTTTGTTTTCTCTTGGGCTTCAATATTAAAGTTTTTTCATGTGAGATGTATTTTTCTTCGGTTTTTTTACTATTCGGTTGTTCGCCGAGTATATTCGCATAAGTTTCTTGTTTTCTCGGTTGTTCATTAAGTGTCAATATTCTTTTCTTAATGCTCGCCAGCTTTATATTTATCTCAGCAAGATCGTTTTATTTTTTCCAGGCTGTGTTTAGGGTATTTTTACACTGATTACACATCCACATGATTAGGTCTTTTATGGACTCGATTTGACCCATTTGCTTACGAGTAATGTTTACACAGGTTGCATGGTACCAGCTGTGACACTGTCCCTCACAGTGGATTGATAATTCATTGTCTTCCACTGTTTTTTTGCATGTTTTGCAAATCGTTTCTTCATCATCCGATGACCCCGACGATGCGGGCATGATTCCATTTAGTGGTTTCCGAGATTATAATATAATTAATATCTCGATAAAAAATTTATTTGCACAAAAAAAGGAATTCCCTCGGTCGAATTCTTGATGGGCATCAAATGTTTATTTTACATCTGATAAGAAAAACCGAGCACACTTTTTTATCACTGACCGGGTGGTAAAATCAGTAAAATATGTGATATTTTTCACGTTTTTCGGGTTTTCTCTTTTATTCGTTGGTTTTTTGCGATTTTAACAGCTAAAACCTAGTACTGTCTCGTAACACTGTACTTTTGATAGTTCTTAATTATTTATTTCGCGCTGCGAGTGGTGAATTGTAGTAAAATATCCGCGGACCGTGATACACTTGCTGTTTTTAAAATTACTTATTATGTTCAGTGATACATATATAAGAGATACATATAGTCCGGGTTCACTAACACATTCATGTAGTCAAAAGTTAAACGTTACATAAAACTACCTTGTGAATTATAACCTAAATTGTGCCATCAAACTCTGACCATAAATCAAAATTAACATAAAGGAGTATATAAAAAAAAGGGTACCAGAAAGCTTTTAGGCGCACAATAAAATTTGAAGGTAGGTCCTGTCTTAGAGTGTCCAGTATGCTTGACGGATTACTGGTACTGTTAATTGGAATCTGTTGATCCGTGACTGGTAGGAGGACCTCTAGATATTGGAGGGGTCAAACGGGAACGTGGTATGACGAACGCTTTAAAGTCGGCCTAGGCCATAAAAAGAAAGTATAGAAATCACAACGGCTGCATAGCCAAATAAACAAAACCAAATTTAGACTTTCTCAATTGATCTTAGGTTCGAAAATCCACATTTTGTGATTAAAAGTCGGAATCCTAAGATGGCGCGTACCGCTACCTCGTTTCCACGAGCAAAAGTCCGTCGTTCAATCTTCTTGGAGAAGGCACGGAACCGGTAGGATGTGACGTCAACATTGACCATCCTGCCAACCTAACGGGGAAAACTCGCGCGGGAGTCAAACCTCCCGGTAGTAGAAAAACTGACCTCGACAAAACACAAAAGAAAAGTGATACTTCAGCCGCAGTGAGACACCATTGAGTAACCATTGTACGCAATTATATTCTTAAGACCAATTAAGTAACAGAAATTAATTAAGTTTTAATCAAATCGTTGGTAAAATAAAACCAAGGAAAAAGAACATCTCCAATATCTTCTCACGGCGCCACAGGTCAGGAGAAAATCGATACTCGGAATGACCGATAGTGTTGCGCGTGAAATTGACAGACGTGACATAACTAAATCAAAACAAAACAGATTTGCAAAATAAATTTTTTGGGCATAAAAACAGAGATTTCCACTCCTCAAACAGTGGATTTCCATTGGCAAAGCGGGCTTTCAAGTAAGTAGTAAGTAGTAACCTAGATTTAGTTAGTAAACAAACAGATGTCAAGGTGTTATTACAAAAAGGTAAACCCCTTGCTCTCGTAGGTAGAAAACCGTCCTTCCAGAGGGCAAGCCGAAGTTTAATGGTTAAAACTGGAAGAGGATTATGGTCCAGACATCATGAGACAGCTAGTTTACTTTGTCACTATACCAGTGATCGATGGAATATGACGAATTTAAGCTAGAGAGAAGCCTCTAGTATTAAGGAAAGAAATCAGGTTTTAGGGCTCCTAAAAGGCAAGCAAGTGAACGCAGGCAAGGACTAAGGTAAGTTAACTAATTGGTAAAGAGATGTACTATAGATAGAAGTTATACTAAGTTCCAAAAAGACCTGAATACAATGTTCGGGTTTGTTCCACCAGAAAACCTTATTTAACCGGACAGAAAAACAACTTAAAGCTCTTATTTTAGGTGGTACATCATTATTTAGTCCTATGCCTAGTCAAAGACAGCTCTACAGTGTTCCAGGAAAGCTACAATATACAGGGTATATGATAAAAAGTGAACAAAGGGGGAACCGTGTCATAAACTGACAAAATGCTGAAATTATATATTAAGGAAGCTAGAACTGGTCGGTAAGGCGCTATTACATATTTTATTAACAGAGAACGAAAGTTATTTAATAATAAAAGGTAATGTTTTTATAAGCAACTCATTTTAAATTATGTCAAAATGATGAATTTTAAAATGTATCCCATAAAAACCAATGAAAATATTCATATGAAAGCTAGAACAATCTTATAGTAGAGGTAATAAGTAAACATTACTTAACGACGATTTTTAGTCGTTACAATGTCTCTTCAAATAGAATCATAAATCAATTAAAACGAAATCGCGAAAATTCGGTTTTATCCAAATATCTTCGGAAGCATTCGGAATTTTTTAAATTTGAAAACATGACTTTACAGGATTAAGTTATGCGCAACTTTTCTCTAATTTAACCATCTCTGTATCTTCTATGGTTTACGAGAGCCCTGTACAGTGCATTCTTATCTGGGACACCCTGTACATATATATTTATTTTTAGTACCTACTTCATCCTGCATCGAATTGGCTCCCGATATTTAACTATAAAGAATAATCGGGAGAATGCAGAATGCAGTAACTAAATAGTATTTTGCCAAAAAAATATTTTAAATTTAAAAAAGATATATTTTTTATTATTGACCACCCTGTATATTTCTGATTTATAATATGTCCAATTTCATAGAAGGCCGCTTTTCAGATGGCCATAGTAGGTACCCACCTGGTTTTACTATCTTCCAAATCTTCTTTAATGTCCAGCTCTTCGTTTTTGATCTTCCAGTCTTTAAAAGCAGTTCCATACATTCTCTCCACGTCATTATCTGTTAAGTTGGTTTCCATTTTGACCGACACCTTGTTCTCTGTAGAAATATGTTCGTTGTTATACCTATAAAATAAAAAATATTTAATTGGGTGCAACTTATTTAATATCAGCGCTTTGCTTAAAGAGCTTATTTACAAACTTAGCTTATCAAAGAAGGAATATACTCAATTACCGACTCTAAGATGGAAAACATTCGTGCTTGGGTCAATTTCCGAATATACGTTCACGAACACGAATTCTTTATATGCGGTTATGGCAGTTATATTAAAATATTTGCAAACGAATACCGCAAGTTTCGTATAGGGTTTCATATATTTCATTTTCACACAATCTAGTCTGTTTTTGCAAGTTTCTTGCGGTAAAATACGTCGCTCAATTATACGTGGAGCCACAAAAAAAAACATCGGATCAAAAATAGACATCTCAATCCAAAGCACATCACTTTTAGTTGGAACTTTAGATCAACCGTAAATTTCTTGGGGTACTTCTTGAAATCAAGACTTAATACCAGGCGCGTATTCAGCTGTCAGTTATGGGGGGGGGTAAGGTAAAAAACAGCGTTTGTTGGGTGCCACGCCCTTTTTTCAACGATGTGACGTGGTTTAGAAGTTGAAAAAGAAATAGTTTTTTACTTATTTGTCAGCGTTTATTTTTTGGGATGTGGGGGGTAACTACCCCCATTACCCCCCCCCCCCCCTAAATAGGCACCTGCTAAATACAAACTCGTCAGTAGCAGATGACCAGGAAAGTTCAAGTACCTACTCTTTTCTCATCTTTTCAATGTCTAAATTCATATTAAGTATTTCATATATCACTGACTGTAAATTGCTTATACATTTTGTAATTTTAAATTCTCCATAGATATAATCATTAATGTAATCATTGGTACTTAACTTTTGCTTCTTTTAAACAGCAAAATAAATATATCTGCTTAGTTAAGATTCGTATAATGGTATGAGAAATATAGACGGGCATACTTAACCGCGGCAAGGCGGAGGAAAAAATCTTTGGTTTGTTATTTAAAAGTA
Organism: Polydrusus pterygomalis; assembly: GCA_963969555.1. Classification (NCBI taxonomy): domain Eukaryota; kingdom Metazoa; phylum Arthropoda; class Insecta; order Coleoptera; family Curculionidae; genus Polydrusus; species Polydrusus pterygomalis. The sequence continues at coordinate 73,973,909 of OZ018380.1, read as the reverse complement.
ACTATATAGGAACTAGGCTGTTGTCTGTTTATAGCTCTAACTACATCAGGAAATTCACAGTCGTGTAACTAAGCGTTTCTATTCATTTCTTTAATATCGCCACTAAATGCTATTTTTTTTGTCTAAAACTCCACAAAATAGAAATAAGGAAGGGCACAAAATCTGGACCTTGAAGCTAAAAATTGTTCAAACTGTATACGAACAATTTAGTAGCAGTATCAAACACAATCCTATTTTGCCCGGTTTATTAACATTACATCCCAAATCGAAGGACCAATGTTCAATCAAAGCAGTTCTTTAGCTTAGCACAAAATAAAGACTGCTGCAGATCCTGTATAAAAACATTTTATTGGACGCTCGTATATTTACAAATAACAATAATGTCTTGATGCTCCTGACAATACCAGTAAACAGAAATAGAATAATCGGGAGAATGCAGATTGCAGTAACTAAATAGTATTTTGCCAAAAAAATATTTTAAATTTAAAAAAGATATATTTTTTTAGTATTGACCACCCTGTATATTTCTGATTTAAAATATGTCCAAATTCATAGAAGGCCGCTTTTCAGATGGCCATATAGTGGGTACTCACCTGGTTTTACTTTCTTCCAAATCTTCTTTTATGTCCAGCTCTTCGTTTTTAATCTTCCAGTCTTTGAAAGCAGTACCATGCATTCTCTCCACATCATTCTCTGTTAAGTTGGTTTCCATTTCGACCGAGACCTTGTTCTCTGTAGAAATATGTTCCTTGTCATACCTATAAATTAAAAAATATTTAATTGGGTTCAACTCCTCAATTTTAACGCACCCTGCCACAGTCACAACACACGTAACTGTGACCTTTTTAAACCTCCGTTCCACCGGACAAACTATGGAATCAACGATCCCATGTCCAGAATCCAAATGAGGTATAACATGGAAGCGGGAGATTTGGATTTGTCAATGCCCATGAGCTCATACAAGAGAGCATGTTTTAGTTTGTATAAATAGTGTCTAATCCGTTTTATATATATGTTTCTTTTTTATTTATTTATTTATTATTTATTATATCTCTTTGGAACACATACAGGATAAACCCAAAAAAAGTGTCCGCAATTTACAATCAAAAGTTATATACTACCTAAGAACATTCTATCGATTAATTAATAGGGTACTTGCACGAAATTTAAATATTAAAATTTTTTATATTTTTTCATAGTAAATGGCTAAATATTGTATACATATTTTTTTTTTGCCTTAAATCCAAATACTTTTTAAAATATTCAAGATTGAAATTGACTAAAATTTTAAATATTCAAAAACGATTTTGATTGGTTTTACGTCACTAATAAGTAAAACGTTGCCAAATATATAACAATAATTGTACAGTTTTGGCGTTGCCAAACGTTTCACATTTTAATTGTACAGTTTCTTTATAAAAGGTATCGTAGTTAAAATAATTATTAATATCAAGTCATACTTGGCGTTATATTGATAAGGTGAATAACTTTTAAAATATAAAAATAACTATAACAATCATCAATTATTGTTTAGAAATTCTTCATGTCGAATAGAAAAAAATATATGTCGATAATTTGATTTGGCAACACTGTAAGTGCATCTGCGACCACAGAGAAGAAAATGTTTTTCGTCCGACAGTTTAACCCGACATATCGACACTTTAAAAACCCGTCAGCCAATTTCAATAAATCATGTATTAAAATAAAGGATAATTAAAAGATATGAAAAATAAAACAACATAGCTAATATTAGCCTTACTATGAAATAAATAAGTTTTACTTTAATAGATAATTCAACATAATCACGTTTAAGGATGTACAGATTGCGTTTTCACGATCGGTGTAAGCTATAGTCATTGCCAAATGAGGTTACATCAGATGCTGTCAAACAAAATCGAAATACTTGTTTTGATATTTAAGTAATTTTTATTCCTAGTCTTCGGTATTAATTTACAAAATTACAACTAAAGCCCGAACAGTTTGCTAAAACTGAAAGCTTTGTGCTAAAAGGTGTGAAAGCCATGTATTTCATAATGCTGCTAAAACTTTTATAAAGACAGATAAGTAGGTATGTGGATTTTTATCTTGGGTATATAATATTATATTGTAATATATTATTCTTTACATTTACATGTTAATGAAGGGTATATAATTCTTGAATTTTTTTAAAGGGAATTAGGCTTACTAAATATTATATTATGAACTGGAACATTAAAGTCATAATAATTCTGTTCGGTAAATACTGATAGTGAGTAAAATTGGAATACAAATTAGGTACAATATCAATAATTATTTTTTAGTGATAAAAAAACCGTGATTCTACTATTAAATACTGGAAAAGCAAGAGGAAAACATGGATAATAATAAACAATGGAAAAATGTTTTCCGAGCATAGGGTTAGAGCCAAGAAACAGCCAATGAAAGACAGTAGGAAATGAGTGTTTTATCATTATTTTACTGCCCTATCAGTTATTACAGTAATTATTTTTTAAAGTAATTTACTGAAGAAGAATGGATTATCCCTATTGAATTGTAAATAACTAGTTGATCTACTCTTCTTTCCACATCAGTACATTGCTATTTAGTTTATTTAAAATTAGATGATAAAGGTGCAGTAACTCTGAGGAATACCCAGGTCTAACGAGTAACTATTATAAACTGAAATAATATTTTCTTCTGTTTTGTTTCTTATGGTGAAATAAGGTAGAAATGATACAAATGTAAAAAAATATTTTTTATCTTTATTCTTCTACAGGTATTCTTTATACCTTCTTCAGTTTGTTTTAAATTTAGTTATTCAATTTTTTTTTATTTGATTAGTATGCTAAAGCTTACATTGGCAGTGTTTTATAAACACACATTTTTGGGGCAAAAATTTTTCAGGAATTTTACTTTAAACATTAAAAAACACTAGAAACAAACATTATTAATGGTTCATAATAATCTAATTTCCAGTGTCCGTTGAAATCTTTTGATTTGTATTATTCTTAGGGTAATGTACTAGCATCCTTAAATATTTTCCTGCATCTTAAGAAGTCGCTTGCCAATCACCAGACCACACAGGGAAAAATATGTTTCAAACGAATGATGCAAAGAACTTCTAAGCTATATATCTTAATCAGTGATCTTCTTAACTATCTTGATAAGTAACTTTAGATTTCATATTCCGTATTATGTCAAAATTGAAAGGCGATACCTCGGTACATCTTTTTAAAAAAAAATTCTTATGTGGCTCATAAATTTCTAAATTTTCGGATAACCTAAAACAATTTTTTTTTAAATTGAATTGAATTTTTATTATTGTTACTCTACAGAAATACCTATTTGTAAAATATTTTAAAAAATGGAAACAGATTTAATATAAATTAATTTATACTTACAAAATCAGAGAACTTGTGGATAAAAAGCCTGGAGAACAACTAGCTGCTGACTGTGGGTTTAGTCAACGAACCATTTCAGATGAAACTTGAATAAATACGTTTTCCGATAGAAAGACCAGGAATAAAGTACTTTTACGTTTTACAGAGAATTTTAGAAAAAATAAAGAATAAAAAGTATGGTTATGAATCACTCCGGTACATTTATTTTATTTAAAATTGTATTGTACAGCGGAATTAAATTGTACCATCGGCGTATTTGGCAACATCGTTATTTCCTTATTATTGACGTCACGAAAAAGGAAGCGTTTTGGCGCGTGTTTAAAAAAGAGGAATTTTATTTGACGATATCTGCTAATATTTTGGTTTTTATGAAAAAAGAAAAATGGGGGGCGTAATATCAGCCTATAATGAGTTAAATTAAATTTAAAAAAAAAATGTGCAAGGACCCTATTAGGCGATATAAAGGAAAACAACAAAAAAACTAACCTTCTAAGAAAAAAGTTTTAAGTGACTTTTTAACAGTATTCAGGGACGTAGAAAATAAATCTATATTATTACAGTATAAATTTGCGAGCTTTAACATTATATTCAAAGGTGAATTAGCAATTACTATTAGTGTGGCTAAATGGTAAAATAAATGTTCTCGCGAATCTTAAAGTCCTAGGCGGCACAGTCACTGATATTGACGATAAAAGATCTATAGAGTCAATATTTGAATTTATGATTTTATAAAGAAATAGTATATCATTTAGGGCCCTACGATTTTCTTAGCTTAATACTTTGAACGTTTTACGTAATACGTTCTAGTTTACCTCTATGTTGTTTCTATAGGCCAAAGTTTTCAAAAATTTATTTTGCACATGTTCAAGCCTCTGTATATAGATATTATACATCGGATTCCAGACTGAGGACGCAAAATTCAGGCGACTAAATACGTAGGCATAGTAAAGAGTTAAAAGAGTGCTGTTACTGCGCAGCTGTTTAGTTTGCCTGTTAATAAAGCCAAGCATGCGATAAGCGCTATTAACGGTAGTCTCGATGTGCCGATCAAAAATCATTTTCTCATCAAAGAGCACGCCAAGATCCCTGGCCCTCCGCTCTCTTTTTAGTATATTTACTCCTATAGCGTAGTTGAAAGTTATTTTGTTATGATTACGCGTAAAGCTAAGCGCAAAACACTTGTCAACATTTATAAATAAATTATTGTTATTGCAATAATTTTTAAACCTATTGAGATCTTGTTGTAATTTAAGGCAGTCGGTGTAATTGCTAATAGTTATAAAAATTTTAAGGTCGTCAGCATAAAATAAATATTTACAATATTTAAAGCAAGAACTGATATCATTAATGAAAATTTTAATATATAATTTTTGTAGGTTATATTTGTTCATTTTAATTTCGTCATCTGGTAATATGTAACTTTATGTACTTTGTATATTTATTGTAAAAAGCTTTTCCGTATACAAATAAATAATAACTTATTTAATATCAGCGCTTTGCTTAAAGAGCTTATTTACAAACTTAGCTTATCAAAGAAGGAATATTCTCAATTACCGACTCTAAGACGGAAAACATTTGTGCTTGGCTCAATCTCCGAATATACTGTAGGGTAAAAGTAAGGTTTTACCCCCTATTTTACCTTCACCCTATAATTTGCATATTTAGTGTTACTATTTAATGTTTAAGTATTGTTATTGTTTTATTTACATTTTATCATTGATACCTATACCGCAAGGTAATATATTATTAACCATAAATTATAACAATAACAATACATGTAGAGTTTAAGTTCTAGTTCAAGTTAGGTTTAGTATTTATAGAAAGACCGATTAGATATAAAAAATCATTATATTATTATTATTATTTCTTTAGAATAGTGATAATAGTCATAGAGGCTGTATATACTCCAAAATGTAGTGATACCAGTTAATATACATTTTTATACAACCCTCTATTATCTCAATTCACCAACAACCCGATAGTTCCAGTACAATACGTTAACGAACACGAATTCTTTATATGCGGTTAACATCCAGCATATTAAAATATTTGCAAACGAATACCGCAAGTGTGGAGCCGTGATGGTAAGAAAAATAGGGGTACCTAATGAGTTGCAAATAAAATCCACCAAAACTGTATGTGTATCTTGGTAGCAACTGAAACCGCTGTGGTAGTAGTAGTAGTTGAGGGAAGGCTTAGCGCCAAGCAAGTAGGCCAGTGCGACCCTTTTTGCTAACCACGTTTTACGTCTGGGTAATGTCAGCCAGACGGGACAACCTACAGTTGTACGTGGGTTTCGAACTACAAATTATCGGCAGATGTGCAATCCATCGGGATCAGCATCGCACTAGTAGTAGTAGTAGCATGTTTTATTTAGCAAAAAGCTTCAAATAAATATTTTTTAATACATTTTTTTTAACACATTTTTATAGATTTATTTATTTATTTATTAATATAATATTATAAAGTCAAAATAAGCTTTATGCCTGAAGTATTAACTTATTGACAAAGCAGGCAAACATATTATTTACAACTAAGCACAACACTAGTAAAAATATAGTAGAATAACAAAAATATTATACGAGTGGAGCCCGAGGGCCCTACAGTTGTATCATATCGAGGTTGCCTTATAACTTAAGATAATACTATATAACCTCATATCGCTCACTGGGTGCAATAATGGCACATTAAAAAATTGTAAGTTTTGAGAAAATCAACAATTTGTAATCTGAAAATTAAATATATTGAGTTTTAAAGAAACTGTCTTATTTAATTAGAAAACTAATAATAAATTATGTTGAATATTTAAAGTCGAATGGTATTGCACTTTATTTTTTTTATTCAAACTGTATATATTTTTATTAAATTGGAAAATATTAAGTTGTGCCATTGTTGACTTTTATGTACATACGTCACTTCATTAAATAAAATGGTCTATTTTAATAATTAATTTTGATTAAAAATATGTGTTTCTGTTTTAACAATATTTTATTGCAAAAAGGAACAGGAACAGGTTAAAAAACAAAACATGTTGTTTATTTAGTTTGAACATGAACTAATAGTCTAGCTTTTAACAATAAATAACGACACATAAATAAAAAATTTACAATTGAAAAGGCAATACTGGCACAACTAAACTTATTTTAGAAAAATTAGCAACAAAATATAAAATAATAACATGCAATATTGACACCACCTGTAATATGCCACTGTTGCATTATTAAAAATGTAAAATTTGTTCCAACTTATCGTATTAAAATTCAAGTGCCACTGTTGTCTACGTACTCGATCAAAAAATCGCGAAATTCAATAGTGACACTAGTGCCATCTAGCGAGTTCCACTAGAGATAACTTTATGCCACTATTGTTAGTGTGACAAATAAGGTATTCAAGGTAATATGGTATCACTTACTCAATATGACCAATTATTGAGATGTGCCACTATTGCACCCAGTGAGCGATATTTAACTAAGCGTAGTATTTTTTGTTGCAACCGTATGGTGAGTAGTCAGAATACTCGAAATTTGTTATTTGTAGTAGTTTTGTGAAGTTTTTTTTATCCGGACTTATCTTTTCACCATTGTTTGCCCATTCAGTGACTAAGTAGTGACATAATAATGAATAAAAAAAGTAAATAAAAACTATTGACAATTACCCAGGCCAAGGGCGTCCATAGAGCGTCTTTCAGGGGGGGGGGGCAAAAACTAAACAAGTCTGGCGACCTTTTTTTTTTTTTTAGAAGTCACTAATTAAAATGACTCCTACCTCCATTTTTTTCTCATCACTAATCTAATACTGTAAAATGTGGGGGGCAATTACTGTGCCATTCAACTGGCGACTTTTTTTTTTTTAGAAGGCAGTATATTAGTAATGTGGACGCCTAGGGGGGGGCAAAACGGGCTTTTGCCCGGAAAAACTAACCGTTTTGCCCCCCCCCCCTATGGACGCCCTTGACCCAGGCCCAAATTATTAATAGGTATCTTGTTCTTCTATGGATACCATTATTGGAACAGCAATAATTGTTTGCCATGGTAGTTATGTAGCAGTTAGTACTAACAAGACATTGATAATTTGGGCCTTATGCATGTATTTTCTTATTCAATTAAAAACCTTTATCAGGAACAACATTTTAACAGCAACGAAAACCAGTTTGTTTTCAAACTTTTTTTACCAGCACCTCAATGCAGTCATGTAAGTCAATATTTTCACACCGAGAAGCGATTTTTCTTAAAGGTTACCTACACAAATTATGTATACACTAAACCCCGCACTAAACCTACAGAAACTAGTGGGTTTATTTCACTAATTTTCTCTGAAATCGAAACATTAAAGTGTAAAATCATACAGGGCTCCCTCCTAAAAGCAGGATGCAAAAAATATTTCTCTTTTGACAATTAAAGTAGTTTCACCTATTTCTGCACTGCAGCACACAGCATACCAGAGAACATACAAATATCATCAATGTGGCTATACAGATCATGATTGAATATTATGTGAGTTATCGGTATGCTTGCAAAAATCTGCAACTCACAACACAATATATTGGTCAAATTATGGTTGTGGAACCTAAAGTTGTGAATTAGCGGAGGAATACCCAAGTCCAAAAAAAAAAGCTTGTGTCATTAAAGAAATATCATTGTATTTAACCCCCGATTCAAGCTTTAAAAAGTACACTACCTATTGTCAACGAATTTTTTTTTTATTATTATTCAGAGTCGAAATTCCAGTATCTATCAGCTTATCTGCTAGTTCAGTGACTCTAGTGTTATTAGGTACAGGGTCTTCCAACGAGGACTGAACAGGGGCTCATTTTTGAGCTTCCTTGTATTTAAAGAAAAATCCAAAATAGCCAATCGATGTACTTTTTCCTGCAGAATTCAAAAATGAAACCAAAAATTTATTTGAACCAGAAACAAAAGAGTTACGCTATGGATAAGGTGTTTTTTAAATGGAACATAGCTTTTTTTATACGATTTTTGGAACGAGTGATTTTTTTTTGTCCGTTCTGATTAAAATATTTAATATTGTGACAGCTATTTTTATTAAATTTTAATGTTTTATCCAGTATAATTTAACTTTAACGTGTTTGAAACATACACTAGGTAATAAAGGTATAATCACCTTTGAATCCTTCAAAGTCAAAAAATTTGACAAATTTACTATAATATTGCCGAAATGAAATATGCATTAGATGAGAGATTGCAGATTGTTATCTTGTTCTACAAATGCCAAGAAAATGCAAGAGAAGCAAGGAGAAAATTTATTGCAACTTTTCACAGAAATATATCCGTCAATACTATTCTAAGGATAAAGAACCTATTTGAGGAAAATAAAACATTACATGACAGAAAAAGAAATCCGGAAAGGAATAGAAATAGAGACCGTGCCATTGTGAATTATTTTCGACTGAATCCAACCAAATCAATTTCGGACGCAGTTCGGGACGTTCAATACGGCGGCGGTGTAAGACGCAAAAGAGTTACCCAAGGAACTGTTCACAGGACTTTAAGAAATCATAAATTTAAGTCTTATCATATCCTTCCACTTCAACATCTAACACCGGCACAAAAAGAACTTCGCTTCCAATTTGTTCCCCAAATTGTGATTCGCAAAAGAAAACGAAGACCCTAATTTATTCAGAAATATCTTATGGACTGACGAAGCCACATTCACAACATCGGGGGTTTTCAATAGACATTATAGTCATCACTGGGCCGTTGGAAATCCAAGAAAATTTCAGACAATTAAATTTCAAGGAAGGACTTCAATCCATGTTTGGTGTGGCATAAAAAATAATAGAATTTTGGGACCAATATTTTTTAACGGGACTTTAAATGGACAGAGATACTACGAGTTCTTAGAAAACGAAATTGAGAACTTTTTGGAAGATTTGCCATTGGAAGAATATCAAAATTTAATTTGGCAACATGACGGGGCCCCTCCGCATGCCGTGCGTGAGGTTACTCAATATTTAAACGGACGCCATGAAGAATGGATTGGTAGAAATGGAACCTATGCTTGGCCACCCAATAGTCCCGATTTGTCAATATTAGACACATTTCTTTGGGGCCATTTAAAGACCCGGTGGAACATAGGCTGGACAAAAAATTTGATGCTCTTGAAAAGGCAGTACAGTTCATATCGGAATCATTCGAAGAACAAAAAACAATTTTTGAAAGCATTTTGGGGGAGGTAAAAGGCCTAAGGAAAGAGAATGACACTCTCAAACAACGAGTTCAAGTAATGGAAACTAAATTAGAGGATACGGAGGTGAAGGAAAAGGCAAGTAATGTAATTATTGTTGGTATACCCAAACAACAAGATCCGAATCCCAGAAACATTGTCGGAAAAGTACTGGAGGGTTTGCAACTTCAGGTTAACAAAACTGAGATAGTGGAGTGTTTTCGATTGAAGAAAGGAAATGATGATGGGCCAATATTGGTAAAATTTAGCAACCCACTTGTAAAAACCGAAGTGATTAAGTCAGTCAAAAAACTTAAAGGAATCAGTGTCAAAAAATGTGGATTGCAAGGGGACGACAGAAAAATTTATATAAATGAGGATTTGCCGGTCAGCAAAAGGAATCTCTTTAAGAGAGTCAGATACATCAAAAAAGCAAAAGGATACAAAGCTGCTTTCTGTGTAAATGGAATAATATACCTAAAGAAAAAAGAACAAGACCAGGCTATAAAAATCAAAACGGAAAGTGATATTATATAAAACATATAGACTTAAATACATCTATGTATAGTTAATAAGTAAGTTAAAAAATCACTTAATAAAAATTCAATGAGGTAATTAATATTATGGAGAACTACAAGGCTTGTGATACTATTATATGTGATAATCCTTCAGAGGTCCACATTTGGGATAAAAGTATTGAGATTAAGAAATAAAACACGCACTCGTTGAGTTCTCTGAAACGACTAAATTTATTATTCACATTTACAGCGTTTCTATAACAATGAGTTTTTGGTTAATCCACCTGTTAATAGGTGGTAACATGTATGACTGGTACATTTATGAGATAACAAAATCAACACCCCCACTTATATCAAAAAATTTACCAGTCCTAACTCCTTAACAAAAGTTTTATGCTTTACGCTAGGCAAACTTTTTGTTAAAATGTCGGCTGTCATTTCAGCACTTGAGAGATATTTAACTTCTAACAGTTTTTTAGAAACAACTTCTCTGATGAAATGATGCCTGACATCAATGTGTTTAGACCTCTTATGAAATACAGGATTCAACGATAATTTCTGGGCACTTTGATTATCGTTGAATACAGTAACACTACTACTATAATCTAACAGTTCAAACAATATATTTTTCAAGTATATTACTTCCTAGGAAGCTTCGCTTAGAGCCATGTACTCTGCCTCTGTACTAGACAAAGCCACCGTCTTCTGCTTGCTGCTTTCCCAAGAAATAGATGCTCCCGAAAGAGTCCACTATAGTTCCTGTTTCTGGTACATTCATCAGGTCCCATGCATTATTTTCACCAAAATAATCCATCTCGTTCATCATTGCCTGTCTCCATTTCTCACCATCAAGTCTCGACAAGGCTTCGGATACTGTCACTGGCATATCTTTTATTTGAGTTTTATTTGATGTTTCACCTGCACACATGTAAGTAACATAGTCGTCATAGTTTTTAATTTTACGCTGTCGTTCTGACTTTCTTACAACTTCTGGTACATAAGGTATAGCATACTCACTATCACTGGAGGTACTCTCTTTTAAAGTATCATCAGATTCATCATCCTGCTGATTTTCATCCCCCACTGAAACAGATAACACTTTCAAGAATAACCACATCCCTACTAGTAATTACGTTCCTTTTTACTGGGTCATAAAGTCTATATCCTTTTACATGGTCACTAAAACCAACTAGCAACATCTGCTTGGCTTTCTTGTCCCACTTCGTGCGTTTTTCTTTTGGTACTTGCACCATCACTTTACTTCCAAAGATACGTAGGTTACTTACATCGGGATTCTTGCCTGACCATACTTCTATTGGGGTTTTCTTGTCTAGCCCTGTAACAACTGATCTATTACGTAAGTAAACAGCAGTACTAACAGCTTCAGCCCAAAAAAGTTTGTTCAAGTCAGCGTCGAAAAGAAGACACCTTGCCTTTTTTACGATAGTACGATTCATACGTTCCAGCATCCCATTTTGCTCTGGAGTATAAGGATTTGTCTTCTGATGTAATATACCATTTTTATTTAAAAAAGTTTCAAAAACACTGCTGCAAAATTCACCACCATTATCGGTTCTAAAAATTTTAATCTGTTTGCCTTTTTGATTCTCTACAAAGCTTTTAAAATTTTTAAACTGATCAAATGCTTCATCCTTACTTTTTAGAAAATAGACAAATGTCATTCGGCTAAAATCATCCTCAAATAGTAGAAAATATTTTGAACCTCCCAAAGATGTCATCTCCATCGGTCCACACAAATCTCCATGTACTATTTCAAGCAATTTTGTGGCTCTGGTACCTTTATTTTTTAATGGCATTCTTGTTTGTTTTCCTTCACAGCATATTACACACGCCTCATTTTTCTCAAATTTACCCTGACAGTTTAGGCCATTGACAATGCCATCATTCATCAGTCTTAGGTCCTTATAATTTAAATGTCCAAAACGACGGTGCCATCCTTCACCAGTTACTACTGTTGCTACTAACGAATTAAGTTGCGGTTTCTTGAAATTTAGTCTATAAACATTATCAAGCAAACATGCTACTGCAACCAATTTACCTTGGACATTGTAAATTTCACAACATTTCTTCTTAAAAACTACTTTATTGCCATTTCTTATCAGCTGGCTCACAGACAATAAGTTTGTAGTCAACTCCGGGACATATAAAACATTGTTGATCACAACATCATGGGGCTCTCTATCAACAATTGTGGTTATTTCTATGTCACCTTCACAAATCACTGGAATTTTCGTTTTGTTCGCAACCATTATTTCCTTTAATTCAGGTTTATCCTTTATATTTTTCAACCAGTCATTTCTGGCTGTCAGATGGACACTCGCATCTGAGTCTATGTACCAATCTGTATTGTTAAAATCACCATTTAAGAATACGGCACTAAATGCACTTGACTGCCTTTCACTGTTCTGTTGTCTTGGTCCCTTATAATATTTCGTTATTTCAGGACAGTTGCTCTTAAAATGTCCACTTTGTTTACATTTGTAGCACACAACGTCTTTGACGTTGAAGCCTTTGACGTTGATGTCTTTTCTGACATTTTGCTGGTTTCCACCTTTTAATGTCTTTTTGAAACCACCTTTGACTGCAAATGCGTCACCTCCAGATTTCTTATGGTCGCCTTCTATCTGCATATCAAGTAACTTGGTCTTTATTGCATCCGTTTTAATGGTGATCCCTGAGTGTTCTATGGCCATTATCATAGGAGAAAACTTTTCTGGTAAGCCGGCCAACAAGAGGGAGCCAATCCACTCGTCATCTATCTTGAATCCTGTACGACGTAGCTTCTGTGACGTGTCAATGACATGATTTACGTAGGATTCCATTGAGTCAGAATTTTCTAGACGTATTGATATCAGAGTACGGAGCAGTCCTATTTTTCTGGTAAAGCCCTTGTCGTCATACAAATTTTTCAGCATATTCCACAGTTCTGCTGCCGTCTTCGCTTCTCTAATATGAACAAATAGAGATGCATCTAGTGTCAGGACTAATTTGGCTTTGGCTCTCGCCATTTTGGTTTCATCAGTCTCCGTGCCGTCGATACACTTTGACAAACCTTCAATGACAAGAAACTGTTCCACGGCGAACGCCCAGTTGTCGTAATTTTCTCTGCCTAATAACTTTGGCACACTAGACATATAATTTACCGCCATTTCGAACCTGAACTACAAGTATACTGCGATTTTACTATTCTGCGCGACCGCGTGGGTCTGGGCCCAAAACCTATTGAGATTAAGAAATAAAACACGCACTCGTTGAGTTTTTTGAAACGACTAAATTTATTATTCACATTTACAGCGTTACTATAACAATGAGTTTTTGGTTAATCCACCTGTTAATAGGTGGTAACATGTATGACTGGTACATTTATGAGATAACAAAATCAACAAAAAGTAATTTAAGGATGATACACATTAACATTAGAAGCGTATATAAAAACTTTGATGAGTTTTTGGTTTTCCTAGAATCGACCGGGAATAACTTTGACATTATAATTATGTCAGAGACACATAACATTCTCAACTTGAATGATTTTAATATACCTGGGTACAATATATTTTTTAATGGCAGTATACTTAACAGGTGTGATGGCTGTGTTATCTATGCCAAACAATGCTACTGTTAAGAGGATCAACTCATAGTGGAAAACAATTTAAAAATTATAAAAGTCTCAATAAAAAAGTTTAATCAGGTTTTTGTTATTCTTGCTACCTACAGATGTTTTTATACGGACAGAGACGAGTTTTTGGAAGATCTGCAATCAATACTGCAAAAATTTGTGTTCGATCCAAATGAAGTGTACATTTTTGCTGGAGATATGAACATTGACCTATTAGCAACAGAAAAGACTACAACAAGTGACTATCTATCTATGATGCAAAGTTATGGTTTTATAAGTGTTATAAATAAGGCTACTAGAAGAGTTGGTGATGCAGGATCGTGTCGGGATCACTGTTTTGTTCACTGTAAGACAAGTCTTTTTGACGGGATCAGTTCTATGATATTGGAACATAGTTTAACGGATCATGATCCCATCCTTCTCAATTTACCCTTAAGCAAGAACGCAATATCAACAAAAAAACAAAACACGATTCAAATCATTAATCATGATAAACTCACTAAACTCCTGGAGAGAGAGGGATGGGATGATGTTTTTCAGCATTGGGACAGTGATCTATGTACAAGGGGTTTTGTCAATAAAATTAATTTAATGATTTTTTCATCTACCAAGAATATAGTAGTTTCTAGCAAAAACAGGAGAATTAAACCTTGGATCACTGGTGGCCTTCTGGTATCAATCAGAAACAGAGATCATTTAAAAAAAACAATGCACATTACATAAAAATAATCAATTTATTTTAAATAGATATAAAGCATATCGTACAATTTTATCTAAATTAATTAAAAACGCGAAACACTCTTATTATAGAAAGTTAGCACAGAAAAACGCAAATGATCAAAAAAACTCTGGGAGGTGGTGCGGGAGGCCACAAATGATGTGAGATGTAAGACTGAAATAAAAAATATTTTAGACCCAAATAGCAAAGTAATAACAGGTAGTAAAGAAATGGCAAACACTTTTAACAAGTTTTTTACTAGTATTGGAAAACATCTAGCGGACAAGATTAATAATTCAGGTTCCTCTAATGTCATGAATGTGCTGAGTAGTGGGGAGAGAGTGTCCGACTCTTTTCTTTTGACTCCTATTTCAGAAAAGGAAATCTTGAAACAAATTAATACATTAAAAGAAGGGGTTAGGGGTGGGGAGGATCGGATAAGTTCAAATATTATAAAAAAATATAAATTATTATTATATATATATACACTGAGCCACATTATAAATGTGGTTTTTGGAACAGGTATATTCCCTAAAAACTTAAAGACAACCGTCATCATACCTCTCTTTAAACAGAGTGATAGAAGAATAATAAATAATTATAGACCAATAGCGTTGACTAGTACAATCAGCAAAATTATTGAAAAATGTTTTAAATTTAGGTTGGTAAAATTTTTGGAAAAAAACAAGATCATAAACATTAATCAGTATGCTTTTAGGGAGGGTGCTAGCACGGAAAATGCCTTGTGTCAGGTGACAGAAATGATCTTGAAAAATTTGGACCAAGGAAAAAAGGTCATTGGACTGTTTCTTGATCTGCAGAAGGCGTTTGATACTGTGGCACACTCGATCCTTCTGAAACGTCTGGACCATATTGGTATTCGGGGTATTCCAAGCAATTTAATCAAGTCATATTTAACAAAAAGAAAACAAAGTGTCAATATCTCTGGGGTGGAGAGTGGTAGACTGGAGTTGGGTTTTGGTTTGCCGCAGGGCATGGTGCTTTCGCCGCTACTCATTAACATTTACATGAATAAAAAAATTTTAGTGACAGATGAAGCTAGTGTTTTTTGTTTTGCTGATGATGCTGGGATAGTGATTAGTGGAAATTATTGGAAGGTAGCTAAAGATAAAGCTGAATTGACACTTTTTAAAATTAAAAAATGGTTAGATAACTCGCTTCTTTCATTAAATGTTAGTAAGACTAAGTTTGTTGCCTTCTCGTTATCTTCACGTTCACTCCTTGATTTTCTGAGCCTAACACTACACGACTCACATTGTAAGTTGGACAGGCATTGCCTCTGTGATCGGACTATTGAAAGAAAATACAATCTTAAATATTTGGGAACCATAATCGATGATACCTTTACTTGGAAAGAAGAAGTCAAGTATGTAACGGATAAAATTAGAAAATTGATTTTTAAATTCTATGAGCTAAGAAACATTCTGCCCATAAAAACACTTAAAACAGTTTATTAGGCGCTCGTGGAATCAATCATCTATCAACTATGGATTGATGGTATGGGGCAGTGCTGGTTCGACCATTATGACTAAACTGCAAGTAGCTCAGAAGTGGATCATAAAAATAATACTTCTTAAAAGCAAAACATATTCCTCTCAATTAGTTTACAGTGAAATTATTTTTTTTAACTCCAAATCAACTTTTCATAAAGGCAATAATTAGATTTATGCTAAAAAATTGTATATATAGGCAAACTATAGATCATAATGTAAATACTAGAAATGCAATGCAAAATAATGTACAACTACAAAACTCCAGACACACTGTGTGTCGAAACCATGTTTATTGTGTTGGACCTAAAATTTATATATATTTATATATTTGCCAATTAATATTAGATCTAAATCATATCACCGAATTAAAAAAGAAATTAATAAATGGTTAATTGAAACTAATTATAAAATAAACTATATTGTCCAATTAAATCAAATTACACTTCAGAAAATTGTAAATTATGATTATTACCTCAAAATGATATTTTATTAAGTTTAAAAAGCACACCCACAGTATTTTTAATACCATTGTGTGCTAAACCTTTGCAATAGTAAGGATTATGACCTGTGTTTTAATTTATTTAGTGATAGGATAGCTATAACTATGCTTAATACGTTTTCTTGGAATCCATATTATAATAATTTTCTAAAATAAAATGTATAAATTAAGTAAGTTAGTGTTAGGTTTGGCAACACTGCTATGCGCGACAGCGCCTTACTATAAATAGGAATACATGATTCAAGATCACTGTTCAATCTTAACGAGCGTCCCTCGTATTTACATATTTCAAAATCAAAATACAGTCCACTACCTACATCTATCAAGAATCGAAGGAACTAGAATCCGACGCCACCTTCCCTTAAAGAAGAAACCGCTAAGGAGCACACCGGCAACCGGCAACCCACGAGAGAAGAGGCGGCATCGGCGCGAATCATCTGTTCAGCACTCTAAGAAGTCAGGCGCATCACTTTTTTAACTTACAATAAAAATACCTGTAACTTATCGAAAATAAAACACATTTCACACCAGAAACATCGTATCAATCATCAGAAATTCTACATGGTCTTCAAGCCGCATGGTTTTTCATCGGAAAAACGAAGAAAATCAATCGAAAAGATCGCTTATAGTAATCGGGAGTGCCAAGCGAAAATCGACCTAACAACAATCGAAAGAGAGGTGACCTTCGTGCGAAAAATGGAGTAATGGCCGAACACGACTGTCAAGAAAAACGCTGAATAACGCATCAGAATTTTTGGTGAGTCTGTTCCATTTTCCACTTTTCCTGTCATTATTGAAGTTTATTATCGTTTTTATTGTGGTAAAATAAATCGTAGCGAAGTTTTACCGTAATTTACCTTTATCATAGTGTGTCATATAAGCATACCTTTTAATATCAGATTTTCGTCTGGCTAATACTATTAGCACACTATCATATCACATTTGTGTAGTATCGTAGCACATTTGTGTAGTATCGTAACACATTTTGTGTAGTATCGTATCGAATTTTCTTGATTACTTATCATATCGAATAGCATTTTATCGAACAAATATTGTGGGTACCAGCTTTTAACCACTTTGCAATAATGAGTACCGAAGCTGAAGATACTGAAACCAAATTAAAGCAGCTTGTCGCAAAACGCGGTCAGGTTAAAGCAACTTTAACAAGATTTTCTACGTTCATTGACAAATGTAAAAGTAATATTAACGAAAAAAATATCATGCAGTTAGATTCGCGTTTAGAGAATACATATCCTCTCCTTGAACAATTTAATTCATTGCAAAATGAAATCGAGTTAATGAAGGTCGACGAAATTCGTTCTGATGAGCGTGAATTATTCGAAAGTAATTATTATGAGCTTACTCAAAAAGCCAAGAAAACGATACAGGCTTTTTATAATACAACAACCGGATCTCAAATTAGTGACCAAGCGTCTGTAGTGGTTCCTACCAATCAAAATACTTATAATCAGTCAAGCGTACGATTTCCAATCATAGATATTCCTAAATTTTATGGGAATTATGAAAAATGGGGTCAATTCAGAGATATGTTTACGTCACTAGTACATAAGAATGTGCATCTCGATAATATCAAAAATTTTTATTACTTATTAAGCAGTGTTAAGGGTGATGCTGCAAAGGTAATCGAGTGCATAGAAGTCACAAACGAAAATTATGAAATAGCGTGGAATTTATTAGTGTCACGATATCAAAATGAGTCAGTTATAATAAAACATCATGTTAGCGCCCTGGTTGAGTTACCAAATATTGGTAAATATGTGCATATCGATTTGCGAAAATTAACCGATTCGTTAAAAAAGCATATTAGATCTCTAGAAACGTTAGGAGAGCCAGTAGACCAGTGGGATACTTTATTATTTTATTTAATAACCAAAAAATTGGATTCAACACTACCAGGTTATTAGGCGTGATAGATGTGAAAGTGCGTCAGAAAAGACCGAGGGCGGCGGTGTCCTTATCGCGGCCCGCCACGATCTAAAAATTGTGCATCATCCACACTTACAATCAGACGCAGAAGATCTATGGGTATCACTGGAAACCGATAATGGTGAAAGGATTTATATATGCTGCCTATACTTACCTCCAGGTGACTTTATTTCATATTACACTTTTTTGTCTAAAATGCAGGTCAATCAAGGTATATTTGAAAAAAATACCGTTATACTTTTGGGAGATTTCAATTTTTCCACAATAGATTGGGTTTATTTGGGGCGTAGGCTGTATTATGAGCCGACAAATGTCAATACTAAGTATTCTGAAGTCATAGACATGTGTTCTTTTATGGGACTTATGCAATATAATGGTATTCATAATGTAAATGACAGAGTGCTAGATTTAATATTCTGCAATAGTAATAACATAGAAAATGTGAGACATTGTGATAACTCTATGGTGGATGAAGATTCTCACCACCCCGCTTTATTTATTATTTTCAAACACGTTAACTTCAGAAGACTTAAATCAAAGCATCAAACTTTTTTTAATTTTAATCGTGCTAATTACAATTCTATAACCAATAAATTAATTGCGGAATCTTGGTCGAATTGTTTAGAAACAAATAATGTAGATCAGGCAGTATGTAACTTTTATATTAAGCTAAATAAGTTAATAAGTGAGAACGTTCCTTCATTCCGAGTGAAAGGTGACTACCCTATATATTTTAAACGCGATACTATAATCATCTTAAAAGAAAAAAATAAGGCTCACGCAAGGTATAAAATTAGTCAAAATCTTCTTCACTATCGAACATTTTCATTACTGAGAAGAACCTCTAAGCAACTGATGCGTAGGGACTATAGAGATAATATTAATAATATCGAAGCTGAAATCAATACAAACTCCAAAATGTTTTGGAAATTTATAAAAAATAAAAAGAAAAGTAATTTGAATTTTCCTAACTCTGTATTTTATCACGATCGCTCTGCAAGCGAGGGTAAGGAAATTTGCAATCTATTTGCAGAATATTTTCGGGAGGTTTATGTTCCCGACCAGGGTGGTAATCAACCCATATTTCCTGTGATTGACGGCAATAATCATGTTTTGATAACAGAAAAACAAATATGCGATACCATTGCCGCTCTAGATCATAAAAAGTGCCCTGGTCCGGATAACATTCCTGGAATGTTTATCAAAAAATGCAGTACCTATCTTGTTAAGCCTCTCTTACATATATATAACCTCTCATTAAAACAAGGTATTTTTCCTACTATGTGGAAAACATCTCATATAACTCCTTTACCCAAGGGAGGAGACAAACATAACGTAAAAAATTATAGACCCATAAGTAAATTATGCATTTTTGGAAAAATTTTTGAAAAAATTATTCACAACATCATACTGGAACAAGTTAAAGATATTATTTTAAAACAACAACACGGATTTTTTCCACGTAGGTCAGTTGAGAGTAATCTAGTAGAGTTCACGGATTTTGTTTTGGGTAGTATGGATAATCGCGAGCAGGTCGACGTGGTGTATGCGGACTTCAGTAAGGCGTTCGACAAAATTAGTCATTCTATACTGATGGAGCGTCTTGCTGATGTCGGTGTGCATAATAGTTTGTTCAAATGGATCTGGTCCTATCTCAGCGATAGACGACAGATGGTTTCTGTTGGGGGATTTTATTCTGAGCCTTTTATAGTGCCGTCTGGTGTGCCGCAGGGTAGTCACCTTGGCCCCCTGTTTTTTATTATATATATTAACAACATACAACAATGCTTTAATTTTTCTAGATTTCTGCTGTACGCAGATGACCTAAAATTTTTTAGAATAATCAGGGGGCCAAGGGACTGCGATAGATTGCAAGATGATCTTAATACTTTGGTAGGATTCTGCGAAAGTCGGAGTTTATTTCTTAATCTAGATAAGTGTGTGTCGATTACGTTCACCAGAAATAGGAATGTGCATAATTTTCGTTATTCAATTAATAATAGTGATCTTAAGTCGGTAAGTGAAATACGTGATTTGGGTGTTATAATGGACACTAAGTTAATTTTTAGCTCTCACATTGAGCAGGTTGTTAATAAGTGTAACCGATTCTTGGGATTTATTATAAGAAATAGTTTAAATTTCCAAAATCCTCAAACAACTCTAAATTTGTACTATGCGTTTATATTTAGTAAACTTAATTTTGCATCAGTTGTTTGGAGTCCTCAGTACGCGATTTATATACGGAGGTTGGAAAGTATTCAAAATAAATTTTTACGGTTCTTATCACGTAAGACGGATGTACTCATAGTAAATAGTAATTATAAACCCATTATGGAAAAGTTTTCAGTAGTAACGCTTGCTAGAAGACGGACAATTTCTGATCTTGTTATGATTTATAAGCTAGTCAATAGTCTTATTGATTCGCCAATACTTAGATCAAAGTTGAGCTTTAATATACCGGTTAGGGACATAAGGTTTCAAAATATATTTAATATTCCATTTCGAAATACTAATTCAGGTCAAAATTCTATTATCTGTAGAGCGACACGTACCTATAATGGTCTTTCCTTAAGTATGGAAGTGTTCGATATGTCTATAGTTAGATTTAGGAAACACATCAGATCATTGCTGTAGAAAAAAATTTTTTTTTGTTTTTAATCTTAATTTTTGTAAGGTTTTATATTACATTTTTGTTTGTATAATTAAAACATTTAATTCCCACTAGCTAATACCACAACGTGGATGCTTTATTGGACTTAGTGTCTGTTGTATCCCTACTTGTTAATAAATAAATAAAAAATAAAACAACTCAACGGGAGTGGGAGTCAATATTCATTTCACAAACTCTACGTAATAAAAAACCAATTTTTGCAGATTTTATACAATTTTTGGAAAAACGCTGTCTTTTACTTGAAACATTATATCGTGAAAAAGATGACAATAAACCTTTTGATTATCAAAATAAAAATAAAAACAAATTTGCAAGAAAGGAAGGCGACAAACAATTTTCAGGTCACATTGGTAGCCCTAGGCCCTTTTCTTGTAATTTTTGTGAAGGAAATCATCCAGTTTTTGCATGCGAAAAATTAAAATCACTTCCAGTGTCGTCTCGTATAAAAGAAGTAAATAAATTAAAATTATGTACCAACTGTTTCCGTAATAATCACGAATTATCCCAATGCAAAACGCAAGGATGCAAAATATGTCAACAATTTCACAATACTTTATTGCATGTTGATACTTCTAATCAATACAGTGGCGTACATCAAAATCAATACAACCGTCGTAAGCAATCGGGAAACGCCACTGAAAATGCAAATCAAACAAATAATGTGCAAAACAGTCAAATAATACCAAATCAATCGTTTATTTCAAGGTCAGACTTATTGACTCATTTTTGTGAAAATCGCACAAGTAATCGAATTACTCAAATCATGTTATCGACAGCAATTGTATTAATTCAAGATTCTTCTGGTAAATGGCATCAATGCAGAGCTCTGCTAGATAGCGGTAGTCAGCCAAATTTTGTTACTAACAAAATCCAGAATATTTTAAAATTTCCTTCTTCTAACATAAGCGTACCGGTCATGGGCGTAGGCAGTACAAATTTAAATATTAATAAGAAAATCGTAACCAGCATAAAATCAATTCATAATGATTTCAAGGCAGATCTAACGTTCTTAGTGCTAGATAAAATCGCAGAAAACTTACCTAGTTATTCATTTGATATCAATTTATTGAAAATACCAACTGGTATAACTTTAGCAGATTACGAATTTAATAAATCAAATGAAATCGATATGCTTCTAGGAGCAAGTATTTTTTACGACCTACTATGTTCCGGCCAGGTCAAGTTAGGTCCATGTATGCCAATTTTACAGCAAACTCAGTTAGGTTGGATAGTATCGGGACCCATGTCTACTGATGTTACCAATACATATCAAGAGATTAACAAACCTGCTCTGTGCAATTTATCTATAAATAAATCACTCGAAAATTCTATCGAAAAATTCTGGAAGGTAGAGGAAGTATCGACCTCGCAAATTAAATCGATAGATGAACAAGAATGTGAAAATTTATATATCAAAACCGTGAACCGAGATAATAGCGGACATTTTGTCGTTACCTTACCGACTCGTGACAACGTAGGCAAATTAGGTCATTCACTTGATAATGCAATAAAACGATTATATAGCATGGAATGAAAATTTACGAAAAATGATCAATTTAAAAAACAATATGTTGACTTTATGACAGAGTATGAGTCTCTTGGACATATGACTAAAATAAATTCAACCGAAATCGACAGTTTGTCTTCAGACGTTTATTACCTTCCGCACCATGGCGTAATTAATGACTCTAGCGAAACTACCAAATTACGCGTAGTGTTCGATGGATCATGCAAATTATCATCAGGTATTTCACTAAATGACCTACTAAAGGTTGATCCAACCATTCAAAGCGATCTGATATCGATTCTTTTGCGCTTTAGACAACACAATGTGGTCATAACAGGTGATATAGAGAAAATGTATCGTCAGGTAACGTAGCCGAAAATCAACGCGATTTACAACGTATCGTTTGGCGGTCTGACGAAAAAGATGAAATTAATCATTATCGCCTTAATACTATAGCATATGGTACAAGCTCTGCTGCATTTTTAGCAGTGCGTAGCTTGCAACAAGTAGCAATCGAAAATCAGCAGCACAATTCTGAAATAGCAAATATTATTACTAACGATTTTTATGTAGACGATCTCATAACCGGTACAAATACTATAGAAAACGCTATAGCTTTAAAACACGAGTTATCGATTTTATTAAACAAATACGGATTCCCTCTGCGAAAGTGGCGTTCAAATCGAAAAGAAGTTTTGGAATTAAACGATTCAAATTTTAATGATCAGTATGCTATTTCGGAAGATGAAACTAAAAAAACCTTAGGGTTATATTGGCACGCGAAGCATGACGTGTTAACTTATAAATTAAACGAAGTTGACACTTCTCCTGAAAAAATCACTAAACGCGTTATTTTGTCGCTGATATCAAAATTATTCGATCCTTTGGGACTTTTATCACCAATTATAATTGTATCAAAAATTTTAATGCAATCATTATGGGACATTAAATTAGGGTGGGATGATGAACCTCCAGATCATATCTTAAAGGCGTGGTCCCATTTTAATAAAAATTTAAACTATCTAAACGATATTCAGACACCGCGTCAAGTTGTTATTCCTAACGTTAAACAAGTTGTACTTCACGGTTTCTGTGATGCGTCTCAAAAGGCCTATGCAGCCTGTATATATCTTAAATCGACGGATGATCAAGAAAACACACTCGTGCGACTTCTTTGTTCCAAAACGCGAGTCGCTCCGCTAAAAACAATAACGTTGCCTCAATTAGAACTTTGCGGTGCGTTATTACTGAGTCAGCTTTATGATAAAGTACGACTTTCTTTAAATATCGATATAAATAAAACATATTTATGGACAGACAGTACCATAGTTTTAGCTTGGATTGCTTCGTCACCAAGTACTTTAAAAATATTTGTAGGAAATCGCATAAGTGAGATTCAAAATTTAACTAGCGAGGTTCAGTGGCGGCACGTGCCAACTGAATTTAATCCGGCAGATGTTGCATCCCGCGGAACCGATTCATGTAATCTTATCAAAAATATCATCTGGTGGAACGGCCCACCGTGGCTTTCGAAAGATGAATATTTCTGGCCAAAAATAATCGACTTTGGTTTTACGAACCAAGAGAAACGTAAACAACAAATTACTTTCGTAGCAACGGTTAATGAACTAGAGTTATTTTCAAAATTTTCTACCTTACATAAACTTAAACGAGTACTCTCATTTTGCAATCGGTTTATAAATAATAGCCTTAAGAAAACAACTAAATTAACTGGAGAGCTAACATTGGAAGAACTCGATAATTCCTTACTGATGTTGGTAAAAATTGCTCAAAATGAATCATTTTATAGCGATATTGAATGCCTTAAACAATTTAAAGTTTTACCGCCTAATTCACGGCTTAAAAATTTAGATCCTTTTATCGACCCTCAAGGATTTTTGCGTGTAGGTGGCAGATTGGCCAAGTCCAATCTTTCCTCCAAGTCCAATCTTTCCTATGACGCAAAGCATCAATTACTTCTAAGCCCAAATCATGCTTTAACGCGATTAATTATTCTTAACGAGCATCATCGGTGCTTACACGCAGGATCGCAAACTATTTTATCCTTAATCCGACAACGGTTTTGGATTTTGAACGGAAGATCCGTAATTCGCAATATTATAAGTAAATGCATAACATGTTATCGAGTAAGTCCTCGAACCTTAAACCAAAAAATGGCAGAACTGCCAACCGATCGTGTGACTCAAAATCGTCCGTTTTATATCGTTGGCGTGGATTTTGCCGGGCCTTTCAATATTAAAGATGGCAAATCACGTAATCGTAAATTTTAAAAGCTTACCTTTGTGTATTCGTGTGTTTCACAAGTAAGGCTGTGCATCTCGAGCTCGTAAGTGACCTTAGTTCAGTATCATTTCTCAACGCCTTAAATCGGTTTATAGCACGGCGTGGCTTGTGTAAACGAATTTATAGCGACAACGGAACCAATTTCGTCGGTGCAAACAAAGAAATTCAAGAGCTATATCGATCACTTGAAAAGTTTGTCACAGAACGTGAAATCATTGATTGGTTTTTATTAAACAAAATCGAGTGGAAATTTAATCCACCTTATTCCCCTCACCGAGGTGGTTTGTGGGAAGCTGCTGTTAAGCAGGCCAAGTATTATTTAAAAAAAAGTCGTAGGAAAGTTCACATTAACATTCGAAGAATTATACACCGTATTTACCCGAATAGAAGCGATCATGAACTCGCGACCGCTTTACCCCTTATCAAACGATCCTAATGACTTTTCCGTCCTTACCCCCGGGCACTTCCTTATCGGCCAAGACCTTCATACCCTTCCCGAACTAAACTTCACCAATCTACCCGAAAATCGACTCAAGCAGTACCAAAAACTTCAACAAATGGAGCAACTGTTTTGGAAGAAATGGAGCCGTAATTACCTCAATCAATTGCAGCAACGCTATCGCTGGCCCACCAGTTCTGTTGAAGCAAAAATAAACAGTATGGTTCTTATTGTTGACGATCATTCTCCACTTTTATTTTGGAAATTAGGTCGTATCGTTGACCTTCATAAAAGCAGTGACAATATAGTACGAACTGTCACAGTGCGTACCGCGACAGGACTCACCGTACGTGCAATACAAAGACTGTTTACTCCCGATTAGTGATTAGTAAATACGTTACTAATAACTTTACTTTATCCCAGTTTTGGTAATATAAATGTTTCTATTATTGAAAGACTCTGTATACCGGGTGTCCACGGAAGGTGGCTCGCCCCTCTAACTTTTTTGTTTTTCAAGATAATTAAATAACATTTTGGGGATTTATATACGACATAAAACTGCATTATTTGACAGGTGTGACAACATTATAGAACTTCCGGTTTAACCGGAAGTGACATAATCTTTCGATTTTTAAATGGGACACCTGGTATGTTTTTACTTTTTTTGAATCCATATGACATTCTAAATACAACGATGTGTAACTTGTCACTTTTTATCACCAAGAAATTATTTTTTTTCCAAATTTATTGTTTTATCTAGAGGGCTATGAATACCTTAAAATCACTTATTTCAGTTCTCTAATCTTGGGAAAAATACAATTTTACTATTTTTGATCCAATGCTATGTGCTATGAAAAATTTAATTTTTAAAGTTGTATAACTCATTTTTTTTAAATGGCAACATGGTGGCTCGTCGGGTTAAGGAAAAAGAGGATTTTATTACGATTATTTTGATACCATGCACTATTAGGTTTTAGAAAAGCTGCCATTAAAAAACTTTAAAAAGTTAACTTGGAACTTTCCTAAAATAAAGCATCTTTTAAGAATAAATTTAGATTTAAATGCATCAAGGAGCCTGTGACCAGCAAGATTGGTAAAACAAAATTATGCCTTGAAGAAAATTAAAATGCCTGCAGCTTCTGCCAAAGTAAATTAGTTTGTTGTTTAAAAAACATAGAAAATAATAGTTTTACAAGGAGTGAAAAGTTGATATGTTATTATTGTCAGGCTCATTTCGCATTTTCGGAACCAGTTTTGAGTACCTAATAGTGCCGGGTTGGATGATGCCGATTAAAATATCTTTGTGCGTAAAGTCGTGCAGCATCGGTTGAATTATTTCTACATACTCCAAACACTAATAACATATCAACTTTTTCACTCCTTTTAAAACTATTATTTTCCATGTTTTTTAAACAACAAACTAATTTACTTTGGCAGAAGCTGCTGGCATTTCAATTTTCTTTAAGGCACGATTTTGTTTTATCAATTTTGCTGGTCACAGGCTACTTGATGCATTTAAATCTAAATTTATTCTTAAAATATGCTTCATTTTAGGAAAGTTCCAAGTCAACTTTTTAAAGTTTTTTAATGGCAGCTTTTCTAAAACCTAATAGTGCATGGTATCAAAATAATCGTAGTAAAATCCTCTTTTTTCTTAACTCGACGAGCCACCATGTTGCCATTAAAAAAAAATGAGTTATACAACTTTAAAAATTAAATTTTTTATAGCACATAGCATTGGATCAAAAATAGTAAAATTGTATTTTTCCCAAGATTAGAGAACTGAAATAAGTGATTTTAAGGTATTCATAGCCCTCTAGATAAAACAATAAATTTGGAAAAAAATAATTTCTTGGTGACAAAAAGTGACAAGTGACACATCATTGTATTTAGAATGTCATATGGAGTCAAAAAAAGTAAAAATATACCAGGTGTCCCATTTAAAAATCGAAAGTTTATGTCACTTCCGGTTAAACCGGAAGTTCCAAAATGTTGAGTCACCTGTCAAACAAAGCAGTTTTATGTCGTATACAAATCCCCCGAATTTTATTTCATTATCTTGAAAAACAAAAAAGTTAGAGGGGCGAACTACCTTCCGTGGACACCCGGTATACCGTCTTCCAAGGGCGGCGGCATGTTCAATCTTAACGAGCGTCCCTCGTATTTACATATTTCAAAATCAAAATACAGTCCACTACCTACATCTATCAAGAATCGAAGGAACTAGAATCCGACGCCACCTTCCCTTAAAGAAGAAACCGCTAAGGAGCACACCGGCAACCGGCAACCCACGAGAGAAGAGGCGGCATCGGCGCGAATCATCTGTTCAGCACTCTAAGAAGTCAGTCGCATCACTTTTTTAACTTACAATAAAAATACCTGTAACTTATCGAAAATAAAACACATTTTACACCAGAAACATCATATCAATCATCAGACATTCTACAATCACTCTCTTCCTTCTGTCCTCCGAAACATGAAATAGCTTAAGTAACGTGACTGTGATATGTATAATATTTTAGCAATGAATAGACGATGATATTGAACCCCCGTGTGTTTCATTATAGATTAAATATACGCATATAAAAGTACAAATATAACAATTGGCGACGAGGTAATCACATAGACAATTTACCTTTAGATAAACAAACAATAATCACGAATGTGGCAGTTTTATGGCCTCGCGCATGTAAACAAAACTGGGAACTATTAGACATGCGCACTGCAACATTATCGTTTGACGAATGGGAAAATAGACAGGTCCGGGCTTTAAAATTTTAATTCTTGCTCATATGCCACCATAGAGGGTTTATTTTACCCCTATTTGGGCATAATACAATTATACAACGGCTGCAACTAGTACTAGTCATTGTTTATATTACAATCCGAGTCACTAAAAGCACAAACACAATTCACTAACTAAACTACACAAAAACCAGAAATCCATAAATATTAAACACCAGTCCCACAATCCACGATAGCCGATCCGATAGCTGAAAACTTTAGAAAACTACAAGGAATCCCCAGAGAAGAGAAACTTTAAAACACAACAACAAAAATGGCGGCCGAGCCGGTTCTGGAGAGTATTTTTGAGCGCGTCGATTATTGTCGATAAAGTAGGACGGCCGATAACACGAGGTTTGTGCGCATGCACGAAGGTTCCCAGAATGAAGACAGCTGACCGACGAGTCATGCGCTCGGACGTATTTTTTCACCCATAAAACGTAACTTTTGTTTGCGCAGGAGATAAGCTGTAGATATCTAAAGGTAAATTGTCTATGGGTAATCATCGGTTCTATTCAAGAAAACGCGCGTAATAGAATTTATCAGTAAGGTGAAAATTCACGTGGCGTGTCGTGTAAGTACGCGAGTAGTGTACGTCGTATAAAATGGCCGCGGCTGGTTTAATAGGACAAATCGCTAAATTTTGTCAAAACGCGGATGATTGGATCGTTTATAAAGAAAGGTTGGAGCAATATTTCTGTGCCAACAAAATTGAGGATGAAAAAATTCAGGTAGCAAACCTCCTTAGCCTGATTGGCACTTCAACGTACAAATTGCTAAGAGACCTCTGTCATCCGGCCGAAAACTTAGAAGTATGAGGAGTTATGCCTACTTCTAGCTCAACAATTTGGTTCTCATACATCAATTTGGAGAGAAAGAATCAAATTTTACGACGCACGACAAGAAAATAGTAAAACGATCGCTGATTGGTTTGCCCGAATAAAAAGCTTAGCAGTCAACTGCAGTTTTGGCGCCAATCTAAAAGACGTTTTAAAGGACAAATTTGTAACCGGATTAGAAAAAGGAAAAATCCAGGACCGCCTTTGCGAGGAAGATGCAACCAAATCCATGGACGAAATGGTGAAACTGGCGATGCAGAAAGACTCGATGCTACATGGACAAATCCACAAGATCGGAAAATCAATCCAAGAAAATCGACAAGAGCACGTGGCAACGTTGGACTCTCGAGCGCGGCGACGCATGGAAGGAGGCCATCACGTGGACAATCCGTCAGCGCAGCGATGGTTCGCACGCAATCGACATGGAAATGGCGCTCGCACGTCACAGTCAGAAATGTCAAAACAAAACATGGGAAAAATGTGGTAAAACTCATTCAGGACAATGTAAGTACGCAAATTATCAATGTAATATATATGCAATAAAAAGGGGCACTTATCGAGAGTATGTAATAAGGGACAAAAACGTTTAAATTTTGTAGAAATCGAAAACATTAATCAAAAGGAAATTTTGTCAGTAGAAAATAATAGGGAATCCTACGATAATCCATTCACAGTTAAAGTTGATAATAAAGACTTTCTAATGGACATAGACTCAGGTGCAAGTGTTAGCTGTATAAATGATAAATTTTATAATGAAAACTTAGCAAAATATCGACCAAAAAAGGACAATATGCTTTTAAAAGGATATAACAACTCAAATTTTACGCCTTTAGGGTATATTCTAGTTGATTTAATTTATCAAAATAAGCAACGGAAAATAAAATTCTATGTTATACGTAACGGTGGACCGTGTATTTTGGGTCGTGATTGGATGAAACTGTTTAATATTACATTAAGTATGGTTAACTCGATAACTGAAAATAATAAAGTGCAAAAATTGATGTTTAAATATAAAGATGTTTTCGAAAATGAGTTGGGTTTATTTAAACATGCCAAAATTTCTTTGCAGCTCAAGCCAACAGCGAATCCTGTGTACTGCAAACCGAGAAACGTACCTTATGCCTACCAAAAACTTCTGGAACAGGAACTGGATCGTCTGGAGCGTTTGGGAGTGATAACGCCTATAAGCAGCAGCTCATGGGGAACACCACTAGTATGTGTACTGAAGACAGATGGAAAATTAAGAGTATGCGGAGACTATAAGAGCACCGTAAACAAACATCTGGAGGACATAACCTATCCTTTACCCAAGATGTCGCACATCTTTGCAAAACTTCAAGCAGGTGAGAAATTTTCTGTTATTGATCTTTCACATGCTTATGCTCAATTTGAACTTATAGACGAATCAAAAAAATTGCTTGCAGTTAGTACTCATCGTGGTACGTACAAAATGAATCGAATGCCTTATGGCATAACCCCAGGTACAGCAATTTTTCAAAAATATATCGACCAACTATTTCAGGGTATCAAGAATGTAAGCTGTTTTGTTGACGACATAATTTTAACAGGGAAAAATGAAGAAGAGCATATGCGAACACTAGAGGAAGTTTTTATAAAACTGGAGGAAGCTGGCCTAACAGCAAAAAAAGAAAAGTGCAAGTTTTTCCAAAATGAGGTAGAATATTTGGGCTTCAAGATTGATAAATTTGGGCTTCATAAAACGAAAAATAAGGTAAAAGCAATTTTAGAGGCACCAGCACCAACCAATATTACTGAAGTACGTTCATTTTTGGGAATGGTAAATTATTATAGTCAATTTATTCCTCATTTAGCAACAGTTTTAAGACCAATCTATGATTTATTAAAAACAAAAGAGAAATTTTTTTGGTCAAAAGAATGTAAACAAGCCTTTGATAGTATCAAAGCAAAAATCGCTGAAGATATAACGTTAGTTCATTTTGATCCAAACTTACCTGTGTATTTAACCACGGATGCTTCAAATAATGGCATTGCAGGAATCTTAAGTCACATTTTTCCAAATGGACAAGAAAAGCCAATAGCATGTATATCTCGTACTTTAATGCCTTGTGAAAAAATTACTCGTCTCTAATGAAAGAAGCACTAGCATTATATTATTCATGCATTAAATTTAAAGATTATCTTTTAGGAAACAACAAAGTAATTTTAAGGACTGACTGTAAACCATTAATATCAATTTTGGGTGAACATAAACAGATACCGCAAATGCACACGAATAAACTTCAAATATGGCAGGATTCAACTATAAAATTGTATATTTAAAAGGAAAGAAAAATAGTTTTGCTGATTATTTTTCTAGGGCTCCAAGGAACGTTAAAGTTGTGGATGAAGAGTATGAAGGAAAAGGTGAATATTTCAACTTCATAAACAAAAGTGAAAAATGGCCAGTGGATGCTGAAGAAGTAAGGAAGTGCACTGCAAAGGATAGTGAGCTTAAACAAGTTCTGGAAATGGTTAGAAACCAAAAATGGGAATTTGATCCAGACTTAAAACCATTTTTCACAAAACGGGATGAAATTCGTGAAGAAAATGGAATTCTAACGTGGGGATACCGAATTATCATTCCTAAAACCCTAAGAGAAAGACTATTAAGGGAAATGCATGCGCCTGCGCACTGGGGTCTATCCAAGTCAAAGTCAATTGCGAGAAGCTATATGTGGTGGCCAAAAATTGACGAAGAGATAGAAAGATTGGTTAAGTCATGTAATCCATGTCTAAGGAACCAAAGTAATCCCCCAAAGTCCGAATACACCCCATGGAAGAGTGAAGGAAAGCCATGGACTCGTGTGCATGCTGATTTTTTACTGGAGCCAAACAAAAAAGTAAACTTTTTAATCATTATTGATGCCTATAGCAAATACCCAGTTGTACATAGAATGAAAGGTCTTTCAGCAGAAGAAACTGAGGACAAGTTTAGAGAAACTTTTTCAATGTACGGACTACCGGAGATTTTAGTGACAGACAATGGAACGCAGTTCACGTCAAAGTCATTTCAAATATTTTTAAGCAAAAATGGCATCAGACATATGACATCAGCAGTAGCCCACCCTCAAAGCAATGGCCAAGCAGAGAATGCTGTAAAAACTTTTAAACGAAAGATTAAGACAAATAAAGGAGTTAAATTGGAAACACTGGTATGTAGATTCTTGTTAAATTACAGAACAACAAAACATGAAACCACTAGAGAGACGCCTGCAAAAATACTCTTTGGAAGAGAAATTAGGACAAGGCTCAGTCTTTTGAAAGAAACAGAAGTCCCAGAAGAAAACCAGATCACTTTCAACATCAGAAAAGCTCAAGAAAATCAAAAGAAGTATTACAGCAAAGGAAGAACCAGAAAATTCAATGTCAATGAACAGGTTATGACCAAGATATACAGAAATAACCAAGAATTCTGGACTGATGCACAAATAGTAAAGAGGATTGGTAAAACGACATATCTAGTTAAAATAGAAAAGGGATATGTATGCAAGAGGCATATCGACCAAATTATAGGAAAAGGTACGGAAGCCTCGGTGAACGGATACAGACAGGCAGACAAGACAGGCTTGAGTAGACTGCAAAACAGAATAGCTGTCTACCAGGAGTCACAGCAACACTCAGGTAACGTTGAAACACCCCTTAATCCCCAAACCCAAGTAAGTGACTGTGACGTGGTGAGTATTGACAACACCCCTGAAACTTGTGTAAATGACTTTTTAAATAGTGTGCCCATTTTGAACAGTAAAAATTCAAAAAGTTCTGATCCGACTTATAAAGACATAGACCAACGTGAAACAGACAAAAGTGTGGACAATGACAATGTTTCAAGTTTTAAAGCGTCAAAATTAAAAAAGCAAAAAAAAAGACTTTCTAAATAAAACTGAAGAATTGGCTGATAAATCTAATGTTAATTTTAATCCGCAGAAAACATCAGCAACACAGTCGATGGAGGATAGTAGAAAGAGCAAGAAGACCAACACAACATTGGAGACAAGGCAGTCAAAAAGGTCAAGGAAGTCTCCCAGCTGGCTAGGAATGTTCACGACTGCCACCACCAGCGAATCTGACAAGGATTTTTAAAACATTAAAAAGGTCTGAGGTAGTAAAATCTCCCTAGTTCACATTTAGATATTTTTCAACCTTTTTTTTTGAGAGAATTTTACAAATATATGTATATTTACTTTTTGATTGTATTAGTTTGTGTAAAATGTATGCGTACCATGTGACAAAGTATTATATATAGTGTATTGTATTGTATTGTAAATTGACATTGTTTTGTTATTTTTTTTTTTTAACTGTAAATTTTTGTATTATGCTAGCAGTTTCTGCTATTAATAAAGGATATTATTATTATTTCTGTAAAAAAAAATTAGGAGCTTTTAATTAAGTAGGGGGAGGACAGAGAGGTACATTTTAAAGTTAAATTGTTAAAGTTTATATTTAATTTAGAATGTACAAACACACACCGAATGTAAAGTATAGGAAAGTAAAATGTCTGTGAAAATAAGGCCAGACCCTGTATCGAAAAATAGTTACATAGCTTAGATACAGTGTCTGCACTTCTGACAAGAGATAACTGCTGCATAGCAATAACTTTAAAAAAAAATTTTTAGATTTTTTTAATTTACAAGGGGGCGTGTTAGGTTTGGCAACACTGCTATGTGCGACAGCGCCTTACTATAAATAGGAATACATGATTCAAGATCACTCTCTTCCTTGTGTCCTCCGAAACATGAAATAGCTTAAGTAACGTGACTGTGATATGTATAATATTTTAGCAATGAATAGACGATGATATTAAACCCGCGTGTGTTTCATTATAGATTAAATATACGCATATAAAAGTACAAATATAACAGTTAGTAGAGGTTAAATTTTACTTTATTAGTGGTGAATATCCTTATAAGTTATTCTTATTATTATGTATAATTGTGATGTATTTTTTACTATCCCAAGGCCAACAGCAATACCCTAAATCCAGACAGCTGTCGAACTCTCATCGGTCTCTCTCAAGAGTAAATCAGGTTGATACTTCTACGTACGAAAGAAGTCCACCAATCATAATTGGCACTGAAATAGAAAATGGACCTTTGCAAGCAGGCGAAAGGCGCCAATGGATGTATCTTGGCAGGTGTAATCCAAGTACCACTGAGGATCACATTCTAGAATATATGAAAACCCAACTCTCTATTACTGATGTAAAGTGCTTTGTTTTGGATAGAAATGAAGATGTTGCTTCCTTCAAAATAGGTGTAAAAGAAACTCTTCTTAAAGGCCTGCTTGAACCCAACCTCTGTGCCCGTTGGCACCGCCATAAAAGAGTTTCGTCTTCGTCGCACTCTAAAACCGGGAAACTCGGGGCAAATTTTCATCAGAAACCTGTAATAAACCCAAACCATTAGAACAGATAACAATCTTCTACCAGAATGTAAGGGGCTTGAAAACAAAACTTAATGACCTTCAATGTGCTGCTAGTGCTGAATCATACTCCATCATTGCCCTCACTGAAACCTGGTTGGACCCGGACATACATGATGCTGAATTTCTTGATGCCAGCTACATCGTTTACAGAACTGACAGAGGTCCCAATAACAGCACTAAGGGTCGTGGTGGTGGTGTTCTTTTGGCAGTCAAGAATGACCTGCAGTCCTGCCGCCTTGCCATTGGTAATCCCGCTATAGAGGAAGTTTGGATCTCTATCACGATAGGTGACTCTGTGTATTGTGTTGGTTGTGTGTATATTCCCCCATCTATGGATATATCGACGTACGAATCTCACCTCGAATCTGCTTCACGTGCATGTAATATGTTTAATAATGTACTGGTCATTGGCGACTACAACCTCTCTCAAATCAATTGGACTTATAGTCACTGTGGTGTAGGACTCCTACCCGGCAATGTCAGATCTGCAAAGGAATCTCTTCAATGTGATTCTACTGCTTTTATGGGTTTATCTTAACAAAATAATGTCTTAAACGAACACAATACTATTCTTGACCTTTGCTTTGCCAACTTTGAGCTACATGCTATTCGCGAATGTGTTGGGTTAGTAAATTGCGACTCATTTCATCCAGCCCTGGAACTCTTAATTTCTTTTAAGACAACAAAATATTTGGAGCCGAAAAACTGTACATACTATGATTTTAAAAACGCTGACTACACTTTAATTAACAACTATTTTCTTACATTTGATTGGCTAACAATATTAGATAATGATGTTGATGTTACTGTTGAAAATTTTTATTCTGTACTGTTTACCTGCTTTGACATGTTTGTGACGAGATCTTATTCTGGTGACAGAATTGCTATTTGGTTCTCAAGTGACTTAAAAAATCTTATATTTAAGAAGAAAATTGCTCATAAAAGGTACAAACAATCAAACAGTGTAGCAGATTATAACACATTTAGTTCTTTGCGCAGACAGTGCAGAGCTCTGAGCCGGGAATGCTATAATCTTTACATTAGGAATGCTGAAAGCGCCATCAATGATAATCCAGAATTTTTCTGGAATTTCATTCGCTCCCGATCTAACCAGGGTATTATTCCAAAGGAAATGTGCCTCGGTTCAGAAAAAGCTGACAATGGCATAGACACTGCTAACCTTTTTGCTGAGTTTTTTTCATCGGTTTACAATCCGAATAATGTTTCGAACCAAAACACTAATACTTTTTCGACCAAGTTCGAAATAATCTCTAACATCAAAATAAGTGCCACCGATATTCAAACAGCTCTATGTGAACTAGATATAAATAAAGGTAAAGGACCCGATGGTATTCCCAATAGAGTATTAAAATTTTGCTCACACTCACTATATCTTCCTTTATACTATATCTTCTCCAAATCCCTAACCTCAGGAATATTTCCTGAGACCTGGA
Source organism: Polydrusus pterygomalis (assembly GCA_963969555.1). Taxonomy (NCBI): domain Eukaryota; kingdom Metazoa; phylum Arthropoda; class Insecta; order Coleoptera; family Curculionidae; genus Polydrusus; species Polydrusus pterygomalis. The sequence continues at coordinate 73,938,073 of OZ018380.1, read as the reverse complement.
AACTTTCACATATATGTCCAATTCACAAATCTGGTAGACAGGATGACGTTTCAAACTATCGGCCTATAAGCATCCTTTCTGCAATTCCAAAAGTATTTGAAGATTGTATTGAGAAAGCATTAGCGAGCGTTTTTAGTGAAATAATTATAAGTCAACAACACGGCTTTATTTCAGGTCGTTCGGTTGATACCAATTTGTTTCTATTTATCAACTTTATCAATAAGTCCTTTGAAAGAGGCTTGGAAACACATGCAATATATACAGATTTTAGTAAAGCCTTTGATAAGGTGAACCATACCATATTACTTTCCAAGCTCTCCGGTTATGGGGTTTCCGGCTCATTGCTATCCTGGATAGAGTCATATCTGACTGGCAGGCAGCAACAAGTTAAGGTCGATGGATATCTATCAGCACCGTTTTACGTGACGTCTGGGGTACCCCAGGGTTCTCACCATGGGCCCCTTTTATTTAGTATTTTTATCAATGACTTGGGGGGTTTGCTATCATCGCTTTTTCTGCTGTTTGCGGACGATATGAAGCTATTCAGGCAAATTTCATCTTCGCAGGACATTATTGCATTACAGCGTGACCTCGACATTATTTTCAATTGGTATTCTATTGATCATATTGCCCTTAAGGAGGTGTTTGTTGTTAGGGATCTTGGAGTTTATCTGGACACTAGGCTAATGTTTACAGAACACTTTGAAATAATAATAGGAAGAGCTAATAGAATGTTAGGTTTTGTCAAGAGGGCTACTAGAGATTTCACTAATATTGTAGCTGTAAAAACATTATATATGTCCCTAGTGAGATCTATCTTGGAGTTCTCAAACATAGTCTGGTCTCCTTATTATCAGGTCCACGTTGACAGGCTTGAAAGTGTGCAGCACAAATTTATTAAATACGCCAGGTATAAACTTTTTAATAACGGTATTTATCTTAACTATGCCCAAACGATGTCCTACTTAAATATTACTACTTTAGCTCGTAGAAGGGAATACTATGATGTATGTTTCGCTTTTAATGTACTAAACTATTATATTAAAAGCCCGGAATGCCTTGCATACTTTAACATTCATATTCCACGATATAACACACGTAACCAGGCCCTACTTCATATTCCTTACTGTCGAACATTGTATTTACTACACAGTCCCATTAATCGTATATCTGCCAGCGTAAACTCCAACTGTAATACCCTTAATTTTATTGATGTATATATAATATAATAAATTTAAAACTTCTGCCAAAAAGGCAATTCTAGGTTAGGTAGTTGATGAAATTTATGTGTATAGCCTATATGCTGGTTTTTATTGTGTTCTTCTGATATACCTATCAGCTCCTTCCTAATAGGAATAATTTTATTATTTAATTCTTTAATTTTATAGATATACTTAAGGTCTTTTGTAATTTACATGTAATTGTTTATACGTAAATAAATAAATAAATAAACTATTGCTAATAATAAGTAAATAACGTGGTATACAAGCAGCGAAACCACGATATTGAAGAGATCATGCAGAAAATTGTGAATGAAATAAATCGCCTTAACCAGGAAAATCACAGTATAACAGCAAGTTTGGAAATGCTACAAAGAGGTTATCGCACTTGTTTCGAGAACAACGGAGGTCACATTAAACAATTAAATTATTAATGTTTTTTTTTTAATTAGTAGATAGGTATAGAGTTGGATTTCTTTTTCTGTCATGTAATGTTTTATTTTCCTCAAATAGGTTCTTTATCCTTAGAATAGTATTGACGGATATATTTCTGTGAAAATTTGCAATAAATCTTCTCCTTGCTTCTCTTGCATTTTCTTGGCATTTGTAAAACAAGATAACAATCTGCAATCTCTCATCTAATGCATATTTCATTTCGGCAATATTATAGTAAATTTGTCAGATTTTTTTGACTTTGAAGGATTCAAAGGTGATTATACCTTTATTACCTAGTGTATGTTTCAAACAGGTTAAAGTTAAATTATACTGGATAAAACATTAAAATTTAATAAAAATAGCTGTCACAATATTAAATATTTTAATCAGAACGCACAAAAAAAAATCACTCGTTCCAAAAATCGTATAAAAAAAGCTATGTTCCATTTAAAAAACACCTTATCCATAGCGTAACTCTTTTGTTTCTGGTTCAAATTAATTTTTGGTTTCATTTTTGAATTCTGCAGGAAAAAGTACATCGATTGGCTATTTTGGATTTTTCTTTAAATACAAGGAAGCTCAAAAATGAGCCCCTGTTCAGTCCTCGTTGGAAGACCCTGTACATACAAAAAAAAGTTTTTAAGAAAAATAGAGAAAGCCCTGTACCTAAATTCTGAATGTCAGTTTTCATGCCGGACTTGAATATGGGAGTAATGTGGCCTTTTATTCCAGCAAGCCGGAAAACGGCAAAAGGGCAGAGCTCGGCTTGAACCTAAATTCTGAATGTCAGTTTTCAATTATCATGCCGGACTTGAATATGGGAGTAATGTTTATTTATTTATTTATTTATTTATCAATATCATTCGCTATCAGTCAGTGAAAGAGTAAACACGTATTTTTTTTTTATTATCAGGCGTACTTTTTATTTATTTATTTATTTATTTATTCAACAATACACTACAGAAAAAAAAATTTCCAAATGGTATGTATAATACAAAATATAAAATAAAAATACAAAAGTTAAAAACTAATAATAGGACAGTAGGTACTAAATACATACAAAAAAAAAAAAGAAAAAACAGAGTGACAGATTAAAATTTATAAACGAAGAGCGAACATTTTGTATTAGAGATTTTTTACTGAATTAATGCTTAACCTAAATATATCGCAATTAGAAAAATAACAGTTATAATTGTGCAACAATCTGGTGATAAATGCGTTTTGACCATAGTTAGTCCTATGTGTTCTTTCAAAAAACAGTAGCTCCTGCCTCGTGCGTCTAATGGGAACCAGAAATAGAACAGACTCGAGTAAAGCATCACAGCAGATTGTCCCATTAACCAGTTTATACAAAAACAACAACAAAGATTTTCTGCGTCTGCACTCCAGGCTCTGCATACCACAGAGAAGAAGTCTCGTTTCGTAGGAGACTGTTTGATACGGAAACCTTAGTTTGAAAAGGAGATATTTTGCAAATTTGTTCTGGACACGTTCGATTCTTTTAATGTGGCGTTGATAACTGGGACTCCATATGACGGAACAATACTCCAGCAGCGATCGGACTAGTCCATTATAGAGAGCCAAAAGTGCCTTTGTGTCGTGGATATGTCCTGTGTTACGCTTTATAAAGCCAAGCATTTTAAAACTTTTAAGGATGACGTTGTCCATATGCAGGTTGAATGTAAGATCTTTGTCGAAGATGACGCCGAGATCGTTAAAGTGTGATACAACATCCAATCTAGCATGCTCCACCACATAGGCATGATTTATCGGAAAATAGCCCTTGTAAAAGCGAAGGACCTTACACTTGCTCACATTTAGATATAAAAAATTGGCTCTGCACCAAGCAACCAATCTGTCCAGATCGGATTGCAAATGATTTTCGTCAGAAACTCTGGAATAAAATTTCAAGTCATCAGCGTATACAAGGAACTTTGATCCTTTAAAACAAGATGTGACATCGTTTATAAATAGCAAAAACAATATAGGGCCAATATGTGAGCCTTGAGGAACGCCAGAAGTGACCGGAAACTCCTTGGAGACTGATCCGCAAACAGTAACGCATTGTCGGCGATGAGTTAGATAAGAGCTGATCCACTTAATATAAGTTCCGCCAATACCGACATCAGACAGCTTCTTCAGAAGCAATGCATGGCAAACACTGTCAAACGCCTTTGACAGATCAGTGTAAATGACGTCTACCTGATGACCGGCCTCAACAGAAGAAACCAAGAAGTCTTGATAAACTGCCAGGTTTGTCGCAGTTGAGCGACCACTAAAGAAGCCGTGCTGCTGGGTGATTATATAATTTTTGTAAGTTGAGAAGATTTCATCGGTGATAATGGATTCGAAGAGCTTAGGAATGGTGGAGATTAAAGATATTCCACGATAATTCGCGATGTAGCTTCGGTCACCTGACTTGAAAATGGGAACAAGGTTGGAGAATTTCCAGGCCTCGGGGAAAGATCCACTATCAAAAGATTTTTGGAATAGCTAACATAGGGGACCCACCAGTGATAGACAATTTTTCAAAAATGAGGGTGGGATTCCATCCGGCCCAGGTTTCTTAGAAATGTCCAGATTAGAGATTTTTTTGGTAATTTCTTCTTCAGTAAAGTGATGAGAAGCTAGTACACTGGCAAATTCAGCCGGACATCTGCCACTCAAATCAGCATCAGAGTGGTCAGAGTAGCTAGATTCAAAGTGCAGAGCGAAAGCATTAGCGATGTTTTCAGGATCAGAGAATTCTTGATTATTATATTTCATGAGGTTCGGCAGGCCTGAACTCCTTTTTAGATTGTTAATAAATGACCAGAAGTGTTTGACGTTCTCTGGTATTAAATGCTCGGTTTGAGTTACATACATGAGGTAGCATAGGTCAGTACGGATCTTGACCTCTCGGCGAACGTAAGAATAGTTGTTGTAGTCTTCCTGTAAACCCGATCTCTTGAATTTTCTGTAAAGTTTGTTCTTCTGAACGATCAGCTTACGCAGTTGATGATCAAACCATCTTGGGTATTTTTCACTCGCAATTCGCTTTTTAGGAACATACATGTCAATACCTTCGAACAATATTCCATAAAACTGCTGCAGAGATTTATTTATATCCACCTCAGCAGACAGGAAAGACCAATCAGCTTGATTGTAATATTGGTTTAGTTTATGGAAGTTAGCTCTGAAGAACTGATAGACACTTATTTCTGCTTTAAATTTTAGCAGAGGAGTATACTTGCAGGAAACAGATAATTCGATGGGAGGGTGGAGACTATCAGGTGGAACCATAGGGATGCTGCAGGGCATTAAAGACACGTTGGAGAAATCATCTGCAAAGACGAGGTCAAGAATTCTACCTAATCTGTTTCGTAGCGAATTTAATTGTTGAAGCTCAAGAAAAAACATAGAATCCATTAGAATTTCAGAGCTCTGAGATGTGAGGAGATCAGGAACAAGCACGTTATCGTCGAGTGTCCATTCCAGGGAAGGTAAATTGAAATCACCAAAAATTATGAATTCAGAACCCGCAAACTTGTTTCTCAGAGATTCACACGTATTACAGAAGGAATGGTAACTTTCGATATTGGAATTTGGAGGAAGGTACACGCATCCCAGGACAATATTTGCGTGTTTGGATCTGACATGGACCCATAGGTCCTCGTAGAAGGGATTTACTGGACTTTCGATAGCTATGGCTTTTAAGGTACTGGATATTGCAATCAACACCCCTCCTCCGCGCTGGCAATTTAGCTCTTCATAATTTCTGTCTCGGCGAAAGACTTGATAATTGTCCCCAAAAATTTCGCTGTTATGGAAGTTAGTATTTAGCCAGGTTTCTGATAAGAGTATTGCTTCGTAATTGCACGCCGAAACACTGTTACGAAAATCCACCAGTTTAGTGCGTAGCCCACGAACATTTTGGTAATATAACAGCATGTTATTCAGAGACCCATCCTCCCCACCTAGTCGTTTTTTGTCGCTTCTTCGATTCTGGGAAAAGCTGGGGAATCCAGAGAGTTTTGTTGGTATAACTCGGTTCGTACATCTCATCTTAATTGATTTGATACACTTTTGCTTGTGATTTTGGTGATGTCTTCTACAAGTGATGGGAGTATATCGGAAAATGAAGGCTTTATAGAAGTGGACAGGAAACGAAAAACCAGAAGTAAATCAACAACAATTCCACCCAAAAAATCCAAACACTTCTCACAGTCACAAATCAACAAAATAATCTTAGGCGACGACTTAAAAAACAACGCTACAAAAAACGACCAAACAGATATGGGAGAGCCCAGTTTGTTTACTCTAAACAATCCACAAAAACACAAACATAATATGCGAGCGATAAAAAGGTACGACATCTATCTACATAGCCGGACTACAAAAGATTGGAATTAATAAAGGTATGGGAAAAATATTTTCCACATGCGGATGATGAAATAATTAAAACGAAGATAGGATTCCTGTTAAAGACAAATACTGATAAACAAAAAATATTAGAGGTTTTGAGTGAAATATTGAATCAAAAAATAATTAAGTCCATTAAGGAGACTTTTGAAAACCAGAACCGATCACCGGCAGAGCCCGTAGCAACTTATTCAGTGGTAATAACCAACGTAGAACTGGAAATTGAAGACGTTGAAATCAGTAACTATCTCAAGCTTATCAACTTAGATCATCGTTTTTGTAAAAGGATCACGTCAAGAACAACTCAAAAATCAACTTATCTCGTACGGATTATAACTGGATCGGAGAAAACGTTTGAAACACTATTAAATCGTGGTCTCTACTACAAATATAAGCACTATTCGGTATATCCAAGTAAACCACCACCACCAGTACCAAAACCTTGTAGTAAATGTTATTCATTTGAACATACTACTGAATCGTGTTCTGTTCCTAAAAAATGCCCAAAGTGCTTTGGATCACACTCTATTAATAAATGCACATCTACTCTGCCACCAAAATGTACAAGCTGCGGATCTGAAGACCACCAGGCTTGGTCATTCAAATGTCCTAATAGACCTACAAAACCAATTACGGGTGTTCCAAATATTGAAATTAAAACACTGAATAAAAAATCCCATGAAATTAAAAATGATAAAAAGAAATCCAGAATCCATACAGCAGTTACTATCCATGATACCATAATAAACACATATATTAATAAACTCAACGATCCTAGTAACAACGATCGGCAGGTACTATTGGAAAAACTGAGAAAAAGATTTATCACCAACTTTAATGTGGATACCAATGCGGTTTTCTCTGGTAGCAGGGCATATATTCTTATGTTTGATCTAGAACAAGAGGAGTCGATATCCCCTACTGAACCTACAGCCAGTCAACACAATGCACAAGCTGTTATCGATGGCTGCGCTTAATTTTTTATATGCAAACATAAACAGTTACAGAAACAAAAAACACCTGATAAATAATTTTATTGAAAACAACAATATAAACTGTACAATGTTCGTTGAAGCCAAGATGGATGGTAATACTAATGTGTCCTATGGAGATTGGAATATTCTGCAACATAATGGAACGAGAATAAACAACGTGCGAGGAGGAAGCTTAATCCAAATAGACCCAGCTTTAAAAATGCGCAGAGAAAACGCCCCCAGACTGAATAATAACCTCAACGAATGCCTGCATTTCTCTATTCCTGCCTTCGATGACAGACGTCATATATTTTTGGTATATATTCACCCGAATAGTGAAATAGAAAATACCATTTTTACTAAAGCCTTGCTTTATAAGTACTCGTTAATTATTGGTGACTTCAACGCAACCAGAGGAAATAAAAAAAGGCAAGTAAACGATTTTCTAAACTCCACGAATTTTCAAAAACACTTAACCCCACCAACGTTTCTAATGCCACAAAACGAAGATTCAACACCTGATCTGTTATTATACACAAGAAACATTGAACAGAGCGTTACACATGTTGAATTAACGCCAGATTTGGGATCAGACCATTTGGCCATTAAATTTTCCTTTAAACTTACTGACCCACTAACCAAGACTAAAATACTAAAGCCCAACTTCCATAAAACAAACATTGAACAGGTTAATCAGGAAATGAGTAAGTTCATAAACAATATTGAAAATTCCAGATTGTCACAGCAGGTTATATCAACTTTTAGCGCAACATTGAGTGAAGTTATAGACAAGAACACACCAAAATATAGTACCCAACTTAGTACACATGAACTGCCTCCATTTATCATACATCTAATTTTAAAAAAAAAAGGCGTATGTATAGAGAGTACTTACAAAACCGCAATCCTGGAGCCAAGAGAGAGATAAATAATTTTAACAGAAATATACAATTGTTAATTCAGCAATTTAAAAATTACCAGTGGATCACCACATGCGCAAAAATTAATGAAAAGAGTGGCCGAAACTATTGGAATGAAATTAAAAAGCTCTCTAGGTATAAAATCGCGAACCGCGCATCTCCAACACTAGAAAATGGGGGAAGAAGCTACGAGACTGATGAAGAGAAGACAAATTTATTTGCCAACCATTTTAAAGGGGCCTTCATACCTGAGGACGATATCAATTTTGATCAAAATCATGACCGGGTCGTTCAAGATTGGTCTCAAACCTATTTTATTCAAAATCCACCAACAGAAGATATAAACATTGATGAAAACGAGTATCTTGAGATAATTGAAAAAGGAAAAAACACTGCCCCCGGCATCGATGCGGTTCCAAAAAAGATCCTAAAACAGCTTCATCCGGATATACACAGATACATTCTTAAAATTTATAACTTCTGCCTTAAGCACGGATACTTTCCACAGGAATGGAAAAAAGGCATAATTGTAGCTATTCCAAAGCCAAATACCAACCAATCAATTCCATCTAATTATCGACCTATTACACTTCTTCCAGTTTTAGGTAAGAACTTGGAAATCATCATCAGGAACAGATTGGAAGCGTCAATTGGAGATGTCATACCTGGTTACCAGTTTGGCTTTAAAAACAAAAATTCCACCACTCACCCACTCATCATACTGAAGAACAATGTGGAGATAAGCAAGATAAACAAACAGAAGTCGATGGCTCTCTTTATGGATATCAACAAAGCGTTTGATAGTGTCTGGCATATGGGTCTTCTCTATAAATTACACCTTAGTAACTGTTCAAAACAACTTGTCCACCTTTTAAGAAATTGGCTGAATGACCGCCGGCTAGTTGTTCGTGTGAATAACTGCAGGTCCGAAGAATTTAGTCCGCAACAGGGTTTACCACAAGGGTCACCTCTCTCTCCGTTTCTCTACAGTGTTTATTGCTCAGATATCTACAACTACCTTGACGATAACCAGCGGTACTTTTCTCCCACAGCATATATTTTAAAGTATGCAGATGATACTGCCCTCCTGTCCCATGGCAGAACAATACATGAAGCGAGAAATAGATTACAGGAGCTATTAGACAAAACAATCACCTGGTTTAATAAATGGAAGTTAAAGCCTAATCCTGCTAAGTCGCAATATATTATTTTTAACCATAACATCAACCATAATAGCCCCACAATCACTATGTTTAATCAACAAATACACCCAATTGCTAATGCAAAATATTTAGGAATGGTTATAGATAATAAAATTAATTTCAATGGTCATACTGCAGCTGTAAAGAAAACAATCATAAGCAGAGCTAAGCATTTCTCAAGTCTTACCCATAAAACCCAAGGAATTTCCAGAATTACTGCATGTAAAACATATAAACTTATCTGCCGGCCAATAATTGAATATGGTCATCATTCTGCTTACCTGTAGACCACCTGCACTGAGAAACCTAAAAGTCGGAGAAACGTCAGCGCTGCGAAAAATCACCAAGATACGTCACCCCAACAATCCCATCCACAACCCTCCAAATCAATTACTGTACGAGCTTTGTAATGTTCAGCCGATTGAAGAAAGACTAATTGATCTGTCGAGAACTTTTGCAAAAGAACAGCATAACCTGCACATAATCCAACCCTATTGCCTTCAGCGTGTCCCCATTGCTGACCCACAAAATGTCGAAGTCGAACCTAAGAAAACTACGTTGGAACAACTAATGAGTTATATCATCATATAAATCAAATTTTAACCTTATAACCTGTCAATGCTTTTAAATTTTTAAACTGTTGTGTTTAAGTTCTTTTATTTTATTTATTTTTTATTTATAATTCTCAATTTGTTATTGTGATTTTATGTTTTATATAACTTGTCTTTTTTTTTACATTTTATATTTATTTACGTTTTTACATTTATAACTTTAGTATACGTTTATATAATATTTCTAAGGCTGAAGGACCCCGGTCGATGGCCATTTAAGCTGTATGTTTTGAATTGTGTATTTTAACTTACAGTTTAATAAAGAACATTAAGTAGTAGTAGTATTTATCAATTTAAATCTCACATGACATGATAATATGTATACAATACACACGCCACTGAGATTACGTCATTTATCACAAAGTTATAATTTCTAATTAATAAGTTATACATTGTAAAGTTAAATTTCAAAATCATTCATAACCAAAACTCTACATGTCCAAAAACTCATCCACATTATATGGTTCCAGGTCAATCAATAAATTTTTAACTTTTTGCTTGAACTTCCTCTCGGTCTGTATTACCTTTATATTATCGGGAAGCTTATTAAATAATCTTAAACACATATAATGTGGGCTTTTCTCACTTAATGTTAGACGATGCCTAGGGTAATTTACATTTTGGGTTCTTGTATTATACTGATGTTCAGATGAGATACCAAATAGCTGTCTGTTTTTAAAGAAAAATAATAGGCATTCGTAAATGTATAGGCCATATACCGTTAAGATCCTATTGTTTTTAAATATAGTTCTACAGGTTTCCAGGTACTTCATTTTTTTGATAATCCTAATTACTCTTTTTTGTATTACAAATAAGTTCTTAGTTTGGGTGTGTGCCCCCCAAAATATTATTCCGTAACTCATAAGAGACTGAAAATTGGCGAAATACAGTATTCTAAGTGTGTTTTCATTTACGTACTTACTGGTTAATCTTATGCCATAACATACGGAGCTGAGTTTCCCGGAAACAGTGTTAATATGGTATGACCAGTCCAAGTGTTCATCGATGTAAACCCCTAGAAACCTAGTTTGTTCGGAAAAAGGCAGTGTCACGTCACCAACTTCAAAATTTTCTGGTTTTTCGACTCTTGATAGCTTAGTTCTAAATAGTACACTATGAGTTTTTTTTTCATTCAGAAATAAGCCATTTTGTCTGAACCATAATTTTACTTCGTTGAAGAACATTTTACTAGCCTCCAATAGTTCGGGAAGATTATTTTTTCCTGTCACTAGAGAAGTATCATAGGCATACTTTAAAATACTTTTCGAGGGATCCATTAAATTAATCAAATCATTTAAAAAAATAATAAAAATAAGGGGCCCCAATATACCTCCCTGTGCAATTCCGTATTGTGATCCTAAAGGCTCTGACCTACACACCATCCCGTCCTTTACAACACTTACATACTGGATTCTATCATTTAAATAGGATTGTAACCATTTAAGAGCATTTCCCCTAATACCATAGAGGTTCAGTTTTCTTACAAGTATTTCCCTATCTAAACCGTCGTACGCCTTTGATAAGTCTAGAAACATACCAACAGCTAAGCATCCATCCTCTAAATATTGCAACACGGTTCTAATTAGTTCAAAAATAGCTGTTTGAGTAGATTTTCCACTTAGAAATCCATGCTGATTTTCAGATAGCAAACTTGAATTTTTCATAAAGTGCAGAATTCGCCCATGCATTACCAGCTCAAAAAGCTTTGAAAACCCTGGTAGCAGACTAATCGGTCTATAATTTTCAAATAATTCAGGATTTCCTTTTTTATAGAGTGGCTTTATTGACGCTATTTTAAGCTGGTCCGGGAAAACTCCATACCTTAATGAGTTATTTATTACATATAACAAAACATTTTTACATTCGCCTATCGAAATTTTAACTATACTAGTGGGAATTTCATCGATTCCAAAACTATTCTTATTTTTTATTTTTTTGGCTATTTCACATATTTCCCCTGGCGTTGTTGGTTTTAAGTACATGGAATTATTATTATAGGTATACAATATCAGTGCTAAAATTGGCCTGTTGTAGATCTTTAAAGAGCTTTGGAATCGCTGAAATTAGATGATCATTATAACCGTTTGCTATCTGTTCCGGGGTTCCTTCATGTCAATGTGGCATTAGATTCCAGCAAACCGGAGGCAGAGACTAATTAAACATCAAATATAATGGACGAGACCCGAGACGAGACCTTGCTTGTGCTGCTAATTTATTATAAATTTTAGAAATATGAATACGGCAACTGGAGATGATTATAAAGCCAGTTGTAATGGTAACTTATAACTAACAGGTATGTGAAGCTATGGAGCAAACCGAGGAGCAACCAAATAAATAATAAAAAATTTATAATAATTATTAGTGGGCTCTGTTAACAGGGTTAATAAAAAATTATCCGGTCTTGACCAGTTCTTAAATGGTTCCTCTTTACCCACTTATTATAGGTAACAAATTATTAAACTACTTACCTATTTAAAGCTGAATTGGAAAGCCGATGTAAATTATCAATGATAAAATTGCTATCTTGCTCAATAATTACTTTACAATTTTGGTTATTATGCAACTGAACTAAATTATCCAAAACATTTCCCTTCAGTTCAGTTGCTTTATTTTTTGATTGTACTAATAATTTATGGTCCTGCTTAATACATTGATTGGATACATATTTAGGAACATCAAAGGGAACATTTTCAATTTCATAATCATCTATTTTCGGCTCCTCTTTTATCAATAAATTGAAAGCATTTTGAAATTCTAATGTTGCAGCACTTGTTGCAGATACCTTTTCATTTGCTTTTAATACAGGAAAAAAGCTTAAATTAGAGACTCGTTTTTCATGTTTCTCAATAGCAGCGTGTTCTGAATTCATTTTTGTAGTCTTTGCTTCTTCCAGTAAATTCTGGAGCATTAAATCAACCATGTTCTGCGACAAGGATTTAGAAATTTCCTGGTCAAAACTGGATTCCATATTTATTATACCATTATTACTAGCTTTGTTTGCAGCACAAAACGTATACCTAACAATGTTCGCAGTAAGGATTCTGAACTCTGAACCGATTCACAACAAGTAGGCCTAAATTAATTCAGGATTGTCGTAGTAACTTGATAATTATTAACCGGTTCGGAATTTGTTTTCACCGCGTAGGATTTCGGAGGATCAAGAATTACTAAATTTAAAACAAACATCAAACCACAAAATTGTGGGTGCATAATAATATAACATCAACATCCAAACTTCCAAACTTATTAGTAACCTAACCTAATCAAACAAAACCCACACAAAACCATTGTGACAGTTCTTCTTCACTTTTTCTTGGCGTCAGCTGCGACAAGCCACTACTTTGGAACCTACGAATAAAGAATACAAAGGAAGTAGGGTATTGTAGATTGACAGTTGTCCGGGATGGGGGCCGATGGCGGCAACATTTGACGCATGCGCGTTTCCGGTCCACCTGTGGCGTATCATTAAAATGGTAATAATAAAATGATTAATGAAATTTTATTTGACGAAGAAAATAGAAAAAATATTTAGATTCATATATACCTATAAGATACGTTAAGGTTGGTGTAATAAAACAATACAACTATTTTTTTAAATTATTTATTTAAATAAGGTAACGGAGGTGAAAGGGTCCTTAATGTAAATATCTGGTTAAATAACTAAAAAACACCTTTTATTATACATTAAAAAAAAATTGCAGGAAACAAATTGTTTCAGATAATAAATACCGATGAAGGCAAAAGTATTGCCAAAACGTCTACGTTAAAAAATAAAATTTTAAAAAACCTTACTATTTCTTCATGAACCAAATCACAAGAAAATAATAAAATATAATATAATATAGTCCTGTTTATTATATGTACCTAAATAATACAGTCATTTTATTTATTTCTAGTATCAACAACTTAACAAGTTAATTATAGATACATAAACCCTATTTCTAAAAGCTATCCTAAGCTATAATAAATATTCAATTAGCATTTGCCTAAGCAGTTCATTCCTTAATTTTAATTTTCCATAGTTTAAATTATATATTATGTCAATGTCTCCACAATATTTATTAAAATAGAGCACAGTCTTATAAGTGGTGAGTTTTTGTATAGATTTGTCCTCGGTGTAGGAATATAAAATACATGTGCGGATCTAGTATTGACTAAGCCTATTCTAAACAGAAGCAGTCCTAAGAACTCTTTTTCATCTATTTTGTCTCTAATTATTTTATATAAGAAAATAATTCTTGCTTCTATACGCAATAGTCTTAAAGAAGGGAAATTAAACAAATTACACAAAAGCCCTTGATCTGTACCTCTTGGCGGATAAACTGAAAATGACTTGTAGTACAAAAATTTTTAAAATGTACGCTGAATATATTTTAAAAGAGCAATCTTATTGGCATACTGAGGATCCCAAATAGTTCATGCATACTAAAGTTTTGTAACTACCAGGGATTAATATAAAGTTATTATGGCGTTAACATTTTTAAAGTATTTACAAGTTCTTATAATAAATCCTAGCATATAAAGACCATGAGCTTCTCGAGCAACATATTTAACAATTATGATTGAAGTAAATAATTATTGGTTTTCTAAAGACAAACTGATATTAAATAAATCAAAGACCGTTATCACCTTGTTTAAGACTAACCGATACACTTAGGAGAATCCGGAAACCGTAACCATTAATGATTGTCATATAAGATTAAAGGAAGATACTAAAATCTTCGGTGTGTTGTTGGATAGTAAAATGTCCTGGAAGAGCCATTTCCAATATATGTTGTAACCAGAAGGTGTTCCATTTAGATTCACAGTAGGATAATTATCTTCAGGCAGGTTTTGACATGGTGCCTTATAAGATATTGCATAGGAACGTACCTGCCAAAAAAATATAAGTTTTTTAATTATCACTGTTTGGCACCTTTACCAAATGACACAAAAATACCTATAACGTGATACAACCTCTTTGTAATTTTTTTTTTTATATTTTGATATGAATTTCTTTGAATGATAGAAGGTTTGGGACTTGCTTTGAATTTATTTTTTTTAATCAATGGTATCTCCAGTCGTCCTCAGGTGAATATTGGGAAAACGTTTCTATCATTCTAGAAACATCATTGTCTTCAATCTTTAAATATGAATTTCTTTGTTTATCGTACCTATACTACCATCCATATTTTATTACATTCTTTATCCATGGCTTTAAAATTTTAAAAATAGATTAAACTAATAAAACATCTAAAAACTTTTATCGATACCTACATAATTTATGAAAAAGTGACAAAGCAGCTTCCTCAGAAGCATAAATAATGCAGAATTATTTGTATTCATATTCTTAATTCTACCTACCTACATATTTTCCAATATTATGTAATGACCTGGTACAATAGTTTTAAAACTTACATTTTTTAACCTGGCTACTTCAAAAGTAGGCACTACTGCAGTTGGGATCAATCTAACTTTCAATCTTGAAGTTCTGTCAACCCAATCTTCAGAGAAATGCTTGGAGCAAAGAACTCTATTTCATATAGGATCCCAATCACTTCGGTTTACAATTTTCAACCATGCCTTTTTTCTTGGATAATTATGTGGAAAACTAAAAACCAATAAGTATTTTTAATTTGCTTTTCTGTAGAAATGGGGTAACCCAGTCGATTAATAAATAAATAATATTTTTCTGGTTTTATAAGACGAACGCCCATGAATGACGAATGACATGCGAGGTTTGGAGGTTATGTGTATTTTGATATTAAATTAAATATTTACATTTTTTTTTCTCTAAAGATTAAAAAAGTTTATATATCTAAACATAAACTTACCGATGAAATATAATGCCCAGTTTTTTACTTCCTAGCGTTTGGGAGCACCCACAAGCAGCACAATTAACCATATTTATAGCTTTTTCATTAACCCATAATACCAAACAATTAATCCGTTTTAATCGCTGTCCAGCGCTAAAAGTATACTCCACTATCGCACTAAAGTAATTATAAGTTTACTAGAATTCGTTAAATATGGTTCTTAACTAATTAAAATGGAAATTAACTCAAAAACAGCAAAGAAAGCAGAAATCACAGCTCGACCTGTCAACTAGTGTCAACCACGGTCAACCACCAAAACAAACATGGAGTCATATTTAGACATTAGATGGGGGTTCAAAATGGCCGACTTCCGTCGGTTGCGTTGTAAGGCGGTTTATGCAAAATCCTACTTCCTTTGTATTCTCAATTCGATGTTTGGAACAAACAAGGCCACGATAGTTAACTAAAGGTGATTTCTCATGCATCCGTGGATCCGAAATTGCTCCTATTGGTGGAAATATTATTGCGCCAAATTTAACCAGAATGTTTTAAAAATTATCCAACGTGCAACAAAGTCAAAATAATTTTAACTGTTTTCCATATATCATGTTTTCTGCCGGAGTATTAAGTTTTTTGGGACTTATTACTAGTAGGGGAGAGGCGGGGAATGGTACGCAGCGGGTAACGGTACGCATCCAGCTGTAGCAGAAACCGCTCGATCGATGTCGCGGACCATCGTTTGTAATCGCCATTAAACGCTATTAAAAGAAGCCCTTGAAATCTCATTCACTTTCACGTGTTCGTTTGGTCCGTATGTACAAATTTCGTTTTTCAGTGTTTTTTTCGTTATAATATTTGTGTCGGACTAACTTAAAGGTAAGTTATTCTTTTGCATTTAGAGGTAGCTCCCCAGTAAACACGACATGAAAGCTCCGGAGGTGGACAGAAGGTGCAGTGCCGAAACGTCGGTGTCGGGCCGCCAGCTACAATATCGGCGGCGTGGAGGTAGGGTATGACCGCTCGGCCGCCGGGCGGCTTAATAGCTACATAATGGACCTGGTTGTGCGGTACAGACGATACTTTTTACCACCGAGCCGCGGGCTGAACAGATTTGGTTAGCGCGCGGCATCTCGACGAGACCGCGGACGGTTCGCTGGCAATTCATTTAAATACCAGGGAGGGACCGCGCATGGTTAGAGGGAAGTCTTACCATTAAAACTCACCGTAAAGTAGAAAACAACAGTTTTATTGTTTAACAAACCCTGCAAATATAAGACGTTATTCTGCTTCATTTACACATAACTTTTTATTATTTTTTTTTGCGACTGATCCGCCCGCCTTCCCTGTCGGAAGCATTTTTATCCAGTTTCTAATGGTCAGAACAATATCTGAATTTATTGCATTGGACGTTATTGGATTTCTTCGTACAGCACCTAAAAACCATTTGGTTTATAGTTAAGTTTATATACTATAAAATACTGCATACAAAGAATAGCCAAGCATGCACTATTTTTTTTGATTTAACACTTTCAACTTTACATATTATGAGAGTAACAGAGGTATAAAAAAATTTACAATAAAATTATATAGGTATGAAACTTAAACTCACTTATAGTTTTGTTCTCGTACTGAATCGTCTGAGGGGTGTCTTTTTATCTTGGAAATCAGTAAGTTCGTCTAATGATGAATCCTGTATTCTGCCTACAGGCACTGAATCTTCTTGAGAAATGTAGCTTTTATAATAATGGCTGGAAAAATAAGACACTTAAGGCAACACCATCACATAAACGTATCCAAGCGACGTAAACCCGTTACGTTAATGTAGTTCTGGCGTCCTAAAATACAGTTAAGGCAAGACCGGGAATTTGAGAGGTACCTATCTTGTTTGTTTACTTTTTCTAACCTATAACCTATTTTTCATGTTCTGGTTTTTGGTTGCGTCGCGTTGGATGAATTATTTATTATTTTTTGATAAAATGGAGCTTGTGTTGGATTTAATAGTATATTATGTAGGTATGTAAGTATGTTTTCCAGAAAAATTCTTCCTTTCGTGGTTTTCTAACAGGTGGTCGGGTGTCATCGGCTTGTATCGGATCGATAATACTGTCTGACGTATCACGTAACGCAACGAAAATTTAAACTGCGCATGAGTAGATGTCATAAGATACGTTTACGTTGCTTTCTCATGCACTGCCTTAAGTGTCTATAATTTTAATGTTCTGTCTACCGACAGTCACCTGTCAAGTGTCAGTCCTTTCGCAGAAGCACAACGGCGCGAATTTCAAAAATACGCGGCTGGTTTGCGATTAGCCGTGGCCAAACAAGTAAAACGAGGAACGTAGTAGTTATATAGCTACCCGCGCGCGGGTGTTACACGGCACGTCGACTCTTTTGTCACAACCGGCGAGATATCTTCTAACCGTGTCCGATTCGAAAGATAAGGTCCGTTTCTCATGTGCTGCGCTACTACCACCATCGGGTGGCAGACTATTATCCGTGGTAGTTCGACGCATGGAAGGTAACGCGATAGCCAGAAGCGGCCAGTAATCGGCAACAAGAGCCGTCGATTTCCCGTCAGTGCCGGAAGGCGGCCGAACTTTTACCGCCAGCTTTGGTTTACCGAGGGAAAATTTAGGCTGCCACAACTAAAATACGGGTTGTGGCGACAAAAAATATGCATTAAATAGGGGACAGCTAGAGATTCGGGTTGTAACAACCTATTTAAATTAGTTGACCTTAAGCAATGTGATCCTAATTGCTGCTACTAAACCTTTTGGTTCCCACAACCAAGTCGTGGTAACTAATTGTTTAGCTGTCGCAACTAAATGCGATGGTTGTTATAACTAAATATTTTGGTTCTTTTTAGTAGGTACAACTAGAAAATCAGTTGGAGTAATAATTCATGGAGTTCTTGTAACTATATATTTTATTTAGGACAACTAGAAACTTGGGTTACAGCAACAAATAATGGGGATTGCTGCAGCGCCTATTTTGGGTTGGCCTCGCCTTCACCATATTGTGTGGGTCGAACTCGCATTCACCATAATACTTTGATTTGCTCGCATTCGGGATTGTTCCGTCGTTTGTCCGTTCCGTTCTGCATTCGCCAGGAGTGAATGGTTTATTCTTTTTGTTCCATGCAGTAGTCTACTGAAAACGGAAAAATGTAGATAGTATAAAAGCAGCATTTCACTAAAGAACTGTTTATTTTTAACACTATTAACATATTTTAATAGAAACAACAGACTTAAAATATTAGGGGAGTTGAATGAAAAGTTGACCTACAAATTTGTAACATGCTGATTAGTTATCACAAAGGCAAAGGGGTCATCTTAAACAAACTGAAAACCCACAAAATCCATGTAACCCAACTATCCAAAAGTTGTTGTAATATCTGTATTGTATAATAAAGTCTATAATAGTAATTATTATAATAGCCATCAGGGTAACGGCTATTTATGCCCGATCAGTGTATTTTCTTTAAAACAAATAATTTTGCTACCAGGATTTTAAGTTATATTTACTATCGTAGTAAAAGAGAACCTTCTTGGCTACGTAATGGTTTATCACAAAATGTTCATCACAATTTTGTTGTGTGTCTAAAAAATTCTATGTTGTTACAGTATCATGTTTTGTGGAAAGTGTGTTTAATTCTGATTAATATTTAAATGTTAACTATTAATTAAAAAGTAGGTAGGTACTTACTTTCAAATGATTCCACGTACTCTGCCAAAGCCCACTCTAACAACAAAACTTTAAACATTTTCATTTTAACTTTCAACACAAAACAGTAAAAAATGCATTAACTTCGTTCGAACACGACTGTGGCCAATAATAAAATGGCGGTTCTTCCTTATATCAACAGGGCGTTTCCTGTTAGGGTTGGGGCGACCGACCACTCGGTTGTACTAACAGACGGATTGGTTGTCATAACCTAAGATTGGTTCGGGGCAACTTTCAGTTATCAACCCTAAAGTCCCTTTGTGACAACTATTAAATTTGGTCAAATATTGACCGAGAACCCATATTTTTAGTCCCTGCAGCAAATCTTAGGGTTGTGTCAACTTCGATATGACATGAAAAAGAAATAGGTTCCATTAGCCATTAATTCAAGTTGTTGAAACCAAAATATCAGTTACTACAACCAATTTTTTTTAACCCAATTCCCAAGGTTGGTCGATTTTCCCAGTGTGGGCCTTATTTTTATGATCGCATCATGGTTATATTCGAAAATTAATTACGTACAAATTTGGATCCAATATTATCAGGAATATATTATATTCATATATAACATTAAATTGAACGTCACTTTGTCTGTTATTTATTGTATGATTCTTTTTAATTATTGGTTTCTTATTTTAGATGCCAAGCAAGTACAAAAGAAAGACATACATTGCTAGCTGGACAGAAGATACTTTGCAAAATTCAATGAAAGAAATTGATTCTGACAGAAAGATAAGGGAAGTTGCCAGATCCTTTAAAATCCATTAATCGTCACTTAGGGCTCGCAGAATGTGTGTTGTATTACCAATTTACTGGCCTTTTTCTAACTTTTCAAGTATTTTGCTAGCGTCTTTCTAAATAAATATTACTTTCTTTAATACTGTTTGTAATTTTTTTTGCGTAGGTACCGTTGACCGACAGCTTGCGTAGGGGAGACCGGGGCAGGTTGTAACGCATATTTTTTTATTGGTATATTTACTTAAATAGGAACGTAAACATAAAAAACATTTTAAACAAACATACATAAACATTATTTAACGTGATGTAGCTATTTTTCGTTATCTATTCACTATCCAAATCGCAATGGTGGAAACTTTAAGTCAGTGCAAGGTTCATGTGACCACTTTTTACACTGGTGGCAACTAATCCATTTTTCGTTAGGTTTGCCAAGCCCATATGATTCAGTGCAAATAAACAAAAGTACTTTTCTTCTGAAGAATCGTCTGATTATATGTAAACTTTTCTTTTCACTTTCGACTTAACAATTTTGGACTTTTTGGCCTTTTGACCATTTTGTTCTTCTTCCAGTGCATCCTTCTCTGGTGTGTCAGTTAGTACCGCTAATCTTTTTTTTGACCCTTAAGGGTTATTGTCTTTCGCTGATCAGCTTTAGAAAGTGGACGAACAAACTCTGGAGAGAATGTAATATTGCCTTCCATTTGGGAAGTAACGTCAACTTAATCCTGATGTTGAAGCAACGGGTTCGAGTTCAGCTATTTCCGAAGGTGCTGTTGTTAATGCATAATTTATCCCATTGGGGTAAATTGTAACATGTTACATTTTGCCCCAATTAGATTGTTTAAAAAAGTAAATATATAATCATGCATAGCTTGGCCAATATAATAACCTAGACTACAATGATTAATTTATGACAAAAAATAACTCTTATATAAAGCTTATTGTAACATTAATTTTGAAACAAAATTATGATATCGATTTTTACTTTAAGTGCCACAATATAAACAATATCGGAAATAACCTTGACCACAATGTTTGTTGCTCGACTGTCTAGACATAACTGAGCTTCACAGTGTTCTTCAGAAGTCTACATAGGGTACGGGGTTGCCAGCTTTAAAATTAGGAGAATATTTGGTGTGTTACAACTTACCCCGTGTTACACCCTGCCCCGGTCTCCCCTACCATTAACCTCCACAGAGGGTAATCATGCGCAAAGCACAAAATTTGGTTTTATCAATTTTTTTCATAGTATTTTTATTTGAAGTAAAAAACGCCTCCTCTCCCCTATATATTTTCTTTGCTTATTATGATAAATACTATAAAATAAATGTATAAAAATTTCCAATTGTAGCGACCTGGGACAACATGCTAATAAAATAAAATTAACACTCTTTTTAATTCATGAGTTGATTTAGCAGATTAGCCTTACTCGCTGCAGGTAAATGATATTGATAATAAGAATGGTGTTTTCTGTGATATAAGCTAGGACAGTTCGTAGGTTTGTTTCGGGAAGTTGGAACATCTTCTGTCAATCAATGTACACAGAAACACCAATGCCTCCTGAAATTTACCTATTTATAAAAAGAACTAACAAAAAAAAGGGTTAAACGTGAAATATTCGATATTATGTTATGTGCTCTCCAGGAAACATGGTCGACCTGTCAAAGTCATACGTTCTGTAGTAATGATCAATTAGCTGGAACATAAACTCTGTCGAATAACCGGGGATCTTAAAGATGCGTAGGAAGAGGTGAATTATTTTTACAGCTTAGGGTAACCGAGGGAATAGTGGCCTCCGGGGTAATAGGAGCCATGCCAAATATCCCGGGATAATTTTATTTCACAACAGGACATAGTGGCGCCATCTCTTTATGGATAACTCAACTAGTTAACCAAGAACAGGCCGGCAATTCCCAACGATTATATACAAGAAGAATAGCTTACTTCGCCCGATTTCTCTGCCGAAGGTCAAATATGCAGTGACGTCACATCAGTACACTTTCAGATGTGCTCCGTTTAAAATGCATGGTAATACATAGCAATTTTATTTCAATAACGTTGGAATTGTATAGAAAGTAAGGTATTCTCCTTGTAATGAGCTGTATCACAGTATTTTTTATTTTTTTTAAATCGCAAAATTACGCGAGTTACTTAGCGCGCAGTAATTTAATAATTTTTTTGGGACATATCCGGTCGTCTAACGCAAATTTGTATAGAAAAGAAAATGTTTCACTTGTCAAGAACTATATTAGGTACAGTATTTTTTATTTTTCAAAAATCGCAATATCAACGAATATAGACTTTGCGCAGGTTTTTTTGGTTCCGAGTGTTATATATGAATATGATAAAATTTTAGTAGAATGACTTAAAAAAGTATACTTACAAACTATATTATTTACAATTCAATAATGAAATAAAATATTTTAACGGACAAGCCATTTACGACTATAGTGGATTTCACCTTAGTTTTTAATGCTTTGACGTCTCTCTTGTCAAACACATTAGCCAACATGTGATTTTAAAATCCCTAATTCTATAAACGGCTTTCAGGCACGGGCATTGGCTAGATTAACAAGAGATGGATATATAGCTGACCGTATAGTTACATGTACATGACGAAGATGCACATTACACAGTTCAATACGTTGCCCTTCAATGTGCTCAATCTCGTCAAAAGCACAGCATCGCTCGTATATGCCGTTAGTATGTGCATCTTTGTCTTACGCATTTGCTCTCGCATATCTCTTTTCGTACTTCATTAATTCGATTGTCTCGTCGCGTTCTTTAAATATCACAGAGCCGCATTGAGACACACCGCGTGCAATCTGCTGTTAATTCTTGATCGTTCGTGTTATTGTTTTTGGTATTTTTCAGACAGCATTTTGCTTATATTTTGTGCGTATTAGACTTTTTGGTTTTAAACTGCCGGACTGTGTGTATCTGTGACGTGTTTCTTTTTATGCAAAAGTAAGTAAATAATTATTCATGTCTCGGACGGTGACATCGACAGCTCGTCAGATGAAGACCAAAAATAATAGGGAACTTGCAACAAAATTAAATTTAAAAACCATAGTGAACCATTATGGTAAAATAAGTTTTACATACAGTTGTATTGAAGAATGCTTGAGGTATCTGTTCTGCAAACGCATGGACAAAAATATTTTTTGTAGTACTTACATTATTTTTTCTTTATTCATTAAAAAAAATACCTAATTCGACAACATTACAAACTTTTGTTGTTTTATTATAAACCAACGAAAAGTTAGACCTATTGTAAACTTCAAACTCTTTAGAACCTAGTCTAAAGAAAAAAATATCTACCCGTGAGTAAGAAAATAAAAAAGTAAACAATAAGCTATTAAATATAATATATAGATTTTTTCAACTTAACACTGCATGGTCTAAAATCAAATTAAAAAACAAAATAATTCTTTAATAAAAAACGTAGTTAATTATTGATGATACTAGATTCACGACTGCCCCTTGTATATTTTTTATTGTACTAAATTAAGTGTGTGTTTTTACCAAAATAACAGCACTTTATTATATTATGAATAAAAATAAAATGAAATTGTTTTTCTGATATTCTATCCTATTTCCATTCCCCTTTAGTGTTTTTTTTTTTAAATATCTTAAAAATTGCTTAGGTAATTCTCGTTTCCATCCATAATTACAACTACAAATAAATTAACCCATGTTCACACATAATTTTGAAGTCCGGTCCTGGCCAATCCTTAAGTTCTGTAAAAATAAATGTTATAAATGACATGTGTCAGCGGCGGCCATTAAAAACTAAGGTGAAATTCACTATATATACCTTAACTAGGCACAATACAATAATAGTATAAAAAATAAAATCTACCCAGGGATCGCAATCTATAGCAACAAAATAGTATTTTAGATATATTTTTTGAGTATTTTATTGAGAAAACTTACCAAAACTGTTAAAAAACTGATTCGAATGCAAAAATGTCCAAATACTGATAAAAAACCAAGTACGGGTAAACACCAAAAAATACGCAAAATTAGGCTTAAATTATAAAATTTTGATTGTTCGATGTTCTTAAGTGTTTAATATTTCTTAAAAAACTGTTAAAAATTAAAAAATAGTCACAGAAAACTAACAAAAAATACAATTAATCACAACAAAAACACATAGGCTTTCACCGATAAAAACAAATTCGGTACTGTCGTGTCGTCACAACCGTTCAGTCCACCGTCCATTAAAAATCCAACGTTGCTCTTATGGCAATAAGCTATCCTTCTTGTTTACCGTTCTTGGGCGATTCCTGAAATTAAAGCGGCCAGCATGACATTTCAGTTTTGGTATCGCAATATGTAAGAAACGTTGGAATTGACAAGTTCTAAATTCAGATTGTTTTGATTTTTTCTGAAACTGTTTGTTGTATACTATTCTTTTGTTGTTAAAAGACTTTGGAGAAAACAATCGTAAGTAGCAATTTGTTTAATTTTAGTATTTTTTCATTATTGCTATTATAACATGTTTTTTGGGGTTATCGTGGCCGGCCATTGCGGGGTAATGGGAGCCGGCCACCATTACCCCATCAGTATTAAAAACACAAATTTTTAATTGCAAAATAAAACATGCACTATTTTAAATATGTTTAAGAATACGTTGATAGTTAATACGCTTTTCATATGCCAAGGACCTATCGCAGACAAACTGAAAACATTAATCTGTTAATTGGGGTAACTAACGATAGCCATGTAGAGTTTTCCTTTTTTCCTGTAATTATTTTTTGTTTACTTTTGAATAAAGATATACAGTGTGTACATAAAGTAAGGAACAAATTCATTATTTAATTATCTAAAAACATTTCGTAAAAATCCTCGGACACGTATGTAATAATTTTTGATTGCGCATATTTTGACATACACACATATTATACAGGGTAGCTCATGTAGTAGATATGACATTATCGACATTTTTTTTAAATGAAAACCCCTATATTTTAGTTCAGATTTGTAATCTCCAAGAATAGCTGATTTCAAAAACATAACATACTTAGGGTCTAAAGTTGATAGTTTCGTAGCTACAGGGCAAGAAAAAAAAATGTGAAGTATTTTTAATTTAAAAAAATTTAAATAAAATTAAATAGGCTATTTAATTAAGTGTTGAAATTGTCCTCCTTCTTGTGCCTGGCAGTACCCGAAGCGATTAATAAACTCTTGTTGGACTTTTATTATGGTTTCTTCTGAAATATTTCTGCATTCTGTTGTGATTCGATTTTTTAAATCTTCAATATTGGCAGGTCTTATTTTATAAACGACATTTTTCAGGTGACCCCACAAGAAGAAGTCCAGTGGTGTAAGGTCTGGAGACCTAGGCGGCCATTCAATAGACCCACGTCTTCCAATCCACCTGTTCGGAAAAACTTGATCGACATAATGGCGCACTACTGCTGCATAATGTGGAGGTGCGCCGTCTTGTTGGTACCATAAATTTTCATCTAGAATTCCAGGATTATTTCTTCTCGGGTATACGTTAACTAGCGTAGGGATAAGAAATTCTTGAAGAAACTGAAGGTAATTTAGCCCGTTTACATTATTGTCAAAGAAATATGGCTCAATAATTTTGTTCTTCACTATATCCGCCCAAACATTAATTTTTTGGGGATATTGAGTATGATGCTCACGCATCCACCTGGGATTTTCTTTTGCCCAATATCTACAGTTTTGCCGGTTAACTTCACCATTTAATTTAAAAGTAGATTCATCCGAAAATAGGATATTTTCAACAAACAAAGGATCTACGTTACATCTTTCCATTAATATTTGACAAAACTCCATCCTACGATCTGGATCATCTTCATTCAACTCATGAACCATCAGTCGGATTTTAAACGGATGCCATTTTTCTACTGTTAATAGGTTATGTACGGTCATAGCAGCTGCCTCATGATCCATGCCAATCTGGCGGACGCTGTTATGGGGATTTTCTTCTATAGCCAAAATATTTAATTTTTTATCATCCGGAATAGTTGGACGGCCGTTCCTGGGAATATCTTCCACAAAACCCGTTTCTCGAAATTTTGTTTCAAGTTTACTTACAGTTGATTTAGTGATTGGTCTTTCTGGGTACTTAGCGTTGAACAAAATGCACACTTCTTGCTGAGTACGAATCCTATCACCATATCCAATCATCATTAGAATTTCTATTCTTTGTCTGTTAGATAAACGCATATTAACAAATATTAAAATTAATTTTTTACTTCTACTAATCTTAATAGCAAAATTCACTGCAATGACAGCATTATATCATCATTATCTAAATAACCATAGTCACATTACAGCAAATAAGCCTACCTTAAAAAAAAATGTATCTTAAATAAAATTATTTGTTCTACCCTCCCAGATAGCAAAAGTACGTCCTATGGACGTTTTTCATACCAAACTCTCCGGACGTATGTACGTCCATGGGACGTACATAAAATCCATTTTAGGAACGAAGGACGTAAAAAGGACGTCCAAATTCCGACCAGGTGGACGTCCAATGTACGTCCATTTTAGGTCCAAAAGTACAATGGACATAAAATGGACGGAAAATATGTACGTACTATGGATGTACGGTATTGAACGAACAGTGAACATACTGTGAACATAAAGTATGTACAATGGACATAAAATGGACGCAAATTATGTACGTACTATGCATGTATGGTATTGAACAAAAAGTGAACATACTGTGGACATAGCAGGTGACAGTATATCGGTAAAAAAGAAAGCTTTTTTATCGAATGATACTGGCGGGAATATTTAAAAAGGTTAGTTTGTAATATCATAATTATTGCATTTTGAAAAATATTTCTTTAAGTAGGTAATTGTTTCAAAATAAGAAATAGGCACGCCGCAAAATTAAATGTTATTTTAATTTTTTTCTTCTTTAAAACACGTATAGGCGTGCCTATTTCTTATTTTGAAACAATTACTTGAAGAAATATTTTCTAAAATGCAATAATTAAGATATTACAAACAAAACCTATTTTACCCATTATTATGACTATAAATTACTTAAATATATTTAGAAACATCCTAAACGACATAATGATTATATAGAAAAAACATTTATTAAAATTTTAAAAACAACTAGTATGTACAATATTATAAATTCCATTCGTAAAGTCTAATCTGAGATCAAAAATTATGTAAGTATGCAAAATCATGCAGTTCTGTTGACTGCAACAGCCACCAGACACCAAATGGTCCCCTGGCCAGCAGCAGCGGCACTCAGGGCAGTGGAAGTATCCTGAAAAAAAGGGGCAACAAAAGCAGTATCTATTCTGATCGAGCTGTAAAAATCAGATGGCAAAAAGTAGTGTTCGCAAACATAAAACTTTGCACATTTTACATCATAATTAATTTTACAGATATCTTTCCAGGCTTTACACAGGTGTTTATTTTTTTCAGGAAAAAAAAAATTTTATGAACGTAGTTTTCAATAAAAATTGGACAATAACTTAAATAATTACTCAGACAATTTGGGAATTTGCACGAATACCTGGCTCTACCTACCTTCGCCATAATTTTAAAACTTTTTTGATTTGTGTTCCTCTTATGCAAAATGTAAGGTAACATAGCCGGAAAGTAGAGGTATACCGTATTTTGAAATTTTGACCCACTGACCTTGAAGGTTTAATAAGCCATTTTGTGGAAGATTAGTGAAAAAAACCCTTTTAAAAATTAATAAATACAAGGTATACTTACATTACCTGTATAAAACAAAATATCCAAACTACCAAAAACTAGACCCAGGATGGCGTGGCGTAGCGTCTCCCATAAAGATGCCATTAAACATTTAACAGATTGAACTACAACAGATAAACTTCAAAATTACCAAATAATTTTAAAAAAATTGTCAGCTTAACTTACGTAAAACATAACACTTCCTTCCATTTCAAACAGTCTACTTATTCCAACAAAACTTGAAAATTCCGCGATGAGAAAAAGCGATCAGCGGCCATAAACACACCATAAACAAACTAACAAAATGGCTGAATGGCATTGGCAAGGCGATGCTAAAAACAGTGTGACCAACCAACACCTTTGTCACTAAGTTGAGATTTTAATAAAATTTACAACAGAAATCTTGTAAATTCGCTAAAAAGAATTAATTATAATTTCTAATAACGTGAATAATAATAATTTTACAAAAATTTGCATAAACAACGAGAATTATTAATAAAACTAAACTTTTAGTGTAAAACACAAGTCCTTAGTTGATACGTATGCACCCCTGCCCCGCTTCGTCGATCCTGCTGGTGTGCCGGGTAAGTCGTCTGTCGTCGTGGCCTCCTATCTATATTAGTGACACCCCCCACCCCCCTGGAGTTATATGATAACAAAGGACGAAAATTTCAAAATAATTAGAAAAGTGAGGTTGTGAATGTCCCACATGGACTATTCAACCGCTTTATTACTGTT
The DNA here is from genome assembly GCA_963969555.1 of Polydrusus pterygomalis. Taxonomy (NCBI): domain Eukaryota; kingdom Metazoa; phylum Arthropoda; class Insecta; order Coleoptera; family Curculionidae; genus Polydrusus; species Polydrusus pterygomalis. The sequence goes on along the minus strand of OZ018380.1, from coordinate 73,909,612 downwards.
TATTCTTGATTTGGGCCGTTCATTTCAATATTGGATATTGGATCATGTTGATCACAAATGATATTTTCTTTTTAAATAAGATAATCAAGAAAGTTGGACCGTGTTGGGTTTTACGTCCAAAATACGTTCCATTTAATAAGCACAAAGGACGTCCGACATATGTCCCATAAAAAAGGACATAAAATGAACGTAAAATGTACGAAGAAAAATGTAGGTTCTTTGAACGTACGCGTTGAACGTACACTGTACGTCCAAAATACGCCACAGGACGTAAAAACGTAAAATGGACATAAAATGTACGTCCTTTGGACGAGGTATGCTATCTGGGCTGTAGCTACGAAACTATCAACTTTAGACCCTAAGTATGTTATGTTTTTGAAATCAGCTATTCTTGGAGATTACAAATCTGAACTAAAATATAGGGGTTATCATTTAAAAAAATCGTCGATAATGTCATATCTACTACATGAGCTACCCTGTAGGGGAGAGCGAGGCACAATGAAACACAAAAATTGTTTTTATTTTTTTATTTTTTGGATGTAGGAATATGGGGATGAAACGTGTTTTAAAAGATGCCCTTCGATACCAGGAACGAACCTATGGTAGCATCAAGACCCCTATTATTAACTGTTTGGTGCAATAATCAACTTAAGTTTTTTAAAAAATTGTTTCATTGTGCCCCACCACTGGGGCACAATGTAACATACATAGGGGCACAATGTAACATGTCCAGGGTGCAATAAAACAATGAGATTGACTTAAAAGTAAGCCCAATAAAAGATTTAAATAATGCTATATAGTTTTATTCCAATAAAAAAAGAACATAAAGTTGAAGCGAAACAATTATTAATATAGTAGTTAGCCAATATTTATATTAGTAAAATCGATTCCGAAAGAAATAAATTGTTTTTGGCGTTGGGTTGATCCCGCAAAAACTGGGTTCTCCAGAATCATCTTAATGCTGTTTTCAGCTACTACTGATACATCTGGAACTGGGGGCTCTACAAATGTGTTATGTCCTTTTATTCTGAAAAACTTCACTTCGTAATCTCTATTTGTGTCCTTTTCTTTCATAATAAGTCCAACGTAGAACTTGGTATTTTGACATTTTAATTTATATTCCACCAGTACATAATCACCTGTAATGGGTGACCTATCCAGATCTATGAATTTGTCTTCATTAAGAATAAAAATTTCTTCATCCACGTCTAAGTCGTCATCAGTCTCAATATAGTTGACTACGTCTTCTTCTTCTTCAGATGATGACTGAACCTCTTCAATTTTTTTGGGTTTTTTCTTTGTGTTTTTGTCATAATCTGTTATTTTCCGTTTGACCGTATCCCTTTTTGCTGTTGATGGCTGGGTTTTATTGGCAATTGCAGTCATTTCTGGAGTACTGGTTGCTATCATGCTTTTTCCTTTTGCTCGACCTTTTCTATTGTTTTTCCTACTCCCTGCTTTGGGAAATCCCCTAAAATCTTCAGGTCCACATAAGGAAGTTTCTACATTACTGCTGGTAGTAGAAGTACTGGGGTCTTGAGAGTTGTTATTGAAACTTGAGAGGTTGGCATCTCCATTGGTTTCCATTGTTGAGTTGTTGGTTTTTTCAGCAGGAACATCACCCGACGGTGGATCCTCATTTACCTGACTACAAGTAGCCGGTAAGTCCGCCATTGGTCGATCGGTAACGTAATTACATAAATAATCAGCATCGGTAAAAACATGTCGATCATATGGGTAAATGCCTGTTTTCTTAAAAGCAGCAGTGATGTTTGATGAAGTCATTCCTCTTTCGTGAGCAATCTTCACAAAGCCAGCAACATTGTAAATAGTTGCTGTTTGTCCAGGATGCTGCATCATCCAAGTATCTATCGCAGCATTGTAATACGTTTTGAATGGCTTAAACACTCCAACGTCTAATGGTTGCAATTTATTGGTGGAATGTGGTGGAAAAGTTAACATCGTCACTCCATTTTCTTTGCACAAATTAAGTACCTCCAACGACAAATGACTTTCGTGATTGTCGCATAATATTAGAGTGGGCGATTGAATGCTGCTTTTTGAGTGGTGTATGAAATGTTTGATAACATCAACAAACAATACTGAAGTCATCCAGCCTGATGGATTAGCCAAACCAAGAGTACCAGTGGGGGCTTCCTGCGTCATGTGAGGCTTAAAATGTACGCGTGGAAATATCATAACGGGAGGTAGAAAGTTGCCGCTCGCTGAGATAAAACAACAGGTTGTCACGTTAGTTCCCTTTTCAGCACTAGTGCACTTGCTAACCTGCTTGGCTCCTTTTTCGGCAATTATTTTTTGAGGCTTCTGTACTGTGCATGTACCTGTTTCGTCCAGATTAAATACTCGTGTTCCATCTGCAAAGTGAGGATTTTTGTACACCTCTTGTAAATGGTCAAAAAATACTTCTACATTTGCTCTTGTGAAAGAAGTAGCTCGGGACAAACTACATCCCTCAGGCGTTCTTTGACTAAGCGATGGATTTCTTTTTAAAAACCCATAGAACCAATCTTGTCCTGCCGATTTTTTAGCGTCCCATGAACTTGGATATTTGATTTTATTTATTACTGCCATTTCATAGGCAACCTTCTTGCATTCAGCCACTGGAAGACCATAAAACATTTTGGAACACATTAGCAAATATTCCCTCATTTTATTTTCTTGTTCTAAATTAAACACTTGTCTAACATTGTAGTGCGGAACATACTTTAAATTTGTATCGCCCTGATTGTCATTTTTCTTTTTCACATACCTGGATAATGTTACGTGGTTTACATTTTTTAATTCTGCTGCCTTCCTAATGGAGTGACCTTGACTAACGAGGTCTACTGCATCCCTCATGTCATTCTCAAGAAACGAACCTTTATTGGTCTTTCTTTGACGATTTCGAACCATACTGGAACAAAAACAAAAATAATTGTAGAAAATTTGACGATTTATGAACTTAGATGGGGCACCTTGAAACGTTTCAAAGTGCCCCGTCGAGTCATGTTTCATTGTACCCCAAACGTCCATATTTTTTTATTTTATGCCAAATTCACAAAAACAAAACAATTAGAGAAAAGAAAACGCATGCAAGCAATTCAGCAATATATACGTTTCAAGTTATGCTACTCAACTAAATAAAATATTGCGGTTGCTTACCTTAAAATCAAACGATATCCGCACGTAAGAATTTAGTTTTGTCACTAACAAACACACTTCTTTCAACAGCGTCCAAACTACGACTGAAATTAAAACCAAACTAGAATGACCAGTTCCGGTGTCGATCGAAGCGCCACTGATAGTTACAGATTCTCATTTACCCGCCAGAACTTAAAATAAAATCAATGTTTCAAGGTGCCCCGTGTTTCAAGGTGCCCCTTGCTCCCCTATAATATGTGTATATGTCAAAATATGCGCAATCAAAAATTATTACATACGTGTCAGAGGATTTTTACGAAATGTTTTTAGATTGTTAAATAATGAATTTGTTCCTTACTTTATGTACAAACTGTATATTAAGTGAAAGATGACCTATTTCAATGATTTCCTTATTTTTGACAAGATTTAGAAAAAATTAACACAAAAAACTTAAAAAAAGCTTAGGAGGCCACCATTCAGGTTTTATTATGCAAAAATGAGATTTATAACACAGGCTTGGAACACAATGTTAATTATGTTTTTGAATCCGTACCTACTTCACTGATAATAAATTAACATCAAAACTCTTTACCATGTTTTATTTTTAATTAGGTAGGTAGGTACCTAATGCAAAGGTGTCGTAAGACGTACATTTTTAAGACTAATAATTCTCGTTCTCAAACTTCAAACTGTAATATTTTCGGGATTACGAATGATTGTAGCTTCTTGGGAGGAGAATAAAAAACGACAATTTGGTTTATAACAATTTTATTATATATTTAAACTTAAAAAACTGACAATAACGGGTATTTTCAAAATATATAACTACTGGTAAATTATGTCGATAACGGTATGAATGAAACTTAATGGAAGTTCTTTTATAATTAATAAAAATGACTAAAAAACGAGGAGCATATATGGCTATATAGCTCCGTTGACACATGACAAAAAAGATGAGTTAAAGAAGTAGAATTAACGTTAAAACACTAGTTTGGGTTTCGCAAAAATGTTATATACTATAATTATCTAACCAGGCCACTGCTTTGACTGTGCCATAAAGAGATTGGCAGCCACTCTGTATGTCACAATCAAAATAATTTTGCAACAAGACGTGATACAGATACTTCTCTCCGAAAGGGACAGGATAATACAAGCGCCGTTTTAAAATGCACCGTTAGTTTAAAGATAAATTATTAAGGTAAATATTGTGGCCTCTCCTCTAACACATCCTATTTTTAGTATATTTAAAGCACATAAATCGTCAATCTAACTTTTGAATAATTAGAAGAACGACGGTTTAAATAATAATTTTATTACAATTTTAGTTCCATACATATTTGTAACATAACTTAAGATAAAATCACAGCATAATTTTATTTGGTGGGTAAAACTGTGAAATTCTTGCAAACTTACTCACGATTAAATAATCACTTAATCAGGTAAAGACACAGACCTGTTCTATATTGCAAGTCTGTCGGTAAAGACGTCGCCGGCGGTGTATAGAAAATAATTTTCCAAACTATATGCTGATATGAATCTATATATCGCAATGATTCATCTCTGTTACCGTCAAATTGTTCATACTGTAGTACCTATATCTCTCTGGTTAGGCTCGGCGTTATATTTTTACATTTCTTTTTATTTTATTTTATCCAGGTAGGTATGTTCTTATATCCTGACTACCTATTTTTATTAAACACTATATCTATTACAATAAACGACTTATCTGTAAGGAAGTTCAATCCTCAATTATACGAGATAGCCCCGTCCGTAGAGATCACACTGAAGAGTATGCTTCTTAGCACGTATCGGCGTTATGTTTACAGATAGAAAGATTTATGATGGTTCCCCGCCGCCCTCTATGACCCGACAGGATTTATTCAATATGTTTCTTCTCAAATTGTTTTTTTTTTGGTGGGGTCTTTAAGTGATGGGCGGGTGTGATCTCTTCGGACGGGGCTATATCGTATAACTGAGGATTGAACTTTAGCCTTACAGGTAAGTCGTTTAACCTCTAATTATACTTCGATAGCCCCGTCCTCGAGATCACACTGTAGATGTTTAAAGGTTTTTCCATGACGAGTTTTTTTTAAGTTTAAATAAATAATTTTTAGAACCAAAATTATTTATTTCAACAGGGTTGTTGGTTTTGTATATTATGCTATTTTGTAATACCTAACAGTAAAATAAATGATATTGTAAATCTAAAATAATTTTAAAAGTGGGTATCTGTAGATATTTTATTTTCTTAATCAAAACTAGACCGTAACTAAATAGTTTTTTTCTGTTTAGTAGATGATTTTGAGTGATCTATGAGGGGTCTGCTGTAGAATTTATTGAAAGTATTTGATTTTTCACTCCACCCTGCTGCCCGTCTAATATTTTTAATATTTAATCCGCGTTTGAAAATTACTGAGGTGGAGGCGTGGCGTATGCTATGTGCCTTAAAGATTGATGTGTCCACGCCCCCTAAAGTTAAGCCCTTTTTTTCTATCTACTTTGACACGGTTTGTGAAGAAGCAGGTTGTTAAGGCCTCTTGATTACAATAAAAAGTTGATCATGTCCTTAGGTTGTCTGTAATGTTTATACATATACTGTTTTAATAGCGACGCTATGCACAGATTTGGGTTTTCCGTAAAGTACGGAACAATTATTTTTGGTTGAAATCTTTTTGGGTTGGACGTTTTAATGATATCGGTAATTGTTGTTCCTATTATGTCATCAAAATAATTTATTTTACTTAAATTAATTTTTGTGAAAGTTTGAACTCTTTGACTTGATATGAGCGCTAACAAGATAATAAATTTATAGGTCAGTTTTTCCAGGGATAATGAGTTTCTAGGTAACGTAAAACGGGATTTGGGTCCCATATCTCATTATTGTTACAATCAATGGTGTGCTGATCTGTTATTTGTAACAATGTATTTAGTGCAGATCTGTGTTGGTGAAGTGTATTTTAGTTAACCCCATGTGATAGTTCTGTATTTAGAACTTTAATTTTATTTGGATTTGCATCAAATACTTTGTTTCCTTGGCAGATTATCCACCATTTTTTGTAAGTGCTATTATATTGTGTGTATAGTGTATTAAGACGTCAATGACGTTTTCTGGAACCCCCTGTGTTCTCATATGCTAACCTGATAATACCACGGTACCCAGGGTAAGGGTTTTTCATAGTGGATGAGGTTCTCTGCAAGGGGAAAGTAATAAAGATTGGTGTGGAGAAAATATTATTGGTTTAGATACCATTAGATTTTTTAACTTAGGATACCAGTGTTGGGATATCCAAATGATACGTACCTTTTGCTTTTTCGGCCTTTATTCCATTTATGACTGTTGGCAAAAGAGGAAACGATGGGAAAGCGAAAAAATATACGTTTGCCCAGCTAGTTGTTAAAAGCATCGACGCCGTAGGACTGCGGGTCTGGGTGCCAAGAAAAAAATAAGTTTGATTTTGTATTTTGAAACGATGCAAAGAGATCGATATTTGGTGTGCCGACTATTTTTATTATTTGTTTAAATGCGTTTTGGTTTAACAAATATTCGGTTTACATATTTTTTTGTCGGGTGGCCCTGTCCGCTAGTAGGTTAAGTTTTAATTATAATTTTTTCGTCCTTCACACGAGTTCCAAATTTGATGGGTTATGTCGTTTAATTCGGACACTTATACCTCCCATTCGATTTATGTATGAAATGTAAGTTACGTTATCTATTCTTAATAAAATGTGACCGTTTTTATAATCTTTTCCAAAAGATTTTAGACCGTTAAACGCTGCTAATATTTCTAAATAATTAATATGAATTGCTTTTTTTTTCTCAGATATCCGAAAAACCCAAGTAACTCTTTTCCCAGAAGATGCGCGTGATCCCGAACGACTAGCATCGGTCAAGATGGTTAATATGTATGAACAGTCTGTTAAGGTTGTTTTATTTTTTGCATCATTTGATAACCACGAAGCGAAATCACTTTGCAGGTATTTTGGTAATTTCATCGTCCTGTCGTAATCACCTTTGCACTACCTTAGGGCTTTGTATTTTTGTCTTTCATGTTGGCCCAGCTATATGGGACGGCAGGACAAATCGATACCAGAGTACCTATAAATTTGCCACTCTCTAATTTTCATTTTTGCCTTTCTTTTTAAGGTTCCTAATAAGGAAATTAATTTTTTGGACTTCTCTTTTGGAAGCGTCACTGTCATTTCCTTACTGGTATATTAGAAACCTAAGTATGTTAAATTTTCGATTGGTTCTAAGTAACTTTTTCCCGTGATTATTAAAAAACCTAACAAGCTGAGTAGTTGAAGGGTATGGTTTATGTTACTATTACAGTTATGTTTGTTGTTACCAATTAATAAAATATCATCCAGGTATATTACAGAGATAAAGCCCAATGAACTTAAGTGGTTGGTAATAGGATTAAAAATTTTAGTGAAGAAAAATGGAGCTGTAGACAAACCAAAAGGTAAGACTGTAAATTTATAAAGCACATTTTTGTATTGAAATTTTGATATTTTCTATAATTTTTGTTTATGGGAAAGAGAAAATAGGCGTCTTTGAGTTGCTTCAGATAGAACATGATTATAACACAAGATATAGCAGCCGTTTAAATGTTGTACCTCGGACAGAAAAGTCAATCTTGCAAAGGAAATTTTATTATTTGGGTCCCAAATTATTTAATATTACCTTCCAAAATCAAGAATGTAACTCATTGTCCCTTTTTTTAAATAAAAAAAATAAAATGGATACTTTCATTGCCTAGCTATCAGATACACCAATATGTTGATCTTAAAAACCTGTATCATATATGTCTAATTAACGGACTTAAGGACTGCTATCGTCTATATTTGATTTGTATACGTATAATCTTATATTGAAGGCAATTTTGAATGCGTGAGCTTACTGTACTATAGTGTATGTGTGCAGTATATCGAGAATGTGCTATTTTGTTGCTAGGTTCCAGTTTGGACGATTGGTTTGGATTGATAACGTTTATAAGGTTTATTCGTTCATGGTATTTATAATAAATTAATCTAATTATAAATAAATAAATAAATAAATTAAAACGTACCCACGTACGCAACTTCAAATAAATATATGTAGTTTAAAAAAACTAAAAAACACGCTTTAATAATTAATCAAACTAAAAAACAAAAAATAAATATAGTTAAAAATAATTCTTGAAATTGTTAATATAGGCAGAAAATAATAATGAACTATAAACATTAGTATTATGGTGTAAAAGCGAGGGACGCTCGATATATAGCACAAAGCGCCCCACGCTTTTACACCATAATACTAATGTTTATAGTTCATTATTATTTTCTGCCTATATTAACAATTTCAAGAATTATTTTTAACTATATTTATTTTTTGTTTTTTAGTTTGATTAATTATTAAAGCGTGTTTTTTAGTTTTTTTAAACTACATATATTTATTTTACATTTTTTAGTTTGAGTTATTGTTAAGAAATTTTTTCTTTATAACATACGAAAAACCGAACAAACCTAGTCGAAGTACAGTTCGGTTTATGGCATCAATCCCAAAAATTGCTGAAGACGTCATGTCGCCTTACTCTGTTTTTGCTACAAAAAAAATAAGGAATGAATTACAAAAAAAGGTAACGACACACGGTGTTCCCATCCAAGTATTAACCATGCCCGACGTCGCTTGACTTCAGTGATCGGGCGGGAACTGGTATATCAACGTGCTATGTTTGTTACCCGTAAATTTTTGAGATTTGAAGTTATTTAAAATACAGTATTTTTAACGTGTTCTTATAACATAAAAAAATATAAATATAGTTTTAAAAAACTAAAAAACATACTCAATTATTGTATTGTCAGCGGTTCTTGATAAGTATACAAAATTTTAATTAAATCTGACCCTTTAAAGTGGGTCAAAATCGGGCTCAAAGAAGTCGGTTACATACAAACATACAGCTGAAGCTAATATAAGCGTGTTAAAAAGGCAATGGTTACATAAACTTAAGTCAACAAACTAGTCGTCGCCGCTAGGCAACCCCGGGCCATAAATATAAAAAGTGATAGTCTGTTTATATTGACGACAAAAACAGTTTAGGCAGTATTTTAATCTCCAACACTTGATGACTAAGACCTTAGTGTATTGAAATTGGGAGAGATGTTATTTTCCATAGGAAAGAAAAAGGTCTGTGTAATAGATATAGAGAGTCTCTTATGTTGTATGCCAATGTGAACAAGGGCGGAGCAATATCCCTTAAAAATGTATGGGGTTCTCAATAAGATATGACTCATTATGTGAGAACACGACCTGGAACTGTCCCGTCCCTTAACAAAAATTGGGATTCTCAATATGGATTGACTCAATATGTGAGAATACAACCTGGGACTAAAGACTAGGCATGTACCCAACAGCTCTGTACTACATATTTCTTGATATAGCCCTGCACCACCTAAAAATAAAGTATAAGTACATGAACTATTTTACTTACTTGAGGAGAAATTAACCATTCATTTCTCGATTTTCTTCATCTTCTTTCTGATTTTATTTTCAAAGTCTTTTATTTTTCTTTTGTTTGATTTAGGCATTCTTGTCGCACAAAATTCGTAAACACAAAAATTGTTAACACCCATGAATTGAGCCTGACGGGACATAGAGGGCGGCGGGGAACCACCATAAATCTTTCTATCTGTAAACATTACGCTGATACGCGCTGAGAAGAATACACTACAGTGTGATCTCGAGGACGGGGCTATCGAAGTATAATTATTTATTATAAGAAGAAAAGTTCTTTTTTACACAAATCCTTAATACATTTTATAAACATTAAAAATAAAAGTGGACAATTATTACACCCTTACAAAAAAATTTTCGAATCATCCATCTACCTTTGAAACTATTAAAAACGATTTTAACAAAAAAAAACTAGTTTCGACCTGATATTTTATGATACATAATGAACCAGATTATACCGTCACAGGTACAGTTATCTTTAACACTTTTTTAATTGTCTTAATTGCGTTTTCCATTATTTTTTTTTTTTTGGATGTCTTAAAAGTTACATGTGTTGCCGACCCAGATGACGCTTTAAATACTGTTTTTGTTTAGTTTGGAAGTTACATTTATTGCATTTAAACATGTCAACTTCCTCAGCTTCCTCTGGACTTTTATGCCGAAGCATATGACGCTTTATATCCTGTTTATGTTTAGTTTGAAAGTTACAAATAATGCATATGAACATTTCAACTTCCTCTGGACTTTTATGCCGAAGCATATGACGCTTTAAATCCTGTTTATGTTTAGTTTGAAAGTTACAAATAATGCATTTGAACATTTCAAGATCCTCTGGACTTTTATGCCGAATTATATGACTCTTTAAATGCTGTTTATGTTTAGTTTGAAAGTTACAAATATTGCATTTAAACATGTCAACCTCCTCTGGACTTTTATGCCGAAGCATATGACGCTTTAAATACTGTTTTTGTTTAGTTTGAAAGTTACAAATATTGCATTTAAACATTTCAACATCCTCTGGACTTTTATGCCGAATCATATGAGGCTTTAAATTACGTTTACGTTTAGTTTGGAAGTTACATTTATTGCATTTAAACATGTCAACTTCCTCAGCTTCCTCTGGACTTTTATGCTGAAGCATATGACGCTTTAAATCCTGTTTATGTTTAGTTTGATAGTTACAAATAATGCATTTGAACATTTCAACTTCCTCTGGACTTTTATGCCGAATTATATGACTCTTTAAATGCTGTTTATGTTTAGTTTGAAAGTTACAAATCTTGCATTTAAACATGTCAACTTCCTCTGGACTTTTATGCCGAAGCATATGACGCTTTATATACTGTTTATGTTTAGTTTGAAAGTTACAAATATTGCATTTAAACATTTCAACTTCCTCTGGACTTTTATGCCGAAGCATATGACGCTTTAATTCCTGTTTATGTTTAGTTTGAAAGTTACAAATAATGCATTTGAACATTTCAACTTCCTCTGGACTTTTATGCCGAATCATATGAAGCTTTAAATTACGTTTACGTTTAGTTTGGAAGTTACATTTATTGCATTTAAACATGTCAACTTCCTCAGCTTCCTCTGGACTTTTATGCCGAAGCATATGACGCCTTAAATACTCTTTACATTTAGTTTGAAAGTTACATTTATTACATTTCAACATTTCAACTTCCTCTGGACTTTTATGCCGAAGCATATGACGCTTTAAACGATGTTTATGTTTAGTTTGAAAGTTACATTTATTGCATTTGAACATTTCAACTTCCTCTGGACTTTTATGCCGAAGCATATGAGACTTTAAATTATGTTTATGTTTAGTTTGAAAGTTACATTTATTGCATTTGAACATTTCAACTTCCTCTGGGTTACAATGTCGCAGGGGGTGTATGTTTAATTGTTTTTTTGATATTGTTTTAAAAGAACAGTTATCACATTTAAACTTTTTCTCCGGATTATGTCGCAGCAGGTGGAACTTTTTAAGCGAGATTTCATCATTCGTCTCGGGCGTGCGCTTCTCAAATTTGGCCTGGTCATCTTGACAAACGCAATCTGGCCAATAACTGCAAAAAAAACAAAAATAATAGAAAATATAGTTATTATTCACACTTAAGAGGCTGTATTGAAGTTTCCGAAATCGCCAGCAGATGGCGGTAGTTAATATTTTTTTTTTTGCATAATCAAGTAGGCTGATGTTTTAGTTGTCGAAACAAAAACAAACGAAATGCTCTCTCAATAAGATTGTTTTTGACAAGCGTGTGCACGCAAGAACGTTGTCATTTCTCAATTACGGAGAAAAAAAAAGAAATTCTAGTTGTGGTAACATTTTGTTATTTGGAAAGTAAAACTGTGTATATATAAGTATATAGATGTGAAGGGTAGTCTCGACCGACTAGTTGGATAAACGATTCCTAAGTCTTGAGGGAAGCGGTCTAGGGCTGAAGTAAAACTCATTTTTTACAAACGCCGAGCTTTCGAAAATTTATTTTTTCCTTTTTTAATGCTACAATAAAGAAACAGTGGGTTAAAGATCCAATATTTATGGACATTCGTATCAATAGAAACAATTTTTGTAAAGAAAAAAAATATTTTTGTCAAATTGGAACTATTGTTCTACCTGTATATAGCTAAGCTTATTTTATATAACTTCTATGTTAAAAAAAAAAGAAAATTAAATTAAAATTGGTATGCAGTTATTGCATTTTTACAGGAAAAATATTTTATATGGATAAATATTTAAAATGGTTTTAAATTCAATCCACTTACGTGCAAATTGAGTATTACGTTGGCAAATGTTAGCTTATGAATGTAAGAAATAACCCAAAAAATGTCAATAAGCAGCAATCACAAGCTAACATTGGCCAACGTAATACTTAATTTGCACGTAAGTAGATTGAATTTAAAACCATTTGTAATTAACAAAATATTTTTTCTGTAAAAATGCAATAACTGCATACCAATTTTAATTTAAATAAATAATAAATAAATAAATAAATAAATAAATAAATAAATAAATAAATAAATAAATAAATAAATAAATAAATAAATAAATAAATAAATAAATAAATAAATAAATAAATAAATAAATAAATAAATAAATAAATAAATAAATAAATAAATAAATAAATAAATAAATAAATAAATAAATAAATAAATAAATAAATAAATAAATAAATAAATAAATAAATAAATAAATAAATAAATAAATAAATAAATAAATAAATAAATAAATAAATAAATAAATAAATAAATAAATAAATAAATAAATAAATAAATAAATAAATAAATAAATAAATAAATAAATAAATAAATAAAGAAATAAATAAATAAATAAATAAATAAATAAATAAATATGGCTTTATTGTAATTTACAAAAGTGTAATAATTACAATTGGCGGAGTTGAAGCTTAGCTTCCTATCTCAACCGAAATTCTATTCTAATTAATTAGTATTATACTTAAATTCATTTTACAATTTGCTAGGTAATACAACACAGGCGCTAAATAATAAAATTGACAGACGTGTTGCAGACAACCAGAGGATGAGTATAAATATGCAAAAGAAATTATATATAAAAAAATATTGGTATATAAATATGGTAAAATATAAATATATATGTAATGGCCCAAGAGGCAGCCAGAAAATAAAATATATATTAATATATACTATACACACAACTCTATACAAATTCTACAGAAAGTCCCGAACATTTTGTTTTGCGAACCGTTTGAACTTATAACCAGAGACCATTTTAAAGTCGGCAGGTACGTTATTATAAACTTTTGAGATTTGGTAGCTGAAAGAGCGCTCGTATAAAGATGTCACATGTCTAGGTGGAGTTATCACAAACCTATATCTAAGTTCTAAATTATGGGCGTCATATCTAAATTTAATTTTTTCATATAAATAATCAGGGCATTTTTTACAAATTATTTTGTTGAATAATACCAAACTATGTAAGGTGCGTCTATCATTCATTCTTAACCAACCAATCTCACGTAATTTAGCACTCACACCCCTTTCACGACCTCGAATACCGCCTATTAATCGCACACACGAATTCTGCATCAGTTGTATTCTCTTAGCATCAGAGTCTATAAGACAGGGACCATACAATACATCGCAGTAGTTAAAATGCGATAATACAATAGAGTCGCACAAAACTTTTTTAAGGTTTGCGTTAAGCAGCGCCCGCTGGTGGAATATTAATTTAAGATTGGCAAATGCCTTTTTGACACAGTTGTTAACATGACCCGAGAATCTTAGATCGGTATCCATTAGTAGCCCCAGATTTTTCGCTGTGGAACATGTATTCAGAACAGCATTGTTTAGACTGATTTGCAAAAGATGTTCATTTTGGTTTCGAGATTGTGACCGGCCAAACAGCATAACCTGCGACTTGGCGGGATTTATCGCCAAGCAGTGTGCTTCTGACGCCTTCTGAAGAACTTTGAGATCATGCATTAATTTATCTATTGCCTCTAGTATTTTATCCGGGTGAAATGAGAAATATAGCTGTGTATCGTCAGCGTAAAAGTGTATAGTGGAGTACCGCAAATATGTTATAAGTTGTGATGTATAAAGGGAAAAAAATAGTGGTCCAATAATTGAACCTTGGGGTACGCCACACGTCACAAACACAGAATTTGATATCCTACCATTAACCTTTACCATCTGTCCCCTTCCAAATATGCCTTAATGAGTAGCAGTGAATCATGATTAAATCCCAGATAGTGAAGTATGCCCAACAGAAGATCATGATTTAGACGGTCAAAGGCCTTCGAATAGTCCATGAGCACAAGTGCTGTTAATTCGCCGTGGTCTGAGGCCTCCAAAATATCGTCCGTTACTTTTAAAAGCGCAGTTGCACAGCTATAACCCTTGCGAAAACCAGATTGTACAGCCGGCAACCGTTTGTGGTGGACAAGATATTCTCTTACTTGTTTATCAAGAATCCTTTCAATGATCTTCGAGAGAGTTGGTAATATGCTAATCGGTCTTAAATCTTTTAATTCACTTGGAGAGGATATTTTTGAAAATGGTAGCACATATGAGGTCTTCCAGCATTCGGGAAAAGTTTGAGTTTCAATGCAAACATTTACTATATGAGTAATTACTGGTGTGATATAAGGACAACAGTAAGATATCATTGGTAAGCCAATTCCATCACAACCTATAGCCTCCGATTTTATAGAAGATAATGCCCCCTCAACATCACCAACAGTGGCCAGTCTGAACCCAAAGTCACCAGCAGTCTCCTTACTACGGCTAAGATAAAAGTTTAAAGTAGCTGGATCTGGATCACCTGACTGAGTGGCCCCTGCAAAAAAATTGTTTATTTCATCAGCAGTACCCAGGTTCTCAGGAACCACCCTTTTCACCCTTGAGTAAACATCAAGTTCGCGCAACAGTTTCCAGTTATCCTTTGGCTTATTATTTTGAATACTATTTTCAAGATATGATTTTTTTGCCCTGTTGATAGTGTTACTTACAAAATTTCTAAGTTGTTTATAAGACTCCCAACTAGCAGCTGTTCTGTTTTTTTTTGTATTTTGATAAAGTTTTATCTCGAAGGGACATATATAATTTTATATCTTGAGTAAGCCATGGCGCCTTTTTTTTGGTAATGCGCGATGTCTTTACAGGAGCATGTATGTTAAAAAGGTCTAATAAATAAATATTAAAAGTATTTACTTTCTGATCGATAGTAGGTAATAATATATTTAATTTTCTTTTGGTTTTTTTTAACATAGAACTAACAGTTGATATATAAAATAAGCTTAGCTATATACAGGTAGAATACAGGTAGGTACAATAGTTCCAATTTAAAAAAAATAATTTTTATCTTTACAAAAATGGTTTCTATTGATACTAATGTCCAAAAATATTGGATCTTGGACCTACTGTTTCTTTATTGTAGCCTGGAAAAAGGAAAAAATAAATTTCCGAAAGCTTGGCGTTTGTAAAAAAAAGGAGTTTTACTTCAGCCCTAGACCGCTTCCCCCAAACCTTAGGAATCGTTTAAGTATATGGATATACAAAGTGTCCGGAAAATACGTGTACAACGTTTGACGACAGACTCCTGACGTCAAAATAGGTCGATCTAAGTCGACTTAGGTATATCCAAAATTGTCTCGTTTAGCCGGTAGAGGACGTCAAAATTTTGTAAAAATATTGGTTTTTTCTAAATTACGTGAAACCTGCTAATCGATTTTAATGATTTTTAGTATGTAGACTAATACTATAAAATGACGTTTTCTAATAATACAGTCACCGGCTGTAAATAAGTGGAAGTGTTATAAAAGTGATATAATACGTCAGCATTTCTCCTCATTTTTTATATGAACGGCGTTATGACAACCCAGATATATTTGTAGAGTGACTGGATGTATTTGGAAGCTATTTTACCCCTTTAATATTTTTCGTTGAATTAGCTGTTTTGCCAGAAGAAAATATTTACAATTACCTGCATACATCAATTATTAACAATAAAAATAAAACAAAGTACAACAAAGTTAAAAGTATGTATTGTAAGAAACTAAGTAAAACAAAAACATTACTTAAGCAAATGTGTAAAATGACCGCCATCTTGCTGAATACACTTATTAACACTCCTTAAAAAATGATATTGGACCCTATCTAATGTCTCGGGGTTATTAAAATGGTTGCCTGCATTTAAAATCCGCTGCAATAAATCATCGCGTGTGTTTACCGGAGTCTTGTAAACTTCTGGTTTAATAGCGTCCCACAAAAAGAAGTCACACATATTTAACTCAGAAGAACGTGGTGGCCATTTTACTGATGCATCATTGCCCCTTCCAATCCATCGGTTGGGATATTGATGATGTAAGTATTGCCGAACGGCAACGGAAAAATGGGGCGGGGCACCATCATGCATATACCATATTTCCCTCCGAAGTAAAAGGGGCAAATTGTCCAGAAGAATTGGTAATGTGTTTAAATAAATATTTCCATCTAACCTGTCTGGAATAACAATGGGACCAATAAGGTAGCGATCAATAATACCTGCCCAAATATTTAATTTAAATTGATGCTGATGATGTGCAACTTTAATGGCATCCAGATCTTGTAAAGCACACCTCGTCAGTAAACATAATTGTTCTACAAAAATTTGGATCACGGATTCTTTTGTTTCTAATAATTATACAAAATTTAAGCCGCATGGGGGGATCAGTCGGTAAAAGTTCCTGGACTTTTTGCACGTGATAAGGATGTAACAACTGTTCTTTTAAAACCTCATTGACAATCGTTTTAGGAACATGTAACTTACGTTCTAAGCGACGGGTACCGGTACTTGGTTCTTCTTCAACTCTTTCCAGAATCATCTCTTCTGTTTCCACAGTTCGAGTTATTAAGTTTTTCTCAAAGCTGCGCGTTTCCCGAAGATGACGTTCGATATTGGCAAATGTTTGGTGGTTTGGTATTCGACGGTTAGGAAACCTCTTCATGTAAACCCTAACACTCTGACGCCCATTTCCTTGACAAAACCCGTATACCAGGAGCATGTCAACCTTCTCAGAGTTCGTATAATTTTCCATTTTTAATGGTAAAATGAACTTGTAATTGAAGAATGTTGATCGTATACTTGAGTAAATTTCATAGACTGGTGACAATTTGTCAATAATTGTCAAATTATTAAATGCCATAGCAACAAGGTCACTTAAAAAATTATTGTTACAGGTAATTTGATTTTAATATTATTACTATTAATACTAAATATTGTAAATATTTTCTTCTGGCAAAACAGCTCATTCAACGAAAAGTATTAAAGAGGCAAAATAGCTTCCAAATACATCCAGTCACTCTACAAAAATATCTGGGTTGTCATATAACGCCGTTCATATAAAAAATGAGGAGAAATGTTGACGTATTATATCACTTCCACTTATTTACAGCCGGTGACTATAATACTAGAAAACGTAATTTTATAGTATTAGTCTACATACTAAAAATCATTAAAATCGATTAGCAGGTTTTCACGTAATTTAGGAAAAACCAATATTTTTACAAATTTTTGACGCCCTCTACCGGCTAAACGAGACAATTTTGGATATACCTAAGTCGACTTAGATCGACCTATTTTGACGTCAGGAGTCTGTCGTCAAACGTTGTACACGTATTTTCCGGACACCCTGTATATTTTTAGTAGTTCATCCTGCATCGAATTAACGCCCGGTATTTAACTATAAAGAATAATCGGGAGAATGCAGTAACTAAATAGTATTTTGTCAAAAGTACTTTAAATTCAAAAAAGATATATTTTTTAGTATTGACCACCCTGTATATTTCTGACTTATAATATGTCCAAATTCATAGAACGCCGCTTTTCAGATGGTCATAGTAGGTACCCACCTGGTTTTACTTTCTTCCAAATCTTCTTTAATGTCCAGCTCTTCGTATTTAATCTTCCAGTCTGTGAAAGCAGTTTCATGCACTCTCTCCACGTCATTCTCTGTTAAGTTGGTTTCCATTTTGACCGAGACCTTGCTCTCTGTAGAAATATGTTCCTTGTTATACCTATAAAAAAAATATATTAAGTGTAAGTATATTAAAATATTTGCAAACGAATACCGCAAGTGTGGAGCCGTGATGTAAAGGAAAATGGGGGTTCCTAAAGAGTTGCAAATAAAATCCACCAAAACAGTGTGTGAATCGTGGTAGCAACTGAAACCGCTGTAGTAGTTGTGGGGAAGCTTAGCGCCAAGCATTAGGCCAGTGCGACCCTTTTTACTAACCACGTTTCACGTCTGGGTAATTTAGGCCAGACGGGACAACCTACAGTTTAACGTGGGTTTCGAACCACAAATGACCGGCAGATGTGCAATCTATCGGGATCAGCATCACAGTCAAGGTCAAAATAAACTTTATGCCTGAAGTATTAACTTATTGACAAAGCAAACATATTATTTACAACCAAGCACAACACTAGTAAAAATATAGTAGAATAACAAAAATATACATAGTATTATGGGATGCAGTAAATCAAAGTTGAACTTGTAAATTTCCACTTAATTAACAAGAAAAATGATATGTTTCGTTAACACTGTAGCTCCGTGTATTATTAATCCAAACTCAGTTTGAGGACATTCCAATCATTCCATACGGCGGTAAACAGTCTTAAAGAGACCGACCTCACAACCAGGGTTGTCAGATCTTTCTTCTTCAATTCTTTAAGTTTTTTTATTAATGATGATTCATTTATATCAGTATTCAATTGTTAGTCAGTAACTTTCATTGGAAGCTAGTTTGCAAATATACTTTAAACCGAGGAGTTTTGAGTGTGACAGAAAAAAATAACAAGCCATTCATTGTTATAATAATACATTCTTTAGTCCTTAAGAAACAATATAACTGAAATCAAGACAAAAAGTGTTTTCAGTGTTTAAAAACAATTAATTAACAAACCCTTGTTTCTCGTATATACGTAGTAATACGTACATTGGTGCTTACAAATCCGAAAATTTTGAAGAATTGGCAACAGCATGTAATTTGTTGCAGTTGCAAGCGCCAGGATATAAGCTGAACCGGTACCCGGTCCGTCTAACGATCGATTCTGCCAGACAGAGATAGGCCAGTGACCGCCGATGGCGTGGAAGAGACGGAGATAAAATATACGTGGTTATGCCTTGATGGACGGGCCGGAGTCTGGTTGACGAGAATGAAGTTCTGGTAAAAAAATTAAAGCATTTTCTGAGCAGTGTCGTGCCGTGTCAGTTTTGTTTTTCTGATTTTAGTTTTGTATATAGAATTTTTGAGTTACCTTATATTTAATATTTTAATATAATATTATTATATATACAGTGGGTTTATAAAGTGTAGTATGTAGAAACACCTAATGTAAAACAAACTTATAAGTGTGTATACGCATTTTAATTATTTGTTTGGGACGCCTATGGTTAGGAAATTCCCACAGTTTAATGTCATTAAATTGACCTAAGAAACACTATACCTTCGTAGTTTGTTTTAAAAATTAATTTTTTATTAAAGATGAGGCTTTATGTTTTGAAGAAATGTTGGAAGGAATGTCTTTAAGTGCTCTTTCTGTTTCGACACCTAATATCTCTAAAGTTTTAGGAGAAATATTGTCTTGGATGATATATTTATAACCTTTTTTCTAATAATTTAGTTTCGCGACAATATTTCTCCCAAAACTTTAGAGATATTAGGTGTCGAAACAGAAAGAGCACTTAAAGACATTCCTTCTAACATTTATCTAAAACATAAAGCCTCATCTTTAATAAAAAAATAATTTTTAAAACAAACTTTTCCAAAACAGGAAATTCAGATAGGTAGCCAACAATATTAAAAACAAATCTAATGATGTAGTTTTCACTAAAGCGGATAAAGGTAATACCGTAGTAGCAAAACTGATTATATTTAAAAAACAATTGAATTCCTAAATCCCAAAAATTATCAATTTTGAAAACGAGACCCTACTACCAACTTTCAAAAATCTATAAAAAATATTATTCATAATTGTAAAAGTATATTTTCAGACATAGATTCCTCCAAATTATTTCTTATGAATCCTCAGTCTCCCAAACTATATTCACTAATGAAGCTTCACAAAGAGGGATACCCTATTAGACCGGTAGTTTCTTTCTTTTCTGCACCGTCATATAAAATTTCAAAAAATTAATCCATATAATTAAAAGTCAAATTTTCAGCAAAATTTGCAATAAAAAATTCTCTTGAGCTAGTAAATAAAATTAATAATATTAATTTACCTAACAATGCTAAGCTAATCTTTAAGCAAATAGTTAAAGCGCTAAATAATGATTTAAAGATACTATACGAATGGTTATGTCAAAATAAATTAAAGTTAAATAATACAAAAACAAAATGCATGATTATTGATTCTAAGGTGATGTGTCATAAATTTAATAGTTCAGGGCTATTTTTAAACATTAATGGTGATATCGTGGATTGTGTTTCTGAGATAAAATATCTGGGGGTGATCTTGGATCCACAATTAAGTTTTAGTAATCATGTTGACCATATGTGTAAAAAAATCGGTAAAAAGATAGGCTTCTTTAGTCGTGTATCAAAGTGTTTATCTCAGTGGACAAAAATGTTAGTGTATAATACAATAATACTACCTCATTTCTCGTACGCCCGTTCTCTATTGATTTCTTGTACTAAAGAGGAGATACAAAGATTGCAAGTAAAGGGTTTTCCAAAAAGAACGATATGATTTCAAAATGAAATAAAGTTAAAATAATTTTAGATACAACAAAACGTTTTATATTATCTTAAAGTATAGCCGATAACATTTATGTTTTGAATAACACATCGTTTAAATGTCCTCCGCGACTTCGTGTACACGAGCGAATTCGACGAACCCAATTTTCGATGACTTTATGCAATAAATCGGGCGTAATCTGACGAATGCAGGGTTCAATGTTCAACCTTAATGCATCAAGTGTTTGTGGTCTGTTTTCATAAACCTTAGATTTCAAATAGCCCCACAAGAAGTAATCTAAAGGAGTTAAATCACAGCTTCTTGGAGGCCACTGAACAGTAGCATTCTGTTTTCGATAAAAGAAATTAACATAATATAATCGCATAACGTAATTACTGCAATGTTTTAAAAATAACAACTATAGCTCTTATTGTCCCGGGGGCATCTAGACATTCCGCTATAGGATTCGGCACCCGTCTCTATTCTGATTGGATAATTTCAAATGTCTCTATTCTGATTGGCCGAATCTTAGTGCGGTGCCGAATTACATAGCGAAATGTTTAAACAGTGCTGAAATGAAGAGTGAAATGTTACACTTATTTTTACGGAATGAGGTGCCCAGGGATGACCAGAGGCTGCAAGAGACTCCCTTTTGGAAGGCCTCCCAAGGGTAAGCTTGCACAAAAGAAAAGAAAGCGAAATTTGGCAAAAAATGTAGCAAAGAACTGTCCAAATGCAAAAAGCCATTAAAATGCTTCATTGAAAATTTTTAAAAACACATGTAATATTTTGTTTATTGTATCTTGTTTATTATATTGTCATTATTATTGTTATTTTTGTTTGGTGTATAATGTTAAGTACGTGGATATTAGTAAAAATGATGTTACAAAATGAGAATATTTTTTTCCATTTTGCATGATATAAGTATTTGATTTGAAATATAAAAACAATAATCTTTAAAAAAAACAGTAACAGTGCGTAAATATTTTAGCCATAACATTCCGCTCTGCTTTTCAGCACCGCTTAATCATTTCACTATGTAATTGGGCACCTCATTCCGTAAAAATAAGTGTAACATTTCACTCTTGATTTCAGCACTGTTTAAACATTTCGCTATGTAATTCGGCACCGTACTAAGATTCGGCCAATCAGAATAGAGACGGGTGCCGAATCCTATAGCGGAATGTCTAGAAGCGTCCTGGGGATATGCAATAAAGTGGTTTTTATTTTTTTCCTCGAAATCAAAGCAAGGTATGAAAAAACTTAAAAGATAGAATACCTAGTTGTATTTGTAGTTGCATAATTCGAAAAAATACATAATTTTTAAAAAAAGTCAGTGGCGCGCAATTTTTTTGCCAAAAATATTAGTTGTTCTGTCTTCCGGGACGCCACTGGACTTAATAATTTTAATCTAATAGAGCTTAAATTATCCTCTTGTTATTACAAACAGAATTGCCAAATTTCAACAAAATCGAATTAAAGAGTATTGACACATTTACGAACATTCGATTTTTTTTTTTAAAGTTTAACACTAGTGATCGGCCGATACGTTTTTTTTTTGCCGATACCGATAATCGGCACCACATTTTTAAAAGTTCATCTATAAGTATTCAATAAAGCTTAATATAAGTAAAAACTGTTAATAGTGGCAACGCCGTTAAGCACCTTTATTCGTCAAGCACAGATCCAAGTTAAATATTGGCATCGACGCGGACCTCACGTGGTAATTACCCGTTTTACGGAAAGTATCAGGGGCTGCTGCAATCGCGATGCTCAGTTCTTTTGTTCTTAAATCGAATTATGACATTGTGCAGTAAGTACATTGCTACTTCAGTAAAAATATGATGGAAAAAATTATATGAGATACCTAATAGTCAAAGCAAAATATCTGCATTTTTTAAACCAACAGAACAAAATAGTTCACAATTACGGGATGAACCCCCCAAAACCCCTGGAGATTTCCTTAAAACGAAAGGGGAAAAAAGTCCTTTATGGCAGTTTTTGGAAAAAAATGTAAAAAATAGGTTTCTACGTACAAATAAATAAAATAGTTAATATTTAATTATGCCGATATGCCGGTACGATACCGATGCACCGATAATTATATCGGTATCGGCCGATCACTATTTGACACCCTGTATCGTAAAAACTATGCATTTTCGAACCCATGTTTATATGAACTTTTCTTCTTAAAATCACTTAAAGAAGCACCCCTTGGAGTTTGGCCACATACTTAAATAACACCCCGTATAACTGCTGTACTAAGAGTAGGTTTTTTTTGTTGCAACAGTATGGTTAGTAGTCGAAATACTCGAAATTTGTTATTTGTAGTTGTTTTGTGAAGTTCTTTTTTAGTTCTCTGTAAAATATTTTATTGACATACTTAGGGTGAGATTACAGAAAATGCATACCTGTAACTTTGCAGATCTGCAAATATGGCGGACTTGCAGACGCAAAATAATTTGCAGAAACTTGACATTCCAAAAACCATATGCAAATCCGCCATTTTTACAGTAGTTAAACCGTTTTACTACCACTGGTTTATTAATATTGACTGACAAATATGTGAAGTTCTAACCTCACCTCACATTTTAATTTAAGTTTTTTGCTCCGAAAAGAAAAGGGTAAATGGTCTGTCGAGAAGATTCTGTTCAAATTGTTCTGCTTTCAAATAATCAAAATTCTGAATATCATTTTCTTCATAATTCACAGGGAAGTTATAGGCCTGCCTTATATATTTATGTAACATAACACAAGATATTATAATTCTTATCACTTTTGAGGGTTTGTAGAGATTTCCTTACACGAGTAAATAGCCCAAATCCATGGCAATAATTAATTAATGTTCCCTTCTCTTTTTTTATATAAAAATTATTATTGCAAAAAATATGAAATGACTACCATCCGTTAAATCCCCAAAATATAGGTTAGTTTTTAATAAATTTTATACATTCTGCAAGTTTGCAGCACCTTCCAACCATCTGCAAATTTGCAGACGACTTGCAGACGCAAAGTATGATAATCGTTTTCTGGAATCCTACTTCTGTCATTTGCATCTGCAAACTGCTACTTGCAGCTGCAGGTGTCAGATGCAGAGCTTCTGTAATGTCACCCCTACTTAGTAAAATGGTGCGTCAATGTCAAGTTTGGGCTCGGGGTTTCGGACTTATATTTTCACCATTGTTTGCCCATTCAGTGACCAGTGACGTACTAACCAGTAATGAATAAAAAAAGTTAATAAAAATTATTGACAATTATCCAGGCCCAAATTATTAATAGGTGCTGTAATGTGACAGTTAGTACTAACAAGGCATTGATAACTTGGGTTTTAAGTATGCTTTTATTTTCTTATTCAATTAATTACGAGGGGTAATTCACTGGCGAAAATGGTGTACAAAATGCATAAAATACGAAGAAAATACAGAAAATACGAAGAAAATACGAAGAAAATACGAAGAAAATACAGAAAATACGAAGAAAATGCGAAAATACGAAGAAAATACAGAAAATATTGACTTCTAAAAAAAAAAAGGTCGGCAGAAAATACAAGGAAAATACAGAAGAAAATAAGAGGAAAATACAAGGAAAATACGAAGAAAATATGGAAAATTATGTACAAATTTTTCTCAGTGAATTACCCCTCGATTAATTATAAACCTTTATCAGGAACAAAATTTTAACAGCAACGAAAAACAGTTTGTTTCCAAACTTTTTTAACCAGCATTTCAATGCAGTCATGTAGGTAAATATTTTCACACCGAGAAGCGATTTTTCTTAAAGAATATACCCGAGAGATTACCTAATACCAATTATGTATGTACATTAAACCTACAGAAACTATTGGGTTTATTTCACTAATTTTCTCTGGAATTTGAAACAGTAAAGTGTAAAATCATACAGGGGCTCCTTCCTTCCTAAAATCAGGATAAAAAATATATTTCTCTTTCCACAATTAAAGTAGTTTTATCTATTTCTGCACTGCAGCACACAGCATACCAGAGAACATACAAATATCATCAACCTGGCTATACAGATCATGATTGAATATTATGTGAGTAATCAGTATGCTTGCAAAAATCTGCAACTCACAACACAATATATTGGTCAAATTATGGTTGTGGGACTTAAAGTTGTGAAATCAACCTGAAGCTAGCGGCCAACCAGGAAATTTTTTGACACTGAGTGTACCGCGTCGCGGGATTTAATAAACGATTATATAATTGCTTTATGTGGATTTTGATGAAAAAAATATAGTGCATTTTCTTAAGAAAAGACCGTATTTTTTAGATTAATCAATTTATCAATAAAATAATAAAGAAAATTGGAGTACAGGGTCGAATCAAAAGTTTTCAAAATTGAAAATGATAAAAAATAGTAATTTTTACCAGTTCGCGTTTATATTTCCTAGGGAACTTTATATTCATACAAAAAACAATATATATTAAAGATTTGAAAAAAATGAGAGGCTACGGGGTTCATTCAGAACTTTTAAAAATTTCAATTTTACTAAAAACTACAGTTATGACCAGTTTGCGTTTATATTTCCTAGGAGCTTTATATTTATACAAAAAACAACATAAATTAAGGATTTGAAAAAAATGAGAGGCTACGGGGTTCATTCAGAACTTTTAAAAATTTCAATTATACTAAAAACTACAGTTATGACCAGTTTGGGTTTATATTTCCTAGGGAGCTTTATATTTATACAAAAAACAACATAAATTAAGGATTTGAAAAAAAATGAGAGGCTACGGGGTTCATTCAGAACTTTTAAAAATTTAAATTTTACTAAAAACTACAGTTATGACCAGTTTGCGTTTATATTTCACAGCGAGCTTTATATTCATCCAAAAAACAACATATATTAAAGATTTGAAAAAAATGAGAGGCTACGGGGTTCAATCAGAACTTTTAAAAATTTCAATTTTACAAAAAAACTACAGTTATGACCAGTTTGCGTTTATATTTCATACAGAGCTTTGTACTCGTACAAAAAACAACATAAATTAAGGATTTGAAAAAAATGATAGGCTACGGGGTTCATTCAGAACTTTTAAAAATTTAAATTTTAGTAAAAACTACAGTTATTACCAGTTTCCGTTTATATTTCAAACAGAGCTTTATATTCGTACAAAAAATAATATATATTAAGGATTTGAAAAAAAATGAGAGGCTACGGGGTTCATTTAGAACTTTTAAAAATTTCATTTTTACTAAAAACTACAGTTATGACCAGTTTGCGTTTATATTTCCTAGGGAGCTTTATATTTATACAAAAAACAACATAAATTAAGGATTTGAAAAAAATGAGAGGCTACGGGGTTCATTCAGAACTTTTAAAAATTTCAATTTTACTAAAAACTACAGTTATGACCAGTTTGCGTTAATATTTCCTATGGAGCTTTATATTTATACAGAAAACAACATATATTAAAGATTTGAAAAAAATTAGAGGCTACGGGGTTCATTCAGAACTTTTAAAAATTTCAATTTTACTAAAAACTACAGTTATGACCAGTTTGCGTTTATATTTTATACAGAGCTTTATATTCGTACAAAAAACAACATAAATTAAGGATTTGAAAAAAAATGAGAGGCTACGGGAGGCAAACTGGTATTAACTGTAGCTTTTAGTAAAATCGAATTTTCTTAAAAGTTCTGAATGAACCCCGTAGCCTCTCATTTTTTTCAAATCCTTAATTTATGTTGTTTTTTGTACGAATATAAAGCTCTGTATGAGATATAAACGCAAACTGGTAATAACTGTAGTATAGTAAAATTGAAATTTTTAAAAGTTCTGAATGAACCCCATACGTAGCCTCTCATTTTTTTCAAATCTTTAATATACGTTGTTTTTTGGACGAATATAAAGCTCGCTGTGAAATATAAACGCAAACTGGTCATAACTGTAGTTAGTAAAATTGAAATTTTTAAAAGTTCTGAATGAACCCCGTAGCCTCTCATTTTTTTCAAATCTTTAATATAGGGGAAGGTGGGGCACAGTGTTACACAAAAAACATTTTGATTAATAATTTTTTTATTTGTCAAATTAAAATAACAATTTAATTTTGCTTAGGTTTGGTGATGTTTAGCAACTGATTTTCGGAGCGTCTGTTGCCCTAAATATATAGGTTTTTTATAAAAAAATAATTATCTCTACACGTGTCGAATGTAACACTGTACCTCACTAGCGGGGCACTCTGTTACACAAGGGGGGAAACAATGTTAACGTTTCAAATAAATTTAGATTACCTTTACTAATAGTGCTCTTTTTATTCAGAACATTTACAAATACAAAAAAATAACAGGTAAAAAAATAAACATCAGTCTAAACAATAAAAAACAAGTCAAAACTCATACAGAATCTCAAAATGTAATGATTTAAAAAATAAAAACTCAAATGTTTCAATTTAGAATATTTAAATTAGTATCAAATAACAAAGAATTAAACACATTAAACACTATTTTAATTCATTATAGTATATGTGCAAATCAAAGGAAAAAATTAATATTTCTGATCTTCTATTATTATTTTACATGTAACACTGTTCCCCCAGTATAGTGTGGAACTCTGTGCCCCAATCGCATTTTTACCAAAAATATGCTAGTTTTTAGGAAACAAAATTTTTTTAGGTTATGTTTTACATGGCATGCTAATCTACAAACATGTTCCTTAAATATGATTCCATAAAGTTTGCGATATATTCTTGTCAAGAAACACAAGACAATTGTAAAACCGAGTGTAAAACTGTATAAAAAATTTACTTTTTGACTAAAAAAATATAAAAAACTTACTTGGGTGGTATAAACAATTCACATTTCACCACGCGTTCGTATAATTGAAGGTAATAGTCTTAACTGGAAGTGGCAATTATTCCAGCGCCGTGTTGCTTCGCGTAAGTTTATAATTCCGAATATAACACTGTACCCCGTGTAACACTGTGCCCCTCCTTCCCCTACGTTGTTTTTTGGACGAATATAAAGCTCGCTGTGAAATATAAACGCAAACTGGTCATAACTGTAGTTTTTACTAAAATTGAAATTTTTAAAAGTTCTGAATGAACCCCGTAGCCTCTCATTTTTTTCAAATCTTTAATATATGTTGTTTTTTGGACGAATATAAAGCTCGCTGTGAAATATAAACGCAAACTGGTCATAACTGTAGTTTTTAGTAAAATTGAAATTTTTAAAAGTTCTGAATGAACCCCGTAGCCTCTCATTTTTTTAAAATCCCTAATTTATGTTGTTTTTTGTACGAATATAAAGCTCGCTATGAAATATAAACGCAAACTGGTCATAACTGTAGTTTTTAGTAAAATTGAATTTTCTTAAAAGTTCTGAATGAACCCCGTAGCCTCTCATTTTTTTCAAATCTTTAATATATGTTGTTTTTTGGACGAATATAAAGCTCGCTGTGAAATATAAACGCAAACTGGTCATAACTGTAGTTTTTAGTAAAATTGAAATTTTTAAAAGTTCTGAATGAACCCCGTAGCCTCTCATTTTTTTAAAATCCCTAATTTATGTTGTTTTTTGTACGAATATAAAGCTCGCTATGAAATATAAACGCAAACTGGTCATAACTGTAGTTTTTAGTAAAATTGAATTTTCTTAAAAGTTCTGAATGAACCCCGTAGCCTCTCATTTTTTTAAAATCCCTAATTTATGTTGTTTTTTGTACGAATATAAAGCTCGCTATGAAATATAAACGCGAACTGGTAAAAATTACTATTTTTTTATCATTTTCAATTTTGAAAACTTTTGATTTAACCCTGTAGGACTTCAATTCTTTATTATTTTATTGATAAATTGATTAATTTAAAAAATACGGTATTTTCTTAAGAAAAGGCACTATATTTTTTTCATCAAAATCCACATAAAGCAATTTTATAATCGTTTATTAAATCCCGCGACGCGGTACACTCAGTGTCTAAAAATTTCCTGGTTGGCCGCTGGCCGCTAGCTTCAGGTTGATAGTTGTGAATTAGCGGAGGAATACCCAAGTAAAAAAAAAACGCTTGTGTCATTCAAGAAATATCATTGTATTCAACCTTTAAAAATTACACTAACTATTGTTATTGAAAAATTTATTATTATTATTCAGAGCCGAAAATCCAGTACTTACTTATCTATCAGCTTATAGTTCAGTGACTAGTGTTATTAGGTAAGTACATACGAACAAAAGTGTTCTTAAGAAAAATAGAGAAAGCCCTGTAGGTACCTAAATTATGAATGTCAGTTTTCATGCCGGACTTGAATATGGGAGTAATGTGGCCTTAGATTCCAGCAAACCGGAAAACGGCAAAAGGGCAGAGACTCATTAAACATAAAATATAATGGACGAGACCTTGCTTGTGCTGCTAATTTATCTTAAATTTCAGAAATATGAATATGGCAACTGGAAGTGATTATAAAGCCAGTTGTAATTTGTAATGGTAACCTATAGCAAGTAGGCATGGAGCAAACAAATAAATAATAAAAAATATATTAATTATAATTTAGTGGGATCTTATCTTACAGGGTTATCAAAAAAGTATCCTCTCTTCTTAAATGGTTCCTCTTTACCCTCTTATACGTAAGAAATTATTAAACTTACCTATTTAAAGCTGAATTGGAAAGCCGATGTGAATTATCAGTAATAAAATTCCCATCTTGTTCAATTACTTTATGATTTTCATTATTATGCAAGTGAGAAATGTAAACTAAATTATCCATTACATTTTCCTTCAGCTCAGTTGCTTTATTTTCTGATTTTACTAATAATTTATGGTCCTGCTTAACACATTGATTGGATACATATTTAGGAATTTCAAAGGGAACATTTTCAATTTCATAATCATCTATTGCCGGCTCCACTTTTATCACTAAATTGAAAGCATTTTCAAATTCTGATGTTGCAACACTGGATACCTTTTTTGTTCCTTTTAATACAGGGAAAAAGCTTAAATTAGGGACTCGTTCTGTATGTTCTTCCATAGCAAAGTGTCCTGAATTCGTTTTTGTGTTCTTCGACAAGTATTTAGGAATTTCCTGGTCAAAACTGGATTCCATATTTATTAATTATTACTAGCTTCGTTTGCAGCACAAAACATAAGACAATGTTCGCAGAAAGGATTCTGACTCGGATTCTGAACTCTGAACTGATTCAGAACAAGTAGTTCTAAATTAATTCAGGATTGTCGTAGTAACTTGATAATTATTATTCACCGGTTCGAAATTTGTTTTCACTGCGGCGGATTTTGGAAGATCAAGAATTACTAAATTTAAAACAAAAACAAAACGTCAAACCACAAAAGTGTGGGTGCATAACATCAAAATTCAAAATTCAAACTTATCTTAGACGAGGTTAATCAAGTAACCTAACCTTATCAAACAAAAACCATTGTGACAGTTCTTCTTCTTCACTTATTATTGGCGTCTGCTGCGTTAAGCCACTACTTTGAAAAAAACAAGGGCATGAAGCGGAGAAGGATGATACTATGGAGGACTTGAGGTAGGAGGCCGATCGCAATGCATTGGATTCGGTCCCAAATTAGCATCGGTAATTCAGCTTTACGAGTTGCCATAAGATGGCGCTCGTGTTCGAAGTGGGCTATCAAATAAATGGTTTCTTATGGACGCGATAGCTATTTTTATTTAAATTAGTTCTTTAAGGAACAAATAAGGACTTTTATATGAATTTACACTTACTTTGATATACTTATTAGTAAACTCGGCCTGTATAAAATTCCAACGATGCTTCGTTTTTAAAATACAGGAACATTCTAGCTAGAATGTTTTTTACCTTTGGAGCTAGAAAGAGACTTATTTGGCTGCGTTTCATCTCTGAAGAAGATCCTGTCCAGTGTTGCCAATGACATTAGGTGAAAAGGTCCGCCCAGTGGCACGAAAAAGTCCGATTTAGTCCGCGTCGAAATGAAAATGCTTCGTCTGGCGCATTCGCCATAAGTGATATTTATTTTTTACTGTTGGAGGTATATTATATATTGAAAAAAACTGATTACTCTATAAACATTTACTTTTTTATAACAAAAAAAAACAATAATAAAAAAGTTAATGTAATAAGTAATAAGACAACCCAACACTTGGTAAATAAACAATAAGTTACCTGCCGATTTTATTTCCAAATTTGTGCATTTAGCATATTTTCGTCAGGTATCAAAAAGTCTGAAAAGTCCGAAATAGTTTCAAAGTCCGACAACAGTCCATAGCCTTAAAAAAAGTCCGAAAATCGGACTAAAGTCCGCCGATTGGCAACACTGATCCTGTCTTACACCCCGACACAAAGCAAACTCTACTTTTATAAATTGTACCATTATTCATTATAAATATGGAAATTAATTACAATACAACGTTATTTGTCTTAGAGACTTTTTGCACCTCTTAAATTAATATCAATTTTTAGCTCCGTTATGGTTAACTTTATTAAACATAACGAGTAGCGCCACTGTTAAAACCAGAGATTTTGAGAGTCTGAGATTTTGCAGCGCTTATACGTTCTGTCTGTAGTTATTAATTTGGCGCCGGCGCACCTAAACAAAATAAAATACCTAACCTAACAATAATTTGATTAAGTTGTATATTTTAATGTAAAGCTACTATTTTGCTTTGGATTTTAATTAATTGCTTATCACAATTTTAATTCATAGCAATGATGCTTCATAACTTTTGTATGTTCCGGCAACCATGCAGTTTAAGCATAACCATAAGGATAACGATAAGCTCTTCCTTATGCTTCCGTAACTAACGAAGTCCGTTATGGTTATTAACCATAGCAGATCACCTTTCTGACATTGCGCATGCTCAGAATAACCATAACCACAAAAGAATGACGAATTAAGAGGTGCAAAAAGTCTCTCTTGTCTTGCCTTCAAACGTTATTTGTTATTTCGAAAAATAAAATGTCAATTGTCAAAAATAAAAGCACAGAAAAATAAAGGGTTTAAGTAAAAGTTACTTCTTCTTTCTTGGGTTTTAACGTGTTAGTGCCGTTGAGCACTTTTACACACTTTGGGTTTTCTGAAAATTAAAGGACAAATTGTCCTTTGGGGGGGACGTTAGTGTTTCTGTAGTGTAATTTTTTGAAATTTTTTATTTTCAAAAAAATTTTTTTTTTTTTTTTTTACTTTTTAATTGATCAAATTTTGTTGTCATACAATCAAGCATGGCTTGACGATTAGGATGTTGTTTTTGTGTTTTTTATGTTATTGTATAATAGGAGCATTTATGCTCCTATTGCGGATTTTGAGCAGATTTGGGGCGGGATTTATGGGAAATGAATTTTGAATTAATTGATTTGGGTGAAACTGTTTTTTCCTAAAAAACTCAGTATGTCTTTTGTTTAGGAATTCTTGAATTGTTTCTACTTTAAGGTCGCGGTGGATCGCCGCTCCCCTAATATAGTAGGGCGCGTTTGTGATGGCCCTAAGAATTTTATTTTGAAGTGTTTGAAGACGTTTTCTTCGTGTTTTAGGTGCTTGACACCATGCTATGCTTCCGTATAGTATGGAGGGGCGCACTACTAAATTGTTTGTATAGTAGCGTCTTATTTTTAAGTGACAGTTTGCTTTTGCGACCCAGGAGAGGATATAGGCGGCCAAATGCTTGCTTTCCGCTTTTGATTTTATTGTCAAAATGGGGGGCCCATGAGAGCTTTTTGTCAAGAGTGACACCGAGGTATTTTAGGGTGTTGCTCCAAGGTATTTCAGTATTGTCTAGTTCAAGATTTTGGATATTGATGTTGTTTATTCTCTTGTTGGAAATGAGAATGGCTTGAGTTTTTTCAGCGTTAACTTTTATTTTCCATTTTTGAAAATAGTCAATAAGCGTGTTAATCTGATTTTGTAAACATCTTTGAATGTGTGCAAGGTTTTTATGGGTGCACGTCATGGCCGTATCGTCAGCAAAGATGTATTGCTCGACGAAAGGCGTTTTTGGCATGTCCGCAGTATACACAATGTATGAAACTGGGGCAATTGGGGAACCTTGGGGAACGCTCGCTTCAATATCGCGTACGTCTGACAAAACGCCGTTTACACGGGTTTGGAATTTTCTATCTTTGAGGTATGAAATAATGAATTTTGTGAAATTTATGTTTATATTATAAACATAATGGAGTTTGTATGCGAGGCCGTCGTGCCAAACTTTGTCGAAAGCTTTGGAGATGTCTAGAGCTACCATGCCTGTGGAGGCCTGGTGCTGCAGACCATCTGTGGCTGTGTCGATTAGTCTAGCAAGTTGGTCTTCGGTCGAATGACCGTGGCGAAAGCCAAACTGCTCATCTTGAATGATGTGGAGTTCGTTAAGAATGTCCCATAGTCTGGATAGAAAAATTTTTTCTGAGATTTTTGCTATGGACGAGATGAGGCTTATGGGTCTCCAATTTTCGGGGAAAGTGCGATTTTGATTGGGTTTTGCAATCAGTATTACAATCGCTGTTTTCCACGTGTCTGGATATACGTGGTTTTTAAACATGAAGTTTATGATCATTGCGATGTTATCAATGACGTTATCCGGCAGGTTTTTCAGCGCTGTGTTACTGACTGCATCCTTACCCGGGGCTTTTTTGGGTTTAGTGATGTGAATTTGTGTTTTTACTTCCTCAGAATTTGTGGGGCGTATTTCGGGGGGGGGCGGTTGGGGAAAAATTCTCGGGATTTCTGAGGCAAGTCTCTCTACACGGTTTTCCCAGTCGATGTCGTCATCAACTGAAGTGTTCAAGCGAAATTGGCTTTCAAGTGACTCGGCGAAGGCTTGAGCCTTCTCGTCGTCCGAGTAAACCATTCCGCCTGCGCCGTGCAGAGGGGGCACTTGGGTTGTTTTATTTTTATTGAAGTGTTTTTGAATGTGCCAGAGTGAATTGTCTTCTGGACTTAGTGAGTTTAAGTGGATTTCCCACTTATAGTTACGAAACTCCAGAATCAGGGTTTTTATATTATTTGTCAGGCGTGACGCTTCTCTATTGAATTGAGGGTTCAGGGTGGTTTTTGCTCTGCGACGAAGACGATTGCGCTCTCTGATCATTCTTTTTAGGAATGGCGGTAGGATGAACGGGTTATAGTGCTCGTTTTGCACTGTTGTGTTTGCAGCTTGTACAGATGTCTGTATGTCTGTTGTGAGTTTGTCGATTTCTGAATTTAATTGAACTATGTTGTCAATTGTTTGTATTTCTGTCGTTTTGTCGTTCAGATGGTTTTTAAATTTTTTCCAATCAGTTTTAATGTGAAAATTGTCCAGAATTTCATCCTCCGCTACGCCTATGGCAAATGAAACAGGAGTATGGTCAGAACTAAGCTCATGAAGAACTGTGGTGACTACATTGTAAGTTTAAAACTATGGAGGATCTAGTTTTCCATATTAAAAACGAAGAAGAAGAAGACAACATCAGCCCACTTCGGACGCGAGAGCCATCTATCGGCCAACTAGCGAACTAACCAAAAAACCGGGACAGAATTTGAAAATGCTGCCATTGTCGATCGGCCTCCTACCCTATAGTTCTCCATACTTCAAACGTTATTTGTTATTTCGAAAAATAAAATGTCAATTGTCAAAAGTAAAATTTAAAAACTATGGAGGATCTAGTTTTCCATATTAAAAACGAAGAAGAAGAAGACAACATCAGACCACTTCGGACGCGAGAGCCATCTATCGGCCAATAGCGAACTAACCAAAAAAACGGGACAGAATTTGAAAATGCTGCCATTGTCGATCGGCCTCCTACCCTCTAGTTCTCCATAGATGATACTGCAAAGGGGTTTTCTCACGAGCGTCTCGCCGCATCAGTCCTCTTGGCATTTGGCTGCCTTCCTTATGGGCAAAAAGGTCTAAAAAGGTATATCGGCAATCGGTTTGTTCGTTGTTAGCAGAGCATTTTTTTTTAAATCCAATTAATTTCATAATATTTCATAAAATGTTAATTAAATTTAAAAAAAATGATCTGGGTAACGACGAACAAACCGATTGCCCATAAGGAAGGCGGCCAAATGCCAAGAGGACATATGAGACGCCACTAAAAACAACAGTTGGCCTCGGCCGATTTCGTTCTGGCTCGGAACATGTCGTCTAATTTTTAAATTGCGCGCCCGATTTCGCCAGTTCACAATTTTATTATTATTGTGCTGTCGAATTACTCGAATTATTGTGGAACGATCTGCTAAGTAGCGCAATTTTTTGTGATAATTACTGATTATACTAGTGTATCAAGAAAATATTTGTGGTTTAAAGAGTGTATGGTTTTTCATTTACATAGTATTTTTCGGTCAGATTGAACATGGAGAAACTGGGAACAGAATTTGCCCATTCTGCGAATTGGAGTTTTCTACACTTTACTTACCTATACAAAAAATAAACATCCGAAATATCCATAAAAAGTCGACCCCGATTCAGAACAATAGAACATGTCTCATAATTTGTCCCCTTTGTAAAGAAAATCAATTTATGTGTAGAACCTACAATACTTCAAACACATTTAGAGGTAGGTCATAAATTATTAAGCGGGCCTCACACGATCAGTAATACTGACAGTATATCGAAATACTGTCAGTATTACTGATCGTGTGAGGGTAAATACTGATGGATCGTCAGTATACTGTTGATACTTTCGGGATTCCGAAAGTATTTGGGCGGAGCTAAAATACTGATGAAAATACTGATCGTGTGAGGCAAACCCGAATAAATTCACCAGTATTTCAAGCGCAGCGATGGAGTCAACGTCTTCGACTACATCGCCAATCGGATCACCGATACCTGGAATCGTGTCGAACGAAGAAGAAACCAAAAAAGCATTATTACAACAATTTATCGAAGCTTATAAGTCAATGCCAGAGTTGTGGAACATCACGTTAAAAGAATATTCGGATCGAGAAAAAAAAAGAAGGGGATATGAAATTTTACTCAAAATTTTTGTTCATCTGAAGCCCAAAGCTACAATTGAAGATGTTAAAAAGCAAATAAACACATTAAGGAGTAATTACCGAAAAGAGTTAAAGAAAATAAAAGACTCCAAGCGCACTGGTACTGATGCTGAGAGTGTATACAAACCTAATGCATGGACTTTTTTTGAGCTGCAGTTTTTATCCGATGTCGAAACTCCTGACAAGGGAAGAAGCACTTTAAGACAAAACGAGGTATGTAAATTTGATTTAATGCTGATTTGATTATATTCATAGTTAAAACTGCCAATATTTTAGCTCCGAAATAAAATAATTAAAGACAAAATATAATTTCTTTAATAATAATTATAAAAGATATATTTTTACAATTTCTTGTATAAGTTACTAAATTAAATTTAAAACATTTTTTTGAAAATCTACTTGTCCCTCGTTATTAAAGTAATCCCTATAGCGTTGTCTAACTAGCTTAGCGTCTCTTGATGCATTTCGATATGAACCTCGCCGTAACCCAGTTAACGTAAGTTCAGATCTCTCCGTGCCAATTTCGATTTGTCCTGTTTTCGTGTTTTCCACATGTAACACATTGTTATAATAAGTTTTAGATGCTTTCTTAATTAAAAAATTGTGTAGGTAACAGCAGGTCAGAACAACATCCGTGGCCTTTTCTGGTGATAAATTTATCGCTTTCTGAAATACACCAAATCGAGTCGCCAATATGCCGAATGCGTTTTCAACTACTCGGCGAGCCCGTGATAATCGGTAATTAAAAATTCGATTATCGGCTGATAAATCTTCTTGACTAAACGGCTTCATTAAATTTATACCCAATGAAAAGGCATCGTCGCCAATAAAAACGAATGGAAATTCATCTTCGGTATTTGGCATCTTTGCGCCTTCAGGAATATTTAAACGATTGTTTTGAAACATTTCCCAAAAATCGGTATTATATAGAACTCCTCCGTCCGATACCCGCCCATTGGTCCCAACATCAACCATTATAAATCTATAATTAGCGTCCACAATAGCCAGAAGAACAATGCTGTGTGTGCCCTTGTAATTAAAGTATCTAGATCCGCAATTAGCTGGCTTCACAATAACAACGTGCTTTCCATCAATAGCTCCAAGACAATTCCAAAATTGCCACTTTGACCCAAAGTCTGTTGATATTTTTTCCCATTCCTCTTTGGTAGATGGCATCTAAAAAAAGAAAATACCCAATTAATTTATTTGTTACTTATTTT
Source organism: Polydrusus pterygomalis (assembly GCA_963969555.1). NCBI lineage: Eukaryota > Metazoa > Arthropoda > Insecta > Coleoptera > Curculionidae > Polydrusus > Polydrusus pterygomalis. The sequence continues at coordinate 73,872,634 of OZ018380.1, read as the reverse complement.
TTCAGGTTACTGGTGACACACAAATACAGGATGATGACATAATTAGAACTCCAAAAAAAATAAGAAGTACTGAAAGGCACGATAAACAGGATCAGAAGCAGTTATTATCCGTGGCATGTGAATATTTGTCAAAAGAAGATGAAAACCCAATTGCAAAAGTTTGGGCCAAAAAGCTGGAGAAACTGGATCCATACCAAAAACTTTATGCAGAGAAAGCTATTAATGACATTCTTTTTGAAGCAGAACTTGGCACATTGACCAGAAATTCTGTACAAATACACTGTGATGGACCAATTTCAGTTTCTAATGAAATATTTTTACGCCCATCTTCAGCAAATTCAACTGGCGGACGTTCAAAATCATCATCAACTCGAAGTACGTCATCTGTCAGCAATTATAATTGTTATAGCTACACTTCTCCGCCTATATATTCCCCGCCAATTCCCATGGATGAAGTATATAATATCACCGAAATGCAACAAGCACCTCAGGAAGAACCCACACCACAATCATCTGCATATCCTATAAATTCTGCTATGAAATCGTATTTCTCGTCTTTTGAGTAAAGTATCATTTGTTTATTATTAGTAACTTTTAACTTAAATGTATATATAGGTATAATAAAAATTTTAAAATTTACTTACTTTAATGTAGTCTGCCAACACTTTAATTATTGCATTGCAAGTCTCCATTACTATTTCACTTATTGTTGTGGGTGAAATAAGAGTGGAAAACTTAAGATCTTCAAATGATCGTCCAGTAGCTAAAAAACGCAGCGTTACGGCTAGCCTTTCATTTGCTGATATTGCTTGCCTCATATTTGTATCTTGTTTACAAATATAAGGCTTTAAGATACTGAGAAGCTCATTATAAACATCACTGCTCATTCGGAAATAATTTCGATAATCCTCGGGATCCGTGGCTCTTATAAAATTTAACAAATTTAAATGAGTGTATTTTTCCCGTTCAGCTAACCATTGTTTGACCCAACGTCTTTTTTGCTTCTTGCGCTTCAAACTTGTACAATACAATATAATGGCAATGCATGCCTTTTCTTTCTTGTTCATTTTTTTAATTCAATTTTAATTTAAAAAATACTTGTACAAATAATACTTATCGCGACAAAAGTTTTAACAAAACTAAATACTGATTATAAAATATTGATCGTGTGAGGTGAATTTCAAAATACTGAAGAATTACTGTCAGTATAAGAAACTGTCAGTATTACTGATCGTGTGAGGCCCGCTTTACAATAGAAGTATTAACTGCGAGCTGTTAATTTTTCTAGGCAACAAACGTGCGAACAGTGGATGAAAGAGTATAAAATTGAATCAAACTATTCAATACATAGAACAAATAGAACATCTGATAGTGTGGAAAAATAGTAACCGAAGTAATGTGACTGGTATGACTATATAACGTAATATTATGCAGAAAAATCTGTATGAATACTATTTTTAGGATATAAAAGCAACTATACTAACAGAACTGAAAAAGCTGGAGGTATTATAAAAATTAATAGGGTATGGCCTTCTCGCTTGGCAGTAAAAATTTTTGAAACAGGTTATGTAAATACATTATACTTATTACTTCTCTCCTTACAAATTAAACGTTTTTAAATTACAATGAATTATAAAAATTAATAGTTAATACAAATATTAAGTTAATAACAGTTAAACAAAATAAAAAAAAACACTTCTTTATGCTGACTGCACAGCAAGAACAAAAATGTTTTTAATTTTAGGTCATGTCAGTGTAACCTTCTGGAAAACTTATGTCGGTCATGATGAGAAAATCAGAAGCCAACACCTATCCAATGAAGAGAAAGAAGTTATAGTTCAAAAACTTTTTAGTGGTGTAACTGTAGAGAGAGTTATTTTAGATGCCAGGAAAATTACTACAGATAGTCTTCAAAGAATTAACATGGTTCAGAGAAAAGACATAGCCTATTTAGTGAAAAAGCACAATATTAAAAGAGGAAGGATGAAAATACTATCATAGCTGTTAGCTTAAAAGTTAGTGAATGGAATGCTAATGGAAAAAATTACTGTTGTTTTTTAAACCACAAGGTGGGTAAATGCATGACTGTTAAACACTATTGTAATAATATAGCCATATTTTACTTTTCTTAACAATTCAAACTATTTTTGAGGCTGGGAAAACCTTTTATACATATGACGTGTATCAAATTTAAAGTGAGTAGGTATGTTAAATAAATTAAAATGTCTTTAAAATTATCTTAAACCTATACAGACAGACATAAAAAATGCATAGAAATGTTCTTGCAGTGTTTTTATTTAAAGTTTGTTATTCTAAAGTGAAAAAAAAATTTTGCTTATAGTAGATTTGCCATTCATTTCATGATAATATGGAAGTATAAAGGACTTTTGGCTGAAATAATAAGTATATTTTTATTAGGTGAAAATCATCCACTCCTAAGTGTAAGATTTGTGAATGACAACCTGGAACGTAAACTAAAGGACGTCAGCACAATAATGCATGGATGGGACACACTGTACAAACCAAAAAGGAATGGATTTGACAATCGTGCTAGTGAAGGATGACAAAAATATGGGTTTTCCTGTGGCATTTTTTTAAACTAATAGATTAGACCAGCTTGTACAAGAAATAGTTTTAGGTGCTCTTCAAGAGAAGATTGGTGGGGTAGGTAATACAACCAAAGTATTTTATGACGGATGATGATCCTAAATACTACAATGCCTGCACGAAAATAATAATTTATGAATTATATTGTATTTTACTTTTAAAGTGGGTGATATTTAAACTTTTTACATCTTGTATTCTGAAATATATTTTAAATGTGTAATATATGTATAATAACTGTCAGAAATAGTAGGTATAATATCACAAAGTTCTTGTTAATTTTAGTTTATTTTATATTGTTGAAAAAACACTTGCAAGTTTCTTGCAAGAGTAATCGAAACTGCGGATTTTTCATATTAAATTTTTTTTCAAAATCCTGTATTTTTTTCAAGTCAATTATCTAAGTATAGTCCGCAAAGCTGTACAGAACAAAATATCCCACTTTGGGAAATAAATATCGCTTTGAATAAAAAGTAAAACACCTATAAGTAGTTAGCATAATTAATTCTAAATAAGTATATCTGAAAATTATCTCTAAACATTTTAAATCATAAATTTTAATTTCTTTTAAACTATCATCTGAAAAATATCGTCTACCCTTAACACACCTGTGTGTTAGTCCGGTAGCCTACGCGGCCACTCAACACAGAGAAGAGGTAGGTTCTCTGAACATAAACCCTTTATTTTTCTGTGCTCTGAACACTGGCGTTTACCTAATGCGCATGTCCGGGGCTTAAAATATCCCGACGAAGACCGAAAGCGGCCGAGGCCAACTGTTGTTTTTAGTGGCGTCTAGGACATATGCAGAGACGCCACTAAAAACAACAGTTGGCCTCGGCCGATTTCGTTCTGGCTCGGAACATGTCGTCTAATTTTTAAATTGCGCGCCTGATTTTGCCAGTTCACAATTTTATTATTATTGTGCTGTCGAATTATTGTGGAACGATCTGCTGTAGCGCAATTTTTTGTGATTATTACCAACGACTTCTAATACAAGTAGAAGTCTTTGATTATTACTGATTATACTAGTGTATCAAGAAAATATTTGTGGTTTAAAGAGTGTATGGTTTTTCATTTACATAGTATTTTTCGGTCAGATTGAACATGGAGAAACTGGGAACAGAATTTTCCCATTCTGCGAATTGGAGTTTTCTACACTTTACTTACCTATACAAAAAATAAACATCCGAAATATCCATAAAAAGTCGACCCCGATTCAGAACAATAGAACATGTCTCATAATTTGTCCCCTTTGTAAAGAAAATCAATTTATGTGTAGAACCTACAATACTTCAAACACATTTAGAGGTAGGTCATAAATTATTACAATAGAAGTATTAACTGCGAGCTGTTAATTTTTCTAGGCAACAAACGTGCGAACAGTGGATGAAAGAGTATAAAATTGAATCAAACTATTCAATACATAGAACAAATAGAACATCTGATAGTGTGGAAAAATAGTAACCGAAGTAATGTGACTGGTATGACTATATAACGTAATATTATGCAGAAAAATCTGTATGAATACTATTTTTAGGATATAAAAGCAACTATACTAACAGAACTGAAAAAGCTGGAGGTATTATAAAAATTAATAGGGTATGTCCTTCTCGCTAGACAGTAAAAATTTTTGAAACAGGTATGTAAATAAATTATACTTATTACTTCTCTCCTTACAAATTAAACGTTTTTAAATTACAATGAATTATAAAAATTAATAGTTAATACAAATATTAAGTTAATAGCAGTTAAACAAAATTAAAAAAACCACTTCTTTATGCTGACTGCACAGCAAGAACAAATGTTTTTAATTTTAGGTCATGTCAGTGTAACCTTCTGGAAAACTTATGTCGGTCATGATGAGAAAATCAGAAGCCAACACCTATCCAATGAAGAGAAAGAAGTTATAGTTCAAAAACTTTTTAGTGGTGTAACTGTAGAGAGAGTTATTTAGATGCCAGGAAAATTACTACAGATAGTCTTCAAAGAATTAACATGGTTCAGCGAGAAAAGACATACCTAGCCTATTTAATGAAAAAACACAATATTAAAAGAGGAAGGATGAAAATACTATCATAGCTGTTAGCTAAAAAGTTAGTGAATGGAATGCTAATGGAAAAAATTACTGTTGTTTTTTAAACCACAAGGTGGGTAAATGCATGACTGTTAAACACTATTGTAATAATATAGCCATATTTTACTTTTCTTAACAATTCAAACTATTTTTGAGGCTGGGAAAACCTTTTATACATATGACGTGTATCAAATTTAAAGTGAGTAGGTATGTTAAATAAATTAAAATGTCTTTAAAATTATCTTAAACCTATACAGACAGACATAAAAAATGCATAGAAATGTTCTTGCAGTGTTTTATATTTAAAGTTTGTTATTCTAAAGTGAAAAAAAAAATTTTGCTTATAGTAGATTTGCCATTCATTTCATGATAATATGGAAGTATAAAGGACTTTTGGCTGAAATAATAAGTATATTTTTATTAGGTGAAAATCATCCACTCCTAAGTGTAAGATTTGTGAATGACAACCTGGAACGTAAACTAAAGGACGTCAGCACAATAATGCATGGATGGGACACACTGTACAAACCAAAAAGGAATGGATTTGTCAATCGTGCTCGTGAAGGATGACAAAAATATGGGTTTTTCTGTGGCATTTTTTTAAACTAATAGATTAGACCAGCTTGTACAAGAAATAGTTTTAGGTGCTCTTCAAGAGAAGATTGGTGGGGTAGGTAATACAACCAAAGTATTTTATGACGGATGATGATCCTAAATACTACAATGCCTGGACGAAAATAATAATTTATGAATTATATTGTATTTTACTTTTAAAGTGGGTGGTATTTAAACTTTTTACATCTTGTATTCTGAAATATATTTTAAATGTGTAATATATTATATTTTTAACTGTCAGAAATAGTAGGTATAATATTACAAAGTTCTTGTTAATTTTAGTTTATTTTATATTGTTGAAAAAACACTTGCAAGTTTCTTACAAGAGTAATCGAAACTGCGGATTTTTCATATTACATTTTTTTTTCAAAATCCTGTGTTTTTTTTCAAGTCAATTATCTAAGTATAGTCCGCAAAGCTGTACAGAACAAAATATCCCACTTTGGGAAATAAATATCGCTTTGAATAAAAAATAAAACACCTATAAGTAGTTAGCATAATTAATTCTAAATAAGTATCTCTGAAAATTATTTCTAAACATTTTAAATCATAAATTTTAATTTCTTTTAAACTATCAACATCTTCTGAAAAATATCGTCTACCCTTAACACACCTGTGTGTTAGTCCGGTAGCCTACGCGGCCACTCAACACAGAGAAGAGGTAGGTTCTCTGAACATAAACCCTTTATTTTTCTGTGCTCTGAACACTGGCGTTTACCTAATGCGCATGTCCGGGGCTTATAATATCCCGACGAAGACCGAAAGCGGCCGAGGCCAACTGTTGTTTTTAGGGGAGAACCCCAACGAGCCTAAAGTTCATCTGGCCTAATCCCGAAAGCAGCTTCGTGTTGAATCGGAATTTTTCAATTCTGCATTTGTCCTAATGAGAGAGAAGTGGACAAACAAGGATGAAACTCGAATAAATTTTACATGCAGTTACGTGTAGAGAAAAAATTATTCGGTTTATGTTGACGTTTTACTAACTTCTTTGAGGTTATGGATTTCGTTCCTAAGTTTTAAAAACTATTTTGTATTGATCTACAACTATAATGTGATCTTTAAAGGTATATAGCAAATTTCCTTTCATCAAAATATTCAATTTCAGTGAGAAACTTTGGTTAACAGTTATCAGTCTTATCACCGCAATCGACTCGCAATATGTAAAGTGAGAAGAATCCAAGAATAGAAATTATTTTATGTATTTTCAGGCGAAATTTGAAGTCATCGCCCATCAATCACTACCCTTGGGGTAGTGCATCAACACCGATCTATCTTTTCCCTAGGACTGTGCCTGCATTGCTTTCAGATTAGAAAAAAAACTGTGAAGCCTAAAAACAAAAAACCTACCAGCTAGGTACACAAAACATTACAAAAGTGGAAAGAAAATGATGTTTGTTTATAGGGTAGTTTGGTGTACACACAGTATATTGGCTTATTGCTCAGGCATCTAGTTTTATTTTGAAAGGCGCTGCCCATCCGAGAGGATTTTATATCTGTAAGTTTTGTCCAATAGTTCTGTAGCTTGTGTAGTTTTATTTTCTATAATATACTTATATATGACAGTATCTGAATTTATAAGAATGTGTTTGACTACTTTATTTTTTTTTCTAGGCTCTGTAAAAACCTATTTTTGAGGCAAACACTTCATCAGCAATAATGTGTATTCGAACACTATTAAAGGGAAGAAATTTTTAATCTTTGATTAGAAAGTAAATTGAACATTAAGGCCAAACTAGAAACAAGGTATACCTACAGATACTATGTATGTGAACCTAATTGTAGCAGACATACTTGAACAATACTGAGTCGAGTTGAAAATTTAAAGTCAGAAGAACCTGTTTTACTCTAGTCGGTTCAGTGGATTGAACTCGAAGAGCTTAAATGTATTGGAAGTATTTTTTAGAAATAAAATCAAATTAAAGGTATTTATTAGAAATTAAACAAAAATTTTCAGTATTTGTTAAGTAATTTGGATATTTCTAGGGTATTAAAAGGCTCTTTCCAGGGGCATATTATAATATATATTATCTAAAAAGAGGTATTTGATAGTACACAGTGAGGGCAGTAAGATCACTTGGGTCATACTTATCGAGTCTTTTATCAACCAATGGTACTCTAAAATTGTGAGTCTAGATTACTCAAATCAGCATAAAAATATAAACAGTGCATAATATGTCAAGTTTAGAGTTAAATTCTTGACTGGAACGTTCAACAATCCTTTAAAAGCAGTTATATGTTACTAGAACTACAACCAGATACCTGAATTCATCAAGCCTCGAGGTAACTAAAAAAAAATAATTATTAAAGCTACTGTAGCCAGTTTTGTGTTATAATTAAGGTAGTGTTGCATTTAACTAAATGATCAAACTACAAATAGGTAACTACTTAAACTGCAAGAGACAGGATTTAAAAATGGCCAAGATGTACTTACCACTTTTTGTATTTAAATTGTGGGTCTGGATTACTAAAATGCAGCATACTCATAGAGAACTCAGTGTGTATAACAAGTTATAGGTTTAATTTTTGACTGAGACTGAAGCCTTCTTAAAGAATCCTTTAAATGTAAATATTACTAGAAGTAAAACCAGATACTGTCTGAACAAATAAAACAAAAAAAAAACTGCTTTTAATCCTTTTCCTAAGAACAACTAGGTATATCATCGATTGACAGGAAAAAATGAAAACGGTAACTTTATTTTAAATGTATATCGTTCAAATTTGCTTTAAAATAATTATTAACAGTAAACAAAATAACAATTTATTCCATTAAATTGAAAAAATTGCTGACTTAATGATTTATACTAAATTTCGATTTTCTATTTACAAATCGAACACAGAAAGTAAAGAAAATGATAGGTTATGAACGCGCGCAGGCGCAGTTTCTTTTTTGACTTGACATAATTCTACTGTGTATCGAAAAGAGTTTGCTGCACGTCAATATTTAGGCCACTTGGGTGTAAAACCACGTGACAACAGATTAGGCCACACGAGCTTAACCGAACGCCTGCCGACTACACCCGAATGTAGGCCAGTTGAACTTTAGGCCATTTGGGTTTTAGGCCCGATGGAGCCATCTCGTTTTTAGTGGCGTCTCATATGCAGCGAGACGCTCGTGATTTCTCGTGCATCCGTAATCGACGATACGACGCCGATCCGAAATTGCTCCTATTGGTGGAAATATTATTGCGCCAAATTTAACCAGAATGTTTTTAAAAATTATCCAACGTGCAACAAAGTCAAAATAATTTTAAGTGTTTTCCATATTATGTTTTCTACCGGACTTTTAAGTTTTTTAGGACTTAACTATTTTCTTTGCTTATTACGATGGATAGCTGTGTAGTATAAATGTATCTAATAACCTTCAAATTGTAGCGACCTGGGACAACATGTGGACTCGGTAGCGATGGATATGCGAGTGCGGTGAATATTCCTACAAGGATGGAAAAGCTCAGCACTCTCAGCAGCACTTGCTTGGACCACTATACTTTTTAAAATATAAAAAGGTCAGCTCGATACCCATTCTATAGTTCTAATAAATAGTGGGCTGACAGATCACTATCCGATCATACTGAACATTGAATTAAGTACTATACAAAAATAAATAACTCATCTGATAATAAAATACACATTCAGAGATTGGATGAGGGGTATATAGGTTTTAGCACAAGAAACTGTTAAGTAATGAAGACTGGAATTCGGTTATCGGAAAGGCTGACCTTCATATTGATGTTAATATAACTTTATAGATATATTACAGAAACATATACGTGACTCAACAAATTCTTATTAGGGTAGGGTGGGGTAGGTCCGGACATGGGGCACCTCGGGACATTTCAAATTTACCGCGAAAAAATTAACTCCTTGGATTCTATCCAACCAAAAAATGTTTATTTATATTTGTATTGGCCGTGGCTGTGCAAGTTGTTCGGCTATCAATAAATATTAGGAGTTTGTAGACATTTGTTTAAATTTTTCGTTGCCGTTGTAAGAAAGGTTGCGAAAGTCGTAAGGAATTACATCTTTACTACTAAATTTAAGGTAAGATATTCAACAAATTTATAAATATTAACTTGTTTTCCTACACTTAACCTTAAAATGAATTGAAATACAAATGCATTTAGGGATATTTTGCCGCCAGAAATGCACTTGGTAATATGGGGCACGTTCGGACATATTTCATGGGGCAGTTTCGGACTGTCCGAACCTGGAGTAGCGGACAAAATATTAGACAATGGAGACTATTTGGTCAATTTTTTGAGGAAGTATAAAAGAGGCGTTCATTTTCCAAATGTTAAGGATATTTAAATTATTTCCAGAAAAGATGTGGTAAGCAAATTGCAAAAACCCACAGCTTTGCAAGGAACATCCAGAAGAGCAGGAATTTTAAAATTTAATGTAAACATGTTTTCATATAATGAGTATCCAATAACATATTATATATGCCGACTTGATTATTAGAATATCATTAAACTTGCAAGGGTCGTCATTCATTCGTCATTTCACCTTAATATAGGTATTTTAATATGTGTCCGGACCTTCCCCATGGTGTGTCCGTCAGTACCCCACTATGGGGCAGAATCGGACAAATTGTATTTTTTTTTTAAATCGCTATTTGACAAAAAAACGCATTTTTGCCGAAAAGGTAAAGTCGTTAAATTTATAAAAGATGAATCTGCGGTTCTGCTAATATTTTCGATTTAATTTAAATGTAACTGATTTCAAAATTATGGACATTTGAAAAAAACTGTCCGAACCTACCCCACCCTACCCTACCTATGTAACATGTATAAGAGTATAAGAAAAGAAAAATTAAGCCATGGATAACATCGTGACTAATTAAGGCTATAGGCATAGCGATAGGTTAAAAAATATTTCTGCTTTGTATCCTCACAGCACTGAATAACTTTAAAAACTACAGAGAACTCTTATTAAGACAGTTACCGGGAAGGGAGGGGGGGGGGGGGGGGAGGTCCAAACAAAATAAAAAGTATAAAAATAATAAAATTCTGCAGATCAAATCGTCAACGTGAGGCTGGAATGGCCAATAATGAATTTAATGCATTTTTTTTACAACATTGGTAGGGTAATGGCAGAAAGACTGGGTCGTACTGAGCCGCCCGCCCATCCTGACAACAATCTGCAAGAATCCTTCTTTTTAAGTCCTATAAACTAACAATGCACTTATTCAAACTATTGCTTCGCTTAAGTCTCTGGTGCCTCCGGAGATGATGACAAAATAAATAACTCGACATTGATCAAACAATTTCATGTATACCTTCTTGGGCCATTGCGGTATTTAATTAACCTAGCCTTTACGTTGGTGACTATCCCACAACCTCCAAGAACTCTATAATTATACCGATACTTAAATCCGGTGCAAGAACCACCTTGGGTGGCTATAGGTCGATTAATTGCTTTAACAAGTAATCTTAGCAACATTTTTGAGAGGGCTATTAAGTTTTGCGCGTCTTACCAACATATTTACAAAATAACAAGATCTTTCCGAATTTGGTTTCAAGAGTGATTGTAGCACCGAGGATGCAATTTGTGGGGTAACAGATCACATCGCCCGAATAGTGAACAAAAATCAATGGGGGTATTCTTGGATCTGGCAAAGACCTTTGACTCTGTGTCACAACCTATACTACTAGAGGTGCTGCATTCAATAGGTATAAGAGGTATAGGTAACAATCTCTTTAAAAGCTACCCAGTAAACACGACATGAAAGCTCCGGAGGTGGACGGAAGGCGCATTGCCGAAACGTCGGTGTCGGGCCGCCAGCTACAATATCGGCGGCGTGGAGGTAGGTCATGACCGCTCGGCCGCCAGAGGCGGCTTAATAGCTACATAACGGACCTGGTTGTTCGGTACAGACGCTACTTTTTACCACTGAGCCGCGGGCTGAACAGATGTTAGCGCGCGGCATCTCGACGAGACCGCGGACGGTCGCTGGCAATACATTTAAATACCGCGCATGGTTAGAGGGAAGTCTTACCATTAAAACTCACCGTAAAGTAGAAAACAACAGTTTTATTGTTTAACAAACCCTGCAAATATAAGACGTTATTCTGATTCATTTACACATAACTTTTTATTATTTTTTTTTGCGACTCATCCTTCTCTGTCGGAAGCATTTTTATCCAGTTTCTAATGGTCAGAACAATATCTGAATTTGTTGCATTGGACGTTATTGGATTATTTCTTCGTACAGCAGCTAAAAACCATTTGGTTTGGTTAAGTTTATATACTATAAAATACTGCATACAAAGAATAGCCAAGCATGCACTATTTTTTTTGTTTTAACACTTTCAACTTTACATATTATGAGAGTAACAGGTATAAAAAAATTGGTTCTGGTGTCATATAAGGTCGGTCGAATTTCTTCCGGTTTTTGGGTTTATTAGAAAGTTAACGTTAAATGAAACAATTTGATGCAAAAAAAAGTGCGGATAAAGCCATTTTTTTCAAATTAAAGCCATTTTTAATATTTAATTAGTTTAGGGTTTCGGTCGACTTTCTGGATACAAAAACAAGCTGTACCTGCTAGTAGTGTTGTCATTGTCTTTACGAGGGTTGGACGAAGATAGCAATATGACGATATTACCCGTGTTTGTTTAATCGAATATATTCTTATAATTTAAGCGGACAAGCGCGGATTCCCCGATATCTGTTGCTATTTCACTTTCTTTACCAATGTTGCCAAGTTATTTGTTGATATTTTCAGGTAAAGTAGAGTAATATATTAAAAATGAAAATAAACTTTATGCCATTACCGCATAAAGGTGTAACTTAGGCCGCGGCAGCGGCCGTCGCGTAGCCGGCGTTCTATGGCGTAGCCCAAGGATGTTTATAATAGTTGCGGGGCGGGCGAAGCCCGCAACGCTAACATATGATGACATTACCTCGTAAAGGGGTTATTATTAAAGGTGTAACTTAGGCCGCGGCAGCAGCGTTCGCGTAGCCGGCGTTCTATTGCGTAGCCCAAGGATGTTTATAATAGTTGCGGGGCGGGCGAAGCCCGCAACGCTAATGTACGATGCCATTACCGCATAAAGGTGTTACTATAAAAGGTGCAACTTAGGCCGCTGTAGTGGCCGTCGCGTATCCGGCGTTCTATTGCGTAGCCCAAGGATGTTTATAAATAAAATAAAATAATAAATATCTTTATGTTTTTTAAAATATATTTTATTATAAATAAACTCAATTAGGTATAAGACTTTTTGAAATACCCAACCAGCGTTAGACTTCAAATCATGAAAATTGGTCCAACGTGGCAACACAGTAAGTATTATGTCAAATAATGAGATTTCTCGCATTGACATTTTCAGCACAGAAAAATAAAGGGTTTAGATTTTCGGTAAAAATGTCAATTTATAAATAGTTTATTATTAATTTTTCGCGTTAAAAGTGTATAATCCGCAATTTTTTTGCTTTTAACCTGTTCTATACAGCTTAGGCTATATGATAAAATTTTAAAACTATCAAAATTCGACCGACCTTATATGACACCAGACCCAAAAAATTTACAATAAAATTATATGGGTATGAAACTTAAACTCACTTATAGTTTTGTTCTCTGGTACTGAATCATCTGTCTGGGGGGTGTCTTTTTATCTTGGAAATCAGTAAGTTCGTCTAATGATGAATTCTGTATTCTGCTAACAGGCACTGAATCTTCTTGAGAAGTGTAGCTTTTATAATAATAAAGGAACGCCTCGTGCTCGTGGAAAAATAATTTTAATGTTCTGTCTATATACCGTCATTCACCTGTCAAGTGTCAGTTCTTTCGCAGAAGCAGAACGGCGCGAATTTCAAAAATACGCGGCTGGCTTGCGATTAGCCGTGGCCAAACAAGTAAAACGAGGAACGTATTAGTCAGCTACCCACGCGCGGATGGTACACGGCACGTCGACTCTTGTCACAACCTGCGAGATATCTTCTAACCGTGTCCGATTCGAAAGATAAGGTCCGTTTCTCATGTGCTGCGCTACTACCACCATCGGGTGGCAGACTATTAGCCGTGGTAGTTCGACGCATGAAAGGTAACGCGATAGCCAGAAGCGGCCAGTAATCGGCAACAAGAGCCGTCGATTTCCCGTCAGTGCCGGAAGGCGGCCAAACTTTTACCGCCAGCTTTGGTTTACTGGGTACCTTGAAGGCCGGCTACAGCGAGTGAGGGTATATAGGCGACCATCTAAGTGAAGAGCATCCGATGGAGTATATCGTGTGCCACAGGGTACTGTGCTTGGGCCAGTGCTCGTTACTATTTATATAAATGATCTACTTAACTTGTTGCCAAGGGGCAGAGTGGTCTGCTACTCTGACGATACTGTTTTCAGGTGTAACACCCACCACTTCTAATAACTTACGACTTACGACCCTCCCACGTCGGTTGGCACTGCTACTTGAGGTGGCTGATGACAAGAACTCTTCTTTGCTGGGTTCGGAGAGAATCTGTGTTCACAACTAAGACGGATCACTTTTGGCGAGATAATAAGGCTTGTGAGATCTCAATGTTAAAGAATTTTTTATCGCCCAGATTTGTGGCTTACTATTGTTTATAAGAATTTATTTAAATTAAGTTTCAGTAAACTTTTTGCGTTTTAAAACTATTGAAGAAAACACTTTTTTATATTTACTACTGTTTTTATTATTTTAAAGAAAAATCATGGGAGCCACCCAACAATAAGTTTTTATCAATGCGCTTACTAGAAGTGGTTCAAGCGGAAATGCAGTTGTACCTGAGGCTGTGACTACTATGCCACTTAGTTAAAGATGTTTATTTTTTACCAGACCAAAAATTTATAATAAATTATTACCATTAACCTAAAAAAACAATCCCTTTAGTAAGATTAAAAAATAAATACCAGCTTGGCTATTACAAACAAATATACAATTATTTGACATATTTTAATATTAAGAAAGGTTCCTATTGTGATACTACAACTATAGTTGCCACTATCTGTGATTAGTATAATAACATATTAATATAGATATTCCATTAGACTTATATAGATATAAACTATAGTGGGGAAGTCGGATAATCGTGCGCGGCGGCTAACGGTGCGCACCGTAATACGGATAAAAAAAGCCTCTTATTCGTTAAAATCCGTATACGTGGCGCGACCTCCTGGACAAGTTTAGAAGTAACGCTGTGGTTCGTGCGATTTGCTGTTAAAACGATCAGGTCATCGTGTTTGGCGGTTTATCGGGTTGTTTACATTATTATTTGTGCATGTGAAAATAATCCATAAGTTTGTAAATAAAAACATTTTTATTTCGGAAAGTAGGTATACTAAAATAATTAGTGTGGTTCAGATTCTTATTGTAGCAATTTATTTGTGGTAAATAACGTACAATTTTATTTTTATGAATTTTTGTTATTATTATGTCCCTGTCGGTTAATGGTGCGCGATGCGCACAATTAACCGCCTTTTTAAATCTTAGAACTTCTAGTGGAATTTAGTATGAAAATACATGTTCCCTTTATTATTTTAGATGCCAAAATATACCTACAAAACAAATAAAGCTACCTGGGACGCAGACAAAATGAAAAAAGCTCTATTATTTGTTGCAAATGGTGGGGCAATTAGAGATGCTGGAAGAAGGTTTGGAATACCTGAATCCACAATTCGCAAAAGGAAGAAAGACTATGATAAAAGACATGATATTGAGGGACCTCAAATGGGACGGCATCCTATTTTTTCACAGAAGCAGGAACAGGATATGGCTAGTGACTGTTTGAAGGTTGGAGACAATGATGTTTCTTTTATCATTCAGGATATGGTTAGTATTAAAAATGGCAAAAAAATTTTATGGTATATCAAAAATTTAACTTCGACGATTAGCGTATTCCTATGCATTAGCTAATAATATCCCAAACAACTTCTATGCTAAGTACAACGAAAATGGCAGTGTAAGACTGAGGTAGGTACTATCGCAGTTTTAAAAAGGAACAGCCAAATTTCTCTAAGAAAACCAGAACCAACAAGCATAAACCGAATATCCGCATTCAACGAAGTATATACAGGTCACTAAATTCTTTGCCAATCTGAAGAAGCTTTACGAAGAATATCACTTCAGTGCATGACGACAAGATTTTTAACGTAGATGAAACCGGCATTTCTACGGTTCAGAAGCCTGGTAAACGTATTGGTCCCAAGGGAGTAAAACAATTCGGAGCAAAAACGTCTGGTGAGAAGGGAAAAACGGTAACCGTAATTTGTTGCTTTAATGCTGCTGGTATATACATGCTATGTGCCACCGATGTTTATTTTTCTCCGAAGTCGGATGACAAGCACGTTAAAAAAAAACGGACCGCCCCATGCAAAGTATATAATTGCTCAAAATCTGGCTCGAGCAATGAACAATTGTTTTATAAGTGGCTTTAACATTTTAAGGAAACTGTTAACCCTTCCAAAGATCAGCACGTTCTAATAATTTTGGATAACCGCTCGAGCCACATTTCTTTAGAAATTTATGAATTTTGCAAGCAGAATGGGATTGTATTACTATACAGGGTGATTCACGTTGAGTGGCCTATTAGAAGATCTCGGAAACGAGTAAAGTTATATTTCTAAAAATTTGGTAGCGGGCATGATTGGCTATGAACTTTTAAAATATTATATTTCGACGTTTGTGTCACTTCCGGTTATACCGGAAGCTAGGGCCAACTTTGCTATTTCACATAGAATACCCTGTATATTTTAGCATTTTTGGATACCCTATTGAAACCTAAGTAACTTTTATTAACAATGATCTCTACCTATCTCTAAACGTTTTTGAGATATAAATTATAAAATGCCTTTTTTATGTAAAAACATTATCGAGATGAAACTTCAGTAATTTTGAAATTAATAAAGCTAAACATTTAAAATTTTGTAGGCTTTTGACTAACACATAGATCTTTTGACTACATTACTGAAGGTTCATGTTTTGCATACAGGGGATTTTTAAAAGTGTGCCAAAATGTGGCCATTTAGATAAATGTGCATAAGTCAATTTTTGCAAATGGAACACAATATTTTTTGTTTTAGTAACGTGTAGAGAATCAAATTTCCTATCTGAACGTCCAATATGTCAGTATCAATATTATTAGTTGTTTTGGAATTATGAGCAATTAAAAAAAAAAACATATTAAAATATGTGTTTGTGTTAAGTTCAAGTAAACTAGAAATATGACAACAGGCCTAAGGTGAGTGTCAACTTTAAAACAATTTTAGTCAAAGCCTACTTTACTAATTGGTAACAAAGCTCAAAGTTAAACCAAAATCGGAATTAAAGCCATTTTTACAACATTAATGTATTATGAACTTAACACAAACACATATCTTAAGATATCTTTTTTTAAATTGCTCATAATTCCAAAACGACTAAAAATATTGATACTGGCATATTAAACATTTAGATGGGAACTTTGATTCTCTACACGGTACTAAAATAAAAAATAGGGTGTTCCATTATTATTATTATTATTATTTGCAAAAATTTACTTATGCACATTTATCTAAATGGCCACACTGGCACACTTTTAAAAATCCCCTGTATGCAAAACATGAACCTTAAGTAATGTATTCAAAAGATCTATGTGTTAGTTAAAAGCCTACAAAATTTTAAATGTTTAGCTTTATTAATTTCAAAATTACTGAACTTTCTTCTCGGTAAGGTTTTTACATAAAAAATGCATTTTATAATTCATATCTCAAAAACGATTAGAGATACTTAGGTAAAGATCATTATTAATAAAAGTTACTTAGGTTTCAATAAGGTATCCAAAAATACTAAAATATACAGGGTATTCCATTTGAAATTAGCAAAGTTGGTCCTAACTTCCGGTATAACCGGAAGTGATACAAACGTCAAAATATAATATTTTAAAAGTTCAAAGCTAATCATGCCCGCCACCAAATTTTTGGAAATATAACTTTACTCGTTTTCGAGATCTTCTAATAGGCCACTTAACGTGAATCACCCTGTATAACCATTCCGCCGCATACATCACATCGCTTACAGCCTTTGGATTTAACGTTTTATGGCCCACATAAAGCAGCTTTTATCCAACAGTGTGACAACTATCTTCTACATCATGAAAGAATTACGCCCTACGATTTGGCAGAACTCTTTCATAATTATAGTAAAGTTGCCACTATGGATAAAGCCCAAGCCGGGTTTAAAGCTCCAGGAATTTGTCCTTTCCAACCTGAAAAATTTACAAAAGAAGACTTTTTACTATCTAGTCATCATATGCCGGAAATGACAATAGATGAAGAAGATAATCAAAATGGGCCTGAAATGAAGACTGACGTTTTTGGTCCAAGTACTTCTAAAGTTTGCCAGCAACTTGAATCAGCGCAAGCAACTTCTATTCTAAGTGACTTTGGTTGTTAGCAATCGAAATTGAAAGTTTCATTTGAAAGTATTGAGCCCAATTCCAACTCCAGCTACAAGTACAAGTCAACGAAGTAAGAAACAGAAGTCCAAAATTTTAACGGAGTCACCCAATAAAGATGTTTTGCTGACCTGCGAGACAAAAAAATTGAGACAAGCAATTTGGAAAAAAAAATTAAAACAAAAATCGTCAAAGAAAGGTAAAGCTAGTGCAAAACATCCTGCTAAAAATAAAAAGGCCATTAAAATAAAGGGTTTTGAGGAAAGTGAATATGAACAAGAAATCTCTGATAGTCAGTTATGTGATAACGATGAACTTGATGACATGAAGGGCGATCAGGGAGACAGTTGCTTGAGTTGCGATGACTTTAGCAAAAAAGACGAATATTGGTTTCAATGCTCATTGTGCTGCAGATGGGCTCATGCGCTTTGCAGTGGTGTCGACTTCCCCGAAGGTTATATCTGTGACTTTTGCGATCATTAATTTATGGTTTATAAGTATAAATATATTATGTATTTTGTATCACTTGTTTTCATTCTACCCTTTACTTCATACCTATAGTTTTTAAGCGTTTTCTGCTTGCGCACAATTGCCCTCATTAGTGCGCACAATTAACCGCATAGGGTGGACAATCGTGCGCGGTGGCAGTTTTTTTAAAATCTTATTTTGTCCCTATAGGCTCAGAATATCTTCTTTTGTAATACTTTGTTGATTTAGACCGTAACCTATACAAAGAAGAACATATATGCCAAATTTCAGAATTCCATGAACCATATATTTTAAAAAATATCAATTTTTTTTTTTAGGTGCGCACAATTCACCGACTTCCCCCTAGTGTAGGTACACACAAGCCACTATATGGTATATTGTACACTCCAGTGCTGGATTTACCAGTAAGCTGAGTAGGCTGGAGCCTAGGGCGGCAGATTTTTGGGGGGCGGCAAATTTGACCAAAAATTTTTTTTTATCTTATAGAAATAAATGGTACAATCTTTATTTATGGTTGACGGGTAGTATTTTTTTAAATAAACTTTATTGTTGGTCGTGTCTGTTATTAATGGGGATAAAGAAAGGTAGTTGGAACTTTACTGGCTTTGCAGAAAGAAATTTCATTTTCAATAAAATAAGTAGGTACCTAATCATAAATTTTTTTGTGTGATATTAGCTAGGGCAGTTCGTAGGTTTAGGGAAGTTGGAACATCTTCTGTCAATATACACAAAAAAACCAATGCTTCCTGAAATTTAACTATTTATAACGAGCAAAAAACGGGTTAAACGTGAAATATTCGAAATATTATATGCTCTCCAGGAAACATATTGTCGACCTGTCAGTCAGGTGTTCTGTAATGACCTATCAATAGAACATAAACTGTTGAATAACCGGGGATCTTAAAGATTCGCAGGAAGAGGTGCATTATTTTTACAGCTTACATTTAGGTTTTATTATAAACTCACAGACAAAAAAAAACGGCACCTAAATTTTTTTAGCAATTTTAAGATGGCATAACTTTTTTATTTTGGACTTTATTGCAATGATTTTTCACTGGGCGCTGCAGTTTGTTCTGATGTAATTTTGGTTGCTTAAATGTTTATATACCAGGGTAAGTCAAAATGATGTTCTTAGTCGGAAGTTTAAAACGTCCTGTGGAAAAAACACGCCAGAGGACCTTCAGGCAATCACATGACGTAACAATGACGTCAAATTTCTTCCAGATTTACCGAACATGACGTCTACTATGACGTCCCTGGCAGCGATGGGCGGATCGGATCTGAGCCGGATCGGTGAGTCGGATCTTAAGAAAGATTTATACTGATCCGACTCTCAAAATAAAATAGACGGATCACGGATCTGACGGATCTATTTGATTTGATTGTCGACCGCTAGGTTCACGTTCGGCGTAGGGGTAGAATTCGCTGCTACGGCGCGCGGCGCTACGAGCTGCGATGCGATGGGGAGTGGCTCGTGGCTCTCGGATCCGTTAAAAGATTTTTTAAAGTCGTTCCGATGCCTGACATGCGGGTCGCAGCGTTGGAAAAGAAAACGAAGCTTGGCGATTTATTACTGTTGTGTTTATTGTATTGTGGGTTGCGTCACTTATTTCTAGATGATTTCATAGAGTCTGGAATGTAAGTTTTTTCTATGACACCACCATATTAAAGAATCTTCGTATCTTTTAATAAGCGGTTCATTTAAATGTTTGTCCATTTCTGTAATCACTGGGGGTTCTTATTTTTTGAATAATGTTAAATGGCGCTACCGCGTAAGATCGTTTAAAATAATGTTCAATGACACGGATCGTGACTCAGAATAACCGAACCGAGAACCGATAAGATTTTCTTTATGATTTTTGGGACAAGACCCGGGATCCGGCTCATTGAGTCGGATCTTTGTGCTGATTGGGATTTGGTGACCCGAATCCCAAAATAGATCCGTCTTGCCCACCACTAGTCCCTGGTACGTCAGGAAGACGTGAATAAGTCACAGCCCAGTGACGTTATACTAACGTCGTTATATGACGTTGCTTGGAAGACCAGTTTCACAATGTTTGGGCTTGGGTGCATTTTAATAACAACAATAAAACAAAAATAATTTAAAATTTTTTTTTATTAATCGTAAAAAATTATTAAAACAAGTAAATACATATTACGGTTACAGAAACTAGTACAAATTTTTTAAATTAAAATAGATGATGTGAAAGTCTACAAATTTCACCTTTTTTTCACGCGGTTGGCAAAAATACTAAAATATCCTTAAATAATACATCTGAATACATAAACAAACTTCTACTTAAGGCATTATTCAATATTTACAGATTTTCCTTCCCTGTAATTTATGCTGTGTGAAAACTAAATATTCTTGAATTTATTTGTTCGGCAGGTCTACTTTGAAGAATAGCCAAAATTTGTTTATTTTGCTCTTTCAGGCATATAATGTGCTGAAGCAGTAATTTAAAACCTTAACATAAAAGAAATATGAAAAGGAAAGAAAAACACAAAGTCTTCCTCCACAAAATTTAATAGAATAAAATTCTAGTTCGAAAGGTCTCTACATGTTTCGAACGTAGAAACGTTCATCATCAGGAGACAGCAATCTATTTTATGCTGATGTTGTTAACAAAAGAGAAAATTAGAACCGCTTTTATGGACGTAAAATTTTTAAATGTAGAAGAAACATGGCTTGAAAAATTGACAATGGATGGATACTGAGCATTCAAAAACGTTGTTAAAGTAGGCTTAAACCAACCAAACTAAATGGAGAAGAAGAGAAAAGAAAAAAACCCGGGAGAAAAAAAAACTTTCTAAAAAGGTGTAGGAAATTATTAAAAAATGTTCAATTTTTTAATTTTTAGTTTTAAATTAACCGTTCGCGGGGTTACTGAGGTTTAATCCTCAGTACCCCAAAAAACTTTACATTTACATAACAACATTATTGTGCTACTGCACTTCTATCCTCATAATGTGTCACTTATGCTGGATATAAATTTTAAGAATGAAATCTAAATAATTTCCTACACCTTTTTAGAAAGTTTTTTTCTCCCGGGTTTTTTTCTTTTCTCTTCTTCTCCATTTAGTTTGGTTGGTTTAAGCCTACTTTAACAACGTTTTTGAATGCTCAGTATTCATCCATTGTCAATTTTTCAAGCCATGTTTCTTCTACATTTAAAAATTTTACGTCCATAAAAGCTCCATTAAGGTTCTAATTTTCTCTTTTGCTAACAACATCAGCATAAAATAGATTTCTGTCTCCTGATGATGAACGTTTCTACGTTCGAAACATGTAGAGACCTTTCGAACTAGAATTTTATTCTATTAAATTTTGTGGAGGAAGACTTTGTGTTTTTCTTTCCTTTTCATACTTTCAACTCCACTTTAAGTATGGACTATTTCTTCAAAATAAAAGAAATAATTATAGTTTGGAAAAAAACAAAAAAGTTAAAATTACCTTTATTTTCATTGCAAGGTGTTGTAGTTGTGACTATTGGTGGCTGAACTTTTGTACGAATATTAAGAGGTGTACAGCTATTATCAGTTGCATATATATTATAGATTATTGAAGTACCTACTCTGATAAGGGCCACATAAAATTTTTTTATTAAGTAACCACTGTGACAAAGAGATATTTGGCATCACAGACACAAAACTAAATTATAGTATATATTATAATTTTATATCATTTAAAATAAATACTGGAACACCTAAAGATGATCAATTAAATAACTACATTTGAAAGAATCTGTATCAGATTTGGGAAAAAATAATAATTTACCTGTATTTTCACTCGCAGGACTTAGAAAAGAACCAGTTAAGGTATGAAAAGCAGATGTACGTTTGTTTACACTTGCAGTTTCTGTAGGACTGGGACGTAATGACACTACATCTAAAAATTTGTATTTATTAAATAATATTCCAACAGCTATATTAAGAAAGACTTCTCTGAAATACAGACTGTCTGTTGATTACTAATTGTTACCGTTACTATATCATTGAAATCAAAAGATCAATAATTATTATCAGTATACAGAAGGAGATTACCTACCTTGCAGGTCAGCCAAATCTTTCTTTTTCTTCAAAATGCTTGATTTAATTGCTGGAGGACGCTTTATGATAAATGTTCTATTAGAACGTCCATCATCTTCCTCGTCATCACTAGAATATAATCGTTTCGTAATAATTCTTCTCCTTTTACCCAATAGGTTTTAGTCTTCCTCTTCTTCCGTTTCTAAGCTCAGCTTTTTTTTTGCTTTTCTAAAGCTCTATCTACATCATCTGAAAATATGTAGATACCCTATCAAACATATTCAAACAATAGTTGTCAATATGGAGCAATAGCCCCCTCCTACTCCAAGAGCCCCAAGCAAAAGACCAAAAGTAATCCGAAAAAAGTAATTTAAAACTTAAATTACAACGAAAATATAGTTTTCACCCATCATCATCACCGGCCCGTAACTGTCCACTGTTGGATAAAGGCCTCTCCTTCTGTTTTCCATGCACCCCTGTCTTTTGCCAGCTGAAACCAGTGTCGTCCCACGTGTTATTTAATGTCATCAAGCCATCGTTTTTGGGGTCTTCCCCTGCTCCGGTTAGTTTCTCTGGGTCTCCAATGAACGAGTCTTGCAGTCCATCGATCACAGTCCTGTCTAGCTACATGTCCAACCCATCGCCATTTCATGCGTGCTATGCGCTTGATAATATCTGTTATCCTGCTGTCTCGGATGTCCTCATTTCTTATCCTTTGTCTAAGAGTTACTCCCAGCATTCTTCTTTCCATAGCTCTTTGCGATTTTCTTAATCTATCGGCGCTTTTTTCTGTCATAGTCGCAGTCTCCAGTCCATAAGTAGCCACGGGCAAAACACAGGCGTCGTACACTTTTCCTTTTAGACACATAGGGGTGGTTTGGTTTTTGAAGATGTAATTTAGACGACCGAAAGCGCACCAAGATAGTCCAATTCTTCTTGTTATTTCTGTGGTCTGGTTTTCTTTTCCAAGCTTCAATGAGTGTCCAAGGTAGACATAATGGTCAACATTTTCGATTATCTGATTGTCTATTACTATTTGTGTGTTAGTTTGGATAATAATTTTTGTTTTGTTCAAGTTCATTTTTAGACCCACTCGACTAGATGCTTGGTTTAATTGATGCAACATACTTGTCAGTTTATCAGCATCGGTGCTTATCAGGACAATATCATCGGCAAACCTTAGGTGATTTAAATATGAGCCATCGATCTTAATTCCTTTATTCTCCCACTCTAAGTTTTTAAAGATATCTTCCAATGCCGCTGTAAATAACTTTGGCAATATGGTATCACCCTGACGTACCCCTCTGCTAATTGGAATTTCTTCGGTCTTGGTGTCCGGGTCGATCTGGACCTGTAGCGTTGCGTTTTTATAAATATTTTCACCCAACCTGTTTCAAAAAAGACACGGGCAACAGAATACACTTTCCAAGATTCCTCACTTTGTTCATGATTTTTCAAAGCTTTGAAAAAGGTTCCTCGATCTTTATAAGGAGGCCAGAACACTTCGCACTTTCTAGGAGTTAACCATGCGGAATCAACCACAGCAAGGCCCCCGCTGTCAGAGAATTCTATAACTACATATGACATATAGGTAATGAACTTATTGTTTACCTAAAAAGAACATAAAGCTATATCCAATTTGTTCGAGATACTTTCCATAATTATTAACATTTAAATTTTTCCCATCAGTTTTCCTAGAGTCCTTATAATAAACAATAAATAGGATAGGTAGTTATTAAAACGTTTGCAAATATATCCAAATTTAATTTAATTTTGCAACCGAGACAAGGACACCATTTTCATTAAACTACCTTGCCATACATCTGCTCATTTGGGGTACTTATCAAATAAAATTGCCATTAAATAGAAAGTTATTACCACGTTAGGAGAACTATATAACTACCTGTAATATCTATAGGTACTTACCAACCAGCACAAAACAAGAATAAGACAAAAACAAGCAGTACAAACACGTACAAATCGCAGGTACAAAAATACTGACGCCCGAAAACAATGAAAATGGCCAAATTTTGACAGTTCACAGTAACCGCGCGCAAGATTTTAATTCTGGGTACTCGAAGGTCGAGACGGTCGTGACAACTTGAGGAGCATGGCGTGTTTATTGATTCGTTGGTGAGTCCGTCGGTTGTCGGCTATCCTTTTCTAATAATTCTAGTTAAGCAAGGATAACATCGGTCACCGGTTAATTTAAGAAGATCCCCAGCTGATCCAGCAATTATAAAAAGATATTATTATTATGATGTATGTGAGATGTGTCGAGAGCAGGTTCATAAAAGATCAACAAAAAAAACGTCTTACGACGTCATGGGTGAGACGATCTATAACGGCGTCGATATGTCGTCACAGTGACGTCTTTTTTGGGACGAAAGTCGTCATTTGACGAAAATGACGAAATATAACCTATAAACGACGTCACAGGACGACATTTTTCGTCTCCCGGTTGCCTGGGTTGTTGAAACATGATTTACGATAAAGCTGGATGTATTCCTAGCAGTTTGTTTTTTTGAATCATCTGATTATCTTGTTTTTTTACGAGCTACGCATTTTTAATTGAAACGCTGCATTTAAAAAATATTTTTACTTCAAACATTAAAAGTTGTCATTATAGAGCACTTAAAATTAAAATAAAATATTAATAACGAGTGTATCCACCTTTAGCCGCAATGACATCTTACATTCTTCGTGGCATGGAATCAATTAGAGTGATTATTTTTTCTTGAGGAATAGCTTCATATTGTAGGTTTATTGGGACGGTGACGAACGCGTCTTTTTAATTCATCCCAAAGATGCTCAATTGGGTTGAGCTCTGGGCTACAGGGTGGCCATTCTAGCCTTTGAATTCCAATAACGTACGGGCAACATAACTTCTATTTCAACCATCTATTAAAGCGATGATTTTACCCACGTCTGCAGTGGTTAGCACCATTTTAATTACGATTTTAATATTGATAATGTCACTGACAAAATAATCTAATAAAGTAACCACTAGCTGACTTGATTATTTTACGCTGATTATTTTTTTTTACATTAAAAAAAAGCAGCGTTTTAATTAAAAATGCGTAGCTCGTAAAAGAAATAAGATATTCAGATGACTCAAAAAACAAAATGCTAGGAATAGATCCAGCTTTATCGTAAATCATGTTTCTCTGGCGTGTTTTTTCCATCGGACGTTTTAAACTTCCGACTAAAAACATCATTTTGACTTACCCTGGTATATAAACATTTAAACAACCAAAATTATATCAGAACAAACTGCAGCGTAATTTCAATGAATAGATCTATCGCCCAGCGAAAAATCATTGCAATAAAGTAAAAAATAAAAAAGTTATGCCATATTGAAATTACTAAAAAAATTTAGGTGCCGGTTTTTTTTGTCGGTGAGTTTATAAAAATATTTTTTTTCAAATTTTGTATCATAACAAATCTATTACGATACGCATTGCGTATCGTAATGAAGCTATTTCAATACGCGTTTTTTCTTTATTTGATGTTAGTAACATTTAAATGTTTTATTTCATTGACTTGCGCGGCCTTTGTGATTTACGAGAAAACCCATTTTTCGCAGAGGAAAAATAGCTTGATAACCTACTTTTTTATTCTGTGTGGACTGTGGATCACAGTCATGTATGTTGGTTGCATAAATCTATAAATCAATCTTTTGTAGATGCTTCAAGCTATCATTTTCTGCCAAATTCTATCCAAAATTCAATCTACTAACCTTCCAATGTCGATTTTAACTTCAACTTTATTTGAATTTTCCATCTTCCCTATACTAAATTGCAATGCCGTGACGTAAAATCACGTCTTTTGAAATTCGAAAAAAAGTAGCAAAATCGCCCGAATTTCCGAACGCTCTGTATATGTACCGAATGTACAAGGATCACACAACGTATTCCGTCCAATTTCAAATCTCATATCGCTAAAATAACTTTAGAATCTCGTGGTGAAAATGGGTCAATAAATCAAAAAATGACAGTTCGCAAAATAATTTTTGTTGTCCAGAGGCTACTATGATAAAAAATAGTATTACCAACATAAAATTTAGACATAAAAATTTACAAAATTTGAAGGATTTATTTTTTAGATATGTGTTTTTTATTGAAAAAACAACAAATTAGAAAAAATAGTATAACGTACGTGTTATATAAAGCAGTTTTAAGCACTTGTCCCGTTATAAAACTCGCCGCAAGCGGCTCGTTTTTTAACATGGACGCGTGCTATATAATGATGCTTTATAAAACGTGTACGTTAATATACTATTGGAACACATTCTTGGAACCAGGCCCGATCCTAGCGAGTGTGCAGCGCGTGCACCGCACGCGGGCGGCCAAAACAAGGGGCGGCCGTAGGCCGCAGATAGTTCTGTCAATCAAGCAAAACTTTTTACGAATTTCTCGAAATAAAAATACAGTGACATTTTTCAAACTATAAAACATAACTTTAAATTAACGTCGAAGAAGAAAACAATATTTTTGTGAATTATTTCAAATGGATTTATTTATTAAAGATTTTCAATCAAAGCAGCCAGCGCCAGTGGTGAAATTTCTAGTTTTTTTGATGTGGTACAAGAGGTATATATAATTACTTTTCTGCGTCCCCATATCGATGGGATTTACCCAAAAACACGTGAAAACTCTTACTTTAAAACCGTTAAGTGAAACAAGATGGGAAAGTCGTATCAATGCTATTAGCTCTAAAATTAGAGCTAAAAAACATTATTACCGCATTAAAGGCCTTAATTGAAGATACCACCAGAGATAAGAAAACAAAAATGGGTGCTAAATCAATAATTAAAAGTCTTGAAACATTTAAGTTTTTGTGTTCAATTTTAATTTGGCATGATTTATTATCGAGAATTGATGTATTGAGTAAAATGCTTCAAAATCCTAAATTAAACATCGCGGAATGCATTAAAGGCTTAGATAATCTTAAAAAATATTTAGTTTCCCAAAGATCTGACGATAATTTTAAAATATTTGTCGATTCAGCAACAACACTTGCTAGAGATTTAGGTATTGATCCCGAATTTCCCACCTCGAAGCTCAGAAAAAAAGTTAGTTTATTTGATTACGAGGACAGTGGTAACCCAGTTTTAAATCCCTTCCTGCAATTCAAGATTGCTTTCTATTTTGCAGTTCTTGATTACGCGATCTCTTCGATAAATGAAAGATTTACCTTATTATCTGAGTGCTATTCAATATTCTGCTTTCTGTATATGTTTCACACCATTTCTAATGATGACCTCATGAAAGCCTGCATGGACTTAGATATTAAGTTACAGGTACAGGAGGAAGGAACTATTGTGAAAGATATAGACGGTATATAACTCTTTAATGAAATAACTTCATTTAAACATATTTTTCCAGGTAAAAAACAGCCAATTAAGATATTAGAAATTTTAGTCAAAAATGATCTCATTCCCTGTTTTCCAAATTTTGCTCTAGCAATAAGGATTTTTTTAACCTTACCTGTTTTTGTGGCTTCAGGTGAAAGAAGTTTCGGTAAATTAAAAATTATTAAAAATTACTTGAAAAATAATATGACACAAGAAAGACTTTCAGATTTGGCCATCATCTCTATTGAATCCGAAATCTCTGAAAAAATTGATCTCACCGCAATTATTGACAAATTTGCTTCTCAGAAAGCCAGAAAAATTATTTTATAGTTAATTATTAGGTAGTCTTCGAGGAAGGACTGATTTATATACTTTTCGTTTCGCGAGATTTATGCTTTAGTACCTATACTTTTTGTTATTTTATATTTTCTGGCAAATACAGTTGTTTAACATTTCTAATTATAAAATGTCTATTTTTGTTTCAAAAGTAATATTTTTGTTGGTTTATTATTTTGTTAAAGTAAAAAGGAAAAAAGGTGTCGCTAATATAACATATTAGCTGGCCCAAAAATAAAGTCTTTCCCGTAAAATTTTATTTGCAGTTTGCATTTTTATCAATGTTTAACTTTTTACTCTTATGTAGGTACATGTAGATGATTTTATAACGTCAACGTTAAGTATTACTCAAAATAGGAAAAATTCTTTAGAGGGGCGGCATAATAGGTCTTTGCACGCGGGCGGCCGACACCCTAGGATCGGCCCTGCTCGGAACACAATAATGTTAATCATATTTTTGTATCACGTCATCCGTACTTCATTGTTAATAAATTAACATCAAAATACTTTACCGTGTTTTCTTTTTTAATACCTAAGCAAAGGTGTCGTAGGACGTACATTTTTAAGAATAATTCTCCTTCTCAACTTCAAACTGTAATGTTTTCGGGATTACTGTATAATGGCGAACTAAATTAAAAATCAATTATTACAGTTAAAAAGTATATATATTTTTCTTATAACATAAAAATGGCTCAACCTAATACTATACTATTAAAAAAACATAGTTTTGGTACTTATTTTATGATAATGGAAGAATTAGGTACCTAGTTATAATTAAGAGATAAAATGACACATGATACATTTGGGTTGGCGTTGTGCATTGTATTTGAATATTCTGTAAGCTTAACTCCTTTTGTTCATATTAATAAATTGTTGTTAATAAATATGAAGTGATTAAGCTGATTGGCGAAAGGTAAATAAGCAAAGCTCATGCATGTGAGTTTGTCCCCACCTTCGAGTGTTTTCGGGAAATAGAACGCGAGTTGCTGTTTTTTTTGGTATGTGGCATTTCTCTCTTATAATTTTTCCATGGTAAATAAAATAATAGATATCTAATGATTTGATATATAATGTAATGCTTAATATAAAAGCAAAAGGTTCCATAAAACTCGTATATGTAATACCAAGGATAATACCAAAGACAAGTTTCTATTGGCGACGAGATTGGTTTGTATAAAGTATGGGGAATATAGGTAACCTATCTGTCTCCTATCATAATACTTGATAGGGTAACATTAACACAAATTAGGTTTTACCACCCCGTCACTAGGAATTACATCATAGAGACAAATCGCTTACTTATTTAAACTATAACTAGGTATGCATAGTATAAACGAAAATATAATAAGTGATATCTATTCAAAAAGTAAGTTAAAAAAGTAGTTATACTTTTCTCAAACAGGGAATGTTTATTTTCCGAATACTTCAAAAACAAATAATATGTAAAATATGCAAAAATTAATTTGCAGAAACTACTAAAAAAATTAAGAAAACTGCTTTCTTCGCTCGCTTAGGGGAAGCGAAAGGTGGGGAGAAGCGCCCCTTGTATTCGCCACTATTGATTGTATTAAAACAGTATTAATGGTATTTTTTAATAGGACCACATGAATTAAAAAATATCCACAAATTAGATTCTCATTTTCAATTTTTTATTTTGTTTGATCATTATTTCAATTATTTGATCAATTTTAAAACAAAAATTTATTTTAAAAATAGATCAACGTCGCTGGCCCACAAAATCATTAACTTTTGCCCATGAATATATCTAATGCAGAAAAACAGTTCGCAAGTAACACTGAGGATTTAGAACGTAGTTTTTATAGTTTAATTTGAAGAAATAGTCCATCCTCAAAGTGGAGTTGAAAGTATGAAAAGGAAAGAAAAACACAAAGTCTTTCTCCACAAAATTTAATAGAATAAAAAACTCTAGTTTAAAGGTCTCTACATGTTTCGAACGTAGAAACGTTCATCATCAGGAGACATAAATTTATTTTATGTTGATAGTGTTAGCAAAAGAGAAAATTAGAACCTTAATGGAGCTTTTACGGACTTAAAAAATTTAAATGTAGAAGAAACATGATATGAAGAAAATGGATAATGGTTAAACCATACTGAGTATTTGAAAATGTTATTAAAGAGGGTCTAAACCAACCAAATAAAATGAGGAAGAAGAAAAAACCTTTCTAAGAAGGTGTCGAAGATTATTTAAATTTTGAAAAACTTATCCAGCACAAGTATGTCGCTGTAAGACATTATGAGGATAAAAGTGCAGTATCGCCATAATGTTATGTGGTAATAAGAGTTTTTGGGGTACTGAGGATTAAACCTCCGTAAAAACTCTTTTTTTGGGGTACTCAGGATTAAACCTCAGTAAAAACTATTTTTACCATATAACATTATGGTGATACTGCACTTTTATCCTTATAATGTCTTACATACATACTTATGCTGGATAAGTTTTTCAAAATTTAAATAATCTTCGACGCCTTCTTAGAAGGATTTTTTCTTCTTCCGCATTTTATTTGGTTGGTTTAGACCCTCTTAATAACGTTTTCAAATACTCAGTACCTATGTTTTAACCATTATCAATTTTCTTCATAGGTATCATGTTTCTTCTACTTTTAAAATTTTTTAAGTCCATAAAAAAAAGCTCCATTAAGGTTCTAATTTTCTCTTTTGCTAACACCATCAGCATAAAATAAATTTCTGTCTCCTGATGATTAAAGGTGATGAATGTTGCTACGTTCGCAACATGTACACTGAGAGAAAACTCTATTAGCCGTAGCTAGAAATCCATTCGCAGTAGCAAGAAATCTGCATTAAATAGGCGCCGAAAAAACAACTCTGTTGTCGCTACAAGGTTCTTTTTTTTTAATGACTTTTTAACCTCAACATGCTCGTTTTTTAAATATTATTCTTTTGCTGTTAAAAGACAACTCTATTGCCATAAAAAATATATAATGCAGTGGTAAACAAAAATGATTTTGTGATTATTTGAGGTCGTGTAGTTAGAAAAGTATCGGTTTTTACTCCTAAAAGAAAATCAGTCAGCTATAAAATAATTTTATTTTTATTGTAGCTAGTCCACCTAGCTACTACTAAATTCCTTTTTTTGGCTCCTTCACTGAGAAAATTATTTAGCTATGATGGCTTTATATAAAGCAACTATGCCTAAATATTAGAGTAAATATAGCGCCAGCCCTAACGTCGTGTTGTGACTGCCAAATATATTAAGCAGAGTCTATTTAGTAATCATTACTACATATTTTAGTAACAATATGATCCATGAAAACCTGCTGTTACTAGAAAATTTGGCTGCTTTAGCAAAATTGAATATTAGTAAGGAACACATATTGAATAGTCCTAGCCAGTTTATTTAGTAACTGTTGCATGATCGTGTAATATCAATATACTCGTGTGGTAATTATTGTATTGTCGTTTAGTAAAGGAGCATACTTGTTTAGTAATCACAGCATGATTGTTTAGTAATCACAGCATAATTGTTTATTTATCGCAGCATGATTGTTTAGTAATCACTGCTTCTTTGTTTAGCAAGTAGTTATACAGGGCGTTCCATAAATATGTGCTGTTCAAACGAAAGTTTTATATACCTACGGTAAGTTTTTTAAACGCGGGCCATAAGTATTTACATAATTAATTTTGCACCCCCTGTTAACTTGTATTGTAATAAAAAGTTTAAAAAAAAGTTGGTGTGCATGTTTTAAACTGAGGACATTTTATACTTAACGTTAACATGTTTTTAGCGACAAACTTCAATGAAATTATTCAGATTTTTATTCTAATAAATTGTATTTATTACAAAAAAGACATATATTATTTAAAACTGATTAAAGCTTATAGCTAAAAAAATGTACTCTTAAATTATGCCCCATCTAATTTTTTTTTCTAATTTTTTATTAGAACAAAAGTTAACAGGAGGTACAAAATCACATAAAAAAACAACGAATACTTTAGGTAGGTACAGCACAGGCATACAGAACTGAAAAATAATGCGCGTAATGCGTATCGCGTCACACAACTATCTCGCGGAAGATACGATTACAGATTGGACTTTTGATTTTCCTGATGTCCGAGTGGCAGAACAAGCGCTTTCTTATTGGCTGACGTTCAACCGAATTTACCCTTTCCTACATCCAAATAACGATTCTTAATAAACCGTTTTGCTCTAGTAGAACCGCGATCGAGCTATCATGGCTTTAAGTACCTGGCAAAGTGCATTAGGGTTACGATTAACAATTGTACCGCTAGGAGTGCTAATTCAGATAGCAATAATTACTTAGCCGTTTAAGTTTATTTCTTTATAAAATTATTTAGCTGGTATAGACATAATAATATAGCAACAGTCAACAAATATGTTATAATAACAGCACTATAAGATTTCTAAAACCCAACAAAATATATAGGTACTGCAACGACTACAAGATCATCATGTCACCTTTAAACAATAGTTTAACTAATATAGCGGTTTATTTAGTAACAGCTGCTAAACTTGTCCAGCCCGATAACTTAGGAAACTTCATTTTCTCAGTGTTCGCCAAAAAGGCTGTGGTTGGTGGATTAGTTTATAGTGGATGTTTTTGGCTATTGATTTGATAAAATTTTTATATTTAAATAATTCTATATAGGGTGGTGTACTTTTAGTGCAACGTTATACAATAAGTGTTGTGGCGGTGTGTCTCCAAATTCAGGTATAGGTACAATTATTTTACCAATAATTATAGTTATTACTTATATTTTTTAATTCATTCCGATCATGGCCGCTATTAAGTTTCCGTTCTGCACTTATTAGGGCAGTATTTTTGATAAAAATTGTATGCTAAACTTTGTTTAATAACGGGGGGATCTGACTGATCTGAAAGTAACAAACTGCTAGGAACATGAACCTTTTTAGCCATTTTTTTTATTAATAGGTATCAGAAAACCTAACAAATGCGATTTTGCATTGCAAAATTTAGAACGGGGAAGAATTATCTCAAAAACTCAGATTATTTTCCGATTCTATCCCCTAAATTTGTATTGTATTTCTGAAAAAATTAATTTCTCGCCTAACAAAATTTAAAGACTCACCTAAGTCAACCATTTTTTGTAGGTACCTAAGTAGAGTAATGTGATAAACATGAATTACTTATTAAGTAATAAATATAATTATTGGTAAAATAATTATACCTACCTGAATTTGGGGACACACCGCCACAACACCTATTATATAACGTTGCACTAAAAGTACACCACCCTATATGAAATTATTAAAATATAAAAAATTTATCAAATCAATTGCCAAAAACATCCACTATAAACTATATAATCCACCAACCACTAAACAAACTAACAACACTGCAAATGGCGATAAAATGAACCAAAACGATTTCACCATGTTTTAAAAAAGCAACTGTTTAGTTTCTAAAAGGTATATTTTAGATAGGTATAAAAGATTGGTTAGTTTTTATTTTTATTTTTGTGGTAATAAGAGAACCTTATAGGAATTAAAAAAATACTTTTTAAAAACACTTTATTGGATACATATTGTTATGGTTATATGATATTCTGTTACCATCATAAAAAAGCATTGAGCACACGTAACAATATTGTTGTCAAAAAAACGTCCTTGATTGCGACTAAACGAAATATTTTAGGGATAAATGGATTTTTTCTTGTGGTAATACACATATATTCAAAAAAATACTTGTATTGAGTGATTTTCCTCAGTGTAGAGACCTTTAAACTAGAGTTTCTTATTCTATTAAATTTTGTGGAGGAAGACTTTGTGTTTTTCTTTTCTTTTCATTTTATAGTTCAGTTGCTTTTATGCAAATAATTTTCCGAAGAATTAACCCAGTCCTTGTTTAACAGGCGCGACAAAGTGACATTTTTGCTAAACTGTTTCGTAGGTATAATTATAATTATCATCCAATTTAATCTAATGTACCGGGTGGTCAAATAAGCGAGGATGTCGGCTTTATCTGGGATACCATTAATCGTACAACTTTCGGAAAGATTTTTTATGAGTAAAGTGGTCAAGAGAAATTGCTGGAAAATACTTTTAAGTTCCTTATTTCGCCGCAAGGGGGCACAATCAAAAATTGTTTTTTTAAATTCTAAATTTCTCCGAAAATTCCCATATTAAGGTATAACTCTGATTACATCATTGGAAAGTTTAGACAATTCTGCATCATTTTGGTTTAAGGCTCATTGGCCTACCGACCTTGATTAAAATCGCTGTACCTTCTGAACGACTTATATGATTTTACTACATTTAAGCTTGTGTGGAAGTACACGATAGTTTCTAATAAAATTGCTAGAGGGCGCAATTTATATTAAAAGTTATTGTTTTGGCAATAACTCGGAAAAGAACAAAGATATCGAACTGCGGTCTTCACATCTTTTCTTGCAAAATAATCTACTTTTCGATTATGATATCATAGTTATACCGTATAATTTGAATTTTCGGGATAAAATCGAAAAAATTGTTATTATTACAAATTGCGCCCTCTAGCAATTTTATTAAACACTATCGTGTACTGTTGGATACGGCAATTGAAGATACTTATTTTCCCCTTCCAAACAAGCTTAAATTTAGTAAAATCGGATAAGTCGTTTAGAAGTTACAGCGATTTTAATGTTTACACTTTCAATAGCTTCTCCCACTCTTATCAAGGTCGGTATGCCAATGAGCCCTAAACCAAAATTATGCAGAATTGTCTAAGCTTTCCAATGATGTAATCAGAGTTATACCTTAATATGGGAATTTTCGGAGAAATTTACAATTAAAAAAAATAATTTTTAATTGTGCCCCCTCGCGGCGAAATGAGGAACTTAAAAGTAATTTCCAGCAATTTCTCTTGACCACTTTACTAATAAAAAAATCTTTCCGAAAGTTGTACGATTAATGGTTTCCGAGATAAAGCCGACGTCCTCGCTTATTTGACCACCCGGTACATACTAGTGATGGGAAAAACCGACTTATTTTAATAACCGACTACCTACCGAGATTTCAAGTGATTTTAAAAACCGGATGAAAACCGGTTTTTCACTCGAATTCTATATTAATATGGGAGTATGGGCGGTAGTTCATCTTACAACAAGATTCTAGAAGAACAACACTGCTGACTTCTAAAAAAAAAAAAAGTGGCCAGTTCCGTAGTTATTATAAACCGTTTTTCTACGAGCGTGTGAAAAGTTAGACTTTTCACACCCATTTCAGTGTGAAAAGTTTTACTTTAACGCACTAGTCTGAAAAGTAAATTACTTTCTACACGCCGGGTGAAAAGTCTAACTTTCACACGCTCGTAGAAAAAATCTTGTATGATATACGTAAGAAAATATCTCGTTTAAGGCACTCATATGAATTGCGAAACTCGCTTCGCTCGTTCCGCAAATTTTCATATGCGTGCCTTAAACGAGTTATTTTCACACTTATATCATAAATAGCTATTTTCCCAATCACCGGATTCAGAATCAGTTCGAGTGACCTATTCATGAACCGCCAATTATTAGAATTCGAATGAAAAATCGGTTATTATTAGGTTTTTTTAAATCACTTGAATTCTTTGGGTAATTAATACGCTGCCCAGAAATTTAGACTTCAAAAAAAAGGTCGCCAATTCGATAATTGTTAAGTACAACGCGACAGAGAAAGGTGCGAAAAAAAACCGATTAAAAAAAAACCGGGGTTTATTTAGGTTATTGAAAAAACCGTATGATCGGTTATTTTTCACTCGATTTATCCCAACACTAGTACATACATTATAATAATATACAGGGTGACAATTTAAAAACTTGAAATGGCCATATCTTAGGAACGAAAAACTGAAGAAAAAAACGCAAAAAACAGTTTCTATAAAACGAAGTGGGAACAAAAACAAGCCTATTATCCCACCCTTATCTGCAACCCCTTAGACAGGGTGAGATACACCCCTAAAATCTTAAATAGAAAGGGGGGTCGAGTGATACATCATTATGAAGCTCTTGAAAAATGCTTTCCAATGGTACCATAGAAATCTACATTTCAGAAAATTATTCTCTGTTTATTAAGGAAAACAATAAATGAAAACACAATTTTGAAATTTTTTATTATTATTTAATTAAATGTTCAAAATGATCGCTACCAATATCCTGGCATATTAAGAGATATCTCTTAAGAATTCTAAACATTTTAAGCCTAGGTATTTTGTTTTGATTTATTTGCTATGGTTTTTTTGTCGAAAAAAACATTTTTTTTTATAAATATCCGCATTTTATTATCACAGAATTTACTAAGTAACTTGTACTAGTATTATTATTTTAAGAACAGTTGACTTTCGGTTCAGTTTAAACGAAAAGCAGCACTTCTTATCTTTAACAATGGTGTACAGCACAGCTGAACGTGTAGAAATTATTTTCATTTATGGTTCCCAGGATCAATGTTTCTTAAGGACCGCTCAACGCTTTAACGAAAGGCATCCAGGTCAAAATGTAAGCCCGGAGTATGTTCGCCAACTAGTAGCCAAATTTGAAGAAACTGGTTCTGTCGCGAATAAAAAGAGAAACCAACCGAGACTAGCCGACGAAGCAGCGCAAATTGAAATTCTGAGGCAATTTGCAATGAATTCAACTTTATCAACTCGTCAAGTAGCTGTAGCAACTGGATTATCTCGTGAATCAATAAGAAAGGTACCTAAATTTCATAAGTTTTATCCCTATAAACTGCACATTCTGCAAGAACTTGGTGACGACGACCCGGACAGAAGAATTCAGTTTTGTGAAATAATGACAGATAGAATTACGGCAGAACCTCGACTAGTTAAAAATATTTGCTTCAGTGATGAGTGTACCTTTTATTTAAATGGGCGTGTTAATAAGCAAAACTGTCGTTACTGGAATGACGAAAACCCCCACGTATTTAGAGAAGGGCATACCCAGTACCCCCAGAAAATTAATGTTTGGGCTGGTATATTGGGAGATGGTATATTATCGGCCCAATATTTATACAAGGCAATTTAAATGGCGACAGGTATGCTGAAATGCTACAGAGGTCTATCGAACCACTAATAGTGCGAGAATTAGAAAATCAGAGGGACATACTCGGAAATTTATCTTTACAAGAACGCTTACTACATTTTCTACAGGATGGAGCACCTCCGCATTGCACCTTGCATTATGTAGTTTCCGTTAGGCAGTAGTTGGATGATAATTATCCCAACCATTGGATTGGAAGAAGAGGTCCTATTGAATAGCCACCTAGATCCCCGGACCTAACACCTCTTGACTTCTTTTTGTGGGGTCACCTAAAATCTGTGGTTTTTAAAACGCAACCTGAGTCACTAGAGCAACTTCAACATAGAATAGTTCAGGAATGCCGTGCTATATCCAGAAAAACATTTGCTGTACGTGAAGAATTTGAAAGAAGGCTTTATTATTTTCTTCAAAACAACGAAAATCATTTTGAACATTTAATTAAATAATAATAAAAAATTTCAAAATTGTGTTTTCATTTATTGTTTTCCTAAATAAACAGAGAAGAATTTCCTGAAATGTAGCTTTCTATGGTACCATTGGAAAGCATTTTTCAAGAGCTTCAAAATGATGTATCACTGGACCCCCCTTTCTATTTAAGATTTTAGGGGTGTATCTCACCCTGTCCAAGGGGTTGCAGATAAGGGTGGGATAATAGGCTTGTTTTTGTTATCCCTTCGTTTTATAGAAAATGTTTTTTGCGTTTTTGTCTTCAGTTTTTCGTTCCTAAGATATGGCCATTTCACGTTTTTAAATTGTCACCCTGTATATTACTTAGGGTATGGTCCGAATATCACCACCAGTAACCACGGTTAACTTCGACAAATGACAGATCAACCATAAAAATCCGGTTATATTCGGGACGAGAAATCACCATGTTCGTTAAAATCATAACCTTTAATTTTGAAAAGTTCACGACAGACTGATAATTTACTTATAATTTCATTGAGATTCATTCTCTTAATAAATTACCAACCATCGGCCAAATATTTTGAAATTAAATTCATAACAATATTTTATAATGATAAGTGACAGGAGAAACCACTTGTAACCGGCGTTTAAAGCCGGTGAGCATTTTGACATTTGGGTGACGTCTTATCCGAAAACCGTGTTCCAAAATAAACCTATTTTTTGGTTACCGCTATCATTTGGTTAAATACGGAACGCTAAACCACGACACTAGTTACTTTCGGACCATACCCTTAAATTGTTTACAATTTTTATGATATATTTATGCATTACTCTAAGATATTTCTATGGTTTAAAGCTTTTTTTAATTGCACACCTAGAGGTAAGTAAATACCTGTATGTCTGTGCGCTAAAACAATTAGGTATTTTAACAATTTATCCCATGTCTTTGCTCGAACATTATATTCTTAATATACAGAAATCAATGGTTTAATTTTGTCTGTGATAATATTTTAAACCCACAATTTAAGTTACAATAATTGTCCCACTAATAATTTTTTTAGTTATTACTTTATTAAATAGGTAAACAGTGTAAACAATACACCCATATTCACTAAAGAGATTTAAATTTTCGATCGATAATTGCCATAGACATTTACCTTTAGATACGTACAGCTTATCTCGTGCGGAAACAAAAGTTACGTTTTATGGATGAAAAAATACCTCCGAACGCACGGCTCGCCGGTCAGCTGCCTGCCCTCCCAGCAGCATCGGGCATGCACACAAACCTCTTGTTATCGGCCTGTCCTTCTTTAGCGACATGGTCAAAATACACTCCAGCATTGGCTCAGCGCCATTTTTGTTGTTGTGTTTTTGTTTTATCTGTGCATGGATTTCTTATTGTTTATTGTGTGTGTTTAATATTTACGGATTTCTAGTTTCTGCGTTGTTTAGTGAATTGTGTTTGTGCCTTTAGTGACTCTGATTGGAATATAAATAATAACTAGTAACATCCATTGTATAATTTTGATATACCCCAATAGGGGTAAAATACCGGGTAGGTATTTCATATTTTTAGTAAGTATGGAGTAGTGATGTACAGGGTGTCCCATTTTCGATACTTTTAGTGGATATTGGAGTTATTATCAAAGATAGAGATTTGCGGTTTTCGCGTCACTGTGCTACTTTTTAACGAAACGTATTATTCCGGTGTCAAATATGTCATGGCATTCTTAGATTTTAATCTACAAGGCGATTTTGAAAGTCTTTCCTTTTTAGGCACCCCTCGTAATTCCGTTATGCGTCAACGTATTAAAAAAGTAAAAACTGATATTTGTAGAACTTTTTACGTAGAGCTCAGTGGCGTAATCGGTTTTTTTTCTAAAAATGTTAGTTTTCCAGATATTAACCCAACCTATGATTTTTTAAATAGGACACCCTGTATATTATTTTTTATATTGATTAAGTATCATTTGGGCCTTTTAAAAATGTATAGATGTTTATATTTATTTTGAAAAACAAGCTCAAAATTTGATGTTTTTAATTATTTACTTTATTTGTAACAGTAGGCTATGGCCAATTTATTAGAAACAAATTGAAAAGACCAAAAATTGAAAGATTTGTCAGACTATTGTCATTTAATGAAATACTTTTATACGTAGGTCATTTTATTTTACTTATTTTTATCAATGGCTGTTTATGAGAATTATGAAAAGTTGATATGTTTTATACAATGCAATGAAAATTCCCAAGAAGCTTCTGAATTATATTTCAATAGGTAGGTAATGTATTTAAAAGTGCTTTCATTATGATAATTTCTCTTATCTGACGATTGTTTTCATTTATAATAGGCATCCAGAAAGAAGGCAACCATTTTCAGAAATATTTGCTCGTTTGAAAACCAATCTAGTTGAGCACGGGTCGTTTATTCAGCCACGTCCCAAAACATACTTCAAAGAAGACAGGGAGAGAAAAGAAATAAATGTTTTATCTTACGCAGAAGCAACGACTTCATCTTCCAGTAGAAAAATAGAGGAAGAAATTGGTGTAAGAAGTTCTGACGCTCAGAGAATATTGAAAAAATATAATTACTATCCATATAAATTTAAGATAGTGCAACATTTACACCCCGGAGATGCCGAGCGTCGAATAACATTTTGCCAATGGTATTTAGAACAAATCCGCACTAACGCATCTTTTGGCAGACTTGTCATCTGGTCTGACGAATGTTATTTTTCAAGTGCAGGAATTTTTTATCGTCATAACACGAGGCGTTGGTCTGCAGAAAATCACCATTTAATTTTCGAAAGGCGCTTCGGTATTGGTGTATCATGTTTCATTTTGGGCCGCCACATAGTCTACCGGATGTATGATGGGGGTCTCACAGCTCGTAAATACCTAGAAATCCTGGAGGAAGTTATTCCCGAATTGCTGGAAAATATTCCATTGGCCCATTTTAATTCCGTCTATCTCCAACAAAACGGTGCTCCGGGTCACAACTCTATGCTAATAAGGCCATTTCTGGACAATAACTTTCTTCAAAGATGGATAGGTACAAATGGGCCTGTGAAGTGCCCGCACGATCTCCCGATCTTTCCATTTTGGATTTTTTTTTTGTGGGGTTTTATGAAAAATCAAGTATTTAAGACACGACATGAATCTCTAGCATAACTTCGTGAGGCAACTGAGTTGGCCTCTCAAACTCGTCAGAATAGATCTATTATTCTTTTTAATGCAATTGGAAGAATACCAAAATTGTGCCAATATTACATTCAAGAAAACGGGCGGCATTTTGAAAATCTTCTTTAAAAAACCCTGGGTCGTTATTTTTAATTTTATTTTATTTTCTATTATTGGCACTTTTATGTATCTATTAATGTTGTGTTTGTTTCTTTGTAATACAGTTTCCATCTGAGTTTTATATGTTTAATAAATGTTATTATGTGTTAAATTATTATATTATGTTAATTATTGTTGCGTTTGGCCATGGCCTACTGTTACAAATAAAGTAAATAATTAAAAACATCAAATTTTGAGCTTGTTTTTCAAAATAAATATAAACATCTATACTTTTTTGAAAAGCTCAAATGATACTTAATCAATATAAAAACTAATATACAGGGTGTCCTATTTAAAAAAAACATAGGTTGGGTTAATATCTGGAAAACCAACATTTTTAGAAAAAAACTGATTACGCCACTGAGCTCTTCGTAAAAAGTTCTACGAATAACCGTTTTTACTTTTTTAATAAGTTGACGCATAACGGAATTACGAGGGGTGCCTAAAAAGGAAAGATTTTCAAAATCGCCTTGTAGATTAAAATCTAAGAATGCCATGACATATTTGACATCAAAATAATTCGTTTCGTTAAAAAGTAGCACAGTGACCCGAAAACCGCAAATCTCTATCTTTTATAATAACTCCAATAACCCCTTAAAGTATCGAAAATGGGACACCCTGTACTTATCTTGATATAATTTTATTTTATTATGATCAATTTGAACACATCTAACTAGGCCTAGCCCTAAGCCACTCAAACAATGTATGAAAATAAAGAGAAACACACACCAAGACAGATTACCCGATGCATGTTTTGGTATATTTTATTTGCAGTCCTGCAATCTAATTAGCGGTAGGTACGCCCATTTTTTAGGCAATATATTGCTTCAAAAAGTTTAAAAGACACTTTTCTCTATACTTAAATTATATAAAAGAAAAACCCAGGTATGTTTATATTAATCCAAGGGTAAAAGTATTCCACGGGTCACAATCTCGGGCAAAAATTTTTTCAAATTTAAATTGTCCTTGAATATGTTTTACCACGTACCCAAGTTTTTGCCAAATTGTAAAAATCAATGCAAAAGTTATACACCAACTAATATTTGACTTGAGGTTAGGTATGCGATAATATCGAAGAGTGGTTATTTTGCTGGTTTTGTGTGTTTTTTATAATCGATTTTGTATGTTTTATATTTTAATAGACTTGTTCTCTTCCTTTTTAAACTAAACACACAACTACGAATCATTTTTAAACAAATTTTGGAAACAAACCCTTAAAAACAATTTTCAATCCTTAAAATATGATAGCTTTGCAACTACTAAAAATGCCAGAAATCTCTACTTTATTTCCCAATGATCAAAAATTGAGAAGAAATTAGAATTGTTTGGCAAGAATTTGGGACAAATTGTAGCTGTTTACCTGTAAAAATAAATTGAACATTGCATGCTAATAAAATTTCTTGAGCAAGAACTTAAATTTTAAAGCCCGGACCTGTCTATTTTCCTATTCGTCAAACGATAATGTTGTAGTGCGCATGTCTAATAGTGTCTAGCTTTGTTTACATGCGCGAGGCCATAAATCTGCCACTTTCGTGATTATTGTTTGCTGATCTAAAGGTAAATATCTATGTTAAAGTGTCCGGCAGGTCTTTTTTTATTGAATCACATTAAACATTAACATCTTCAAATTAATTAAATTGGTTAATTTAATGCTCACCCATGCAGTAGATATACAGAAAAAAATTATGATCGTGGGTAAGTTTTCTGCCAACATGTGAAAATACACTTTTTTGCATTATCAGCTAATGGATTTTAAAATAAGTCACAGGAATAAAGTGATCTTTGTTTGAATTTTTTCCATAGAAACCATATTCAGCGATGTATACATTTTTTTTCAAAGCAACCATACTCAACAATAATACTCAACAATAATTTTTTATGCTCTATGTCAAACCAAAAAAGAAATAGGGGAAGGAGGGGCACAGTATTACACTGGGTACAGTGTTATATTCGGAATTATAAACTTACGCGAAGCAACACGGCGCTGGAATAATTGCCACGTCCAGTTAGGACTATTACCTTCAATTATCCGAACCCGTGGTGAAATGTGAATTGTTTATACCACCCAAGTAAGTTTTTTTATATATTTTTTTAGTCAAAAAGTAAATTTTTTATACAGTATTACAATTGTCTTGTGTTTCTTGACAAGACTATTTCGTAAACTATATGGTATCATATTTAAGGAACATGTTTGTAGATTAGCATGCCATATAAAACATAACCTAGAAAAATTTTGTTTCCTAAAAACTAGCATATTTTTGGTAAAAATGCGATTGGGGCACAGAGTTACACTATACGAGACACTAGGGGAATGGTGTTACATGTAACACAAAAATAGAAGATCAGAAATGTTAATTTTTCATGTTGATTTGCACATACTATAATGAATTAAAATAGTGTTTAATGTGTACACTTCTTTATTATTTGATACTCATTTAAATATTCTGAATTGAAACATTTAAGTTTTTATTTTTTAAATCATTACATTTTGAGATTCTGTCTGAGTTTTGACTTGTTTTTTATTGTTTCATGACTGATGTTTATTTTTTACTTGTTATTTTTTTGTATTTGTAAAATGTTCTGAATAAAAAAAGCACTAAAGGTAACCTAAATTTATTTGGAACGTTCACATTGGATCGAAATGTTTTTTGTGTAACTCTGTGCCCCACCTTCCCCTACTTATGTTAACCGGTAATTATTGCACATTTAATTTTTAAATAATATTGTTGGGTTTTGATTTTTGTGTTTTTAGTTTTTTCGGAAAATATTCCACTAAATAACATTCGTGCTGTAAAATAAGTAGATAATTTTAAATGCAGGCCTGTTTTCTTTAAAAACTGCATTGGTTCATTTTGATCTTTTTTTAACACCTGACACGAAGGCGAAAATATGACAATAAGTTCATGCAGTTTATAGAAAACAGGCTTTTATGCAAAATTATCGGTAATTTTAATGCACGTATGCTAGTACCCCCAATAATATTTTAATCGGTATTTGCAGAAACCACACAATGACATGTCCAATATATAAGTTTTTGAGAAAACGCAAAAAACATTTTACTGTTATTCACAATATGTTTTGCTTTAATCTAAACGTTTAAAATGCTAACTATCAGTTAGTCTGGTCAGAATTAAATGATCATTCTAATTTAATAATAAAAACTACGTTGTCTATGATTTAAAAAAAAATGGATATACCTATGTGAAAAAATGGATATACCTATGGATATACCATATAGCGCAGGTGAAATTACTACAGCAGATTTTATTTAAGCAAACTTTTATTTCAAAAAGATACAGAAAAAAATCTATGCAGTAGTAGTTGGCCATAGAAATATGGAACTGAAAATTTTTTGATATTTTTCCAAAATTAAAAAAAAAAAATTTTTAAATTAAAAAAAAAAATTAAAATTTAAAAAATTAGAAATTTACCAGAAATACAAGCTTAAACTTGTTCCCCACCCCACCCATTCTACTTTTACTAAACAGATCATTGGTGCTAATGATGGCGCACGGTCAATCAAATCAAGCGAATACCGCAATCTGCGGAAACCAGGGTTCGAAAATATCATGATTTTTTCGAAAGTATCATATCAAAGGATATATATCAAACAAATAAATCATTTTTAGATATATCTTTTTAATAAAAGGACAACTATTTCGATCAAAAACATATTATTTATATTGAAAACTAAATATTTTTGTAGGATACTTATTAAAGTAAACTGACTTTCAAAAACATGACTTAAACTAAT
Organism: Polydrusus pterygomalis; assembly: GCA_963969555.1. Classification (NCBI taxonomy): domain Eukaryota; kingdom Metazoa; phylum Arthropoda; class Insecta; order Coleoptera; family Curculionidae; genus Polydrusus; species Polydrusus pterygomalis. Next base: position 73,828,230 of record OZ018380.1, on the reverse strand, counting down.
GAGTAATGACTAAACAGATAAATCATAAAGGTTAATAATTATAAGATATCCAATAGAAAAAATAAAGCTGAAGATATTTTCAAAACGGACCCACCCTTAATATTATTTAAAAACATAAAAACTTTTTTTTTGTTTGATTTATCGATTGTTATATTCTAAATAATCCAAATTGAAAAAAATTTAATTATTGAATATATCGTGATATATATCAAACTATAAATATCATGATATAAGGTAAGTGAGCCAAATATTGCCACCTTAACGTTTGGTTGTGAATAAATCCTATACTTTTATTGAAAAAGGTATGCAAATTTGGGTACGGGTAAAGAAATACATTGTTTATACCATATATTTATTTACCTCAAAAAACTGAATAGAATAAAGATATTGTACTTGTTTGTAAAAGTTGCGAATGGCAATATTAGGATAACAGCTCTCCCTATTATTGCCACCCTATCTCAATATTAGGAACTATCGAACAACATATGGAACTACTAACATTTTCTGAACAAATATAACTCAAGAATATTGAGGACATATAAACTTTTCTTTATCATTCTTAGTTAGGCCTACGCACAGGCCTCGTGAACATATCGACAGCAAACTATACACAAGCGCATATCTTTTTCAGTGCAGATGTCACAAACGAAACAAAACCACGTTTCTTTTTCCGATTCTTTTGTTGTACTCTTTGGTTGTACTGCTCGTTGCTTTTCTGTCAACTTTGCGTGAATTCAACTTTGGTTTTGACGGGAACAAATCTTTGGTAACCGATTCTGCCACTGCCAATATTAGGAACATTTAGTGATGGCAATATTAGGAACAAATGACGTACAGAAAAAAAAACCTTAACCTAGAAACCCAGTTGAAATAATTCGTGCAGTTCATAAAACAAGGACCACTCTGGAGTGTGCTTACCTGTACTTAATAACAAAAATCCAGAAAATTTTGGTTTAGATTGCGTAGAGTCAACGTGAAAAGTAAATTTGCTATAACGCGGACAAGAAAAACAAATGGCGTGCTCCTACGCTTGACGTCTAGCATAGACTAAAACCGCCGAATAGAAAACATAACGCTAACAACTCAAGGTACCTGCTACTGCTGCCACCTACTTGCAGCATCGCTACTAGCTGTGTAACGGGGGGTGACAATATTAGGAACAATGGCAATACTTAGCGCACCTACCTTATCATGATATATATCGCTTGATATATATCCTCCGAACCCTGGCGGAAACCACACATGTCCAGGACATGTATGGTTTCTACTGATTGTCGCTTATAAAGCTCGTCGTTTACAACTTAGGTGAAACATGGACGTGTATACTTTATGCATAGTCTATACAGTTATGTATGTAGAATCATTTTCTTAACTAACCCAGTTTTGGGAAAAAGTGGACATGTGTTGTTTCTGCAAATACCGATTCATTTATAAATGAGTAACTATAATTAAGGGGCCATGCATGAAAATGACAATTATGCTGATAATTTCTGCTTTTAACACCAAAAATTAGGTAAATATTAGCTCTTGTAAGTTATAATTAACAGGCTCGATGCAGGGGGCTCTTGAGTTAACCTCCCCCCCCCCAAAAAAAAAATAAAATATTTCAAACATGAAAGTAACGTTTTTAGAAAATAAAGAAACTTACATTTTAGACATTAAAGGCCAATCAATGTTTTACCCTATTAATTGTTTCCGAGACAAATGACGTGGTAGACGCCTAAATTATGTTTAAACTTATAAAATACTAATGAAACTTCAATGATCGTCACCAAAAACCACCTTCCTGTCTAGGAAACGGTAAATCCACAACTTGTGCACTTCTTTTTCCTCATGCAGCAGCAGCAAATTATCCCACAGGGGAAGCAAAAAATGCATATCAGCCAGGCACAGCAGGAATACGATCCAGTCCAACCTGTAGCATGGCAAACGGGACAGGATCCTGATCCGCGACCATTAGCTGAGGCTACCGTAACATTTGTTACTATGGCTAAAAAAAATAATAAGTGAGTTACTGAACAGTAAAACTATTGTATTTACAGGGTGTCCTAAACTTGAGCATATCATTGAGATCTCGAAAGCTATACAGGGTGTCCCGGATAAGAACACTCTACAAGGATCTCGTAAACCGTAAAAGACATAGAGGTGGTTAAAATGGGACAAAGTTGTGCCCTACTAAATTCTGCAACGTTTTGTTTTAAAATTTTAAAAATTCCGAAGATTTTTCTTCAAAACCAAAATTTCGCGATTTCGTTTTTATTTTTATCTGACTGTATTTGAAGAGATATGTCAAAATAAAGGTTACATTTTCATTGCCATTTTTTCTCCTTTACAAGTTAGTGTTATTGGATTTTCATTCAGACGTTTCATTTTCTCACAACCGCTATCAATTAAGTTTTAAATAATCGGAAAATTTTATTTTATTATTTTTAATAAATTTAATTGCTGAAAACAATGTTAGATATTTAGTAAATCTTTTGTTTAAGTGGTTGACAGGGCCGTTTCTGAGTGGTGTGCTGAGAGTGCCCCCGCACAGGGGCGGCGAAAATTATAGGGCGGCGAAAGTCGCCTGCAGTTTCACAGAAATAAAATTTAGATATAAAAAAAAATTCTAGGAGTTTTCAAAAATATGAAGGCGACCCCCTTCGTCAAATAAGAATGGTAAATTCAGTTCTCAAAAAAAAATTATGCAGTAGCTGTCAAGAATGAGCCAGCCGCCCTTTGGGTTAATTAGAGATTTCTTTTTAGATAGGTAAGTATCGGAAAAATACAAAGAATTCTCAGCGGAGGCGGCTGCCCTGCAACCCGCGCCAATTACATTTTGTTTACATTAGGTTTACTCAAAAAATTAAAACTAATTGATATTATTTAAATAATTATGTAGGTAGGTCTTTTTAATTTGGTAGTAGGGTAGGTGGGGGCAAAAACACTCACAGGACAAAAGAACGCACCCTATTTAAATTTGCCGCCGATGTCCGGTTTCAAATGCTGTTACAAATAACTTTTCCGACGTCGAAAAAAAGTACCCAGACATTTTGATTACTAATCAAAAGATTACCCTATCGTCGAGGCCAAACAGAGTTTCAATGTGGATTTTTATTTTTCGATTTTGGATATTGTGATAGAATAGAATCAATTAAAGAGAGATTCGTTTCACTTAATAAGTGCAATGAAACTTTTGAGTTTTTGTCGAACTTCTATGAAGCTAATTCCATAAATGACGAGAAATTATTAAAATCCTGCAAAGGTCTCGATATAACGCTTTAAGATCAAGGAAGTCACACAAACAATGATATTGATGGCTCAGAGCTCTACCAGGAAATTTTGTCGTTCCGACAATTTTTTCCAATAAAACATTCGATTGTAGGTACGCTAAAATTCATAGCTGAAAAATATTTAATCTCATCATTTCCAAATCTTTGTGTTGGGCTGAGAATTTTTATTACTCTACCGGTTACTGTTGCACCAAAGTTAAAATTAATTAAATATTACTTGCGATCAACTATGTCCCAAGAAAGGATTAGTGGCTTGGCCCTTATCGCCATTGAAAGCCAAATTTGTGAAGAGTTGAAGGTAGACCAGGTGATTGATGAGTTTGCGCCAAAAAAGGCTAGAAGAGTACTTCTTTGATTTTTTGTTACTCTTTTATCTACTATATAGGTTTATTTTTATTACCAAAAATTAGTTTTTAGTTTCTTGTTTTTGTTTTCTTTTTAGATTTCAGCACGTGTTTGCAGAATGTTATGTTTTAAAGTTTTGTAATAAATAAATATACCTACCTATAATTAAATAAGTATTTATATACAACTTTTTTTAAATTGACTTGACTACAGTTATTACGTAGGTAATGTAATGAGGGGCTTATCACTGTTTGCAATACCTGTACAAAATCTCTGCAATACTTCTACATGCAATACACTGAAATATTCTGCAACACTCTGTAATACAGTCTGCGATTCTCTGCAATACCTAGAATATTGCTGCAACACTTGTAGAAATATTTAGGAGTGCTGAGCCCCTCTGTAGGTAAGTATGAATAAAAGAAAAATATTAAAAATAGACACCTATTAAAGATATTGAGGTGATTTTTGTGAAAATTGCTTTGCGCCATAATTTTAGGTAGGTAATTGTAAAATAGTAACTGATTTGATTTAAAGGGCAGCCAGTTCATATTATGTCGCACAAGGGCGGCCAACAGACCAGAAACGGCCCTGGTGGTTGAACTTCTTTATGGATTGCTACGAATAAAATGGCATTTAATTTTTATAGAAAAATAAATCCAAAGTACAAAAAATTTGGTTTTAAGTCTAGTGTATTTCATAAAAATTTATTGTTTTCCAGAGCAACTTTTTTCTAGTTGGCTTTGAAAACAAAATAGTGCAATGATGGGCTTAATACAAAGCAACTGTGGAGTAAAGTTGATGTTTTTAATGGAACAACCTGTATATTTTTTATTTTTATGAAATGTCTTTCTTTCCTAAATTCATAAATATACAGTGTCCGCAAGAAAGTTCGCATCAAATGGGATTTTTTTTATTATTAGGTATAGGTAAAAATTGAAAAAGCAGTTAGTTTTTGCTTACCTAAAAACCAAAAATGACGTATACTGAAACAGCTGCACGACTTGCGTTACCTGTCAAATTTGACATTTTTAATAAAATAGGTTCAAAAATCCCATTATGTATCAAAATATCGAAAAACTTTATTCGAGAAAGTTGTTTATTTAGGCATTTTTAGCCTCTGTACAAAATTTTGACAGTCTAATATAATTTCTATTTTTTGCCAGGTTATTAAAAATTTTGATCAACCCTTGTAGAGTAACTTTTATACATCGATGTAAAACCATTTGCCTTTACTTCATTTGTAATGTTAATGCAATTTTGTGTAAAATTTTTGTTTCCAATTATTTATTTTGCTTCAAAAACTGAAATTGTTATTGATCAGTATGTAATGTTTGATGCAAAGTTTATCTAATTACATCAGTTTTGCCAAAACCGACGTTTCTCGTTTTTCTTAAGTTAGTAAACAGATGTACAATAAGAAAGTATTAGGAAGCTTTCGTTGAAATTTTACTTAATTAATATTAAATTAAATTAATTATATTAAACTATATTTTTGTTGAATAAAATGTTTCGAGCGTATTATTTATTCTTTTTGATCCAATATTAATTAAGTAAAATTTCAACGAAAGCTTCCTAATATTTTCTTATTGTTCATTTATTTACTAACTTAAGAAAAATGAGAAACGTCGGTTTTGGCAAAACTGATGTAATTAGATAAACTTTGCATCAAACATTACATACTGATCAATAACAATTTCAGTTTTTGAAGCAAAATAAATAATTGGAAACAAAAATTTTACATAAAATTGCATTAAGATTACAAATGAAGTAAAGGCAAATGGTTTTACATCGATGTATAAAAGTTAATCTACGAGGATTGATCAAAATTTTCAAGAATCTGGCAAAAAATAAAAATTGTATTAGACTGTCAAAATTTCGTACAGAGGCTAAAAATGCCTAAAATAAACAACTTTCTCGAATAAAGTTTTTCGATATTTTGATAAATAAGGGCATTTTTGAACCTATTTTATTAAAAATGTCAAATTTGACAGGTAACGCAAGTCGTGCAGCTGCTTCAGTATACGTCATTTTTGGTTTTTAGGTAAGCAAAAACTAACTGCTTTTTCAATTTTTACCTATAACTAATAATAAAAAAAAATCCCATTTGATGCGGACTTTCTTGTGGACACTGTATTAGTTTGTCTATATTAGCTTAATCCGTTTTTAAGATATGAGCGATCAAATTTGTAAAAAGCCTTATTCGTTTGAATTTATTATGTCTAGAATGCCTCTTGGAAAAGATAAGCCCCATAATGGCGATGCATTAAAATAACGCGACGGAGGTAAAGTATCGATATGTCTAGAATGCCTTGAAAAACAAAACCATAAATAATAATAATAATAATAATAATAATAATAATAATAATAATAATATGTCAGAGTCTAGAGTTTTTATAATATGTATATTTATAACAATGATAAAAAAATGCTAATGGCCTTATGCACCATTGCGACTTAATCAGGGTTAAACTTTAACCGTGATTTATGACAAAAATCGTTATAGACCAGTAAGTTTTACAATTGACCGTGATTATAATTGACCCCACCATTTTGGCTGGTCCATAGCGATTCCTGTCATAATGGTGCATACAGGCATTATAATTATACCTATAGGTACTCCAAATTTAACTGCAGTTTATAAAAATTATAGATTATGACCTATTATTAACATTTACTTTTTATTTCGTTTTTCAAGATATTCTAGACGTATTAAACTCAAATAAAATTTGATCGCTAATATCTTAAAAACGGTTTGAGCTAATATAGGTAAACTTTATATTTTTTAACTCAGGACAGAGAGGCTTTTCATAAAAATTAACAATATATAGGGTGATCCATTAAAAAATCAACGCCACAGTGCATTTGTTTTAATCCAAGTTGCTTTTTAAATGGCAATTTTAGATTCTACGGTAAAACGTAAACCCTGGTTTTAATAAAAATACAAGGAAACTCAAAAATAGGGCACCGTTCAGTCCTAGTTGGATGTACATAAATATCGGTCCAACTAATATATGTTTTTAAAACCTGTCAATGAATGCTAAATAATTAAACAAATAAACTCTGTCAGAAACAATAGTGCCAATGCCATGGTGTTGACGGCATTGATTCCAAAATCATAAAATAATACTCTCATAGTCACTTGCTAAAACCTCTTGTACCTACATATTATTGACTTCACGACAGGCAAAGTTCCGAGCCACTAAGACTCCAATAGTAACTCCAATACACAAAGTGGGTGACAAAACTGACATAAATAACTTTAGACCTATGAGTGTTATAAAAACAGTTTTTCTGAGTTTTGAAAAATTTCTGAAGGACAGAATATATATTTTTAAACAAAAACAATATGCTATAAGAAAACCCAGCTTGGATTAACCAATGGCCTAAGCACCTCTGTATCAGGACAATCAGTGCTTAACCGTCTTCTTGGACCTTGCCAAGGCATTCGACACTGTACCCCCACGACATACTTCTTGATATTCTCTAGGCCTATAGAGTGAGAGGTAGGATATTGGATGTCTTGTGAAGCTACCTTCATCATTGGAAACAGATTTTTTTAATTGGTAACAACATTTAACGGTTAAAATCGGCATACCACAGGAAACAATCGTGGTGCCCATTATAACCTATATTAACTCACTAATCAACTTAAGAGTAGATAATGGCAAGATTGTTTCTTATGCTGACGACACAGCGGTGGTGTTCTCTGGAAAAAGTTGGGCTGATATTAAAAATTCAACCAACTATGGTACCGTAGAATGGGGTAATATGAAACACATTTTTAACAAAAATGATTATAATTTTCTTAAGAATTATCCAATCATTTTGGAAATAACATGTCTGGATGCGGGTTGACTAGAGCAATCATATCTATAACTAAAAAAAATTTAGTCAACCCACTTCCGAAAAAAAAAATATTTTTATAGGTGTTTAGTTTAACCCCATACTTGGGGTTATACGAAACACTAGCATTTTTCTGTAGTAATGGTAACAATATCTGAATTTTTGTTTTTTTATTAGACTATGTTGGGGATTTATAAAACATATTATACCATCCTTGTAACGTAGCGACCTTGTGGGTAAGATAGGTAGGCATATATATATATTTAAAGAATATTTCATATGCTTTCAGCTCTATTAATAGTTGTCGATCGATTTGTAAGGGAAAAATAAAAGTTAAGAACGTTTTATAAACTTATTTTAATGAAAAAGAAAATTGGAATAAACAATGAACATATTTTCTTAAACGTAGAATTACAAAACTGCTTGGTCAACTTTCTTTTATATTTTCTAGGCATGTTTCATATTACCTCTAAAAAAGACGATTTTTGTTATTTTCAACCTCAACAAAAATTGCTATAATTTAAACTAATTTTTTGTTTACATAAGATGTTTGTTGAGGTTATGAACTCACATTTTTTTCATTAGAGTCTATTTGTAACTATAATAATAAACTCTGTACTGATGAGACTCTATGGGATTCACAAAAAGTCATATTTTAATCAGATTTTTAAATAATTTTAAAGTGTTTGTAAGGTACTTACCACAAACCAATTAATCGTAAATAGCACAGGTGGTTATCTGTCGGAACCGCAAAATTTTCTTGACAATATCAGACAACTGTCAGATGTCAATTTTTGCGCCTAATTGGAAATAGGTACGTTTGTTTCATATAACCCCGGGTGTTTCATAATCCCCCATTCTACGGTACTACTCAAACAAACTTACCTACTTTAAGTTTTATCAAAACCAACTATATTGCATTTTTGCTTTTGTAAACATAAAGATATATAATTTGAATGATTGCATGAAGGAAGTTACCCATACCATATACCAAATACTTAGGGATTATTTGGACCAAAACCTTAAATGGGATAAGCACATACACAAACTTACCAAGAATATAACATCATTATTACATAAGTTTTATATATTAGGAAACATATTAAGTGAATAGCTTTTAATGACTATTTACATGGCTTTAATCGAATTATTACTTCGATATGGACTTATATCTATTACTCAGAGCCTGTTATTTATTTATTTATTTAAGCGACATAGGTCTTACAGGTTTTACCCCATTTATAAGACTTACATATTCAAAATCATAAAGTATATTATATGTTATTATATTATTATTTATATGTTATATTTTGTTTAATCTAAAATATTTTATATATTAAGACTAGAAGTCACATTACATCACAATATTGCAATTCCAAGGAGCCCATCAGCCTTGGTTACATTAGAATACTGACGGGCATGCATAGCAAAAACGTCCAATTGGAAGGCAAGATTATTATATTGTTTACACACAAGGCCGTAGCCAGAAAATAATTTCGGGGGGGGGGTTGTTCCAGTGGCGGATTTAGGATGTGTTCTAGGGGGGGGGGGGGGGGGCGAATGGGAACTGCGCCGAGGGCGCTCTTTTGGGTGCCACGCCCTTTTTTGGGTAAAATAACCGTAAAGCTTAATCTGCGGCAATGGGCCAGACTTTAAAACACTCTTTTAATTTAAAAGAAATTCGAAATTTGAAAGGTCGGTCGACAAAATATACAATAAACTATTTATTTTACTAATTAACATGTCTCTTATATTAAGTCATAATTATATCTAAATATAATAATTATTATAATAAATTATATTATGTAATAATAAGATCAAAAACAAAATAAGAATGAAAACGAAAAATAAACAATAAGAACAAAAAAAATATGTGAAGTAGGTAAGTACCTACTTACTTTGTACTAAATTACAGAATCAAGTTTCCTGTTTTTTTTTTTTTTAATTTATTTATTTTACGTCGGCCTTTTTCCGCAACGAGGCCAATCACCGACGCCAGGGAATTTGTCACACACTATCTGGTAATTTTGCCGAATCCCTCTTTGTCGAGGGTAGGGATCTTTAACGTGCCAACACCCATGACACGGGGCCCACAGTTTCACGTCTCTTCCGAAAGACGGCCGCACCTCTTAAACCAAATTCCAAATTTAACATCGACGTTGCCGGCACCGGGAATGGAACCCGGGCCTACGATCTGTGAGGCCGCTGCGCTGACCACTAGACCACAACGCCGATCAAGTTTCCTGTTCTTAGAAGAGATAATATTTATGATTTTGTTTACATCTACGTTTATATCACGGTGGAGTCCAGTGGACATATAGGAAATCCAGACCATTAAGGCGATCTGCAGCCATTATAGCCCGTAAATAAGATTAACTATTATGTTGTGTAACAACAAAGTGAGACGGACGCACTGTATATAACTGCAGTCTCATTAAAACTTATTAAAAGTCTAAAATAATTTTTTTTTTATTTCGGGGGGGATCAATCCCCCTTGAGATCCCCCTTGATCCCCCCTGACTACGGCCTTGTTTACACATATTGTAAACTGGTGATCTTATCATTAAGTTGTTAGCTGCTGTGGGCAGATGAAATGGGTCTCTTGATCTTATATTAGCAGCTGGAATGCGAAATTTAAGGAGAGCAACTAGCAAGTAATTCAGTGCAGTGGATCTGATAGTTGCATAATTTAAATATGAACTGTAGGCTAAGGTATGATCTTCGTTGAGATTGTGATGGAAATTGAAAGAACTTTATGTTTTTTAAGGGGAAGGTCATAATTTTACATTTGTCAATATTTAAGGGTAGTTGATTATGTATACACCACTGGTAAAGCTGGTCAGGGTCATTTTGCAAACAATCGCAATCGAGAGAGGAACGAATAATCCTGAAAATCTTAAGGTAATCTGCAAACAGAAGTATAAGGCTATTATTGCTGAATCTAGGTAAGTCACTAATAAAAAGCGAAAACGGTAATAGAGCCAGGTTACTACCCTGTTTATGCTCAAGCAAGGGGTACCTCAGAGTTTAATCTTTGGTCCGCTATTTTTTATTTGGCTTGTGATTGATCTCTTTGCAGGGTGCGGCATTGGCCTGGTTTGCAAGTTTGCTGATGATACGTCTGCGGTAATGGGTAGGGCCAGGCAAAAATTCGATATATCGATATATCGAATAACGATATTTAAAAAATAAAATATCGATATTTATCGATATTATATTATCGATATTATCGATATATACCGGGTGTCCACGGAAGGTGGCTCGCCCCTCCAACTTTTTTGTTTTTCAAGATAATGAAATAGAATTCGGGGGATTTGTATACGACATAAAACTGCATTTTTTGACAGGTGACTCAATATTATGGAACGTCCGGTTTAACCGGAAGTGACATAAACTTTCGATTTTTAAATGGGACAACCGGTATATTTTTACTTTTTTTGACTCCATATGACTAAATACAACGATGTGTCACTTGTCACTTTTTGTCGCCAAAAAAATATTTTTTTTCCAAATTTATTGTTTTATCTAGAGGGCTATGAATACCTTAAAATGACTTATTTCAGTTCTTTAATCTTGGGAAAAATACAATTTTACTATTTTTGATCCAATGCTATGTGATGTAAAATTTAATCTTTAAAGTTGTATAACTCATTTACACGTAGCACATAGCATTGGATCAAAAATAGTAAAATTGTATTTTTCCCAAGATTAAAGAACTGAAATAAGTGATTTTAAGGTATTCATAGCCCTCTAGATAAAACAATAAATTTGAAAAAGTGACATGCGACACATCGTTGTATTAGAATGTCATATGGAGTCAAAAAAAGTAAAAATATACCGGTTGTCCTATTTAAAAATCGAAAGTTTATGTCACTTTCGGTTAAACCGGAAGTTCCATAATATTGAGTCACCTGTCAAAAAATGCAGTTTTATGTCGAATACAAATCCCCCGAATTTTATTTCATTATCTTGAAAAACAAAAAAGGTTAGAGGAGCGAGCCACCTTCCGTGGACACCCGGTATATTAATTCTTTCCCTTGAAAAAAGTAGGCAACAATTTGAAATTATAATAATAACGCCAACCAAAAACTAGTCACCAATCCAAAAAATGTGCAAAAATTCGATATATCGATATATCGAATAACGATATTCAAAAAATAAAATATCGATATTTATCGATATTATCGATATATCGACTATATCGATATTTTTTTTAATATCGATATTCGATATTGGAATTTCAATATCGCCCAGCCCTAGAATGGGTGACCGCTCTAAGTCTATCGCTTGCGGCTGAGAACATGTCTCAGTGATGCGCCGAAAACTTTTTACGACTGAATGCCGAAAAAGCGGGTATCCTAGTTATCCCAAAAAGGGATATTCAGGAGTATTTACTAGTAAAATTAAATCATAAGTCCATTACTGTCACTAACACTGTAAAGTTTTTGGGTATTACGTTGGATTCATGCTCGTGGTGATCAGTAAAATTCAAAACTATAATAGTGCTAAAAATAATAATAAATACTAATCCGATGCCTGTTTAGATTGCATCCTCGAACATCCTGCAGAGGCTACTTTTGGGAATTTGTCATTATATGACTGTCCCCTCACTAGACTTTTTGTCTTTGGTGTGGTAAAGAAAAACCCTAATAATTTTACATTAAATTAAATCCCTGCTGATATACAAGGTCCTGCTGCACCTCACCTCCTGTCTTCTATAGCACACTTAGTAATTAAGTTGGATTTTGATATTTTGCAGACCTTACCTATGTCTTAAGGCGCATTTCAGGAAAATATTTTTGAAGTGGAAACTTCTTTAGGCGCGTTTAGCACTTTTGTGGGCACTGAATTAAACTGAGCCGTCACGCGTCACGTTCGGCTGTCTAACGCTCGAATTCGACTCCTATATTTAATCCGAACTGACCCTGACCTTCCAGTCTGTTTACTCGTAAACGTTGCCGCTGCCGCATCAGTCGACGTGGAAACAGTGTGCGACACTTGTTGCGTCTCTGGTATGTTCTGGCATTTTTTAAATTATATATTTACGTAGGGTGAAGTAAGGTAATTAGTTTTACCGTAATTGCTTATTCCATGGACCTAATTTATTATCATTTCTGACTTCTGTTGAAGATGTAAAAATTCAAGGGTTGTTCAATTTTAGGAAATATCTTTTTTCGTATGCAGTAAAATTATCCCGTATTCCAGGTTTATGTTATTTTTGAAGTGAAAACTTCTTTAGGCGCGTTTAGCACTTTTTGCGGGCACTGAATTAACCTTGTTGAAGTTTTTACTTCTGTCGTGTGGTCTTAAGCACACACAATTTTTTTTTCATACAGGGTGTTCCAAAAAAGTGTGACATCATAAGAATGGATTTTTTTAGATTACATGTCATATGGTTTCTTACTTATTTGGGTGCCTCCTATAGTTACCTACATAACCCTAAAATTTTATTTAAATTGATTCAGTATTATAGGCGGAGAAAAAATAAATACTGAAAAATATTAGTTTTGCACCACTGGTTTTAAAAATTAATAAAAAATAAAAGTAATGCGTCGTTAATAAAATTATATAAAGGAACTTATTAAATAAGGTATAACAGTCTCGTTCACCAAGTTTGATTATTACGAATTATACAGGGTGTCCAAAGTTTAGTGTCAAACTTTGCAAACTTTAAACCAATTTATTTTTCTTATTTCAAATAGGAACCTCTGTATATTTTAATGTCATTCGATGCAGAATTAAAAATCAAATATTTGTTTTAATTACAATCGCAATTTCTAACGCATCAAAACTTATTTGCAGAAAACTCATTTTATCAACTATTTCAACAGTCATTATTATGAATAAACATCGAAGTTGGCTTTTAAAAACAATTTATTGGTATTGAAGTTTATTAAAGCGACAAGAGACCATTTTGACTTTAGTAATCTGAAAGTTTCAAATATTGTTAAATTGTTAGTAATTATTAACTGGAAATAATAATCGTGGAGATGGTTATCCTTTAAAATTCGTTGAACTGTCTTTTCGCTCCTAATATAAAAATCATATGTACGAGTTCTTCTTGGTTGTAGTCCATCACAAAAAACAATATAAAGTACTCATAACAGCTTAAATAATTACTAACAGTTTAATAATATTTAAAACTTTTAGATTACCAAAGTCAAAATGGTCTCTGGTCACTTTAATAAACTGTAATACCAATAAATTTTATTGTGTTTCAAAGCCACCTTTGATATTTATTCATAATAATGATTGTTAAAATTAAGGGCGGATCCAGAAATTAATTCTGGAGGGGGGTCAAACAGCGCCGCGGGCGAAAATTTTTTGGGTGCCACGCCCTTTTTTGAATCATGGTGCTTAGTTTTCAAGTGGGAAAAATAAAAAATACAAAACAAAATTACAAAACAACAACCCGGTGCATTTAGGAGGGGGTTAATTTTTGTCATTTTACCTTCCAGAGAATTCGTTCTAAGTAAAAATTTTATAAAATTTTAATTTGTTGTCCAAAAAAATATGAAATACAAAATACATAATTATTGACCAAATTTGTTAAAATTTGGACATATAGGTAAAAAAAAATGTTCGGGCTTTTCGCCTACCCACACTGACAAGGATGCCCCGAAAAGTTCTTGCTTGCTCAGGGGGTGGCGGGGGGGGTAATTGCCCCCATTGCCCCCCCCCCCCTGTATCCGCGCCTGGCTCCAATCCAAACGATAACGGCAACAACGAGCGGTTCCAAGACGAACAGGTGGATATTATTAATTTGATTGGTTAACACTTCACATGACCCCCATGACCCCCCCCCCTGGATCCGCCCTTGGTTGGAATAGTTGATAAAATGAGTTTTCTGCAAATAAGTCTTGATGCGTTGGAAATTGTAATAGGGTTGTAATTAGGACAAATATTTGATTTTTAATTCTGAATCGAATGACATAAAAAGATACAGAAGTTCCTATTTGAAATAACAAAAATAAATTGCTTTAAAGTTTGCAAAGTTTGACACTAAACTTTGGACACCCTGTACAATTCCTTATTAATCAAACTTGGTTAACGCGACTGTTATACATTATTTAATAAGTACCTTTGTACAATTTTATTAACGAGGCGTTATCTTTATTTTTTATTAATTTTTAATACCAGTGGTGCAAAACTGATATTTTAAGTTTTTTTTTCGTCTATAATACTGAATCGATTTCAATAAAATTTTAGGGTTGGTAACTATAGGAGGCACCCAAATAAGTAAGAAAATAAATGGCATTTAATCTAAAAAAATACATTCTTATGAAGTCACACATTTTTGAAACACCCTGTATGAAATTTTTTTTTCCTAAAATGAGCCCCAAGATACAGATAAGGTCTGCAAAATATGAAAATCCTAATTAATTAATAAGTGAGCTATAGAAGACGGGAGGTGAGTTGCAGGACCCTGTATATATCGTAACCAGAGGCAGAAACAATCTAAGAACGCCTTAGCCCTACTATTTTTTCACTTATAATATTACAAGAGCTTATATTATTTCCGGAAATTTTTTTTGAGGGCACGAATATTTTGAAAATTATCAAGAGTCGCGAAGCGACGAGGGATAATTTTCTTAAAATATTCGTGTCCGAAAGAAAATTTCCAGGAATAATGTAAGCTCGCGTGGGATTCGGTAAGAAAATTTCACACCACTTCACACCATAATTTGGAAAAAAATTATTAATCAAACTTGACATTTTAAACTAATTTCACTGTTTGTCAAGTTGGCCAGGGTATTTTGACATAATATGTTGAATTGTCATTTTTGTTTAACCGGTTCTGTCACAAAGCTTAATAATTATTAGGTATATAGTTTAAAACGTATGTACGTTGAGTGTTGAGTTTAATAATAAAAAATACATTTCTACCACCTTTAGTAACCTAAAATTATGAAAGGGCGATAGACTGAACTAATACCCATCTGTGTTATAGCATTTGGTGTAACTAAAGTTGGTATTTTCTTTTTTATTTAACAAAATATGGTGCATATACCTATATGATTTATTTCATGGCGAACTAATATACTTTAACAAAAAAAATACATTTCTACCACCTTTAGTAACCTAAAATTATGAAAGGGCGATAGACTGAACTAATGCCCATCTGAGTTTTAGCATTTGGTGTAACTAAAGTTGGTATAATTTTTTTTTATTTAACGAAATATAGTGGATATACCTATATCATTTTTTTATAATTTATTTTAGGTGACCTAATATACTTTAGCAAAAAATACATTTCTACCACGTTTAGTAACCTAAAATTATGAAAGGGCGATAAACTGAACTAATACCCATCTGGGTTTTAGTTGGTAATTTTTTTTTATTTAACGAAATATAATGTAATAATAATAAGTAAATATAATGTAGTAATGTAAATGAAATATTATGTAAGTATATATATATTTTAGAATTTATTTTATGTTGAACTAATATCTTCATTGGCAAATCTCTAATGATATCCACTAATAAGCAAAATGATAACGAAATGAATTTAATTATTATAGGTTATATAGACATCTAATTAATTCGTCACCTTCCTATTCATCATTAAGAAGAGAGGATGGGTTAGAATTCAAGCAACATTTAAATCTTATGTTTGTACATCCGACGTTTGTTTAAATATAAATTGTTAATGCATAATAATTAAACAAATTTGTGTTTTCTGTTTAATGAAACGTTATAGCGAATAATAAATAATAATGTTACATAATTCAGATATTTTGCATTATTTACAGGTAGTAGATCATATGTTTACCTTTTCAACTGTCAAAAAATTTCCACTTAAATATCGTGGCGCCTCGAAAAAATTTCCGGAAATTCTTTTAGTTGCCATGGTAACTAATCATAATTAAGTTATCTTATTGGTTAAAAAGTACAGGTGTGAAATTTTCACAAGAATACCTTTGTGTAAAAAAGTCCTGAGTCTCCACCTCTAAGAACACCTCTTACAAACTTTACGCTAACTCTTAGTGTAAATAGTTAACATTCATTAATATTAGTTTGTGTGGTGTGCTAAGAAGACGCACCCCGTTACCTCAAGCAGTTGCAAAGAAAATAATAAAAAAAGAAAAATAATGTGTATATATGTATGGTGCATTAAAGAATTATTTATTTAAAAACAGAATAAAGACTTTTAAAACTTTTTTTAATAAGTACTTCAAAGCTAATAATATTATTAAATTTGTTGAATTTTAGCATAATATTGCTAAATAATTTTTTTACTACGACTACTATTGCTAAAAAAGCACTATAGATATGTTTTAAAAAAAATTTACTTAAAGTCTCTAAACTGGAAGAATATTTTTAGAAATAAGGGGTTTAATAGAATTACCTAAAAAGTAACTTAAAAGGTTAATTTCAAAATAAAAATTGTTTGTGGCTTTGGCTTAGTTACGTGTAGTTTACCTACTATTTAAATATTAGCTTAACCACTGGCACTTTTACGTAGCTTGTACCTATAGCTAGGTACTTTTTTTAGTAGCTGCTTGCATAGTTCTAACTAGCAGTAGGTACTAATACAAAAAAATATTATTCTGAAAACAATTTTTAAAAAATGTTACAAAAATATGTTTTTAAAAACATATTATGTACGTACTTAATTATAAACCCTAAGTCGGGTATATATACCCGGAAAACTTGGTGGTTTCTGTTTAACCAGTCAAATACCTACTATACTATTAAATTTTAATGTAGGTAGGTATTATTTATCCAATCCCAGTTTGAGGACATTCCAATCATTCCATACGGCGGTAAACCGTCTCAAAGAGACCGACCGCACAACCAGGGTTATCAGATCTTTCTTCTTCAATTCTTTAAGTTTTTTTAGTAAAGATATTTCATTTATATCCGTATTCAATTGTTAGTCAGTAACTTTCTTTAAAAGCTAGTTTGCAAATATACTTTAAACCGAGGAGTTTTGAGTGTGACAGAAAAAAATAACAAGCCATTCATTGTTATAATAATACATTCTTTAGTCCTTAAGAAACAATATAACTGAAATCAAGACAAAAAGTGTTTTCAGTGTTTAAAAACAACTAATTAACAAACCCTTGTTTCTCGTATATACATTACATTGTGCTTACAAATCCGAAAATTTTGAAGAATTGGCAACAGCATGTAATTTGTTGCGATTGCAAGCGCCAGGATATAAGCTGAACCGGTACCCGGCCCGTCTGACGATCGATTCTGCCAGACAGAGATAGGCCAGTGACCGCCGATGGCGTGGAAGAGACGGAGATAAAATATACATGGTTATGCCTTGATGAACGGGCCGGAGTCTGGTTGACGAGAATGAAGTTCTGGTAAAAAAATTAAATCATTTTCTGAGCACTGTCGTGCCGTGTCAGGTTTATTTTTCTGATTTTAGTTTTGTATATAGAATTTTTGAGTTACCTTATATTTATTATTTTAATATAATATTATTATATATACAGTGGGTTTATAAAGTGTAGTACTTATGTACAAACACCTAATGTAAAACAAACTTATAAGTGTGTAAACGCATATTAATTATTTGTGTGGAACGCCTATGGTTAGGAAATTCCTACAGTTTAATGTCATTAAATTGACCTAAGAAACACTATAACTACTTACATTTCGGAATTTCGGTACTTTATCAAAGAACAACTGTGAAATATATATTAGCAGACTAGTCGATATTTAGAAGACCAACTTTACATTTTTTTAACACAGAAATCTAAACAAGCTTACCACTGGGTGCTGGCGCTGATGGAGGAGGTTGATTCATGTCTAGAAAATAAAAAAAAAATATGGTGAACAAATGTTTTAATGACCGACAACATACTCTATTCTTTAAAGCTACAGATTGTTACTTCTGGTAAAAACCAGATTGGCATAGAATAATTTATTCTACTGTCCGTGTACAAGATACCTTGTTTGTGTGGCCTAGGCCTAGTTAGATTTGTTTAAATTGATCGTAATAAAATGAAGTTATATCAAGATACCCGGTAGTACTTTACCCCTATTTAGACACAATAAAATCATACAACGGTTTTTACTAGTCATTGTTTATATTCCAATTCGAGTATCCGAGTCACTATAAAAGACGAATTCACTAAACTACACAAAACCTAGAAATCCGTAAATATTAAACACCCACAATGTCGCTAAAGGAGGACAGGCCAATAACAAGAGGTTTGTGCGCATGCCCAATCCTGCTGGGAGGGAAAGGTATCTGACCGGTCAGTTGTGCGCTCAGATGTATTTTTCCACACTAGTGCGCACAAATTTTTCGGCACGATTATGTCAAAATCAATAATATATCAATTATTGTAGTTATTACTTTTTCTCAGAATTACTGACTGTTACATAATATGTATGTGATTGTGATTGTTATAGTTAATTAAAAATTATTAAATTTTTTTGAAATATGTATACGTGCGAAAAATGTTTTCCCTGCACTCGGCTGCTTCACCGAACTCCGCTACGCGTCATTCGCTGAACGGCAGACTCGTGCGGAAAAATTCATTTTCCGCACTTGTTAGGTAAATAGCTATTTCACCCATAAAACTTAAGTTTTGTTTGCGCAAATGTCTATGATCGCAAGACGCTTGCCAATAATGTTTAACTATGAGGCGAGTTATGCAATAAATTTCTTGACGGAAATTTCTATGAAAGGGGGGGGGGGGGGGGGGGGGGGGGCTTTTTTACAACCGCATTACTATGCGCTGGAACAGTGTTGTGGATTTTACCGGTCAATGTGTTTTTGGTCAATTGATTGAAATAAATTAAAATTTAAAAATGCAGTGGATGAACCTAACCATACTTGCCAAATTTCTTATTTTGTATTTTGGAAAAAATTAATTTTTTATAAAAAGTTTGCTTGTTCTAAAAAGTCTATTGCCATACCTAAATTTTATACAGGGTGGTCAAATGGATAATATAGTTAGGTCCATCCAGGTAGGTACACATTCTATAAGTGTATATCTCAATAGTTGCTCCACAGTAGATACATTTCCCTTTTACTTTGTTTTCTTCTCTTATTTCGGTAAAACAATTCCAAATTTTGGTTTTGGACTTCCACAAACTTATCGTAAATGCGACGTCGCGTCGTTAGTTCACAAAAATGCAATGCAAGTGCAAACCCTAACTCTGGCAAATACGAAATGAAAATAACTAGACTGAGAAGGAAATGTCTATGAAAATGGTATAAAAAGAGAATAACAATAACTTCTCTATTCCTTTTCTTCATTGTGATTGAATCCGTTCCGGAAACCACTAATAAACGAGGCCGACTATTGGGATTCCCAGAATCAGGTGTTATTGTTTTCTTAAATAACGGCGCTATATAACGATACACTTAACATTATCCTGGGTGGTAGGAGGTAATCTGGACAGATCACAAATGCATAAATAATAAAATAAAATTGATATATTTTGACCGAATTTGACCGGTCACATACGTCATGGTCAATTGACCATGCCCAACTCTACGCTGGAATCATCTACTTTAGTAAATTCTCAATATAGATACCTAAATATTTTTCTCTTGTTAATAACTTACAGGACAGGATTATTCCCGTCCAGTTTATACCAGGTAAAGATATTTCTATTTCTTTCTTTAAATGTATTTTTTTGAAGTTATAACATTAATTTACCAGTATGATTCTACGTGTGCTGGAAAACCTAACATTACACAAGAACAAAATGAAATAACAAATTTAGCTAACAAATTCACAAAACACAAATTTCCAATTCCACCATCAATAAAATTAAAACTTTTCACTAATCCAACTGAGGTCAAGGGGGTAATAGGGGAGCTGAAAAACAATAAAGCTCCCGGAGAAGATGAGATCGCCAATACTTTGATTAAAAACCTACCCCGAAAAACCATTGTTCAATTTACTTACATAATCAACGCAATTTTTCTGTTAGGTACAGCATTTTCCAAGCGGATGGAAGAAAGCTATCATAAAACCAATTTTAAAACCCGGAAAACCGGCAAATTCACCAGGATCTTACAGACCGATAGCTCTCATAAGTTCGCTTGGAAAAATCGCTGAAAAAATAATTTTCAAAAGAATAAAAACCAGTCGGTTGGACCAAAAAATACCCGAACAACAATTTGGTTTTAGAACTGGCAGGGGTGCTGTGCTGTTGGTGGCGCACATTGCACAACATGCTATTGAAAAATTTAACCAACAGCAGTCAACAGTACTCCTGTCACTCGACATAAAACAAGCCTTTGATAGCGTTTGGTACAGTTTATAAATTAATTAAAACACACAATTTTCCACTTTATTTAATAACCCTTCTTTATTCTTATATAACAAATCGTACATTAAAAGTCAAAGTAAATGGTGATCTCTCTGATCCGGTAGCACTACATGCAGGCCTACAACAAGGCACTGTATTGGCAGCTCCCCTGTTCAACTTATATACATCTGACATACCGTTCTTCCCAAACTCGAATCTTGCCATTTTTGTGGACGATGTTTTACTGTATGCTAGTTCTTACTATGCAAACGCCGCAAGGCAACTAATTACAAATCATCTACGCATTTTACTGCCCTGGTATAATAAATGGAAACTTGAAATAAACGAAAACAAATGTGAAAGCATAATATTAACCAGAAAATTCACAAACAACACAATAAATCAAAATATTAAAATAAACGAAAAAGAAATTATACCAGGGCAGAAACTAAAATATTTAGGGGTAGTTTTCGACAAAACTCTTCGCTTTAAACAACACACAAATTTAATTTCTTCAAAATTCATTATAACAAATCATACATTAAATAAATTATTAAATAAAAATTCACCTCTATCTCCTTACAACAAACTAACAATGTACAATCAAATTATAAAACCGACTTTGACTTATGCAGCACCAGTCTGGTGTAGCATGGCGGAGTGTCACTTTAAGAAAATTCAAAGACTTCAAAATAAAATATTAAGACAAGTACTTAAAGAAAGAAGTTACGCACCAATCCGCCACCTACACCAGGCTACACAAACTCCTTACATCTTCGACTATATTCAAGAAATATCAACTAAGTTTTATATGAAGCAACCTCAACAAACAAACATGACACAAAATTTGACAAGAATAAGACACAATAACAATGTTATACACAAACCAATTTATTCGAAACTACCCTTATATTTCCAATAAAAAGCAGCAAATTGCATAGCATAGACAAAATGCAACGTCCACTGAAATGGCATAGAAACTAAGCTCCGCTCACAGTCAACAGACACACCTACCTACTTTCAAGCCGCAAGGCAACACTCTCCACGCTACAGTACCTGTTTGAAAGTTAAGCTGGCTTTTCCAGCAAACAATAATACAAAAATTTTCTCATTACTCTCATTCAAATCAAAACATTTTTAAGTTCTATGAACAAAATTAAATTTCCTCATGGCGGTAAAGAACCACGGAACCGTCCGATCCGAATGCATTAAGTAAATCAAGGAAAATTGATTAAGGGCTAACGTCAACCCCACTGGCGTCACCAGTGCCGTGTCCTAGGTAGTGACAGTTGCACAAAACTGACCTAACCAACGGACGACCAATGCTACATAAACAGTGCTTATATTATATATATTATATTGTATCATGTAAGAATCAATAACCTGATATGTACAATACTATTATAAACAAATAAAGATCTTTTTACTACTACTACTACTACCAGTATGATTCTTAAATGTATTTTCTCTTATCGTTTTCATTGCTCGCTTATTATGACTCCCTGTGTTGCCAACCGGATATAAATATTATAAATATTAAGATGATAATAATAACTTCGTCACAACAATGCACTCGGGAATATTTATTTGAAAACTTTTTAATGTTTATATAGTATTGTGGATAGCACAAATAATAGTAATTACTAGATGAAAACCAGACTTACTTACTTACATACCGGGTAATTCTCAAAAGTGGCTTCCTCCTATAATAACTTTCTGTTTTTACAGTAATTAAAAATTAAAATTTTTATATCATGATTGTTTAATAAAATCTACGATATTTGACGTTACAAACCATACCAACAATATTTTACCACCAATATTTTTGCACGACGCGACGTCCAAGTCGATCTACGCCAAAAGTTGCGCTTGTGATAAACATTTATCAAACGCGAATGTAAGTAACTGAAAAATGTTTGCCAGCGTGATAGACAACGTACTTAAAATTTTGAAAAAGAATTTTGCCTTCGCCGGGAATCGAACCAGGAACCTCTCGATTACCAGTAGAACAGTTGAATGCCAAATTATTCTGAATCATGTTTTAATATTCATATTTTTTTAATTCAACCGAATTTAACTCATCTTTTTCCAAATGGGAGTGGCTAAAATTAATGAGAAATATCGTGAAGATTATTTTTACAAAATTATGGTTTTTGTTAACATTTAATTTATAACAAATCAAAAAAAACTTAACCCTATTTTATTGTTTATACAGGGTTGCCCAGAAGTCAGGAATAAAATTAATATATCCTTAACCTGTAACTTTTGGGGAAAATCCTCGGAAACGTCAATTTAGTTTTATATATGCTCACATTTTGACGTTATTCGTTTGTTTTTTTATAGACATTTCGTCGTTAATTTCACAAAGTGTCGTATCTCATTTATTGTAATTTTTCAGGACAGAGGTTTAAAGATTTTCGGAAGTTTTGGCTTTCGATAAAAGTAAAAAAGCATTTGTTTTATAATATTTATTCGGTCTTGTGTTATAGTGTTAGGACTTTTTTTTGTAGTTTTATGATAAAACATATGATATGATTTTTTTACCCTGAGTTAAGAAGAAAAAAAATAGATACGACCATTTGTGAGAATAAAATTTTACCTGTATGTTGAGATATGTCTTTGTTATTTATGATAAAATATATTATTTTATAATAGAAAAATAAGGCAAACCCTTCGAAATGAACAAAGTTTATTTTAAATACCTAAACTAGAATATAAATATACAAAACTATCTTGACGTAGTATGTAAAACAGGTAAATGAAACTTTGCAGGCATTTTTATGCAAATATTGAGGCTACATTAACTAACAAAAATACAAAAAGAAATATGAACACGTAAAAATGGGTAAAAAAAATCGTGAACATTTAATTTTTTTAATGTGGTAGTAAGTTTTTGTTTGTTAACTATTCCCTTCTTTCTTTGACTCGGTTCGCCTTCCTTTTTACTTCCTTCCACTTGATGCTGTTCAGGCTACAAGTCCCTATTAACATTGGTTATTCTTGTAGTTTTCTTTTTTAGTATACGTGTTGCATGGTAGTCACAATGTGGGTTATCCATGAAGTGATCGTAGCACAAAAGAATCCAACAACGATGACAGGAACTCCATACTTCTCCCTTACATCGGTAATATTCACAGGTGGCTGTATACGGAGGATCGGCATCGGAATCGTAAACAGGCTCTTCACTTATTTCACTCTTATTGTCAGAAATTGCCGTTTTCTGATTACTTAAAGATTCTCTCAAAATCAAAGCCCTGATTTGGGTTAGAGGTACATTGTCCGAAGAATCCGACAAGGAATCGACATCTGAAATGTCCACGTGGTTTCTAAACTCACTCACAGACTTGACATCTAGCTTGTTCACTTCCTGCATAGGTACAGGTACATAATCTGAATTATGTTCATCGAAAATATTAATGTTGCACTCCGTTAAGATCACTTTGCCATTATACCACTTTTTTTCGTAAAAATTTTTACTTTAATTCCTTTTTTCAACGCACCACGAAACATAAGTTCACTTGATAACACAACATTTTTTGTGCCATCCTCCCATAGTACAAGTGCATCCATCGTAAAAATGTATTAATCTCACCGGCACATATTGCTTTACTGCACCCGGCTACGTTTAAAACTAGACTAAATGCATAATAATTGCCGTAAAATAAAAGACCCCGTCAAGTATAATACGAGTTCTAACTCGTCAAATTGAGATACGTCGGCGACGTGCACAAATCTATTTAAAAAGTAAGTCTCACAAACCGACCTAACTCGAGTTAGGTCGGTTTGTGAGATTTATAAAGTTTACTATTATGAGATTCGTCACCGACCAAATGTTAATTACGAGAAAAGTATAGCAGGTGAAGTTACGACACTTTGTGAGATGAAAAAGGTTTATATAAGGTAAACGTTTTCAATCGTATCTCAAAATAGCGATTTTCTGAGATACGTCAGTTTGTGAAATTAACGACGATTTGTCAAAGATATGACAACATCGATTTTTTTTTTAAATGGAAACATAGGTAGGTACATACATCATTTGGAAGCTAATATCTCGTACAGTATGCTCATAAATTTTGGCGCGATTCTGTCAAGCTATTTCAAAATGGCGACTGTTAAAATTTTTAAAAAATCTCTATTTAAATGAGCGGAAATGATAAATCGCGCATTAATGTTTTTTTACCTTTCAAGGTAAGAAATCTTCATAGTTTCACGTTCTGACATTTTGTGACTTAAAAATAGTTATGGTTTACCATTCCACCATTTCCAGCATTTGCCACGTTAAACCACCTTTTCGTTGTGTTTTGTTTAGCTTCGTTACATTTTTATTTTTTTTTTGACAAAATAAATAACAAATAAACCATAACTATTGGTAAGTCACAAAATGTCAGAACGTAAAACAATGAAGATTTCTTACCTTGAAAGGTAAAAAAAACATCAATGATTTATTATTTCCACTTATTTGAATAGAGATTTTTTAATAGTATATACAAATTAAAGTACACGTTTCATAAGAAGCGGTTTTAGCGCACGCGTCTATTTTAAAAAACGAGCCACAAAGTGGCGAGTTTTTTTAATGACACGTGCGCTAAAACGCCTTATGAAACATGTGCTTTATACATTTTTTTCTATTTTACCTTTTATAACCAAAAAAAATACATTTTAAAAAGAAAATAAATCCTTCAAATTTTCTAAATTTTTATGTCTAAATTTTATGTTGGTAAAACTATTTTTTATCATAGTAGCCTCTGGATAACAAAAATTATTTTGCAAACTGTCATTTTTTGATTTATTGACCCATTTTCACCACGAGATTCTAAAGCTATTTTAGCGATATGAGATTTGAAATTGGACGGAATACGTTGTGTGATCCTTGTACATTCGGTACATATACAGAGCGTTCGGAAATTCGGGAGATTTTGCTGGTTTTTTTCGAATTTCAAAAGACGTGATTTAACGTCACTGCATTGCAATTTAGTATAGGGAAGATGGAAAATTCAAATAAAGTTGAAGTTTTAATCGATATTGGAAGGTTAGTAGATTGAATTTTGGATAGGATTTGGCAGAAAATGATAGCTTGAAGCATCTACAAAAGATTGATTTATAGATTTATGCAACCAACATACATGACTGTTATCCACACAGAATAAAAAAGTAGGTTATCAAGCTATTTTTTCTCTGCGAAAAATGGGGTTTCTCACAAAGGCCGCGCAAGTCAATGAAATAAAACATTTAAATGTTACCAACATCAAATAAAGAAAAAAACGCGTATCGAAATAGCTTCATTACGATACGCAAATGCGTATCGTAATGAACGTGAAATAGAAAAAAACTTTTTAACAGTCGCGATTTTGAAATAGCTTGACAAAATCGCGCCAAAAGTTATGAGCATACTGTGTACGAAATATTAACATTCAAATGATGTATCACAAGCTGTATATTTCTGTTTAAAAAAAAGATATCGATGTCGTCATATCATTGACAAATGTCTATAAAAAAACAAACAAATAACGGCAAAATGTGAAGATATATAAAAATAAATTGACGTGTCCGAGCGTTTTTCCCAAAAGTTACAGGTTAAGGATATATATTAATTTAATTCCGGACTTCTGAGCAACCCTGTATATAAACTGATTGTAGTAATGTTCTAGTTGTTTGAAAGAACCCCACCTTAATTATTTAACCAGGGCCGGACCCAAGGGGGGGGGGGGTAGGGGGGGGGGAGCCACCCCCACCAAAGTTATGTCAGTTGGTTTCAGAAACATAGATAAAAACAAAATAACCATGATTATACCTATATAGAAACGTTATTTTATTCTACGGGCGGGGCGACACTCACAAAGTCGGTCTAGCGTCGGTTTTAGCTCTAGTTGTTTTTTGTTTTTACCAATCCCTTTGATGAACCGCGGCTGCAAGCCGCAATAATAGTCGGAGTCTTTAGATAAGGAGGCAGCAGTTGGCTTAAAATCTCAGACCAAGCACTATAGACAAAGCTATTTACATTTGGCCATAAAAGCAGTTTTATGTTCACAGTATAAGAATTTACGCACTGTAGTAGCAATACGGCTGTGATCGCCGTTCGACGTTCGACACTCCTTGTCGAAGCGCTTTACAAGACGTATCCCCTCCATTTCGTCCGGTTCTCCGCGCGCCCCGATTGATCACTCCTTATAGTGGTGGGGGACTTACTTGTATCGCTGTTGCATCGCAATGTGACTTGAAATTTGTCAACACAACAACCCCTCTTTCATGAATGGCAATGAGTGGCATGCTTTGTCTATAGTGCTTGGTCTGAGCTTAAAATAGACCGCGCGATCCCCAGTTAAAAGAATAAATGTATTATTATTATTCTTTCTAATTAGCTTAAAAAGTGAGCGTAATTTGTCATATATTAACATACACCTAAAAAATGTTCTTCAGTCTTGGGCAAAGTTAAAACATAGGAGATTGATTGAGGGTAATAACTGATTAGCTATTACCTATTTTCTTAATAATTTTCTTTTGCAGTTTACATTTGTATTTGTTTTTTATTTGTTAATGCTAGTAGCATTAGGCTGTTTTTCACAAAAAAGTTTTTTTTTGTACGTATATTTAGGCATTTAAAAGCGTAGATATTTATTATAACTTACTATTAATAAAGTAACTATTATAAATGTAGAAAAAAAAATAGTTGGTTTTTTTTGCAAGTTCTCCCCTCCCAAAGTAGTAGGCTTCGATCCGGCCCTGAGTTAGACCATTTCAAACGATTGAAGTTTTTAAAACTGTTTTTACAAAAAGTACACAATGCAACCAAAAATATTTACTTACTATCTATCACGATTTCAGCTATTTTCAACAATTTAATGTCAAGTAGGTTCACCTTTGCATTAACCGCAATTTGGCCTGTTTCAACGAATTTAGAGCACATTAAATCCAAAAACAAAATTTTTAGAAAAATCGACCTGTCAAGAAGTGAAAACTTGGATATGGTTTGTAAGTACTACTTACCGAAGTTTCTATTTAAAAATCGAAACTTTAGGTCACTTTCGGTGAAACCGGTGGTAACCAAATGTAATCGCTTACGTTAAATAACGTGTACATTTATGTATTATACAGTGTGAGCAGTAGTCCGCATCATATGGGATTTTTTTTATTAATAGCTTTATTCGAAATTTGACTTTTGCATCAAGTTCTGCTTCGATCGAGATGAAAATTAAGCTAAAAAATAGTAGTCCGTGATTCGCATTATCTGTCAAATTTTAATTTTTTTTTCTTCTTATTTCGGTGCAGTGCAGATTCCTGCGTAGGCGTTCATCTCTTCTATTCTCATCTATATTTCTATTGATTGCAGCATTCTGTAATGTTTGGAAGTCCTTAATCCCCGTCCATTGACGGATATTTGTTAGCCATGATAACTTCTTTCTGCCAATTCCTCTTCTTCCTCCCTCAATTTTACCCTGAAGAATGAGACGCTCTCCACGCAGTATGTGTCCGAGATAACCTATTTTTCGTTTCTTGATATTTTCGAAAAGTTCTCGATCCGCTAGACCGGCTCTTCCGAGGATGTCCTCATTTTTCACGTGATCGATCCATGACACTCTTAACATTCGCCGCAGGAAATCACATTTCGAAGGCTTAAGGCTTCTATTCTGTTGATGATTGTTACCTTCAAGGTCCACGCCTCAACACCGATAGGAGAATGCACCAAACATAACATTTTACCATCCTATATCTGAGGCCAAACTTCAAATTCTTGTCTGTGAGGAATTTTCGAAGTCTCAGAAAGGCTGTTCTAGCCTGCTCGATCCTGCACCTTATCTCTTGATCCGGATTCCATTCTTTGTTAATCATACATTACAAGTATTTAAACTGTGTGTGTGACCTGTGCGATACTCTCTTTATTGATATGTATACGAGTATGTGAAATATCGTTTCTACTAACAATCATACACTTGGTTGTGCTGATGTTAAGTTTTAAACATAGTTTTTGGCTTTTTTCATTGACCCGATTCAGTAGACTTTGGAGATCTTGTGCGCTTTCTGCTATTATCACGGTATCATCCGCATATCGGATATTGTTAATGGGGATTCCATTTACTTTAATACCAAAGGAGCTATCTGAGATTGCCTCGGAAAATGCCCTTTTCGCGTACAAGTTGAATAACATGGGGGACAGGATACATCCCTTTTTTGATTTCAAAATATTCAGTTCTTGAACGTGGAGCGGAGTCAATCTTCAGGGAAATGTCCAGTGTCATATATATTATTGAATAGTCTTACGATCGTTTCAAGTCTCTATTAAGTTGATTAATTGCAAATTCAACATCAGATGATTTTAATGATAAGTAAATTTGGGTATTGTCTGCATATACATGGTATAGACAATATTTAAGAAACTTCACGAAATACTATATATAAAAGAGGGCTCAGAATACTACCATGAAGTACACCCGGGGTGATACCAATATAATCCAAAATTGCACCAAGGAGGTCATAATGAATCATATCAAAATTTTTGTGTTATCTATAAAATAAAAAGGCCTTGTTTTTATTCTACGCCGGACTGTTTACCTGAGATAACATTATTACGGGTCACATAATTATTTATTTGATATTCGACAAGTTTTATTTTAGAGAGTGTAGTTAAGTTTAAAAAACAGAGAAAACTATTTTTAAAAACAATTTTATTTTACTTCGGAAAATACAGCGTCTGACTTTAACGAGCTCAAGTCAAAGAATACTTTATTAAAAAAATTACATTAACATTATTGTAAAAAGTAGCATCATCAAGAGATAAGGCTTCTCGGAAAGGTTGGCCTGGGAATCGTCTAGTTCATCGTTTTCTTAGTATGTAACTCCTCCCTCCTTAAGCTGAGAAGATACTGGAGGTATTCTGCGAGGTATTGGTATTTTCGGTTCTGGCATCGATTTCTTGCAATTTGGTATTGATTTTGGTTTTGGAACAAATTTTGGAAAATAGTCTAAGTTGCTTTCTATATTTCCATAGTAGGTACACTGTCAACAGGACGGCTAAGCTTCCTATTAAGTAGGACATAATGTTTGATAATTGTTCTTTTTCTTCGATTGGGGTGATTGGCGATAATTGGTTGGCCATATCCTTCAATCGATAGATATCTTCGAAGTTCAGTTTTGTTAAATTGGGTGTCTTAAATGTGGTTGATAGGGTGGAATTTCCTATTTCGACATCGGGTAAGATAAGTGGTTTTCCTTGTTTAATTCTTACGTCGTTGACAAATTTCTTCGCTCCGATTTGAATTTGGCAATTTTTCGGAATTTTTACTAGCGTCGGCATATTAATTTGGAGATATTGGTCGGTAGTGCATTTAGAAAAAAGTCTTTCTGTTTTACTAGGAAGGATGAGTATTTCTTCCTGTGTAACTTGTTCGGTTATTATTTCTTGTATTTTGACTTCAAGAACAGGGCAGTTTTCTAGCGGAGAGCCTTTCAGTAGTTGAAGGGTGCAATGGTCTTGGGGGTGGAGATTTTCAGTGCAGTAGTATTCTTCTTCCAGTTGGGGGCAACTAGTTTCTTCAAATTGGACCTTTTCTTCTGCTTGTGCCAAATAAGGGTATTTTGGAACGAATATTTTATGGTGTTGGGTAATAGGATAAAGGTGGTAGAAGGTAAACCTTTCTGGTCTAACCACAGGGACATGAATCGCAAATATCACTTTAGCTTTTGAAAAAGTAACTTGAGTCCCTAAATATTGGTAATACGATAATATGTTCTTAAAATTTGGTATTGCTTCATTATTATAGATTGTTCTTAAATAATCTAGCATTTGTAATAATTCTGAACTTGGCACTATGGCGTTATGCAGTGCGTTTAATTTGGCAAACATAATAGCGTCTTCTAGGTTGTCAATAAAGGTGATTAAATTTTGACAATCTAAATTTATTTGATAAATTAGTCCTTGAAAGCTTATATTTTATAATCATTTAGATCGTTAATTGTTCGTTCGATGACATCTTTAAATACTCTTAGACCATTTTGTAATTGTTTTTGATTTGCATCGAGAATTGATATTGTTTTGTTATAGTTATTAATTAAGTTTTTTGATAAGGAAACTTGTAAATTTAGTTTGTTTATGATGTTTTTCTGATTCGTTTCGAGAATTTTAATGGTTTTATCGTATCTTTTTCCGTCGTCCGCGTCTAATGTGCCGAATAACCATTTATTTGCTTTACCTACGATATTAACTAGACCTCTCTTATTCCTTACGTGTGGGTGGAGATTCTCGAGTTTACTTTGTGTTGTTTGAATGAGGTATTCCGTTCTAAGTATTGCACTTTCTGATAACCCGTGATAAGAAATTGGATTTGTCGCGTTTTCGTGCTTTAAGTGGTTTTTAATTGTAAAGAAATATTTTTCTATATTTACAAGTTGTATTAAAATAGGTTCTAAGTCTACGTAATGCAAAAATGTATGTTTGTTATATATAAGTTTTGAGTTTCCTAATTCTATCGGGAGAATAGGATTTTTAAGGGTTGTCAGGTGTATGTCATTAGGGTTGCAGTATATTTGAAGTACTTGGAGTGTCGTGGTTAAAATCAGGATTGTCCTTTTCATTGTTTACCTGAAAATTCGATAGTCGTTTAATTCGGGGTTTTCTAGCGCTGTTTTTATGGTACGAGCCTTTTTGTGTAATTACTTTTTTGTCGGTTTGACTTTTAATCGCAAATTTTTTAAATTTCGGCCGGTCTTTGCCTCTGGCTTTTGTTTTGATATAGGCTTCGGTTGTTTTCGCGAAGTCTGGTGGGTCGGATCGGGTTTCATTTCTTTTTGCAATTATATTTTCTTTAGTTTGTGCGTTCTTTTGTTGAATCATGCGATAAAGTTGTGTCGCGTTTTCTTTGTGTTGTTGGACGTAATTTGATACTATTACGTGGTCATTGATATCGAATGGGTTTGGACTGTTAATGTGGCCTTTTAATATTTCAAATGGGGTATATTTGGTTACACTATGGATTGAGTTATTGTATGCAATTATTACGCGTTTCATAAGTTGCGTGGGTGTAAAATTTTTGTTTTCCTCTTTTAGACATCGATAGTGTTCGATTAATGTTGAATGAAACCGTTCAACTGGGGAGTTCGAATTACTGTTTTTTGGGGTTGTGAAGTGGAGCTCAATTTTGTAAAGTTTACAAAAATCTTCTACTTCTTTATTTTTAAATTCTGTACCACAATCGGTTGTAATTTTAAGAGGTAAACCGTGGTGCGTAATAAAATTTAGTAGATTTTCTAGTATTTCTGGTCCTGTTAAACTATTTATGTGGTAGGCTTGTCCGTATCGAGAAAATGTATCGATTACCGTTAAAAAGGTTTCGTTTGATATTTTAAATGTGTCCATGTGGACTAACTCGAGGGGTTTTGAGCTTGTCGGGGTTAAGTTAAATTTAATTACTGGGGGATTTCTATCGTACTTGTTGGTTAGACATGTTTCGCAGTTGTTTATGTAATTTTCAATGTCCTCTGACATTTTTGGCCAATAATATTTTTGCGAAAGGGCTAATTTGGTTTCGTTAATGCCTCTATGACACGTTTTAGTTGTGTGATACATCTCGAGTTTTTCTTTTTGGTCGTTAAGTGTTTCGACGTCTTCCAAAAATTTTGAACATTGAATTAGTTTGTACGAAGAATTTCGAAAAAAGTTTTGAACTGTAGTAATGAATATTTTGGCTATTTCTGGGTCCCTAAAATATAGAGCAAACGTTTGTTTGGGGTCAACAAATTCTTTTAAAATCTTTATTATATGTTCGCGTGGGTCTCGTTTTGTTATTGTGACGTATAGGCGTGTGTTTTCAAAGATTTTATTAAATTTACATTGTATTTTGTCTATATCACCAGCAGTTATAACGATTTGATTTTTATAAACATTTAAACTTCGTTCGGATATAGGTATATTTATTATCGGGTGTTCTAATGACGTATGTACCGTTTCATTATCGTCTTCCTTGTTTTTTTCAGGGGGTCGAATTTGCATGTCGGATATTATATTGATTTTTGGTATGTTCGTATCTGTTTGTCTTTCTTCGCATGTCTCGAAAATTTCATTTATAATCGATTCGTCTAATTGTGGGATATCCTCTTGGTTTTGTAGGTATTCGCTTATCATGTTGTCTATGTCACCGGGGTTATTGTCCGTCGACATTGTCTCTAAGGCGTTAAGGTTATTGTCTACTGGGTATCTAGACAGGGCGTCTGCTGCCTGGTTTAGTTTACCTTTTTTGTATTGAATTATGTAATCGAATTCTTCTAATTTGAGGCGCCACCGCACGAGTCTTGAATGGGGTTCTTTTAGGGAAAATAACCACTGTAAGGGTTTGTGGTCAGTCAGTATGGTGAATTTATGTCCGAATAGGTACGGGCGAAAATATTTACAACTCCAGACTATCGCTAGAAGTTCCTTTTCTATCGTGGAGTAGTTTATCTCGGCGGGATTTAAAGTTCGCGACGCGTAGCAGATAGGGTGTCCATTTTGGGATAAAATTGATCCTATAGCGTAAGCTGAGGCATCTGTGGTTACTTCAAAAGGTTTAGAAAAGTCCGGGTAGGATAATACTGGTTCGGATATAAGCAAATTTTTGCATGTATTAAAACATTCGACAAATTCTTTTGTATGTTCTATTTTTTCGTTCTTTTTAAGACATTTTGTCATTGGTTTAGTAATTTTGGCGAAATTTTTAATGAACTTTCGGTAGTACCCTAATAAACCTAAAAATGATTTAATGTCACGTGGTGTTTTTGGTATGGGAAATTTTTGGATTGCGGCGATTTTCTTTTTGTTTGGTTTTATTCCTTCCGATGTCACTACATGACCAAGGAATTCGACCTCCTTTCTCAAAAATTCGCATTTGTCGCTTTGAATCTTAAGATTAGCTTCTCTGAGTTTATTAAATACTTGTTTTAGGTTTTGAATGTGTTCTTGCAGGGACGTACTAAAAATAATTATATCGTCCATATATACCATACAAATTTTATTTAGTAAATCTTTCAGGATTTCGTCGATGACACGTTGGAAAGTAGAGGGGGAATTTTTCAATCCGAAGGGCATTCTTAGGTACTCAAAATGTCCGTTGTTTACTGTGAAAGCTGTTTTTTCGATAGAATTTTTGTCCATCTCTATTTGATGAAACCCGCTGGCTAGATCGAGGGTTGAAAAATATTGCGCTCTGCCGAGTTTATCTAATATATCATTAATATTGGGGATGGGGTACCTATCATCGATTGTTTTTTCGTTAATTTTACGAAAATCGCATACTACCCTCCATTTTTGTTTAAGGGAAGCATCTATTTTCTTGGGTACCACCCAAATAGGCGAGGACCAGGGGCTAGAAGATGGGCGTATGATTCCCTTTTCTAGCATTTCATTTATTTGTCGTTGCACCTCGTCTTTGTGTACAAAAGGGTAGCGATAAGATTTTGTGTGAATGGGGATGTCATCCGTGGTTCGAATTACATGTTTAATTTTTGAAGTAAATGATAATTTATCGCCTGGTTTATGAAAAATATCAGAGTATTCTTTACATAGTTTTATTATGGCTTTTTCCTCTTCGACGTTTAAGTGGTCCGTGCGAATTAAATCTCGAATATTTGGTTCTATATTTGTATTTTGGTTATTTTGAATATTTTGGGTCAAATTTTCAAAGGAAAATATTTCATATGAATTCTGCTCGAATAAATCAACAGGTATTGGTTTAGTTAATGTCACGGAAATCGTTTTGTCGGATTTATTTTGTATTTCTACAGGGGCGTAACCGTTTTTTGCACGGGTTAGTATTTGTGGTAGAAAGAGTGTGTCGATTTTACCGGGTCTTGTCAAAATGTCTCCTTCTAGTACGGTGACAGGAACGTTTTTTACAATTTTTTCATTTGGATTTACTGAAAATGAAAAACTTGATTCGTGATTTTGGCGATAAAGAAATGGTATAACAAGTTTGGGTCCAATCAGTCTCTTATTACATAGGTCGATATTGAGTTGCATATTAATTAGGTCAGTTAGGCCTAATATTCCATCGAAGTAGTCATGGAAGTCGAAAAGAATGAAATTTATTTTATAATTTGTACAGAATTCTGCGAAAGCCGGTATTGATGCCTGAAATTGTGTTACTTGACTTCCTAAGGCTGTTTTTATCATATTGTTAGAGTGGTATATACAATTAGCATAAAACTGTTCCGCAACCGATGGCTTTAAAATAGACCGTGAGCTACCGGTGTCGATTAAAAGCTTTAAGTTTGGGTTTTTAATTTTGATGTACGGAAGTGCGTTGGTAGATGATATATTGATTTCGATCATATCTGTTCTTTTGTTGGGCCCGTTTCGTGAAAATTTTGGTTATGCATTTCGTTACTTTTCTCTGAAATTTCATTTTGGATAGATGGTCGTTCGTGTGTAATAGTTTGTTCATTTTCGTGAATGGGGTATTGGTTGCACCCTGTATATGGGGTGTCGTCGTAACTTTGGTCAGGTAATGTTTGTTCAGGGGTGGTTTGATAGTCTTGGTAGTTAGCAGCATAACTACCATACATGTCGAGATTGTTATCGTATGTATTTTCACCCTGTATATAGTCATTTCCTTCTTCACTAAAATAAAGTTCTTGAAAGGTAAAGTTTGGTTTTTGATTTGGGTAT
The DNA here is from genome assembly GCA_963969555.1 of Polydrusus pterygomalis. NCBI lineage: Eukaryota > Metazoa > Arthropoda > Insecta > Coleoptera > Curculionidae > Polydrusus > Polydrusus pterygomalis. The sequence continues at coordinate 73,792,902 of OZ018380.1, read as the reverse complement.
TGATTTCTAAAATAATTCTGTTGATTATTGTATGAATTTTGGCGATTTGTATTTACCGTGGGATTTCTAGAGGTTGTTGACATTGGTTCTGGGCGAGGCAAATTTTTGGGTGGAATTTGGTTAGGTCGAAAAACATTTTGTGGTTTCCCAAAAACTTGGCTATTCGTGGGGTAATTTCGCGGGGGTAAATACCGGGGTTGTATATTTATGGGTTGACTCGGGAAATAAGGTCTCTGAAAATGGTTTTGCGCATTCATATTCGGTGTGTTATTCGGTAATGCGGGGAAATTATTATACATTTGATTTTGATTCTGAAAATTTTGAAATTGTCTTGGTTTTTGTATGGGCCAATTGTTAGTTTTTTGCATTTTTTGCATTTCGCCGAAACTATCATATAGTTTTTCAAAATTTTCAAATTCACTTACATATGCCATAGCATCTTCAAGGGTTGCTGGTTTTTTTATGTGCATGTTATTTTTTAATATGCCGGTGCACCCTGCAATAAATGTATTTAAAGCTGTGCTTTCATGATATTTAATATGACACAATTTTTCAGGTTCACCTAACTGGTTATTATTGCTTATTCTTTGAATAACGTTACTACGTAGTAGTTGTAGTCTATTGCCAAAATTTAGAATATGTTCTCCCTTAAGGGGTTTAGTACGGGTTAATTCCTGAACTAAGCAATCTAAATCTCTCCTATCAGAAAAAGCCTGGGTTAACGCTGCGCGTAACTTTTCCCAGTCGTCTAATTCCATTCGATTTGCAATCATGTTTTCCGCTCTACCTGTCAGTTTTTCATTTATGCACTCAAGTACATGAGCATTTAAATCATCATCGTTAAACGGTTTATATTTGGCGACTAGGTCGTCGCATCTTTTTAAAAACTTATTTAAATGATTACTATTGCCATCAAAGGGTTTTATATTTTCGATTTTTGATTTAAACAGGTCCCAATTTACAGCTAGTGGGCCTTGTGCCGTTTGTACCGCGGGTGTCACTTGTGACTTACTCATTTTGTTTAGAATAATGTATTTCAAAAGCTAAATTGAATAAACAATCTATAATTCTATTTTGCCAGTAATAGGCCTACAAAAATAATGTGTTTGCTGCTTAAAATTATTTTTTGTCTCCAATAGACTGCCTAAAATTATTTTGTCTCCAATAGACTGCCTAAAATTATTTTGTCTCCAATAGACTGCCTAAAATTACTTTTTGTCTCCAATAGACTGCCTAAAAGCTAAGTGATATGCGCGATGCACAGAAACTATGATTATCCCTAAAATACCTTAAACAGAGGATAAAAGGGGCGAAAAGGAAAATGGCACTTACGTAGTGTCTTCCTCTCCCGATTCTTGATTGGCTGTGGTTGCTTGGTTGTCTGCTTGGTGGCTGACTGTCTGACGTGGCTTCTCCGGGGTGGTTCTTTTGGATAGCACTTAAGGGTTGAAACCGCAATCGACGCGTACGATCGATATCCGTTCGATTAAACGCGTTGACGCACTATCCTACCGACTGCGCCAGTTAAGTTTAAAAAACAGAGAAAACTATTTTTAAAAACAATTTTATTTTACTTCGGAAAATACAGCGTCTGACTTTAACGAGCTCAAGTCAAAGAATACTTTATTAAAAAAATTACATTAACATTATTGTAAAAAGTAGCATCATCAAGAGATAAGGCTTCTCGGAAAGGTTGGCCTGGGAATCGTCTAGTTCATCGTTTTCTTAGTATGTAACTGTGTGGGCAAGATAGATATTGATTGCTAGTGGCCAAACTCGGTGGGTTTTTAAAAAAATTTAGGTAAGGCGGGATAAGATTAGCAAATTTCCAGGATTTAGGAAAATAAGACATTTCCAGGCAACAGTTCACAGTAAGTAATAAATGGGACAATAAAAGGACAGCATAAGGTTATTAGGGTTGTATTTAATATGAACACCAAATGATTTAGGATTGAGAATAATTCCAGAAACGAAATCATTCTCCACTGACGGAAAAGAGAAAATTTTTATAGAAATTCAAAATATTTTTATTTACTATATTTATTATTTGTTAAAATATGTGTAAAATACTTGTTAAGTTTGTTTTAGTTTATTGGGTCATTAGGAATAATTCATTCCACTTTTCTTTTGTGCTGCAAGCTTGAAATTAATAGGTTAGATAAGCTTTTTTCTCGGATCTTGTAGCTGATTAAAAGCCAAATTAAAAAACTGTTTTGTACTTACATAGTGGCTGATAAACGTGGGTAGGGATAGGCTGCGGGATATAACCTCTGTCTTGAATTGGCGTTGAGGTAAACTTCTTGTCTTGCAAAAGTTGATCATTGGAAGTGGAGGTATAGGGCGGAGGCAGTTCTGTATGATCCATTTTTAAAGTATTAACTCTAAAAGAAAAGTTTAGGATGTTCTAGCGGTGCCAGCAAAAACATGTATTTGAGCTGGGCACTGTGGAAAAAAATGTCTAAACAAATTGTCTAAACGCACACATGGAGTGCCTATATATGTTCAACTAGAGGGTAGAGAAAATAGGGATGTTCATTAGCCCCTCCAACAAAATTGCATTATTTATTTCCCATTTTTATTATTACAAAAGGGAGAACCGTATATAAATTTTTTTTTTTTCGATTAAGAACAAAAACAAAACATATGATTTGAGTTTGGTAAAAGTGGTGAATAGGAAAAAAAAAACTAAAAGTCTTTTAGTTTTTTCTTTCCTATTCATATAATTTATGGTTTCGCATGGATATTTTGTCTCTGTATTTTCTTTGTTTTTTGAATTTTCTATGCCTATAAATATAATTTAAGAATCAGGTTTCGTTAACTTCTTTAATTTAAGAACCACTACTTCGTCAGCAATTATAAGGCAACGACCTCTCGTTTACTGAATTTTAACGGTGACAATTTTGTTATCAGATAAAAGAAATATTAAGTTCTATGGTCTGTTTTGAGGATTCTAGTCGTGACATGCAGGGTTTCCTTCAAACTTGAATTTTATATAGGTACCTACTTATTAGGGCGGGGTGAAAAATATTGATATTTTGACAAAATCATTCTAACAATTAGCCCTATATGTTAAAAGTTGATCCCCCGCCATAACATTGAATTTTTTATTAAAAAAAATAGTTTATTTAAAAAATATGGTGTTTAAATTGAAACAACCAAGTAATTTAAGGCGAAAATAAAACTCCTTGGAAGATTTAACCAGTGGCGGCTCGCCCGATGACGCAGGTGAAACGCTGCTTCACCTACCTCATATTATTTCCAGACTGACTAAATAATTATTTAAAATTTCATTCGCTTCTATAAAACTTTGTTTTCTGATATTATTTACATATTATTATATTATGATGCGTTTTATTCAATTAACAGAATGCTACAGATTTGATTTTATAACACACTGGAAAAACCATTCGGCAACCTGTAAAACGCGCTGCTTTGCGCTGTGAAACAGAGTCTTGATCACGCTTCCGCTGGCTCACGTCAGACACGAGGGATGCGGCGGTTGCCATGACAACACGACGCGCGGTCTCGATTCGGCCGGCGACAAGTGACGCAAATTTTCCACCTGCGTTTATGTCGCGTGCCGGGTATTATTTCTTTGGGGTAGTGATGTTAAAGAACAGGTAAATAGCTGAACAGGTTCGAACAGTTCGGTTCTCACTCGGGAACCTGTTCCGTAAACCTGTTCACCTGTTCTTTTGTTATTTTGATTATAAATTATTGTCGCCCACTGACTTGGTAAAAAAAAAAAGTAAAAGTGAAAGGTCGGGAAAGTAGTAAAAACCTTTTTATGAGTGATTGGTGATTTATGAAAGATGGCTTGCGGGTCGTCGAATAAAAAGAACAGGCGTTCTTTGTTTCTTCTTTTTTCGAGCAGAACAGGGAACAGAGAACAGAGAACAGGGAACAGAGAAGAGAACAGAGAACAGGAAACAGAGAACAGAGAACAGAGAACAGAGAACAGAGAACAGAGAACAGAGAACAGGGAACAGGGAACAGAGAGCAGTGAGAGCATACACGCGGTACGGAACTGGCGACCTTTTTTTTTTTTTTTTTTTTTTTCTTAGAAACTGATTAACAAAAAGCGGTTTTTTACTACTATGGTGACCTTTTACCTCTTTTTTTGTGACAATAGAACAGGTGAACAGGTTCCCGGGTCAGAACTGCTGAACTCCCGCAGCAATTTCCCTGCTCTTTAACATCACTCGACCGCAATCATCATAAGTCTATCTAAAGAACCGGTTCAGTTCTTTTACAAAGAACAGTTCACTGAACAGGCTATCTCTAACCTGTTCTAAAGAACCTGTTCGGTTCTTTTCTTAACAACTCTACTTTGGGGTATTTAGTTTTATATTTCACAATGTATGAAACTTATCAAAAATTTCGATCGAAAAAGAACTATTAAATGAACTTATACTTGCACAGCCATTTTACGAGGACATTATAAATAAGTTTGCAAATTTAAAGGACAGAAGAATTTGCCTCACATTCAAACAGTAAAATATTTCTAAATTAGTCATGTTACCTTCCTAATTTCCCTGATGTTACCGAATTTAGGTAAGTTTTTTGTAGAAAATTCATATTATTAACATATTGCAATATTATTTTATGTATGTATGTATGTATACGATCCAAATTTAAGTATCAGGTAGGGGGCAAGCGCGGATCCAGGGAGGGGGAGGGGTCATGGGAGGAGTAATGCCCCCCCCCAAATTTATAGGTATGTTATGATTAAATAATTTATCATACACGTGTTCACTGCAAATATTAGAAAATAGTAGACAAAAACGAAATTTGGGCATGGTCCCCAAAAATTTTCGCCTGCGGCGCATCTCAGCCATGCTGCATCATCTATTCATAATGTCACGAGCCGCCACTGGATTTAACAACCCAAAAATATACTTATACGTGAAGTTGGCTGTATTTTGTGACTCACCACCCCTTTCTCCGTCCAATCATCCAGTCATTATTTAGTATTAAATATATTTTTATTTCGGTTTATAGTATCTTTTGCATTCAAATATTGTCATTATATTTTGGTCTTGAACAATACCACCAACCTTTAAAGATGCCTCAGACACACCTTTAACAAATCTTTTGAACTCTTGTGTATCATGGTACCTTGAAAAGTAGCGAAAGTTCAATAAAGTCCTCAATAAATACTCTTTGAAGTTCACCGTCCGTTATAAGTTATGCTAGTGCGGGCTTAGTAAGAACACAGTCTTGCCAAATGATGAGGTCGACATAGTCATTAACAAAAAAGTTTATTCTTTGGAATATCAAATTTCCCGATTTTTTTTGGTCGCCTTTTTTGCTGTGAAAGATAATATGCGATAGCCATCATACTCTTTCTAATATAACGCCTGTCGTCAACAAGCATTGCAATCAGCAAACTTCCAGGATGGGCGAAAAAGCCATTTTTCTAAATGGTGAAAATTTTCCAGGATTCTTTGCCAAGCGTGTAAAACATTCACCTGAACTTACTGAAGAGCTAATATCAAACTAGACTGGGTACATATCGCTAATCGTCAGCCGAGAGAGTATCTAATATTAGTACTAAAAAGATTTACAAAAATTTACAATAAAAAAATAATTTTCTTTTTTTCTATTTACTATTTCTTTTTTTGCCTCACCTTCCTGCGGAACGTGAAGGGAAAACATATCGCCAAATTGTCATTATAACAACTGACCAAAACTACACAATGGTGCAAAATTTCCGTTTTCTCGTATAGATAGGTAGTTTTCTGAGACGGCGCCGTATAGGTGCTCTTTAAACTCGCACACCTTTGTGCAATGTGGGATATACTTTCCATATTTGCTCTATAAAAATATGTAAGTATTCAATCGATTAAAACATAAGCAAAAAATTATTCTTACATGGAAGCTATCAATTATCAGCTAATAAATTTGTAGAAATATTATTGTGCCGAGCCCTTCGGGCACAGCACTGTTCTAGTTCGTTCGTTTAATTATACGAGAGCTGTCACTTTGACAGGTAAGTGTAATTTTTTTTAGCTTTTTCGTAGCGAGGGTTAAAGCTGTAAGAATTCGAAATTAAAAAATTTTCAGGTACCTAAATAAGAATGTTTTATACGATAGCTGTCAAATTTTGACAGGTAGGAGTCAGTTTTTTTTATCCTTTTCGTAGCGAGGGTTATCGCTGTAAAAATCCTAAAGTGAAAAATTTTTCAGATCCTAAATAACAAAGTTCTATACGACAGCTGTCATTTTGACAGGTAAATGTCAATTTTTTTAAAGCTTTTCTTGTATCTAGGATTAAAGCTGTAAGAATCCAAAATTTAAAAAAAATTCAGTAGTTAAATAACAAAGTTCTATACGACAGCTGTCAAATTTTGACAGGTAAGTTAAAATTTTTTTTTAGATTTTTCGTAGCGAGATTTATAGCTGTAAGAATCCTAAATGAAAAATTTTTCAGTTCCTAAATAACAAAGTTATATACGACAGCTGTCATTTTGACAGGTAAATTGCAAGTTTTTTTTAAGCTTTTCTTGTATCTAGGATTATAGCTGTAAGAATTCGAAATTTTAAAAAAATTCAGTACCTAAATAACAAAGTTCTATACGACAGCTGTCAAATTTTGACAGGTAAGTTAAAATTTTTTTTTTAGATTTTTCGTAGCGAGATTTATAGCTGTAAGAATCCTAAATGAAAAATTTTTCAGTTCCTAAATAACAAAGTTATATACGACAGCTGTCATTTTGACAGGTAAATTGCAAGTTTTTTTAAGCTTTTCTTGTATCTAGGATTATAGCTGTAAAAATTCGAAATTTAAAAAAAATTCAGTACCTAAATAACAAAGTTCTATACGACAGCTGTCAGATTTTGACAGGTAAGTTAAAATTTTTTTTTTAGATTTTTCGTAGCGAGATTTATAGCTGTAAGAATCCTAAATGAAAAATTTTTCAGTTCCTAAATAACAAAGTTATATACGACAGCTGTCATTTTGACAGGTAAATTGCAAGTTTTTTTTAAACTTTTCTTGTATCTAGGATTATAGCCGTAAGAATTCGAAATTAAAAAAAAAATCAGTACCTAAATAACAAAGTTCTATACGACAGCTGTCAGATTTTGACAGGTAAGTGTCAATTTTTTTTTTGCTTTTTCGTAGCGATGGTTATAGCTGTAAGAATCCCAAATTTAAAAAAAAAACAGTACCTAGATAACAGAGTTTTATACGATACCTGTCAGATTTTGAGAGGTAAGTGTCAATTTATTTTAACTTTTTTCGTAGCGAGGGTTAAAGCTGTAATAAAACTAAATTAAAAAAATTTTCAGTACCAAAATAACAAAGTTCTATACGACAGCTGTCAAATTACATATACTTAAATAGTAATTCTTATTTTTTATAATTTGCTACCATTTCTATGCTGTTTAGGTATAGAACAATATATTTGAAAAAAGTAGTATTTGAGATGACCTAAACGAATATCCAAACCAAAAGTATATCGGACGCACCCAATTCGATTTATTAACGATCCAATATGACCCTACATTGATTTTAAAAAAATCAAAAAAATTACTTCCCAACTTTCGATCGCGTTCGCAAACAACAGTGTTTTGTAGCCCAACGTCGTCTACATGTCGAAAAAGTTTAAATCGATTAAAATGATTTTTGCCACCTGTATCGCCCTACAACGAAAAAAAACATATTTTTTAACTTTGACTTTAATAACTTTTTTCCGGTACACCCTGTATATTTGAAATTATTCCCAGAACGTGCCCCGACTATTCCTCTCTACGTCCAGAAAGTTTGAATCGTTTTGCTCTAACCGTTTCCGAAAAAAAAATTCGCGAATATCGAAATGTCGAATAACCTTCTACCACGTGGCGACGGATTATCAATTTCGAAACGCCATCTTTAAAATCGAGATTACAACCATTTCTGAAACATTTTGGGCAAATATTTTGGTCAGTAAAATTAGAAGAAGGTTCAAGGTAGATATTCCACCCGATTTAAAATCTGGAAATGTTCTTATTATTCTAGCAAGTCACGCTGAAAACACCCATTTTTCGCCATTTTTGACAGCCGGATTTTTAGAATTAATAATTAATTTAGATACATCAATATCAAGGCACTCTTAGTCAAAAGTGAATGGTGTTAGAATTTGTAAATTTTGCCTGTTTCCGCACCCAAAAAAGCGACTTTTCTCAATTTTGCGAATATATTTTAATGATTTTGAATATGTAGAGGTGTTGCGAAGTAATCAGCGCATTTTTTGAGAAAAAAATAAAACGGTTTTGTTGAAAATTGAATAAGCTACAGTCGATATAGTAAAAAAAAAGCTGCCGTTTTTTCCGTATTAAAGATAAAGAAACGAAAAAATATCTCTTAAATACAATCTGACGAGCTCTATCCGTTAAAGTTTACAACGTTTCGATCAAAAGTCGTTTTCAGTACGAAAAAAAATAAAAACCGTGAAAAAATCAGGCCTAACTTTATGATTTCCACTTTCTTACAATTTTCGGCAATTTCCATTCCAGTTAGGTATAGAACGATATATTGGAAAAAGGTAGATTTTGAGATGGCCTAACCGATTATCCAAACCGAATGTCGATTGGATGCACCCAATTCGACTTATTAGCGATCCAAGAGGTACCATTTTCGACCAAATTTTGACTTTGAAAAAATCAAAAAAATTACTTCCAAACTTTCGATCGCGCTCACAAACAATAGGGTTCTGTAGCCCACGGTCGTCTACGCGTCGAAAAAGTTTAAATCGAAAAAACTAATTTTTGTTGCCTGTATCGAATGCCAACGAGATCCCGATATTTCTCGACTTTAAAAATTAATAACTTTTTTCCGGCACACCCTGTATATTCGAAATTTTCACAAAACGTACCCCCACTATTCCTTTGTAAACCCAAAAAGTTTCAATTGTCCCACATTAACCGTTTCCGAGAAAAAAAATCGCAAATGTGAAAATGTCGAAACTGACGACGACGACGCCGCCGCCGACACGGAGAACATACGCACATATTTCAAATGAAGCAGACGATATAGTGCAAAATTTTCAGGAGTCAATCGGGGTTGCCGTGATTCCGAGTGAAGGAGACGAATAACATATCGCGTGTTCGCGCGATATGTAATAAATATCAGTATCTTCTCTATTTATATCGAAAAGAACAAATTTGATGAGTTCATATTTTACTATAGGCAGCTGATTACAGGATGTTAGCTGAGCGGTCAAACCATCTTATCAGGTCCTTCAGCCATGAATTCTGGCGTCTTCCTACTGCTCTTTTCCCTTGCACTTTGCCCTCTATTATAAGTCGGAGTAACTCGTTTCACCCCTCAGCACATGACCTAGGTATGGTAGTTTTCTCCTTTTGTTTACTCATGCGTTGGAGTACTTCGTTGTTGGTGATCTTTTGTGTCCATGGAATTCGTAGCTTTCGTCTGTATATGTACATTTAATATTTCTTCTTTCGGGTTACAGTGGCTGTTGATATTAACTTCTAGATATAAAAGTTCAGTTAAGTGTATAATTGGCAAATCACCTAATGTAAATGTCTTTCGAATTCGTTTTCGACAAGCCAAATAAAACCACATGTGTTGCCTTTATTTGTCACCGCTCTATCACAACCTAGTTTTGTTGATGTATTTACATATTTTTCACAATAGCAGTCATAGTACATAATATTCTAGATATTTTATGCCAAGCCACTTAATGGGGAAACATGTCCTACGAAACTAGAACCAGGTTAGTTAAAAAGAAAAACAGTTTAGTGTTATCACCATCTAGTGTAGTCATCCAAATTATCTTTATCTTTTTTGCTATCGAAGTAGACTGTTTTTACTACAAAATCTTTCGTCAACTCCTTTTACTGCAAGTTTAGTCGAAGTTTATTTCCTTCCCGGCGTACTTTACTTCCATTAATTACTTGTGTAACATCATTATAGAATTATTGGTTTAAATCGTGCATCGGCTGGTCGGTCTGCAATTCAATATCTTTCACGAATTCTTGCGATAGTTGGTTATTTTATTTTTGTTTTAGGCGATTTAAGGCTTTGTAAAGATTGAGGTTCAGATGATGTTGACGGTAGATAATGTTTGGCTTCTTTTCTATATTATCTTTGTTAGGAGAATTCTGATTAAAATATTTCATTAAAAGTAAACTAAGTACAAGCCTGCTCCTTTTTTTCCAATGCCAGGGTACTAGTTATTATGTCGAATAAATTCCTTTTTCTTCTATTTCTCTTTTGAATCTGTTGATTTGTTATTAGCGGTTAAAAAAAGCAATGTGTTCCCTGTATCGATACACAAAATATATCGACTATCATTACATTTTGTTATGCTCTCGAATATTACTAGATAGGTATGCCGTTTTTAGTCAATTTTGTAATATTATGTGTAAAAAAATCAAATTAATTAAATGGTCAAAAATGGATAAAGAAATATTTATTTTAATATTTTGGGGAAGTTTAACAGTACATATAAAAGCAGTACCTACTGCAATAATAACTGTTATACAATTATGATTTTTTATTTTTTTTTTACATTTCCACTTATTTGAAGGCAATTGCGGGGAATCAAGTCAGCTTCTTAAAAAATGTGCAGTTGAATTGGGAATTGGAAAAGCATTTTTTTTATAAATAGTGCTATCTATTTACCTAATGCGTTTTTAACGTCATATTTTCCTGTGAAAATACAAATGGACATAATATAAATGAAGCACGAAGAAACTGTCAGTATTTTTTGAACCGAAAAGCTTTCTAGCGGTCGCACAGGAATGGAGTAGGTACAAAATTAAAACAAAAACTACTAATAAAATTGTTCGTTTAAATTATATTAAGCCCCTTAAACCGTTTAAATACTTTTTAAATCTAAAAATTGCATGTTAAGTAAACGATTATTCCATATAGGTAAACCAAAGAAGCTTTTCCAATAAAATGGCAATTGTCCTAAAAATTACTACGTCTATATCAATAAATAGTTGAAAAGCATAAGAAACTACCCCCTTTTTTGTTTCCCCTGTACTACTTATAATATATTTATTAATTTAGGTTTAAAAATATTCAAATCTAATATTATTCCATAATACCCGCCGCGCCTCTACCAAACGTTTGTGCATAGAGCAACTAAACCAAGAAAAACCATTCAATGAACATATTTTACCGGTTATAATTTTTAACGACGTGCAGATCTGTAATGAGTTACGCGGAACGTTGCCTGTAATAAACATTTAGCAAACGCGAATATTCGTCTAAAGGCACTTCGCTTCTTGGAATTTACATCGCGGCCGCGAGCCTCGCTATCGACTATTTAGTGGGATGTCTAGGTTTACTTACTATATTTATTTAATCATTGTTAGCTATTTTGATATAGTTGCAGAATCATTGACGTGTTCTTTAGTTATTGTATTCTTTTTGCAGTTGAATTGAAGAAATAAACGTTTTATTATACAATTTTTTACATGTAATTAAATTACGTTCACCCTTCCATTTTTTTTTTGCTAGCAAGCGTTACAATGAAACAAAAGATTAATCGTAAAGATTCTGTAGTTTTCGTTGTTGTCGGCTGTTAACCCAAGCCGTCTCTCGTCTTCAGAATTGACAATTAAACACGCGATTGAGTAAAATTCGAATGGTAGTAACAAAATTTAGCAATGAACTACAATTTAACAAATTCTAAAAAATATTAAAACAAATTCAAAAGTAAAAGCAATGAAATATTAAAAAAGTTTTATGGTTTTTTTCAAATCCTTCAAAGCTTGGAGATTTAATTGATATATCCGAATTGTTATATTCAATTAGTAGGTACTATAAATTATTTTTTGGAAAAAATTAAAATTTGACAGATAATGCAAATCACGTGACTACTATTTTTTTGCTTAATTTTCATCTCGATCGAAGCAGAACAAACTTGATGCCGAAACAAATTTCGAATAAAGTTATTAATAAAAAATCCCATATGCTGCGGACTTTACTGTATAAGTAGCTAATGATCTTATAATTTCAGATTTTCCTTACATATTGGAAACATTATCTATATTATGTGGAAAATTTAAACTTCCCACCTCATCTGGAAGTTGGTTTTCTTTTCCGGACAAACACATTTTTTTTGTTGCGTTCAGCTTTATGTACAGGGTGGGCCAATGAAAACGAAACGGCCGATTTCTCCTATTCATAGTTCCGAAGAAAGAATCGCTTAGACCCGTCGATTTTTATTTCGAAGGGGATATCTTTTGCGCTTATTTTCAATTTTCCCACTCTAAGTCTCTCGGAGGGCGCATAAGATTTCCCCCTCGAAATAATAATCGAAAAAATTGTTATCTCAAAAACAACCGTTTTTGAGATAATAAATATAGAACGCTGTCTACATTGATTGCAGCGCCACTTTGATTTTATAAAGAATTTAAAAAATAATTAATTAACCAGCAACTTCGATTGTGATATCAACACGTCTTTGGCAGAAATTATTAACTTACAATCAAAGTTGTCTGATTAGTTAATGAAGAATTAAGCTAACCGGGTCGCTTTGATTGTGAGATAATGATTTCTTCTAATGTTATTCATGCCACAGTAGAAATTAGCTAGTTAGTTATTTATTCCTTAAAAAAATCTGATTGCGCTTAGAGTTTTAAAATGCCTATAGATACGAATAGATACTATAGATAATTCCAAAACGACTAAAGATGTGTATAGTGACATATTAGTATAATTTTATGTAATAATCTTGCAAAAAATGTAAAAAGTGAAGGAATCCGCCCATTTTGGTTACCTTTGACGGCATAGCTTCTATTTTATCATTTGTTTTCTTACATTAATAGCTGATAAATTGGTGAAAATGTTACTGTGTTACTTGTGTTACTGTTCGAGTTCGCTCATTTAATTTTATACTTTTGACAAAATCGTTTGTTAGCAACCTCTAATTGTAAAGCATTTCAATTTGCGATACAAAATAAATTTAGTTTCTTTACAACACAAGTTCGTTATTTTCGTGCCGAGGATTGTCGCTGTAAAAATTCGAAATTTGAAAAACGTTCAGTAGGTACCTAAATAACGAAATATTAAAAAAAGAAATAAAAATTAAAAGACGAGCCTGGAATTGAAACCGGGATCATTGTGACCACAAGTCGTAACCTGTACCACTAGGACAACGACTACTTTGAAAATAAATTATAAAATAAAATATTAATGCCGTAATGGGAATGTGGAGTATCGAAAATACTTACATAAATAATATATCTTTTTCATTGTTTTTGGTCAGACAGGAAAGAAAAAGGTCCAAAACCGGTATTCCATAGGTACATTAGCATTAGATAGTCTTAAAACCTTATTATAATCATAGAAATTGAAGTTAAAATACCTCCTGCAAGCTATTTTTATTATCAAAAGTGCGAATATAAATGCGATATTTTTTCCATTATTTTTGGTCAAACGCAAAAGATAAAGGTTCAACGTAGGTATTTCATACAATAGATAGTCTCAAAATGTTCTTATTACTCTAGAACTTCAACTTCAAAACACCCATTTTTCCCATTTCTGTCAATTCTCTTATATTGCACATAGGTTTTCAACAATAAATAATAACTAACCAGGTTAATTAATAACTATTGAAAATATTTGTAAATGTTATTAGATTTTTAAATAGGAAAAATTTAGAATAGGAAGACAATTATAAAAAATTCACAGACCTTGCACCTTACGTAAGCATCCTATGTATTGAAAATACCTGACACAGCTTTAAAATTTTAATGTCTTATGTGATGTAAGTTACGTAACTAAGCTAACACTATTCGATAAACCATTCTCTTCGACAAAAGAATCATTAGCAGCACCCCTTGCTAACGAAGATTTAGTTGTGAGTAAAACATTGGCCTGTGGCCGAGTTTTCTTTTCGCGATATTTTCGACATTTTTAGATGGAGCGTTAATAGTTGATAATAATTTAATATTCAATAAACCATTTTCCAGAAGAGCCCCACCACTGCTTGAAGTAGGTACTAGCTTCGCAAAGATTCTCTTTGACAAGAGAATCATTAACAGCATCCCTTGCTAACGAAGATTCAGTTATGAGTAATGCATTGGGTTGTAGTCGAGTTTTCTTAAGAGCACCACCGCTGCTTAAAGTACTAGCTTTGCAAGAATTCTCTTCGACAAGAGAATCATTAACAGCATGCCTTGCTAACGAAGATTCAATTATGAGTAATACATTTTGGCTTGTAGTCGAGATTTCTTTTCACGATATCGTCGACATTTTAAAGCATTCTTGGATGAAGCATCAATTAATTTAACTTAATTCGTTTTTTTGCGTTGCCTATAATCGCGACATATTTCTGCGTTTGTTTTTGTTATACGAGAATTTCCCAGAGGAGCACCACCACTGCTTAAAGTACTAGCTTCGCAAGAATTGTCTTCGACAAGAGAATCATTAACAGCATCCCTTCTAACGAAGATTCAGTTGTGAGTACTGCATTGGCTTTTAGTAGAGTTTTCTTTTCGCAGTATCGTCGACATTTTAAGGCATTCTTGGATGAAGCATCAATAGTTCTTGATTTAACTTGATTCGTTTTTTTGCGTTGCCTATAATCGCGACATTTTTCTGCGTTTGTTTTTGTTATACAAAAATTTTTTGATTTCACATTAATTCTCTTTTGTGTGAAACTATTATTTTTTATAAGCGAAATATCTCCCCCCTTTTGATTTATATTATTAAGTTTTGGTTTTTCATCCTCCTTATTATTTTCTATTAATTTTGTTTTTTTCTCAGATACACTTTGATGATCATTATTGGATTTTCTTTTTTTTGTTATCGACTCTCTTTTCTCCATGCTGTTTGACTTTGGCATTATAATATAATATTGGCATTATAATATTTGGCATTATAATAAATATAAGTATAGTTTCATGAGATTATTTTCTGTTGTTTTCATTACTTTTCAGAAACACCTATTTCTTTTTTGGTAGGTCTTGCACCGCCACTGTAATTGAGATAAATAATTTGTTTAGTTTTATCGAGTACTAAAAATTGTGTTTTCTTTTTTTCAGACCACATTTACCACCTATACAATTTTCTTAGAACTTCCCGGCACACCACCCATAAGAGAGACTTATTTTAAATAGAGAAAATAATTAAAGCCCACATTCTAATTTGTATTTTGTAAAAGTTTAAAAAATGTTCTTTAATTCTACAGGGTCCGCCCAAATTTGGTAAACAAATGGGATAATTTTTTATTATTGATTTCTCAGAAAATTTTATTCTACATAAAAGTTTTGCATCTTGAGTAAATCAGTTTGACGTATTCAAATCTTCTGTGGCATATACAGGGTGAATATAAAATAGAAAAATATGACGTCAGTGACTCAAAATTTTTTAAAAATAATTAAAGCCCACATTCTAATTTGTATTTTGTAAAAGTTTAAAAAATGTTCTTTAATTCTACAGGGTTCGCCCAAATTTGGTAAACAAATGGGATAATTTTTTAGTATTGATTTCTCAGAAAATTTTATTCTACATAAAAGTTTTGCATCTTGAGTAAATCATTTTGACGTATTCAAATCTTCTGTGGCATATACAGGGTGAATAAAAAATAGAAAAATATGACGTCAGTGACTCAAAAAATTTTAAAAATTTAAAAACTGAAACAGCCATATTAACAGTTAATATGTAAAGTTAATATGAAAAGTGTGAAAATTCAATAAGGGCAAAAATTTGATTTTTAACTTGACTTTTCTTGAAAACTATTAGCACTAGAAAAAAACTTTATTTAACTATTTATTTTGGATTTATTAGTTCTTTAATATGACTGTTTCAGTTTTTAAATTTTTAAAATTTTTTGAGTCACTGACGTCATATTTTTCTATTTTATAATCACCCTGTATATGCCACAGAAGATTTGAATACGTCAAAATGATTGACTCAAGATGCAAAACTTTTATGTAGAATAACATTTTCTGAGAAATCAATAATAAAATAATTATCCCATTTGTTATCCAAATTTGGGCGGACCCTGTATATGCAATTATTGTGCTCCCACTTTTTGCCCCCCACTCTTTTTTTTTCGATATAATATTCCGATTTAAATAACGTGAACTTACCTTATTTAACAAAATTATTATGGCGGTCTTCAAAACACAAATATACATAATTATATAACTTAATCTCAATAAAACACTTTTTAACAAAATTATTATGGCATTCTTTAAAACACAATATTATATAATTTATCTTAATAAAGCACTTTGAAGTGCAAAAATACTAAAACTAAACATTATTTACTTGCCGACTTTACGCTGTTATTCATATTTATATTTACCAAGTATTATCAGAGTATTATCACAGAATATATAGCTACAGCAGCTAGCTTGCGTAGCTATATATTCTGTGGTATTATGTTACAAGACCGCTCGAGATATTGCGGTGTTGGGTCGCGACATATCGACACCGCGACACCAATGCAAAATTTGCATAAAAACGATCCCAGTAGTATTTTCAATAGTAAAAAATAATTATTGCCATGTTGATTAGGTTCTATATAGGTACGAGGTCAAGCCTAATGCTGATGTCACTCCTGCAACTCTCACACCTTGCTATACGCCGCAGTGTAGAGGGATCATTTGGACACGTTAAATTTTTTTAATTATCTGTGTTAAAATTAACGAAAAGGTAGGAGAATAACAGATAACCTAAAAGTTATTAAAATTTTTACAAACATCTACGCAATTTTTAAAAAAAACTTTTAAACATATGATTTTTAAAATTCAATTTTATAGGTAGGTACACAAGTTGAGTGAGTATTTTTAAATTTTGCTTCTATAAAAATATAAGGTTCTAGGTATTTTTCTAAAAGCGTGCTTTGTCCTACTTACATGTGTAACGTAAATAATTATTTCAAACAATTTTTTAGCTTTATACTTTTTCTTAATATTAAAATACCTTTTTAATCTTTTTGTTATTTTCCCGCTTTGCCAATAATTTTTAGACGAAATAATGCGATTTATTTAAACTTGCCTTATCCCAAAATTGATAACAACCAAGATACAGGGTGTCAAAATTTTAATTTTGTTTTCGTTTTTTTTGCGATTATTTCTTAACGAAACGACATAGCAGCACAAAATTAAGGGTTTTGGGTTTTTTTGAGGTGAGGAATTCAAAATTATCCATAGTTTTTGTGTTACCAGTAGAGGGCGCTTCCTACGGCCTACGGCATGTCCCACTCCTTTTAAATGGCATAAGTTTGTTTAGGCTTCTTATATTAACCCGACTATTAAAATAAGTTACTTTACTTCTTTTACATCAAAAACGTACAACTTATTGAAGTCGCTAAGAGCAACCATTTTCGAGATAATAGCATTCGATATTTTTAATGCAAGAATGCTAAAATAAAATAAATATTTAAAATAATTGTGTATTCGTTTTAGTATTATTTATCACAGCTGGCATTGATTAAAAACAACAACGTTTCTAAGGTAGCAACATGTTACACAAAGTATCATCTGTCAAAGTTATTAATTTTCTACGAACAATACGTAGATATTATAAATTTCTTAGTAATGCCTCGACATAATTTATTTTCCAATGCGGTAATGCGTGATATGCTTTGTATTTATGCACAAGAAAATATTAACGGACGGAGTGCAGGGCGCAGGTACCAAGAAATGTTCCCGAATAGAAGGCAACCAAACCGCAAATTATTTCAAAATATTTATGACCGACTAGGAGAAACTGGTTGGTTTCGACAAAATATTTTTGATTAGATTAAAATTAATAATTCCGTATACGAAAAAGCGTTTTTATTAGAAAAAAATAGTCAACCTTAAGTATCTACATTAACTTTGACACTTAGCAAATGTAGCTGATTTACAATAATTTTAAAACAGAAATTCGCCGTTGGTTTTGGACCACGTACTTAGATGCATTGTACATATGAAATGCGATTATCTCGAAAATGGTTGCTCCTAGCGACTTCAATAAGTTGTACGTTTTTGATGTAAAAGACGTAAAGTAACTTATTTTTTTATTAGTAGGATCGATATAAGAAGTCTAAACAAAGTTATGCCAGCTAAAAGGAGTGGGCCATGCCGTAGGTAGCGCCCTCTACTGGTTATGCAAAAACTATGGATAATTTTACTGGACCTCGTAGAAGGAACAAATCTTTTCTAACAAGACTAGGGCGCACAATAAGCCAGAAGGCTGCAGTGTAAAAAAGCTTGGGCCACACGTCGAACCCGACCCCCGCCTTTAACCAACCAACCAACCAACCATGGATAATTTTGAATTCCTCACCTCAAAAAACCCAAAAACCCTTAATTTTGTGCTGCTATGTCGTGAAGAAATAATCGCAAAAAAACTAAAACAAAATTAAAACTTTGACACCCTGTATCTTGGTTGTTATCAATTTTGGGATAAGGCAAGTTTAAATTAATCGCATTATTATTTCGCCTTAAGGAGGCTGCTGTTGCTCTGTGTCCTATAACTTTTGGGACACCCTGTATAGATAATTCGGTAAATTAAACGAAAAAGCAAGAAGGTAGTAACAAGGAAGGGTAAAAAACGGTTTCAATTTTCAGAAACAAAAACGATACTATATTAATCTGTCAAAACTCACTTTGTAAGTTAAACAAACAATAATAATTATGTTGACTACTAATTTATAATGCAAGTTCACTGAATAACAAAGTGTATATTCATCGTTTTTGTTTTAACGCGAGTTTTCCAGTTTAAAAAAATCTGATTTTACAATGAACTAAATAAAACCCAAAATTTATCAAATAAGTAAATTACCAAAATTCGTATCGTGACAATATTTAAACTTTCGTTTTAAATTTTGCCTTTATAACAATATTAGGTTATATTATAATACATAAATACCGGGTGTTTCTCAAAAGACGTTCACCCCTATAACTTTTATATTTATAGATATTAAAATGAAATTTTGATATTATGCATAAGAGATGAGTCTGCATTTATTGGCATCATTTTCAATTTGTTAACTCTTTCGGTTTGACCGGAAGTGACCTTGACTTTGATATTTTAAATGGGTCCTGTTATATTTTTACTTATTTGGGTTCAGCATAACATTATGAGTGAAATGGCACCTCAATTGTCATTTTTTGACGTGTTATAATATTTTTATGTTTATTTTTAATTTTTAATCTAGACAGTGCTACAAATTAATTAAATCTGTTAATTTATAGTCAAGTAGTATTTATGAAAATTAAAATTATGTCATAATAATAATTGACTTTCTAAGCTTCACAAGCTTTAAAAAATGAAATTTTATTTTCTTGACGTTTACTCCATTTTTCTAAATGGAATAATAGTAGGTAGTTCACTAGGATATTATTTAAAACAAGCATATTTTTTCCAACAATTTGATACTATACCTACAATCCTATGCTATGTCAAAATTGACACGAAAAAATTTGCCTTAAGTCCCAATCGCAAATTTAAAACCGTTAATGCATTGTTATTGTCGCCTTGTCTTTTCTAAATAAATATAAAGCGGCTTTAAAAAACAATAGAATGGTTTTGAAAACCATTATGGTTTTTAATTAAAATTGTAATGTCATTCGTTTATTAAACTTACATTGTAAATCAGATAAAATGGTTAGTTTTACTAAAAATGAACAAATTGATATGTTCCTAATTTTTGGAGTGATCAGAAAAATTCTTCTGAAGCCGCAAGATTGTATGTATTGTATATTTTATAAACTATATAATGACATTACAACTTTAAATTAAGGCCATATTGCTTTTGAAAACCATTCCATTGTTTTTCAAAGCCGCCTTTATATTTATTTAGAAAAGAGAGGGCGGCAATAATGCATAGGTAACGCTTTTAAATTTGCGATTGGGATTTAAGGCAAATTTTTCAGTGTC
Source organism: Polydrusus pterygomalis (assembly GCA_963969555.1). NCBI lineage: Eukaryota > Metazoa > Arthropoda > Insecta > Coleoptera > Curculionidae > Polydrusus > Polydrusus pterygomalis. The sequence continues at coordinate 73,773,059 of OZ018380.1, read as the reverse complement.
AATTTTAAAATAGCATAGTGTATGGTATCAAATTGTTGGGAAAAAAATCCTCGTTTTAAAAATCCTAGTGAGCCACCATCGTTCCATTTGGAAAAATGGAGTAATCGTCAAGAAAACAAAATTTCATTTTTAAACGCTTGTAAAACTTAGAAACTCAATTACTATGACATAATTTTAATTTTTATATAGTACTTGACTATAAATTAACAGATCTAATTAATTTGTAGCACTCTAGATTGAAAATAAAAAATAAATATAAAAACGTTATAACACGTCAAAAAATGACAAGTGATGTGTCCAACCCAGTAAAAATATACAAGATGTCCCATTCAAAATATCAAACTCAAGGTCACTTCCGGTCAAACCGGAAGTTCTAACAAATTGAAAATTATGCCAATAAATGCAGACTCATCTCTTATGCATAATATCAACATTTTATTTTAATATCTATAAATATAAAAAAGTTATAAGGGTGAACGTCTTTTAAGATACATCCGGTATTTGCATTTTTTTTTTCAAAAGGATTCTTTAAAAATCGGGCTTTGTCTTTAAAACTGTTAAATGGATATGAAAAAATAATAAATTTTTAAAACATTATTTTAAGTTTACAGTTTTTTTTCAAAATTCATTGTCTTTTTCCAGCGTTTCAAAAAAAAAATTTAATTATCCTGAGAAAATAGAAAAATATCTGGCAGCCATAGGGGATATTTGGACACAAATTATGTTTTATTCTACAACATGAGTGCATTTACTAAACTTAATAAAAAAGGAGAAAAATAGCAAAAAGTATTTCCAATTTTCAGAAACAACTAAATTGAACAAATTAATATATATATATAATATAATTTTTACTAACTTTTCGGCTTTTTTTTTAAATATTTCAAATTACTATTCATAATGGTAATGCGATGTGGAACACATTTTATATACCGGGTGGTCAACTATGGTTATATCTCAGAAATCGTTTACCGTACGGCATCCGTAAAAAAAATATTTAATACAAATGTAACTAAAAGAAATGGTTGGAAATTATTTTTAAGTTTTTAGGTTGATCGCTATAGGGGCAGGGTTGGGCAAAATTTGATTTTTATTAAAAAAATCAAATATCATTGATTTTTTTGATTTTTATTGATTTTATAAAAAATTTAACAAGAGCACAACAGCTGCCAGTAATCAAACAGTTCCTGTGCGCAACAGCTTCCTTAGCATCCGTAGAACGAGTGTTTAGCATTTTTGACTTTGTACACTCTGATATTAGGAACAGGATGGGTGTAGAAAAAGGAGGAAAACTAGTATTTTTGTTTAAACTATACAACGAAAACAAAAATACAGGAACATTTATAACAGTAACAGAACAGTTTATATGTATTATATACCTACTACTTTTTTTATTTCTTAAAAGCGCGAGTTCTATAATATACATAGGTACTGTTGATTTTTGAATATATTTTTTTAATATGTTATATTGTTCATTCTTCTGAATTAAAAATAAATAGTTTCATTAAATCATGATTTATCAATTGATTTAAATCAGCCCAACCCTGTATAGGGGGGGGGGGGGGTAACTCTAACTACTAATCAAAAAAGCGGAATTTTCACAAAAATCCTCATAGTAAAGGTAGCATTTTTTTAGTCTAAAGAAAATTATCGATAACTTTTGTTTTTAGGCTTTTGCTCTAAATTTTTGTTTAAGAAGGGACAAATATTGCTATGTAAAAATATTTACAATTTTGGTTTGGCTTATCAGCAGAATTTGGCAAATTTGAATTGGCTGAAGTGGGTTTCTTTTATTTTATCAAGTTTATAAAAAAGTAAGTTATTCTGAATTCCGTTGCGACAGCTAGATGGCCCTATTTAGCAGAATCAACCATTTTAAATGCAACGATATATCTTTTTCAAAAGCTAAAAGAAGAATAAATAAGAAAAATATCTGTGAAAACCGCAACTCAACATCTTTAAACCGCAGATATGGAATAATATAGAAAATATAATATAAAAATGAGCTCTATATGAACAAACTAATGTTTTAATAAGGTATTTTCTCGGCAAGAAGTTACAAACAGTGTGACCATAGTAAAATACCGCATCATATGGGATTGTTTTTTATTAATAGCTTTATTCAAAATTTGACATTGCATTAAGTTCTGCTTCGATCGAGATAAACATTAAACAAAAAAATAGTAGTCACTTGATTCGCATTATCTGACAAATTTTAATTTTTTCCAAAAAATTATTCAAAAGTGGGGTCATTTCTGAAAATATCGAAAAAGTTATTAGAAAAAGCTTTTTTAAATGCAGTTTCTAGCCCACATGTAAAATTTCAGCTGCATAAGATAATTTTGATTTTTTAACTATATTTTGTAGTTGTAAACGCGTTTTTGGTGCATCATTGTAATTATTTTTTTGGAAACTGCACTTAAATAATAAAAGACAATTTTTACTTTTTTTATGACATAGCTTAATAACAAATTTTAATAAAGGAGTTTTAAATTAAATCGTTGAAAATAGATAAACTTTACGTGAAGTTAAACTAAAATTTATTTTCCACTTAATGAACACTTTACTGATGACACTGTTCTTTTTTGTCTTAATATTAAGGTTTATACTTTCAGACACAAACTACGTTTTCAAAAGTACTTATTTTATGAAGTTACCTTATACACGGTCAAAAACAAATAAACTTAGCATCGCATTTATGCGACCAAATTTTAATAGCCTAATTTAGATTTTGTAGAAAAACGCACATTTAATATGGCGCTACTTTAAAAAAAAATTATCTAAAATTAAGCATTATCAAAACTAAGAAGTTTTATGTAGGTTGCGTTGAGTCTTATTTTCCAAAAGTGGTGCAATTTACAAAATATGGGTAAAAATCAAAATTATCTTATGCAGCTGAAATTTTGCATGTTGGCTAGAAACTGCATTTATAAAAACTTTTTCCAATAACTTTTTTCGTTATTTTCAGAAATAACCCTACTTTTGAGTTATTTTTTGGAAAAAATTAAAATTTGACAGATAATGCGAATCACGTTACCTCTACTACTATTTTTTGCTTAATATTCATCTCGATCGAAGCAGAACTTGATGCCAAAGTCAAATTTCGAAATCTCATTATGATGCGGACTTTACTGATCACACTGTATGATATCATTGTGTGTCATCAACAAAGTCATAATCATATAAAACAGTTCTTTTAATTATGGTTTGTAAGTGTAAATTATTTACAACAAAAATAATAGATATATTTTATAGTAAAACACTTATAGCTTTTTAATGTTTCATTGGTATTTATTATAGAATTGCTCTACATATGTTTCGCCTTTCTAGGGCTTTTTCAAGAGTACTTATGATACTAAAGTTAAATTCTAAATTTACAAATTTATATTGTCCTACCACTATTGTAAAATATCGAAAAGAATAATTATGTTACCTGGGAGCTATTCTTATTGTTTATTTGGGCCTATCATTGGGAATTCCGGGGTTCGTTTATAAAATACACCTATCTAAAATTGGAGTATTTTGGAACATTTGTTGTTCATTGGTGGTCAGGGTTTTATTATATTATAGCTCCCAGGTAACATAATTATTCTCTTCGATATTTTACAATAGTGGTAGGACAATATAAATTTGTAAATTTAGAATTTAACTTTAGTATTATAAGTACTCTTGAAAAAGCCCTAGAAAGGCGAAACATATGTAGAGCAATTCTATAATAAATACCAATGAAACATTAAAAAGCTATAAGTGTTTTACTATAAAATATATATATTAAAAATGTTTCACAAGGAACCAACTGCTGAATCAGTACAGTGTAAAAAAATAATAGAGGATGTAAAGTAGGCTGTGAAACAAATAAATGCAAAAAAGCTTTGATTTAAAATGGGCAATAATAATACGTGTCAAAGCTTAAATGGGTTAAAGTTTGTTTTATTTATTAAACATTTTAAGCACGCTAAACGCCTCTTCGATTGAGGTCGACCTTTTGACGCAGCACGAAGAGAAAATAAATCAAAATTTAACTTATTAAAACTACATATTTAATGCATATTTTAAATCGTAGCTTTCTTCCTTTTTTTTGTTTGACAGCCCACTTGCTTACTGCAATTTATTCCAATAATAAAACCCTCCTCTATTATTTTTGTTGTAAATACCTAAACGCAATCTATACAACATTAATTTTAAAAAGTGTTATGTTGTGTTGATTATGGTTTTGTAGACGACACAATGGTATTATGTTTGTAATATCTTGCCTACAAATACTGTAGTTTGTTCTCGTGGAGCTCTTTTTTATCTTACATTTTCCATATTTCTGGTTTAAAGAAAGATATAATATTGACATGCGGTTTTCACAGTATCTATACGTAAAAACTAATACAGAAACGAAAGCAGTGGCGGATTTAGGGGAGGAAGGGGGGCGGGGGGCGCCCCCCCCTAGAGCTCTAACGAAACTATATATTATTTAGAGTTCTATAAAAAAATTTATTTTTTTGTTTTTCTTAACTTTTATTATTTTTAAGTGCCTTTGGCAATTATGACTTAATACAGTGACCGGCACAAAGTACACACCAAAGGGGATTTTTTTAAATTTCAAAACTTACCAAATTTTTTTGGCGGTGGAAAAGTTCTGCATGTCCCTAAACAAAAAAGAGCATAGACAAAACTAGTAAATATTGCGCCGTATAAATACGAGGGAGAGGTGAAAACGTTAAATTCACTCAAAAATAAATTGCCCTTTTTTTCACTGTGGAAAATTTTTTTATTAGGAAATGTTGTTTGCACTTAAAAGTTATCCATAAATACTAAATTTCAGGTCGGTAGCACAAATATAAATATTTTTCATGGCAACAAGATTTAAATGAAAACGAATTTTATTGTAAGGGTTTAAACTTTAATTCATGAATCAATGATGGGTTTAAGAGTTTTTGAAAAATTGGGAACGGCAAAATATTGTTAAATGTATGAAGTAAACCCTCATTTCTTTTGCATAAAGTTATTCCGCTTATCCATAGAATAATGTACGGTCGTGTGCACCAGAAAAGTTAGGTTATTTTTGACGTTATTTTATTAAACGTCCAGTTCTCGCGTATTTAAACAAATTTAAGTAAGTTACGTGTCTAATTGCCCAAGAGCTGTTAAAAAATTGAATTTATAGGTTGCGTAGCTTCTATCGATTCGTTATACGAGGGGGCGTAAAAAAAAGTGTTTTTAAAAAGTAAAAACACTTTTTTTGTGCTACCGACATTTCCTAATAAAAAAAATTTCTACAGTGAAAAATAAGGGCACTTTATTCTTGAGTGAATTTAACGTTTTCACCTCTCCCTCGTATACAGCGCAATATTTACTAGTTTTGTCTATGCTCTTTTTTGTTTAAGAACATGCAGAACTTTTTCACCGCCAAAAAAATTTGGTAAGTTTTGAAATTTAAAAAAATCCCATTTGGTGCGTACTTTCTGCCGATCACTGTATAAGAGACATGTTAATTAGTAAAATAAATAGTTTATTGTTTGTTTTGTCGACTTTTCAAATTTCGATTTTCTTTTAAATTAAAGAGTGTTTTAAAGTATTTCCCGCAGATTAAGCTTTACGGTTATTTTACCCAAAAAAGGGCGTGGCACCCAAAAAATTTCGCCTGCGGCGCAAAAGAGCGTCTTCGGCGCGGAAGAGCGTCTTCGGCGCGGAAGAGCGTCTTCGGCGCGGAAGAGCGTCTTCGGCGCGGAAGAGCGTCTTCGGCGCGGAAGAGATTGCGCCTTCGGCGCAAATCCTTTTCACGCCCCCCCCCCCCCCAAGAACAAATCCTAAATCCGCCACTGAACGAAAGAGGAGCAAGCATTTCCTACAATACCTTATGCCAATGGGATTTCTGAAAAGATTAGAAGGATAACCAACAAACTATAATATCAAACCAGCCTTCAAATCCGAAAATACGCTAGAAATTTTCTTTAAAAGTAACACCACCTCAGTAATGAAAACACAAAAAATTGTATCTATCAAATCCCTTGCAAGTGTGGCGAATCGTACATTGAAGAAACAAAAAGACCTCTTCCCGTACGAGTTAAAGAACATCTGAAACATACTCAGGGAGGTGAAACTTCGAGATCAGGTTATATAGCGGAACATGTATGGACCAACCAACATAGTATTCTTATTTATCTATTATATTTATTATTATCTTTGCTTAAGTTAAAATAGATATATCGATCCGTTTCATTTAAAACTTTTGAGAAAAATTACGAAATTGTTGTTTCTGCTAAATAGCGCTCTCTATAGCTGTCGCAACTGACTTCGGAACGACTTAGTTTTTTATTAAATTGACAAAACAAAAGATTCCCTATTTAGCGAGTTCAAATTTGTCAAATTCTGATACGCCAATAATTTAAAGTTGTGAATATTTTTGCATAGCAATATTTTTCCCTTCCTACATCCCTTAAGGTGGGAGTATCAACATGCTTGCCCACGTATAACCTATTTTACGCAGATTTTATTTATTTTTCTAGCTTTTACACAAAATTTAAATAATATCAATATCGACTGCATATTCTATATAGACCAGGGCTGAAGCCTTTGAAAATGGTAAAAAGTGAAAAAAAATTAAACAAAAATGAAGGGAAAAATAAATTACGGGCGATCCGTGGTCGGGAAGGGGGGGGGGCAGTTTTTAAGGGTAGAAAACGATTTATCTTGATTTTCGGCAAAACTACAAGTCCTATGGAAAAACTTGAAATGGCAAAGTTGTAGGTAATAAAAAGATATACAACTTTTGTATATGCACTTTTTTCATATAACTTCAAAATGTATGTGAAAAAGTCAAATAACCAAGTTATTGGTTTTTTATTTTTATATTTTACAAAAAAATTTTTTTTATACACGAAATTTGATGAAAACTTTCCTTTTTAAGTCCCGAACACACTGTAATTTTTTTGATTTAAAATATTTATTTTATAACCTTATTTTGACATAATATCGAAAAAGCAACCTAATTTTCAATCGAAAATTCTCACGTCAAAATATCTGCTTTTTAAAAAAAGTCGGTGGGCCTTTTGTTCGTTGAAATCTCTACTTTCTGATGGTGTAAAAAAATATATACATTACTATGGTAAAAATGTTCTCAATTCAATTCAATTCCCCTTTAAATCCTACCTTCAATTATATTTAGATCAACTATTTACGCATGTTTTTTGCGATCTTTATGTTTTATGGATTTGTAATTTTTTTGCTTATGAATGTAACATGGAATCTTCGAGGAATCTTACGTTTTTCGAGTAATTAAAGTATAAATTTTAATAAATACCTCAAAATTAAACATAATTATTAAAAAAAAAATTCGGATTCGAGTTTTTTTGCATTTTTTGAGAACATTTACCATAGTAATGTATATATTTTTTACACCATCAGAAAGTAGATATTTCAACGAATAAAAAGCCCACCGACTTTTTTAAAAAAGCAGATATTTTGACGTAAGAATTTTCGATTGAAAATTAGGTTGCTTTTTCGATATTAAGTCAAAATAAGGTTAAAAAATAAATATTTTAAATCAAAAAAATTACAGTGTGTTTGGAGAACATAAAAAGGGAAGTTTTTACCAAATTTCGTGTATAAAAAAAAAATTTTGTAAAAGATAAAAATAAAACACCAAAAACTTGGTTATTTGAATTTTTCACATAAATTTTGAAGTTATGTGAAAAAAGTGCAAATACAAAAGTTATAAATCTTTTTATTACCTACAACTTTGCCATTTAACGTTTTTCCATAGGACTTGTAGTTTTGCCGGAAATCGAGATAAATCGTTTTCTACCCTTAGAAACTCACTCCCCCCCCCCTTACCGACCTCGGATTGCCCGTAATTTATTTTTCCTTTCATTTTTGTTTTATTCTCTTCCTTTTCCAATGGGTTTCATCCTACTATTATTTTTTTTGGTTTCAAAAATTATCGACCCTGGTCTATACAGGGTGTTTCATATTATGGTCGAAGAGCGGCCATATCTCGGAAACTACTGGGCATAGAAACTCAGGAAAAGGAAAATGATAATAAAAGTGGCCATGAGGAAATTCTGGAAATAATTTTCAAGTTCCGCGTTTTGCCGCATAATTGAAAAGTAAATTTTTAAATTTTACATAACTCCGAAAATTCCACATTAAGGTATATGTTTGATAACACCATTTTAAAGCTTGGACAATTATGCATCATTTTGGTCTTATGCTCATTGGCGTACCGACTTTAATAAGAGTGAGGGAAGCTGTTGAAAGTGTAATCATTTAAATCGGTGTAACTTATAAACGACTTATCCGATTTTAGCAAACTAAAGACTGACCAGCCATATTTAGTTGTCCATAATAGTTCTCAAAAAAAATGCTAGAGGGCGCAATTTGCAATAACAATACGTTTTTTGATTTTATTCCGAAAAAATAAATCATACGGTATAATTATGATACCATAATCGAAAAGTAGATAAAATTTGCTAGAAAAAATATTAAAACCGCAGCTCGATATCTCCGTTCGTTTCTGAGTTATTGCCAAAAGAACAATTTTTAACACAAATTGCGCCCTCTAGCAATTTTATTAAAAACTATCTTGTACATTGGATACGACAATTAAAGGTACTTACCTTTCTCTTCCAAACAAGCTTAAATTTAGTAAAATTGGTAAAGTCGTTTAGAAGTTACAGCGATTTTAATGTTTACAGTTTCACTTGATAAGAGTGGGAGAAGCTATTGAAAGTTTAAACATTAAAATCGCTGTAACTTCTAAACGACTCATCCGATTTTACTAAATTTAAGCTTGTTTGGAAGAACCTTCAATTGTCGTATCTAATGGTACAAGATAGTTTCTAATAAAATTGCTAGAGGGCGCAATTTGTGTTAAAAATTATTCTTTTGGCAGTAACTCAGAAACAAACGGAGATATCGAGCTGCGGTCTTAATATTTTTTCTAGCAAATTTCATCTTCTTCTCGATTATGGTATCATAATTATACCGTATGATTTATTTTTTCGGAGGAAAATCAAAAAATGTATTGTTATTGCAAATTGCGCCCTCTAGCATTTTTTTTAGAACTATTATGGACAACTTAATATGGCTGGTTAAAGTGCATACATTTCTCTTCCAAACAGTCTTTAGTTTGCTAAAATCGGATAAGTCGTTTATAAGTTACAGCGATTTAAATGATTACACTTTCAACAGCTTCCCCTACTCTTATTAAAGTCGGTACGCCAATGAGCATAAGACCAAAATGATGCATAATTGTCCAAGCTTTAAAATGGTGTTATCAAACATATACCTTAATGTGGAATTTTCGGAGTTATGTAAAATTTAAAAATTTACTTTTCAATTACGCCCTCTTGCGGCAAAATCTTGAAAATTATTTTCAGAATTTTCTCATGGTCACTTTTATTATCATTTTTCTTTTCCTGAGTTTCTATGCCCAGTAGTTTCCGAGATATGGCCGCTCTTCGACCTTAATAAAACACACCCTGTATAGGTAATAATTGACATATTACATAAATATCAAGGAATTTCATAAATTATTTTAGAAGAATAATTGTGTAACGAAAAATATTGAGTAAGATTTTTTTAAATATTATTATGTCATTGTTCTTTCACTCTACAATTCTCCCAAAATTAGCAATAAAATAAATTAATACTTTTGCAATATATCAGATATTACCTAAATAATAGGCCGACGATATTGATTTTATTTAAAAGTTAGTAAATAAAATAATAAACTAAAAAAACAACACGAAATAGGTTACAGGTTGGCAATATATTGAATGACATTGAGAATTCCACCTTAAACAAAAAAGTAGGGATAAAACATAAATAAAAAATTGAAGAAAAGAGTCGAGTTTGTATTACGTGTAAAAACTTTTATTTTATTAAAATCTTAGCAGAGCGCTTTCGGCTTTCGCCATCTTCAGTGCTATTCGTCAATATACAATGATATCCTCAAGGTGGAAAGGCATTACGTCCACACAATGTTTTGAAAAAGTTATTAAAATTGTAAAAGGACAACACGAAACAAAACATAAAACATCTTTGATTTAAAAAACGTGTTGACAGTGGTAAAAGCAACGAAAGATGTTTTATGTTTTGTTTCGTGTTGTCCTTTTACAATTTTAATAACTTTTTCAAAACATTGTGTGGACGTAATGCCTTTCCACCTTGAGGATATCATTGTATATTGACGAATAGCACTGAAGATGGCGAAAGCCGAAAGCGCTCTGCTAAGATTTTAATAAAATAAAAGTTTTTACACGTAATACAAACTCGACTCTTTTCTTCAATTCTACTCCACGTGTACACAGCCACAGCGAATTTTCTATAAATAAAAAAGTTATGCAGAATTTGTATTAAATTGAAAAATGCTACCTTTAATACACTTTTACTATGGGGATTTTTAAGAAAATCCCGCTTTTTGATTGATCATTATCCCCTGGCGGTCAACCTTCCCTTTTGTAATAAATATTTTTTTCGCAAGCTGTCATCAGTTAACGCTTTCTGAGTTATAGCAGGCGGCCATTCTTTTGGCCACCCAATACTACCCCATATCCAAAATTTTAAAAATATTCCTAAACACAATACAGGCATAAATTATAACATAAAAAAAGTCGATATTCTTAACAATTTTCACTTATTTTGACAATAATTTTCGCCTTAGTCTCATTAATTTGTATATGTTATTATAATATAAACTATCTATTTTGAAAAAGAATTTGCCTTTTGCCCTGATTTTCTGCCTATGGCCATGGCCGTTTTTTATTACGCACATGGCCGTTTTTTATAGTAGGTATGCAACTTTAGAGTGTGAAATTATAAGTTTCATATTTTTTAAAAACTATTGCTTACTGCTCTGTTTACCCCTTCTCCCTAGTAGAATTATAATTTAATGTATAGGGCGGATTTTATAGACACATCACCCCAGACGAATTTTATGGCTGACCGACGGCATCCGGTTTAACAAACCGTCATTTTAAATAATGCTAATATATATTATGTGATTGTTTTTTACTTACCAAAATCCAAAATATGTCAAAAGAATTAAAATTAATAATACAAGCAGATATTTATATGAATTAAAACTTGTGATTTCATATGTAAGATGCACCACCACAGACTGAAAAACACTAAAATGCTGCCTACCTACGCTAAAAATATTTTCAAACATTAAAACTGAGAATGTTTATCAATTTAATATTGTAATATAAGAATGTTTCTCTTACGTATTCTGTAACTAAGGACTACTTTTGTATAATTTTATGTGTTGCAGAAACGTTGATAAGCACAAAACTTAACTTGCTGAAAAGAACAAAACATGACCAATACCAACGTATTTCGATATCCGTTACAGATTTTAAAGTGCTTGTACAGGGTGTTTGGAATAATGATTCTACTTTAAAGTACCTACAGATTTATACAAATAGGGTGCGTATAATTGCACCACATTAAATAAAAAGCAAAAAGTATTAAAATACAGAATAAAAGCTGCCCTATACATGGTACGTCCTGCACCTCACCTCCCGTCTTCTATAGCCCACTTATTAATTAAATTAGGATTTTGATATTTTGCATACTGAAACGTTACCGCCCCCTGCCAGAGCAGAAGAAATAAAAAGCAGATATTTACTGGTATTTATTATAAATAATATTTGTAATAAATAATATTTATAATCATTTTAATGTCCATTCTAATTTTAAATTATTACCTAAATAAATCAAAACCAAAAAGAACAAAAAATGGGTGTCTCCTAGAGGTCCGAGTTAACACACAAAAGTGTCACACGATTCCACGCGGAGAATCTTTAATTTACCAACCCTTAAAGTTCATATGTGTAATTAAAAATAGGTATAGTTTAATAGAATTTATTTAGGTATTAATTATTATGATTAGTTCAGGAACATACACATGTGCAATTCAAGGAATGGCTCGGATGACCGTCTAGTTCTTGGGACCCAATATAACGCAAAGTACCCTCTACGTTGTATTTGGCCCTATACGCACGTTGTGTTCATTTGTAATTGCCAGTGTTAAGGGACTCAGAATTGGCAATAAACTACTATATTTAACTAATATACAGGGGCCTCGCATTGCTAACAGCAAGTTTATATAAAACGATCGAAGCGGCCTCTAGTAAAAAGCAGATCGAACTAAAAACCGTATAACAGGTGACATGCAGATGAATTGCGAGTCCTAAAACAATTTATCGGTATGTGGATTTGGGGGGTCAGGGGATGGTAGACAACTTTATATACATGCATTTACCATGCGAGGCCCTTTTTCGGGCCTCGTATGTGCAAAACGGGCCTCGTATATTATGCTGTACATATAAATACGGGACTCGTATGTGATGAGAATAAATCTACACCTATATATTGATTCAAAAAGTTTCCTACTTGTCAATAAGTTCATAATAATTCCCTTGTTTGGCGTAAAATTCCTTAGTTCTAGGGAAGTTTTTCTAGGTTTGGCAACACTACATGCAATGGCTTGCAAAAACAGGATTTGTGCGTGCAGGTTTTCGAGGGGGTTGACTATAGCCACGACATCGAAGCGCCTATAGCTACCTCCCGAAGGGTGAATTTTTGTCCTACATTTTATGAGTTGAAATCTAAAAAAATGCCCAAAAATTTCCAGAAAATAAATAAATTAAAAGGGCCGCACGCCCTCAACCCTTAAGCGTGGAATTCACTCGCAGATATGCCCGGCAGATCTACCCGGTGCGGGCACGCCGGGCAGTTAGATCTGTGAGTGTATTACATGCGTGTGGGCACGATCTGCCTGCCCGCCGCCCGGCTTCCTCGGGTCATTTCGCAGACAGGCAGAGGCACATCGGCAAGTGAATGCAAGTTGTCGGGCCAGGCTACTACTGTTGATGTCCGGTGGGCCCATTACAGTTCTCGCCAAGTAAATCTGCCGGGCATATCTGTGGGTGAATTCAAAATCACAGACATATGCCCGCCGGGTAGATCTGCCGGGCATATCTGTATAAGTAAATTTCACGCTTTATTATGTCTGCCACTGTCGATCGGCGAATTGCACGTCGCGTCACCTGAAAACTTTCATGATTGCATTGTACCACGGATATATAATTTCCACCTGTTTCCCTATACAATACAGATATTAGACGAGTCCATTTTAGGTTCTTTAAATAGCAAAGCAAAGATTTTTTCTCCCCCTTTGCCACGGTGTGAGGTATGCCCCTCTATATTTCTTACACGATAAGTACTTTACATTTAATTATTTTCAACAGCTAAACAAAGTCAAAATAAAAGAACGTTTCGCGAACAAGTTCGTATGATCGCATGAGAAATATAGAGGGGCATACTTAACCGCGGCAAGGGGGGAAGAAAAAATCTTTGCTTGTTGCTTTGCTATTTAAAGGAAACTAGAAAGAGCCTCGGCTTTCCTGTTGGTATCTTTACACAGAATATGGGAAGCATCAATATATGGAGAACTAGAGGGTAGGAGGCCGATCGACAATGGCAGCATTATTTTCAAATTTTGTCCGGGTTTTTGGTTAGTTCGCTATTGGCCGATAGATGCTTTCGCGTCGCATGTGGGGTGGTGTCGTCTTCTTCTTCGTTTTTTACTTTTACTTCTGACAAATTGACTTTATTTTCAAAAGAACAAATGACGTTTGAAGACAAGACGAGACAAATAACGTTGTATTGTAATTGATTTCCATATTTATAATGAATAATGGTACAATTTATAAAAGTAGAGTTTGCTTTGTGTCGGGGTGTAAGACAGGATCATTTTCAGAGAGGAAACGCAGCCAAATAAGTCTCTTTCTAGCTCCAAAGATATAGCTAGAATGTTTAATACCCTGTATTTTAAAAACGAAGCATCGTTGGAACTTTATACAGGCCGAGTTTACTAATAAGTATAACAAAGTAAGTGTAAATTCATATAAAAGTCCTTATTTGTTCTTTAAAGAACTAATTTAAATAAAAATAGTTATCGCGTTCATAAGAAACCATTTATTTGATAGCCCACTTCGAACACGAGCGCCATCTTATGGCAACTCGTAAACTGAATTACCGATGCTTATTTGGGACCGAATCCAATGCATTGCGATCGGCCTCCTACCTCAAGTCCTCCATATTTGGAACCGAATCCAATGCATTGCGATCGGCCTCCTACCTCAAGTCAGCGACCCGGATCGGAACCAAGGGCGTCCATAGAGCGTTTTTCAGGGGGGGGGGGGGGGGCAAAAACTTAAACAATATTTTTTTATATATGACTAATTATTTAACATATATTGGTACCTTACGCCTAACGGAACCTACAGAATTCGTAAAAAATAAACACAAAATTACAATTTATAAGTTTTCATCATAAAATAAAAATGTTAAATTACTAGACGTCGATAATCATAATCAGTTTAGTGATTTGTTGGTCTCTACTAACTAACCACTGTACTATTCAATATTTACAGGTGCGGATCCAGAATTTTGCTTTGGGGGGGGGGGTCATCACGATATAAATAAAGTTAAAAAGCACCGCAGGCGAAAAATTTTTGCGACCACGCCCAAAATTTGACAGAGAATGCGCTATAGGCGAGAACATTTTCAATGATAAACTTTACATTAAAAAGGATAATATACAGGGTGTTTTTTGCGGCCATATCTCGGAAACTACTGGGCATAGAAACTCAGGAAAAGACAATGATTATTAAAGTGGCCATGAGAAAATTCTGGAAATAATTTTCAAGTTCTGCATTTTGCCGCAAGAGGGCGTAATTGAAAAGTAAATTTTAAAATTTTACATAACTCCGAAAATTCCACATTAAGGTATATGTTTGATAACACCATTTTAAAGCTTGGACAATTATGCATCATTTTTGGTCTTATGCTCATTGGCGTACCGACCTTGATAAGAGTGGGAGAAAGCTATTGAAAGTGTAAACATTAAAATCGCTGTAACTTCTAAACGACTTATCCAATTTTACTAAATTTAAGCTTGTTTGGAAGTATAAGTACCTTTAATTGTCGTATCCAATGTACAAGATAGTTTCTAATAAAATTGCTAGAGGGTTGTCTTAAAAATTATTGTTTTGGCAATAACTCTGAAACGAACGGAGATATTAAACTGCGGTTCTAATATTTCTTCTCGATTATGGTATCATAATTATACCGTATGATTTATTTTTTCGGAGTAAAATCAAAAAATGTATTGTTATTGCAAATTGCGCCCTCTAGCATTTTTTTTTGAGAACTATTATGGACAACTAAGTACGATTGGTGAAAGAGCATACATTTCTCTTCCAAACAGTCTTTAGTTTGCTAAAATCGGATAAGTCGTTTATAAGTTACAGCGATTTAAATGATTACACTTTCAACAGCTTCCCCCACTCTTATTAAAGTCGGTACGCCAATGAGCATAAGACCAAAATGATGCATAATTGTCCAAGCTTTAAAATGGTGTTAATAAAAATATACCTTAACGTGCAATTTTCGGAGATATCTAAAATGTTAAAATTTACTTTCCAATTGCGCCCCCTTGCGGCAAAATGCGGAACTTAAAAATTATTTTCAGGATTTTCTCATGGCCACTTTAGTTATTAATTTTTTTTTCCTGAATTTCTATGCCCAATAGTTTCCGAGATATGGCCGCTCTTCGACCTTAATGAAACACCCTGTATGCATGTAAATTAATGTTAAAGTGAATTCAAAAAAAGAAAAAATATAACTAATTTATGGTATAGTAATGTTGTCATGAATCTTGTGAAAAAGCTGCAGAGTTAGTCAAAACAGTAAATTTATTTATTTATTTTCTGTTTTGGGGGGGGGACATGACCCCCTGGATCCGCGCTTGAATATTTATACCGAGGAGTAATTCACTGGCGAAAATGGTGTACAACTTCTAGAAAATACAAAAGAAAATACAGAAAATAAGAGGAAAATGCAGAAAATACGAAGAAAATACAGAAAATACGAAGAAAATACAGAAAATACGAAGAAAATACAAAGAAAATACGAGAAAATACAGGCAACATAAGGAAAATACGCGCGCCAATCAATTTGGCAATGACGTAAAGTCGTTAACGCTGCCGGGTTTTCGACGGTTTTAATGATGGGAATAACCAACTTATTATTAAGATTCTGGAACAACGCTTGCAACGCAAGCAAACGATAGATCAAAACAAAGAGGCTCACAACATGAGGATCAAAAATAAACTTCTCGCCAGTCCTAACGGATCTAGGTCCTTTTGGTCAGTCGCTAAGGCCGTCAGTCAAAATTTTACCAAATCAAATATTCCACCGCTAACGCGTTCTGACGGCACAATAGCAACCACGGCTGAAGATAAAGCGAACGTACTCGCAGAACTCTTTGCTTCACACTCCACGGTAGACTTTCAGGGAAAAACACCCCCGAACATTCCAGCAGTTCGATCGGAAATGACTGATATCGTATTCCGTCAGCGTCCTGTCAAACGAATTCTGAAGGGGCTCGATGCCAAAAAAGCTTCTGGTCCAGATGAAATTCCTATTATAGTGCTCAAGAAATGCGCCGATGAACTCACACCAGTATTTTGTAGACTTTTTAACTTATCCTACAAAAAAGGAATATTTCCATCTTGCTGGAAAAAGGCGCGAGTCCAGCCTATACCAAAGAAAG
Organism: Polydrusus pterygomalis; assembly: GCA_963969555.1. Classification (NCBI taxonomy): domain Eukaryota; kingdom Metazoa; phylum Arthropoda; class Insecta; order Coleoptera; family Curculionidae; genus Polydrusus; species Polydrusus pterygomalis. The sequence continues at coordinate 73,756,447 of OZ018380.1, read as the reverse complement.
GCAAGAAAACCCTGCCAAACAACTATCGACCAGTCGCATTGCTTTCAGTTATATCAAAGGTGATGGAGAAAGCTATTAACCAACAACTTATAAAATACCTGGAAGGCCTTAAAATTATCAGCGACCATCAGTATGGTTTTCGTAAGTCCAGATCAACAGGAGACCTGCTAGCCTATGTCACTCATCTTTGGAGCAACGCAATCGAACATCATGGGGAGTCCCGGGCTATTGCACTGGACATCTCTAAAGCCTTTGACCGTGTCTGGCACGAGGGGCTCCTAAGCAAACTGCGTTCTTATGGTATGCCCGGTCGATTTTGTTCATGGTTGTCTAGCTTCCTCAAGGACCGCTCTCTGCAAGTGGCGATTGACGGGTTTCTCTCAGACACCTTCACCATCAATGCTGGTGTTCCTCAAGGGTCCATATTATCTCCCACTCTCTTCTTACTGTACATTAACGACCTTCTAGCGAAAACAGAAAATCCATTATATTGCTTTGCTGACGACAGCACACTTATCTCATCTTTTACTTTGAAACCTCAAACATCGGCTACTGACGCACATCTTCGCAGACAACATGAGGTATCACGCCTCAATAAAGACCTGGAAGAAATTTTGTCTTGGGGTGACAGTAACCAAGTCGAATTTAACGCTCAAAAAACCCAGGCTGCAGTTTTCTCTAAGAAGGTCAACATTGCAGAACCCGATATCGTTATGGCAGGACACGCAATTCCACTGACTTCGTCTATTAATTTGCTGGGTGTCAACCTGGGAGGAAATATGTCTTGGTATAATCACGTAGTGGCAATCGCCAGGGCAGCTTCTCAGAAGCTCGGTATACTTTTCCGTACCAAAAAGTTGTATACACCTCAACAACTTTTGACACTCTATAAAGCCCAGATTCGACCATCACTGGAATACTGCTCTCATATCTGGAGTTCTGCACCGAAGCATACCCTTCGGTTGTTGGATTCCATCCAAAGGAGAGCCGTTCGTCTAATCGGCGACCACGAGCTGACTAAGAACCTCGACAGCTTAGAACATCGAAGACAGGTTGGTGATTTGACTCTCTTCTACAGATATTTTCATGGCAAGTGTTCGACAGATATCGCCCGCTCGATTCCACCTAGAGTAATGCATAGCAGAAACACACGACGAACCACTGCCGCCCATCCCTATGTGGTTCAACTTAGTACACCCCGAACATCATTGTTTCAGAACTCTTTTATTTGGAGGACGTCATCTTTGTGGAACGGCCTTTCTGAGACCGTGTTTCCAACCGAATATAACCTCCAACGATTCAAGAAAAACGTGAATCGCTTTCTTCGCACACGCACCGCTCCCAGAGCGCCTTAAAGGATTTTTCCTATAGTGCTTGTGCTCAATCATAAAAAAAAAAAAAAAAAAAAAAAAAAAAAAAACGCTGCTTTGACTTCTAAAAAAAATTTAGTAAAGCCAATTTTTTTTTTGGCGAAAATGGCGTACAAGTTCTAGAAAATACGAGAAAATACAAGGAAAATACGAGAAAAATTAGGAAAATACATGGAAAATACGAAAAAAATTAAGAAAATACAAGGAAAATACAGAAAATACGAGAAAAATTAAGAAAATACAAGGAAAATACAGAAAATATAAGGAAAATACGAAGAAAATTCGGCAATATGGAAAATGGTGTACAAATTTTTCTCAGTGAATTACTCCTCGATTTATACTGAATTATGAAATAAAATAATGTGGACGCCTAGGGGGGGGGGGGGGCAAGTGCCCGTTTCCCCCCCCCCCCTATGGACGCCCTTGACCGGAACCGTTAACTGCAAAGAACCGGACCGGAACAGATATTATTTTTGGACCGGAATCGGAACCGAACACATATTTTACTAGCAAAATAATTTTAGGTGCAAAACCGGAACCTCTAAAAATTATAACGGTTTTTTGGGTTTTTTTCGGTTTTCAGGGTGATACTTGGCCTTGGCCGGATATTGTTTAATTTTGAGTTTATTCCGTGACTTCTGTTCTGTGGGGAACACTAACTAACCTTAACCTAATTTTGTTGATTTACTTGTCTTTTTTGATTTTCTACGAACTTACTTCTTCAAACAACTTCAAGTACTAGGAATACAACTATACAATACAACAGGTATTTATTTATTTGCCTTTGATTTTTCGGAACCGAGTCGGAATCGAAATTTCCTAGTTTGTATGGAACTAATGGAACCGGATCGGAACCCCTAAAAATTATTGGTAAGAACCGAATCGAAATAATTATTTCGGGACCGGAACTGTAACGGAACCCAAATTATTTATTTCATCTGGTCATCTGGAATCGAAACCGGAACGGAACCGTTATTTCATTTCGGTCCGGGTCCCTGCCTCAAGTCCTCCATACATCAATCAATAGGTTATGCGAAAAGTCGTCATCACTGTTTTTATATTGTTACTACAAGATTGAAATTAGTAATTCTGCCATCTATTGACGAACTGAAGAATACCTATTTCGCAATTATTTCTCTGTTGTGTCTGACGTTTGACAAACAACACGACGTCGCACGTCAAGATGATAACATGAACAAAAATTTTTTAAACAAACAATATTTTTCCAAAAAATATTCTTAAAAGTACAAGTTTTTGTCTACGTGTTTAACTAATAACATTAAAAACGGTGCGTCCATTAGTTCTGTAATATTTTCTTGTCCCGAGAGTGAAGGCATTCCTTGAAGGAAATATTCTACACGTCACAGAAAATGCAATTCCCTTTAGTGAATTGTAAAGGGTTTCTTGTTCTTTAATTAAGCAGTTCCAGTAAAAGATGCAATCAAGTAGTAAAACCAGAGAGATGTTCATATTAAGGGCTTTAGAGAAAATCCTTAACGATAAAGAAATTAAGAGATCCCACCATTCGCAACTTAAAAGGGCTTGTGAGGCAGCTCTTGGTAAGTTTTTTTTCAACTAGAACATACAATTACACCTTGCCTATTTATTGCAATGCCTTCTAAAAAAACCTTAAGTTTGCAGTTTTACTTTAGACCAATAATGACCGATCCAAACTAAATAGAATTGACAAATAAGTTTGTTCTTTGATGTTACTTTTATTCTTGGGTTTAAAGTACCTAGTAGGTTCCTACATAATACAGAAATACATCTTCTTACATAGACAAGAGAAAGATCGAAACAACTTTAACTTCACTATGTTTTGTACACTGCCTACTTTATGAATTAGGTGCCCAATTGGGCCTGAACTCGGGCCTGATATTATGTAAGGACAAATGAATTTGATGTACCAGAGTATATAGATAGGTACTATACTAATTTTTAATTTAGTGTATTTTATTATTATTTCATTCTCTAATATCAGTAAGATAGGTACCTACTTAAATAGGTAAGTAGGTACTTAAAATAAAAATCAGTAGGTAAGCAATTCCTTATGTTTTCTTTCCTGGGTTTTTCCAATGGGTTCTTTAATAGTTTATTTATTTATTTACATACAGTAACAACAGCAGATGTTGCCATACTAATATTTATATCATAACAATTTCCAGATACTTACATCAATCCTCGCATTAATCTAATCCGGGATCTAATCTAATTAAACCTTGTGTGCGCTAAAATAGACCCTGAGCTTGGTTTTGTAGTTAAGTCCTTATGGAATCTGTGAATATGCTTAGTGTTGTAGTACTTACATCAATGTCATTTGCCAACCTATTAAATAGGCTACAAATACGATATAATGGGGAATTCCGAGGGGAATTTTATTACAGTTAGTTGTGGGAAAATCTAAATAGAATGTAAATCAATCAATCAATTTATTGGTAAGTTATACATTGGTATTTTATGTCATAATACAATAAAAATAAAATTATTAAAATAAATTACATTTACCTTTAGATAAGCAAACAATAATCACGAAAGTAGCAAATTTATGGTCTTGCACATATAAACAAAACCCTCAACAAAACCACACATAGGCATGCCCACTGCAAAATTATCATTTAACGAATGGGGAAAATAGACAGATCCGGGCTTAAACATCTTGTTTGTGGCCTAGCTAGATGTGTTCAAATTGATCATAATAAAATAAAATTATATATCAAGAACTATTAATACTTCATACTTACTAACAATACGAAATACCCGGTATTTAACCCCTATTTGGACTTAATAAAATCTTACAATGGTCTTTACTAGTCATTCTATCAGAGTCACTTAAGGCACAAACACAATTCACTGAACTACACAAAAACTAGACATCCATAAATATCTCGATAAATATTAAACACCTACAAACAATCCACAATAGCAAAAAAAAACAAGAAATCGTATGTGTGAAGTTAGCAACGTTTATGTAGCGATGAATTTTTATTTGGGATCCATACGTGTCAATCCCGCCTGAAGCGTTTGTAAACGAATTTTAGTTTTTTAATGGACCTAATCTAATAATATATTGAGGTGACCAAACTCTTAATATAGTACCTACCGAGTATAGTACCTACCTAAGTACTAATTTATGTTCCAAAAAGTAGTAGGTATAACTACATAAGCATAATCTTTATCTAATAACCAATTTCTTAGTAAAAATAAATAAGTAATGCTCCATACATTCTAGGATAAATCTTAACGTTAATTTTAACATTTACTATGAACTAGGTATACAACTGGGTACTGGGTATTAGCGAGTACAAGTATATTAGTAAGTACAAGTAAGTATTTACTGATAATTAAGTAAGTACAAATCTATACTGTACAAAATATAATACAAAATAAAAATACAAAAAATGACCTTATAGGTACCTACCTACTTAAATTAGTTCTTTCATAAACTAAGTACCTAAATCTAAACATCCCATCTAACGGGGCAAAAACGAAAAGCAAGACCGCGATATAAATGCCGAGAAGCGAAGTGACTTACGAAAATAATTTATTCTAGTCCTATATATTATACAATTTATATGGTTTTTAAAGTCCTGGTATTAGAAGTAAAAATATTAGGTAATATCTTACAATTTATTTTACTTATTTTTTAAAAATTTTGAAGCCCTCTGCCATAAAGTATGTATCTATCCTACTGGCTGCCTACAAAATAAAATAACTGAAGTGATTTTACTATGGTTTAAAACGCAAAACGCAACTGATCAACTGAACATTTTACTTTTACTTCTTGGTTCTGCTTTCATAGACGGAGTGTCATAATTCATAATTGCAGGATATCTTATTGCTTAAAGATGTATAAACTAATTTGATAAGCTTTGTCAATGAGAATAATGTATTCTTTGTACAATAAAGCATATTTTGATTTGATTTGATTTTGATAATAAAAGTTACATAATTATACAGGGGCGGCTAACCAAAAATTACAAATTACGTCGGGGTTCCGCAGGACAGTGTTGTGGGTCCATTGGTGTTTTAATTCATTAACAACCTGGCAAAGAATATTGCCTCGGCAGTTCGCTTGTTAACTGGTGACTGTATTATCTATAGATGTATTTCCTTGTGTTACATTACAAAAGAAATATTAAATTAAGATCAATAGAATGATTACCTATCGCCGAATAGAATGAGTAGGTATAAATAGAAAGAAAATATATTATGATTGGGCAGTCAATATGCAACAGTATTTTAATGCTGTTTGATAATATCTAAAGTTTTTCTATCTTCCAACTTGTGTTGGGAATACCCGGGGGAATAACATGTGAATGAGACTGTCCCACATGCTTATTTAATTCGAGAATACTGCTATATACTCCATTCCACAATAATTCGTTGATTTCTCGACCACAATAAAATTTAAATTACAACCCTCAGTCGTAATCCCAGCCATATATAAGTTGCCTGACAAATATCTATTGTGTAGGCAGGGGACCTTTTGAAAGAATACAGGTCCTGATTACCTACTAATTTCAATAGTTTAGGTTAGCTATTTTCAGCAAAGCAACAAATATAAAATAATGCTTTAGGCATTCGTGGCAACATTGCTTGATGGTTACAATCTTTTCTTTCTAATCGCCATATTAGGATTAAGGTTCAGAATTCGTTTTCTGATCAATTTGCTGTCAATTATGGTGTGCCCCAAGGAGGTGTAATATCTCCATTGCTTTTTGCACTTTTTATAAATGACCTTGAAAATTTTCTTATATCTAAAGGTTTCCCTGCCAAACTAATTCTATACGCGGACGATACAACTGTGATTATATCTGCTTGCACATTAGATATACTAGCTATAATAGCTAATCATATTTTACTTGAATTTTCTTTATGGTGCAAAAAAAATCGCCTAATTATCAACATAAATAAAACTCACCATATGGTTTTCTATAAAAAGCGTTGGGTTCCTGATCTACATCTAAAACTAAATGACAATACTATTCAGAGAGTTAAGCAATGCAAATTTCTTGGCCTTTATGTAGACTCACAATTAAAGTAGACAGCTCATGTTGATTTTGTTGCCAGTAAACTTAACTCGGCATACTTTGCAATAGTCAACTTATAAAATATTATGGATTGCAAACAGTTACTAAATATTTACTATGCCTTAGCCTACAGTCACCTAAGCTATCTAGTGATTTACTGGGCTCAATCAACAGAACTACAAAGATTGTTTGTGCCGCAGAAAAGGATAATTCGAAAAATTGACTCGTTAGGCCCACTTGAATCTTGCAAAGAAACTTTTCGGCACTATAAAATTCTTACGCTACCGAGTATTTTAATTCTTGGTGCAGTCATATTTGTAAAAAAACAATTCAAAATTTCCTTCTACCTTAGTAGGTAATTCACGACAGTGACACTAGAAATTTAAATAAAATTTATATATCCGGCGACAAAACATTATCCTATCGTAAGAGTCCATTTTGCTTCTGTAGCTCCCTCTATAATGCACTTCCAGAGACTATTAGAAGCATCTCTAAACCAAAAAAATTCAAGAACAGGGTGAAGTGATACCTTCTTGAAAATAACTTTTATGATGTTCGTCATTTTTATGACACTATAATTTACCAATGGGAAACCATTGGACACCCGATCTTAAACTGTCTTCGCAATTACTGCTTACTGCTATAATTTAAAACTTAAAAACTTTTTTTCTCTTGTGACAATGTCATTGTTTACTTTGTAAATTTAAATTTAAATGGCAATAAATAAATAAATAAATAAATAATAGGTAAAATAAGTATCTTTATTTTAATCATTTAATTAAATAGCTATTAATATTTATACAAATATACTTATCAACAATATAATATAGGTAATAATACAATATTTAACTTAACCTACTCTATATTTAGCTCTGTTTCACTATCACTATGGTCTTCATCTATGCCTAAACTAATTATTAAGGGCCTTATGTTACTACCTTACGTTACTACCTTACGTTACTATTAATTATGTTATAGGAATCTTCGACTTGGATCACGTGTCTCACATAATTTTTCCAACTTTCTACTGGGATATTATTTACACATTTTTTAATTAATTCTATAACAGAACTAAGTAGTGTAGGGGATTCGTTTTCTCTTCTAATCATCGTCTTTAACTGGCTCCATTATATGTTCTATTGGGTTAAAAACACAGTAATACGGAGGGAGGCGTAAAACTTTGTGACCATTAGCACTTGTGAGATTGTCACAGATATATTCTTTTTCAATATTGAATGTTTTTAAAACATTTAAAAGGTCCTTTTTTGTATAGGTTTCCTCGAAATATGTATTATTTTCCATAATATAAGTAGTTTTGAATTTCCACTTTTGTATTATTTGAATTCGGCACTTTATTTAGTTGGCGACTGTGGTAACTAGCGTTGTCCATCTCAATAACACTATTTTTGGGCACATTCGGAAGCTAACGATTCTGAAACCAATCTTCAAACAATGTAGCATCCGTGTCTTGATGGTAATCCAAAGATGATTTAAAAAGATTTGTTGTTTTATTGAAAATAGCTAACCTGAACTATTGAAATTAGTAGGTAATCAGAACCTGTACCCTTTCAAAAGGCAACTTAGAGAAAATAAACTCTGGCATAAATACCGCAAGTCCAACTCACCAGATGACTACCAAAAATACAGAGACATCTCAAACGAAATAATATCACGTATAAGATCGGCGAAATCCAATTTCGAAAATGACCTCGTTAGTAACAAAAGCAATAAAAAATTCTTCCGATACATAAAATCCTGCCTTACATCCAGAGTAAGCACTCCGGTACTCAGAAACGCGAGGGGTACGCTCGTGAATGACCCGAAAGAGGTGGCCAACCTATTTGCAAGCGAATTTCAGTCAGCGCCGGTAAAACACAGCACCAAACCCAGAACCATACAACAAGGGGCAATACATAGTAGAATAACCGGTATCGAAATATCAGAAAACAGGATTAAGAAAGCGATAAATAGTCTAAAACCGAACAGTAGTCCTGGACCCGACAACATCCACCCCTACTTCCTAAAAAACACACCCTCCATACTTAAGCACGTCACAAGCCTGATGCAGAAATCCCTAGAAGAGGGAAAAGTCCCTGAAGATTGGAAAAAATCTATCATCATACCTATCTACAAAAAGGGTGACAAGTTCGATGCAAAAAACTACCGCCAAATTAGTCTAACCTCCATAATCAGCAAACTCATGGAAAAACTTATTGCTGAGGACTTAACAACATACTTTCTAGCGAACAACATAATACCACCAAACCAACACGGATTTCTACCGGGACGCTCCACAACTTCCAACCTCCTACAATGCTTGAACGATTGGACAAATTCAATAGATAACAGCGAACCCATAGATATTATTTACCTGGATTTCAAAAGTGCCTTCGATCTGGTCCCCCACGACAAACTAATCGAGAAATTGGAACACTATGGCGTGCCTGGTATGCTTCTCAGTTGGATAAAAGATTTTCTCACCAATAGAAGAGCCAGCGTAAGGATAGAAGGTGAGACATCAGAAAGCTTCGAAGTTCCAGCAGGAGTCCCCCAGGGTTCTGTCCTGGCTCCCATACTCTTTAATTTAATAATTTGTACACATGCGATCTACCAAAGGACCTGGACTCCCCTACATCTATGTTCGCTGACGACACAAAAATATACAACAACCCAAGTAGACATTATGCCCAAGTAGACATTATGACACGCTAGTTAGAGACCTTACCAGAATTGAGGAGTGGTGCACAAAATGGAACTTACAGTTAAACGTAAGCAAATGTAAAGTCCTTAATGTGGGCTCAAACAATCCAGCCAGAACATACCTCATAAATGGCGAACAAATAAAATCGGCAGAATACCATAAAGACTTAGGAGTCACAATCGCAAAAGACCTTAAGTGGGCAATACACGTGGGAAACATAATCAAAAAAGCAAATTCAATAACGTACATGGTGTCCCGAACCTTTAGAAACCTCTCCCCACAATTACTAGAACGGATATACAAAACTTACATAAGACCAATTCTAGACTATGCAGCTCCGGTATGGAACCCATACTTTGCCAAGGACATCCATGCCCTGGAACAAACACAACGCCGAATAACAAAACTAGCTCCAACCTTAAAACACCTAGCTTACGAGGAAAGAATGAAAAAACTAAACCTAACCTCCCTCCAACACAGAAGACTCCGTGGAGACCACATTGAAACGTACAAAATCCTACATGGCCATTATACCACAAACATCAACTTCTTTTCTGTAAACAGAGACCAACGGTTACGAGGACATAACTACAAACTAACAAGAGATCGCTTTAGGAAACTTTGCCGACAGCACTTCCTATGCAACAGAAAATCAAACTAAAAAGAAAATAATAATGAACGATGAACATTAGTATTATTGTGAAAAAAGCGTGGGGTGCTCGATAAACGAAAAATATAGCACAAAGTGACCCACGCTTTTTTCACAATAATACTAATAGACCAAGGCTGAAGCCTTTAAAAATGGTAAAAAGTGAGAAAAAATAATAGTAGGATGAAACCATTGGAAAAGGAAGAGAGTATAACAAAAATTAAAGGAAAAACGTTAACTGCCAAAGTTGTAGGTAATAAAAAGATTTACAAATTTTGTATTTCCACTTTTTTCACATAACCTCAAAATTTATGTGAAAAATTTAAATAACCAAGTTTTTTATTTTTATCTTTTACAAAAAAAAATTTTTATACACGAAATTTGGTGAAAACTTGCCCTTTTATGTCCCAGACACACTGTAATTTTTTTGATTTAAAATATTTATTTTTTAACCTTATTTTGACTTAATATCGAAAAAGCAACCTAATTTTTAATCGAAAATTCTCACGTCAAAATATCTGCTTTTTAAAAAAAAGTATGTGGGCTTTTTGTTCGTTGAAATCTCTACTTTTTGATGGTGTAAAAAAATATATACATTACTATGGTAAATGTTCTCAATTCAATTCAATTCCCCTTTAAATCCTACCTTAAATTATATTTAGATCAACTATTTACGCATGTTTTTTGCGATATTTATGTTTTATGGATTTGTAATTTTTTTGCTTATCAATGTAACATGGAATCTTACGTTTTCGAGTAATTAGAGTATAAATTTTAATAAATAGCTCAAAATTGTACATAATGATTAAAAAAAAATATTTCGGATTCGAGTTTTTTTGCATTTTTTGAGAACATTTACCATAGTAATGTATATTTTTTTACACCATCTGAAAGTAGAGATTTCAACGAATAAAAAGCCCACCGACTTTTTTAAAAAAGCAGATATTTTGACGTGAGAATTTTCGATTGAAAATTAGGTTGCTTTTTCGATATTAAGTCAAAATAAGGTTAAAAAATTAATATTTTAAATCAAAAAAATTACAGTGTGTTTGGAACATAAAAAGGAAAGTTTTCAACAAATTTCGTGTATAAAATTTTTTTTTTGTAAAAGATAAAAATAAAAAACCAAAAACTTGGTTATTTGAATTTTTCACATAAATTTTGAGGTTAAGTATGTAAAAAAAGTGCAAATACAAAAGTTGTAAATCTTTTTATTACCTACAACTTTGCCATTAAACGTTTTTCCATAGGACTTGTAGTTTTGCCGGAAATCGAGATAAATCGTTTTTTACTTACAAAATTTTTCTGGTGGTGGAAAAGTTCTGCATGTCACTAAACAAAAAAGAGCATAGACAAAACTGGTAATTATTACGCCGTATACCAGGGAGAGGTGAAAACGTTAAATTCACTCGAGAATAAATTGCCCTTATTTTGCACTGTGGAAATTTTTTTTATTAGGAAATGTCGTTTGCACTTAAAAGTTATCCATAAATACCAAATTTCAGCTCGGTAGCACAAATATAAATATTCTTCATGGCAACTAGATTTAAATTAATACGAATTTTATTGTAAGGGTTTTAAACTTTCATTCATGAACCAATGAGTTTAAGAGTTTTTGAAAAATTGGGAACGGCAAAATATTGTTAAATGTATGAAGAATCCCTCATTTGTTTTGCATAAAGTTATTCCGCTTATCCATAGAATAATATACGGTGTGCACCAGAAAAGTTAGATTATTTTTGACGTTATTTTATTAAACATCCAGTTCTCGCGTATTTAAACAAATTTAAGTAAGTGATGTGTCTAATTGCCCAAAAGCTGTTAAAAAATTGAATTTATAGGTCGCATAGCTTCTATCGATTCGTTATACGAGGGGGCGTCAAAAAAAGTATAATACTTTTTTTGTGCTACCGAGCTGAAATTTGGTATTTATGGACAACTTTTAAGTGCAAACAACATTTGCTAATAAAAAAAATTTCTACAGTGAAAAAGAAGGGCACTTTATTCTTAAGTGAATTTAACGTTTTTACCTCTCCCTCGTATACAGCGCAATACTTACTAGTTTTGTCTATGCTCTTTTTTGTTTAAGAACATGCAGAACTTTTCCACCGTCAAAACATTTTGGTAAGTTTTGAAATAAAAAAAAATCCCCTTTGGTGCGTACTTTCTGCCGGTCACTGTATATTAAGAATTTCAAGAATTATTTTAAACTATATTTATATTTCGCTTTTTAGTTTCAATAATTATCAAAGCGTGTTTTTTAGTTTTTTTAAACCATATTTATTTTTCATTTTTTAGTTTGAGTTATTGTTAAAAAACATTTTTTTTGGAGTAGATTGAGCTAGATTAGTAGATTATTGTATTGTCAGCGGTTCTTGATAAGTCTACAACATTTACATTAAATCTGACCGTTTAAAGTGGGTCAAAATCGGGTTCAAAGAAGTCGGTTATGGACAAACAAACAAACAAACAAACAAACAAACATACAGGTGAAGCGAATAAAAGCGTGTTAAAAAAATGAAACAAATTGTCATAACTTGTTTTTGGATCGCCCTTTATACATGAAATTATCTTCTAAAAAGCGCAACAAAAATACAAAATTGACGGTTCCGATTGGTTTTTCGAAAAAAAAACCTGAGTTTTAAATAAGTTTGTTCCATCCTTTACGTTCTCACTGGATTAAAGTGATTCATTTAAACCTGGGAGTAAAATATCTAAACATTATCATACCATTGTGTATTTTTCAGTAAATGTATCTCGTCCATTTACTGAATTCAGATATCAAAAGTACTTATAGATAAGGAAAAATAATGTCACTAAGCTTATTCTACTTAAAAACTTAAAAAATACTTATTGTTTTGTTGAAATAGGTATTTAATGAATTTAGTCAAGACTTAAAATGATAATACCTATAGTCGGTAATTCTGCTACGTGTTTACATGTATGTAAAACGGACAAACCAAAAAATTACTGTAAAATTTAAAAAATAAAATGAAGTAGAAAAATAGTTTCCTATTTTCAGTAATTTTTATAATTTAAATTTGCATCAAAGCATAAAGTCTGATATTTAAAAAGGAACATATGGGTTATAGTCAATTTACCTTTAGATACCTACAGCTTATCTCCTGCGCAAACAAAAGTTACGTTTTATGGGTGAAAAAATACGTCCGAGCGCATGACTCGTCGGTCAGCTGTCTTCATTCGGGGAACCTTCGTGCATGCGCACAAACCTCGTGTTATCGGCCGTCCTACTTTATCGACAATAATCGACGCGCTCAAGAATACTCTCCAGAACCGGCTCGGCCGCCATTTTTGTTGTTGTGTTTTAAGGCTTCTCTTTTCTGCGGATTCCTTGTAGTTTTCTAAAGTTTTCAGCTATCGGATCGGCTATCGTGGATTGTGGGACTGGTGTTTAATATTTATGGATTTCTGGTTTTTGTGTAGTTTAGTTAGTGAATTGTGTTTGTGCTTTTAGTGACTCGGATTGTAATATAAACAATGACTAGTACTAGTTGCAGCCGTTGTATAATTGTATTATGCCCAAATAGGGGTAAAATAAACCCTCTTATGGTGGCATATGAGCAAGAATTTAAATTTTAAAGCCCGGACCTGTCTATTTTCCCCATTCGTCAAACGATAATGTTGCAGTGCGCATGTCTAATAGTTCCCAGTTTTGTTTACATGCGCGAGGCCATAAAACTGCCACATTCGTGATTATTGTTTGTTTATCTAAAGGTAAATTGTCTATGGTTATAGTATTATGGGATACAGTAAAACAAAGTTGCACTTGTAAATTTCCACTATATTAACTAGAAAAATGACATGTTTCTCTAACCCTGTAGCTTCGTCAGATGACAATGATTTAATAAAGGTGAAAATTAAAAATTGATGTGCAATAAAATTAAATTATTGAAGATGTAGTGGCAGGGTTACAATAGCGGGAAAAACCCAACAGAGGGTTTAAAAATTAAATTAAATTAGGTACAATATGGGTAATTGACAAAATCTTAAGTATATGGTCAACAGAATAAATTTAACAAAGGTGAATTATTTAAATCTAGTTGATCATTAAGTAACAGGTCCGAATTTTTAAGTTTATTTATTTCCATAGATTCTAACAAATTTAGTTTTAAGCCTTTGTTTTCTGTATGTAAGATTTTAAAGGAAGGATCGAAATTATGTTGATAATCAAGTAAATGGTTACCATAGTTTGAGTCTGTTTTATTTTTTAGAAAACTGTTATAACGTTCCTGTATCCTTTTGTCAAAATGTCTACCCGTTTGGCCAATGTATGTTTTAGGACAATCTTTGCATTTTACTTTATAGACGCCTGATTTTTTGTTTTTATCACTTTTAGTTTAATTGTTTTAATGAATTTACTTAAAGAGTTATTAGTTCTGGAACACACATTTATATCAAAATTGTTAAGAAAATTGCCAATTCCTTTGCTAGGTTGTCCAAAGAAAGTGACAAGTTTAAATTGGTCAGAGTTTTTGCTTCAAGGAAAAACTAAGTCAATAGCTTTTTTGTAAGTTTTCTTTTTTAGGATTTGGTCAATTAGATTTGAGTTATATCCGTTATTAACTGCAATTTGTTTAATAATGTTTAGTTCTTTTTGAAAATAGATATTATTTAGAGGGAGAGTTACTAGTCTATGGATCATAATCTGAAAAGAAGCTAATTTGTGTTGTATAGAGGGGTGCGTTCAGGAAACAACAAGGAAAGGAATACTTTACACTGTAATGGAACTTGTTGACATTTAAAGTGGATCCCAGAGTCAGCCCAGATTTGTGAACGAATTTTGCACCTCATTTGTTCAAATGTCAAAATTCGTTTTAACATAACCTATAACTTTTGACTGTTGTTTTGTTTCTTGGTGTTCGTTGCTTTTGATTGTATTTGTATGCCGAGAACTCACAGAAAAATAAAGGGTTTATTAGAGAACTAAAATTGTAGGTTAGTTATACAACGTTTTTTTCAAAGCTGTCAACAAGATTTAAAACGCGCAAACTCGGTCATTTATAGCCATGCTCTAGACCATGGTAAGAAATTGACTCCTTCGGTAAAGTCAAAATGAATTTATGAACGCTGAAACAGAAGTTACAGAGTAACATGTTACATAATTTATGAACGAACTTGGTCACAAAAAAGTAAGAAATGTGTACTTTGTAACGTTTCCTGAACGCACCCTAGGGTGGCAAGAAGAGTTGTGTATGACAGTATCAGTATGAGATGGTTTATGGAAAACGGAGAAAACGTGTCTATTATTTTCTCTTAATATTTAAATCCAGAAAATTAATGTAATTGTCACTTTCGTGTTCTATTGTAAACTTGATATTATTGTGTAGGCTGTTAATATATTCTAAAAATACTTTTAACCACAGAATATTAACAGCAAGCAGAAGCGACAATACCTGTCGGTACCTTTGATATCGACTGGTCGTTTTTCAGTGACCTTCACACAACGATAACGGTCGATCCACAACTTAATACTCCGAGAAAACTTGCTTATTTTCTACACTGAACGACATTACTTTTTAGTACAGGTGCAAATTTTATAACTTGATTTATTTTTCAAACATAAAAACTTAAAAAAAGTTGTAAATTTGTTAGTCTTGGGAATTAAGAATATTATTGAAGTAGAAAATGAAAAAAATTATTATATTAAAAAACTTTTAAATTTCTAACGCTTTTACAGATTTGTTTGAGTTTCCTTCGATTTGTGACGGGCAAAAATATGTACTTATATATTATAAACATGTTATAACATAAATTATAGAACACTATTAGGTACGTCAAAATATATCGTGACTAGGTATACGTAGATATGGGGTGGCGTGAGATAAATATCATTTTATTAAAACGTCAGTAATTTGTTACACAGTTTTTTGCGCTTTAAAAACTACAGTGACGTTTTTGACAATTGCTTTAGTGTCATAGTTACTTACCCATGGATAAAAAAAATGTGGTCCTTCGGGGATTAAAAAAAAGTTAATTCACCCTGAATAAGTAAAAAGCTGTTGTAAAAAAACAAAAATTTTATTCAGAAATACATGTTAATTCTGAAATTACTAGAGGAATAATAATTACATATTGTTTTACATTTGCCTATTTAAAAAAAACTTATATATGTGATAAAACTAGTAGCTTTCGTATAACTTTTTAAGTTCTGCATGTCCCTAAACAAAAAACAGCATAGACAAAACTAGTAAATATTGCGCTGTATACGAGGGAGAGGTGAAAACGTTAAATTCACTCAAGAATAAAGTGCCCTTATTTTTCACTGTAGAAAATTTTGTTAAAAGGAAATGTTGTTTGCACTTAAAAGTTATCCATAAATACCAAATTTCAGCTCGGTACCACAAAAAAAGTGTTTTTACTTTTTTTTACGCCCCCTCGTATAACGAATCGATAGAAGCTATGCAACCTATAAATTCAATTTTTTAACACCTCTTGGGCAATTAGACACATAACTTACTTAAATTTGTTTAAATACGCGAGAACTGGACGTTTAATAAAATAACGTCAAAAATAATTCAACTTTTCTGGTGTTTAAACCCTTACAATAAAATTCGTTTTTATTTAAATCTAGTAGCCATGAAAAATATTTATATTTGTGCTACCGAGCTAAAATTTGGTATATTTGGATAAGTTTTAAGTGCAAACAACATTTCCTTATAAAAAAAAACTTTCCACAGTGAAAAATAAGGGCAATTTATTCTTGAGTGAATTTAACGTTTTCACCTCTTCCTCGTATACGTCGCAATATTTACTAGTTTTGTCTATGCTCTTTTTTGCTTAAGGACATGCAGAACTTTTCAACCGCCAAAAAAATATTGGTAAGTTTTTAAATTAAAAAAAAAACCCTTTGGTGCGAACTTTCTGCTGGTCACTGTATAAAGCATACAAACCTGACAATATAATAATTTTTTTGGGAGGCTCTCCTAATGAAAGAATAATTTCTTCAGGCATTTCTTCACATGTTGGCGAAAGGTTAGAAAACTTTGTGGGTACTGCTTGCGGAAATAAGGTTTTTTTAATAGTTGCACTTCTTGAAAAATATTTTTCTTCGAAATTGTTTTCACAAAGCCGATAGTTTTTGTGTGCATTTATAATCTTTGGCAATAAATCTGGCCTACTGCAGGCGCCTATCCACAATTTTGCACTATAACAAAATATTGTATTTAAAGCAACATAATATCCATTATTTCTACCCCTTTTGAAATAAATCTAACCAAAAACTATTTTAACCAGACCTTTACAACTTATATCTTATTATTTTATTTATCATATCAACAATTATTCGCGATTAAACATAAAAACATAAGGAAACTAATAAGCTCCATCTTTATTTATCAAGCCTGTTAAAAATATGTACCTACATCCCAAAAAACTTTAAGATTAAAAATTTTAAATCTATTATTCATATTATAATTAATTGATTATCATAATAATTACCGTTCGTACTCCTTTGGAAAACTAAATAAACTTAATCCTTGGCCGGTTTTGACTGAACAATACGGGTAGGCACAATAATATCCAGACCACATAACGAAAACAAAATAATATCACAATTAGCTAGGCGCAACGTCAGCTCGCGGACTAAACACAATTTAGACAAGCACATGTTTTTTAGCGATACACAACATCTTTGCGACATGCGCGTACCAAAACAGGACCCGCAAAACGCCGAGCTGTCGCTTCTCGTTGGCTGTGTGTTCTCTGCTTTTAACTGTCTATCAGTTCCACGAAAACAAGTTAATACGTCATCAACATACCTATGCCAATAAAGAAACTGTTTGAAAAGAGGATGATTGCTTATTTTATCTTTTAAAAAATCCATAAATATTTCGGCTAATAAAGGACTAAGAGGGTTACCCATAAAAGGACCATTTTTGCTAGTGTATATTTTGTCGTTGAACTCAAAATAATTTTGTTCAAGGCATGCTGTAAGAGAATTGATAATTTCTTGTTTTTTGACCAGAGTTACATTTTTTAAGGTAAGAAGTTGATTGAAGAAAGTAATTTCACAAAACATTTGGGTTCTTTGTTGGGGTCGGTTTCAAAATTGGGAAGTCTCTCTCTGATACCTTTTTTATTCGGGTTATGTCCTCCTTAGGCCGTTTAAAAAAATGGATTAGAAAGTAATCGAGGGGTAAACCGCCAAACCGCGAAGGAATTTTGGTGTACAAATCTTGGGAATTAGTGGCATTACTAAAGGAATTAGTAGGCATTACAGGAATTAGTCGGGGCATTGGAGGAATTTGTTGTGGCATTAGAGTAGAGAGTGTTTGCGGAAGTTTTGACGTATGAACTGCCGTTCTACCGCTGAGGTACCAATTACCAATTTCTACCGCTAAACATTAGACTCGATTTAATTTACACTTTTAAAATAAACATTAAATATATTTTTTTAATTAATTCCTAATTTAAAATACAACAAAAAAATGCAGGGCGACATTGGAGTGACATTATATTGCCGGCAGGCAAAATTTATACATTATTGACTACTGGTTGAAGTGTAAAGGAGCAGAGCGCGGCTTTGCTGACTGCTTTACTCGGCGAACAAAAATGACGTACGCGAGACTGCAGTAATGTTCACCAGTTTAACCGAAAACTACGTTATTATGAAGACAATGTATTTTATTTGCAGTGTTTGCCGCGTAACCATAAGAAAATAAAATGGCTTTTTTCTAAATATATTTTTATAAATTTGTGAATTAACTTATTTATGGTACATATTTACATTTAAGGTAGGATTATCAACATGCTTGCCAACCTATAACCTATTTCGCGTATATTTATTTAATTTTTCTAGCTTTTACACAAAATTTAAATAAAATCATTATCGTCTTCATATTTTATAGGTAATAATTGACATATTAAATAAATATCAAGGAATTTCATTAAATATTTTACGAGAATTGTATAGCGAAAAATATCGGGCAAGATTTTTTTTAACATTATTATGTCATTGTTCTTTCACTATACAATTATCCCAAAATTAGCAATAAAATGAATAGATATTTTTGTTATATGTCAGATATTACCTAAATATTGTACCGACGATATTGATTTTATTTAAATGTTAGTTAATCTAATAATAAACTAAAAGAAGCAACGCGAAATAGGTTATAGGTTGGCAATAGATGGAATGACGTTGAGAATTCCACCTTAAGACACTTGGTTATTGGCTTTTAGTTAAATATTAGGTAAGTTGTCAAATAAATTTCTATTTTTTAAATTTACAGACTAAGATACAAAGATACATTTTATTATTTATTTAAAGTGAAATTTACCATTGATGTTAGAGGAATTAGGGGACATTGGTGCGCATTAGTGTGCATTACTGGACATTTGTAAAGAAATTATGGCTATTAGTTAAATAAAATAAGGAATTGGAGGCATTATTGTACAAGAATTTTGACCGCGGTTTACCCCTCGAACGTAATCTAGAATGTTATTATTGTTAGGTAAATTTTATTATCTACAAATAATAGTTTATTAATGTAGGTGCATTTAAAAAAACTAAACCAATCTTGTTTTTATTAATCTAGAAGCCACAAGTTTTGTGACTGCTGCTGTGATTTAAATAACTAAATTCTAATTAGTTTTGGAGGCGTTCAATTTAACCGGTTTTTGCAAAATACTTTGGTACCAAAGTTTGAAATATTTTCAACTGAAGACCAGCTAGATCGCCTGACCTAATTAACCCCCTTAGATTTTTGTCTGTGGAGTTACTAAAATAAAATCAGAATTATTATTGTTAAACTACTATAATTTTATTACAATTTTAACGATATCTTTGTAATTACGCATACAAAAAATAAAGATATAAAATTAAATTCTGGTCGAATCTTTAATTTCGGTAAATAATTAAAAACTTCTGAATTTAATTTCTGTAATAACTCGAGAAAGGTTTTAATTTTAGAAAAACGTTATTTTTATAAAAATTTCGTATTTTATTTCTACCAAATGGTGTCATGTTAGTTTCATGTAATTTGTTATTTATCATCGTCAGCTTCTTTGTTTAAATACCTATGGACCTGCATTTTTTTTTCAGAATAAAAGTATGTTCAATGACCGCTGACCGTTACGTCATGTTCTCCATATTTGCGGTACGTCGTAAATTAATTCAGTTAGTTTGACTTACCGGTGGTAATGGTTATGATTTTTTACAGGCTTGATCTACACGCATGTGAACAAGTAAACTACAAGCTCGTTTTTTCATTTTTTAATTATTATTTTTATACTGTTAATAAATTCAGAAATAAGTAGTTTATTTATCATGCAATAAGTAATATTTTTGATCCACTTGTATTTCGAATTTTTTCAATTAGCCCAGAATGGGAGGTGGCGTTATCCATGATAATAAGCGACGGTTCTTTCAAGTTTGGTAACAATTTTTCCTCAAATCATTTCTCAAACTTTTCACTATTCATTTGAATCATGATAATCGCCAGATTTCAGGCCAGACTTGAATATCAAACTTGCATTATTCACAAAACCATTTTCTGAACCAGCATATAGAATAATATACCGTACACCCTCTGACGATTTTTTTTTAACTATATGAAGACTATCGTCTTTTCAACTTCGCCTAAAAGCCCCTTTACTGTATATCCAGGTTTCATTCATAAAAACGGGTTTTAAGGGAAATTTAGAGTTGCCGTTATTCCTGAATTCTCCTAAAAATTCTACTCGTTTTGGGCTATATGGGGTTGCTCTATTAAAAAACTCCTGTTTGATACAGTACAGGGTGTCCAGTTTCGTATGTTTTACGGGTTATCTGCGTTTTTAGTAAAGATAGAAGGTTGAGGTTTTCGCGGCACTGTGTTACTTTTTTGAGAAACAAACGATGCCACAAACAGAATTTTCATAGCCCCCTTAGTTTTTTAGATACAGGGTGTTTTTGAAAATTTTGCATTTTGGGACACCCCCAGTATCTCGGTTACGTTGCAACTTTTCAAAAACGTAACAAACGAACTTGTTAGTTTTTTTCACGTAGAATCCAGTGGCGTAGTCAGATTTTTTCTATGTTTAATTGTTTTTGAGAAAAAGAGCAAACTTGCATTTTTTTAAATGGGACACCCTACATCTTTTTAGCTATTATGATTCAGTTTATCACAAGCGTTTTAAAAATATATAATACTTTATAGCTGTATTCAATGTGAAGCTCAAAATTTACATTTTTCAACAAATATTAATTTTTTTTAGTAGGCCATGACGGGTATTTAAGAAAACAAAAGATGACAGGCTTGTTATCTAAAAAAATCTGTATTTACTGTCAGAATAGGTTATCCATTTTCTGTTCGTTATTTCTATTCAGTTTCGATAAATAGCAGTTTTTTCTTAATTATGGCTGCGAATGCAAAATTCGAGAATTATGAAAAGTATGATATGTTCGTTTGTTATATTCAGTGTAACGAAAATTCTGATGAAGCTTTAGAAGTTTATTTTAACAGGTATGTGCATCTTTTTATATTTTTCATCATATTTTAAAATTTATAAAAACGTAATATTCGCAGATTCCCAGAAAGAAGACAGCCAGATAAAAGAATATTTTTAAAAATAAAATCAAACTTAATTGAAGTCGGCTCATTTTCCAAACCCCGATCTAGTATTTACAATAAAGAAAACCAGGACATTCATGAAGTAAACGTTTTGGCTTCAATTGAAACAAATCAAAGTAGTTCTTGTAGAACAGTGGAAGGTTCTGTTGGTGTTACAAAATCAAGGGTTCAAACTATTCTAAAAAAACATAAGTTTAAGCCATACAAATTTCATGTTGTACAAAATTTACAACTCGGTGACTCAGAGCGCCGCGTAGAGTTTTGTGATTGGTATTTACAAAATGTTAATAGAGAAAATCATTTTGAAAGAACGAATATATGGTCTGATGAAAGTTATTTTACTAGTGCCGGTATATTTAATCGGCAAAATACTAGGTTTTGGGGCCAGGAAAATCAACATGTTATATTTCCACGGGAACGGCAAGGCATATTTGGGTTTAGCGTTTCATGCTTCATACTGGGAAGTAAAATTTTATATAATATATTTGAAGGTGGTCTTACTGCAAATAAATATTTAGAAATTTTGGAAAACATTGTGCCCGAAATAGTAGAGAATGTGCCCCTAGCTCATCTTAATAGCATATATTTGCAACAGAACGGAGCTCCCGCTCACAATGCTCATATTGTAAGAGCATATCTTAACATAAATTTTCCTGACCGCTGGATTGGAACACATGGACCTGTAAGGTGGCCACCCAGGTCACCCGATTTAACGGTTTTGGATTTTTTTTTGTGGGGCTACCTACAAAATAAAATTTATACCGTCCAGTACCAAACGATGGCAGATTTAAGAGAAGCCACTGAAAGAGCCTTTAGAGAGTTACAGGCACGACCTTTTATTATTTTAAACGCACTGAGGCGAATCAGAACAATGTGTGAAACATGTCATGGAGAACAGTTTGAGCAATATTTATGAGACAGTTTCCTAAATCACCCAAATAATTGTAGTTTTTAATTTTTAAACGTATAACACAACTGAGTTAATTGTTATTTATATTTATAAAAGTTATTGTTATAGGAATATATTTTTAAAATTAGTGTTTATATTTGTGAGAAGCTTGTAACAATCTGAATTGTTTTTATCTTAAAATTTATACGGTGTGCCATTTAAAAAAATGTAAGTTTGTTGAAAAATGTAAATTTTGAGCTTCACATCGAACACAGCTATAAAGTATTATATATTTTTAAAAAGCTTGTGATAAACTGAATCATAATAGCTAAAAATATATAGGGTGTCCCATTTAAAAAAATGCAAGTTTGCTCTTTTTTTCGAAAACAATTAAACATAGAAAAAATCTGACTACGCCACTGGATTCTACGTAAAAAAAACTAACAAGTTCATTTTTTACGTTTTTAATAAGTCGCAACGTAACCGAGATACTGGGGGTGTCCCAAAATGCAAAATTTTCAAAAACACCCTGTATCTAAAAAACTAAGGGGGCTATGAAAATTCTGTTTGTGGCATCGTTTGTTTCTCAAAAAAGTAACACAGTGCCGCGAAAACCGCAACCTTCTATCTTTACTAATAACGCAGATAACCCGTAAAACATACGAAAACTGGACACCCTGTACATTTACGCCATTTAAATTTAAATATTTTTAAGTAGTCCGCTAATGAACCAGTGGATATTTCAACACCATCAATGATTTTAAGGTTTAGTTGTATTGAGCGAATGGTAAGGTGTTCACCTGCTCTACATCCCATCAATACGCTCTCTTATAGTATGTTCTACCTAACGGGTTTATTCTTTTTAAAATAATAAATACCAGGAAACTTTTGTCTCTGAAACATGACGCGTGAGCTTGCTACGGCCCAATACTGAACTGGGAACTTTTAGGAAGAAACCAGTACCAGCTGGTAATGTAACATGTGGGTGTCAACTGTTAAAACGCATTGTTTTTAGAAAAAGTTGACTCTACTTTTATATTCCCACGAATTTAATGCAAAAGTTTTTATTTTTTTTTAAATTAAAATTCAGCTTTTTACCATGTACGTGAGTGTGGTCATATTTGACAACTATATGCTTACAAAGAACTGTTTTTTCTAATTTTGACCAAGATTTCTATGAGATCATCAGATGACCGCACTCAAGAACCCATGAAATCTTTAACAATACATTAATAGTTAAATCAAAACAATTTCCGTTGCACGTCACACCTTCGAGTATCAGCAGTGTTGCCAATTTGTAATCAAAATACCCCAGCAAGGAAATGCTTCGGCATTTTTCAATAAAGGTAAACAACGTATTCAACAGAAATGTGTATGTATCCCTTTGTTGTTTTTAAAAGAACAGTCTTTAATCCTATTTATAAAAGGATTTGCAGTTTTACTTAAAAACGACTTAAATAAACTCACAAAAACACGAAATGAAAACAATAAACGTCAATCAAAATTCGTCAAGAAATAAACTGGCACCACCGATGCGTTGACACTTCTGTCGCCAACTGTTAACCCAAAAATTCAAATGATATTAGTTTTTAAAAGGTTAAATTTAAAAAATATTTCCTTTAAGCGGCTTATGACCGTATGCACCATTTTACCCTTTAGGCATGATTAGGTGATCGTGATTAACCAGGTAACCGTGATTAAATAAAACAGCCTATGCACCAACTAAAAGGATATGTGGGTTTTGTAATCAGGGTAAAGTTAAAACCTCGATTTGGCAACATAGCTCAGATGCAAAAATTCGTGCCATCAACCAAAAAAATAAACCCTTTATTTTTCTGTGACCAGAAACACCAAGCAGATTGACAGTTGTGGTTATGTTTTCTTTTTGTTGTTTTTTCAACTTTTCCGAGAACTTTTTCCAGTTTGGCTGTTTTGCGCATTAAACCCCCAATTTCACACTTCGGCATCTAGAGTCATGGAGTTTGACTCACAGAAAAAAAAGAGTTTGACTGGTGGGGAAGAAAATAATATATTAGATGCGAAAAAGAAAAGAACTGTTAGCTGAACAAACCCTATTTATCTATCAAATCAAAATAATTTTGTCTCCGAGGTCTTTCTCGGAAAGCCATCATTAAAAATATCCATTACATAAAAATCATCATCGAAGATGATTTCGTCTCCCATTTTAATTTTATTATTGAAAATTCGAGACAAATTTCAAAACAAAACAGGAAAATAACCTTTTAATCATGATTAAATATATAACCCATCAAGATTGGCTGGTTAACTTTAATCTTGATTAAGTTCCTGAGCAGTGCTGGCGCATTGGAAATTTTCTTAATTGAGATATTTAATCATGATTATAAGCTAATCATGATTAACTGGCCTTGGTGCATACGGTCATTAGTATCAAAGAAGAATACATTAAGTTTCTTTTACATTCAATATAGCATGAAATTTATATATTTTTTGCCCAAATTTAATTTTCTTATGTTTCCCAACCGATTTTCAATTATCAGCTGATTGATGATGTACAACGGAAATTGTTTTGATTTAACTATACCTTGGTTTTCAATCATTTAACACATTTTCATTAAATTCATGGAAATATGAATTTTGTGAAGTCGACCACGGGATGACAAAATAGCTACATTATTGTGATTCTTAAAATCTACATCATTTTCTATCCCCTTTGCCTTAATTCGTTGAATTGTTGAACACGAAACTCCCAAAGCATCAGAAACCCTCTATAGCAGATAGGTATTTATAAAAACATTGCCATATATTTGTCATGTTTATTATTTATGTTGTCACAATTCCTGCTTTATTATATCTACTTACCTCATAAACTTCGTTAAAGGGACAAAAAGTCTTTTCGGCATCACTTTCTCTTTGAAAATACTCAAATAATTTTAAAATTATTGCTTCTTCACAATACCGTGACATTTTTGAAATAATGTTGAAAAAAAATGTCACTATCAAAAATTACAATAAAACTTTTTTGACTGATAAAATTGTACGACATTCATTATTGACGCAAATTTACTATCTCACCTAGTTCACGAATGTTAGAAAGATATTTTAGTCGTGACGTAGCGGTCAGCGGTCATTGAACAGACTTTTTACTTTACGCTACGTTACGTTTTGGCACAAATTATTGGGCAGTTGAAGTACGGTCACGAACGTTAACGTATACGTACAAATTGACAGCTACGCATGCGCAGTAATCAAATTTTGACGTACGTGTTTTAAGCAGTTCAACGGGCGTACGTTACCTTGCGTTGTTTTACGGGCGTAAAAAATAAACGTTCCGTTATCCGAAGGACCTCCGAATATAACCGATTATTTCCGAAATGCCGTTTTTTGACAAACTGTTCCTAACTTTTTTCTGTGGTTGTAAATTAATAACTTTCTCTAACCACAAAAGGAAATATGGTCTTTTTCAAACCTAAAAGACATCTTCGCTTCAATAGGTGCTATTTCATCCAGGTTAAATCGTCCGTAAAGCTCAGCTCTGTTACCCAGGTTATTATTTAAAGTGTGTAGCACCATTCCATCATCTATATTATCATTTTCATTAAACTCTCCAAGAATAGCAATATCCAAAATATCTTCCATACTATCCCTTTTGCTTTCCTTCCTTCTCCATGCAATTTTCTTAACTTTTAAAAAATCACAGAAAAAGGTAAAAAATATAGATTAGGCAGTTGAAGTACAACCAATACGTAAGCAAATTTACGCACGTTAGTTAAGGAGTTAACGTGACGAACCGGTGGCAAGAATTTTAGTTGAAGTGCTTATATTCTGTGCCCGTTAACGTAACCTACAAAAAAATGCAAATTTGACATTTGTCATATTATTATGTTAATTTTTTACCTTTATTTTTCTGTTATTTTTTTAAAAGTTAAGAAAATTGCATAAAGAAGGAAGAAAAGCAAAAAGGAGTATGGAAGAGTATAAAACCTTGTTTTATTTTTAAATCTTCTAAAAATACAAATAAAATGGAACATACCATCGATAACAAACTTAAATCTACACTAAACTTATAGAGAAAAAAATTTCAAAAGTATCTCTGATGAACTAAAATCACAATTGAATCACAAAACGATAACGATAATAAAAATACTTTTTATTTTTTAACTAAAAAACAAATAACTCTGATTGTTGATAAATTTTGATTTTTTTGATTACCTACTGCAAAATTATTTGGGATTTGTTTGTTATGTTTTGTGGTTAGAAAAAGTTATTCATTTATAACCACAGAAAAAACTGTTTGTCAAAAAATGACATTTCGGAAATAATCGGTTATATTCGCAGGTCCTTCGGGTAACGGAACGTTCATTTTTTACGCCCGTAAAACAACGCAAGGTAACGTACGCCCGTTGAACTGCTTTAAACACGTACGTCAAAATTTGATTACTGCGCATGCGTAGCTGTCAATTTGTACGTATACGTTAAGGTTCGTGACCGCACTTCAACTGCCTAGTAATATGACAAATGTGAAATTGCATTTTTTGCAGGTTACGTTAACGGACACAGAAGATAAGCACTTCAACTAAAATTCTTGCCACCGGTTTGTCACGTTAACTCCTCAACTAACGTGCGTAAATTTGCTTACGTATTTGTTGTACTTCAACTGCCTATTACATAACCATTACCTTTAAAATTAACCAATTGTGGTAAATTAAATAGTTACTTACCTGCATAAGTAATAAAAATTCTAAACAAATGGAAAGTAAATTTAAAAAAGGTTTTTAATATCAGCGCAAACATTGTCAGTTAATTTAAATTAATTGAAACAATATTGCTTTGCAAGGACACCAAAAACCACACTACACAGCTGGGTTGTATTTTATTTTTTAAATGTTTGCCCCCGATTGTTACAGACGAACTCAAAAAAGAAACCCATAACCCTCCATCTCAAAATGAAGACCAAACGGAAAAAATCTCTGATGCTCTTCCGCTGCCTAAAAGCGGGGAAGCAAATGCTCTTACTACCGAGAAATACTTCTTACCCTTCGAGCTGGCTTGTCAGAGTAAGTCGGCGAGAATTGTGACCACGGCTTTGGATTGTCTGCAAAAATTGATCGCTTATGGGCATTTGACTGCAAACGTTCCAGATTCAACCACTCCTGGGAAGTTGTTGATCGACAGGATTGTGGAGACGATTTGTGCTTGTTTCACTGGACCGCAGACTGATGAAGGTAAATTTGGACGTTAGCTTATGCGTATACCCAAGTAGCACAACATATTGACTGATCATTGGTTCCATATTGGCACAATATCGATTCATTGGTATCAGCAAAGAATATGTTACCAATATTAGTCCAATATTGCATTTCGTGAAATATTACAATACTAGCTACTTAATACAGTTACTTAATAATACTAACAATAATTATTGCCATACTAATTAATTATATAATAATTTAAGTAACAATTTTTCAAACCTTTTAGATCAATCACAATATTTCAAGAATTGTCGGTATTTTACTTAATTTTCAATTAATTTTTAGTGTTCACAAAAGAATACAGTACCTAACCAAATTTTTTTGGCGGTGAAAAAGTTCTGCATGTCCCTAAACAAAAAAGAGCATAGACAAAACTAGTAAATATCGCGCCGTATACGAGGGAGAGGTGAAAACTTTAAATTGACTCAAGAATAAATTGCCCCTATTTTTCATTGTGGAAAATTTTTTTATTGGGAAATATTGTTTGCACTTAAAAGTTATCCATAACTACCAAATTTCAGCTCGGTGGCACAAATATAAATATTTTTTATGGCAACTAGATTTAAATGAAAACGAATTTTATTGTAAACGTTAATTCATGAACCAATGGGTTTGAGTTTTTTAAAAATTGGGAACGGCAAAGAATTGTCAAATGCATGAAGTAAACCCTCATTTGTTTTGAATAAAGTTATTCCGCTTATCCATAGAAAAATGTACGGTGTGCACCAGAAAAGTTAGATTATTTTTGACGTTATTTTATTAAACGTCCAGTTCTCGCGTATTTAAACAAAATTAAGTAAGTTATGTGTCTAATTGCCCAAGAGCTGTTAAAAAATTGAATTTATAGGTTGCATAGCTTCTATCGATTCGTTATACGAGGGGGCGTAAAAAAAGAAGTAAAAACTCTTTTTTTGTGCTACCGAGCTGAAATTTGGTATTTATGGACAACTTTTAAGTACAAACAAGATTTTCTAATAAAAAAAAAATTCTACAGGAAAAAATAAGGGCACTTTATTCTTAAGTGAATTTAACGTTCTCATTTCTCCCTCGTATACAGCGCAATATTTCCTAGTTTTGTCTATGCTCTTTTTTGTTTAGGAACATGCAGAACAACCGCCAAAAAAATTTGGTAAGTTTTGAAATTAAAAAAAATCCCCATTGGTGCGTACTTTCTGCCGGTCACTGTATACCTTAATCATTTTATGAAAAAAAATACAATAACGGGCAAATAATTCAAAAAGTCCACATTTTTTTATTGGGCCAATATATGAACGATATTGGGTCAATATTGGATCGATATTGTTGTGCTACTTGGGTAGGGTTGGCCAAAAAAAAAAGAAATTAGACACAAGTATTCCTCCACTTTATTTTTTTAAAAATTATGTTATTGTTGGAGTGGTTGTGTTTACGCTTGCCTTCATTATTATTTGATTCTGGTATAGGTATTTGAAACGTCGCGTCATGTCACATTTGTTCGAACCTTCTAGTCCCTTCCCTTGACATACGATCACATTATATAGGCGTTCCTCCCTCCTTTTTGCGTATCCATTTTGTTACCTCTTTGGGGGGTTTTATATACAGTTTGTCCACGGATAGAGTTTGGAAGAGGAAAAACTTTTTATTAGTAGGTATAGGAGAAAAAGTCATTCGTTATAAAACGTCCGCTTGTGCTGAAACTACAACTTCGAATATCAGATTTGCGATTACTATACAGGGTTCATCAGAAACAACATTTTTAGTTTTTTGGATTTCGTTTAAATAAATTTACGTAAAAACAAACAACTATTGTTGCTTTCTTACTTCGAATATGATTTTATATCTGGCCAAGTAACGATTTTGTAGTAAGAAAACCATTTTTTATTTGCCTACTTTTGAAGTATTTTTATTATTACATGTCATATTTCGTCAATTCATTCAGTCATAAATTATAAAACTTTTATTCAAACGCGGTACCACCGAGTGAGCGCATTGTTCAACTCGACATCTGAATTCCCGATAACAGTTTCTAACTTGCTGTAGTTGCTGTATTGGGATATTTGCAATAACTACTCTTATTTTTTCCTTCAAGAGATCTAAGTTGTTATTGAAATTGGTTTTATACACATGTGGCTTCAGATATCCTCATAAATGAAAGTCAATAATTGTGAGATCGGGACTCCTACGTACCAACTGATTTGAACCATAGAGGTACCTTCCGATCCATTTGTTCCCAAAGTGATGATTTAGCCAATCATGAAAACGAATTAAAAATTATAGAATTAAAAAAAAAATATCCAAAAAACTGAAACTGTTGTTTCTGACGAACCTTGTAGAGTAATCGCAAATCTAATAGTTTAAATTGTAGTTTCATTTCAACACTAGCAAAATTCATTTAATAAATCAAGGAATTGGAAAAAAAAGATCCAAAAAACTAAAAATGTTGTTTCTGACGAACCGATCGATCGACCATTTCAAAAGTTTTTTGATGCGGTAAACGCCGATTTAAAAATGTATCAGAATAAATGCCTCTTGCTTGTCCATAAGTTAGATGCATGTGAGCATTAATACTTTATTTGATTATTTTAGTGCGTAGTATTAATCTTAAAGTTATTTGATTAGTTATTGTGTTTAAATAGCTTATGTTAATAAACGTTATAAAACCGACTGGTGTTATATTGTAGTAGTATGATTTATTATTTTATTAACGTGATATACAAAAACCTTATTTTTCTCGAAAACCGCTAGTTCCATCGAGACAAATGTAAAGTACCTTTTTTAAATAAAAATAACTAAAGTATTTAAAAAATCAGTTTTTAGCTCTGTAAAATGAACACCTGTCAAAATTTTGGCCCAACGAGTATGGTGGCAAGTCCGTTCCTGACTTCCCTAACGATGTAAAACATCTAATATAGTACGGTTTTGTGAGTCTATGGCGTACACAAAATACTAAAATTTCATTAAATTATACGTGTCGGTTCAAAAGCTAGAGCCGAAAAGGTAACTCGCTGGGTACCTCTTTGGGGCCCTGTATCTCCGTTAGGTTAGGTTAGAGTGGCAGACCTCTGACATTGTCCAAATAGTCACACGTAGTCCTATAAGGACCGTTGTGGTACCACACATGTTCCGCGGAACCTATTTGCATCAGCTACCTGATGGTTAACGCGATCGTAAAAGAATCTTGACAGCTCAATCAAACCAGCCACTGCTGTTAATAAACTTAGTAAGTCGACCCAGTTCCCAGTTGCAGGCTGCTCACTTCCTCCAGATCATTAAAAAATAGTTCGCCCAGTGCATTGAACCTTCTTCTCGCGAGGCCGGATCATTCACACAAGAAATGCTGAATACTTTCCTCTTCTTCATCTCTGCAACTTCTACAGAAGTCGTAAGTTGGTATTAGCATACGTTCAGCGTGTCTACCGAACAGGCAATGTCCGGTGATTAAGGCAGTGATGTTTCTTAGGTCCTTCCGACTGTGCTGTAATAGCGCTGCGGTTTTGTTTTCCTGTTATCAAGTAAGGGCCACAATTGCCTGGAGATGCTACAAGTTGTAAGCCTTGTCCATCTGCTTTGCGCAAGTTGTTTAGCTATTCGATCTATCTCTTCTTTGACTGATCCCAGTGGTCTAGCCACGGTATTCTCTGCTAGTTCGACAGACATGCTTGCGCCCTCCCTGGCAGGCGCATCAGCGTATCTCCGTTAAGGGACAGTTTTTTTTTATATATATGACAAAGTAGACTTATTTTGACCCCCCCCCCCCCCCCCTATACGCTCCAGAGAGTTTGCCATATACTTACTGGACACCCTGTATATTAATCAATAAGTTGTCCCTTTGAAAAAAACTTGTTTGATAATGTGTACTTATTTTAAGTCATCGCGAGGAACAAATATCATTCTAGAGTAGGATAATGTAGATCCCTCGGGATTTCGCCTGAGAAATTTGAGATTGATTATAAAGTACCCATCTTATGTAAATAACAGTTTTTCGACCCTGCGCGACAACTGCGCTCTTTTGAACGTAATATGTATACATGCCTGAAACACTTGCTGTTCCGGATTTGTACCTGATGCTCCTGTGTGTTTTTGGTACCAGCAAGGAAGTCAAGTAAAAAAGATCTGACGTTGACAACTGTCTATAATTATTATATAAAACTAATAATTTTAAAGTTACAAAACGTTATAAATAAAAAAAAATTGGAACAACAGTCTATGTGTTATTTTATTGCACATAAACTGGTCCTTCGATAGTGGATTACCATCAGCTAAACAATAAGAAAAATCGACTCTTTGTATCAAGGCAATCCGTTACAAGGGGAAGAAAGAAAAACACAAAGTGAAGACGCCGATTTCAAAAAGCAGGTCAGCGCGTTTCATTACTCACATTTCCTATGATTCTATTGCTTTGACTTGAGTTTTTGTTTATGATTAAAAAATAAACAATACATTTCGCATAAATAATACTTGTTGTTGCTAATTTAAAGTATATTTTAAACTAATTCAAAATGTCTAACGAAGAGCTTGAACTCAAAAAATTAAAAAACTCACGCAAAACTTATAAATCTCAATTAACAAAATTCAAATTATATTTCGATAAAGAAAAAACTGTAGAAACCATTGATTTGGTTCAAATACAACTGCGTTTAGACAAAATTGAACCGATACTTGAACAATATTATGATGTGCAGTCTAAAATCGAAATTTTAGATAGTTCAATCACTGATGACTTACTTGAAAAAGAGCGTACGGATTTTGAAGATAAATATTTTAGTATTATTTCGCAGGTTAAGTCATTATTATTGGAGAGGTCTCGCATACAAGATGATAATGCATCGGTATCGTCACAAGGCACAAATAGGTCTAATGCTATGCAACAACAGCCTAATATAAAACTACCTCCTATATCTTTGCCTTCTTTTGACGGAGATTATGAACAGTGGCTTTTCTTTAGAGATACATTTGAATCGCTTATACATAAGGAAGTATCTATACCTGACATAAATAAATTTCATTATTTGAGACTCTCACTATAAGGACAAGCCGCTGATTTGCTAAAATCCCTTGAAAGTTCGGCTAATAATTATAATATAGCCTGGAATCTACTTGTTGAGCGCTATGAAAATAAACCAATGTTAAGAAAAAATCACATTAAAGCTTTATTTGAATGTAAAGCTATAAAAGAATGTCATGTAGAAATACGTCATGTTTTAGACTGCATGACACGTCATTTACGCGCCCTAGAGGTTTTAGGACAACCAGTAGATTCCTGGGATGCCTTAATCATACACATGTTCTCAACAAAACTAGATCATATTACTAGACGTGAGTGGGAGTGTGAATACGCAAAGCATGACAATGTAACACGCGAGTTATTTACTAAATTTCTGCAAGACAAATGCAGAATTCTTGAAACTTTAAACCCACAAAATACAAAGTCTAAAGGAAATATACGAGGCCTATTCTCGAGTCACACTCCAACTTGCAGCTATTGCAATAAAGATCATACCGTTTATAACTGTAAAGCTTTTCTTGATTTAAACATAAACTCCAGATTATCAGAAGCTAAAAAATTAAATCTTTGCCTTAATTGTTTAAGAAATAATCATTCTACAGAACAATGTCGCTCAATGCCGTGTAGAAAATGCGAACGTAAACATAATACACTTTTGCATTTTAGTCGTTCCACTTATAATAATTCAAATAATAATACAAAACTTGAACTGGAAAACAAAAAAATTAATGCCAGTGTTGCCTATGCTGAGGAAAATTCTGAGAACCAGGAAAAATGTGAAAATTCTCTTGTTTCTAGTAATTTTTCTTCTGGTAGCGTATTATTGTCAACGGCCTTGGTTGAAGTGACAGATACTCAAGGAAATGTACATTCCTGTCGCATCCTGCTGGATAGCGGCAGCGAATCAAGTTTTGTCACAGAAACATTGTGTAAAAAACTAGGTTTACAATCTTCAACAGTTAATTGTTCTATCACTGGTATTGCCCAGAAAAACACTAAAGTTCTAAAACAAACTTCTTTGACAATTCAAGCACGTCATGTGCCTTTTAAAACAGATCTAAAATGTTTGGTTTTACCAAAAATTACTAATAAAATTCCCTATACACGTGTCGACACTTCTGCTTTAAAAATACCGCCTAATTTAATACTTGCTGATCCCTCATTTAATGAACCAGGTCCAATTGACGTCTTGGTTGGGGCTGACAATTTTTGGGAGCTTATCATGATTGGTCAAATAAGATTAGGCAAACAATTACCAATACTTCAAAAAACTCACTTTGGTTGGGTGATATCTGGTTCCGTGTTCCCACAACAGTTCACCCATTCTAATAGTTCTACTGTATCTTGTAATCTAAGCATTCTTGATGTGTCCTTGGACACAAAAATTCAAAAATTTTGGGAAATTGAAGAGGTTAATACTTCCAAATCTCTTTCTCCTGATGAGCAATATTGTGAAGAATTATTTACTAATACTACCACAAAAAATTCAGAAGGACGCTTTGTAGTTAATTTACCTCTCAAGCAACCGTCTTCTGTCTTGGGCGATTCTAAACAAACTGCTAAGAATTGTTTAATTAACCTTGAAAAAAGACTTGGTAAAAAACCCGAATTAAAAACTCAATATGACAATTTTCTTAATGAATACTTATCTCTTGGTCACATGACTGAAATAGAACCCACTAGCTTATCAGAAAAAACTTGCTTTTATTTACCTCATCATTGCGTTCTTAAAGACACCAGTACAACTACCAAACTAAGAGTAGTTTTCAATGGTTCGGCAATCACAAAAAGTGGTTTGTCTTTAAATAATATTTTGAGGGTTGGCCCTGTTGTTCAAGATGATTTATTTTCTATCGTTTTGCGTGTTCGAAAACATAATTTTATGTTAACCGGGGACATTGAAAAAATGTACCGTCAAATACTAGTCAATCATGATCAACGTTGCCTACAACTTATTCTTTGGAGATCTAACGATAAGTCTGAAATAAAAACGTATCAATTAAATACAGTCACTTATGGCACGGCTTCTGCCTCATTTTTATCCACTAGATGTTTAAAGGAATTAAGCATTCAATGCGAAAACCATGAGCCCAGAATAAGTGAGATTATTGGTAAAGATTTTTATGTGGATGATTTATGCACAGGGGGGTCCTCTGTAAATGAATTAAAACTAATAAAAGATAAAATTTGTGAAATTCTTAATACTGCTGGATTTCATCTTAGAAAACTTAAGTCTAATAATCCAGAAGTTCTTTCCAATAATGAGTCATACAGTTCAGATACCATAGTACATTTCGGTGAAGCATCTGAAGGCAAGACTTTAGGTCTATTATGGGAATCCAAAGGTGATTATTTTAAATATTCTATACAAAATTATAATGATAATTGTCCCACTAAAAGAAAAATTTTGTCTGCTGTTTCGCAAATATTTGATCCCCTTGGGTTGCTTCAACCTGTTATTATAATTGCTAAATTAATTATTCAAAAACTATGGCAGTTTAAGTTAAATTGGGATGAGTCAATTCCCCAAGATCTTCATACGACATGGTTGAAATTCCAGTCACAACTCCAAGTAATTAATGAATTAAATATTCCAAGACATGTTTTACCGGAAAATCCAGTTTCTATTCAACTTCACGGATTTTCTGATTCTAGTGAAACGGCCTATGGAGCTTGTATATATATTAGATCCATAGATATATCTGGTTCTTGTCATTCTTATTTATTGTGTTCTAAAACAAGAGTGGCTCCTTTAAAAACCATAACAATACCACGTCTTGAATTATGCGCTGCTTTACTTCTTGCAGAGCTATCACAGAAAGTTCAAAAATGCCTATGTCTTCCTATAAATAAATGTTTTTATTGGTGCGATTCTACAATCGTACTTTACTGGATAAAATCTATTCCACAACATTATAAGATTTTTGTAGCCAACCGGGTAACTCAAATTCAGTCCTTAACTGATTCAGATTGCTGGAATTACATTAATACTCATGAAAACCCCGCCGATCTTCTTTCTAGAGGTCAAGCTCCTAGCAGTCTTATCTATAATCAACTTTGGTGGAAGGGTCCTACATGGCTCTTGGAACCTCCAGAAAAATGGCCATTGAACTCTAATAGTGATTATCCTTCTTTTGATAAGTGCAATGATACTTCCGAGAGACGTACAGAAAAACAAATATCATTTAATGCTTCAATTAGTTATACTTCTTTTAATCTTTTCGACATATTTTCTACCTTTAACAGACTACATAGAGTTACCGCTTATTGTTTTCGTTTTATGAAAAATTGTCTTACTTCCAGAGAACTTCGAAAAATTGGCCCTCTTGAAGTAGATGAATTACAATTTTCATTAAATAAACTTATACAGATTGTTCAAAAACAGGAATTTCCTCAGGAATACCATGACTTATCCAAATCTAGACCGCTTAATTCTAAAAGCAAAATATTAACTCTTAACCCTTACTTGAGTAATGATGGTATTATAAGAGTTGGCGGTAGGTTAAAGCATTCTCAGTTTGACTTCCAAAAAAAGCATCCAGCAATTTTACCTGGCAAGCATACATTTTCCAAACTAATAGCAGCAAATGAACACTTGCGTCTTCTTCATGCTGGACCTCAATTGTTGTTAGCCTCTATACGTGAACGTTATTGGCCTACATCTGGTAGAATATTGGCAAAGCAAGTTGTTAGAAACTGTTTACGATGTTATCGGTTTATTGCTAACCCCACACCATACTTAATGGGGCAATTACCTGAGTGTCGTGTAACACCACAAAAACCATTTTATAACACTGGCATTGATTTTTGTGGTCCATTTTTGCTTAAAGATAGATCTACACGAAATTATAAACTAATTAAGGCCTATGTTTGCCTATTCGTGTGCCTTTCCACGAGGGCGATGCATCTTGAGCTTGTAAGTAGTTTGTCCACTCAAGCATTTATTTCATCACTCCGCAGGTTCTTTTCACGAAGAGGTTTAAGTGCACATATTTATTCCGATCATGGTACCAACTTTGTCGGTGCTAAGAATGAATTTGATAAATTTTTAATTAAAAACACTCATATTATTCAATTATATTTAAATCAACAAAGTATTAAATGGCACTTTATTCCTCCCCGTGCCCCACATTTTGGCGGAATTTGGGAAGCTGGTGTAAAATCAACTAAATTTCACCTTAAGAGAATTTTAAATTTAACACCGTTATGTTTTGAAGATTTTTTAACCATCTTAAACCCAGTCGAGGCATGTCTTAATTCCCGACCTTTATTTCCGTCATCCAACGATCCTAACGATCCAAGACCTATTACTCCTGCGCACTTTCTTGTCGGAGAATCTTTGACAACAATACCCGATCATGACTATACTGAAATTAATGAAAATCGCCTTTCAAAGTTTCAAAGATTGCAGAAGATGCTCCAAAGCTTTTGGAAAAGGTGGTCCAAAGAATATATCTCAGAGCTTCAGCAGCGTTCCAAATGGAAACAAAATTATCCAGAACTTTTAAAACCTGGTGTTGTCGTTATAATTAAAGAAGATGGTTTACCTCCCCTTAAATGGAAAATGGGTATAGTGGAAACTGTTCATCCAGGAACTGACGGTATCATCAGAACAGCTACCATTAGAACTGAATCAGCTGTCCTTAAAAGACCTGCTACGAAGATATGTGTTCTTCCCAATTTTAACTAATCCTTAATTTGTTGAAGCCTTTCGGCTATCAAGGGGGGCGGTATGTTCCGGATTTGTACCTGATGCTCCTGTGTGTTTTTGGTACCAGCAAGGAAGTCAAGTAAAAAAGATCTGACGTTGACAACTGTCTATAATTATTATATAAAACTAATAATTTTAAAGTTACAAAACGTTATAAATAAAAAAAAATTGGAACAACAGTCTATGTGTTATTTTATTGCACACTTGCTATTTTAACAAAATCCTGATTATACATTTTAAAAATTGTTTTTTTTTTCAAGGTGTTCAGTTACAAATAATCAAAGCCCTCCTGACAGTAGTTACCAGCCAACATGTCGAAGTCCACGAAGGGACAGTTTTACTTGCAGTTAGAACTTGCTATAATATCTTTCTAGCCAGTAAAAATCTTATTAACCAAACTACCGCTCGTGCCACGTTAACGCAAATGTTAAATGTCATCTTTACAAGGATGGAAAACCAAGCTTTAGAAGCCGAGATTCATTCAGAATTAGAAAGCAAGTCCGCAACCAGCTTGGCATGGACAAACGGCGACGCTAAGTTTGCTAAAGACGATAACATCAAGGTAGAAAAGGACGGTGTTGTAGAGAATGGAGAGGAAGAACATCAGACCGAGAAGGATATTGCTGGCGATAGTGAAAAAATAGTTACAGAACTTTTAGATGGTATTCTGGATGGCGTTATGATTGATGTGGAGAGTAGGTTGAGTATTGCGCCATCCGTCAGTTCTGCCAATTCAGTCGAAGAGATTGATAATAAAAGTATGTCGTCTTCGATTACTAGGTAAGTTTAATTCTGTTGCAGTATTTTTTTTTTAATGTCTAATGGCCATTTGCACCGCAAGCACTAAGTCGGGATTACCACTAAGCCTAGTCTAACACAGACTTAACTCTTTAATTGGTTTGCACCGTTGTTGCAAGGTCGAGCTTTGTTCTTAAGCCAGACTTTATTTTAATCCCTCCAATTTCTATGATTAACGCTGATTAACTTTAAGTCGACATGTGCGCGTGCGTATTTTGAAGCTTTCAAAGTCAAAAAAAGCGGTAAAAAGTATTTTGATTAATAGAATTATGGATGCATTGATGGACTTTGTGTTTGAAGATAACATTTTTGAAGACGATTTAGAGGTCCTAGATATTATCGATTTTGGGTTTCCAAGAAGAAGTTATCTTAGGAGTAATTATTTTGAAGATTTTGATGAGCTGCAATTTTTCAAAGGTTTAGGCTGAAGAAAGCAACAGTACTTGCTGTGCTTGCAAAAATTGAAATTCATCTGGAATATCCCCATGATTGGTACTGAGACTTATTTAGGCTTTTTCAAGGAAATAATATATATCTAGTTTAATCTTGTGAATTACTGTCCAATACTTTCCTACTAAAAGTTTATAAATGAACTTATCCAGTCATCATGCCAGAAATTGCATCAGTTTTCTTATCCTCAATAAGATGTTTATAGTTGTTTAGTATATTTAAAAGCAGTTCTTTTTCTTGTGGGACGGTACGAATCTCTTTTTCTTACGTTCATCTGCTTGTGCAATATTGAAATTTCAAAACTTACACAACAAGAAACGTTACAATGTAGAAATGTTCAAAATTATGATGACCAAAAAATATGCAAAACAAATCAGTCAAATCACACACATGTCAAAAAAAGTCACAAAAAGTAACGCTATGTTAGCACCGAAGCAGGCCGCCAGCCATACAAAAAGAAATTTCCTAGATATTAACGGTGTTGCCGCGTGAATGCAAGGCTTTCTAAAGTCTACAATTTAAAATTAATATCACTCCCGGTGCAAATGAAATGTAACCAAAGTCAGGCTTACAAATAAGTCGGGCTTAGTTAAATCAGACTTAATATAAAAATGGTGCAAATGGCCATAAATGTCTTAAACTAAGCAGTGGGTAGGCATTTTAAAGTCCGGGTTTTTAATTCCACGGTGAATTAGAGTAAATGTAAGTCACCTATAGAATATGAAAGAATCTAAATTTCCTTACATGGTATTTTTTCTCACGCTTCTTTTTTATGCTGCCTACCCTGTATGATATAAGTAAGATATTTGCTCGGGTTTGTCAAAAATATAAATGAAGGAAGTTTTTCGTCCGTAAATAATAATAATAAAGATATTTATTTGTGCCACAATATAAAATTAATAAAATATATTAGCTCTAAAAATAACTATTTTTGACAGAAACATACCGGGTGTCCACGGAAGGTGGTTCGCCCCTCTAACTTTTTTGTTTTTTAAGATAAGGGAATAAAATTTGGGGGATTTGTATACGACATAAAACTGCATTTTTTGACAGGTGACTGAACATTATGGAACTTCCGGTTTAACCGGAAGTGACATAAACTTTCGATTTTTAAATGGAACACCTAGTATATTTTTCCTTTTTTAGACTCCTATGACATTCTAAATACAACGATCTGTCACTTTCCACTTTTTGTCACCAAGAAAATATTTTTTTTTCAAATTTATTGTTTTATCTAGAGGGCTATGAATCTTAAAATCAGTTTTCCGAATTTCACAAAAATGTCAACTCTTATCTTTACTCTGTGTTAAAGACATAATATTGCTAATTTATAAAAAGTTTTTATACCAAAGTAAATAAAATACTCTCGATACCTTATCGTTAGAAGGTCTTTTTCTCTTCCTCATTTTGTTTGGTTGTTTAGACATCCTTTACGTTTTAACTTTTATCAACTTTTTTAAACATATCTCTTCTACTTTACAACTTTTCAACGCCATAAAAGCTCCATTAAGGTTCTATACCATTTTCTCTTCTGCTAATACCATCAGCACTACATACATTTATGTGTCCTGATGATGAACGTTTCTACGTTCGAAACATGTAGAGACCCCTAAAAGAATTTCTATGTTCTATTAAATTTTGTGGAGGAAGACTTAGTTTTTTCTTTCTTTTCTATACTTTCAACTCCACTTTAAGCATAGACTACTTCTTCAAAATAATCAATATTTGTCAATAGGGAACTTGACAAAAATTTTAAATGGGGAAAAAATTCTATAATTCATAAGTATACAGGGTGTCCCATAACTTATGGGCCGTAGAGTAACTGGAGATACTAGACATCAAACTAAGCCGATTAAGTAATATAAGTTTTTTCGGATTGTTACTCGTTCTAGAGATACAGGGTGTTGAAAGTAAAAGTTTATTCTCGAAAATAAGCCATAATTTTAAAACCGTTTAATGAATCGAATTGAAATTTGGCAGTATTATATTTTTGTGAGCAAGAAATAAGAATTTGTAGAAATTTTTAAGTTTCACACTAGAGGGCGCTAGTTGCATACACTGGACTTCATAAATCTATGATTTTTTTTTCTTACCTGTGATATTAGGTGTTTTTCAATTAAAGTTTCTTAAAGAAGGGCATTTTCTGAGTCAAAAAGGTATACCTGATTGATCTTAATATCTTTAACGGTTTTCGAGATATTTCCCTTTAAACATCCCAAAGCATAAAAAACCATGTACATAATTAAATTAATATTTTAATTATCACAACGCAATAAATTCGAAACAGTGGAACAAAAACAAGAAGCTCACTTAGTAAATGTTGAAAGTGACCACCGTTGACCTCAATACACTTTATTAAACTTTTAACTAAATAAATAATAATATTAATAATAATAATAATAATAATAATAAACTTTTACTTTCAACACCCTGTATCTCTAGAACGAGTAACAATCCGAAAAAACTTATATGACTTAATCGGCTTAGTTTGATGTCTAGTATCTCTAGTTACTCTACGGCCCATAAGTTATGGGACACCCTGTATATTGTTATAAAACATATGGCAGCACAAAAAAAAACAACATATTTCGTCCCAGAAGACAGCTAGCAAGATTTAAAAATGCCCCAAAATTCAAATTATCCCAAGCGGGTAAAAACGGGTCGTGACGTCAAGAAGTATAATTCGTGTATGACATCCACGAAATAGGTTATAGGTTGGCAATAAATTGAACGACGTTGAGAATTCCACCTTAAAACAACAATACAATAACACACGGCAATCCAAATGCAAACTCGGTAGCTCGGCCACCGGTCAGGATGACGGATGACGGAAAAGTCATACTTCGTGACGTCATTGGGCTTGGCGCGCTTAAAAGGTCGTTTGAAATGGTTTTGACACGCGCGAATTTTTACTAAGTTATTACTGATTTTTAAGGAGTTTTTTTTTTATGATCGAGCACAAGCACTATAGGAAAAATCCTTTAAGGCGCTCTGGGAGCGGTGCGTGTGCGAAGAAAGCGATTCACGTTTTTTTTTAATCGTTGGAGGTTATATTCGGTTGGAAGGAGGTTATATTCGGTGGTAATAATTGGGGAATATTTTTTTTAGGCCTAACTAAATCATATTATTGAAAAAAAAATAATTGGAAAGTTCCCTATTGCCGACGTCGGTTGCCTAATGCATTAAAACTAAATTCGTATTTTTTTTAGGATACCTTCTCAAGAAAGCCTAGCCACAAACAGCGAAAACGACTCCGCAATAACGGCAAAGTTTACTCACATCCTTCAAAAAGATGCTTTCCTCGTGTTCAGAGCCCTCTGCAAACTCTCCATGAAACCATTACCTGAGGGCACACCAGATCCTAAATCACACGAACTTCGATCAAAAGTGCTTTCCTTGCAACTACTGTTATCCATTCTTCAAAATGCCGGTCCGGTGTTTAGATCTAACGAAATGTTTATAACGGCTATAAAACAGTATCTTTGCGTTGCTTTATCAAAAAACGGCGTAAGCTCTATTCCAAAAGTTTTCGAGCTGTCTCTGGCGATCTTTTTAGCTCTATTATCCAACTTTAAACTTCACCTAAAGATGCAAATCGAAGTATTTTTCAAAGAAATATTTTTGAATATTTTGGAAACGTCGAACTCTTCTTTTGAGCACAAGTGGATGGTTATCCAGGCGTTGACCAAGATCTGTAGCGATGCACAGTCTGTTGTTGATATTTACGTGAACTATGACTGTGATCTGGCAGCTGCGAATTTGTTTGAACGTCTGGTTAATGATTTGTTTAAGGTTGCACAAGGTTAGTACAAGAATTATTTGTTGAAAACTTTTTACTCATTTCTTAATTTTTTTTATTTGTAATAGCGATTTCCACCAGAAAATAAATATATACAGTGTCACCAGTAAAGTCCGCTTCATACGGGATTTTTTTTTATTAATAGCTTTATTCATAATTTGACCTTGGCATCAAGTTCTGCTTTGATCGAGATGAAAATTAAGCAAAAAAATAGTAGTCACGTGATTCGCATTATCTGTCAAATTTTAATTTTTTTCAAAAAATAATCCAATAGTGGGGTTATTTCTGAAAATATCGAAAAAAGTTATTAGAAAAAGCTTTTTTAAATGCAGTTTCTAGCACACATGCAAAATTTCAGCTGCATAAGATAATTTTAATTTTTTGCCCATATTTTGCTTTTGCAAAATAAGACTCAACGCAACCTACATAAACCTTCTTAGTTTTGACAATGCTTTATTTCAGATATATTTTCTTTAAAGTAGGGCCATATTAAATGTGTGTTTTTCTACAAAATCAAAATTGGACTAATAAAATTTGGTCGCATGTGATGCAAAGTTTATTTGTTTTTGACTTTGTATAAGGTATAACTTCGTAAAATAAGTATTTTTGAAAACGTAGTTTGTGTCTGAAAGTAATACACCTTAATATTAAGACAAAAAAGAACACAGTGTCATCAGTAAAGTGTTCATTAAGTGGAAAATAAATTTTAGTTTAACTCAACGTAAAGTTTATCTATTTTCAACGATTTAATTTTAAACCCCTTTACTTTATTTTTTATTTTTTTACTTTCAGACACAAACTATACGTTTTCAAAAATACTTACTTTATGAAGTTACCTTATACAGGTTCAAGAACAAATAAACTTTGCATCGCATGCGACCAAATTTGAATAGCCCAATTTTGATTTTGTAGAAAAACACACATTTAATATGGCGCTACTTTAAAGAAAATGTATCTGAAATGAAGCCTTGTCAAAACTGAGAAGTTTTATGTAGGATGCGTTAAGTCTTACTTTGAAAAAGTGGTGCAATTTACAAAATATAGGTAAAAAATCAAAATTATCTTATGCAGCTGAAATTTTTGCATGTGTGCTAGAAACTGCATTTTAAAAAACTTTTTTTAATAACCTTTTTCGATATTTTCAAAAATAACCCCACTTTTGAATTATTTTTGGAAAAAATTTAAATTTGACAGATAATGCGAATCACGTGACTACTATTTTTTTGCTTAATTTTCATCTCGATCGAAGCACAACTTGATGCCAAAGTCAAATTTTGAATAAAGCTGTTAATGAAAAAAAATCCCATGTGATGCGTACTTTACTGGTGACACTGTATATCAATATTTTCTTATGTGCCCTGTAAAACTCCGTACCTTCATTTCAAGGGGAGACTCTAATTATAAAAACATGAAGAAAAAAGATTGAATTAAATATTGGTCCTTAGATGTGTTATAAGGACGATATTGAAATTCCAATCGAATATCGATAAATCGATATTTTATTTTTTAAATATCGTTTATCGATATATCAAATTTTTGCCCAGCCCTAAAAAAGATCTTTTAATTGGTTAACACTATTCCGACTCATATTTTACCCCTTTTTTCTTTTAATCAGGTAGACACTCTCAAGAACTGGGCGCCTCTTTAAATCAAGAAAGAACCATGAAACTTAGAGGCTTAGAATGCTTAGTATCCATTCTGAAGTGCATGGTCGAATGGAGTAAAGATCTGTATGTGAATCCCAACCTGCAAAGCACCGTAGGGGAACCACGGGGGCACAAGGAACGCGATACAGTATCTTTAAAGAGTACTGAAGGAAGTATCGAGAGTTTAAATTCGAGCGACAGTGGGAATAAGGAAGTGTTGGATTCTCCGGAGCAGTTGGAGGTGTTGAAACAACAAAAGGAGGTTAGTGAGTGTTTCCTAATCGATTTGATAAACGGAGGAAGTTATTAAAGTGCTGTATTTCTATTTTGTTTTCATTTTTATGTTTAGTAGAGTAGGTTCCAGTGGTGGACAAGTTGGTATTTAAAAATAGTGGACACGGGCAGTGGTGTCTCCACCTCTTGAAGGCAAAAATGGTAGGCTTCGGTGGGGGCATACAGTATACTTTCAATTATTGTAACTAGGAATAAAAATTAAGAAACAGGGCAAATAATAGTTCCTTACACAGTTTTTTTTAATGTCTTGGCTATACATTACTATACAATATACATACCACGAAAAAATTGAATCTATTATACACTTTTGCCTATATCGGTCTGTTTCAGTAACATTTATTGCTTTGATTGATTGTTATTTAGAAATTGTAAATGGACTTTTGGACATTGCTCAGTTTTT
Source organism: Polydrusus pterygomalis (assembly GCA_963969555.1). Classification (NCBI taxonomy): domain Eukaryota; kingdom Metazoa; phylum Arthropoda; class Insecta; order Coleoptera; family Curculionidae; genus Polydrusus; species Polydrusus pterygomalis. The sequence continues at coordinate 73,711,922 of OZ018380.1, read as the reverse complement.
AATTTATGGGTAGAATTGAGGATAGAGTAATTTAGGTTTTTGTAAAGTAACCACTCTAGAAAGCTTTTATTACAGTATATCTCTTACTACTTTTCTTTTTTTTTTCTGGCAAATTTAAACTGTGATGGTATACAAAAATATCATACGAATTCGCGTCCTGGATACGAAGTTACTTGACTGGGCGCTTCCGCGTCCGATTCAACAATTTCCAATCCACAAGTATAAAAGTCCCATCTGGGGTTCCCCAGGGGTCGCATCTGGGTCCCCTTTTATTTAATTTGTTTATTAACGACCTGGGGTCGCAATTCAAATACAGTCAATTCCTCTTCTTTGCTGATGATTTAAAATTATACGTCAAAATATCCTCCCTCGATGACTGTTTAAATCTTCAGTCCGATTTGGACAGATTGGTATTTTGGTGTAAGAACATATGGAGCTAAATGCTTGAAAGTGTCACTTGATCATCTTTCATAAGACTAGGTCTGCGTTTAAACAGCCTTATTTAAAAAAAATGTATTTACGAATGTCCCCGAAATAAAGAATTTAGGTTTGATTATGGATTCAAAGCTTACTTTCATTTCTCACATCCAGAACACCGTCTCAAAATCTCTCCAACTTTTCGGATTTATAAAGCGCGTCACCGTTGACTTCACGAATACTAAAGCTATTACACAACTATATTGCTCATTAATAAGAACTCATCTCGAATACTCTTCTTGTGTCTGGAATCCTTGCCATAATTTATACATATTCAGAAGTTAGAAGGGATTTAACATAAATTCTTAAACTACATAGTCTTTAAACTTAATGCACCACAACTAACATATTCTCAGCTGGAATCTAATATTCAGATCACTCTCTCAACGCTGTGATCTAAAAGACCTTAATATGTTATATTATTATAATATATTACACAATAAATATAATTGTCCTCTTTTGCTTGATAAAATAGGGTTACATGCGCCTTCAAAATAATAATGATATAGATAATAAATTTAGAATTTAACTTTAGTATCATAAGTACTCTTGAAAAAGCCCTAGAAAGGCGAAACATATGTAGAGGATTTCTATAATAAATACCAATGAAACATTAAAAAGCTATAAGTGTTTTACTATAAAATATATATATTAAAAATGTTTCACAAGGAACCAACTGCTGAATCAGTACAGTGTATTAAAAATTAAGAAATTTGCAACTTCTGAACGACAATCAAAGAAATATTTACTGAATTAAATCATTTATACTATTTTTTTATTGATTTTATTAATTAATTAAATTGGATTAACGTCCTTTTTTATTGTTATTTTATGATTATTATTTTCTATATTAGGTATATTGTCATTTTCTATATAATGAACTGTAAAAGTTAGTTTGGAATAAATGCATTTTAAAGTAAAAAATCATTACGCCAAAAATGTTCAGGCAGGATTCACTTCTGATTTACCCCAGGTCTAAACTAGTAAGGGGAATAAGGATAATAATATGAAAAAATGAAATAATTATCGTGAACAAAAATACCAGACATTGTAGAAAAACTATTATGCTATTTTTCTAGGTATGGGAAACTGGTATAGACATGTTTAACAGAAAAGCCCGGAAAGGCATAACGTACCTCCAAGAACACGGTTTGCTCGGAGGAACACAAGAGGAGGTCGCCAAATTTCTCCACACCGAAGAAAGGCTTGACAAAACCTACATTGGCGACTTCTTAGGTGACAACGACGACTTTTGTAAGGAGGTTATGTATACTTACATTGACCAGATGGAATTTACGAATATGGACTTTGTGGCAGCATTAAGACATTTTTTAGATGGGTTTAGGTTACCCGGGGAGGCACAGAAGATCGACAGGTATGTTAGATAAAACCAATTATTTTTTAAATTTTCCTTATATTTTGCTAAATTTTTTAATTTTTTTTATTTAAAAAGTTATACAAAATGTCTGTTTAAGTTGGCAGCATATGGAAAACCTTTTTATTATTAATTCTAGTGGCTCTTTATAAAAAGTTCAAAACATTCGATTTTGAGGTAGCTTATACCAGGGTAGTTAAAAAGTAACTCGTATTTAAATAGGAAATGTATTTCTTTATGCAACTTTTAATACTTTCAAATTTTTAAATTGACCCTAAACAAAACGTGTTCGTTTCTAGAAGTTTATTTTTTTTTCAGGCTTATGGAAAAATTTGCCAGCAGATACTGTGAATGTAACCCCAATAACGGCTTATTCTCTAGCGCAGACACAGCCTATGTATTAGGTTTTTCCATCATCATGCTTACAACAGACCTACATTCACCCCAAGTTAAAAATAAAATGACTAAAGAACAGTACATAAAACTAAATCGCGGTAACACTGATTGTAAAGAAGTACCCGAAGAGTATTTATCTCAAATTTACGATGAAATAGCTGGACATGAAATCAAAATGAAAAATACTGTAAACAAACCGGGCAAGCAACAGATCAACAGCGAGAAGCGACGGAAAATTTTGTTCAACATGGAAATGGAAGCGATATCAACAGCAGCAAAGAATCTTATGGAATCGGTATCACACGTACAGGCACCATTCACTTTGGCAAAGCATCTTGAGCATGTAAGACCAATGTTTAAAATGGCATGGACATCATTTCTAGCAGCCTTTAGTGTTGGCTTACAAGATTGCGACGACCCGGAAGTAGCATATCTTTGCCTTGATGGAATACGGTGCGCCATAAGAATAGCATGTATATTTCATATGACCCTGGAAAGAGATGCCTACGTTCAAGCTTTGGCAAGGTTCACACTGCTTACTGCTAATTCTCCCATAATGGACATGAAAGCTAAAAACATAGACACCATTAAGACATTGATAATGGTGGCTCATACAGATGGAAACTATCTGGGAACCTCTTGGTTGGAGATACTAAAGTGTATCTCGCAACTAGAGCTAGCACAGCTAATAGGAACTGGCGTAAGGCCAGAGTTTTTATCAGGACCTGGACATAAACCTCCTGATCCAAGTTACAAGGAGCACATAGGAGAGACTAGTTCACAAAGTGTTGTAGTGGCAGTTGACAGAATTTTTACTGGATCAACTAGGCTGGACGGTGATGCTATAGTGGATTTTGTTAAAGCTTTATGTCAAGTTTCCTTGGACGAGTTAGCCCACCCTGGACATCCTAGGATGTTCTCCTTGCAAAAAATTGTAGAGATTTCTTACTACAACATGGGTAGAATTCGTTTGCAATGGTCCAGGATCTGGCAAGTTTTGGGAGAACACTTCAATACTGTAGGCTGTAGTAAAAACGAAGATGTCTGCTTTTTCGCTGTGGATAGCTTACGGCAATTATCCATGAAGTTTATAGAGAAAGGTGAATTCTCTAACTTCCGTTTCCAGAAAGAATTTCTCCGCCCCTTCGAACATATCATGAAAAAGAACGTTTCTCCCACCATAAGAGATATGGTGGTAAGGTGCGTAGCTCAAATGGTCAATTCTCAGGCGAACAATATAAAATCTGGATGGAAAAATATATTTTCAGTTTTTCATTTAGCTGCTGGTGATCAGGAAGAAGCTATAGTAGAACTAGCGTTTCAAACTACAGGGAAAATAATAACAGAACTATATGAAAGACAGTTTCCGGCGATGATTGACTCTTTCCAAGATGCGGTCAAATGTCTGTCAGAATTCGCCTGTAACGCCAGGTTCTTGGATACTTCAATGGAAGCAATAAGGCTAGTGAGATCATGCGCATGCAGTGTTGCCGTTGCGCCAAACCTATTCGCTGAACATGGTGGAATGGAGACTGATATTACAATAACGGAAGAGGATAGGGTTTGGGTCAGAGGTTGGTTCCCACTTCTATTTTCATTATCCTGTGTAGTTAATAGGTGTAAGTTAGACGTCAGGACAAGGGCATTAACTGTATTATTTGAGATTATTAAGACGTACGGCGATAGTTACAAACCCCACTGGTGGAAAGACCTTTTTAAGATATTATTTAGGATATTTGACAACATGAAGCTTCCCGAAAAGCACACGGAAAAAGCCGAATGGATGACGACTACCTGTAATCATGCCTTGTATGCTATAGTAGATGTTTTTACTCAATACTTTGACGTTCTCGGGCCATTGTTGCTTGAAGAGCTGTACGCTCAGCTTCACTGGTGTGTTCAGCAAGACAACGAACAATTGGCCAAATCAGGCACTAATTGTTTGGAGAATCTGGTAAATTCAAACGGACCTAAATTCACAGAGGAGACTTGGGAGAAAACTTGTCAATGTATGTTGGATATTTTTGACTCTACTATACCTACGGCTTTGTTAACATGGAAACCCGAATCTATGAAAACCACTGCGGTAATTGAGCAAAATGGAGACGTTGGGATGAAAGGAATTCTAAAAAGGTCCGTCAGTTTCGCCGATCAACACCCGCCGAACTCGGATGTAGCTTTGTTCCAAAGTTTAGAGATAAAAAGTGTTGTACAGCTAGAACTAATACAGACAATAGATAACATAGTGTTTTATCCGGCAACGTCGCGGAAAGAAGACGCTGAAACTCTAGCACTAGCTGCTGCTGATATGACTGGGAACGGAAGTTTGGCGGAGTTCCAGCGGGAAGAGCAGGGGATGTATAGGTTATTGAGCTCGCCTCACTTGTTGAAGTTGACAGAATGTTTGCAACAGTCACATAGGTAAGCATGTATTTAGTATTAAATATTGGATTGTGTAGTCCGTTACGACTGAACTTTTGCATTACTACTACGTTATCAAACTGAATAACTTAAAAACTACAGTGTAGGTATACAGGGTGTCCCGAAATTAGCTGACAATATTTTAAGGGGATAAAGTACATTCAAAAATAAGACTAAAATCCTATATTAATATACCTTCAAAAACGCTTCGCTATGGGGCTAGAGCCCCCCGAATTGGAGCTATGACAAGCAGTTTTTTTACAATATCTCAGAGACCGATTAGGGTATCAAAACAAAATTTGATACATGTTTTACCCATAGCTAGACGCAATAAATGGTTTAATTAGCTTAACTGTATTTCTTCCAGTGGCGTCCCACTGGGTAGGTAGTTGGGAGAATATTGCCCTAAGTTTTTTATTTTTAGGATTTTTTAACTTTATTTGAAAGTTTTAGAAGCTTTGAAGTATTTTGTTGAAAAAAGGCACTCTTGTTTCATTGCGGTAGGATGCACCATTTTCCAGTAAAATCGATTTTAAAATTTTCGGTTTTTTGAAATCCGGTGAAATTTCTAAGGTTTTTTTGCATATCTCAGCAAACACTTAATATTAAAACATGAAATTTATTAGAAGTTCTATACTAGCGACAAATAATAATAATACATAATCAACTTGGGGATTTATTAGATAATGTGCCACTGGATTTACGTTTAGGGCACTTCTTTCAACATGATGGAGCACCAGCTCACTACGGACGTCAAGTGAGGAATTGACCAGGTGGATTGGTAGCCATAGCCTGGCCACCAAGATCACTTGATTTAATTCCCTTGATTATTATTTTTGGGGACACATGACTGGTACTTGCTTAAGAATTAGTTTCCCGTGTGGTTCACAATTAAATTTGATTTGCAATTTGTTATTCTTTTTTGTTTTATTTTAAAACTGTCTTAAAATCTCCATGAAAATAAATATTTCAAAAACAAAGGAATCTAAAAATATGTTTAATTTAAAAATGTTACATTCTGTCAAATTACAATAATAGAAGGTTTTATTAACTAAAAATTTAAAATTAAAAAAATATATAAGTAATATTTACTTAAGGCTCCACCCCGTGCGACGTCACTGGAAAAATATTTTAAAGTAACATCCTTTAATACATATACCTTGTCGCTAGTAGAACTTCTAATAAATTTCATGTTTTAATATTAAGTGTTTGCTAAGATATGCAAAAAAAACCTTAGCCTTTTCACCGGATTTCAAAAAACCGAAAATTTTAAAATCGATTTTACTGGAAAATGGTGAATCCTACCTCAATGAAACAAGAGTACCTTTTTTCAACAAATGACTTCAACGCTTCTAAAAATTGCACCTGAAGTTAAAAAATCCTAAAAATAAAAAACTTAGGGCAATATTCTCCCAACTACCTACCCAGTGGGACGCCACTGGAAGAAATAAAGTTAAGCTAATTAAATCGTTTATTGCGTCTTGTCATGGGTAAAACATGTATCAAATTTTGTTTCGATACCCTAATCGGTTTTTGAGATATTGTGAAAAAACTGCTTATCATGGCTCCAATTCGGGGGGCTCTAGCTCCATAACGAAGCGTTTTTGAAGGCATATTGATAGACGGTATTAGTCTTATTTTTGGATGTACTTTATCCCCTTAAAATATTGTCAGCTAATTTCGGGACACCCTGTATATATCGGGTGTCCATGAAAGGTGGTTCGTCTCTAACTTTTTTGTTTTTCTAGATAATGGAATAAAATTTGGGGGATTTGTATAAGACATAAAACTGCATTTTTTGACAGGTGACTCAACATTATAGAACTTCCAGTTTAACCGGACTTTTAAACGGTACATCTGGTATATTTTTCCTTTTCTTGACTCCCTATGACATTCTAAATATAACGATGTGGCCCTTGTCACTTGTCACAAGAATTTTTTTTCCAAATTTATTGTTTTATCTGGCTATGAATACTTTAAAGTCACTTATTTCAGTTCTTTAATCTTGGGAAAAATACAATTTTACTATTTTTGGTTCAATGCTGTGTAAAATTTATTCTTTAAAGTTGTATAACTCAATGGCAACATGGTGGCTCGTCGGGTTAACAAAAAAAAAATTTCATTACGATTATTTTGATACCACACACTATTAGGTTTTAGAAAAGCCTTCATTAAAAAACTTTTAAAAGTTTACTTGGAACTTTCCTAAAATGAAGCATCTTTTGAGAATAAATTTAGATTTAAATGAGTTAACAAGTGATTTTAAGGTACTCATATCCCTCTAGATAAAACACGAACGTCATAAAGAAAGATGGACGAATAATTACTAGATAACGTTTTGACCCCCTATAGCGATCATTTATGACTGTGACAAATGAGTTTGGCAACATTGAATTTTTTCAGTTTTGCTTCTATTTGCAACAACTTTTCGCTTGGCTTTTTACCAAATTAAAGTTTTTTGTAGTTGAAATTGTTTATTCCTGTGTTATAACTGGCGCCTAGCAAACCTCATGTTTTTAAATTTGCAATATATTTTCTGTTGCCGGTGAAATCGTTCCAAAATTAAAGTACGTTGGGAACACTGTGAACACATCTGCAAAATAAAGCACCAATGGCAGTCTTTTTAAGAACCGTTGCCTTGACATTGACAGAAGTTCACTGTTGCAAACACTCCCAAAACCCTAAGGAATTCAATGTTGCCAACCACTTTGGTCACAGTTTCTTCAGACGCATAGGGGAGTCAATTTCTCGCAAGACGGCCATATGCATTATTAGTCCATCTTTCTTTATGACGTTTATGAGATAAAACAATAAATTTGGAAAAAAAAAATTTCTTGGTGACAAAAAGTGACAGTGACAAATATAGAATGTCATATGGAGTCAAAAAAAGGAAAAATATACCAGGTGTCCCATTTAAAAATCGAAAGTTAATGTCACTTCCGGTTAAACCGGAAGTTTCATAATGTTGAGTTACCCGTCAAAAAATGCAGTTTTATGTCGTATACAAAACCCCCAAATTTTATTCCATTATCGTAAAAAACTAAAAGTTGTACTAACGGCATTCTTGACAACATTGTTAATTACTGATTTTTGACGTCAAGTATAAGTAGGCGTTTTGGCGCGCATTTAAAATAGGACATTTTATTTTTAATATATCTGGAAATCAAGGCAGTATTTTTGAAAAAGAAAAAAAGGGCCCATGTATGAATGAACCCATAGAGTTAAATAAATAAAAAAAAATTGTGCAAGGACCCTATTATGGTATCGTAAAAAATTCACAAGAAAAATATAACTGAACTCATATAATTAGTAGAAATGTTAAAAAAAGCTTTTCAACACCTTTTACCAATTTTATGCATTTTCTTCATTGCCTTTTCGAAAAATCATGTTTGACAGAATTTTTTAAATTCTGGATTTCTTTGTACTCCAAACTCGTCAATCAGCAAAGTTTTGTGTACTCCTACAAGCGTATATTTACTTACACATACAAATATTTTTCCACTATGATTGTCGCGGGTGAATAATGACGGGGGATGCTATTAAAACTTTTTTAAACATGTAAGACAAAAAAAAGGCGACAACGCCGAGTAAAAGGAACAACGTAACTATCACCTTTAAAATGTTCCCCTATTTGGTCGTCGGCACTTGTAACCACAACGTTACAGTTTCCAACATTGGTCGCCGGGACGTAGCAACGACTGAAAATGCTGCTTGGGTTGCATTTAATGTCTTGTTGTGATGAAGATAATGAGATATATATCTTACTCGGTCGTCTGACGAGATAAACCAGGGAATTCGTACGTAGTAGTAGTAGTAACATGTTTTATATAAGTAGCAAAAAGCTTCAATTAAATATTTTTTAATAAGTACATATTTTTAACACATTTTCATAGATTTATTTTTAAATTTTAAAACGCAACCTTCTTTTAACAAAAACAGACAGAAAAATTAAACATTTTGCAAATTGTATCAAATATTACGTAGGCATCATTTTGTTTTTTAATAAAATGTAATTTTAAAGTTTTTTTAAACAGTTTTAATGATTTTTGAGATTTAATAGAATTTTCCAAATTATTAAATTCTATCAAACCTTTATAACAAATAGATTTATAAGCTAATGTTTTAGACACTCTATCCACATAAAAATGTTGATTAGTTCTTGTTTTATAATTATGATGGTCATAATTAAAAGAACAAATTTTTTTTTTTACAATCGGGCCAAAAATTATTTTTAGTTTTATGTATAAAGATACAAATAAAAAATTAAATTTCTGACATTCAACCAATCTAAATTTTTTCAACATAAAATTAATTTTTGTATATTTGTCACAATTGCACAATTGCCTAATTTTGTAAAATTGGTAACTCAAATATTTTCTCACTAGCACAATATAAAATGGAAGAACAATAAAGAAAATAAGGTAATATAATAGTATTAAATACAGTCTTTTTTAGATAACAAACTTAAATTATTAGAACTGATTCTTTTAAAATAACCTACTTTTCCGACAATCTTCGATATAATACTTTCAAAACAATTAAAAAAATTTAATTTGGAATCAATGATTATCCCTAAATATTTAAAACTGTTTACTAATTCCAATTTTTCACCATCAATTACAACATTTATATTTTGACAATTTAAATTATTACCCATAACCATAAATTTAGTTTTTGAAATATTTAATTTTAATTTATTTACTTTTAGCCAATTTTAGTTATTTACCTAACAAGTGCGGAAAGTGGTCCTTTACCGCACGCGACGGCAGTTGCACGAACGACGCGAAGCGGAGTTCGGGCAAGCCGTTAAGGGCGGTAAAGACACTTTACGCACGTGGTAGGTACACAATTTTTCCTTCGAGCAATAATATTTGGAACAAAAATCAAATTTAAAAGAAAAAATTTATAAAAAGTAACAAATATTAATTGTTAAAAGCTATAAATATTTTTATATTATGCATTGCGCGAATGCAAGTACATCAATTGCATTTTTTGAATAAAATTAATACAGTGCGGTAAAGAATCTTTACAGCACTGAGTGCGGTAAAGAATCTTTACCGCACCGGTAAAAAAAAGAATTATATTACAAAATTAATACAAAAAGAAACAATATTTTTTAAAAATATTTATTACATACAAACATTATAATATAAAAATATAGCTAACGATAAATATTAAAATTAAATGTACAATTTGTAGCGCAATGCAAATTAAGTGCTGAGCGAGCTTGATTTTGTTCATCAGATGTAGTTGAGCAGTTTTTGTAAATTACAGAAGCGTTATTTTCTTGCGCCATGCATGGTACAGTAGATTGTTGTGACCTGAAAATTGCTAAAGGTGTAGGCGTTGGGTTGTTTCGTGTTGATAGACCAGGAGCATCCTCTAAAGTCTCTGTCACTGCTACTGACGTTGATGTTAAAGTTGAACACTGCTCAGTGCTTCTATTTGGGGTACTAGAGCTTTGCAGAATTTACAAGAGTGCGGTAAAGAAATTTTACAGCATTGGGTGCGGTAAAGAAATTTTACCGCACTTACCGCACTGAGTGCGGTAAAGTACTACTTACGACATGAAAATGAGTGCTGTAAAGTGTACTTTACCGCACGCGAGTAGGAAAAATAATATATTTATCTCAGAATTTAGAGTATTTGGACCATCAAAAATATTTAAAACATTAATGTAAATTAAGGTGTCATCAGCAAACATTTGTAACTTACACATTTTTAAAACAAAAGGCATACCGTTGATGTATAAAATTAATAATATTGGACCTAGTATACTTCCTTGAGGAACTCCTATATTATTATTTTTTATTTGAATGTTTTTGTTTTTTGTGACCTGTTACTTAAATAATTTTTAAACCATTTATAAACGTTTCCGCGAATACCATACTGATACATTATTATATACAGTGTGTGTATAAAGTCTGGAAACGGCTTAATAACATCACAATTTACTGGCCGATTTAAACCAAATTTGGTACAGTTGTGTAAGAGGATCTAACGCACCGAATGACGATATTGGCGTTGTTGCCAGCTTTTTAGTTTGTCTGGAATTCGAACGAATTTTATATTTTTAAATATAACACCCTGTATATTTTTTCATTTGTAGTTTTTACATTAAATTTGTTACACTTTTGGTATAACATACTTTGTTCATAATATCAGTAGTTTTCGAAATAACGGCGTGTTTTGAAAATATCAACAAATTGTGTTTTATTTATTAATAAATAAAACACCAGTTCAGTTTTGATGTTAAGTCATAAAAGCTGTCATTTTTACATGCAAAAATGTCTTTAACTGAAAGTGAAAGAATTAAAATTCTTATGATGAGAGGATATGGCGATAGGGTCAGATCTTACGAAGAGGTTAAAAATCTATTTAATGACGCATTTCCAAACCGAAATCCAATTTCAAAAGCAACTGTTCTAAAAACTGTCCGACGGTTCGAAGAAACTGGAAATTGTAGAGATAGGCGACGATCAGGACGACCAGTAGTAGTAGATGAAGAGAAAAGTTTAGAAATTTTACAACATGTTGTTGAAACCCCTGTTTCTTCATTAAGAAAAATTTCTCAAGTAAGTGACGTCTGCTTCAAATCCGTCCATATTGTTTTAATAAAACATAAATATCACCCTTTCAAAATACATGTAGTTCAAGAGTTATCAGAAGATGATTATGAGCGAAGAATTAAATTTTGTGATATTATGATGTCAAGGTTTGACCAAAATAACCAGTTTTTCAAATTTATAGTATTTTCGGATGAAGCAACATTTATGTTAAATGGTAAAGTCAATAGACACAACTGTAGGTTTTGGGCAAATGAAAATCCCCACTGGATGATAGAAGGTCATACACAACGCCCTGGAAAATTGAATGTGTGGGCTGGGCTTCTGGGTAACCACAAGATCGGTCCATTTTTTATTGATGGAAATTTGACATCACAACTTTACCTTGAGCTCTTGGAAACGCAAATAGTGCCTACTATACGAAATGTGATGGGTCCAAATTATGCAAGTACATTCTTTCAACAGGACGGAGCTCCTCCCCATTTCGGTCGAAACGTGCGCGAATTTTTGAACAACACTTCCGAATAGGTGGATCGGTAGAGGGGGTACAATCGAGTGGCCACCTAGGTCCCCTGATTTGTCGCCTAACGACTATTTTTTTATGGGGACACTTGAAGAACAGAGTTTATAGCACAAAACCTCAAGATTTGGCCGATTTGCAGCGTCGAATTTTGGACGAATTTGAATTAATAACGCCAGAAATGATTTACAACACAATTGAAAAATTTTATTTTCAATTAGCAAACTGTCAAGCTGTACAGGGAAAACAGTTTGAACATTTAATATAAAAAATATATTTTTTCTAAATTGTACTAGTTATTTCGAAAACTACTGATATTATGAACAAAGTATGTTATACCAAAAGTGTAACAAATTGAATGTAAAAACTACAAATGAAAAAATATACTGGGTGTTATATTTAAAAATATAAAATTCGTTCGAATTCCAGACAAACTAAAAAGCTGGCAACAACGCCAATATCGTCATTCGGTGCGTTAGATCCTCTTACACAACTGTACCAAATTTGGTTTAAATCGGCCAGTAAATTGTGATGTTATTAAGCCGTTTCCAGACTTTATACACACATTGTATAAAGCAGCATTTATCATGTACTAGATTCTTCTTGTTGAACGCACAATCGCAAACTTACTAAAAAATAAAGCTTTTATTATCCGTTATCCAACCTTTTTAGATTTGCAAAAGCCTTCAATATCAACCACGAGCAACGAAATCTTCTCTGGAAAGCCGGCTACCGGGGTTCGGTAAAACCCAATCTCTTGAAACAAGAGACGCAAAGTCTGGCTTGCCTACTCAGGATACTCTTTAAAATGTACTGCGACGAGGGTAGGCGACAGCACTGGCACCTCATCGAAGAGAAGCTGATCGACGTGTGCCAGGAAGCGTTCGACTACTTTTTGCAGTTGCAGAGTGAGTCGCACAGGGAGGCGTGGACTAGTTTGTTGCTGTTGGTGTTGACGAGGATGTTAAAAATGCCGGATGCCAGGGTAAGGTTTTTCAGCCCATAGGATATAAAAATGTTTAAAGAATATTTTATGACGAAATGTGCAGGGGTTTCGTTTATACAGGTTGTTTCAATAAAAACTCCCAGGCCAATTATTTCCAAAACTAAAAGCGACATGTAAATTCTGTAGACGCCAGTTTTTAGCCTCTATGATTGGCTTCACAACTGTGTAAAAAATGTGTTTAAATAATACAAGATGTAGGTGGCGCCACGGTGCAAAGAAATTTTTCGATGACATAAACTTTTAAATGTTGTCGATCTTAAAGATAATTAATTTTTGTCCCATAAAAAATTTTGATAAATCCAACATGAAAGGAGATATTTGGGGTTAAGTTTATTTTAAAAATAATTTTAATTATAAATATTTTTAATATCCTTTGGCAGATTTTAATTTAATTTTGGTAATGATAAAACGCTCGTGTAGCGGTAAATTATTACGTCCAGTGACGTCTCAGGGGGCGCCTTAACAAATAATATTGGCAAAAAAATAAGACGCCACTGAGTTTTTGGTAATTTTTTTTTTTTTTCGGATTAAGCAACTAAAAATATAATTTTCTTGTCTGTTAAATTATTTTCTTATCTTGCTTGGTTTTCGAGAAATAAAAATAAAAACAATTTTATTTATTATATTTATGATTTTTGTTTTCCAGAGATATGGAATAGAATTGTTTTTATTTTTCTTTAACCAACCAATATAAGAAAACAATTTAACAGACAAGAAAATTATATTTTTAGTTGCTTAATCCGAAAAAAATATAAAAATTAGCAAAAACTCAGTGGCGTCTTTTTTTTTGCCAATATTATTTGTTAAGGCGCCCCCTGATCGAGACGTCACTGGACGTAATAATTTAGCGCTACACGAGCGTTTTATCACTAAAATTATCATTACCAAAATTAAATTAAAATCTGCTAAAGGATATTAAAAATATTTATAATTAAAATACATTTTTAAATTGTTTAAAAACAAAAACTTAACCCCAAATATCTCCTTTCATGTTGGATTTATCAACATTTTTTATGGGACATAATTTGATCAAAAATTAATTATTTTTAAGAGCGACAACATTTAAACGTTCCTGTCATCGAAAAATTTCTTTGCACCGTGGCGCCACCTACATCTTGTATTATTCAAACACATTTTTTACACAGTTGTGAAGTCAATCATAGAGGCTAAAAACTGGCGTTTACAGAATTTACATGTCACTGTTAGTTTTCGAAATAATTGGCCTGGGAGTTTTTATTGAAACACCCTGTATTTAGACCCCGATTTAAAGCAAGAACAATAAAAGATAGAAAAAAACTGTATATATAAAAGTTTAAGAATCTTAGCAAAAAATTATCAAAATACAACAATGCTGAAAAAAAAAATTCTCTGTAGCTTTTATTTGTGAGCATTTTTTGATATTATATGAACGCAGGAAAATTGGAAGTCAAAAATTATAGGTGTTCAATCCCCTTAAGTAAATTTAGCATCGGTAAATAGTGTAAATAAGACATCTAGAAAGATCTATTAAGGGCTTTCAGAACAAAATCAGAAACTTTGAATCCTCGTATCTCCGAAACGACTGAAAATAAATATTTACAACTACTGTGTGTCCACGGCTAGAGTTTGGAAGAGGAAAAACTTTTTTACTAGTGGGTATAGAAGAAAAAATCATTCTTTATAAAAAGTCTGCTTGTGCTGAAACTACAATTTTAAATATGAAATTTGCGATTACTATACAGGGTTCGTCAAAAACAGGATTTTTACTTTTTAGGTTTTTTTCCAATTCTAATTTTCAATTCCTTGACTTATTAAATGAATTTCGCTTGTGCTGAAACTACAATTTCAAATATCACATTTGCGATTACTATACGGGGTTAGTCAGAAACAACATTTTTAGTTTTTTGGATTTTGTTTAAAATAAATTTACGTAAAAACAGACAACTATTGTTTCTTTCTTACTTCGAATATGATTTTATATCTGGCCGAGTAACGATTTTGTTGTAAGGAAACCATTTTTTAATTGCCTACTTTTGAAGTATTTTTATTATTATTATTATGATATTTCTTCAATTCATTCAATCATAAATTGTAAAACTTTTATTCAAACGTGGTACCACCGAGTTAGCGCATAGTTTAACGCGACATCTGAATTCCCGATAGCGGTTCCTCACTTGCGGTATTGGGATATGTTCAATAACTACTCCTATTTTTTTTTTCAAGAGACCTTAGTTATTATTCAAATTGGTATAATACACATGTGACTTCAGATTTCCCCATAAAAAAAGTCGATAATTGTGAGATCGGGACTCCTACGTGCCAACTGATTTGGATCATAGGTACCTTCCAATCCATTTGTTCCCAAAGTGATGATTTAGTCAACCATCAAAAGGAATTGAAAAAAAATCCAAAAAACTAAAAATGTTGTTTCTGACGAACACTGTATAGTAATCGCAAATCTAATAGCTAAAATTGTATTTTCAACACAAGCAGACTTTTTGTAAAAAATAACTTTTTTCTTTTAGACCTACTATTAAAAAAGTTTTTCCTCTTCTATCTAATGCACAGGGCTTATAATAAAGTAGGGTTGACATTTAAAAATATCCAATATGACGTCTCATCTGTCCAATTTGGGAACCTATATAATTTTGGACATAAAATTTAATTGTTTTTTTATTGTGGTCGGTAGGAAAATCGCTATTCGGGTGAGACACTGTTACAATGTCCCTATACTTTCGACAGCGATACAGAATTGAAAATTCTTACTCTATGTAAAGGGGCTCTTTATTTAAAGTCCTTTAGAAAAGTTATAAAATCGCACTCAAGTCAAAAGAATTCAACAATATGTTTTGTTTTTCAGTTTGCAGTCCATGTTTCAAAATACTACCCGTACCTATGCGAAATCGTCTGTTTTGATCTCAAGGCTGAGCTAAGATCGATCTTGCGAAGAGTCTTTCTGAGAATAGGACCAGTATTTCACATTACATCTTAGCTTTTGATCAATTTTGTCCAGCGTTATACTTAAGGAAACAGTAGCCAGCGTGTAGGTGGGTCATTACTCGACCTATATTTGATACATTTATCAGATATTTTGACAATGAAAGATGTTGACAACATCAAAATTAATCTCAGTATCGTGTGTTTGAAATGAGATTGAAAAATTTAATGACTTATTGTTCCTATTTTGTATTGACACGTATAAAAAAATGCCGGTGTTAGATTGGACGTTAGCATTAAGTCAATAGGTGACATCTGTCTAAATATAATAAATAAACACACCACTTTCATCGATATTGCCCCGAAGCATAGGACGGGCTTTTTAGGACCATATTCATGAAAGATATGTGGATGTTTATAGAATGCGCCAAGCAGTACGGATTATGAATCAAAACAGGATATTAGTACTTCGTGTTTTGGTTACGGCAATTGCCAGTTTTTGCTATTTTATGTCCACAAGCTTTAAAATTTGTTGCCGCTGCAAAATAAACAAAAGATTAAGTGATTAGTAATAATTTATTTATTTAACACGTGACCTTCTACTAGAGGCGCATATGGTTTTTTGTGGAAAATAAATGATTAAAGTAGGAGACCTTTTTTTATGATAGACAATGTCTTCTTATACAGTGTCACCAGTAAAGTCCGCATCATAATGGGATTTTTTTTTATTAATAACTTTATTCGAAATTTGACTTTGGCATCAAGTTCTGCTTCGATCGAGATAAAAGTTAAGCAAAGAAATAGTAGTCACGTGATTCGCATTATCTGTCAAATTTTAATTTTTCCAAAAATAATTCAAAAGTGGGGTTGTTTCTGAAAATATCGAAAAAAGTTATTAAAAAAAGTTTTTATAAATGCAGTTTCTAGGCCACATGCAAAATTTCAGCTGCATAAGATAATTTTGATTTTTTACCTATATTTTGTAAATTGCATCACTTTTGCAAAATAAGACTCAACGCAACCTACATAAAACTTCTCAGTTTTGACAAGGCTTTATTTCAGATACATTTTCTTTAACGTATATATATATTAATTGTGTGTTTTTCTACAAAATCAAAATTGGACTATTAAAATTTGGTCGCATGTGATGCAAAGTTTATTTGTTTTTGACCCTGTATAAGGTAACTTCATAAAATATGTATTTTTGAAAACGTAGTTTGTGTCTGAAAGTAATATACGTTAACGTTATTATGACATAGCTTAATAATATATTATAATATAGGGGTTTTAAATTAAATCGTTGAAAATAGATAAACTTTACGTTGTTAAAATAAAATTTATTTTCCACTTAAAAAACACTTTACTGATGACACTGTGTTCTTTTTTGTCTTAGTATTAAGTTGTATTACTTGTATTACTTGTAATACTTATTTTATGAAGTTACCTTATACAGGGTCTAAAACAAATAAACTTTGCATCACATGGGACCAAATTTTAGTAGCCCAATTTTGATTTTGTAGAAAAACACACATTTAATATGGAGCTACTTTAAAGAAAATGTATCTGAAATAAAGCATTGTTAAACATAAGAAGTTTTATGTAGGTTGCATTAAGTCTTTATTTTGCAAAAGTGGTACAATTTACAAAATATGGGTAAAAAATCAAAAATATCTTATGCAGCTGAAATTTTCCATGTGGGCTAGAAACTGCATTTAAAAAAACTTTTTATAATAAGTTTTTTCGATACTTTCAGAAATAACCCCACTTTTGAATTATTTTTGGAAAAAATTAAAATTTCACAGATAATGCGAATCAAGTGACTTATATTTTTTTGCCTAATTTTCATCCTTCTCGAAGCAAAACTTGATGCCAAAGTCAAATTTCGAATAAAGCTATTATTAAAAAAAATCCCATAATTATGATGCGGACTTTACTGGTCACACTGTACTTATGTATCATAAAAAAAAACTTATGTATCATAAAAAAAACCCAAACAGCTAAAAGTGACACGAACCTCTCACGAACTACAAGTTTAACTTTTCAGGCTAACAGGACCGGACTAAATATTGCCTCCCGTTGGGGAAATGGAAAAGTCATAATAATTGTCATTAAATTTTTCATTTCTTTGGGTAGTAATTAGAGTCAGTATAGAAAAAAATCACTTATAGAATGAAATTAAAAAGCATAATGTAATGTTACTAAATAAATGCATATTGATGATTATTAATTCACACATTTTTTACCGATAGTTAAGCCTTTGTGACTGAAGGTTCTATTGCAATTTGTACATGCTTTAAAAAATGTTATAATAATTTATGTGTTGTATATAAAAAACGTTAGAATAGATGTTCCATATAAAAATGCACTTTTTAAGGTATGCCATCCTTGACGATTTTATTTTTGGTTAATATAAGTAGAAGGAAGTAGCGTCAAGGCGAGAATTGATGCTCCAGCCACGAAGTATGCTCGAAATCCAACAACGTATTAGATTATTTTCACTTAAACTGCGAAATGTTTCATTGTTACACTTACTAGGTACTTCGCATGGAAATGCGGTACCTCAAGAGATCACGTTATATAAATTCTAATTATTGTCACTCTAATGTTACAGTTGTTATCCTATAATGGGCAGTCGGTTCCTATAAACAGGACAGTTATTGCTAGTTTGTGTTTATACTTTTTTCGAAAAACATTAACGGGGACCAGTAACAGACCGATAAAGAGGATGAATCTTTTAAGTATACTAACCCACTATTTACTTTTAAAAAGTTCTGGGACCTGATAAGCGAGAAACATTAAAAAAAATGTGATTTCCTAAATTTGGGGCCACCTTAAAAGTAAAGTTCACATGGCAAAAGAAAAAAAATTGAAGGAACTTAGGCAACTAATAGGTAACCCATGAAATCCGATAAAGAACTCCAGAAATGATCACATACCGGGTGTCCACGGAAGGTGGTTCGCGGTTAACTTTTTGTTTTTCAAAATATTGGAATTAAACTTGGGGGATTTGTATACGCCATAAAACTGCATTTTTTGACAGGTGACGCAACAATATGGAACTTTCGGTTTAACCGGAAGTGACATAAACTTTCTATTTTTAAATGGGACACCTGGTATATTTTTCCTTTTGTTGACTCCATATGACATTCTAAATATAACGATGTGTCCCTTGTCACTTTTTGTCACCAAGAAAATATTTTTTTCTAAATTAATTGTTTTATCTAGATGGCTATAAATAACTTAAAATCATTTATTTCAATTCTTTAATCTTGGGAAAAATACAATTTTACTATTTTTGCTCAAATACCATGTGCTGTGTAAAATGTAATCTTTAAAGTTGTATAAGTATAACTTATTCTTTTTTAAACGGCAACATGGTGGCTCGTCGGGTTAAGAAAAAAGAGGATTTTATTACGATTATTTTGATACCACACACTATTAGGTTTTAGAAAAGCTGCCATTCAAAAACTTTAAAAAGTTAACAAAATCTTACCCGAAATTTTTCGCTATACAATTCTCCTATAGTTATTAATGATACTAGTTCGATATGAACACTATAACGAAACGCGTGCAACGTTAAACCACGAGGCGTCAGCCGAGTGGTTTAATAGCACAAGTTTCATTAACTAAGTTCATATCGAACGTGTATCATTCAAAATATAATCTACGACAGTGCAAATAGATTTTATTCGTCTAAATTTCATTGATATCAGATAAAGTTTTCGTAATTTTTAAAATTTTCAGGTGTCCATATTAGTCGATATCATGGTAACCGCATTTTTAATTGTTTTGATTTTGACAACGTCATTATTGCCGTCTAATTTTCTATTGTATGCAAAGTGTTTGCCAAAAATAATTTAAATATGGGAGATTCTGAATCCGAAAGTGTCCCTTCGGATGTTTACAAAAAATAAATGCAATCCGTTTTTCCAAGTAATAATAACAAATAAATAGTTTGCACCGACTTTCTTTTTGTTTTTGTATCTTAACATTTGGATGTTGTTATGAATTCATAATGGCACTGAGTGCTATTATGAAGGTCATAATGACATCTAAATGATAATGCTAAATACGTCATAATGGCACTGTCGTAGTTTAAAATATTTAATGAAATTCCTTCATATTTATTTAATATGTCAATTATTACCTATACAATATGAAGACGATAATGGTTTTATTTAAATTTTGTGTAAAAGCTAGAAAAATATACGCGAAATAGGTTATAGGTTGGCAAGCATGTTGATACTCCCACCTTAAGGATCGCGTACCCTGCAGTACAAAATTGGCTAAATAAAAAAATTAAGTTGCCTTGCCCAATTTTTACAATAGTTTTTTTTTGTGTTTTATCGTCAATACCTACTAAGTTAGACTGCTTAAATTTTATCTAACGGCTACTATAAAAGTCACCACCAGTTAGGGCACCGCGGCCTAAGATACCTTTCAGAGATTAATAACAGGATATTTAAATTGTTTAGTAAAACCCCAAGGGAATAATTATTGTTGTCCATTTTTAGTCAATTTTGTGTCTAGAGGCCCTGCACTGCATTTTTACATGGAACACCCTGTATATGCCATTCCGTACTAAGTGATAACGAGTTTATAGGAAATTTAGAGATCGTGTAAGCAAAGGAAAATATTTTATGTGCCTTCTATAGTTGTCTGTTTTTGTAGTATAATAAGCAGAGTTTAAAAATATTTGGACGATCACGATTGTAGAGATATTTTTAAAAGACGTCTTTTTTTAAGTGGGACAAACTGCATTTGGTGTTGACGGAATTATCACAAGTAATAGTCCAATATTGACGGTTGCCTCAATAATGCGACAGTTAAATAACGTCTTTGTTCGTAGTAACAAATTAAAATGAAGAACAATAATTGCATGGGACCTTAAAGCACATAATTTTAAAATTATTGTCCGATATAATGTAAGTTTAAACATAAGGGATAACGTTATTTTTTTCGTTTACTCTAATTTTAAATTTAAATCAGTTTTAAATATACAGTGTGTCCACGGATAGAGTTTGGAAGAGGAAAAATATTTTTATTAGTAGGTATAGAAGAAAAGGTCATTCTTTATAAAAACGCCTGCTTGTGCTAAAACTACAATTTCGAATATCACTTTTGCGATTACTATACAGGGTTCATCAGAACAACATTTTTAGTTTTCTGGATCATTTTTTTTCAATTCCTTGATTTATTAAATGAATTTTGTTAGTGTTGCAACTACAATTTAAACTATTAGATTTGCGATTACTATACAGGGTTTGTCAGAAACAACAGTTTTTGCTTTTTGAATTTTTTTTCAATTCTTTTTGATGATTCAAATGATCCAAATCAGTTGGCACCTCGGAGTCCCTATCTTACAATTATCGACTTTCATTATAGGGATATCTGAAGCCACATGTGTATAAAACCAATTTCAATAATAACTTGGATCTCTTGAAGGAAAAAATAAGAGTACTTATTGCAAATATCCCAATACAGCAAGTTAGGAACTGTTATCGGGAAATCAGACGTCGAGTTGAACTATGCGCTAACTCGGTGGTACGTACCACGTTTGAATAAAAGTTTTATAATTTATGATTGAATGAATTGAAGAAATTTGAGATGTAATAAAAAAATACTTTAAAAGTAGCCAAATAAATTACTCAAAGTGGAGTTAAATTATATAGAAAAAGGAAAAGCACGAAGTCTTTCTCCACAAATTTTATTGTTCGAAAAACTAGGCGAACCTAGGATCACATCTACATGTTTCGAGTGTAGAAACACTCATCATCAGGAAAACAAAGTTAAAGGTAAAATGCTGATGTTTTTAGCAAAAGAGAAAATATTAGTGAGATTGAGCCGTAATGGAGCTTTTAATGGTGTACAAGAGGTGTAAAATTGAGTAGTCAAAAGACAGAAAATGAAGACTCCAGCATACTGAAGAAACGAGCGTTAGTGCAAAAGCACACTGTGCCATGCGGAAAATGAGGGGAGTAAAAGAAAAAATTCAAAAAATTTAGGGAGGTTTGAAAAACTTATCTGTAAAATTCATTATTACAGTACCTACTGAAAAATCTTGAGTTTTATTAAGCCCTATCAGAAACATGTGAAAGTATCGGAGTAAAATTGAAAGAAAAATAAAAAGGTTGTTTTTTATAAAAGACGAAGCATCTTTTGGTTTAAAGTAAAATTCTGTTGGGGTACTATCTGCCACGTGCTGGTTACAGTAGAAATTCTCCGGGAACTCAAATTTTATTATTTAAATTTTTTTTTAAATCACTTAATTTTTGCACCAAATGTGTGTGATTTGACCAGTGCGGGGGTAACTGGGCCGTAAAAAGCCTGGTACCCCAACAGAATTTTACTTTAAACCAAAAGATGCTTCGTCTTTTATAAAAAACAACCTTTTTCTTTTAATATAACTCCGATACTTTCACATGTTTCTGATAGGGCTTAATAAAACAAAAGATTTTTCAGTAGGTACTGTAATAATGAATTTTACAGATAAGTTTTTCAAAACTCCCGAAATTTTTTGAATTTTTTCTTTTACTCCCCTCATTTTCCGCACGGCACAGTGTGCTTTTGCACTAACGCTCGTTTCTTCAGTATGCTGGAGTCTTCATTTTCGGTCTTTTGACTACTCAATTTTACACCTCTTGTACACCATTAAAAGCTCCATTACGGCTCAATCTCACTTCTATTTTCTCTTTTGTTAAAAAATCAGCATTTTACCTTTAACTTTGTTTTCCTGATGATGAGTTTTTCTACACTCGAAACATGTAGATGTGATCCTAGGTTCGCCTAGTTTTTCGAACAATAAAATTTGTGGAGAAAGACTTCGTGCTTTTCTTTTTTCTATAAAATTTATTTAATAAATCAAGGAACTGAAAATTAGAATTGAAAAAAAAAATCCTAAAAAGCAAAAATGTTGTTTTTATAGTAATCGCAAATCTAATATTCGAAATTATAGTTTGAGTAGGTACAAGCAGAGGTTTTTATAAAGAATGACTTTTTCTTCTATACCTACCTACTAATAAAAAAGTTTGTTCAAACTCTATTCGTGAATACACTGTATATTTTTTTTCTTTAAATAGATTATTTGTTGTATATTACACGTGCGCTATGGCATATCGTAGCGACAATAATGCTTATACCGTACTTTTAATGTAAAATTTTTAAATTGAACACCCTGCATATTGTGGCCTTTTTAAAATTAAAATTTACTTCTAACTGTCCGCGGATAGGGTTTACAATAGCACAAATTGATGAAAAATTTCATTTTTCGGGAAAGTCATTCTTGATAAAAAGTTTTGCTTGTAAAAAAATACAATTCACGAAGAGAAAATTTTGATTTTTTATACAGGGTTCGCAAAAACTTCAAAAACATGATTTTTCTCCAAGAGTAAACTACTTTTATTTTTCATTTTTGACCAAAATGCCAATAAGAAAACCTATATAACTATAACGTTTGTAATTTAAATCCGAGATTTAAAATAAATCTTCGATTTTTTTAGTTTTTAGAGGTAAAAGTATTTTTTTTTTATATAGCAGCATTAGCGGTCGAAATACATACATTATCAATGACAGAGGGGTATCAAAAAGTTTCAAAAACGGATTTTTGGTGTTACCAGAAATATATATTTTTAATTTCACAAATGAAATGACCCCGGAAATAAAACAAAAAAATCTTAAAATAACAACAAATAATAATTTTATAATTTGCTATTTAAACATTCCCCCTCCAACGTGATCTTTGATAAAATGTCTTTATCACAAAGTTGTAAGAACTTTCGCCCGCACCGTAACATTAAAATAAATAAACCCTTTGTTCTAAGGTCAACATTTTCAAAACACATCAAATTCTATTTGACAACTTCAAATTTACCCCATACGTAAAGCCATAAAGTAATAAAAAGGTAAAAAAAATCCTTGTTTTTACAAAATATGGTAGGAATGCATTTAAAATTTTAAAATAAGATACACACCACCCATTATGAAAATAGAGTCTAATAAAATTTTATATTAATATTTTTATTGAGCAGCAAAATTTCCATTTATAGTCAGATCTGGTCTTAACGTGCGGGTCCAAAGGTCACTGATCAGGCAACACAGAGGCTGTCAAAATGTTGTGAGATTATTTACAAATATACCGAAGGAAGGAAAAATAGTTTCATTATTTTAGCTATCGCGAAGATAGCCACATATACCTAATATTATTAGTTTTGTAAAAATTATGTACAGGGGAGTTGAAAAAGTTACAAAAAAATTATATAATCGTTAATTATATACCTACTGTAACCTTTAATTAAAAACGACAATAATAAACAGTGCAATTTATTTTAACAATTTTACTACTAAAACCTAAAAATACAATGGCATTTAGTCTGATAAACTATTTCGATAATGAAAGAAAAAGTGGAAATTCGCAAACCAATATGCAGGAAACCGTAATGAAAACACTGGGAATTAGTTTAAGGACTATGCAGAATAATGTGCATGAAAAAAAAGCATAATATAATACCCAAGAATACTAAAAAATGTAAACGAAAAACACTGTTAATAATTATAGCCTAAAAACTCTCATCGTCACTTATAAAATCTGAAAAGTCCTCGTCGTCTGAGTCGTCTTCGAATGGAGCAATTATCATTGGCGCTACTTCGACATCTAGTACTTGTTCTCGATCCCACCAATCCCTTATTAATATTTCTGTATGTTCCACCGATTTCTTCCAGTACTCTTGTGTAATTTGATCTAACGAATCTTGCCAAACTATTTGTACTTGGTCGGATTTAAGACCATCACCTACATGTTTTTCATAATAAGACTGCACCAGCCCATATTAATTATATTGCGTTAAACTGGCAATGATATGGCGGCAGTCGTAGAACCTCATGACCATATTCACGCAGTATTTCATCTACCGCGTATATTTTGGGTTTTTTAAGAAACTTTGCTATTGATAGGAGTTCCGATTTAAGCATATTTGGTAAAGGATTTTGGTTGTGTTTTTCCAGCCACTCATAAATATCACTTTTTCTCCAAGATGAAGTAGGCTGTTTATTTAAAATTCTTGAATAATATGATGCATTATCTAATACAATTAAAGACGGAGCATCCAAATTTGGTATCAATTGAACTTTTAACCATTTTTCAAACATTTCGCAATTCATATTATCATGATAGTCAGCACTTTTTGATGTTGAAGAAAAAATTAAACTCGCACCTGCAACATATCCTGTTGCAGAACCGGCGTGCAAAATAATAAAACGCTTTCCCGTACCGCACCCCTTTTTCCTTTTAACACTTTTTACAGACTCATCTTGCCAAGATTTTGAACCACTTCCATTCGAAAATATCCACGTTTCATCTAAAAATACCACTTTTCTAAATTTCGATTTGTAATTGTCCGTATATTTTTTTAAAAACTGAACACGCTGACTCACTATCTGTGGCTGCTCACATAAAAATCTTCGGTTACAGTCTTTTTTATAGCGAAAACCTAATTTTTTTATTAATGTTGATAACGCTTCAAGTCCAATTTCCAAAACACCCCGAATTTTTAATGTTTTTTTGTTAAACTGGAAGAGTTACATTGGTTTTTGATTTGTATAAATCGTAAATCACATTTCGAAATCCCGTTTTAATATTTTCGCTTAAATCCTTAGTCTTTGGCTTTTTTCGTTTACACTTTTTAGTATTCTTGGGTATTATGTTATGTTTTGTTTCATGCACAATTTTCTGCACAGTCCTTAAACTAATTCCCAGTGCTTTGGCTACTGTTTCCTGAATATTGGTTGGCGAATTTCCACTTTTTCTTTCATTTTCGAAATAGTTTATCAGATTAAGTACCATTTTTTTGATTGGGGATGCAAAAACCCAGAAAATTGTTTCATTTTGTCACAAACTGTCAAAGTCACAAAACTGGCATATTTAAATCAAAACGTAGCTGGTGCTATTATAAGCTTTTTGATAATCGCTGGAAAGTAAATACCTATCCTTTTTTTTCATGTCAAAATGGAATAAGTCTGTCTCATTTATCTTACGTATTTTATTTAGAGGGTAAAATTAAACGCAAGTAAAGAAAACAAAAACTAGGAGTATGTCTTTCTTGAATCGTATGACCCGCACGATAAGACCAGATCATAGACAATTTACCTTTAGATACCTACAGCTTATCTCCTGCGCAAACAAAAGTTACGTTTTATGGGTGAAAAAATACGTCCGAGCGCATGACTCGTCGGTCAGCTGTCTTCATTCGGGGAACCTTCGTGCATGCGCACAAACCTCGTGTTATCGGCCGTCCTACTTTATCGACAATAATCGACGCGCTCAAGAATACTCTCCAGAACCGGCTCGGCCGCCATTTTTGTTGTTGTGCTTTAAGGTTTCTCTTCTCTGCGGATTCCTTGTAGTTTTCTTAAAGTTTTTAGCTATCGGATCGGTTATCGTCGATTGTGGGACTGGTGTTTAATATTTATGGATTTCTGGTTTTTGTGTAGTTTAGTTAGTGAATTGTGTTTGTGCTTTTAGTGACTCGGATTGTAATATAAACAATGAGTACTAGTTGCAGCCGTTGTATAATTATATTATGCCCAAATAGGGATAAAATAAACCCTCTATGGTGGCATATGAGCAAGAATCTAAATTTTAAAGCCCAGACCTGTCTATTTTCCCATTCGTCAAACGATAATGTTGCAGTGCGCATGTCTAATAGTGTCTAGCTTTGTTTACATACGCGAGGCCATAAAACTGCCACATTCGTGATTATTGTTTGTTTATCTAAAGGTAAATTGTCTATGGACCAGATCCGACTATACCTCTAAAAATTAAAAAAAAACTAAAAAAATCGAAGATTTATTTTAAATCTCGGATTTAAATTACAAACGTTATTCTAAATAAATTTTCTATTTGGCATTTTGGCCAAAAATGAAAAATAAAGGTACTTTACTCTTGGAGAAAAATCATGTTTTTGAAGTTTTTGCGAACCCTGTATAAAATTCAAAATTTTCTCTTCGTGAATTGCATTTTTTTTACAAGCAAAACTAAAAAGTTTTAAAATCAAGAACGACTTTTTTACGAAAAATGAAATTTTTCATCCATTTGTGCATTGTAAACCCTATCCGCGGACAGTCTGTATAAACCGGGATGTTTCATATACCTGCAGTTTTTTTAAAGGTCAACATTTAAAATGGGCCTTTTTACTATCAAATTTATCATATTCATCAGCACTATCATACTGAATTGTATCGTACATTAAATTATATTATTTAAAATATATCTCAATAAAAAAAATCTTTTAGTGTCACAAACCATTTCTAGAAGCAAGTAGTAGCTTGGACACAAAGCCCATTGGGTTGAAAAGGCACCATCGACAACAAGCACAAATTGTTCACCCCTCTTACATAGTGCAAATTCGTATACTGCGACCACTGTATATTCTCACCATCAAATTTAAATAGTTTTTTCACTTTGCCTATTATAATTTATATGTAATTTAATAACTGACACTGTAGATATTTACCTTGGTTTGGTACCCACATTTCAAAAATTTCATATAATATGCGTCGTTTTGTGAATAGTTGAGAACGTAAAAATAAGACGGCTAGTTATCATATTCATAGGTCGCTGTTGAAATTTACACTGCTATAAACTGACGTTTTTATTTATTCTGAGAGCGTTATAAACTTACAAAACTGTAAAATTGGATACAAAATTTCACTGTAAGTAAAAAAACGTCGGTAGTCAACCGGTAAATTTGTAGCTATTCTTGTGGTAATGCCGTTTTGCACCTTAATAGGAATGGGATGTTTGTAGTAACACACGGCGTAGTTTTTGAAATGAATTATTTTTATTTATTTGTAGATAAAAAATCCTACAATGTTCGTGAGATAATTTATGTGATTATCCAACTTGTGCTACGCACCTGTTTATATTGCAAATATCTATTACCTACAACCGTACCCGTGTGGTACAAAGCTACATACCACAGGGTTACTTTACGTCACTAGTTCTGCACATGTCAATTTGCATCTGTTATGGTAAAACCATAGTTGACACCAGATCTGGCGGTTTAATGTTATAATAATAATAATAATAATAATAATAATAATAATAATAATAATAATAATAATAATAATAATAAAAGTTTATTCAAATATTTTTTTGACATTTTTAATGCTAAATGTTTTTTTTTTACATTAAATGTTAAATTTCAATTTTAAGTTTTTTTAGTAGATACTTTTGTAGATCAAATTAATATCGTACGCAATACGTATAATAGACCAGGGCTGAAGCCTTTGAAAATGGTAAAAAGTGGAAAAAAATAATAGTAGGATGAAACTCATTGGAAAAGGAAGAGAATATTACAAAAATAAAAGGAAATAGCTATTTACCTAACAAGTGCGGAAAATGAATTTTTCCGCACGAGTCTGCCGTTCACCGAACGACGCGTAGCGGAGTTCGGTGAAGCAGCCGAGTGCAGGGAAAACATTTTCCGCACGTGTCAGGTACAATAGTTTTTCTACAGACGTGTGGAAATAAGTAACACATATTTCAAAGAAATTTAATAATTTTTAATTAACTATAACAATCACGTACATATGTAACAGTAACTAATTCTGAGAAAAAAAAGTAATCTACAAGTTATAATTGATATATTATTGATTTTGACATAATCGTGCCGAAAAAATTTTCCGCACTAGTGTGGAAAAACCAATTTTCCGCACGGATATCAGTGCGGAAAATTGATTTTTCCACACGTCTGTAGGAAAAATAATTTACGGGCGATCCGAGGTCGGGAAGTGAAAGGGGGTGAGTTTTTAAGGGTAGAAAACGATTTATCTCGATTTCCGGCAAAACTACCTACAAGTCCTATGGAAAAACGTTAAATGGCAAAGTTGTAGGTAATAAAAAGATCTACAACTTTTGTATTTACACTTTTTTCACAAACCTCAAAATGTATGTGAAAAATTCAAATAAACAAGTTTTTGTTTTTTTATTTTTATCTTTTACAAAAAAACTTTTTTTTCGCGAAATTTGGTGAACACTTACCTTTTTATGTTCCAAACACACTGTAATTTTTTTGATTTAAAATATTTATTTTTTCACCTTATTTTGACTTATATCGAAAAAGCACCCTAATTTTCAATCTAAAATTATCACGTCAAAATATCTGCCTTTTTAAAAAAGTCGGTGGGCTTTTTGTTTGTTGAAATCTCTACTTTCTAATGGTGTAAAAAAATATACATTACTATATGGTAAATGTGATAAAATCCCCTTTAAATCCTACCTTTAATTATATTTAGAATAACTATTTTCGCATGTTTTTTGCGATCTTTATGTTTTATGGATTTGTATTTTTTTTTGTTTATCAATGTGATATGGAATCTTACGAGTAATTAAAGTATAAATAGCTTAAAATTGTACATGATTAAAAAAAATTCTGATTCGAGTTTTTTTCGTTTCTTTGCATTTTTTGAGAACATTTACCATAGTAATGTATATATTTTTTACACCATCAGAAAGTAGAGATTTCAACGAACAAAAAGCCCACTAACTTTTTTAAAAAAGCAGATATTTTGACGTGAGAATTTTCGATTGAAAATTAGGGTGATTTTTCGATATTAAGTCAAAATAAGGTGAAAAAATAAATATTTTAAATCAAAAAAATTACAGTGTGTTTGGGACATAAAAAGGTAAGTAAAAATTTTTTTTGTAAAAGATAAAAATAAAAAACCAAAAACTTGGTTATTTCAATTTTTCACATAAATTTTGAGGTTATATGAAAAAAGTGTAAATACAAAAGTTGTAGATCTTTTGATTACCTACAACTTTGCCATTTAACGTTTTTCCATAGGGCTTGTAGTTTTGCCGGAAATCAAGATAAATCGTTTTCTACCCTTAAAAACTCACCCCCTTCCACTTCCCGACCTCGGATCGCCCGTAAATAATTTTTCCTTTCATTTTTGTTATATTCTCTTACTTTTCCAATGGGTTTCATCCTACAATTTTTTTTTTGGTTTCAAAAATTATCGACCCTGATGGTCTATAAGTAACAGGTGTGTAAGTGAAGTGTTTACCGCAGTAGAATGATTACAAAACTCGCTTCTGGCTGATTTTGTCAATATTACTGGCAGTGCGGTAAAAACTTACACACCACATGTTCCGTACTATACTGTTTATGTTCATGTCTAATTTACCCAAATGACTAACGTATTTTTGTTGGTTTTATATATAAAAAAATACTTCGTCGTGTGTGATGCATCATCTTGTATATTATTTTGGTGATATAATGGTGTAATTATTATTTATTTCTAATATTTTAGATGTTAATAATTTTGTTAATAAAATGTATAGTTATAGTTATAACGCAGTTGTTTTAAGATTAGAACACTACTTAATAAAAGGCTTATGATTATTTGTCAAATGTTTTATTTTCTACCGTATAAACAAAGGCCACAGAAAGACACTGTCGTTATAGGCAAAAACGATTGTGGTATGAGAAAAATCCATTAATAATGGTAGTGTAACAAAAACTGCTTTAAAAGCTAGCGCAGTGAAAATACAGGGTGTTACAAATTCTACGCTTACCATTGGGATCTTGTAACTGGTAAGAGATACAGCGAAGGTTAAATAGGGGAAAAGTTGCGCAATTTCACATGACTAAGAAGCCGTCGGAAAATTCAGAGTTACCGAAGAGAAAACAGAAAATTCTTGTTTTGGTTTTTATTTTTTCCAGCTTTATTTACAGAGATGGCAAAAAACTAATCTTACGTTTTTATTGGCGCTTTTTATTTTCTATAACATGTTATCAGATATTGATTCTGACGTTTCGTCTTTCGGGTATCATCATCAGGTATACTTCATACGAAGTCAGTTGAGACAACGTAAATATTGGGGGTACGATCAATTAACTGCATCACACACTGAAACTACAATACAAATATAACAAAATTCGTGTTGATCGCTCCCTATACAGAAGTTCGAAGATAGTCCACGTGTACTTGACAAGTCTGTCACCAACATTTTTTTAGTTTTTTGTCTGTCTCCACTAAGATCGTATACACTTTATGCATTTTTAAATACCTGTATTTTTATGGCAATTTCGTAGCCCTTGTGTCTAATAAAATAATGCAATACTACTTTAATCAAGTATTAACGTTTCGGTCTCAATAATACCATCTTTGATTTTTATCTTCATAAGCGGTAGAAGATAAGATTAAATTGCGGTAAACTTGCGCAATTTGAAGTCGACCAACATGCCTTTGTAAAATTCCTAGTACTTCCGAACATATTTGTAAAAGACCGAAAATTGTCTCTTTATGGCGTTATTTACAAAGATTGCGCAAAACAAGTTTTTTCTCCTCCCTATATTGTAACAACGCATTTTGACACTGTTTTGAAGGACGTAAGCAACAATTATCAAAAAGGTATCGATTGCCCTTGACAGGTTGTAAGTTCACCCTTGGGTGGTAATATTTATGCCATATAAAAACAATGATTTATAGAAATTGAGTAATAGTAAGTGCTATGAATATTAATAGTACAAATATGAACATTATTTACAAAATTTTGGATGAACGTTTTCTCGTTTTTTCTCAATTTGTATGAAATGTTCCGACTCCATAATTTCTCAATCTCTAACCAACTTTTCTGTTACTCTTGAAGTACTGCAGGAGACTTCTGGTTTCGTTATGCAGGGTGTTTTTTTAAGGTCGACGAGCGGCCATATCTCGGAAACTACTGGGCATAGAAACTCAGGAAAAGAAAAATGATAATTAAAGTGGCCATAAGAAAATTCTGGAAATAATTTTTAAGTTTCCGCATTTTGCCGCAAGAGGGCGTAATTGAAAAGTAAATTTTTAAATTTTACATAACTCCGAAAATTCCACATTAAGGTATATGTTTGATAACACCATTTTAAAGCTTGGACAATTATGCATCATTTTGGTCTTACGCTCATTGGCGTACCGACTTTAATAAGAGTGGGGGAAGCTGTTGAAAGTGTAATCATTTAAATCGCTGTAACTTGTAAACGACTTATCCGATTTTAGCAAACTAAAGACTGTTTGGAAGAGAAATGTATGCACTTTCACCATCGTATTTAGTTGTCCATAATAGTTCTCAAACAAAATGCTAGAGGGCGCAATTTTCAATAACAATACATTTTTTGATTTTACTCCGAAAAAATAAATCATACGGTATACCTATGGCATAATCGGAAAGTAGATGAAATTTGCAAGAAAAGATGTGAAGACCGCAGTTCGATATCCTTGTTCGTTTCAGAGTTATCGCCAAAATAATAATTATGAATACAAATAGCGCCCTCTAGCAATTTTATTAGAAACTATCGTGTACCATTGGATACGACAATTGAAGGTACTTCCAAACAAGCTTAAATTTAGTAAAATCGGATAAGTCGTTTAGAAGTTACAGTGATTTTAATGTTTACACTTTCAATAGCTTCTCCCACTCTTATCAAGTGAAAGTGTAAACATTAAAATCACTGTAACTTCTAAACGACTTAACCGATTTTACTAAATTTAAGCTTATTTGGAAGTACCTTCAATTGTCGTATCCAATGGTACACGATAGTTTCTAATAAAATTGCTAGAGGGCGCTATTTGTATTCATAATTATTATTTTGGCGATAACTCTGAAACGAACAAGGATATCGAACTGCGGTTTTCACATATTTTCTTGCAAATTTCATCTACTATCCGATTATGATGCCATAGGTATACCGTATGATTTATTTTTTCGGAGTAAAATTAAAAAATTTATTGTTATTGCAAATTGCGCCCTCTAGCATTTTTTTTAGAACTATTATGGACAACTAAATACGATTGTTGAAAGTGCACACATTTCTCTTCCAAACAGTCTTTAGTTTGCTAAAATCGGATAAGTCGTTTACAAGTTACAGCGA
This sequence comes from Polydrusus pterygomalis, assembly GCA_963969555.1. NCBI lineage: Eukaryota > Metazoa > Arthropoda > Insecta > Coleoptera > Curculionidae > Polydrusus > Polydrusus pterygomalis. The sequence goes on along the minus strand of OZ018380.1, from coordinate 73,679,335 downwards.
TTTAAATGATTACACTTTCAACAACTTCCCCACTCTTATTAAAGTCGGTACGCCAATGAGCGTAAGACCAAAATGATGCATAATAGTCCAAGCTTTAAAATTGTGTTATCAAACATATACCTTAATGTGGAATTTTCGAAGTTATGTAAAATTTTAAAATTTACTTTTCAATTACGCCCTCTTGCGGCAAAATGCGAAACTTAAAAATTATTTCCAGAATTTTCTCATGACCACTTTAATTATCATTTTTCTTTTCCCGAGTTTCTATGCCCAGTAGTTTCCGAGATATGGCCGCTCGTCGACCTTAAAAAAACACCCTGTATTGTAAAAAATTTATTTGCAACTTCCTTTTTATTGTTGACGCTCTCCGCTACATAACTTTCCGCAATAGTTGCAGATTTCCATCCGCCTTGTCGCTTGAGGGAGACATCAACTCCAGCATTCGCTAATAAAGTGGCCAACGTTCTTCTAAGCGAGTGTCCAGTATACTCGACCTTAAAGTTCAGAAATTTAGCAATTTTACTTGGAATGGAAGAAATCGAGTTTTTCCCGACAGGCTTTAAGCACTTTCCCTTTTGATATCGCATGAAGAAGCGAGGATTAAAATTCGTCATGTGGGATCTTATATCAATGTAATTTCGAACTATTTTGAAATAACAAACCTTCTCATCGTCACTTTTAGTCACTATAAATTTACGTGCCATTCCATTTTTGGAATCAGGAATAGTAACAAATATGAGCTTATGCCTTAATTTAACATTGCCCATTTTCATTGCACAGAGTTTACTAGAACGGCACGCTCCAGCAATTCCCATTATCATTACAACCTTCATCATTAAATACATATCATCGGGGGCTACAAACAGGAATTTATTTACATCTTCTCTGTCAAACTCATTAGATTTTTTGGATTTATATCTGTCATTTCTTCTTTTTTAAAATGCTCGAAGTTTAGGATCCTTGGAAATATCTATGTTTCCTCTATGAAGAGGGTGGACTTCAGCATGGAATATTCACACCATAAGCTTGATGGAGACTTTAATACAGCAGATTTTTCGTGAAAGTACGCCAAAAGCACGGTTTCTGAAACTGCAGTAGCAGTCTTTGTTTGGCACCATTTCTTGAAGTATTGATACGTTGTTTCATACCTCTTCCTCGATTTTTCTGGCAGCAGCGACAGACAAGCGATATTTGCTGATTCTTCTATATCCATTTGGCTGTTATACAAATCATAATTTTAATTTCTCTCAATTTTTGATAATAATCTGTCAGCTCGACGTTGTTGTTAAAATAACAATGCTTATGATGCTATAGAAACCGGTCAAAGCTGTCCATAATTTCATACGAAAAGTATCGAATTAAATTATTAAAAATCCAAGAATAAATTCTGCGGGGAGGAGAAAAAATGTTATATATTTCACAGTATGTAAGTATATTTACTAGTCTCGAACTTTATTGCCAGCCCTCGCTCTCGCTCGGGCGCAAAATCGTTCTCGACTAGTTATTTATTTATTTAGCGTATGGCATAAGACACATTATACAGTATGTTCCTACTACAAACAAGTTTCCAATAAATCTATATAGGCTATTGATTCCGGAGTCGCCAACAGGAAATCTTCAGGTGGTCCCTCGTAAGCCGATCCAGGGCACTCTTCTATAATATGCTTCACCGTTTGGTATTCGCCACACTCGAAGAGAGGGGATGGTATCTTGCCCCATTTATGTAAGAAGTAGGCGCACTTACCGTGCTGAGTTCGGATTCTGTTTAGAGTGGACCAGCTTACATGGAATTACTCGAAGGAACTTGTATATTAAACCTCTCCCAAACGGTGTCATAGGCCGCTGATAGGTCGATGAATGCCGCAGTAAATGTTACTTACATCCCTTGTAGTATAAATAACTATTACATTTTCATTGTCACTTCATTTTCTACCAGTTGTCGTACCGTGATTTTAAGTCCGTCGTTTCGTCTTCTGGTTGCTATCATCAGGTTTTTTGTTTAAATAATATTTGTAAATAAGGACACAAAAAAATTACAAACGTATATTAAACATAGATACTTGATTAAAGTGTTATTACATTATTATTTTATTAAACACAAGGTCTGCGAAACTGCATTAAAAAATACATGTCCATATTTGAAAATACATACCTACCTGATGATGGTACCCGACAGACAAAAAGTAGGAATAAATATTTAATAGCAATATGTTATAGAAAATAAAAATGTAAAATTAATTTTTCACCATCTTTGTAAATAAGCGTAGGACCAAATAAAACCCGAAACGATAAATTTAACCTAAGCTCTATCTCTCACCGTCTACGAAATCCCAAATGGTGAGAGTCGAATTTGTAACACCCTGTATATACGGAAGATATGTTGGCAATTTACCGTGATCGTGATAGTTCCAGGAGTACTCTTGGCTACTGACGTTGCTTTACTTGACTGCATCTTTTAATAGTCTAAATAATAAAGTATTTTTGGATCTATATTGATCTTGTAGAAATAATCACTTATTTATCTTTACCCTTCATATAAAAATAGGCCTAGCTTGTAGAATCTATAACACAACAAAAATGCTGTATAAGTATAATTTTTTATACATATAAGTCGGTCTTATAATTATTGTATACTAATCAATAAAAATATAAATAATATAGTGCAAAAAAAATGTTTTTATTATTATTAAACTGTAAAAATACTTTTGTCGCCGTAAAAACTCAGTTTAGATTACAGTGCGGGAATCTCAAGAAAATAAGCGCCAAGTTTAAATTTTTGTAAAGGTTAGCGTTAATAAAAAAAATAAATGGATTGGTACCCGTGATTTTTTGAACTTACGTCATTGATTACGTTGTGCTATATACTTTACGCTAGATATCCTACATTAATTTATATCAAAAATTGGTAACATAAATTTGAGAGCCATCGATATAAATATTTTTTGTTTTTGAGATATTTGATAATATTTTTGTAACATTTCTAATTCAAGATGTCGTTAATTGACATCTGAATTATTTGTAATATAAAAAATTCCGCTGTGATCTCAATTTCACGGCACTGTCCGGTAAGTAGACCCACTTGTACATCTTTATGAAAAAATTGCTGAAAATCATAACCAATTCGAATGACTCTTACTCCTAAAACTATCGAAGCATTAGTAAATATAAAAAACGAGAAAACATATATATGTGAGGTCATATTAGTGGTCAAACTTCAAAGTAAATTACCAAATCTTAAGTCTCAAGTTTTCTTTTTAAATTTGCAATATTTTTATATTTTAAAATAATAAGTTGGCAATTTCCTTTAAACTTTGCCACAATACTATGGCTTTGTACAAAAATAAATAAAACAACACATGTAAAAATAGTCAGTCAAAATATAATTATAGCTTTATTAGTCGTGTTTTAGTTCTTATAATAGCGGCGAGGAATTTTTTTTCTAAAAAGTTTGTAAGTTAAAATAATTAAATGTCCAACAAATATAGTTATTACCATTGGCTTTAACGATTTAAGATATTTTGCATTAAAGATGTTGTCCCCCTTATCACGTAAGTGCGTATTTATCACAAATTTTAAAAATTAAATTACGCCGGTTATCGGTTTACTTAAGCTGACGAAAAGGCTATTATAGTTTTGCCACAAATACAAAATAAACTAAAGGCGTATAATATGCTTAAGTTTTGTCAAGAAATAAAGGTAAGATATTATTGTTGTTAAACTGTTGTACAAAAAAGGCCGGTGGTATTACGATGTTGGCGATACAGTAAAAAAACACACTTACACAAAGAGCTAGGCTAGGATCGACAAAAATTGTAATTGTGTATTTTTGCCTGTGTCGGATCTTCCAAAGTTAATAAAATAATTTTTCACGTATCTGCCAATTTAAATATTATAAAAACTTATTATAACTAAAATACGATAATTTTATAACATATTAAATGCCACTCATTTTCGTTTTTCCTCTCTTCTGAACAATTTACCGAATTCAGAAACACCCAAGTAGATGATGTAAGGGGAGTTCCTACATACTGGGCCCATAAGATTAACATAGGGCCTAATATCTTGCAAATGTATATCCATCGGCGTTGTTAAGCTGTTTCTAGACTTTTTTTGCTGTTTTTGAAACGTTTTTAGTTCTTTAAAGCCATTTATAGTAGTTCATAGCTGATTATTAGCAGTGTATAACCGTTCATTAACGGTTTATTACCGTTTATTAGCTGTTTATAACCGTTCATTAACCGTTTATAACCGTTCTAGAACGGCTATAATGAACGGCTTATGAACAACTATGAACGGCTTTGAACGATTATAAAAGAGTATAAACGGTTCAAAAACAGCAAAAAATACTTAGAAACAGCTTAACAACGCCGGTGGATATACTTTTGCAAGATATTAGGCCCTATGTTAATCTTATGGGCTTACGTCATCTACCATATGTACCATACGTGATAAGGGAGACGATCAGCTTCTGCAAGAACTTCTAAACCGCGTCGACTCGATGACATATTCGGAGGATACCCTCAAACAGACAAAAATATATTTATAGAATGAATGCGTACAAACCTAAATTTCGAAACAGTTTTACTGTAGTAATTTCCGTAATTTTCATACCTTCGCTGCGCCGCTATTACTAGATGTGCACCTGCTATATAGTACTGAAAGGGTTTAAAACCCTGGTAACCAACTTATTCTATAACGGTCTATACTAAGGTTCGGTTGTTCATAATGCTAATTTACCGTTCAGATAAGATGTGCAAAATATATCAAAATCATCTTAGCGTTGACACGTCGTCATCCAGCAGAATGTTAATTAAATAAATATGGTGTCTAACCCGTGTGTCTATAAAATGGCGTTTGTCAGATTGTCGAACAAACCCCAAAAATTCGTTAATCGGTTTAATCGCCCAACAAAATAGATACATGGTCTTCTTTTTTGGGCAGGCTGTAAAATTAAAGAAAATGTATTTAAAGCAGAAGGAACTTAAGAACGGTATAGACAGGTAACAAAAATACAACTTTAAATGCAGATGAAAATTGACAGTTTTAATTCGATGTTTGGATAATTCCATTGTGCGTGGAGGGGCACCAGCTCAAACAAATTATTTAAAAGCATAAAAAGGCCGCAAATATAAAGATGAAAGCCATTAATTGAGTAACGTTGGCATTGGACGGTTGTTTTGTTTTATTTCAAGTTTTCAATGTCGCTCACACAATTTTAAAAAAGCCGCGAAACAATTTCACAATAAAATGCACATTAACCCGGCGTTGATGCAGCGGCAACGGAAATATCAACGGGTACAGATTTTGGGCGGAATATTTGGAGCCCATTTTAGAATTTTAACTTGTGTTTTACAGGCAGTTCGTAAGTTTTGATTCAAATCAAATCATTTATTTTCATGTAAGCATGCTAATGCATTTACATACGTCATATAGCAAGTACAGCAGTTTTTTTATTCGAAAGTTAGGTTATTGGAAAATGAGAGATTGTTATTTATTATTATAGGGTTGTGATGAATGTAATAAAAAAACAAATGGTTTAAAATTGTTTTTTAAACACTTTTGGCTGAAAGAAATTGACGACAAAGATATTTAAGACATATTAAGTTTGCCTGCCGAGACTTCCCAAACATCCCATCTTATAAAGAAAAACTGAAAACGAAATTTTCATGCTGATAAATGAGTCATTACATAAGAGCACAGTACAGTACTACCTTGCGACTGGCGATTAAGCCCCCATGATTGACGGTAGCGACTCTAGTAATAGTCACTTGAAGGAAACAATTACAAAACATACCAAGCAGTGCTCACTGCGATTATCGTTGCGCTACTCCAAGCAAAACTTACTTATAAAGTAAGCGTTGGTTAGTCTATAAGACTTGGCAACCCATTTGTATCTGTAAAAGCCCGTTTACATTAGGTGCAAGTTAATGCATGCAAGTTATATCGAGGCAATCAATTGCATTACATGACCGTTTACATATTATGAACTAATTATTTTTATGCAATTATCTTGACAACAAATATAACCAACGTTAGAAATCAGCTGCTAAACTACACCTAACGATTCAAACACAAATACTTTTGTGAAGGTTGTGTTTACTTTTTTATCAAGTAGTAGAAAAATTACCTACTAAAATTGCGTCACCAAAGGGCATTCTTGCAATTGCATTGACTCCACCTAATGTAAACAGGTTTTTATAGAAAGTCAAGAACTTAAACTTGACATAGGCTCCATCCTATCAACGATGACGTCAAAATTTTGCCTCCTAATCCTAAAGGGCTCCCTCTTGCCGTCTGTGCTTACAATATAAAGATAAAGTATACTGTGTGCTATAAATTCCATCCCATCAGAAATGAGCCTAGTTTTTGAAGGTTGATACTTCTTGTTCTAACAGATACGTCAAAATTCAATAATAAATAAAATTTTAAAAATATAAAACTTTTTCTGCTCTGCCCAATGCTGTTTGCAACTAATCCGAATGGTAAATTAACGAAATTTAAAAAACCGAACCTAAACCTAAACTAAAATAAACAACTAAACTTTGGTAAGACTTGGAGATCCGGTAACAAGTTGATGCTTCGAGGAGGGACGACTGGACGGTAAAGACTTATTTGATCTGCTGGAACTCGCCGCCGATTTACCTGAAACGGGCCTGGATGAACTTTTCGACGATTGAGGCCTGTTGAGTTTTTCACGTTTACGTTGACGATCGGCTGCGATTATGAGCATTTGTTCGGGAATGGACAGCTCAAAAAAGGTGTCGTGGAAGGCGTATAGGGCTGCAGAAAGCTGAAAATAAAGGGGGTAATTCAATAGAGATCGTTTCATATGAGTGAAACTGAAAAATACAGGGTAATTCACGGTCAATGGTGCGTTAGAAGTATCGGGCAAACCAGTCAACGAATCGCACTGAAATTTTGCTAGTTTACATATACGAACATGCTCTACAAATTGTTTTCACAATGCGATGTTGCCGCTTCTACTAAAAAATACTAGCAACTTTGATGTTATAACTGTATATTATTTTATTTTCAAAACCCCTATAAATTTCTTAACAGCTTTCTTTAATATTATTCTATACTTACCTCTTACCGTTTCTGAAATAATTAGATATAACTGAAAAATGTTAATCGGCGTGCCGATAAAGTTTTTAAAATTGAAAAAAGTTTTACACCTCCGCCGGGATTCGAACCCAGAACCTCTCGATTACCAGTCGCACGGCGATTTACATTTTTCAGTTAGGTATATTTAACGTGGGAGTATCAACATGCTTGCCAACCTATAACCTATTTCGCGTAGATTTATTTATGTTTTCTAGCTTTTATACAAAATTTAAAGAAAATCAGTATCGACTTGATATTCTATAGGTAATAATTGACATATTTAATAAATATCAAGGAATTTTATAACTTATTTTAGGAGATGTGTATAGCGAAAAATATCGGGTAAGATTTTTTTTTAACATTATTATGTCATTGTCACTCATTGTTCTTTCACTATACAATTCTCCCAAAATTAGCAATGAAATAAATTAATATTTTTGTAATATATCAGATACTACCTAAATAATGTACTCAAAAAATCAACGCGAAATATGTTATAGGTTGGCAATAGATTGAATGACGTTGAGAATTCAACCTTAATGCAGACGTTAAAAACTACCATTTCTGAAATAATTAGTTTATCATTTTTTGGCGGAAAAGTTTCCCTAAAAAGTGCTGATATATTTGAATTTCGAAATATTAAGGTCCCAAAATTCGGTAGGGAGTCAAATAACACCGAAGGGCTTTTAATCCGATGCCTAAATCTAAGTTGCAATATAAGGTGCTTTAAAAATACAATTATTTTGGTCCCTTGAGAAAAGAATTTATATTTTTTAATGTAACACCTTGTAGGTGTATTATTACTCATTTAAGAAGCTACTTAATTGTCACCCTCGAATTTGGGACGTCCTGTACAATGTCCATCTACAAGACTTTTTAAATTTAAAGGTCAAAATTCGAATCCTTACTTGATTTATTAGTCTTCGGTGCAATTCAACGTCCTTTTCGTCAATAGTGTCGGAATGGTGCAACTCAACGGCGCACGTGAGAACATCTCTAATGGTAGCAATAAAACCTTGCACTTTTTCTGTTTTTAATAGCCTTCTTGTCAAAAAACCTCGGACTTGTGCCCCAATTACACTAGCGGCCCATTCCTAAAAAAATAGACGAAACCAATTCAGAAAAATTGTTATCAGGGGATCAAAATTTTGAAACATGACTAATAAAAACGTTTTTGTCGTCATATTCACACACTTTCTGGTCATTCGGTTGATATTTTCTATTTGCATAATATAAAAAGATTAGGCATTTCATTCATAATATCGTTTTCTTATGAAATCAATCTACCTCTTAAGTATTAGTAATAACTATAGAACTGAGACTGGTATATACAGTAGCCACTTGTGTCTTGCTCTCCTGCATTAACTTAATTTATTGGTAAAAACTAACTAACTAACTAAGGTTAAATAATCTGATTTCGTACAAACTTGATACTCCTACAGCATTTTTTAATGAAATAATATAAGCTTCTTTATAGAAAATATTTAAATTACTCCAAAGCACACACAAGAATGGTCTTTTTCAGTATAACCAAACTCATCGCATTCAGCACTCACACATACCAACTTAGGACCAATTAAAAATATATCCTTTGTTTTTCATCGTTTATATTAATTCTATATTTTATTTTAAAATTGAAAGGAAAAATTAGGTTATTTGCTGATAATTATAATAGGTACAAAAATTTTAGACATTACGAATTCAAATAAAATTACAAAAAAAATTGTAATCATGATATGAAAATGACTGAATTATGGTTGTGTTTATGACTAAACTAACGTTAAATTTGGAGAAATATTTTTTATGTATAGGAAAGAAAACGAATTTGTACAAAAGTGATTTTAAATTAAAAGTCGATCATTTAAAAAAGACAAATTAAATTATATTTTTGGGGTTGGTAGTAGATAAAGCTATTAATTGGAGTAAACACATTGAATATGTTAAATACAAAATAGTTGCACAATATTATGTCCTATTTATATTGCTATTATTCACTCACACGTACAATATTTAACTTTGAATGGGGATCAACTTTTTAAAATTAACTTAATCCTTTACAATTTTTACAAAATAAGGTCAGAAAAAATATATATTCCTTCGATAGACAATATTCAACTAAACTTTTGTGTAAAAATTTAAATATTATGTATAGTTCAATTACAGACGTGACGTACATAATCATTTAACTAGAGTTGCATTCAAAGTTGACTTACCTTTAATACTAACTAGGGCAGGTCAGAGGTCAATTTATTATTAAGCATTAAATTTTATAATGAAATAACCCACGAATTAAAATTTTTAAATACAAAACGTTTTAAAATGGTAAATATTATTATTAATATATAGGTATTACCAACTGTAGAAATTCATTATAAAAAATATATCTTTAAATATACAATAGTATATAAAATCACAAATAATAAAAATTATATTGTGCAACTATTAATAATTCCATCAAAATTATTTAAAAAAATATAAATATATTAACAACTTTTTGTTTGGTGTTGTGAATAATGTTGGTCGAATGAAATATTATAATCGATTGTTTTTTTTAATAATAATAGAGTGTATTAAAATGCATAGTTTTCATTTAAAAAGTTTTTTTTAAATTTAAATATCCGAAAATACTTAAAAAAAGAGAAGCTAAAATCTAAACTAAAAAATATTGAAATACTTTTGCATCGTCTTTAATGATTATTCTTTTTTCAAATATTTTTAAAATGGAAGCTAAACAATATTTATTCGTTTTATTTTATTGGGTGTTAATAATTGCAGAATGAAAAAAGGCGTGAGAAATAAACTGAGTAATATCTACCACGGATAGAGTTGGGAAGAGGAAAAACTTTCTTATTTGTAGGTATAGAAGAAAAAGTTATTCTTTATAAAAACATCTGCTTGTGCTGAAACTACAATTTCGATATCAGATTTGCGATTACTATACAGGGTTCATCAAAAACAACATTTTTACTTTTTAGGATTTTTTTTTTCAATTCCTTGATTTATTAAATGAATTTTGCTTGTAGTAAAACTAAAATTTCAAATATCACATTTGCGCTTACTATACAGAGTTCGTCAGAAACAACATTTTCAGTTTTTTGGATTTCGTTTAAAATAAACTACTACTATTGTTGCTTTTTTACTTTGAATGATTTTATATCTGGTCAAGTAACGATTTTGTTGCAAGAAAACCATTTTTTATTTGCCTACTTTTAAAGTATTTTTATTATTACATGTCATATTTCTTCAATTCATTTAATCATAAATTATAAAACTTTTATTCAAACGTGGTATCACCTGGTTAGCACATCTGAATTCCCGATAACAGTTCCTAACTTGCTGTATTGGGATATTTTTTGCAATAACTACTATTTTTTCGTTCAAGAGATCTAAGTTATTATTGAAATTGGTTTTATACAAATGTGGCTTTAGATAACTCCATAAATGAAAGTCGATAATTCTAAATTCGGGACTCCTACATGCCAACTGATTTGGACCATAGGTACCTTCCAATCCATTTGTTCCCAAAGTAATGATTTAGCCAATCATCAAAAGGAATTGAAAATTAGAATTGAAAAGAAATCCAAAAAACAAAAACTGTTGTTTCCGACTAAATTTACTTAATAAATCAAGGAATTGAAAAAAAAGATCCAAAAAAACCAAAAATGTTGTATGTGACGAACCCTGTGTAGTAATCGCAAATCTGATATTCGAAATTGTAGTTTCAGCATACCTACTAATAAAAAAGTTTTTCCTCTTCCAAACTCTTTCCGTGGACACAACGTATATGTATACAATGTGACCAGTAAAGTCCGCATCATATGGGATTTTTTTTATTAATAACTTTTTTTGAAATTTGACTTTGGCATCAAAGTTCTGCTTCGATCGAGATGAAAATTAAGCAAAAAAATAGTAGTCACGTGATTCGCATTAGGTATCTGTCAAATTTTAATTTTTTCCAAAAAATAATTCAAAAGTAGGGTTATTTCTGAAAGTACCGAAAAAAGTTATTACAGAAAGTTTTTTTTTAAATGCAGTTTCTACCCCACATGCAATTTTAGCTGCATAAGATAATTTTGAATTTTTACCCATATTTTGTAAATTGCGCCACTTTTGCAAAATAAGACTCAACGCAACCTACATAAAACTTCTTAGTTTTGACAATGCTTTATTTCAGAAACATTTTCTTTAAAGTAGAGCCATATTAAATGTGTGTTTTTCTACAAAATCAAAATTGGGCTATTAAAATTTGGGTCGCATGTGATGCAAAGTTTATTTGCTTTTGACCCTGTATAGGTAACTTCATAAAATAAGTATTTTTGAAAAAAAACGTAGTTTATGTCTGAAAGTAATACACCTTAATATTAAGACAAAAATGAACAGTGTCATCAGTAAAGTGGTGGGTAAAAAATCGAAATTATCTTATGCTGCCGAAATTTTGTATGTGGAATAGAAACTGCATTTAAAAAAAACTTTTCCTAATCACTTTTTTCGATATTTTCAGAAATAACCCCACTTTTGAATTATTTTTAGGAAAAAAATTAAAATTTTACAGATAATGCGAATCACGTGACTACTATTTTTTTTGCTTAATTTTCATCTCGATCGAAGCAGAACTTGATGCCAAAGCCAAATTTCGAATAAAGCTATTAATAAAAAAAAATCCCATATGATGCCGACTTTACTGGTCACCAGCAAGGTCACACTGTATAAATATTTTCATTTTTTATTAGGTATTAACGCAAATTTAAAAAAACCCTTCGATCGTATTGTAGGTAGGTACTCGTTTGGTCTCACAAGACGGTTGTCATATGAGTTTTCCAGCTAAAAAATATGTGAGGCCCTTTATTGTTATTGGAGGCGTAATTTAGTTCTTACCCTCTTTATAACATTCATTGTAACAGGATCAATTTCAGGAAACAGTTCCCTACTACAATTAATATTCTTATCATTTTCATGCATCATAACTCCCTCCCAATATCCATTTTTCTCCCGTAAAACGCCAATTTCCAACTCGTCACCATTATTACTTTCTAAATCTATTAATTTCACAGCTGATGCTGCAGGTGTTGTCAAACTGTCCGTGTCACTAGTTATACTGTAGTACAGCGATTGACTGGGTGACATTGAAAAAGTACTGCTGCGTCTCAATTTATCAGTATTGAGCTTGTCAGAAGTAGTGCAACTTTCAGTAGTATGAGGTCTATCAGACTTAACGTTGTCTCCTACTGGAGTTGATACTGGAGATGATACTAAGTTTTCATTGACCATAGACATAAAATCAATAAGATTGTCAAATGTTGGCGTCAGTTTTGTAGATGAGGTAAATGGGGTGGTTGAAATTCCACTGGAAATAACAAAAATATAAACTAAAATACCAGTGTTAGGGGCTTCGGCTACGTTTTAACATACATATTATGTAAGTATACAGGGTGATTCACGTTAAATGGCCTATTAAAGGACCTTTGAAACAAGTAAAGCTTTTTAAAAATTATTTTGTAAACGGCATAATTAATTTTGAACTTATTAAGAAATACACTCAACATTTCTGTCATTTCTGGTTATTATGGCTAACTTTGGTATTTCAAATAAAAAACCCTGTATGTTTCAGCATGTTTGAATACCCAATTAAAACCTAAGTAAACGTTGTTAATAATGATGAGGCTGAACTAACTTTAAAACCAATAAATCTAAACATTAAAATTTTGTTAGCGTTTGACCAAAACATAGATCTATTGATTCCAAAACCTCATATTTTTTATTACATGCAGATAATTGTTCATAAGTCCATTTTCGCGTGTAAACAAACGTTCGCGAAATGTTGTATTTATTCTTTTAACTATCCCTAGCTATTTTTAATCGTTTAGGAATTATATGCATTTTAAAACTCTAATGCTGGGTATTACCTAACCAGCTTTGATTGTGACATAAATGACTGATTCAAGTGAATAATTCACTTATGATTAAAGTTGTCTGATTAGTAAATCACGATTTGAGATAACTGGCCACTGATTGTAAGATCATTTCTGACAATTTCATTCATATCACATTCAAAATTGCCTAGTAACTTAGTTAATTATCATTGTTTAAAAACTGTGTGCAACCAGACAAGAGTTTTAAAACTGCCTATATTTCCAAAATGATTAAAGATTATGATAATGACATAGGTACAGTGTGACCATTAAAGTCCGCATCATATGGGATTTTTTTTTATTAAGAACTTTATTCGAAATTTGACTTTGGCATCAAGTTTTGCTTCGATCGAGATGAAAATTAAGCAAAAAATAGTAGTCACGTAATTCGCATTAAGTATCTGTCAAATTTTAATTTTTTCTTAGTTTTTTAAATGCAGTTTCTAGCCCACATGCAAAATTTTAGCTGCATAAGATAATTTTGATTTTTTACCCATATTTTGTAAATTACACCACTTTTGCAAAATAAGACTCAACGCAAACTACATAAAACTTCTTATATAATATACAATAACAATGCTTTATTTTAGATACATTTTCTTTAAAGTAGCGCCATATTAAATGTGTGTTTTTCTACAAAATCAAAATTGGGCTATTAAAATTTGGTCGCATGTGATGCAAAGTTTATTTGTTTTTACTCTGTATAAGGTAACTTCATAAAATAAGTATTTTTGAATACGTAGTTTGTGTTTGCAAGTAATACACCATAATATTAAGACAAAAAAGAACACAGTGTCATCAGTAAAGTATTCATTAAGTGGAAAATAAATTTTAGTTTAACTTAACGTAAAGTTTATCTATTTTCAACGATTTGATTTAAAACCCCTTTATTTTATTTTTTATTTTTTTACTTTCAGACACAATCTACGTTTTCAACAATACTTATTTTATAAAGTTACCTTATACAGTGTCAAAAACAAATCAACTTTGCATCAAATGCAACCAAATTTTAAGAGCCCAATTTTGATTTTGTAGAAAAACACACATTTAATATGGCGCTACTTTAAAGAATATGTATCTGAAATAAAGCATTGTCAAAACTAAGAAGTTTTATGTAGGTTGCGTCGAGTGCTATTTTGCAAAATATGTATAGGTAAAAAATCAAAATTATCTTATGCAGCTGAAATTTTGCACGTGGGCTAGAAAATGTATTTAAAAATACTTTTTCTAATATCTTTTTTCGATATTTTTAGAAATAACCCCACTTTTGAATTATTTTTTGGAAAAAATTTAAATTTGACAGATAATGCGAACCACGAGACTACTATTTTTTTGCTTAATTTTCATCTCGATCGAAGCAGAACTTGATGCCAAAGTCAAATTTTGAATAAAGCTCTATTAATAAAAAAAAGTTCCATATGATGAGTACTTTACTGGTGATACTGTATATAAATAATAACTTTTTTAATTTAATCGTCATTTTCAGACTTTTTTATTCAATTTTCCGAATTATTTACTTGCGATAAGGAAACATATTTTGTGTACAAATAGTTACCTTCACTTATTTACCCCATAGCCAGTTTTTGAAAACATTTATAACGGCACAAGTAGCATAAATCTACTACATAAAGAAAAAATTTACTTATAACTATTATTATGTTTTATGGACTATATCAACTTACTGTAATTACACCTTCTGGCAGGGTTGGCAAATATCATGATATTATTGATATTTATATACTTAAATATCCAAATTTCCGATATACAGGGTGTCCCGAAATTAGCTGACAATATTTTAAGGGGATAAAGTACATTTAAAAATAAGACTAAAATCCTATATTAATATACCTTCAAAAACGCTTCGCTATGGGGCTAGAGCCCCCCGAATTGGAGCTATGACGAGCAGTTTTTTTACAATATCTCAGAAACCGATTAGGGTATCAAAACCAAATTTGATACATATTTTACCCATAGCTAGATGCAATAAATGGTTTAATTAGCTTAACTGTATTTCTTTCAGTGGCGTCCCACTGGGTAGGTAGTTGGGAGAAAATTGCCCTAAGTTTTTTATTTGTAGGATTTTTTAACTTTATTTGAAATTTTTAGAAGCCTTGAAGTCTTTTGTTGAAAAAAGGTACTCTTGTTTCATTGCGGTAGGATGCACCATTTTCCAGTAAAATCGATTTTAAAATTTTCGGTTTTTTGAAATCCGGTGAAATTTCTAAGGTTTTTTTTGCATATCTCAGCAAACATTTAATATTAAAACATGAAATTTATTAGAAGTTCTATACTAGCGACAAATAATAATAATACATAATCAACTTGGGGATTTATTAGAATGTGCCACTGGATTTACGTTTAGGGCACTTCTTTCAACATGATGGAGCACCAGCTCACTACGGACGTCAAGTGAGGAATTGACTTAAAGAAAATTACCAGGTGGATTGGTAGCCATAGCCTGGCCACCAAGATCACTTGATTTAAATCCCCTTGATTATTATTTTTGGGGACACATGACTGGTACTTGCTTAAGAATTAGTTTCCCGTGTGGTTCACAATCAAATTTGATTTGCAATTTGTTATTCTTTTTTGTTTTATTTTAAAACTCTCTTAAAATCTCCATGAAAATAAATATTTAAAAAACAAAGGAATCTAAAAATATGTTTAATTTAAAAACGTTACATTCTGTCAAATTACAATAATAGAAGGTTTTATTAACAAAAAATTTAAAATTAAAAAAGAATTACATTAAAACTATGAAATTAAAAAAAAATATTAGTAATATTACTTAAGGCTCCACCCCGTGCGACGTCACTGGAAAAATATTTTAAAGTAACATTCTCTAATACATATGCCTTGTCGCTAGTAGAACTTCTAATAAATTTCATGTTTTAATATTAAATGTGTGCTAAGAGATGCAAAAAAAAACCTTAGCCTTTACAGCGGGTTTCCAAAAAATTAAAAATTTTAAAATCGATTTTACTGGAAAATGGTGAATCCTACCTCAATGAAACAAGAGTACATTTTTTCAACAAAATGCTTCAACGCTTCTAAAAATTGCACCTAAAGTTAAAAAATCCTAAAAATAAAAAACTTAGGGCAATATTCTCCCAACTACCTACCCAGTGGGACGCCACTGGAAGAAATAAAGTTAAGCTAATTAAATCGTTTATTGCGTCTTGTCGTAGGTAAAACATGTATCAAATTTTGTTTCGATACCCTAATCGGTTTTTGAGATATTGTGAAAAAACTGCTTATCATGGCTCCAATTCGGGGGGCTCTAGCCCCATAACGAAGCGTTTTTGAAGGTATATTAATAGAGGGTATTAGTCTTATTTTTGGATGTACATTATCTCCTTAAAATATTGTCAGCTAATTTCGGGACACCCTGTATATCCAAATTTGGATATTTATTTATATTTTTAATTTATTTTTTAATTGTTTCATGTTTTCTGTAAAGATATATTTTAAAAATTCAAAATCACTTAATTTAATTTAATATACCTAAATATGTTATAAACCTGTAAATTTGTATTTCAATTCTATCCAATGATAGTTGCTATCACAATAACACGTTTTTTTAGTACTTCTATGTTAGGAATGTAAAATGTAGGTAAAAAATACAAGTTTATGAATAAGAACCCATCATATATTTTTGCTTTTAACGATGGTTCAACTTAAATTACTGGGCTTGTTAATTAAATGTAAATGAACCCAAACTGAATTTTTTATTTTTGGCATTGTAAAATTTGTATTTCATAAAACAAACAACAAAATATTGCTCCGTTCAATCAGAAATCGAACCAAATAAGAATGCCACGTGGCAAAGAACAACAGGTGGTCAACGTCTCGGAAAGATGGGGAATCACCGCATCGTAAGTAGCATAATACGCTGTTACCGGCTCAGCGGCAGCGGGGCCATATTTTTATACCGATGAATAGAATTTTAGAAAAAAAAATATTGATATATATCAGGATAAATGTCGTCGCATAAATATCATGATATTTATCAAGATATTATATATCAGGATATTTATCACGGATATATATCCTGCCAACCTTGCCTTCTGATGACAATAATCCAAAAAAAGAGCACCCAAAGGCCTTACCTGTCTTGTGCATCACCATTCCTGTCCTTTTTACTGCTAAGTTGACTTCTAATACCTTCAGGAGCTGAATCAGACTTTTCAGGAGAACCGCTTAAATTGTCATACCTCTCAAGTCTCTCTTTTTGCTCCAAGTGTTGCACTTTAAGCAACTTAACAATCTCAGTGGCATATATCTCAGGAATATCTTTTAGAACTTTTAATAACTCACTATCCGGCTCAAACACGTCAAAAGGATTTTTTGCAAGGAATTTTTCCGTTTTCTCTGCTTTTTTTAAGCCATTTTCAGCATTTGTACTTGTATTTACTGTGATTTGCTGTACAGATATGTCGGTCTGGTAAACTTCTATAGTTGGAGACTTTACTTCACTGATGACTTTTGATGATTTAATGGGACTACTTGAGAAATCATTTCTATCATGTGTGCCCTTGTAATATACAGTGTCTGCACTACTAAAATCACTGCTTTCAAAAGGAGTATGATTATTTTCAAGAGAGGTCCAATTTCGGGAAAATGGTAAACCATTGTCTACATTTTTTACATCCAAGCAAGAGGCTTTTCGCAAATGCGCCAAAAGTATAGGACTGGGAGTGTCCAAGGTATAGGAGTTACTTCTAATAAGTCTAGGCTTGAGGGGAGTTGTAGATTTATTATTCAATTCACTGTTAGAGCATTGGGGCGTGTTTGTGTGATTGCTTACATTTAGAGACTGATTTGTAATCGTTTCGAAATTTTTAGCACCTTCAACATCACTAACATTTGTCGCATTATCACAGAAATCATTTACCCACACCTTCTCCATATGTATTGTATTTGAGAGAATTGGGGTTACTCCAGTATCATCATACTGTGTAATTTCTATTAAATCTAAACTTAAATTACATGTTTTATTTTCGTTTTTTTCCTTAGTCTCATCAGAAATATTTAAGGCCTCAATATGGCTGTTGCCACCAAATGTAAGCTGAGAAACAGTTCTTGTACTTTCGTTATAAGATTCAAATAGTGCTTCCAGATTCTTTGTTAGCTCTTTACTGTTTCTAAGGCATTGTTCCAATTTAATTGCCTGATCCTTGTATTTTTGAAGTTCCTTACGTAATTCTGGTGTTACCTGGAAAATAATAATAACAAAAGATAATTTCATCTAGGTACCATAATTTAATATCCATACAATAGAAATTAGAAGAGCAGCATATACAAAAGTGCAATTAAGAAGTATTTTATTAATTGTTGGTTTTTGTGCATGTTAGATAAATTTATATTTTTAGTAAGTAGATTTTTTAGTTTTACTACTTTCTGTTAGCCAATTGAGTAATACATGTATCTAGGTACCTACATGCCTACATATAATTTTTATTAATGTTTGTAATTTTTATAAAATAACAATATATTACGTACTTACTTAGCCTTATTTATTTATTTTATTTACAGTTATTGACAGCCAATAACAAATACTCTTAATAATACATTATTAAACAAAATACTAATTCTCATGTAGCATGTTATCAACGAGCTTAGTAACTTGTTCAATACCAACTCAAGCCACAACTATATCCCCTGCAAGTTTATTGTAAATATCACACATGCGGAAAATGGGAGAAGGTTTATACAGTTCTGTCTTTGGAAACTTCAAATAAACTTCTACTAAGATTAACATTGTTAGCAGTAAATGAAAGCTGTGCCATAATATCAGATATACTGGCCTTTAAAATTTTAAAAAGAGTAAGTAAGCATGCTTTTATTCTTCTTTTTTGTAATATATATTAAATACATTAAGCAACTGGGTCGTTCTTAGAAACAAGGAAAATTGCTGAAACCTAACAATATATATATTTTTTTAACGCATATAAACTATTTTTCTGAAGATACATAGAACCTTCTTAATGATTTTAAGGTAGTGCCAACATGAAAATGCAATTTGATATTCGATTTCACTTTGTTTTTTTTTAATTAAACTCAAAATCGTCATACACAGTAATATTTGAATGTATTTCGTCAAATAAATCGATTTTCTGTAAGAATGGTTGGTGTTTGTTACATATATTAGATTGAAAACACTTTAAACTATGTTATTACAACAAAATTTTAATTAAAAATATTCACTTACGCACTTTAAATTGGTGTATTAAGGTGGGAGTATCAACATGCTTGCCAACCTATAACCTATTTCGCGTAGATTTATTTATGTTTTTTAGCTTTTCTACAAAATTTAAAGAAAATCAGTATCGAGTTGATATTCTATAGGTAATAATAATTGACATATTTAATAAATATCAAGAAATTTCACAACCTATTTTAGGAGAATTGTATAGCAAAAAATATCGGGTAAGATTTTTTTTTGCATTATTATGTCATTGTCACTCATTGTTCTTTTACTATACAATTCTCCCAAAATTAGCAATGAAATAAATTGATATTTTTGTAATATATCAGATACTACCTAAATAATGTACCGACGATATTGATTTTCTTTAAATGTTAGTTATTAAAATAATAAGCTCAAAAAATCAACGCGAAATAGGTTATAGGTTGGCAATAGATTAATTGACGTTGAGAATTCAACCTTAAACGCGTACCCAAGTTGTTAGTCAACTCCGAAGCAGCCAATTTAAACAAGGAAATTCGATACTAGATGGCGACAAAATCAGGGTTTTATGGGTTGCCTTATCTCTCAGTTCAGTTTAGTTTCCATGTCCAGACCGTTGGAAATCAAAAATGCAATTTTGTGTGAGTTTTTCTAGTGGCACAGTGTGAATCCAGGTGAGTACCTTTATTAAAATCATCTCCGTAGTTGTTCGCGAAATTGTCAATAAACTGTTCAGAATAATTTTCTTGTAAAAATCACAATTATCGCAATAATATTAAGAACTTCGCCAAGTAGCATATTTTGAGGTTATGTCTTTCAAGAAATATTTCAGAGAAACTGTTAAATCATCAACTCCGAAGTCGCCAACTCCGAAGCTTTGTTGGCTTCGGAGTTGATGAAGATCTACGGAGTTGACAATTATTCCGATTTTACGACATATCTATAATAATATATATATCTCCTTTCAGTAGACATGGTAAAAGTAAAAAAATCTGCCAATGAACTAAAACGGAGAAAAACTGAACTGTAAAGATTAAGACGCGAAAAGTTGAGAAACAATCCCGAATATTATGCGCGAGAAAAACAAAAGGAACGTGAAAGATATCATCGTCGTAGAAGTCAAAATAAAATAAAATCAATAAATGAACTGACGCCCCGACAACAACGCATTAAAAAAACATGGAGAGATAGCTCAAGAAGATACAGAGAAAGTGTTAAAGGTAGGCAAAGAACTATAAACCAGTATATAAATGAAACCACCCCACCGCCTTTACCACAACCCGGCCCTCGAGCCGGCCCTACTCAATTGGAAGCCGGACCGAGTCGTCAATCGCTGGCAGGTCGAAAAAAAGTTTAAAAATCTAGGAGTAAAGTATACAGGGACAACAAGAAATTAAAAGCACAATAATTGTCTAAAGCAGAGGCTAAAGCAAGAAAATATAAGAGTAGATATTTCAGAATTAAAAAAGAAATAAAAAGGAATAGTCCAATGACCAAAGTCAATACATTACTAAAAGGTCATGTGGTACCCGCCGAAGTAAAAAAGAAGCTTTTATTCAGCGAAGTTCTTGTTTCACAAATTTCAAATAACTATTCATCATTGAAGAAAAAACAAGAAACCCGGAAAATTTTTCGAGAAGTTTTAACAGGCAAAATTTTAAAGAAATATAAATGTGTGGGACAACTAAGTTTCATGACTCATAAAGTTAAAATATCCAAGAATTACAACAAAAAAACAGCAAGGAAAAACATACAGGTCTTAAGAATGAAGATACAAGACTTTTTAGAAAAAGATATAAACAGCAAATTATGTCCAGGAAAAAAAGACGGTGACAAAAAATAAACTGAAAAACAGAAAAGACTTCTAAATAAATCATTAAGACAACTATATGACGATTTTCATAAAGAGAATCCAACAATCTTCTTGAGCTACTCAACATTTTGCAAACTAAGACCATTTTGGATTGTTCATCCCAATGTTAACCGTCGTGATACGTGCCTTTGTACAGTATGCGAAAATGGTGAACTATTAATAAGGAGATTGAAACTATTAAACATTATTAATGAAAACTGCCTAGAAAAAGTGTGTAGATCTGTGTGTTGCCCTGAAGTATTGTTAGAGAAGTGTTTGAGCCGTTTGTGTGATGAATGCAATGAAAGAGAGTTGCAAATAAATAACGATGATCCAGATGGTGTGTCTTTCTATGAGAAGTGGTTGTCGAAGACCGAAGATTTAAATATAAAAGGACATATTAAACGATGCAAAAAACTATTAAAGAAAAAAATACAGTGCACAAAACAAATAATGTTAGATGAGTTAAAGAAAGAGATTCCAAATTTATTAAAGCATATTAATAATAGAAACCATCAATATAAGGCAATTGATTGCATTAAAAAAAATCTTTCAGAAGAATCTGCAGTCATTCATGTCGACTTCTCTGGAAATTTTGCTTGCAAGTATGCTAAGGAAATTCAATCGATGCATTTTGGTGGATCGCGCCAGCAGCTAAGCTTGCATACTGTAGTGATTTATTACCGAAATAATGAGAACGCAGTAGTATCAGAATCCTTGTGTACAGTATCTGAATCATTAAGACACGATCCCGTGTCAATTTTGGCACATTTACAACCAGTATTTCATGTAATTTCTTCGAAAGTGCTAAACCTATTAACGCTTCATTTTATCAGTGATGGTCCTTCGACGCAGTACCGCAGTTGCAAAATGTTTTATATCATTGGATCAGAAATCAAAAACTGTTTTTCAAACGTAAGAGCGATAACATAGAATTATACCGAGCGTGGACACGGAAAGGGCGCCCCTGACGGTGTTGGGGGAGTAATTAAAAGAACAGCGGATCGTTTGGTGGCTATGGGTCATGACATAGAGAATATTGACAATTTTCTGACATTGGTAAAGGTTCAGGTAAAAAATATTTCCTTCTGTAATGTTTCGGAACAGCAGATTGACAATTTTTCACTACCAGCCAATATACAGCCATTTAAAGGAACTCTTCAAGCACATCAAGTTACATGGTCTCAAAACAAGCCGCATATTTAACAAATTTGTCGATTAATTTGCAATGAATGTACACCTGATAATACTTGTCACCACTACCACATTGGTGAATTTAAAATACCTTTTCAACCCCACTTCGAATCTTTTAATTTTCCCAAGCAAGGCGCTAAATGCAGCGAAGATTCTACAAACAATATTTACGAAGTTGCAAGAAATACCGGTATCCTTTTCAATTTTACTTTTGTTTATATTTTTTCAACTTTCTTTTTGTTATAAAACTTGTTTTAACCTTTATAGTTGGATTTCCCTTAACATATTTTTTAGATCATAGATCTTCCTCCCGTTTCAATTATTCAGATGTCTACTCAGACTCGGATGAAGAAAACATAGACCCTCTTATTAAAATGAACAACTATTTGTTGGTTAAGTTTTCCTCCAAAAAAAACTACCAAGTACTACGTCGGAGTCGTCAAAAGATTAAATGGCGATAATATTCTCGTAAAATTTCTGAGAAGGCAAGAAGGTCACCCTGGTTACTATGTGTTTCCGCTAGCGGACGATACAAGTGAAATCGGAAAAGAAGATATTGAAATAATATTACCCACACCTAGGATTGATAACAGAAATTATTACTTTTTTAGCATAGATTATAATAAGTACAAAAATTATTTGTACTAAGTACCGGGTGTTCCACCTAAGGAGGTAATCGGCTATATCTCAGAAAGTAATAACACTAGGACTTTGGAAAAAAATATATGTCAATAAAAGCGGCCAAGAGAAATTGCTGGAAATTATTGTCAAGTTCGAAAAATGACCGCTAGGGGGCGTAAGAGAACTTTTAAGATAGAAATGCCGATTTTCTCTTGATTTTTCTTAATAAAAATATGTTAAAAATATAAGCATTGTATTCTTCATAAAATTATGCAACTTTATGTTAGGAATCGTTTTTTTCTATTTTCAATATTAAAGTGGTGGGGGAAGGTCAAACTTTTTTTCTTTCAAACGCTGATATCTCTGCTTTGGATAAACCGATTTTATTCAACTTGGTCTTTTCCTCTACACGTAGATCTATTAACTATACCATATTGATTCTGATGGTGGCCACTAGATGGCGTTTTTCCGTAATTCCTCAATGAATAAGGATTTTCTCAAAAAAATCAAATCTTATGATATGACTTTTTCATCATATTTTATTTTAGGCTTATAAAGGCTATTAAATAGTGGAATAAAAAATCCAGGTCCGTATTTAAAATAAAAAACTTGATGATGGTCGCTCGAATCCGAAACGTCGGATTAAAAAACTAACCCCATTAGCTTGTAGAGGAGGAAAAGTTACTATAAGGAACTGTAAACCGCAACGTGATATCTTTTGTTAAACTAGAGAAATTAGGGATAATAATTATTAATAAGGAAAAAATTAGGGATAATAATAATTAATATGAATAATTATAAAAATCCTATTTTCCCATATTAATTATTATTATCCCTAATTTCTCTAGTTTAACAAAAGATATCACGTTGCGGTTTTCAGTTCCTTATAGTAACTTTTCCTCCTCTACAAGCTGATGGGGTTAGTTTTTTAATTCGACGTTTCGGATTCGAGCGACCATCATCAACTTTTTTATTTTAAATACGGACCTGGATTTTTTATTCAACTATTTAATAGCCTTTATAAGCCTAAAATAAAATATGATGAAAAAGTCATATCATAACATTTGAGTTTTTTGAGAAAATCCTTATTCATTGAGGAATTACGGAAAAACGCCATCTAGTGGCCACCATCAGAATCAATATGGCATAGTTAATAGATCTACGTGTAGAGGAAAAGAAGGGCTTTTTTTCAAGACTAAGTTGAATAAAATCGGTTTATCCAAAGCAGAGATATCAGCGTTTGAAAGAAAAAAAGTTTGACCTTCCCCCACCACTTTATTATTGAAAATAGAAAAAAACGATTCCTAACATAAAGTTGCATAATTTTATGAAGAATACAATGCTTATATTTTTAACATATTTTTATTAAGAAAAATCAAGAGAAAATCGGCATTTCTATCTTGAAAGTTCTCTTACGCCCCCTAGCGGTCATTTCTCGAACTTGACAATAATTTCCAGCAATTTTTCTTGGCCGCTTTTATCGACATATATTTTTTTCCAAAGTCCTAGTGTTATTACTTTCTGAGATATAGCCGATTACCTCCTTAGGTGGAACACCCGGTACTTATTTCCTTTAAAATAGTCTGTTTTCGTCAAGTTACCCAAGAAGTTACCTTTAGTTACAAAGTTATAATTACTTGTAATTAATTAAAGTTTACGCGTTTAAAGTGTTTTCTTCTTATTTATTTAAGCAGGTTAACTGAATTAAGATTAACTATAGAGTATAATAAAATTCAACTCCGACGCACCTTTATAAATGGCCAAAATTAATCAATAATCTACATCGTACTCTAGAAAATCAGCATCAGAATAAGTCAGGAAATGTTTAATAATTTATTTACGGAAAATTTTCACTATTAAGAACTAAACAAGTGCTTGTATAGTCAACTCCGAGGTATTGATCATCAACTCCGAAGACGGCAATTTCAAAAAAGCTAAAAATCTCGAAAATAAAAAAGAATTAAGCTTGACAGTGAGTAATGTCTTTTTAAGATACTATTAATGTAACATTGTAATTTTGAAACAGTTCTATTTTTTTGCTTTAAAAAAATAGATTTGGTATTTTCCAATTATCCCTTATTTCAAGAATGACTCAGTAGGGTCTAGTAATTAGTTGCCTTTTTAGTCTTTGCTTAAAAATCCTGTCATCAATCACCTGCCGATAAGCCAGTGGTATGTGGTTATAAATTTTGTTGCTCTCAAATATCAAGGAATTTTTGGTGAGAGTTGTTTTTGGTATAGGAAGAGAAATATCATTCACAGTACGCATGTTATAGGAGCTGTTACTAGCATAATTTTTATATTTTTTATGGATAAAGCAGGCCGTTTCCGAAGATAAAAATTCCAATCAAAGTTAAAATCTTTTCCCTGACAAATAAGTAAACCAAAAAGCAATACCATACCTCAAGTGACTTTCAACAAGTGAAAAATAAACCATTCTACCCACACTCTTGAGAAAACTCTAACTGAGTAAGAACCGGACGCTAGTCTCCCATTCAATGCAAGAATGTGGTCCCTAAACTTAAGTTTGTCGTCGATTTAAACACCCAGAAATTTAGCAACGCCCGAGTTTTTAACAAAATTATTTGTCAAAGTTAAGTCAGAAAACGAAAACTTAAAGGTAAGAATACTAGTTTTGCTGATATTAAAACATAATTCGCATCACACCATTGATGAGTTATTAGGTCATCTATTTCAATAAATCGAGTCAACTCTAGATCAAATAAAGTGTTCTATTGGGATTTTCTCCAGACAAATTTAAGAGCTCGTGAATTAATCAAATATATGTAATTTGTTTAAATGAGTATGCATTTGGCATTGACATATATATTCCCAGTTCAATTAAGTTTAAGAAGACTGATATCAAAAGGTAAATTAAATACTAAGATACACCTTTTTGTTACACAGCTTTGACAAATATTTAGGTACTTACCTGATAAGTTAAAAACATATAGGTACTTACATGTAATAGGTTTAAGAAGAACAATATCTGCTTAAACTTTTGCCCAAGAAAGTGTTAAAAGTTTCTAATAATAACCAGTTTTAAAATTAGTCTTAAATTTATCAAGAAATTAATACACCTTGACCCTATTAAATATTGTGTGTATAAACAAATCATGGAAATGTACCCTAGGCTGGTATACAATACAAGAAGAACAACTACTTTTTTTTGTGCTGTTAAAAACTTGCTTACCACTGGAGGTAATATAGGTTCTCCATTGATTTTAATGCAAGAAACATAGGGGTTCTTGCCATTTCTACTCATTTCTAGCTCCAAAGGTCAAATTCGATCAATTTAACTTAGTATCAAATAAATATCTCCCAAGAGTTAAATTTTTTCCAGAGCGATTTTCTCTTTAACTCATAAAACACAGGAAAAACAAAAACAGTCGTCTTTCAAGTTTCAACTAAAATTAAATTAAAGGAAATTTAAAACAAAACACAGGCACAGAGGACTTATAAGTTATTTCGCAGTTCTTCACTTCTTTATGGCGTAGGCTGCGGTAAGCGCCATTCGCCAGCTAATCCGCAGTCCGCAAAACACAAACATTGACGCTAAATCAATCCTCTGTGGTATAAAGCCGATAAGGACATAGCACAGAGAAATGATAGGTGGATGCTTGTCTGTGGACAGAAAGGGCATTTCGGTTCTGACCAATCAGGATCTTTCTTGATATTTTTCTAATATAGCGGAAACCGTTAAAATCACATCAGGAATGGGCATTTTCATTTACTTGGTGTAATGTTATTGATCTAATTTATTATGAGGGGTCTTGCCGCCTTTTCTTGTTAGTACAATCCTTGGTAATAACTTATTATACGAACACAATTGCACGCCTAAAGGTTTTTTCAGTAATAATAGCCCGGTCGTAGCTCAGTGGTAGAGATACCGCTGACGGCCGTGGCGATTCGGGTTCGATTCTCGGAGTGGGCATACGCATAATAAAAAAAGTATGACCGAATTTTAGTTGGTTAGTGTAAGATCGTCTTTCGGAGGAGACGTAAAGCTGTCGGTCCCGGCCATCTCTGGTCGTTAAGTCACGCTAGAGGCGCTTGCGCGACCTGAAAACTCTAGCACCAGACTTGAGCACCACAAGTTACACGAACTTTACTTTTTTTTTTCAGTGATAATAAATTTATTATTTATCCAAAAAATACCTATATTTTAAACCGCAGTGCTTGCCTTTCGCTGATTTATTTCCAATAATAATTTTCATTCGTCACGATAATATACGGAAAGGCGACCGCCATACTGGCCACAGGAAACCCCACGGAAATTTTTATAACTTCAAAAATTGGCTTCTCTTTTAATCTTAAATCAAAATTTTATTATGTGCATTGTCGGACTGTTGACGGCAATAAATTGTCTGACATCCCTGGATAAAGAAGAGGACATAACGCGCGATGGACAACCAAAGCCCCATTATAATCAGTGTTGGGAAAAATCGACTTATTTTAATAATCGACTACCGAGAATTTGAGTGATTTAAATAACCGAATGATAATCGATTTTTTTTCACTCAAATGCTAATATTAATTATTAATATTGGCGGTTTATCGTTCATGTTGATATACAGCATTTGTATTGGGAATAACCGACTCGGTGTTGTTAATCGATTGATTTTTTGCGGATTATTAAATGTGACGGAGATATTTGTGGATTTTTTGGCATGGTTCCCAGATCTTACAACTTACAATTTATTTTAACTAACCACTTACCACTTGACTACTTGACCTTGAGATGTCACGATATTGCATAACTCATGATATTTATGAATACTGAATACTCACCACTATAATAAATCCTATCCTACGCAGGCAACCCGTAATGCAGTATTTAAATCTAAATAAATCATATTTATTATCTTACGCAGGCAACCCGTAATGCAGTATTTAATATGAATAATATCGCCAATAATAACCGAAAACCACTCGATGTAGCCGCTCGCTACGAGATGGCTCTGGCCGCAGTGGGTGATTGACAGGCGGGCAGCAACTTTGGAGACGCGTTGAAAAATAAAAACCATATGTTCGTCACTCATTTTGTCACTCGAGTTATTTCCGAACATAATCGAATAATTCAAGTGATTGAAAAAATCGAGTGATCGGTTATTTTTCACTCGAGTGATCCCATCACTAATTATAATACTAATAGCAGAAAAGGTCGAGTCGAATTTGAATTTGTGGAAAATTTTAGAATACTCGACCACTTAAGAGCTTTGAAGAACATTATAAAAAAACATAATACTTTGACAGACATATCACGCTGCGACGTAAATTGACGGAGTAATTTTATTTAAATTCTGATAGGGAAAAAGCCTCAGGGGTAGAACATCCAGTAAATGGGGACAGACTCGAGAGTACGTTTTAACTCGGTACAAGCTATAAGAACGGCATATGAGCAGTTTTCCTCAATATGCTCTACGTCAAATTAATAGATGGCACCATAAGTTCATAAAAATAAATTGTATTATTGCAGCGCCACCAACGACACTGCCTTTCACAGCTAAATTAAAGCATTGTTGCCAAATGCTTTGTCTGTCTAACAGCTCCTAACTGCTTTACGATCATCTCCCAACCCCACCAACATACCTTCAAGCAAACGGGCGAGTTTTTTGTTTTCGACGAGAATCTTCTAAAGACTGGCACCCTGTGAGGCAGAGTAGTGTCGGATTCAACCCTAATAGAGCTGCCTACCGACTAAACTCCCCGTGTTCCTGCGGTTTCCGCGCCATAGACGTATAATCCTTCAGACCACACGTCTTACAGCGGTATGCACCACCCGTCCCAAATCCAGATTATCTGTTAATCCCTTAAAAATAAATTTAATCCAGATTATAGTTAATCCTACAACCTTGCATACCGCTGTTAGTATTTCAGATCTGCACGCCTGATGCGTACTTTGCGTCATACCTCGCCAAGGCTTTGGTCCGGTGTACTAAGCTGGCTTTGTCTTCTTACTAGGTAGTGCTTACTGTGTTAGTGTTTGTGGTTACGATGTTTATGCTCAGATGAGATGTTATGTGCCCACGGATGGGGACCCCGCTGTTTCAGGGAGAGAACCAACAGCGCTAGTCTGGTCAGAAGTAAAGTTTGTAGGGTGTAGAGTAGCTAAGAGCTTACTTGTGTTAGTGTAGGTGTGTATATTGGTGCAGTGTTGTGTGGAGTAAGTTCTTGTGTGGTAGGTAAATTTTTTTGTAGCCTTTTTGTAGGCTTTTTTGTTTAGTAACTACTTAAACTAGGTATGGCAGCATCTAGTTTAACGACTCCTTGCTAAGTATAATACTTCTTGTTTTATTTTTCTTTCTATGTTCCAGCAGCAATTTCCTTTTAAGCTATTAAAAAAGCTGGTTGCTTGGGCGCTTATAGTATACCCTCATTCTTTCCTCGTCCTGTATTGAATCATAGTCCACTAATCTTCTTAATTCTTCATTGGAATGAGTTCCTGCTTTTTTTAAAAGTTTGGCTGTTTCCTTTTCATGAATGTTGTTATTGTTTCCCATTCAAGATCTCTATGGATTTGTGCATTTCTTACAAACCATGGTGCCGCTACTGCTTTTCATGTTAGACCGGAGTCTAGGGTTATTCCTAAGTAATTAGCTTCCTTCGTCCATGCGACCTCCTCTTCATCTATGATTATGTTCCTAGGTGGAATAGATCTTTTTCTTTGCAGCACTATGGCTTGGCTTTTTTGCCCATTTATTTTGATATTTCATTTTATACACCATTGCACTATTCTGTCGACTTCATTCTGCAGTCTTCTGCAGATAACATCTATGTTTCTCTATGTTTCTATGCTTGATGGCTACTACTGTATCATCAGCGATCGGGCGCGTGGATTGCTGCCGTTGCACTTGCATAATTTTTATTTACTTTTTATTTTATTTATTTAAATCGTCATGTCGATGCTGAAATAATACGCGATGCAGGCCGCCTGGGTCCGTTACAATAATGGCTGGTAAAAGTGTATATTTATTTTCAAAGTGTAAAGTCGTCTCGCTCTTTCCCAAGTTTACAATTATTTCTTTTTTCGGTGAAAGAAAGAGAGGCAGGTGGAAGTGTTTGTAAATAGTAGTACTTATGCAAAATATAATAATTATGCGGTCTATTAGCAGGTAAAAAAAATAAATAAATAATTAGGTACCTATGTGTAAGAAACCGTCCGATTTCAGTACAATAATTCAATAAAAAGCATGCTCTCGTTCTCTCTATAACTTAAAATTAAAAACCTCATATATTTTATATAACCACAACTGGCAACCTGTATATTATTAGAGACTTTTTGCACCTCTTAAATTAATATCAGTTTTTAGCTCCGTTATGGTTAACTTTATTAAACATAACGAGTAGCGTCACTGTTAAAACCAGAGATTTTGCAGCGCCTATACGTTCTGTCTGTAGTTATTAATTTGGCGCCGGCGCACCCAAACAAAATAAAATACCTAGCCTAACAATAATTTGATTAAGTTGTATATTTTAATGTAAAGCTACTATCGCTTTGGATTTTAATCAATTGCTTATCACAATTTTAATTCATAGCAATGATGCTTCATAACTTTTGTATGTTCCGGCAACCATGCAGTTTAAGCATAACCATAAGGATAACGATAAGCTCTTCCTTATCCTTCCGTAACTAACGGAGTCCGTTATGGTTATTAACCATAGCGGATCACCTTTCTGACATTGCGCATGCTCAGAATAACAATAACCACAAAAGAATGACGAATTAAGAGGTGCAAAAAGTCTCTATTATCTTTACCGATTCATCCTTATTTCGTAGGTAGGCCAATGACTAACTTACATTCATTATAACTTTTGGTATACTGCTATACTCTTTACGTTTGTTTTTTTACTTTTGTTTGTTGCAATAATTATTATATGTGCACCGGCCATGATAATATATGTGGTTTTTACGCACGTATTGAATTGATTACAAGAAGGAAGAAGATATTGTATATATTGACAAAAGCCCCGCTTAAATTTGTGAATTTCTATATTTAATGGTACCTTGTTAAAAAACCAAGCAACTGTAAGCTAACTACGTTTTATATACTTTTATCATTGAATAAAGTGTCAGTCTGTAACTTGGAATATTGTCTGATATGGATTGGTATCCTTAAGGATGGATTACTCATCTCATACTTCGCTGTGCAGTGCTAATAAGACTCTTAGTGGGTGTTAAGCTTGATAAGAAGAGGTGTAGTGGAAAGGTATAGTGTATAGAACAAGGACAAGGACAGTTCTAGTTTCGTAGGAGGAGTCAGTAGACGAATGTTGATAAGAAATAATCGTTTGTAATTGGTTGGGATAAAGGGTTTCACTTCTAATAGTACATCCAGGGAAATCCCCTCTTCTATCAAGATGCAAAATTATTGATACAGTGTGCCCCAAATTAGAGATATTATGACGATATCGATAATTTGTTTAAATGGCAACCCTAGTTTTTTATTTAAAATTTTTAAAGTCCATAATAAGTTTTACATAGGTACCTACCAAATTTAAGATTTTTATTCTGTCATTTATAATTAAGGTATTATGTTAAAAGACAAGATTGTAGGTTAATTTCTCCCGAAGTAATTAGACACATTCAAACAAGTTTTACTTGCCTTCAGGATATTACCAAATAGTATAATAATTACAACATTTTGAGCATTTACTGACGAAAAAGATAAAAGGTTTTTTTTTTATATAAATTAAGTTTGTTTAATATTTCATAAATGACAAGTCCCAGTTACCCGGAGTAATCGGCGTACATATTATAATCAAAAACATTCATTCAGCTCGTATTGAGAACTTCCTATTATTTTATATATTATATTTATATTAATGTTCGGTAAAAATGGCTGAATTCATAAAAATTCAAACGAAATACGATAGGCGGCAGCACCGCCACACCACATACGTGATTTTGAGACCTCTGTTGCGAAGGCGCTGCATGTATATCTATAGATTGACTATCAACTCCACAACCCTGCTGTAAGTATTCGTTGTCCACAACGGTGGCCAAATCCGCTCCCCGACAGGGTTGTGATGTTTTGTAAAACAATCTTTCTGGCCACGAAGAAATGCTTTTACAAATAAGCACAGAATATATAATAAGTGGTGCAGTACTGGAAACTTCTCAGCGACTCCCTTAATAAGCTCCGCCCACTTGTTGTAACGATTTATTTTCGCTACTAGGAAAGTAGCTTTGGTCGTGACATTGATTGGTTATTTTAACTTATAAATTCGCCTTTGTCAGGAATTCGCTGGAATTGGGTTTATGCGTGCGTCGGTCGGTTTAGCAGCAGCTGGCGCTCGATTGTCGGTTTGCCGGCCCTCGTTCTGACGATGGTGCGGAAATGTCTGGCTGGTGATTTTATTTTTACCGACGACGGGAGCCGAATTTGGTTAATTTCTTGTATTTGGATTGGATCTTATTGGTATTTTTAATATTAAGTTGTTAGCGGTTATTCAATGGTGTCTCACTGTAACTGAGGAATCACTTTTCTGTTTGTGTTTTTGTCGATGTCATTTTTCACTTTCGAGAAGGTTTGAATTCCGCGCGATTTGATTTTGCTTTATTATTACGTTGGTATTACTTCCATTACCGCCTTCCGGAGTTCGGCCATCTTTGGTCCGAACCTTCTTGCATGGTAGAAGGTTGCGCAGTGATTGATTCTCTCGTAGCGTGGTGGTGAAAACGCACTAACACCAAATTCGTGAAGCCACGTGCCGTGACCCCAAAGTCCCTATGGGGTCCTTCACCTCCCAGTCACGGGTTATGACCAGCAACCCGTGAATCATAGTACCAGGTCCTAGCACCAGTCCTTCGAAATGCAGACTAGACATCTTAAGGCAGGACATAATTTTGCGTTATAACGTGCGCCGGGAAGTGTTCTGGTACACTTTACCCATTTTATTTTATTTTATTGCCAATGATTGTAATTTAAGGTTATATTAACAATTTTGTTATAATCTGCCATATAGGTTTTATTGATGGATACGTAATATTGACGATTTTGTCGCAATGGGCCATATGGATTTTATTGTTTAATGTGTAACATCGAGTACTTGCATTAAACTTAATATGATTTTATATATTTGTTTTATTTGAGTCACTCTACAAGGCAACACACCCCTTTTTATTATTTTCATGTTTCAGCTAACTTAACTTACTTTTCTTTTATCTATTTAACCGAGCTAGAGGACCCAAAACCATCTTGGTAGGTTTTCTGTTTTTGCCTGGCCCAAAAACAGTGGCGCCTTAAATTTATCGTTTCTAAACCCCCCCCTAATCTCCGGCTTATGAGCTAGGGCACTTTGCTCGCTGGCAGTAGGCCTCTCTGACTCGGATAAATATGATTGGTTTGTTCATTTAACTTCAGTTATTTAAATTTTTGACTTTTTATAGTACTTAATATTTCATAATAATCTTTAAATAATTTTTAACTTACTTAAATAAATTTAAATTTTCTTAAAGGCGATTTACAGCGTAGCAAATTTGGCGCCAACGTGTGGGGCACGATTTGTTGTTGTTTTCAAAAGTGTGTTGTTCGGTGACTCAAATAAATCAATTTATTATGGTTAATGATTTTCAATTTTTTATGGTTAATGATTTTTAGTGTATTATAGTCAATGATTTTCCGATTTATTATGGTTAATGATTTTTAGCGTTATAGTTATTGATTATTGTATATTGCATTGTATCGCATTGTATTTTAGGTAACGATTTATTTTTATTGTGTATTTGCGCATTGACTCTGATTACTTATTGTGGTTAGTTGATTACTTTAGTTATCTGATTTATTATGTTTGCGTATTTACTTTTATTATTGATTCACTTTCATTAACGTAAAATTTTGTTAAATTGTTTTTACCTTAACTTTAATAACGTAAATTGAATTTGGCTGGTTACTTGGTACTTAGGACATACCCGTACTGACGAGAGAAGTATATTTGTTTTTGTCAATTTTGTCTCCTTTTTATTTTCGGTTTGATGTTATTATTATTTTTAAATTCTAATTACGTGCCTGTGTTTGCAACTTTTGGTAGTACGTTAATATTTTTATTATTAAGTCAGTCTATACTTTCTTTCCCTGTTGACGTTTAATGACTTTATCTAGTTGATTTTCTTGTAATGATTAATTTGTATTGATTTGATCCGTATCATTTGGTTAAATTTGCTACGCTGTAAATCGCCTTTAAGAAAATTTAAATT
The DNA here is from genome assembly GCA_963969555.1 of Polydrusus pterygomalis. NCBI lineage: Eukaryota > Metazoa > Arthropoda > Insecta > Coleoptera > Curculionidae > Polydrusus > Polydrusus pterygomalis. The sequence goes on along the minus strand of OZ018380.1, from coordinate 73,645,265 downwards.
TATTTAAGTATTTTTTTTTTTAAAGTTAAAAATTATTTAAAGATTATTATGAAATATTAAGTACTATAAAAAGTCAAAAATTTAAATAACTGAAGTTAAATGAACAAACCAATCATATTTATCCGAGTCAGAGAGGCCTACTGCCAGCGAGCAAAGTGCCCTAGCTCATAAGCCGGAGATTAGGGGGGGTTTAGAAACGATAAATTTAAGGCGCCACTGTTTTTGGGCCAGGCAAAAACAGAAAACCTACCAAGATGGTTTTGGGTCCTCTAGCTCGGTTAAATAGATAAAAGAAAAGTAAGTTAAGTTAGCTGAAACATGAAAATAATAAAAAGGGGTGTGTTGCCTTGTAGAGTGACTCAAATAAAACAAACATATAAAATCATATTAAGTTTAATGCAAGTACTCGATGTTACACATTAAACAATAAAATCCATATGGCCTATTGCGACAAAATCGTCAATATTACGTATCCATCAATAAAACCTATATGGCAGATTATAACAAAATTGTTAATATAACCTTAAATTACAATCATTGGCAATAAAATAAAATAAAATGGGTAAAGTGTACCAGAACACTTCCCGGCGCACGTTATAACGCAAAATTATGTCCTGCCTTAAGATGTCTAGTCTGCATTTCGAAGGACTGGTGCTAGGACCTGGTACTATGATTCACGGGTTGCTGGTCATAACCCGTGACTGGGAGGTGGAGGACCCCATAAGGACTTTGGGGTCACGGCACGTGGCTTCACGAATTTGGTGTTAGTGCGTTTTCACTACCACGCTACGAGAGAATCAATCACTGCGCAACCTTCTACCAAGCAAGAAGGTTCGGACCAAAGATGGCCGAACTCCGGAAGGCGGTAATGGAAGTAATACCAACGTAATAATAAAGCAAAATCAAATCGCGCGGAATTCAAACCTTCTCGAAAGTGAAAAATGACATCGACAAAAACACAAACAGAAAAGTGATTCCTCAGTTACAGTGAGACACCATTGAATAACCGCTAACAACTTAATATTAAAAATACCAATAAGATCCAATCCAAATACAAGAAATTAACCAAATTCGGCTCCCGTCGTCGGTAAAAATAAAATCACCAGCCAGACATTTCCGCACCATCGTCAGAACGAGGGCCGGCAAACCGACAATCGAGCGCCAGCTGCTGCTAAACCGACCGACGCACGCATAAACCCAATTCCAGCGAATTCCTGACAAAGGCGAATTTATAAGTTAAAATAACCAATCAATGTCACGACCAAAGCTACTTTCCTAGTAGCGAAAATAAATCGTTACATTGTCAAAGTCAAATATTGGAGAATTTGAAAAAACGTGTTGTCACTGTTGTCAGCGTCAGTTGCATAGACAAGCGAGTTGCGCACTCTCAAGGAGTCAGTTGCACAGATTACAGAAAAGAACTCTGTGGTCAGTTGGAAGAAGACATTCAACATGTTTCCACGCTCGTAAGAAAATTGACCAGCAATGAAAACTACGTGACGTCACTGAGAAAAGAAAAAGTTCCCGGAAAACAAGAGAGAAACCGACGGCTAACTTAGAAAATTCACTCAAGGCAATTTTTATTGCCCCACTGTTTACGAAAATTTGATTTTCGCACCGTGGGAATCTTCACGACTTTTGAAGTCGCAACGTGGGATAATTTTCACATTTTAGGCTTCGACGATTTAGCAGGACCACATACAGCTACAACCCCCCCAGTGCGTAACTTGGGGGCCCTCGCGATTCGTCCGTTGCTTTTCTTTGAATATGGAAAACTGATAAGTATCATCCATATACCTACTTGTTAGCTTTTATTTCTTTATTGAAGAAGTAACGAGGGTTTATTTGAATCACTGAGGCATCCATCATGATCCATAAGGGCTGTCGATAATCTCGCTAGGTCCAAATAAATTCTCAGCCCGTCTCCTGTACAAGTGAGTTTTTTACAGGAGTGAAAAAAAATAAGAGACGAAGAGCTAAAGTAGCGAAAAAGTAAAACTAAAATTTTCGGGCGCGATTAAGGCTATTGTACTTATACGCCCGCTTAACGACCGTCATCGAGGGAAAAGGGCTGGTAAGGGTGCAATAGCAGAACAGCCGCTTTGTTCGAAAGCTAGAAAGGCAGCAAAGTCCTGAAACTGCAGGCTTTGTCGTCTGGACTGGTATAAAGGATTCTATCTGTAAAACAAACAACCTAACCTTGAAAAATGCGCCAAAAAACTTAGATTTTAATCGCGTATTTAAGATAACGTTATTGTTTCGTCCGCGGGTGTAGCTTTTTAGGGTGCGCCGCGTGTTTTATCCATATCGTGGTAAATATCTTAAGTTTTGAAATATCTTAGAAAATCCCTTAGAGAACTCGTATTACAAAAAACAGGAAAATTTTTAAAGTCTCTATTAATGACAGGTGTGTTAAGCTAGGGCTAAAAAAATTAAAAAATTCACTTTGTAAAAACTTGTTAGGATATTTAAGATGCGCAAGGTTAACTTACAAAAGACTAACCCTGAACCCTGAAAACTTAAACTCTGACACGGAAAAAAGGAATATAGACAAAATCTTTTGGCCCTCTCCTTGATCGAAATAAGTATTTTGAATTGGTATTTATTTCTAGATCGGACGTGCCCGTGCCGATCAACAAACTTTAAACGCCGAGCCGGACCAACAAATAGGCTTTGCCCTAAAAATTCTGATCTGGTCTTTTGAGCACAAAAAGTAAACATCCCTTAAATTTTTGAATCTCTCAAAACGCCCCTTTTTATCTTTGCGCCTAAGTGCATGGGCTGTCAACACTTCCAGTTGACGGGGTAAAAGGTTGGTGGGACCACTTTTAACAAAAAATTGTTTTTGAAACAAATTTTATCTTTTTAGAAACGACCGCCACATGCGGTCTGGTATCCTTGATTTTTCTACAGAAAAATAAGAAAATAGAAGAAAAAATGTCGAGCGGAGGTAGTAACCTGTATTTAGGGCCATTGCCTGAGTTCAGTTTTTTAAACGACCTTCAATGCTCTGAACAAGCCGGGCGTCGCGACGCTTCAAACGATGAGCCGCCGGCTTCAATAGATGTTTGGTTGCCGCAGGCGGCTACATCCAATTTAAACTTACTATACTGTAAGTAGGAAATAATAGTCAGTGACTTATTCTTAGCTTTAAGGCGCGCCAAGAGGGGTAAGGGAAGAGAGAAGGAAATTTCAGTGGCGGATCAATTGCTTTGTAAATTAATTTTTTATAATAACTATATAATGGAATAGTAATAAGTAGAATTAGGCAAATATGCACTTAAAAAAATTAAATTTATGCGCATAAATATGCATGATTTTAGTCCAAAATATACAAAAAAAAGTATATTCAAAATTATGTCTAATTCTAGTAATAAGAAACAAAATTGTAATACAAACAAATAGTAGGTACTATGTATTTATTAAGCCTAGGAAAAAAAATAGTTATGGATGATAAGGGGTTTTTTTTATCATAAAACATCATATTAAATGTTGCAACAAAAGTTTAAATCAAAAATCAATAAAATTTTAAGTTTAATTATTTAGTACTCGTTATCGGCGGTTTGATCAGAATTTGACTCAGAATCATTACTACCATTACTTTCGGAACCAATAATGATAATAAGAGGTTCAACTACAACTTCGACCTTAGTATCCAAATCCCACATTTTTTGTTTTTGTTTTATCACATGTCCGATACACTTCTGCCAATTATCAGCTGTAACTTTATTAATAGCTTCGTTTAACAAAACTTTAACGTCATTTAATTTAAATGTTGTGTTTTTTCTCGCAACTTCACCTTTTATCTGGGCCCATATAAGTTCAATAGGGTTTAATTCACAATGATATGGCGGTATTCGCAATAGAGTAACACCACGTTTATGCGCCATTTCATCGACAACATATTCAATATACTTGTCTTTATGAACACGGACAATATCAAGCAATTGTACTTTAAGCATATTTTCACCAAATGGTATGTTGCCTTTTGATTTTAACCAGTCGATTATGTCGGCTTTTCGCCAAGCAGTAGTGGGTATTATTTCTACTCGCCGACTGTGATACGGCGCATTATCAATTACGATTACCGAATCGGGCTCCACGCGCATCAGTACGGACGAAAACCACTTTTCAAACACTTCAGCATTCATATCCTCATGGTAGTCGCCAGTCTTCCTAGATTCGAAAACGTTAAGACCACCAACCAAAAAACCAGGGTTGCTACCTATGTGGGTAATAATCAGTCGACGGCCCTTACCGAAAGGAGATTTCAAACCAGTGGAAAACCCGTCAAGAAATGCTTGACGTGAACTTTTGATATATTTAAGTCCTGCCATACTTTGGAGCGGGTGTGTCCCTCATTTAACCATGTTTCGTCGGTATAATATATGTTTTTACCTTTAAGCCTATGGTCACGTATTTCTTCTAAACATTTTCTTCGCCACAACACTATCTCATTTTTTTCGATTAAAAAGCTCTTGCGATTTCGCTTTAAATACCGGAAGTTTAAATCGTGTAATGTTCGCTTTAAAACTCCAAAGGATATTTTGGGTAAAGATTCATCAGCATTTAATTCAGCTTTGATTTTATTTAGAGTTGGCATTTCGTTTCTAAAAAAAAACTGTACACATTTCGGCGAATTGTATATTTTACGTCATCATCTAGAATTACTTTCTTTCTACTTCTTGTTTCCTTTTTTTCCTTCTTTTTCTTCTTTTTATCAACGTGAGGGATCTGAAAACTGTCCGAGAAGACAATTGTGTTAAATTTCCGCAAAATTCTGCTGCATCCTCCGCGCCTAAATGGGGATTTCGAGCGCGAAAACTTTCATAAACGCTTTTTACCAACGCATGTTCGGCCGTAGTTAAATGTCTTTCCACTTTTTTCGCAGGGGGGTCAAGACTAGAACCTAAACCCGCAAGCGCGCCTATTCCACAGGCCTCGACAAGGCCCATGCTCGTTTACTGTTGCAACGTTGCAACGTCCACCTGATAGTCGTAAAATATCAGTACACTTACGTCCGTCGATCGCGAACCTCTGTTAAAATAGAGCTGCTTGAAATGCTCCGCGTAAGCTCCAGTATACGGGCCACAATAAATTTGGCAGCGGGTGCACGTTTTGTGTCGACACGCCGTGCCCCCATTAGAACAAGCGGCATTTTGCGAGCAGTTCATATCAGATTTATTTATTATTTTAAGCCGCTCTTGTTGTGTTATTTCCGAACTAGTGACTGACGTCATTGACTATTAGTTGCTTATTCTTTGACCAGTTGTATTGGCTGAGCTAACTAAAAGAAATTTCTTTACTAAATTGCAAATAAAACAACCATTGACAAGTTGACAGTGTTGACACATAAATCAGCCAAAACGAACGATCTGAGTCACAAATCCGGTAACCTTAGCGTAGGTAAGGGGGGAGGTTGACTGAGATAATCTGACTTACTTGGTCAAATAAAACGGCAAGGTAGTCAGTTTAGGTCAGCTCAGCCAAGACAAGTGGTCAAATAATAAGCAACTATTTACATCTAGATTTAAGTACCGAACGAAGATTTTTACCTCCCCTACATCTAAATGTAATAAACAAACGATTCGGATCGATCTGAGCACTCCAGATGTAATTGCCGAACGCGTCTAGTATAGGTGGGGATTCTAGATTCGCAGGAGAAGAATCCAGTTATGGGGAGAACAATAATTTAAATATCAAAAATAATGAAATATTAACAAGTCAAGGGGAAATTGATAATATTTACGCAGAAAAGGGGAGAAAATTCGGCGACAGTTTTTTCAAAAATCCGCTATTCTTATAGCTTGATATTCAATGCTCGATAATATTATTATGTCAATATTAAATTCAGGAAAAGGCCCATGCAAAGTACGACAGTTGTTTGTGTAACTACTTCTAATCATCCTGGAGGGCCATGGATTAAACAAAACTAATGCTACCTTTTCTCCCTTTGTGTTAGTAGTTCAAAAAACTTTTCTCCCATCGTGTTAAGCGAAGAATTGAAGGTGTTCTGTCACTTTGACGTATAACCTAGTTTATAAAAAAAGGAAAATCCGTATTTGGACAATTCGGAATACTTTCAAGTTTTCCAGGGAATTACGGGACTTCCACCCTTTCATTTTATTGCCAATTATGGTATGCATTTCTTGGTCTAGTAACAAATGTAAAGTATAAAGTGTTTTCCCTACAAATTCCTTAACATCTTACACCTGGAAGGGAAAGAGTTGAATATCAACTTGCTTGGAATTAAACGAGGAAAAATGGACTGCCTACTGGCTTATTATGGTGAAAAGTTCACAAAAATTGACGGAAACATTTTTGAAGTGTTCTCCAAATTTTATAGTTTAGACCTGTAAGTAATACCTTTTTCTCCTGCTTATTTTAAACATTTTTGCTCATCTGGGTTATTTATAGATCTCCAGTTGATTCATGGTTGGAAACACAGTTTAAAAACAAAGTAAAGAAAGATGACACACTCTCAACCTTTTATAGACAAGAGGGAAACAAATGTTACGCTCGAAAGGATCTCCTCAAAAGTCTGGAATTTTATACAAAAAGTCTATGTTGTGCCACACCCAATGGTCGAGAATATGGACTGGCTTTAGCTAACAGATCTGCTGTTTCTTTTGAGATGAAGGAGTACGAGGTAACTTTAAAAAATGTTTATTTATTTAAGTTACTTAGGTACTTTTTTTTAAAACTTTTTTAATCACTAGGCTTGTTTGTTAAGAAAAACTGTGGTAACCAAAACTGTATGTCAGAATTTTATCCCCAAAATTTAAAAAGGTCTTCTGGGAAAATTATTGTCTATAAATTTGTATAGTATTCCAACTACCTAGTCGGTACCTATAAGCCTATAAGAACAATGTAAAAAATTGTAGGTACATTAACTAAACACCATTTTTCTCCTCTTATAAGATATTTCCACATTATTCCCAAGGTGGTTTATCCCCAGGGCCTCTAGTTTTTATACAGTTTTGATCATCGTTATGATACACATTTTGCTAAATACTTACTTAATTTCTTACTTAATTATGCCATATTTTTTAGAACTGTTTGAGAGATATAGAACTTTGTTTTAAGACAAATTATCCAAAAGATCTGAAACCAAAAATTTATCTGAGGAAAGCAGATTGTTATTTTGAGATTGGTCAAAAGGAAAACTTGGATAAATGTATCCATGAGGCTTTAAAGTTTCTCCATGTGGAGAATTTAACAGATAAAGGTTGGTATTTATTTAAGTATATTTTTCTCAAATCTCTACCTAAGTAGAGAGTAGGTATCTACCTACTGAATTACAAGCAGAAATATACAAATTTTATAACAAATTAGGTCAGACTTAAGCAGGAATAAGTACTATAAAAAAACATTTATAAGTACTTAGTGATGCTAAACAAATATGGGAAACATAAACTTTTTAATTAAGTATATCAAAATCAAAAAAAAAACTTTATAGAACTCCTTGTGGTCAATAACAAAGAAATCAAAAACCAACAGGAGATTTGTGAAGAAATGAATACCCATTTTACAAGTATAGGTCAAAAATTAGCTGATAAGATTTCCTTAAAAGAAAGAATGGAAGAAGAGGTAAATTCATAATTCATGTTTTTAGATGAAAACAATATTGACAAGGAAGAAATTAGATATAACTGAAAATTGAAATAAACATAAAGCCGAGCATAAAGCTACTGGTTATAATATTTCCGTAAAAATAGTAAAGACAGTTGAAAATAGAGATTTTTTATTCTTAATTACCTAATTATAATAGGTATGTACTTGTATCTGGTTAGTTTTAACCTCGGTTTTAACTATTACTTTAACCTGATCTAAAGGTAACATAAACAAACTTTTTGTGAAACCTCCTAGTTAATCCTACAAAACTATGAACTTTTTTTTTGTTCTTCTTTAACTGTAAACAACATCCCATTGTGTTTTTGTTTGATACATCTATTTTGCCAGTGCCGGACTCAACATATTATGGCGAGAAAATATAAAACATGCAGCAAAGACTTTGAGAAAAAGGAGTTTGCCATTTCTGACAGATGTGGACTGGCCCAATGTCAACAATGTAGATCACTTACATCCACAGAAATGGGATTACTTATGTACAATGGAGCAGAAGCACCAAAGCATATATTTATGCACAAACTGAAACCCTTGTTACTCAAATATCTGAAGGACACAACATCTAGCTCTTCTAATCCTGATGGTGAAACAGTAAAAAAGTTAGAAAAGCCGCTAAATGTTTTTAAAGAAGACATATTTAGGTACTGATCTTCTAAAACTATAGGATGAAATCAATCCATTGCACAAAGAAACCACAAACTTGTTTCAGTCAGTGGTTGAGCAAGTTACTCAAAATGTGCGCGACCACTTCGTAACTTTTCTTTTTAAGTAAAAAAACACAGAACTGGTAAAAAATAGTTGCAAGTCCCAGGTATGCCTCCAATCTGAAGACACAATGTTGCAGCTGATCCTTAGAGCATTTACAGTGATCTTCATCATTCACTACACCAATCACTGTGTGCTAATTTCAATAAGAGATTGGGAAGTTTAGAGCAACAAATAAACCAAATAATACGGTTAAACGCCTTGAATGTCACCAGTAAGCAAGTTTCGTCTGCTATCCAGGGTCAAAGGGTCCTAGGCTCAGTGCCTGAGCAATCTGCTCATCAGCAAAACTTGGCACAAAAAAAATTACATCAATCTCTGCTCATAACCAGAACCATCAAAAAGGTCAAACTCTTTCAGGCCAAAAAAAACCTGAGAGCAATGGAAAAATCGTTGCCACTAAAAGGAAAATCGCAGAACATTGCTAAAAGCCCAAATATAATTACACTCTTCCACTATTTTTGCGATAACTTTTAAGTGAGAAAATGAAACGACTCTGCGGTTTTTGCTGTTCTCATTAATAATCAGTTAGCTATAGAATAGGGGGGGGGGGGGGGGGCAAAAAGGGTTTGATGGTTGCATTCAAATTCTTTTTTAAATCTAAGCTAGAAATATATTTTTTTAAAAGTGCCTTCTGTTATTAACCGCACAAATTATTTTTAACAATATTTATACAAATATTTAAACAGGATAAAACGTTCTTCAAAATAAGTCACAGTTTGTTAAATTCGGTTAACGCAGACCGAAGTTTTAGGTACTTTTAGTCGTTACCCTTCTCCACGCTGTTACAATGGTAGGGTCAGTTGGGGTAAATGTAGACGATTTTTGACACTTTTGGTACATTTATGTATAAAATTAATTTTCTCAGTTTGTATTGAGAATTTAAGTTCATACATTTTGCAGACAGTTAGATTATGGATATTTATTGAACATTTTCGAAATAATACATGTTAAACTAAGCCCTTTTATTTTTCGTCATATTTTTTTTGAAGGGTTGTATGTTTACATTTACCCCATACCCTAAGGGGTAAATGGAAACAATTTTCTCAAAGACCATAAGCATATGTGCAAAAAATCGTGGGGTAAATGGAAATGTGTCGTTTATAGTATTGTTCAGTTGAAATTCAACTCGATATTTAATTTTTTGAAGTGTTTACATTTACCCCAAAAGTTGGATTAAAAAAATCTCTCATTACAAAAATAAACGTTTATTATAAAAAAACAAAACTAATGCATTTCGCGCAATAAATACAAAAGTAACAAAAACAAAAACTTTCATTCTTATGTTTTTAGATAACATACCTAATAATATTGGGAACTTACAAAAGGCAAAGGTAAATAACCAAAAAAAATCCCTAATTCTAAATTGCACTAATTTATCATTTAACGTTATGTAAGTAACGACAACAGTTTTTAACAAATGTTTTAAGTCTGCTCCACCACGGGAATACTATTTTCAAATCTATAAAATATTCTCTCACCTTTGAGAAATATTTCCGGATCTGGTAGTATACCCAACACTTGATCGATAGTAACGTAACTAACGTCAGTTTCGACAACATAAAAAACTGTTTTTAAAGTGTCCGTCGATTTTAAACCAATAACTTTAATTTCATCTCCGTCCTCTTCAACATCGTCAATAGAACAAACATATCTAAAAATAGTCGTGTTACGTTTTCCCCCTTTGAACGTAATTAAAACAAATTTTCCAACACACAACTTTGACATGTCTTTGATGGGTTCCAAATTAATTACTGCATTTTCCTGTTGTATTTCATCGCCAGAACTGTCATCATCACATTCATATGCATCACTCTCTTCCGATGTATCTGATTTATTTTTCGCAATTTTCAATATTTTTTTTTTCTTACGACCAGGACTTTCAAAAGTGGTTGGAATATTTTTTTCCCTTTTTAATATTTGTTTCTTTGTCTTATTCGTTAGGCCCTTAGTTGCTGCCTTTTGCTTTTTTTCTTCTGCTTGTTTGAGTCGTGTTAGGACGTCATTAGAGGTCAACACTTCACCATATGATTGGTGCTTTAGTCGTGGAATGAAAGGTTTCTTTTCTTGTTCTTGAGTATTATTTGATGATGATAGTTGTGTTACAAACAAATCGGTGATACATGATTGCGCCTTATCGATTTCTGCCAATTTGTAAGAGCAAGATGGTTGTGGTGACTCTGGTTGTTGCATTTTCTTATTATACTGAACTTGCGACACTTCGTCATGTCCTTTATCATCATTCCCTAATAATTGTTGATGGGGAGAAGTAACTTGTGGTGACTGCCGTAGAGAATTTTCAGAGGGAATTTCATCCTCTTGCTGGACTGGCGACAGACAATAATTCACCTCAGGTTCCATAGGTTGAACATCAGATGGTTCTCCTTCTTCTTGTTCCACTGTCTGATTCGCTACATTAGCCTCATATCGTTGTAGATCAAGTTTGTTGAATGTATCTTTGGGAAACTTTGTACGATCTACTGGATAGACACCAGTACTGACAAATCCAGAAATAATGTTCTTGGCTTTCATTGAGTTATGCCACACTGTTCCTAGCAATTCGGCAAAATGCTCCTTTGTGAGTCTTCCAGTGCCCTTGCCAATTTGCGCTTTACCATATGCTACCAACGTCTTTTCCCAACTAGTTTTGATAGGTCCAAAAACGGCTTTATCTAATGGTTGAAGCCGGTCAGTCAGATGACTGGGAAATTTCATCAATATAATGTTGTTCTTAATGGCTTCTTCGACGAGCCGAACGCTAATGTGGCTACAATGCCCATCATAAAGCAGAAGCACTTTTTGCTGGGGAACGTTTCTTGTGACCCTTAGGTTGTTAACAAAAGGGATGAATCCTGTAGTAAACCACTGGTGAAATTGGGTTTCTTCCATCCAGCCATTCTTGGAGGTAGTATATAAAGTTCCTGGATATGCATTGGCTGATATCCAACGTGCCTGAACAGCAGCACCCTTATACACAATTAAAGGTGGCAAGCAACTACCATCCGCTGACACGCATGCTAAAACAGTCGTGGATTCTCTTCCAGATCCACCTGATACTCGACTTAGGGACTTTCCTTTTTCACCTATGGCTTTAAGTCTACTTGGATCACTGTGGAAGCCTGATTCGTCTGCGTTAAACACAAACGCAGCTTTTCCTTCTCTGTCGAGATCATTCTCCTTCAAAACATTCTCTAACTTTTCATAAAAGTCGTATACAATCTGCGGTTTTCTCGCATCCTTACGCAGCTTTTGAAGATGCTCTGGTTTTTTTAATGATAGCAGAGGATGTCGAGACATAAATGAAAGATACCAGTCTTCACCCGGTTTGTTGTCTTTAAAAGGAGTTTTTACATTGTTAGCTTCCACATATTTCCCAACAAGGTCACGCAGTTCTTCTTTGCTACAAGGGTGGCCCATTTTAGATCTTGTTAAAAGGCACTGAACAATTTCGTTTTCCTCCACAGGGGATAACACCGGCTTTCGGCCAGGACCTTGAACATCCATCGCCGTTTTTCTTCCCTTAATTCTATTATATATTACGGACTTTGGGACACCATATACGCCTTCCGCTTGTCGGTAATTTAGATTTTTATTGGAAACATCACGCACAGCATTTAAGACATCTTGTAAAGAATAGGGTGGTGGGTTCTTTTTTTTGCTATACTTTCGGGGCATATCTGCAATAGATTAATAATTTAAATTTTTTATTTGTATTTAAATTGAGTGTTTACATTTGCCCCGAATTCTTGTTTACATTTACCCAGAGCTGCTAAATTCTGGGGTAAATGTAAACATCAAAATTCCTACCAAAGTAAACGCTATCATGGCATCATTCCGCTATAATTAACTTAAAATGTATTTTAAAAACACCATACAAACATTGGGAAACTTACCTTACAATGATTTTCACAAAATAATAACTAATAAATAAGGGTATTACACTATGATGAACACACGCGAATTTCCTAATGACTGTCAGACCACTAGCTGATGAAATAACTGAAAACTTATGACACTGTTGCCATGTGGGTGCGTGACGGATATGCAAACGAACGACGATGCCAAAATTGAGCGCGCTTTTTAAAATATACAGCCATTGTCTTCATTTACCCCTGTTTACATTTACCCCAACTGACCCTAACTACACAAAAATTATTATAACAAAATTTATAGAGTGTGCTGACCTAACAACACATTAAAACAAAACTTAATTCTTAAGCACTTTTTATTCACAAAACAGACGATCTATTTAGTTCGACAATCAGTAAATAACTAAATATCTAAAAACAGTAATTTCCTTTCCTGGCCGCATTACATAATCTGCGTCACCCCTGAATCACTCATTCGCTGGGGTATCAGCCGGTTGCCACACTCCGTCCTTTCTTTTCAGCTTAAGAGGCATGAGTTGACCTTAAGAAACGGCCACTGTAGGTTCTCCGGAAGAGGCGTCATTTTCCCGCAGGTGGATTGTTGTCCCTGATGTCGCTCCTTGTCCCTCTTCCTCCACGGGTTGTTCCAACTCTTTTCTGCTCGTCGCTGATGGATGGATGGATTGGTCACTTTGGGGTAATGCTAGAATGGAATCTGTAACTTTTTTTAAATGACATGACGTTTCAGTGTCCTGTCGTCTCTCATTACTGTCGCCTCGTTTCCTTGAATGTTGATAACCTCATATTCTTTTTCGTGATACCTGGAAGTTAGTTTATGAGGAATCACCATATTCTCCACAAAAACTTTGTCTCCGGGCATAATGCGAGATTCTTTAGCTCTTCTGCATTCAGCATTTCTTGTGTGAATCCCCGGCCTCGTGAGAAGAAGGTTCAATGCCCTGGGCGAACCATTCTTTAATGATCTGGAGGAAGTGAGCAGCCTGTAACTGGGTCGATTCACTAAGTTTATTAACAGCAGTGGCTGGTTTGAATGAGCTGTCAAGATTCTTGTATGATCTAGGTCACTTTAACCATCGGGAAGCTGATGTGGATAGGTTCCGCGGAATATGTGTGGTACCACAACGGTCCTTATAGGACTACGTGTGACTGTTTGGAGAATGCCAGAGGTCTGCCACTTTAACCTAACCTAACCTAAGTACCTACCAAATTAAATTTTTCTATCCCTTGCCGTCAATAATGCTTAAACTAGTTTTACTATTTGGCAATATCCTAAGAGCAAGTAAAACTCAATACCACAATATTTGCCGGTTTCGTACAAGGAACAAAAGATTTTACATTTGGTACTTATGTATAACTTATATACACTTTAAAAATAGTCAATAAAAAACTAAAAATGATCGATAGTGTCATATCGCTAATTTGGGACACTCGGTATCAATATTTTTTACAAAAAATACTACAACTTAAAATGTTAATACCCGTGTCCAAGCATTTTTCCTAAAAAAAAAAACTGTACTGTATTCATTCCAAGCTACAAACACATAATTTTTATTTCATAATCCAAATTCGCTACATCCCGTGTATAGATGAAAATTTTACGTTATTCTTTCCTGTTGTTAAATAAACATTCAATGTTTACATAGTGTTTTTTATGATTGACAGAAAAATTATCACTTATAATCTGCCACGCAGCAGAATTAATTCCCGATAATTTTTTTCTCGGTTTCACTCATGTTTATGTTGATAGAAAATTATCCCGAGTCGAAGACTGCGTGGGAGATTCGGTAAGAAAATTTCATAAATTGCAGTTTTTCCTTATTGTATTTTTTTTGCTAAAATGCTGCAAAAACATATTCCCGGCGGCTTTAGTTAATTGTAACTAATTAGGGTTTTAGAAATGAAGTTTATTTTAGCCGTTAGTAACTAATTTTTATTACTAAAATGTAAGAAACATTAAATAACAAATTTGTTATCTGAAATCCAATGTCTTTATAGTTTTAAATTCAAATAAAACTTTTAAAAACATATTTTCGATGAGTTTAGTTTAATATGACTCACTGTATTTTTACAATAGAAGTTAATTTTGCTTGTTAGTAACTGAGGTTTATTACTAACATTTTAGGAACATTAAAAACAATAATTCGTTATCAATCATAACATCTGATATTACATGTCTACATAGTTTCAAATGAAACTGAAAAAAATATATTTCCGATGAGTTTAGTTAAATATGACGAACTATATTTTTACAATAGAAGTTGCTTTTACTTGTTAGTAACTAAGGTTTATTACTAAAATTTCAGGAACATTAAAAACAATAATTCGTTTTCAACCATAACATCTGATATTACATCATGTCTACATAGTTTCAAATGAAACTTAAAAAAAAAAACATATTTCCAATGAGTTTAGTTAAATTTTTGATGTGTCTCTTTTAGCCCCGGCGTTCGATATGTAAAGCAAGTTGATTAGTTAATATCAATAAAAATTATAAGTTAGCAACAATATGTATTTTGATTTTTTTCTGAGTGACTTTTGCCAATAGATATAAAGCACTTCATTTTTGACAGAAAAATGATCACTTATTAATTTCATTAAGTTAATAGGAACTAACGAAATTATCGGAATAACCTCCCGTTGCTATAAGCGACGTAAACAAAAAGGAGCCTTCTAATTGGTTGAAAATAAATTTATTTAATTTTCGGGGTAATTTTTGATAGAAAAATGGCTGTAATAATTTTTGCAACCATAGGCATAACAACGGTAATAAACAATAAAATACCTGTATTTAATTTTTAAGATATTGATTTTAACAGGTGAATGAAATTCTTAAAAAAATATGTTTTGTGCATGTGAAATTGTTCGAAAATTATTCGGGTTGTTTTCCAAAAATGTTACTATAGATAATTTCCCACATGATGGTTCTAGAAACCGCTGCTAGTAAAAAGTTTTGTAAAAATACATTGCTTCTGAGGTGGCTTTATTCCATCAACTCATTCATTCCATCCTTTTTTGTACTCTATTAAGAAAGAGATAAATTGCTATTTATTGTTTTCAGATAAACATATTTTAAGACTTGAACAAATCAAAAAATCAAAAGTGAAAATGAAAACGGCAGAAATGTACAGGGAGAACTCAAATGACCTTCCTGAATTTGACGAAGGCGAAAATGAACATTTCGCTTATGCTTCCTCAAAAATTAAAATGTGGTATGTACCTATAATATTGATTCTTATTGGCACTAGGTATTTTAATCAATAAGTGCACATTCATTGTAACATGTAAGGTATATTCAACTATGATCAAGCAAATATAGAGATCACATTCTCTTTAACAAATCCCAACATCCAGGTTCCTCACGAGTTCTTAAAGGAAAACACTTGGAATGATCAGCAAAATTTTACGCTAGTATAATAATATGGCGTTGACGCTTTTCTCGTTATTATTATTATTATCTTTCTTTTTCTTACATAATTATGGTTTTATTTTGGACTGACGGGCTATGCCAAGTCAAAAACAACAAAATTAAATTTTGGGTGACATTAATATTGACATACTAGATAAAACTAACCATATTGTAAATTCATACTTAGCTATCTTGAATTATTTTGGATTCCTATCATGCATAAATGCTCCAACTAGGGAAAATTCCTGTCTTGACCATATTTTTTTAAGGACTAACATAAATAAAAATAAGATTAAATTCAACCCATATATCATTAAGGTAGACCTCACTGATCATGATCCCGTTATGATAATTATAAATAAAGTCTCAAACAACCAAAAAAATAAAAATCCCACACCAATAAAAAAAACATTTGAAACATTGAATGAACAGCTTTTTAATTCTTTGATCAGGAAAGAAAACTGGGAACTGGTGCTAAATTGTACTGATGTACACAAAGCAACAGATGAATTCTATAAAAAAATTAACGATTTTCTAAAACAGGCTACTTGTATAAAAAAAAGTAATCACATCAAATTTAAGAAGCGCCAACCATGGATCTCAAATGGTTTAATACGTAGCATCAAAATAAGGGATGAAATGAAAAGGAAATTGTTGTCAAACTTTAATGAGGAGGATAACCAAACTTTTAAAACCTATAGAAATAATCTAAAAAAAATAATTGTAAAATGTAAATATGATTATTATAAAAATGAAGTATGTAAAGCCGGGAATGATCTTAAAAAAGTTTATAACTTAATAACAGATGCCACAAATAATGCTCAGAGTTGTCCAGATTATTCTCCTCCACCTATTTTGAATAATGATTCAGGTGCATTTGCAGGCTTGAAAGACTTAACAAACTTTTGCAATGACTTTTTTGTAAATGTAGGGGTACAGATGCTAAATAAAATTCCAAAGGCAAAAAATAACATTCAAACCTCTATCAATCAATTGACCTCCATGTATTTAAGACCAGTAAAACCAAATGAAATAATTGAGAAAATTAATAGCTTAAAAAATAACTGCAGTCCTGGTATTGATAAAATAAGTACAAAATTAATAAAAAATAACCACCTATACCTGCTTGACCCCCTGGTTCATATAATTAATTTAATTTTTAAGAATGGCACTGTTCCTGATCAATTTAAAATATCTGTAATAACACCCATATATAAATCGGGTGACAAGACAAAAGTAACTAACTATCGACCTATAAATTTAATAAATAACTTTGCCAAAATTCTGGAAAAATGCATAAAGGATAGGCTGTTGCATTTTCTGCAATCAAACTCGCTATTATCATCAAATCAGTATGGTTTTTTGAGTAATTTAAGTACCTCAAATGCACTCCACCACCTTACAAAAGAAATAGCTGACAAACTTGACATTAACGAGAAATGCATAACTGTTTTCTTAGATCTGGCAAAAACATTTGACACCGTACCCCATCACCTACTCCTGGAAGTTCTGGAAAATAATGGGGTGAGGGGTGCGGTGTTGGATGTCTTTAAAAGTTATCTGCATGGGAGAGTACAACATGTGAGGATTGCCAATGTTTTGAGTGACCCATCTAATATTAAAATAGGTGTCCCGCAGGGTACAGTGTTGGGTCCTGTACTGTTTTTGGTGTATATAAACTCGCTAACTAATTTAAAACTTGAGAATGCAACGATCGTTTCCTATGCGGATGACACTGCCCTAATATGTTCTTCAAAAGCATGGGATGAAGTAAAACAAAACGTAATTAATGGTCTGGAGGTCATTCAAAACTGGTTAAATAATTTTAAACTAACATTAAACCTAAATAAAACCACTTATATTGCTTTTTCAATTACCCTTGCAAATCGGCCAGCCTTTGATTCCATTCAAATAAAAAATTCAAATACAATAATCAAGGAGGTTCCACACACTAAATATTTAGGAATAATCATAGACAAGCATTTAAAATGGAATCACCATGCTCTTAAGTTAACATCAACAATTAGAAAGCTATTGTATAGATTCTATACCTTAAGAAATATCTTGAACGGGGACTTGTTGGTGTCTATATATAGAACCATGGTGGAGTCGTTGTTAAGATATGGTATTGTGGTGTGGGGGGGGTATGTATGAGACGGCTTTGCACCCTCTGAGCATTGTACAGAAGTATATTTTAAAAATAATCTACAAAAAAAATAGACTTTATCCAACTAGCATGTTGTATTCTAAAAAAGTTTTTGACATAAGGTCTCTATATGTCTTGGAGACTAGCATTTTTGTCTATAAAAATAAAGATCTAAAAAATCATATCAGTCATTGCCACCTAACGCGAAATAAAGCAAATGATTATATAAAACTACCTAAAAGTAACACTAATATTAACTTAAGATTTCTTAATTATTTCGCTCCCAAGATTTATAATCTCCTACCCCTGGAAATAAGAAATATCACAAAAATTCATATTTTCAAAAAAAAATGTAGATCTTACATATTTGAAAGGATTCACATATTTAGGAACCTATTCTGAATTTCGGTTATGTAAGTCACGTCTGTAGTCTGGTGGGTATCTACTCGTTTATGTCTATTTATTTATTTATTTGAAAACTGTTCAATTATTTGAAATTTAAACTTATAGGAAAATTGCGGCTATTACACATACAGGTGTTAAGTCATCTAGGTGATACGTAGTTTGCATTTTTTTTTGTGTAAAAAATGTATCTTAGTATTTATTACTTAACAAAAACATTGCAGAAGAGATAACTTTTAGCTATTATACAACTACATCTAAATGTAACGATTGAAATGTAACATATCCTAAGATAATAAATGTGGTGGGGGTACAGGGATACTGTTACCACCGAAATAATAAATATATCTACACTATCACAAGTTCACATTGTCAGTTCTCTAAAAGATACAATTATTCTAATTCTTTTAAAAACGGGAACTGAACTGGCTGACTTAATCACATGAGGCAAATAATTCAATTTAGAAAGTCCCCTATTGAAAATTGGTTTTATGTTTTTTTGTTTTTTTAACTCAGTAAATTAAAACATTTTTAGTTTATTGCAATAATTTTAAATAAATAACAAGAAAATAATTTTAAAATAAATCAAGTCATCTTGTCAAAGTTTCACAACTTCAAAATGGATGTGGATCAAGCATAGTATAGAGATATATTTTTTTATAAGGACCAGACAACATGAGCTCAAATACAAAGTTCCAGCTGATTCCTGAATGGAATTTGAAATTATTTGTATATCTTTAGTTGATCATCGTTGGGCATATTGGGTCTGTTCAATGACAGCGGACCGTTACGTCACGACTAGATTTATTTAACAATAATAATTAACCTATTAGATCTAAATGCCTATACATAATACATACATAATACATAATATAACATTACTATTTATTTTCTACAATAAATGTGCAATTGTTGAATGTACAGTTGTTATATGCAATAGTTTCTTTTTTTAAATTGCAATTTGCAACGTTATTCACTGTAATACCATTATACGAGGTAGATGCTAAAATATTTGGAGCAACATTTTCTTTAGAGGTTGATGTATTATTCTCTATTTGCGTATTGTGAACTGATTTTACAATAGTATTATCAATCTTCTTTTTTTTACTTAAAGAATTTTCGATGTAAGTTTCCATCACGGGAGTTGATTTCCAGCCACCGTAGTTCTTGATGGTTAAGGTGTTGCCACCTGCATCTGCTAGGAGAGTGGCCCCCGAGCGACGGAAACAGTGTCCTGTATATAATTCTGGGTTGGGTAAATTTAAAAATTCAGCAATTATTTTCGGCTGATTACCAATTTTGTTGATGCCAACTACTTGCTTGGAACATTTACCCTTTTGGTAATTTATAAAAAATTGTTCCATGTTTGGTGGTCTAAGCTCCATGTATTTTTTTGAAACCTTGTAAAACAGGCCAGGGATTACAAATCAACGATCTGTTTTTGTTTTGGTGTCGATTAATCTAAATTGAAATTCATTTCCCAAGTCTCAAATATGATCCAGTTTTAAATTTTTTAATTCTTGTCTACGGCATCCGCCAGAAATACCAAAAATCAATACCACCTAAAATGTAATTAGAAATATTAAATTTTAGGACTACAAAGAAAGTAGGTATCAAATAAAAAAAAATAAAAAAAAGTATTTTCCCTCAATGAGGTTCGAACCAACGAGCATTTCTTGACCGCCACGAGCTCTACCATGCGACTGATTTGGCACTTGCTTAAAATAATGTCTAGCGCATATTATAAGATTCTATAAGATTTTGTGCAAGATGAGATTTTTTGATATGATATAATATTAATATAAAAGGTACTTTACTGAAGCTTACCTTTGTAAACAAATATTCGTGATCTGGTGCTTCCAGAAGGAACGTTTTAATTTGTTCTGATGTCAAAATTTTTGCCTTTTTTGGTTTATAGCCACTACTCTGTAACTTTAAAAAATACCGCAATTTACAATACAGTGTGTGTATAAAGTCTGGAAACGGCTTAATAACATCACAATTTACTGGCCGATTTAAACCAAATTCGGTACAGTTGTGTAAGAGGATCTAACGCACCGAATGACGATATTGGCGTTGTTGTCAGCTTTTTAGTTTGTCTGGGATTCGAAAGAATTTTATATTTTTAAATATAACACCCAGTATATTTTTACATTTTTAAATTCCACATAAAATTATAATTATTTTTTATTAAATGCATTATTAGTCTATACTTCATAGTTTCCGAGATATTGACTCTCGAAAAGTGACATTTTTGAACTTTGACAGCTTATAACTTTCTAACAGTACGTCTTAGAGCAAAACGGCTTACATGTCCCTATCTTCAATTTTTATTATCTTCCCAAAAAAATCAACTTCCAGTTAAACCGGAACAACTATATTTCCTGCTTTCGAGTTACATCCGGTTTAACCGGAAGTTGATTTTTTTTGGGAATATAATAAAAATTGAAGAAGGGACCTGTAAGCCGTTTTGCTCTAAGACGTACTGTTAGAAAGTTATAAGCTGTCAAAGTTCAAAAATGTCACTTTTCGAGAGTCAATATCTCGGAAACTATAAGGTATAGACCAATAATGCATTTAATAAAAAATAATTATAATTTTATGTGGAATTTAAAAATGTAAAAATATACTGGGTGTTATATTTAAAAATATAAAATTCGTTCGAATTCCAGACAAACTAAAAAGCTGGCAACAACGCCAATATCGTCATTCGGTGCGTTAGATCCTCTTACACAACTGTACCGAATTTGGTTTAAATCGGCCAGTAAATTGTGATGTTATTAAGCCGTTTCCAAACTTTATACACACACTGTATGTAGAAATATCAATGTTTTTTTTATATTTAACATTGTTCTTAACATAGAATACGTTGTCCATATAGAGTCGACGGTCTTAGGTCTTTGGATAAATATTTCATATATGCAGTTAAAACATTTTCTGATATATTTTTGACTTCATTTTCCAGCATCCAGTCCATAAACTTTTTGTAAGTTAATTCGTATTTACTTTTGGATTTTTCTGGTAAAAGAGTTTCGTAGGTTTGGTTGGCTTCTAAACGAATATTTGGCGGCGTGCAGTTTACCGTTTTTTCATCGGAATCGCTCATATTTTTATAACTTTCAATAATTTTATTTACGATCTGACAATTACACTATAAATGACATAATATTTTAAAATCGAATAGTTACCTGGGTAACCTGACGCTAACTGTGATTGGTCGATTTCATATCCTAACTAGGATGGATATGAAATTATATCCGTTCAGTTAACTGGAATTGCCTACTTATCCATTCTGTAGATTGTGCAAGAAATAGCTAATATGCAGATGGGAGTAGAAAAAAGAACAAGCATTAATTATAAAAGTATTTGATTACTTTCAAAGAGAAAGTGATGCCGGAAAGAGTGTTTTACCCTTTAACGTAGCTTATGAGGTAAGTAGATATAATAAAGCAGGAATTGTGAAAACATATATATTAAGTATGAAAAATATTTGGCAATGTTTTTATAAATACCTATCTGTTTTAGAGAGTTTCTGATGCTTTGGGAATTTCATGTTTAACAATCTAACGAATTAAGGCAAAGGGGATAGAGAAGGATATAGATTTTAAAAATCGCAATAATGTAGTCCAGTTGTCGGCAACTTCACGAAATTCATGAACATACCATAAGAGATCGTATTTATGGGACGTATAGAGCAGGTGAACACGTTACCATTCGCTCAAGACAACTAAACCTTAAAATCATTTATGGTGTTGAAATATCCACCGGTTCATTAGCGGACTGTTTAAAAAAATTAAAATTTAAATGGTGTAAATGTACTGTATCAAAAAGGCGTTTTTTAATAGAGCAACCTCGTATAGCCCAAAAACGAGTAAAATTTGTAAGAGAATTTAAGAATAACGGCAACTCTCAATTTCCCTTAAAACCTTGATGTGTTTGAAAATGTAACAGTGGAAAAATGGAAAAAAATATGTAACACACTAATAAAATTATAAATGATGTGTGGGAACGGGAAAGACTTATCGATGTTTCAGATACTCTTCCCCTTATTATTAATTTGGACGAATCTATAATGATATTTGCGGAGATGTTTTATTTTAATTATTCAAAAACTGTATTTTTTTGTGTTGTAATTGTTTATTATATATTGTCCTTTATGATTTTATAAATAAGATGATAATATTTTAAACAAAATTTATAAACTGATGCACTAGAGATGCACTAAACAAAAAAAATAAGATTCAATTTTAAATTTTATGAATGAGTTTTATTTATTTTTCAGTAAATTTAAATTAATTTAAAATTTCATACTGATTTTCAAAAACACAATAATAATAATAATAATGATAATAAAATACTTTATTGTAAATAAGTTACAAAAGGCGAAGTTGAGGCAGAACCTCCTAGCTTAACCTAAAAATGTAACCACTATTAATTATTAATATAACTGTCTATCCTGTTATACTCCAGCGGCCTGGCCTGCTAGATAAAAAAAAAACATTGAGACTGAAATATGCTGTCTTGTAACACTTACTACGCTTAAGAGATACTGGACGAAGACCCAAAATAACATCTTAATTAACATATTATATTACACTAGCGTGTACCCGGCCTGCGTTGCAGCCCGGCATTATACGACGTGAGATAATAAGGCGAACAAACCTCAAACTCAACCGTTTGCCGGCCCGTCCACAATTCTTATCCATGCATAAAACATAGTCTGTCTTCGTCTATTCCGGCTTCGGTGCTTCGGATCGATCGTTGAACGGGCCGGGGACCGGTTAGGTTGGGTCGTTCGTTCTCCCTACTCTAATTTATCAGTGTTTATCAGTGTTTCTCTATAATATTATGCATGTATTATACATAAAAACCTTCCTCTTGAATCACTCTATCTATTAAAAAAAACCGCTTCAAAATCCGTTGCGTAGTTTTAAAGATTTAAGCACATATAGGGACAGGACGGGCGATAGCGACTTTGTTTTATACTATGTTAAGATATAACTGTCTATCGAAGCTTTAATTACTAGCCTAAACTTATAACCTATTAACAATTTTACTTCTGGTTTAACTTTATTATACAATTTTGCAATATTGAATGAAAAAGATGTTTGAAAATAATTTGTTCTTTAAATTGGTGGGGTAATAATGAGTTTATGACGTAAATCAAGGTTATGTATATCAGTTCGAAACTTAATTTTATCATAAATATAGTCTGGACATTTTTTACGTATGATTTTATTATATAAAGTAAGCGCATGCAACACCCGTCTTTCATCCATCTTCAACCAATTAAGTTCCCTTATTTTGGCAGAAACACCCCGATCATACTTTCTAATGCCACCTATTAGTCTTACGCAACAATTTTGTATTAACTGAATACGACGAACATTCTCATCCAGAAGACAAGGACTATAAACAACATCCGCATAGTTAAAATGTGACAAGACATTGCCCTAAGCGAAGCATTAAGTAGATTTTTCTGACCATAAATCAGTTTCAGATTGCCAAATGCTTTTTTTATACAATTGCTAATGTGTGCAGAAAATCTAAGATCTTTATCCATTAATAGACCCAAATTCTTGGCAACGTCAGACAGTTCGAACTGAACATTATTAAGACAAACACCAACACGATTCATATGTGTCTCTCTACTATGACTTTTTCCAAATAATAAAACCTGAGACTTGCTGGGATTCAGACTCAAACAATGAGAATGAGAAACATTTAAGAGGACACCCAAGTCGGCATTTATTTTCCGGTTCGCTGAGGTACTCCACACGAGATACTTCTTGGCTCAGAAAAATGTCCATTAGAAGAAACTACTTGCGTTCTATTCGATAAATAACTTCTAAGCAAGTTACAAGCATCGTCCTGAAAACCCAGGTATCTCAGAATTGCAACCATGAGAAAATTATCCAACTTGTCAAATGCCTTGGTATAATCTAAAAGGACAAGCGTTGTTAGCTTTCCTTGTCTGTGGCCAAAAAAATATCATCAGTCACCTTAAGTAATGCCGTAGAGCAACTGTAATTAGCACGAAAACCCGATTGTGTGCTTGACATGATCCTTAATCTTTCATCCCATGATACCTTTTACCCTAAACAAACTACTTATTTCTGACTTCATAACCAGTATAAAGAAAATATTTAAAAATTTGAGAAAACGCGCTTGTATTGTACTTATTCACATGCATCCGTCTTTATGTAGATCAAGCCTAAGAAAAATCGTAACCTTTACCACCGGTAAGTCAAACTGACTGAGTTAATTTACGACGCACCGCAAATATGGAGAATATGACGTAACGACCAGCAGTCATTGAACGGAGTTTACCTTCTGGCATTAGGCACGAGAAATTATAAACTGCTCAAATAAATTGTGTTTTGGATATCCTATCCTAAAGTATTTATAAAAATATCTAAATTAATTTTTTCTTTTTAGTTATGACAAGACAAGGGGGAGACATGTAGCTGCCAGTAAAAACATAAGAAAAGGAGATGTGTTGTTTATAGAAAAAGCATTTATATTTGCTCCAGTATTTAAGGAAAATAAAGAGTTCTATTCGTTTAAGTGTTACAACTGTTTAAAAGATATTATAAGTAGTATTCCGTAAGTATCTATAAAGGTGGTTCTTAAAATTATATGGAATTACGGCTTCTTAAGATACTAACCTAAATATTATTTAAAAAGGATCCGCCACTCTTAAAATTTGGACATATACTTAATAGGGAACTTTCCAATTTTTTTTTTCAATAATATGATTTAGTTAGGCCTGAAAAAAGTATTCCCCAATTATTACCCCTTAAAAATCAAAAATAACTTGGTAAAAATTCTTTAAAGATTTGCGCGTGTCGAAAGCATTTCAAACGATCTCTAAATCGCGCGAAGCCCGATGACGTCAGGGGGTATGACAGCAGTGTGACTTATGGAGAACTAGAGGGTAGGAGGCCGATCGACAATGGCAGCATTTTCAATTTCTGTCCCGGTTTTTTGGTTAGTTCGCTATTGGCCGATAGATGGCTCTCGCGTCCGAAGTGGGCTGATGTTGTCTTCTTCTTCTTCGTTTTCAATATGGAAAACTAGATCCTCCATAGTTTTCTAGCGGTCTTTTGGGACGAAATATGTTGTTTTTTTTTGCTGCCATATGTTTAATGACAATATGTACTTATGATTTATAGAATTTTTTCCCCATTTAAAATTTTTGTCAAGTTCCCTATTGAATGCTCTATAACTTCAAAATTATTATGGAAAATCGCTTTTATTTTTTGCATTTAATAATCAATTTTTTAAGGTGTCGTTCTTGTACGTTATGTGTCTACTGCAACGAAAAATGCAGAGTATCTTCCTGGAATGAATGTCACAAATGGGAATGTGAAGGGATGCAAGCGAATATTTGGTACGATCTGGGAATAGGATTTCCTGCTTTCAAGGCAGTCCTAAAAGGTGTGAAATCAGGCTTTAAAAGCATAAAAGGAGGATACGAGGAAGACTTAAAGCATTTTGGAAGCAAGGAGGACAACTACCCTTACTTTAATAGATTGGTGTCAAATATTTATAAGAGTAAAAATGCTGCTCCTTATATTGTGGTAAGTAATAACAATTTGTTCAAATAATATGTGGAGTTCCACAAGGATCAATATTAGGTCCGTTATTATTCTTAATTTACATTAATTCCGTTTCCAAATTGTACTTAAAGGGCAATATAAAGCTATTTGCAAATGATACAACAATTATTTATTTTGCTGAAGCTTTCGCAGAAATGTATTTTGATGTTAATAATGATTTAAAAATACTTCTTTCTGGGCTTCAAACAAATAAACTTACGTTAAATTTTACAAAATCTCCTTTTATGTTTATAACTAAAAATAAAATAAATTCTATCATTGTTAACCCCTTAACATTTAATAATGAAAATATTCAATATTCAAAAACGACAAAAAAATTTTAAGATTAGTTTTAGACGAAAATTTAAATCGGAATGGCCATATTCAGTATATTATAAACTCGATATCTCCTTTTGTGTCTATTTTGGACAGAGCTAGATATTACATTCCTTTGAAATAATATATTCAAAATTACAATTCTTATCTTCTGTATGGGGATCTGCTTGTTTATCAAACTTTAAACCATTACAAAAATTGCAAAATAAAATTATTAAATGCATACACAAATTACTACATTTAGAACCAACTGTTAATCTATATAAACCGAAGACACGTTCAAAACATTTATAAATTAAAAATTTGTATTCTAATTCACTCTATTATTTTAAAAGAAAAAATTCAAACATAACACTTTAGGAGAATAAGACATTACAT
Organism: Polydrusus pterygomalis; assembly: GCA_963969555.1. Classification (NCBI taxonomy): domain Eukaryota; kingdom Metazoa; phylum Arthropoda; class Insecta; order Coleoptera; family Curculionidae; genus Polydrusus; species Polydrusus pterygomalis. The sequence continues at coordinate 73,618,712 of OZ018380.1, read as the reverse complement.
GATCATAACACCAGACATTGTATAAAGTATCAAACTATACCAGTAAAAAGTAATTTCGGAAAAAAATCGCTTTTATATGACGGAGTAAGTAATAAAATATAACAATCTTCCAAAAAATATCAGATAAATTTAAAAATTGGCAACTTTTAAAAAACAATTAAAGATATATTGACTTAATTAAATTATTTATACTATTTTTTTAAATTGATTTTATTAATGAATTAAGTTGGATTAAGTTCCATTTTTTTATTATTATTTTTTTAGATTACAAAATAAAATTGTTAATGATCCAATTGACTTTTTATGTAGGTGGTTTTTTATGGGTTTAAGGATCTTAGGGAGCAAATGAAACCCAAATTTTAATTTGCCGACGTTTCGGAAAATATCCCAACTAGCAATATGGATATCCAAAACGGCAAAAGTATTATATAGGTGTTCGTTAGTGCTATTTAAAGAATACTTCAGTTCTATAATGCCTATAGTTAAAACCATTCTAGCGAACGAACCAAATTATCCCATAATATAGTTGTAAGAATGAATATACAACAAATATTATAGTAGAAACGGCAATTAGGAGTATCTGTGTTTTATTAGTATTGCATAATTATTTATATAACATTTTACACAGCCCTTTTAAAATAGTTCTAAAAGATGTATATAAAAACTGTATAGTATTTGTCAATACTCTTATACAACAGTTATAAAATAGTTTTATACACATTGAATAAGAAGTTGTGTAGCTAGCTTACTTTAGAATAATTTATTAAAATTAGAATAATATTAAGACAATACAACTCTTACAGAACTACTTTAAAACTATTTTATAGACGTTCATAATCTTAGAAATTGTCACTATTATAAAATCCTTATAACATTAAAATGTATCTTATTAGAATAAAATGTTTACTAACACCGCGTTATACAACTTAACCTCATTTCCGTTTATAGAACAAAAATGACGATAAAAAAGTTTAAATTAAATCAAAACATGCTTTATTGTTGAAGAACATACAATTTCATTGACAAAGTGTATATAATAAAATAATATATTCTAGATCCTACCTAAAAATAGAGGTGAAAACAGAGAAGGGTACAAACACGTCCTTAAAATTCACAAGTAGTTAAGTCAACAAACTATAAAATAAAATAAATCCTCTTACTTAATTACTTTGGACATGGTTGGCTCATAATGGTCCCAAAATTTAAAAATGGGTTTCGACTTTTGTCTAGTATTATAATACATCTAGGTACCTACCTAATTAAGAGTTGGCAACCTTTCAAAAACGGAATAGATGGCGTTTATGTAAGGTTTCTTTAGCGCCTGCATAGGCAACATTACACCACTAAAGTCTCCTATAATGACCCAAAAAGAACCAAACGACTTTTTAGCGTATAATTAGACAATATTATTCAACCAAAGCGTCGTATAATGACGAAAAGAGAACGAAAACATTGTATTAAAAATCCGCCATATTTTTCACTTCCTTTCGCTATTTCAACTGACGCCATTATGCAAATGTTATTTTCTTAAACAAAAATACACGAAAATTATAATTTTTTTAGACAAAGACCATAATTACATAATTATTCTATCATCCACTTATTAAATCTGGTGTAAAATATACTGCAGATTAAATTTTTACTTTTTTTGTTAAATATTTGTTATCGTAATAAACCCAAATTTACGACAAAGAGAAGGCGCTTGCATTTTTTACTGTAAAAGTATATATATTTTGTCAGAAAAAGTTGCCGGGCACATAAGATTCGTCATTTAATGCCGTTTGTCAAAGATTCTATCATTACAAAATATTTTTTATTACAAATATTCCTCGCCATTTTAACTTGTTTAAATGTTATCCATATTATTTTGCAAGACCTGGGTTATACAGCAATTTTGCGATATTTTTGTGTAACATTATAAAATAAAATTGTTGTTTAAAATAAATGCAATTTATAAGGCAGCCCAAGAGGATATCTATATAGCAGTTTTATAAGTGTTATTTAAATATACCTATATGAATTGTATAATGACTGTATAGCCTTACAATACAGACCCTATAGAATTAAAATATTTGATAAAAATGGGCCATTTTTGGTTGTATAGCTATCGTATTACGGTTTAAAACCCCCTTTAAAAATAATTTGGTTTTATCAACTTTCCTTGTGTAGTGGTTTATACAATCATTATAAATATAATTTTGCTAGTTGGGATGTTTATGTTATGTTATGTTTTTTTTATCGGTTATTGTTGAAACCTAAGAAAGAATCCTATTGTTTCAGAGCCCTGAGGAAGGAAATATATTTTCCGAAACGTCGGCAATTTTTTTTAATGGTTATTATTTTCTATATTATATTGTCATTTTCCATGTGTGTGATGATGAACTGTAAAAGGTAGTTTGAACATGAAGGCATTTAAAAAATAAAATGTAAGATTGAACAAGGAAGCTGACTTAAGGTGGGAGTATCAACATGCTTGCCAACCTATAACCTATTTCGCGTAGATTTATTTATGTTTTCTAGCTTTTATACAAAATTTAAAGAAAATCAGTATCGACTTGATATTCTATAGGTAATAATTGACATATTTAATAAATATCAAGGAATTTCATAACTTATTTTAGGAGAATTGTATAGCGAAAAATATCGGGTAAGATTTAAAAAATAATAAACTTGAAAAAAAACAAAGCGAAATAGGTTATAGATTGGCAATAAATTGAACGACGTTGAGAATTCAACCTTAACAACTCAGAACTATCAATATTTTCCTTTAATAAAAATAGTGTAATTAGACAGTGTCAACTGTGTATGTATATCAGATTTAATTCGTCTTTTTTCGAAGGACAGTCTGCTAAAGACTCCCAATAAATATATCTGATCAACGCCTTTATTTGTGCCAAACTCAAGTCAAATATACTGTATAAATATTATTAACAGTCCTGCTCTTTGGAAGACTTACGGATAAACTAGTCCATATGATAAATTCTTATTTTTAGCCATTGACACTTTATCTTTGTTTTAGATGGCAGCAATCGTTGTAACATATCTTAAAAAGTACACTGATTTTTTCACCTGGTTTCTCAAACAACAGTTTTGTCCCAAAGACGATTTTAATAATTTGATTCGATATGTTGGGGGCCTTATTACGAAACACATCGCTCAATTGTCTTGCAACTCAAGCATCATAGAACACTGGACGTACTCGTCGACTGATCTTCTTTTTCCTGATATTCTGATCACCATAGCTTGTGGAATGTTCCCTTCAGTTAGCATTATGAACCATTCATGTCGGCCAAATGTTACAAATTTGTAAGTACAATAATAGTAGTAATAGTAGTTGTGCTCGTAGTATTGAAGGACAATGTCAACGCTTGGCAGTAATGAATGTTTTTCCAATTGTTATTTCAGTCCTCGCCATGTAATTTTATTTAATCTTATTGGTCGCGCAAAACTAATGCCCTTAAACACAGTCAAAGAGCTAAAAAGTAGATACCGTTTGGAAATTTGTAAAGCCAAAAAGGCTACCAATGACAATTTTATAAATTCTGCATCTAACAAACAAACAGCCATGTGGCAAGTTATCAATAATAATAAGCAAAAACATAATATACCATCCTCAGTAAACCTAAATGCAAATGATTTTATTAACTACTTCTGCTCGATAGCTGAAGAAGTGATCAGGAGTCTACCCAACTCTACTCGAGACTTTAAAGAGTAGGTATCTATAAAAAAAAGCGATAACTGTCCTGAATTAAATATTAGACCAATCACTTTTATCGAAACCCGTACAATTATCTCCAACCTAAAAAATAGTAAAAGCAAGGATCCCTTTGATGTTAATACAACAATTATAAAATCAATTAAAAATCATCTTAAAAGTCCCCTAACTTAACTAATAAATATGGCTATTGCAGATGAAATTTTTCCTGATACTCTGAAAACTGCGAAAGTTATCCCCATATTTAAAAACAAAGGCTCGATAGATGACTGTATTAACTATAGGCCAATATCAATACTTCCGATACTGTGCAAGGTTTTTGAATCGGCTTTAAAAACCCAAATAAATAGTCACTTTGAAAACAACAATCTCTTTTTCCAAAAACAATTCGGCTTTAGAAACAAAAAATCAACAACTCTTGCAATAAACTGCCTAGTCAACTATATACAGGATGGTTTTGAGAAGGGCTAGATATATTTGCCTCTTGTCTGGACCTGACCAAGGCATTTGACTGTGTTGGGCATGACATCCTTCTACAAAAACTCTCATATTACAACATTGTCAATGGTACAGCAAACCTCCTGAAACCCTATTTGTCCAATCGCTTTCAATATGTATACTACAAACAGAAAGCCTCCAGCCTAAGGAAAATAGGATGTGGAGTCCCACAGGGGTCAGTACTGGGCCCCGTGCTATTCCTCATTTTTATAAACGACCTCCCCAATTCCCAGGATCTTGTTGAACTTATACTTTTGCCGATGACACTACATGGCTATCACCCCTCCCAATTTCAGAGTACAGTTATTACAAATATACTAGGTAATATACAGGAATGGTTTCTGGCTAATAAACTGTGCCTTAACATAGCTAAAACTCAAAACATAAATTTTTCTCTACGCCAAGCTGGTGATCACTTACTGATCGACACCAATATTGAGGTCGTATTTCTGAGTGTAACACTGGATATAGGGCTCACATGGGAGGCCCATATAAACCAACTATCCAAGGATCTATCCAAATACATTTATTTAATAAGTAGCTTAGCTCACTGTGTCTCTACTGAGACCTTAATGTGCGCCTACCATGCGAGCTTTAGCTCCAGTGCCTCCTATGCTCTATTGGGGTGGGGACATTCTACTCATTCCAGTAAGGTTTTTGCACTACAAAGGAAATGTATTAGAGTAATATTTAATATTGGATACCGTAATGACTGCAGACAGCAGTTTATTCAACTGAAAGTGCTTACCCTTCCTTGCCTATATATTCTTTAGTGTCTCATGTTCGTGAAACAAAATATTCATTGAACAAACCCTAATAACTGGTTCTTCCACGACCATAATACGAGAAATAATCTGGACGTGCGACATGAATACCACAGACTTTCGAAATCCAGGGGTGGGACTAACTACTTTGGCATAACTTTTTTTAACGCGCTTCCCCACAACGTCAGGGACATGGGTGAGATTGCATTAAAGAATGTTGTGAAAAAATACCTATTGAGGCATGCCTTTTACTCCTACGAGGAGTACCTCTGCAGCAGCTTTAAGTCGGACCTTAATGTGTAAATTGTGTATGTATGTGTGTTTTTTTTTTATGTAAATGCTTATGTCTACTTTTTACTTACAGTGCTGTCCAATTATTATATTTTTTATTTCTTTTTTGGCATGTAAAAGTACCTTATGTATGCTATAACGAATAAAGATTAATATGAATATGCATATTATTAATATTATCATTACAATATGCAATATATGGGCTAACTGAGCTCAATTGTATAATATCCGGAAACTAGAATACCTGTAGTTAAAGTCATTATTTTATTAAAAGAAAATAGATGCATAATAGTTATAAGCACAAATAGGAATTGAATAGTTACAAGCATAATTATTACCAATTCACTCCATTTTGTGGTACAATTTTGTTTGTTCGAATTTGTTCGGATTTCCTAAAAAATGATAAAATCCTGAAAATGAAACTTACAACTGCAGTAGTAAAGACAAAAGGTAATATTGTATAGATACAATGTTATTTATAGTCACCAGTTTTTTTCAAATTCATGAAATCGTAATGGCAAAACGTTTACAAACCCCGTTAACTAATATTTTGGTTAAAACAAGTAAATCCTCAACGACCTCAACTGAATCCACAAAAGAAGCTGCAAGTTGCAGCCAATTAAACGTTGCATACAACTAAAATAACGACAATATCAGAAAATACTTTTTTCTAATTTTGTATCATAACAAATCTATTACGATACGCATTTGTGTAATGAAGCTATTTCGATACGCGTTTTTTTTTTAATTTGATGTTGGTAATATTTAAATGTTTTATTTCATTGACTTGCGCGGCCTTTGTGATTTACGAGAAAACCCATTTTTCGCAGAGGACAAATAGCTTGATAACCTACTTTTTTATTCTGTGTGGATAACAGTCATGTATGTTGGTTGCATAAATCTATAAATCAATCTTTTGTAGATGCTTCAAGCTATCATTTTCTGCCAAATCCTATCCAAAATTCAATCTACTAACCTTCCAATGTCGATTTTAACTTCAACTTTATTTGAATTTTCCATCTTCCCTATACTAAATTGCAATGCCGTGACGTAAAATCACGCCTTTTGAAATTCGAAAAAAAGTAGCAAAATCGCCCGAATTTCCGAACGCTCTGTATATGTACCGAATGTACAAGGATCTCACAATGTATTCCGTCCAATTTCAAATCTCATATCGCTGAAAATGGGTCAATAAATCAAAAAAATGACAGTTCGCAAAATAATTTTTGTTGTCCAGAGGCTACTATGATAAAAAATAGTATTACCAACATAAAATTTAGACATAAAAATTTACAAAATTTAAAGGATTTATTTTCTTTTTAAATATGTGTTTTTTATTGAAAAAACTAGAAAATTAGAAAAATAGTATAACGTACGTGTTATATAAAGCAGTTTTAAGCACTTGTCCCGTTATAAATCTCGCCGCAAGCGGCTCGTTTTTTAACATGGACGCGTGCTATAAAATGATGCTTTATAAAACGTGTACGTTAATATACTAATTTCCGTCGACCGTGTATTTACAACCTTAATTAATGTATAAAAAATCATACATTAATGGCCCCTATTAATGCATGATTTTTTTAAATTAATAAACGATTTTAGGCAACCAAACATACTACAAAGCACGCACTGGCGCGTACATAATGGCGTTGCCATAGTTTCTGTCGATGTCAATAAGTTTGAAATGCAAAAATTTGTTATAATATTATGTAGTTTGGTTCTAAATAAAAAAAAAATATAATCTATTAACAAGACAATCGATGGAAAAATATTGTAACTAACGCGTATATTAAATAGCGATAAATAATCTCAACAAATTAATTTAATTAATAAGTTAAAATTGTTTCGGTTATTAATCGCCCTTATTAATACACTAGTTTGTTAAATTACTATTAATATTCATGAGTTACACATCGGTTTGATTAAAAACTAAATGATGCTTTTGAATATAAAGTGTAGACGGCTGCGTAGGTTCCAGATGAAAAATATGAGTTTCCCATATCCAAAAAAAGGAACTTAAAATTTCAAATAGGTTGGCTAAAACGTTTTCAGTGGCTTAGCTATACTGCCAAAGGTGATCCAGGTACAGTGTGTAAGTAGTGCAGTTTTTGTACGCGATTTTAGTGGATAAGGAGATCATAAGAAGCCTGACGCATTAGTTGCAAAACCTTTTAATAACTGGAAAGATGCTATTGCGATTCAACACAATAATACTGATTTAATTTTATTCCAAGTTTTAATAGATCTGCGCCAGATATCATTATGCAACTCGATTCTAGCCTTTCTCAGCAAATTGCTGAAAATAGAAGAAAGCTAGCCCCTATAATTGAGACAATTATTTTGTTTGGACTTCAAGAATTAGCTCTACGAGGAACTTCTGATTCTGAGCCATTAACTTTGGACCAGCCCACTCATAATGATGGAAATTTCAAGGCGTTACTGCGTATGCGCCTTTTATATGGCGACAAAAATTTAATTGATCATATTCAAGGACAGTATATAAGCCCAATAATTCAAAATAATATAATTAAAATTTGTGGCAAAATAATACAATAGGAAATTGCAGTTAAAATAAACAGCAAAATTTTTCTCTATTCTACTGGATGAAACCACAGATATTTCCCGTACTGAGCAGTTATGCCTTTGTGTAAGATAGATAGATTTTAATGAAGAAAATAAAAACTCACCCTACACAATGTGGGAAAATATTTTGCAATTTGGTGACAGTAAGGTTGGAAAATTTACAAGCATTTGGGATAGATTGCACTTACTTGGTTGGACAGGAGTATTATGGGGCTACTGCAATGTGTGGCAGTTTTAAAGGGGTACAGGCTACAATAAAAGAGAAATATCCAGCAGCAATATACGTGCACTGCTCATCCGTTAAATTTAGCTCTTGCTTATTCTTGAAAGGTTCAGAGTATTATAAATTGCATTGGAACAATCAAATATACAGCAAATTTTATAAAAATATCAGCTAAGCGCACTGAGATATTTAAAAGTAAAATAAAAGAACAAGTTCCAAATACTAAATAGACTAAGTTGACATCCATGTGTGAAACTCGGTGGGTGGAAAATCATGACGGACCAATTTGGTTTACTGAAGTTTTTAAATCAATTGTTAAAACACTAGAAGATCTAAAACTAGTGAAAGACATCGAAACTTTCTCAAAAGCTTTGCAATTCCTTCGAACAATTATGACTAGTGAGTTTATCATAAGTATGTTAACTGCGTCCACTTTATTTGCTGTTACTCTATCTTTATGCAGAATTCTTCAGTTTGTAATATGTTTAAAGTGTAATCAGTTTTTTTTTTGTCAGTAGTCTAACCCCCCTCCAAATTTTGGTCCAGATACGGCCCTGGTTTAGCTACTAGCTACTAGCGTGTTTGCCTTCAGCTGCGGTTTGCATCATGCGAAAATCATACATATGTTTTTTACTGATGACTTTCCTGAGAACATCGAACAAATGGGAAGCATGCTTTCGTGTGTATTTCGTCAACGTGTCAATCAAATGGCGAGCGAGACTTCAAGATAAATTATGAAACTTTTACGGACGCTACGAGCCTGGAGGTAGCAAAAATATAATAGAGACGTTTCGCGAAATTTATAAAGGAACTAATACAGACAGTTTATATTAAAATATATGTTTCAAAGTTGTATTAATTGTAGTTTTGGGATAATACAAGAAGTCACCTTTTTTCAGTTTCATCTGTGATACAGTAGTGGTAAAAGCACTTGAAGATATAGGCGAGAACGAGGAGATTTTTAATTGTTACGGAATAGATTACAGGGGGATGAACAGGGAACAGAGGCAGATAGCATGTAGGAGTTTATATCACTTTGAATGCAAATGTGTTATTTGTAGTGATCAGTCAAAGGAAGTGGTAAGTTATTTTCTTAATTTTCAGTTTTTCAACCTAATTTAAAAAAGCAGGCGATTATTAATTTGAGTCTATATACACTAATATATAGTGTGAACCAGTAAAGTCCGCATCATATGGTATTTTTTTTTATTAATAACTTTATTCGAAATTTGACTTTGGAATCAAGTTCTGCTTCGATCGATGGAAATTAAGCAAAAAAAATAGTAGTCACGTGATTCGCATTATCTGTCAAATTAAAATTTTTTTCCAAAAAATAATTGAAAAATAGGGTTATTTCTGAAAGTATCGAAAAAAGTTATTAGAAAAAGTTTTATTAAATGCTGTTTTTAGCCCACATGCAAAATTTTAGCTGCATAAGATAATTTTAATTTTCTACCCATATTTTGTAAACTACACCACTTTTGCAAAATAAGGCTCAACGCAACCTACATAAAACTTCTTAGTTTTGACAAGGCTTTATTTCAGATACATTTTCTTTAAAGTATTAGTATTAGTACATATTAAATGTGTGTTTTTCTACAAAATCAAAATTGGGCTATTGAAATTTGGTCGCATGTTTATTTGTTTTTGACCCTGTATAAGGTAACTTCATAAAGTAAGTATTTTTGAAAACGTAGTTTGTGTCTGAAAGTAATACACAATATTCAGACAAAAAAATACACAGTGTCATCAGTAAAGTGTTCATTAAGTGGAAAATAAATTTTAATGGTGGGTATGCAGCTGAAATTTTGCATGTTGGCTAGAAAATGCATTAAAAAAAACTTTTTCTAATAACTTTTGGCGATATTTTCACTTTTGAATTATTTTTTGGAAAAAATTAAAATTTGACAGATAATGCGAATCACGACGACTACTATTTTTTTGCTTAATTTTCATCTCGATCGAAGCAGAACTTGATGCCAGAGTGAATTTCTGAATAAAGCTATTAATAAAAAAAAATCTCATATGATGCGGACTTTACTGGTATAGTGTATACGATCTTAGTTAAGACAGACAATAAACCTAAAAAAAATTTGATGGCACACTTGTCAAGTCCACGTGAACTATCTTCGAACATCTGTATAGGGAGCGATCAATACAAATTTTGTTATATTTGTATTTTAGTTTTAGTATGTGATGCAGTAAATTGATCGGACCCCCAAAATTTACGTTGTCTCAACTGACTTTGTATGAAGTATAACACTGTATGACTTATATTAATTCCCATATAACTTTCTTTTGGCGCGACCGATTTCAATGCGCTCTCATAGACATACACTTTTAACCGCATTAAAATTCGCGACGAGTAAACCCACGGTTTTTACTGTGGCGAGCCCATAGATATTTACCTTTAGATAAGCAAACAATAATCCCGAAAGTGGCAAATTTATGGCCACGCGCATGTAAACAAATCTACACCGGATTACCGGATTGGCATGCGTACTGCAACGTTATCATTTGACGAATGGGAAAATAGATAGGTCTGGGCTTTAAAATTTAAGTTCTTGCTCAAGAAATTGTAAAAGTTGACCTTCAATTTATTTTCACGTGTAAGCAGCTAACATTGGCCCCAAATTCTTGCCAAGAAATCGGAATTTCTTCTCAATTTTTGATCAAGTTGGGAAATAAGGTAGTTATTTCCGGCATTTTTAGTAATTACAAACCTATCAATTTTGAGGACAGAAAATTGTTTTTTATGAGTTTATTTCTAAAATTGCTTTAAAAATAATTCGTCGTCGTGCGTTTAGTTCGAAAAGAAAGAGAACAATTCAATTAAACTATAAAACTTTATAATAGATAGAATATATAAAACAAACAAAACCAGCAAAATAACCAATTTTCGATGTTATCGCGTAAGTAACCTCAAGTCAAATATTAGTTGGTATATAACTTGTATTGATTTTTACAATTTGGCAGAAACATAATATTATTATAGAGAAAAGTGTCTTTTAAACTTTTTGACGCAATACAGGGTGTTTCACGGTCGATGGTACCTTAGACGTTTCTGACGAACCAGTAAAGGAATCGTTCTAAAAATTTTGTCGCGTACATAAGCAGACATGCTCTACCAACCTAAAATATTTTTAACAATACAGTGTTGCCGCTTCCACACAAAAATCATAGTAACTTCGATTTTTTAAATGCAACACCATATATTTTATTTTATTTTCGAAACCCCCATTACTTTCCTTATAATTTTTATTAACTCGACTCTATACTTATCTCTTACCGTTTCGAGGATATAAATTAATTTCCGTTTTTGTCCGAAAACGTCACTTTTAAAAATGCTGATAATTTTTAACTCTAAAACACTGAAACCCTGAAATTTGGTAAATAGTTAACTAATACCATAGGGCTCTTTGCCCTAGTCCCAAATCTTAGTTGCAATATACAGGGGGGTTGAAAAATACACTTATTCTGGTAACTTGAAAAAGTTACCATAAGTCCTTTTTTTCAAATGTAACACCCTGTATATTATTACGGATTTGAAAAGCTGCTAAAATTGCACTTAATTCTTGTATATCATACCTGTACCTAACTAACTAGTTTAACCATTTTTTTGACGTATTAAACATAATTTGTAAAATTTTCTATACAATTCAATTTTTATTCGGTTATTAGTAAGTTAGCTATGACAAAAACTGATGTTTACGTATGTTACTATGGTTATCGTTTTGACATTTCATTAAGTTTAGATACAAGATAGAAATACACTTTAAAGTCATGGAAGAAAACTATACAAATGCAGTTCTTATGAATTTATTTATTTTATTTGGACATAAATAAAATAAAAAAATAATTACATAAAATGGGACATCGTACCGTCGCGTCGGGTAACTGATGCATGAGAACTCACCTTTAGCCAAAAAAACGACGACGCGACGTTCCAACACAGAGAAAAAAGTGTAAGTTAAGCGGATTCGGTTAAAAATTTACTTCAACAGAGAAATTTCAGAACTGCGTAAACTCAATAGCCCAGGATCAGATGCCCACAGTGAGGACATAATTGATGTGTATGGTATTAGCAATATTATACTGTATGTGTATGGTTTTACAACGAAACCGTATTTTTTTGTAAATTAGTCTACATAGTTATAAAATATTTGTACAAAAACATTATAAACACGTTGACCAATATGTTTTTTAAATTTTTAATTAAATTTATAAAAATATAAGAAAACGTCTACACAGTTGCGTAAGAACCTGAACCTTTAAATGACATCAGAATCAAAATTTACTAATCAATATTTTTGATACATTTTAAAAGTTAGGGAAGTAGCGAGGGAACTAGGGGTGTTCTCCAGTACGTGGTTTACCGTGAATCCAGCAAGAAAACATTGAAAATTGGTGGTTTGATAACGAAACCACAAGGGCCCAAAAAGTTAAAATAATACAATTTCATACGTTTTAGACCGTTTTGAAGCTTTGTTTTTTTTTTATCAAAAGCTTCCAAAGCTAATGGTAAATAGACAATAATTATTATACGAGTAGAATTAATATTTTGGCTTTTGTAAAATTATTAATTGATATATTTTTCTAGGATATGTTGGATAGTTATTTATGTCCAAAATGCAAAGGTCTAGTCCCAGAGATACCCAATGTTACTTTTATGTTTTGTCTCAGTTGCGGCGACGAATATTCTTTACGGCCTTTTAGGAAAATCAACGACGAAGCTCAAAAGTATTTGGAAAGTAAGTATTTTTAAAATGTTTTTTGTTTTTTTTTTAATTCAATTTAATAATGAAGCAAAGCAATAACATGAGCTGAATGCTTTTTTTAAACACAATTTTCTAATAATTTATTTTTTTATATGGGGAAAAAACACACAAATAATATATAAAAAGTAGTCAGTTTATTGGGGTGTACATGTTTCGGTACTAGAAAGTACCATCATCAGCACCGAAGGGCTTAAATAAATTAGGAATAGAAAAATAATGACATCAGATTAATGTATGTACTTACCCCCCAAGTGCCACTTACACGAAGGAATGTAAACAAATTTTAAATACATGAAAAGGACAAGAACATGTTGTATCATTGGACGAAAACAAAGTTAAAATATTTAAATAGTGTTAAAAATTAAAAATCGAAAGGAGTTTCCTCCCTTTTTTTTCTCTTTTTTATTATATTATTTTATTTTTTTACTCTAGGTAGTATTATGAATAATTGTATAAAAATTGCATAGCTTAAAAACTATACTGGGTGTCTGGAAAATGCATGTATATACAACGTTTGATGACATAAGAATAGGTTTCTAACCAACTTAATTATTATATTCGAAATTACCTCGTTTAGTCGGTAGAGGTGACCGTCAAGGAATAAAAACATTTCTTCTGACTTTTAAGGTCCTTAAAGTTATGACAACGCAGGTAGGTATTTTTGTTTGGTAAATGGATGTACAACATATTTGGAACCTTTTTTTAACTTTTTCTAAATGTTCGTTGGTTAAGTGGCGTTGCCTTTTTTTAATTACATACAAATTAACTGTGAAACTGACGTACCCCCGGTGTGTTCATCACCGACAGAAATCCGTCACTCTAGCTGTAATCGTCAAATCTTGTGGTACGACCCTGTCTACGTTGTGTTTATATTTAGGTTCTTTTAAAGTTTGGTACAACGGTAAAAGTTTGTCTGGCAGCAAAACGACCTTGACTTGTGCTTGGGAAATTACCGAGTCTTTCATGCTCGTAATTTTTTCTCCCTTTTATAACCTCGCCCCCGCTTTCAGCACTGGGCACGCGTATCGCGGTGGCCATCTGTTTCTCTAAACTCAAAGAATCTACCTCTCCTGAACCGTTTTGTCGATAAGAGGGTGAAATTTTACATTTTGTGGCTTTTTAAGCTCTTTTAAAACGAGAGTTCCTTTGCAAATATTCTTAATCCCAAAAATATTAGTTATTTTATTTTACCCTTAAGAAATTTTATGGAAATTTTTACGCGAAAAACAGCCCCGGGTATGGGGCGTTTCATTCAACTGCAATACAAAAATTATCTAACAATAATTTTTCATGTGACATGGTTGCTATTTTTTTATCAAATGCTATATAATATTATAATACCTGAAATTCATAAAATTGTTTGTTTTATTAAAAAAAAAGTTTAATAAACATCATCACAAAATCATAGATTAGTAAACCTGTCCGACATGGCTTGTTAATGAAAAATTATTTATTTATTATTTAAAATATTAATTTTAATGAATCAAAAATATAAATAATTAAAATCAACGAAAAATATTCTTGGCCAGCGGACAATAAAGTGTGAAAAGACCTGCATTTTGCATTGAAGTACACAGGGATGCCAGAAACAATGGACTCCCTGGGGCCGAAACTGAATATTAGACATTTAAAAAAAAATTGGTATTTGCTTACTAATAATTGAAATAATTGACAATTAATAGTAAAAAAATAAATTCGAAAAAGGTAAATAAATGTTTGTGTTTTTTTTTATTAATAAATAAAACCTTTTTCGTTTCAGGTGAAGATGCTAATCAGCTTGAAATTTTAATAAAAAGTCTAAAAATACGAGAAAAAATACTGTTTAGGCATCATAAAGATTTTGAGGAAGTTTACTATAGGTTGTATAGTTATTATGTAGAAATAGGTAAGAACAATATATTATACAGGGTGTTATGGAAATGATTTATCATATTTAAGTGAGTGTCTCTTGGGTATCCTAGGGAAATACTCCATACTTTTTTATTTACTCCGCTGTTTAGAAATGTAAGTAAGGACCCCTTAAATCAGACCGTATGTGATACACGCCAATGAAAAAACAATATCGATTAGAATAGTTATGTTCGAAATATTAGCTCGAATCAACTACAGTGTGACCAGTAAAGTCCGCATCATACGGGATTTTTTTTTGTTAATAGCTTTATTCGATTTGACTTTGGCATCAAGTTCTGCTTCGATCGAGATGAAAATTAAGCAAAAAAATAATATCAACGGGATTTATAAAACCCAGTGCGACATCTTGCGTCCCAGTACGGTACCTTAGAAAAGGTCAGTCGTAAAGGGTTATTCTGTAAAAACAGAAAATTATGCAAGATGCCCTCAAAACCGGTATAAGTGCCGGACCACAGATATTAATTCGAAAAAGGTTTTTCTGTTTCCTTCCGCCAAACCCATCCCCAGACGCGTTTCGCCGTTATTACGGCTCATCAGTGAGGCTCGGTTTGGCAGAAGGAAACAGGACTCAAAGACAAATCACTTGTCAGGATCGATCATCAACGGGATTTATAAAACCCAGTGCGACATCTTGCGTCCCAGTACGGTACCTTAGAAAAGGTCAGTCGTAAAGGGTTATTCTGTAAAAACAGAAAATTATGCAAGATGCCCTCAAAACCGGTATAAGTGCCGGACCACAGATATTAATTCGAAAAAGGTTTTTCTGTTTCCTTCCGCCAAACCCATCCCCAGACGCGTTTCGCCGTTATTACGGCTCATCAGTGAGGCTCGGTTTGGCAGAAGGAAACAGGACTCAAAGACAAATCACTTGTCAGGATCGATCATCAACGGGATTTATAAAACCCAGTGCGACATCTTGCGTCCCAGTACGGTACCTTAGAAAAGGTCAGTCGTAAAGGGTTATTCTGTAAAAACAGAAAATTATGCAAGATGCCCTCAAAACCGGTATAAGTGCCGGACCACAGATATTAATTCGAAAAAGGTTTTTCTGTTTCCTTCCGCCAAACCCATCCCCAGACGCGTTTCGCCGTTATTACGGCTCATCAGTGAGGCTCGGTTTGGCAGAAGGAAACAGGACTCAAAGACAAATCACTTGTCAGGATCGATCATCAACGGGATTTATAAAACCCAGTGCGACATCTTGCGTCCCAGTACGGTACCTTAGAAAAGGTCAGTCGTAAAGGGTTATTCTGTAAAAACAGAAAATTATGCAAGATGCCCTCAAAACCGGTATAAGTGCCGGACCACAGATATTAATTCGAAAAAGGTTTTTCTGTTTCCTTCCGCCAAACCCATCCCCAGACGCGTTTCGCCGTTATTACGGCTCATCAGTGAGGCTCGGTTTGGCAGAAGGAAACAGGACTCAAAGACAAATCACTTGTCAGGATCGATCATCAACGGGATTTATAAAACCCAGTGCGACATCTTGCGTCCCAGTACGGTACCTTAGAAAAGGTCAGTCGTAAAGGGTTATTCTGTAAAAACAGAAAATTATGCAAGATGCCCTCAAAACCGGTATAAGTGCCGGACCACAGATATTAATTCGAAAAAGGTTTTTCTGTTTCCTTCCGCCAAACCCATCCCCAGACGCGTTTCGCCGTTATTACGGCTCATCAGTGAGGCTCGGTTTGGCAGAAGGAAACAGGACTCAAAGACAAATCACTTGTCAGGATCGATCATCAACGGGATTTATAAAACCCAGTGCGACATCTTGCGGCGGAAACAGAAAAACCTTTTTCGAATTAATATCTGTGGTCCGGCACTTATACCGGTTTTGAGGGCATCTTGCATAATTTTCTGTTTTTACAGAATAACCCTTTACGACTGACCTTTTCTAAGGTACCGTACTGGGACGCAAGATGTCGCACTGGGTTTTATAAATCCCGTTGATGATCGATCCTGACAAGTGATTTGTCTTTGAGTCCTGTTTCCTTCTGCCAAACCGAGCCTCACTGATGAGCCGTAATAACGGCGAAACGCGTCTGGGGATGGGTTTGGCGGAAGGAAACAGAAAAACCTTTTTCGAATTAATATCTGTGGTCCGGCACTTATACCGGTTTTGAGGGCATCTTGCATAATTTTCTGTTTTTACAGAATAACCCTTTACGACTGACCTTTTCTAAGGTACCGTACTGGGACGCAAGATGTCGCACTGGGTTTTATAAATCCCGTTGATGATCGATCCTGACAAGTGATTTGTCTTTGAGTCCTGTTTCCTTCTGCCAAACCGAGCCTCACTGATGAGCCGTAATAACGGCGAAACGCGTCTGGGGATGGGTTTGGCGGAAGGAAACAGAAAAACCTTTTTCGAATTAATATCTGTGGTCCGGCACTTATACCGGTTTTGAGGGCATCTTGCATAATTTTCTGTTTTTACAGAATAACCCTTTACGACTGACCTTTTCTAAGGTACCGTACTGGGACGCAAGATGTCGCACTGGGTTTTATAAATCCCGTTGATGATCGATCCTGACAAGTGATTTGTCTTTGAGTCCTGTTTCCTTCTGCCAAACCGAGCCTCACTGATGAGCCGTAATAACGGCGAAACGCGTCTGGGGATGGGTTTGGCGGAAGGAAACAGAAAAACCTTTTTCGAATTAATATCTGTGGTCCGGCACTTATACCGGTTTTGAGGGCATCTTGCATAATTTTCTGTTTTTACAGAATAACCCTTTACGACTGACCTTTTCTAAGGTACCGTACTGGGACGCAAGATGTCGCACTGGGTTTTATAAATCCCGTTGATGATCGATCCTGACAAGTGATTTGTCTTTGAGTCCTGTTTCCTTCTGCCAAACCGAGCCTCACTGATGAGCCGTAATAACGGCGAAACGCGTCTGGGGATGGGTTTGGCGGAAGGAAACAGAAAAACCTTTTTCGAATTAATATCTGTGGTCCGGCACTTATACCGGTTTTGAGGGCATCTTGCATAATTTTCTGTTTTTACAGAATAACCCTTTACGACTGACCTTTTCTAAGGTACCGTACTGGGACGCAAGATGTCGCACTGGGTTTTATAAATCCCGTTGATGATCGATCCTGACAAGTGATTTGTCTTTGAGTCCTGTTTCCTTCTGCCAAACCGAGCCTCACTGATGAGCCGTAATAACGGCGAAACGCGTCTGGGGATGGGTTTGGCGGAAGGAAACAGAAAAACCTTTTTCGAATTAAAAAAATAATAGTAACGTGATTCGCATTATCTCAAATTTAAATTTTTTCCAAAAAAGAATTTAAAAGTGGGGTTAGTTCTGAAAGTATCGAAAAAAGTTTTTTGAAATGCAGTTTCTGGCCCATATGCAAAATTTCAGCTGCATAAGATAATTTTGATTTTTTACCCATACCTATGTAACTTCATAAAATAAGTATTTTTGAAAACGTAGTTTGTTTTTGAAAGTAATACTACACCTTAATATTAAGACAAAAAAGAACACAGTGTCATCAATAAAGTGTTCATTAAGTGAAAAATAAATTTTAGTGGTGGGTAAAAAATCAAAATTATCTAATGCAGCTGACATTTTGCATGTGGGCTAGAAACTGCATTAAAAAAAACTTTTTCTGATAACTTTTTTCGATATTTTAACAAACCCACGTGACTACTATTTTTTTGCTTAATTTTTATCTCAATCGAAGCAGAACTTGATGCCAAAGTCAAATTAAACACAATAGCCATGAAAAATAAATGAAAATAATGGCAGTGGATGACACATTAAGAATCAGATCAATGGAAAAGTATGCCTTTTTACTGCAAAGTTTATTGTCCAGTCATTTTATAAGGTGGTACCCAAAATTAATTTTTCAAAAAATTAATTACCTAATCGATATGATTTATGTTTTGGGCGAGGCGGATAAAAAGTGTCTTTTTGCTGAACAACTAAACATGATGAAATATCCCGAGCGGCGAACACCCAGTCCTCGAAGTGTTCAAAATTTAATGGAAATGTTTTTTTCAATGAACCATCTGTCGAACTTAAATAGTAGTAGTAGTAATTTTCAAATTTGGGACACACTTTATGCGTATAGGTAGTTCATGTATGAAATTTATTTTACTAAGATTTTCTAATTTTTCAGTATGTCTGAGCTTAGCTTGACTAAGCTTTATATAATTAAAAATCGGTTTTGTAATTGTCCCCAACCCAAGTTTAGAGAATTATTACTCACTACTACTAAATAATCAATAGGTACTATTATTTTAAACGGCATAATGAATATTTAAAATATTTGTAGAAGTCAAATTATTTTTTAATTTGGTAAATTTTTTAGGTGACGCAGAAAATATGTTTAAATATTTCCATTTATGGCTCGAAAATGAGAAAGCGAGGAGGGGGGAAAATTCGAGGGGAATAGGAACGAAATTATACGAAGCAGCTTTAGCTATTTTACACTGCCTGCAGAGCGGGCATCCGAAAAATTGCAGCAATCTTAAGTAAGTATCGTATAAAAAATTAAATAAACCAACCTTATCTCTTCTGAGAATTGTTTGGATTTTTTTTGTAATGAAATTTATGTGGTATACAGGGTGTTCGGAAAATACGTGTACAGCGTTTGATGGCAGATATCTGACGTCAAAATAGATCGATTCAAGCCAACTTTTTTAATATTTCCAATAAATAAGTTAGCTGACTTCAGTATAATTTGAACAGAATAAAAAAATTGAAACAAAACAAACACTAAAAACCCAATCACAAATCACAATATGACAGAGACTCAAAAATAAACTGGTTATTAACGACTGTATTTTCATCGGTCGGGTTTGTTCAGGTTTGTTCGGTCGTACCCGTGAACGTTTTTTTCGGGGCTTTTATAAATAATCAATTTAAAACTCTGAGCAATGCCGAATGTCATTTACCCCCCAAATATAGAGTGAGTCCAATATAATAATAGCCATATGACATTTGTTTTTGTTTTTAGAGATTTCCTGCAAAATGTCGAGCATATGATCAGAGAAGCGAAAGTGGTTTTGAACTTGTATTATCCCGCTTACATCACTAATAGACTGAGTAGGAAGATAAAATTTATATCGAATAAGTAATTTTTTACAATTAATATATACTTTTACTAACTGTTATTGTATTTTTATCACACGAACAATACAGGACGGTATGGAACGTACTTATTATATTTAAACTCGTAAATCCAGTTATGAAAACACATTGCAGAAATATATTTTCAATTATCGCTTTGCTATATTACGCGAGGAAATTCACCATATTATTGTATTATAAAACTTATGACCCGCCGCCCCTGTGGATTTATAAATACGGCCGCACGACATGAAACCACAAGCAAACACTTTAAAAGTAAATCTAACTTAAAAGTCTTTTACTGGTACAACATGTACCGGGTGAGTCAACGATTACGCGGAGTAATTTTAGGCCTTAAAGATAAGATTTGTCGATAATGTGCTTTTGTATGAAGGTATGGTTGGATATCTGGCACATTTTAAAAATATTTTAAATTATACAGGGTGCGCCCAAAAAGTAGGGTGTTATAAAGTTAGGTTTTTTTAAACAGGACACCCTATATTTGAATACATTTCTTAATTCTACGTGTTATTTCATACATTAATTAATGGTTTAATATACGAAAAAGTTATAGTTTTTAAGATAATTCGACTTATAATGAAAATTTTGCATTTGCAAGCATCTTGTTGTTGTGAATATTTCTCTCATGTGTAAAAACTACCATATGAAGCGGGAACTTTTCGACGAAAATTGCCCAGTAGGTGCGAAAATGTCCCGCCGAAAATGTCCCTATAGGTCCGTATCTAAGTAACAATAATTAATATTTACAATAGCACCTTGTAGGTGTATTATTGTGTTGATATTATGTATTTGTCATTTTGACATACATAAATCAAATTTAAAAAGTCGTAAAAATGTCGCGATTTGGAAGTGATTCATTAAGTTTAATTTTAGAGAAAGTTACCGAAAGTAAACCTAAAAATACATTACTAAACCACCAGTATATATGGAGATAGCTCATGGATTTTATTACAGAGATAAATTATAGTTTAAACGAAAATACTTTAATACCGACGCTGGCCAATATTCTGACTGACTGGGCCTACAATATGAAAAAGAAAAATGGTGAGGATTATAAAGATTTTACTGTAAAGACTATTTGGAACGTTACGTCAAAATTATTAAAGGAAAAATATCAAAACGAATATAACATTAAATTTAATCCCTTACTGGACATTCCAACCCAAAATCCATAAAGCCGTATCTACAACTAGACGAGGAACACCACTCTAATATAGTAGAAAAAATGAGGGAAGACAATGATAAGGCTAATCATAACCCAGAAACTAATATCTGTATGCCAGGTTCTACAAGTTCTAATTCAATGGCAAACTCACATACATTAACAAGTAATGCAGCAGACTCCAAAAATAGTAATTTTTACAATAATTGTGTTTTCCACTGCAATTCATGCAATTTTTAATTTGTTTATTTTCCTATAATTAAATATAACGTTTAAATAAAAATATTAAATTTTGTGCTTTCATTTCACGTACTCGAGACATATTCTACCGAATTACATTCGTGCATCAAAATAGACCTGATAATTTTGATGCACTTATGTAATTACTTACGAAAATGCTACTTAAATTTTCACACTAATCGATTCACAATTTTTATACTTACTAAATAAAGTCAAAAATATATATTCACTATGAAATATTTGACGTCTTATTTACAGGGTGTTTACTTTCTAGGGCCAAGAAAACTTCTAATTGAAAAATATCACTTTATTAAATGGAACACCCTATATATTTTTCTGTCATCTTATAGCTCGTCATAAACTCTTCAACTTTCGTAAAGAACGTCCTATCCCTATTTCTAATAGTTTTTGAAATATTTTGATATTTCGAGATTTAATGTCCTTGTTATTTATAGCATTTTTTGTCAATGGATCATGCCTGTTGTATCAAACATTTCCATTAAATTTTGAAAACTTCGAGGACTGGGTGTTCGCCGCTCGGGATATTTCATTCAGCAAAAAGACACTTTTTATCCGCCTCGCCCAAAACATAAATCATATCGATTAGGTAATTAATTTTTTGAAAAATTCATTTTGGGTACCACCTTATAAAATGACTGGACAATAAACTTTGCAGTAAAAAGGCATACTTTTCCATTGATCTGATTCTTAATGTGTCATCCACTGCCATTATTTTCATTTATTTTTCATGGCTATTGTGTTTAATTTGACTGGCATCAAGTTATGCTTCGATCGAGATGAAAATTAAGCAAAAAAAATGGTAGTCACGTGATTCGCATTAAGTAGATATCTATAAAATTTTAATTTTTTCCTAAAAATAATTCAACAGTGGGGGTTATTTCTGAAAATATCGAAAAAAGTGATTAGAAAAAGTTTTTTTAAATGCAGTTTCTAGCCCACATGCAAAATTTTAGCTGCATAAGATAATTTTGATTTTTTACCCATATTTTGTAAATTAAGACTCAACGCAACCTACATAAAACTTCTTAGTTTTGACAAGGCTTTATTTCAGATACATTTTCTTTAAAGTAGCGCCATTATAAATGTGTGTTTTTCTACAAAATGAAAATTGGGCTATTAAAATTTGGTCGCATGTTTATTTGTTTTTGACCGTGTATAAGGTAACTTCATAAAATAAGTATTTTTGAAAACGTAGTTTGTGTCTGAAAGTAATACACCTTAATATTAAGACAAAAAAATAACACATCAGTGACAGTGTTCATTAAGTGGAAAATAAATTTTAGTGGTGGGTAAAAAATCAAAATTATCTTATGCAGTTGAAATTTTGCATGTGGGCTAGAAACTGCATTTAAAAAGACCTTTTTCTAATAACTTTTTTCGATATTTTCAGAAATAACCCCACTGTTGAATTATTTTTTGGAAAAAATTAAAATTTAACAGATAATGCGAGTCACGTGACTACCTACTATTTTTTTTGCTTAATTTTCATCTCGATCGAACACTTGATGCGAAAGTCAAATTTCGAATAAAGCTATTAATAAAAAAAATTCCCATATAGGATGCGGATTTTACTGGTCACACTGTACAGGGTGTCCCAAATTCGAGCCTCATCATGGGGATCTCGGAAACTATAAGAGATACAGCATCGGTTAAATTGTGGCAAAGTTGCGCAATTTCGTACTGAGCAATATCGCAAAAAAATATCTGAGCTATCTTTTTTAGTTTTTGAAATTTTTGCAAAAAACTTAAATTTTGAGTTTTTGTTTTTTTAAATTGCTCGACTTATTTTATCCGCTACAGAAAAACAAGCACAACAATGTTAAGGCAACTTTTTACGCTCCATATTGTGACGTTTTTGGAATTACGTTACAACGTTTCGTTTTTGTGGAACTATTATCAACTTTCATTTTTTAAATACGGACCTGCATTTTTTATTTTATTTTTTGATAGCCCTTTGGGCCCTGAATTCAACCATGTACCACACCTAATTATATTTAGACGTTTTGATGTCATTATTACATCTGCAGAAATGATAATAATTATTTTTAAATACGGCCCTGGTGTATATTTGACTCTTGGTTTATTAAAACCACCATACTGGGCTAAATTAGTATCAAACGTAGCAAAATACTATAACGAGGCTGCAAGCGTTCAGGATAGTCCTGTAAATAATGGTCACAAGAAGTTTGTGAATTCCTATTGGAAGAATAATAAACTCGTAACATGTCGCGCTTTTCTAAAGCAGAAAACATAATTATGCTGAAATATTTAGTATAAATGGTGACTGCAGTTGTCAAGATAATTAAGGTGAAAGTATCAACATGCTTGCCAACCTATAACCTATTTCGCGTATATTTATTTAATTTTTCTAGCTTTTACACAAAATTTAAATAAAATCATTATCGTCTTCATATTTTATAGGTAATAATTGACATATTAAATAAATATTAAGGTATTTCAATAAATATTTTAGGAGAATTTTATAGCGAAAAATGTCGGGTAAGATTTAGAACATTATTATTTCATTCTTCTTTCACTATACAATTCTCCCAAAATTAGCAATGAAATAAATTGATATTTTTGTAATATGTCAGCTATTACCTAAATATTGTACCGACGATATTGATTTTATTTAAATGTTAGTTAATCAAATAATAAACTAAAAAAAGCAACGCGAAATAGGTTATAGGTTGGCAATAGATAAAATGACGTTGAGAATTCCACCTTAAGCCAAACAAACAAGTAGAAATTGAAGAAAGTTTTGTCTGTTTCCTTCCGCCAAACCCATCCCCAGACGCGTTTCGCCGTTTACGGCTCATCAGTGAGGTTCAGTTTGGCAGAAGGAAACAGGGCTCGAAGACAAATCACTTGTCAGGATCGATTATCTACGGGAATGATAGGATCAAGTAGAAGTTCTTGTCATAGCAACCTTTGTTTTGTTTGGTTTTATTTTTACTTTGTTACAATTTATATAAAAACCTAAATATAGTAAATTATTTGTATAAAATTCCGGATCCATTTACATGTTTTATGTGGTAAAAAGATTAAGTAACTAACACCAGGGCCGTATTTAAAAATAATTATCACATTCCTGAAGATGTAATAATGACATCAAAACGTCTAAATATAATTAAGTGTGGTACATGGTTGAATTCAGGGCTTAAAGGGCTATCAAAAAATAAAATAAAAAATGCAGATCCGTATTTAAAAAATTAAAGTTGATAATAGTTCCATAAAAACGAAACGTTCTAACGAAATTCTAAAAACGTCACAATATGGAGCGTAAAAAGTTGCCTTAACAATGTTGTGCTTGTTTTTCTGTGGCGGATAAAATAAGTCAAGCAGTTTAAAAAAACAAAAACTCAAAATTTTGGTTTTTTGCAAAAATTTCAAAAACTAAAAAAGATAGCTCAGATATTTTTTTGCGATATTGTTCAGAACGAAATTGCGCAACTTTGCCACAATTTAACCGATGCTGTATCTCTTATAGTTTCCGAGATCCCCATGATGAGGCTCGAATTTGGGACACCCTGTATATGGGAAATAGGTTTTTCGTGATCTAGGTAGGTACCCTTAAACATTATATTTGTTTTCCACCAGACTTGTAGCAATATTAGAGTATTCTTTCAGATATGCTTTGAAATCAAGAAGTTTATTATTTTTTTATTCTTAATGAACAAACGACAAATATCTGACTTAGGTTGAAGTATTCGTTTTTCTTATATTTATTTAGACATTCTTTCTTTGAAATAACCTGTGGTATTTCGAAAGTTATTTTTTAAGTCCGGATTTCCTTCAATCAGAAACTGATTAAATTCCTTGGATTCCCAACCTTTTTATGCCTTTTAAACTGGTCTGTATTTTGTAATTTCTTTTAGTTCAAGTTAATTATTAATTTTTAATATTTCCTTTAGTTTATAGTTGCTGCGACTCATTTCCACATTTATTAAATATGGCCCCGTTTGCAACTTTACATTTTTTAACTGCCTGTTATTTTGGTACTGTTAGTAGGTAGGTATTTAATATTTCGTCTAATTACCTTTATGACCATTTTGGGATTGACGATTTTTCATTTTGTTCTTTCGTAGATTTCCTTTACTATATAGAACTGTACTTAATCGTGAGTTGGTGCTGGGGTAGTCACTTTTGACAATGGTATGCTAGGAAAATAGTATTTTTTAATATAGAAATTTATATTAAAATAAATATTATTGATTTGACACCTGGGCTGCCATGCATTGGGAAGGCAACTTAAGCAAAACTATTATCGAGTAATGAAGAAGTGCATGTACACTTAAAATTCGTAGCAACCTACTGGAGGATAGCTACAAAAAGTATACTAAAAAACAAGAAACAAAATTTATATATTTATAGGTATGACGTTTGAGAAAATCCATATACAGTGTGTGTATAAAGTCTGGAAACGGCTTAATAACATCACAATTTACTGGCCGATTTAAACCAAATTTGGTACAGTTGTGTAAGAGGATCTAACGCACCGAATGATGATATTGGCGTTGTTGCCAGCTTTTTAGTTTGTCTGGAAATCGAACGAATTTTATATTTTTAAATATAACACCCAGTATATTTTTACATTTTTAAATTCCACATAAAATTATAATTATTTTTTATTAAATGCATTATTAGTCTATACTTCATAGTTTCCGAGATATTGACTCTCGAAAAGTGACATTTTTGAACTTTGACAGCTTATAACTTTCTAACAGAACGTCTTAGAGCAAAACGGCTTACATGTCCCTATCTTTAATTTTTATTATCTTCCCAAAAAAATCAACTTCCGGTTAAACCGGATGTAACTCGAAAGCAGGAAATATAGTTGTTCCGGTTTAACTGGAAGTTGATTTTTTTGGGAAGATAATAAAAATTGAAGATAGGGACATGTAAGCCGTTTTGCTCTAAGACGTACTGTTAGAAAGTTATAAGCTGTCAAAGTTCAAAAATGTCACTTTTCGAGAGTCAATATCTCGGAAACTATGAAGTATAGACTAATAATGCATTTAATAAAAAATAATTATAATTTTATGTGGAATTTAAAAATGTAAAA
This sequence comes from Polydrusus pterygomalis, assembly GCA_963969555.1. Taxonomy (NCBI): domain Eukaryota; kingdom Metazoa; phylum Arthropoda; class Insecta; order Coleoptera; family Curculionidae; genus Polydrusus; species Polydrusus pterygomalis. The sequence goes on along the minus strand of OZ018380.1, from coordinate 73,592,359 downwards.
ATATACTGGGTGTTATATTTAAAAATATAAAATTCGTTCGAATTCCAGACAAACTAAAAAGCTGGCAACAACGCCAATATCGTCATTCGGTGCGTTAGATCCTGTTACACAACTGTACCAAATTTGGTTTAAATCGGCCAGTAAATTGTGATGTTATTAAGCCGTTTCCAGACTTTATACACACACTGTATATCTCATCCAAGAAAACATAAAATATGGCTTTTTCTTTGCTCCTAGCTCTTCATTCTCCATTTACGTAGAAGGAAATCTTCGTCTCTTGTCTCCTATACATGGCCTTTCCATGAGTGCGCGCGTGTTGTCGTTATTTCTGTAGGTTAAGAAGCCTAAGCTCTTTACAAGCTTTAGTACTGTGCTAAGGCTTCCAGTAAATCTATTATATTTCATGGATGTGGGCATGCAAACTCTTTACGATAACTGACTTTTCCACAAACAGTTTTAAAAATATAGTCAAATATACTTAATTTATTCCTAAAGAACATTGCTGACGATGAAAAATTTTAAGGTGTGATTCTACATAAAAAGATATGAAAAAAAGTTCATATTAACATGGGTCCAGAAATGCTTCCAGAGAGAGCCACAGGCCCTTGAAGATGGTGTCATAAAAGTGGTTTTTATTTAATTTATTAGGATCTACTTACAACACAGGAATTAACTTCTACGTATAAGTTAGAGTGATTGGAGGTCACTCTTTGAAAATATCAGGTGATCCATAATTGTAACCAGTGGCGTGGGAACAAAGGGGTGGTTAGGTATTTAGGGTTATATTTTTTCGCCGAGTGTATTTTCGCTATCTTTTAAATAAACTATGATTCTTTGAACATTTTTACGTAAAAAAGGTTCTCTTGGTATAAAGTCGTATAGTCGACCGTTTTCGAGATAAACGGACTTTTATGCTCAGATTTTTTTTATGGGGTTACCTAAAATCCTTATTAGAGTATAAAGAAGTACCAGTTCGCAGCGTTGAAGAATAAGAGCAGCGAGTGTTTGCTTGTTGTGACGTTATAAGAAATAAACCTGGTATTTTTAGAAAAGTTAGAAGATCTATAAGAAAACGAGTTCGAGGATGCATTAAACTTTCTGATTCTAAGGTGGCTTCTAGCTGTGTAAAGAATATAGTAGAAAACAGAAATATAGAAATTAATAATTCTGATTATGGGGAAATATTATGCCAATAACTACACTAGGCACTTTTTAGTAAATATTGCAGTTAGGTATAAATTAAAATATATGGTGTAAATTATCTTATTTCCTTCGACAATACAGGGTGTCCGGAAATGACGATGAAAAATTTTAAGGTGTGATTCTACATAAAAAGATATGAAAAAAAGTTCATATTAACAAAGGTCCGGAAATGCTTCCAGAGGGAGCTACAGGCCCTTGAAGATGGTGTCATGAAAGTGGTTTTTATTTCATTTATTAGGATCTACTTACAATACAGGAATTAACTTCTACGTATAAGTTAGAGTGATTGGAGGTCACTCTTTGAAAATATCAGGTGACCTATAATTGCAACCAGTGGCGTGGGAACAAAGGGGTGGTTAGTTATTTAGGGTTATATTTTTTCGCCGAGTGTATTTTCGCTATCTTTTAAATAAATTATGGTTCTTTGAACATTTTTACGTAAAAAGGTTCCCTTGGTATAAAGTCGTATAGTCGACCGTTTTTGAGATAAACGGACTTTAATGCTCAGATTTTTTTTTAATAATAATTTTATTAATAAAATACCAAGAAATCAATAACAAAATAATAAACAACGCTGTCCCTAAATTTTTAAATCCTTTTCAATGTTATTATAAATTTTATAATAACTGTTGAAAATGATTTCCGTTCATTTCAATGCATCCTCGAACTCGTTTTCTCATAGATCTTCTAAGTTTTCTAAAAATACCAGGTTTATTTCTTATAACTTCACAACAAGCAAACACCCGCTGCTCTAATTCTTCAACGCTGCGAACTGGTACTTCTTTATACTAATAAGGATTTTAGGTAACCCCATAAAAAAATCTGAGCATTAAAGTCCGTTTATTTCGAAAACGGTCGACTATACGACTTTACACCAAGATAACTTTTTTTTACGTAAAAATGTTCAAAGAATCATAGTTTATTTAAAAGATAGCGAAAATACACTCGGCGAAAAAATATAACCCTAAATACCTAACCACCCCTTTGTTCCCACGCCACTGGTAGCAATTATGGATCACCTGATATTTCAAAGAGTGACCTCCAATCACTCTAACTTATACTTAGAAGTTAATTCCTGTATTGTAAGTAGATCCTAATAAATTAAATAAAAACCACTTTTATGACACCAACTTCAAGGGCCTGTAGCTCCCTCTGGAAGCATTTCCGGACCCAAGTTAATATAAACTTTTTTTCATATCTTTTTATGTAGAATCACACCTTAAAATTTTTCATCGTCATTTCCGGACACCCTGTATAGTGTCACCAGTAAAGTCCGCATCATATGGGATTTTTTTTATTAATAGCTTTATTCAAAATTTGACTTTGGCATCAAGTTCTGCTTCGATCAAGATGAAAATTAAGCAAAAAAATAGTAGTCACGTGATTCGCATTATCTGTCAAATTTTAATTTTTTCCAAAAAATAATTCAAAAGTGGGGTTATTTCTGAGAATATCGAAAAAGTTATTAAAAAAAGTTTTTTTAAATGCAGTTTCTAGCCCACATGCCAAATTTCAGCTGCATAAGATAATTTTGATTTTTTACCCATATTTTGTAAATTGCACCACTTTTGCAAAATAAGACTCAACGCAACCTACCTAAAACTTCTCAGTTTTGACAAGGCTTTATTTCAGATACATTTTCTTTAAAGTAGCGCCATATTAAATGTGTGTTTTTCTACAAAATCAAAATTGGACTATTAAAGTTTGGTTGCCTGTTATACAAAGTTTATTTGTTTTTAACCCTGTATAAGGTAACTTCATAAAATAAATATTTTTGAAAAAGTAGTTTGTGCCTGAAAGTAAAAAAAATAAAAAATAAAGTAAAGGGGTTTTAAATTAAATCGTTGAAAATAGATAAACTTTACGTTAAGTTAAACTAAAATTTATTTTCCACTTAAAAAACACTTTACTGAAGACACTGTGCTCTTTTTTGATATTTTGATATTTGATATTAAGATGTATTACTTTCAGACACAAACTACGTTTTCAAAAATACTTATTTTATGAAGTTACCCTACACAGGGTCAAAAACAAATAAACTTTGCATCACATGCGACCAAATTTTAATAGCCCAATTTTGATTTTGTAGAAAAACACACATTTAATATGGCGCTACATTAAAGAAAATGTATCTGAAATAAAGCCTTGTCAAAACTGAGAAGTTTTAGGTAGGTTGCGTTGAGTCGTATTTTGCAAAAGTGGTGCAATTTACAAAATATAGGTAAAAAATCAAAATTATCTTATGCAGCTGAAATTTTGCATGTGGGCCAGAAACTGCATTTAAAAAAACTTTTTATTTTTTGAAATAACCCCCCTTTTGAATTATTTTTTGGAAAAAATTAAAATTTGACAGATAATGCGAATCACGTGACTACTATTTTTTGTTTAATTTTCATCTCGATCGAAGCAGAACTTGATGCCAAAGTAAAATTTTGAATAAAGCTAATAATAAAAAAAAATCCCATATGATGCGGACTTTACTGGTGACACATATATCAACTGGACCATTGATCACACGATAATCATGATCCATAATTATCTAAACTCAAAAATATTATCATATCTATCATAGATGAGTTAACCAAAATGGTGTTTGTACTCACCATTAAACTTAAATAATAAACACCAAGAAAATATGTCTCTGAAATATATAAAATCTAGAAGCAAAATGTTTAAAACACACTACACAAAAACAGCCACAGAAACACTTAGAACACACCAAAATCGGAAGAAGCTTGCTACGCCCCACTGCTGATCTGGGAATTTTAACGACGAAACCAGATCAGCTGTTAATGTCAAATGTCGTTGTCTTCTGTCGAAACGCTTTTGTTTTAAAAAAGGTTAACTCTATGTGCGACTGATCAGAGGTTTTCAGAGCGTTTTCAAGACCCAAAAAAAATTATTTGATTTAATTAACGAACTGCAGTGACAAGATTTGCGTTGCCTGGCCTAAAAATAAAACTACTTTAATAATAAATGGAAATTAATTAGAAAATTTATTGAATATATTAATAAAATTATAAATTAATATGAAAATTCGAATTCAAAGAAATAGTCCATCTCTCGAAGAGACCTGATTTTATTTACAAAAATTCAAAAAGCACAAAGCTACCGTCTCATCAATTTTTTTTTTTTTGATATGATGAGAAGACATTCTGTTTTTTGTTTTTTCGTATATAAAAATACGATATTGAACATGGAATAAAACAGAAGTTTGGGCTATCCATAGTTATAGCATGTTTATGAAGATTTTTATTTTCCCTTTCGATTCGTTAAACAGTCACTTTATTTACTAAAATCCTAAAACAATGGGAATACCAGCTAGGCCTAGACCTTTATTTTTTACCACAGAAACATAGCTTAATGAGTCCGACAAATCGTTGAAAATTGTTTTTTACCTCTCGTCTAAAATTTGTTAAAATTGACTTGAGAGGTTAACACTTTAAGCCGACGAACACTTAGTTGAAATAATCTGGATTTGGAACAGGAATGGGTTGCTCAGTGTCAAAGTATGCATTATTGATCCATCTAAATTTTAGTTTTAAAGCTGACTTCACTTCAGTTCCGAGATTTTGAAAATATAGGGTGTGGAAATAGTATATTAACGTACCTACACGTTTTATAAAGCGTCATTTTATAGCACGCGTCCATGTTAAAAAACGAGCGGCTTGCGGCTTGCTATATAACACGTACGTTATACTATTTTTTCTAATTTGTAGTTTTTTCAGTAAAAAACACATTTAAAAAAAAATCCTTCAAATTTTGTAAATTTTTAGGTCTAAATTTTATGTTGGTAATACTATTTTTTATCATAGTAGCCTCTGGACAACAAAAATTATTTTGCGACTGTCATTTTTTGATTTATTGACCCATTTTTACCACGAGATTCTAAAGTTATTTTAGCGATATGAGATTTAAAATTGGACGGAATACGTTGTGTGATCCTTGTACATTCGGTACATATACAGAGTGTTTGGAAATTCGGGCGATTTTGCAACTTTTTTTCGAATTTCAAAAGACGTGATTTTACGTCACGGCATTGCAATTTAGTATAGGGAAAATGGAAAATTCAAATAAAGTTGAAGTTAAAATCGTCATTGGAAGGTTAGTAGATTGAATTTTGGATAGGATTTGGCAGAAAATGATAGCTTGAAGCATCTACAAAAGATTGATTTATAGATTTATGCAACATACATGACTGTTATCCACACAGAATAAAAAAGTAGGTTATCAAGCTATTTTTCCTCTGTGAAAAATGGGTTTTCTTAAAGGCCGCGCAAGTCAATGAAATAAAACATTTAAATGTTACCAACATCAAATAAAGAAAAAACGCGTATCGAAATAGCTTCATTACGATACGCAAATGCGTATCGTAATAGATTTGTTATGATACAAAATTAGAAAAACATATGTTTCCACCTGGTGTTATTGCGCACTAGCTGCTATTAGGTACATTTTTTATTATTTCATTGTTAAGCCTGATCTCTGACTTGCCAATAACTCACGAGAAGTAAGATTATCAGTTTGCCTGAAAACGAACGATTTGTTTTATACTTTTTTAAAACAATAATGTTGCATACCTATATGACGATTTTTTTTTAATATGGCCAAAACCATTTTTTATACTCTAATTTTTTAAAGTTTAGATATTAATATTTTTGTTATTTGCCTTACTACTTAACAAAGGTGTGAGGATAGATATTCGGGAATAAAATTAACAACTTTTTGTAAAATAAGGTCTCAAAACGCAATTTTGCTCAAAAAGGTCGATAATTTTGTCCATTCCGCACCTTAAAACCCAAAGCAATTTTTTATGCTAAAAAGTAATAATAATTTATGCATTATATATTAACAAAACTTAAATTACAACAGGACGTCTATTCTCGAAATGGGCGAATGATCATTTTAAGAGAAGTGATTACTTTTTCTCTTAAAAATGTTTAAACTGTATTCTTGAAACTTAAAATTACTATTCATTTCCATACGATGTGAGCATATGATGTGAATTGTCCCTTCTCGCGAGAGAGCGTTCACTTCTCTTAAATTGGAGAATAGACGTCCAGATCTTCAAAAAATATATCTTGTGTGAATAAAATCTTGAAAAAACTAAGAGGAAAATTTATTGACCCAAACATAAAAATAATATTTTGGGATATATTTTTCATCGGTAAATGCCCATAGAATATTTTAAGGAAATTTAAGAACGTTTCGAGTCTTTATAAAAAATGGACTTAAAATATTAATTGGGTGCCTCAACTTTTTTTTTAACCGTTTTTACAAAAGGTGCGGACTTGACACTTAAGGTGCGGATTGGACATCGTATATGATTAAATTCGATTAAATCAATATAAAAAGGTAAAGAACTATTTATTAAATAAATAAATAAATAAATAAATAAATAAATAATGACTTTATTGTAATTTCAAAAAAAAAGTTAAAATTACAAATGGCGGAGTTGAAGCTCGGCTTCCTATCTCAACCGAAATACACATTTAACATATACTAATTTATTCACTAAGAATTAACGTTATTATATAAAGTTTATAAGGCTATAATATCTAAGTAAAAAACAAGATATACAAGTACACAAACAAAAAAAAAAACAAGAGAAAATGAGGACGAGGTGCGAGTACTAGTAGGAGTCTACAGAAATAAGGCAATATTTTGTCTCGCAAATTGCTTAAACCTATAACTGGAAGAGATTTTAAAATTAGTAGGCACTTTATTGTAGATTTTCGAAATTTGGTAGCTAAATGAGCGTTCATACAGAGATGTAGTGTGAATAGGTGGAGTTATCATAAATTTATGTCTAAGTTCTAAATTATGTACATCATTCCTAAACCTAATCTTATTGTACAGATAATCAGGACATGTTTTATAAATTATTTTATTAAATAAGACCAAACTATGTAGCATGCGTCTCTCATTCATTCTTAACCAGCTGATTTCACGTAGTTTAGCACTCACACCCCTCTCGCGGGCTCGAATACCACCTATCAATCGCACACATGAATTCTGCATTAGTTGAATTCTTTTAGCATCAGAATCCAAAAGACAGGGACCGTACAATACATCGCAATAATTAAAATGTGACAAGACAATCGAGTCGCACAAAACTTTTCTAATATTTTCGCTAAGTAGAGCCCGCTGGTTAAATATCAATTTAAGATTAACAAAAGCCCTCCGAATAGAACTGTTAACATGCCCCGAAAACCTCAGATCAGTGTCCATCAGGAGCCCCAAATTCTTAGCTGTAGTGCAAGTAGCTAAAACTTCATTGTTCAAGCTAATCTGCAAGCGATTTTCATACTGGTTTCGACATTGTGGCCGGCCAAACAGCAAAACCTGCGACTTAGAAGGATTTATGGTCAGGCAGTGGGCCTCTGATGCCCCCCTGAGAGCATTGAGATCATGCGTCAGTCTATCATTGGCCTCTGGGATTTGATCCGGCGTAAATGAGAAGTATAACTGTGTGTCGTCAGCGTAAATGTGAAGGTTCGAATACCTCAGATACGTTATAAGTTGTGACGTATAAAGAGAAAAAAATAATGGTCCAAGTATTGAGCCCTGAGGTACGCCACACGTAACAGCCATAGAACTTGACGCCACACCATTCATCTTTACCATTTGACTTCGACCAGTGAGATAAGATCTAATAAGAAGTTGTGAGTTATGATCAAACCCCAAATAATGAAGTATAGCCAATAAGAGATCATGGTTTAGTCGGTCAAAGGCCTTCGAGTAGTCCAGGAGAACCAGTGCCGTGAGATTGCCCCGATCCGAGGACTCCAGAATGTCATCAGTCACCTTTAAAAGTGCCGTTGTGCAACTATACCCCTTGCGAAAACCAGACTGTACAGCTGGCAGAATTTTATGCAATGAAACATATTCTCTTATCTGTTGTTCAAGAATCCTTTCGATAACCTTAGAAAGAGTCGGTAATATACTGATAGGCCTTAAATCTTTTAGCTAAAAACCAAAATGTAAATTTCAAATAAGTACTAAGAAAAGACAACATTACCATTAACCAACACCGATAAATACTTATTTATGTCAAATCCACACCTAACTGTCCAATCCGCACCAACGTAAAACAGGCACGGAACGGACGGTGCCGAATGGACATTTTTTGACTTTAATTTATTCGCAAATTCTGGCAACGCTGATTCGAATTATTCTTAGGTTATGTTTTGCCGACCTAAAAATGCACCATACCATAATCTATTTTTCTTAAAGAAATACGTAACGTAAACCGAAACTGCGGTGCAGAGAGGACACGCAAGAAAGTGAGCATTTTTTACTTTCTTTTTTTTTATTAACTGTTTTGCCAATATATATCAAAAAACGGGTACTTACTAATATCTTTAAGCGGCGCATAACACTATAACAAAACCAGAAATTATAAAAACGCACTGAAACTGACGCTGTCTTAATGTGTGGATTTCGTAGGTGCGGAATGGACATTTTTCCGAGGTGACAGTCCTAGAAAGCTAATAGTGCAAAGACTATTGCGGGCTATCTCGGTTATGTCATTGAATATTTTAGTAGAAAGAATAACCAAATCTATGATATATTGTTTTTATTATAATTGTATTTTGATCAAACAATTAAATTGTATCCAATTTAGCAGTTGCTACGTAGGACAGGTGCGGAAGTGGACAAGAAGGCTCTTTTTTTGAGAAAATGATCGGGTTATTTCTTTTATTTTGTACTCTAAGTGTCCTTTTTATTGAAAACCAAATTAGTTTATTTATATAAATAATAGCTTGGGCTTTTATATGAATTCTCGACTTTTTGAACAAGGAAGGACAGTTGTATTTCCGTTTTGGCCATATTAAAAAAAAATCGTCTATAACATAAAATATTTCAATTTTGCAGATGACACAGTGCTAGTATACTTTGGGGAAAGAGAAAAACAACTGAAAGAAACTGTCAATAGTGATTTAAGTATTTTATTTGGCTGTATACTACGATAAATTGTCTTTAAATGTCCAGAGAACAGTGTTTATGGTTATTAAACAGAAAAGTAAACCACCATGTAATCCCCAAATTAAAATTAATGAAACAAAGCTCAAAAGGGTTGTATTATCAAGTAGTCTTGGTTGCCTACCCTTAAGTGTTGGTTCCGTTTAACTAGGCTATAAGAATTGATATAGGTGGCGCCATGTTACGCCTTTTTAGTATTGGCCAGTCTTAAAGAACATGGCGTTTACCAAGTTGTAAACTTTTGGTTGTTTTATTACTTTAATTCAATAAACTATTTTAAGACTCAAATATGGCATTTTATTGTTAGTCAAACAATAACACATGGTGTCAGGTCAACGGGATTAGTGTGGATTTCGCGGCGGCTTGCAGTTTAAAGTAGAAACAAAGCGTTTTTTGGAGCAACTGGCCGGCCTACGGCAAAAACATCACTTGGAAAATGGCGGAATTGATGTTTAGACCACCGGAACCATTAAATTTGGAAGGAAATGTGTCTGAAAATTGGCGACTATTCAAGCAAAAGTTTGAGAATTTTATGGTGGCAACTGATCTGAGTAACAAGGAGGACAAGAAAAAGTTGGCGGTATTTCAAAATCTCTTAGGTGATGAGGCCCTGGAGTTATTTAATAGTTTTGATGATGCTAAAAAGACTACTTTGGCGTTGGTGCTCGCTGAGTTTGAAAATTATTGTGCGCCCAAGCAAAATATAATTTTTGAGAGGTTTCTTTTTAACAGTATTGTGCAGAAGGAAGGGCAGAGCTTTGATTCTTTTCTGACTGAGCTAAGAAAGGGCATTAGAAACACCAAGTACAAAGACCCAGAGGACATGATCCGGGATAGAATTGTGATTGGTTCTTCAAGCAAGGAGGTCCAGGAGAAACTTTTACGTGAGTCTAATCTTACTTTGACTAAGGCTATAAGCTTTTGTAGGGCTGTAGAGGCAAGCCGATCACAATCAAAGATTTTGGATGGGTCGGAGCAGAGTATGACATCAGTCAATAGTATTAACAAGAAGAGAGTTGATGCTAAGAGGTCTGAGGCTCCAATGACGGACAAGAAAAATTGCATGTATTGTGGTACGAAGCATGTAAAAGGCAAGTGTCCGGCTTATGGTAAAAAATGCAAAAAGTGTCAACGGCTTAATCACTTTGCTACAGTATGTAAATCAAAAGGAAATATGGAATCTCATGATGACAGGAAGAAAAAAGTACATGAAGTTGTTCCACGAGAGCAGGAGAACCCTGATAGTGAAGATGACCAGTTTTATGTGAGTGCCATAACTAAACAGGTTGGTGTAGTGAATAAAAGTGTAAAATCATCTAGTGAAGCCATGTGGCTTAAAAGCATTGATGTAGAGGGTAAACAAATTAAATTTAAGTTAGATACTGGCGCAGAAGTTAGTGTTTTACCTCTTCATATTATGAATGAATTTGATTGTAGAAAAAATGTAATAAAAACTAATGTAACGTTGGTTGCATATGGTAGTAGTGATTTTACGATAAAACCTATAGGAGAGGTTACTTTGGAATGCAATGTAAATGGAAAATCAGCAAAAATACCTTTTATTATTGTTGATAGTCAAGGTCAAATACCTTTGTTAGGATTAAATGGATGTGTAAATCTGGATTTAGTAAAAAGAGTAGATTTTTTAAAGTCTGACAAGTTTAAAACACTTGATGATGTCACAAAGAGTTATCCTATGGTTTTTGAGGGATTAGGGGAGTTTCCTACACCTCATAAAATTGTTCTAAAAAAAGATGCTGTACCGCATGTACAGCCAATAAGACGTATTCCACAAGCATTGCATTCCAGAGTAAAGCTCAAGCTTGAACAGTTGGAGAAAGACGGAATTATAGCTAAAGTGGATGAGCCAACGGAATGGCTAAATCCTCTGGTTATAGTGGAAAAGAAAAACAAAGATTTAAGGTTATGTTTAGACCCAAAGTTCTTAAATAATGCAATTAGTCGTGAACATTTTCTTATTCCAACTGTTAGTGAGATAGCTAGTAGTTTGACAAATAAATCATACTTTTCTGTACTTGATATGAAAGACGGATATTTTCAGGTTAAAATCACAGATGAAAGCGCGGATTATTGTAGTTTTGGAACGCCTTTTGGACGGTATCGGTTTCTACGGTTACCATTTGGTATACGCTCAGCTCCTGAGGTTTTCCAGCGAAAAAATTATGAATTATTTGGGGATATTAAAGGGGTCGGAATTTATTTTGATGATTTAATCATTACCGGATCAACCGAGCAAGAGCATGATGACGTTTTGAGGTTAGTTCTTGAACGAGCAAAAAAGTACAACATTAAATTTAATAAGGCTAAAATTCAGTTTAAGTCGAGACAGGTTAAATTTATGGGCCAGTTGTTTTCAGGAAATGGAATAGAACCATGTGAATCATACATCAAGGCCATTGCAGACATGCCGCGCCCAAAGCAAAAAAGTGATGTATTAAGATTGTTAGGTATGGCAAAATATTTGGGTAAATTTGTTCCAAATTTATCCAAAGTCACAGCACCTTTGAGAAATCTAACAAGATTGGATGTTGAATGGTCTTGGAGTGAGGAACATGAAAATTCTTTATGTAAACTTAAGCATTTACTGTCACATGCGCCTGTTCTTGCGTTTTTTGATCCTTCGGTCAATATCGAAATTGAGACTGATGCCTCCAAAGACGGGTTAGGAGCCTGCCTGTTACAAAATGGGCATCCTATAGCGTTTAGTTCTCGCAGTCTTACAAAAAGTGAGGTTAAATACGCACAAATTGAAAAGGAGACATTGGCCATTGATTTTGCATGCCAAAAATTTCATTATTTAATTTATGGTGTTAAAAATGTTTTGGTGCATAGTGATCATAAGCCACTCGTCTCAATTTTTCAAAAAGACTTGTATAATGTAACTCCTAGGTTGCAGAGATTAAGATTAAGATTACTTAAATATGACCTTAATGTTACCTATAAGCCTGGAAAATACTTGTATATAGCAGACACCTTGTCCAGAGCTTATTTAATTACTCCTGATTTTGACGATCCCGAATTAAAATTTGCTGTTCATTCTCTAGTAAATCATTTGCCTATTTCGGAAGAACGGAAAGTTGAACTGAAACAAGCAACAAAAGATGATCCTGATTTAAGCACAATTATTAAATATTTGGATTTTGGTTGGCCTGATAAAAATAAAATTCCCTTTCACCTTCGCCATTTTATAAAATTAAAAGATGATCTTTTAGTGTGTGATGATCTTTTGTTTCTTGGTAACAAGCTTGTAGTGCCAAAAAAATTACAGTTGTTTATGCTTAAAAAATTGCATGAAGGCCATATTGGCATGGATAAAGTAAAATCAAGAGCTAGACAGGTATTTTATTGGCAACATATGAGTTTAGATATAGAAAATTTCACTAAAAAATGTAAAGTATGTGAAAAGTTTGCAAGAAAGAATATCAAGGAACCTTTAAAACCATATAAGTTGCCTGATAGACCTTGGCAAAGAATTTCAGCTGATATTTTTTCTTATGCTGATCATGTATACCTAGTAGTATATGATGCTTACTCAAACTGGCTAGAGCTGGTAATTTTGAGAAACAAATCGGCTAATGAAGTAATTTTAAAACTAAAATCAATTTTTTCTAAATATGGATGTCCCGATGAACTGTCCTGTGACAATATTCCTTTCGGTAGTTTTTCAATGAAAGAATTTTCAAAAGAATGGAACTTTAATATTGTGCTAAGAAGCCCTCAATACCCTCAGTCTAATGGCTTAGCTGAAAAAGGTGTTGGTATAGCAAAAAATATAGTTAAGAAATCTCTTGAGGAGGGAAAAGATATGTTTGAAGCATTACTTCAATATCGCAACACTCCATTAAAATTTATTAACTATTCCCCTGCTCAGCTTTTAATGAGTCGCACTTGTAAAACAAAAATACCCATTGCTGCTGACATTTTAAAACCAACTTTGTGCCACAATGTTTCTGATAAACTTAAATACAGATTGGATCGCAATGAATCATATTTTAATAAAAATGCCAAACCTTTGCCGGATATTGACCCAGGACAAAATGTCACTGTTTTTAATCACATTACAAAAAATTGGGATCCTGGCCAAATTTTGAGAAAGCATGAAAGTCCTCGTTCTTATATTGTTCAGACTGAGCATGGAGAAATTATTAGACGAAATCGAGTAGATTTGAGAAAATCACAAAACGATTTTAATGTAAAATCAAAGTTAAATGATATTGTGGAACCTATAGATTCTCACAAACCTACTAAGTTTCCTGTTGGTCAAAGTCCTCCTATGTCCCAGGATAATGTTAGGTCTAGTGGTGTTCCCGATGCTAAATTTAGTTCAAAGTCCAGCCCAGAACCCACACTGCAAAAAACCTATATAACTAGATCAGGTCGCATCACTAAACCTTTACAAAAGTTAAATTTGTAAAATCTTAAAGGGGAAGGATGTATTATCAAGTAGTCTTGGTTGCCTACCCTTAAGTGTTGGTTCCGTTTAACTAGGCTATAAGAATTGATATAGGTGGCGCCATGTTACGCCTTTTTAGTATTGGCCAGTCTTAAAGAACATGGCGTTTACCAAGTTGTAAACTTTTGGTTGTTTTATTACTTTAATTCAATAAACTATTTTAAGACTCAAATATGGCATTTTATTGTTAGTCAAACAATAACACAAGGGTAACCGAATATAAATATCTGGGACTCACTATCGCAGATGATCTCTCCCAAAATGACCATATAAGGGTTCTATTAAAAATCTGGACAGCTTCTCTACAATAGGTTTGTAGAACCACACTTACGATACCTAATGCCCGGCTGGGAAAATACACAGTGGCGCCGGAAGAGTCAAATATAGGGGGGGGGGGGGGAAGTCAAGATAAATTGAAATATAAAATCACCTTAGCAGGCATGTAGCCAGGATTTCTTCTCGGGGGGTGCTCACCGAGATCGCGCCGAAGGCGCAAAATAGAAAGCGCCGTAGGCGAAAATTTTTGGGTGCCACGCCCTTTTTTGAATCATGGTGCTTGGTTTTCAAGTGGGAAAAATAAAAAACACAATACAAAATTCTCAAGAAAAGCACAAAAACAAACCCGGTAATAATTGAGGTGCTTGGGTCTCGTGCCTCAGGGGGGTGGGGAGGGCACTTGTCCCCCCCGCTATACCCTCGCCTACATTAAAAAAAATCTAATTTTTTTCGTATTGGTTTTATATTGTATTAAAATTTTAAACAAATATGTATTTTTATTATTATATAGGTACTATACAGGGTGTAACAAATTCGTTTATCACTACAGGGATCTCGTAAACCGTAAGAGATACGAAGAAGGTTAAATGGGGGCAAAGTTGCACAATTTGATGCCTAATCATAATCCAAAAAGAAATTATTTAGATTCCGAGTACTTCTGGAGATATTCGAAAGAAACCAAAAAACTGTCAATAAGATTTTTTTGTATTGCGCCCTTAAGTAGGAGATAAAAGAAAACCAATCACACCTTTTCAGGGCCACTTTTAATTCTTTCTTAGAATATGTAATTAGTTTTGCCATACAACGTTTCATTTTCCTGAAACCATCATTAATTTCACTTCGTCGGTTACTCGATTTCCGTATTAACTCGGGGTTTTAGAAATGACCCATAATGGCTTACGTTATAATCAAGTTTTTGATATAAACAACGATGTGGTTGGGGAAATTCTGGGTATGTTTCAAAATATACTTCTGCAGCCCTTGCACTATTTCTTTGGCAACTGTGATAAATTTTTAGCATATTCCTCTTTTCTTCCAAAGAAAACTTCATTTTTCAATCTTTTTGGAGTGAAATGACAGGAAACTAAGAATTCCAAATAGGCAGTTCTTTTTTGTTTTCCACAGCCTTTTAAATTATTCCGCGAAATTTGTTAGTATCATGGGTATTTATTAATCCGATCATTTGAATGTGTACAGGTATCGGTTTTCTTTAATAAATTTAAGGTAAGCAATTAATTAATTAATCAGTTAACAATGTCAGTAAATAGAAAGTAAGATCCGTTCGATTTTTTAAAATTTTTGATTTTGATGCTTATAAATAGGTACCTAGTAACTGAGATGTAAAACATTTTTAAGGTATTCTTTTAAATATTATTTTAATGGAGATTTTTAATTTTGTTATTCTTTTTAAGAAGCTAGTTTAAATTATTACACAAAGAAGATGTCGTTATTAAAACGAAATGGTATTGTGTAACACAGGGTCGGATTAGAAAAATCTTAATAAAATCTACATTAGAGCGTTAATTCTTTTTTAAAATTAATATTTAGCCTAGGCCTTAAATAAAGAAGTCCTAGGTCTTTTGTTGGAAAATGGAAAAATCCAGGTCCGTATTTAAAATAGTGAAATTAATTATGGTTTCAGGAAAATGAAACGTTGTATGGCAAAACTAATTACATATTCTAAGAAAAGATTAAAAGTGGCCCTGAAAAGGTGTGATTGGTTTTCTTTTATCTCTTACATTAAGGGCGCAAAACGAAAAAATCTTATTGACAGTTTTTCGGTTTCTTTCGAATATCTCCGGAAGTACTCGGAATCTAAATAATTTCTTTTTGGACTATGATTAGGCATCAAATTGTGCAACTTTGCCCCCATTTAACCTTCTTCGTATCTCTTACCGTTTACGAGATCCCTGTAGTGATAAACGAATTTGTTACACCCTGTATAGTACCTATATAATAATAAAAATACATATTTGTTTAAAATTTTAATACAATATAAAACCAATACGAAAAAAATTAGATTTTTTTTAATGTAGGCGAGGGTATAGCGGGGGGGACAAGTGCCCTCCCCACCCCCCGTTCTCGAATTTCGGGGGGGGGGGGGGGTGGCGGGCCCCCTGGGCCCCTCCCGTAGCTACGTGCCTGCGTAGTATAAATTTTAGCTATTGGACGTTATTACAATTTTAGTATCAGTTTATCAGTTGTGTTATATGATTTTTTTTAATCAGTATAGTATTTCGTTTAAATAAATCAAAATAGGATATAATATTAAATTTTCTAGGGGGGGGGGGGGGGCAAGTGCCCTGCTTTACCCCCCCCCCCCCCCCTTCCGGCGCCCTTGGAAATACACTTCAAAACAAAGCGATTAAAGTGATATTTGGAAAGGAGGACATATAAAAGAATGCCATTTTAAAAAATAAATGAACTGAAAACATTAGAACAAACCAAACTAATACAAACGATATCCATAACGATAAACTTAAAACTAAGGTACCATCGGGTAATACCACCCACCTAAGACTATATGCTATTCAGAAATTTTATTTTTAGATACTGGGTAAAAAAAATGCATCAGATGCAATATATATTTGTCGATAACCATAATAAAAAATAAAAAAAAATATTCTTACCGACAAAAGTTGAACTTTTAAAAAATATGAGAATTGGGTGGTATTTCAACCCGTTACTATATTATCGCCCACGTGGTTTAAAATATCGCCCATGACTCACTAAAAACGAAAACTTATGTTTAGTTTACATTTTAAGGTTATGTATTTCTTTCAAAAAACTTGCTTCCACACATACTTTGAAGTGCAAGACCTAACGATGGTGAATATATTAAGCTATATTTCTTACCTTACAAACTATTTCACTAGAAGTTAAACCTTATTTAAAACAACTATAATCTTATAAAAACGGAATACATTGAACATTTTCGCTGTTAGCGGTGGAATGTATTGGTTCGTATTGCAGATTTCATCAGGCAATTTCGATTGGTTACTACTACGACCGATCCTTGCTAGTGGCTGGTCAAAATATATGGATTAGGAAGGTAATTCGAAAGCAGGCGATATTTCAGACTGGGCGATATAACCCGAAGGCACCTTAGTATAAAACTGCGGAATAACCGACATTTCTGCACATACAAACAACACAAGAACAAACCATGAATTAAGAACTACATATCTACAACTAAAAAGGGACAGGATTCACCATATAGAAGCATACAGGAGTATAATAGTATCCCACAAAAAATACTTAATGAAAATACCAAGAGGCTGATGTGTAATTTTAAGGACTATACAAAAGAAAATAGACAAGCATCAGGATAGATAAATAGAAACTACATTTGTCGACTTTTCAGAATAACTTTACTTAATGTAAATATTTAGAATAATATACAAGCTGTAGGCATCGGTGCCAGTTTTGTAAACTGTTTTGAGGTCAATATATAATAAAATATAGAAAAAATATAATATTCTATTTTCATTGCCTGACTCTTCGTCGGTGTCGGTGTCTACACTCTTATATAAAGGATCTATAAAAATGTAATCTTTAAGTTCATCATTGTACGAAATGCGTGACCTCTGCTAAAGTGCTCTGCTAGGTTTGCCATAATATGGTCTCCTCCTTGGCAACGCCAATGAATATCGATGGATAAAGGCAAGGAACAAAATGACAAATTTAAATTCACCTAGACTTTTAAAATATTTTTTCCAAAAAATACTAATAATAATGTGAGGCCGTCAGATTTCTATCTACACTTCTCGTCAAAATTAGCGATACCTACTCTAAAATCTAGCAAAAGTTTGTTCTTAACTATCTTATGAACCGTTCATCCGATTTTGACCAACTAATTTTTTCAGTGTAACCTATGGTGTTACAAACCTTTTTAAGTTCCTAACGTTAATCTGTAAAACGATTTTACTGATATACAGGGTGTTATTAGTAGAGGCGATTTGGTGCCGTAAATTTGAAACATTCTGTAGAGTAAACTGATAAAGTTAGAAATTCCCGGTATGTGCCGTTAGTAAGATGACATCAATATCTCCAGAACTTTTTGCCAGTTTTTTGATAAGTGTCTTTTGACAATAGATACACTATTAAACAAAAAATGTGTCAAATTTTGGTAGGAAAATCTTTACGATGCTGTATCTTGGCAATGGTTGAACAGATTTCGACCAGTATTCAAGATTTTGAAAGCCCTTTTTCTATAGATTTTCCGTGATATAATAATAGTAATTTTTAAAAATGACCGTTTTTTTATTATACAGGGGTCGATAAAATCATAAATATAAAATTGCTTAAATTATGGTAACTGGGTTTATTAAAGCTATGCCAACCGGGCTATATGCTTTTGTTTTGATTCAAAATTAGTCATTTGAAACTTTGGATCAATATTTCGGGACGTTTTTTTTCCTATTTGATTAAGAGCTATTTGGCAAAAGATACACTATAAAACAAAAAATGTGCCAATTCTGACAAAAAAAAAATTACAACGTCATGTTTAAAGCCAAATTTTATTAAATAAAAACACAAAAATAACCTTCTAATAATTAGTAACAGGTGCTTCCACCTCTTGCTGCAATAACAGCATAACAACGTCGTGGCATGCTTAAAATTAGCCGTTGAATCTCCCCTTGATCGATTTGATGCCAAATTCCATTTAAACTCACTAGCTCATTTTTTGTTTAATAGTGTATCTTTTGCCAAATAGCTCTTAATCAAATAGAAAAAAAAAACGTCCCGAAATATTGATCCAAAGTTTCAAATGACTAATTTTGAATCAAAACAAAAGCATATAGCCCGGTTGGCATAGCTTTAATAAACCCAGTTACCATAATTTAAGCAATTTTATATTTATGATTTTATCGACCCCTGTATAATAAAAAAACGGTCATCTTTAAAAATTACTATTATTATATCACCGTCAATCAATAGAAAAAGGGCTTTCAAAATCTTGAATACTGGTCGAAATCTGTTCAACCATTGCCAAGATACAGCATCGTAAAGATTTTCCTACCAAAATTTGACACATTTTTTGTTTAATAGTGTATCTATTGTCAAAAAACACTTATCAAAAAACTGGTAAAAAGGTCTGGAGATATTGATGTCATCTTACTAACGGCACATACCGGGAATTTCTAACTTTATCAGTTTACTCTACATAATGTTTCAAATTTACGGCACAAAATCGCCTCTACTAATAACACCCTGTATATCAGTAAAATCGTTTTACAGTATAACGTTAGGAACTTAAAAAGGTTTGTAATACCTTAGGTTACACTGAAAAAATTAGTTGGTCAAAATCGGATGAGCGGTTCATAAGATAGTTAAGAACAAACTTTTGCTAGATTTTAGAGTATTCGCTAATTTTGACGAGAAGTGTATTATGATTTTTTTTAGCGTAAATGCATTTATTCTTGTGTTTTCTGCTCGGTTTAAGTTAATTGGAAAAAAACACCAAAATTAAAATTTGTTTTTATTGACCGATAGATTTTCTTAAAAACAAAAATACCTAAATTAACTAACAATACACAATTTAAAGAGTAAGAAGTATTTTCCTGCTAGCTATTTTCTTACACTGCGTTGAGTCTACGAGATCCGGGTTATTCTAACGTCACACTTTTTAGGAAAAATGCAAGGGCCATGGACAAAAGGTGTAACATGAGTCCGCAAGCAGGCCTGAGTTCGAATCCTGCGCCCGTGTGGGTTTCAGCTTTTAGTATAGGTCCCTCATCAACGTCGACGGCCTGACGATGATGTGTCGAAGTTTCTGCTGAGTTCTCTTCTCGCATTTCTTCTTGGATTTCTTTTCGTGTTTCTTCATCTGCGCTTGCGTATAAACTCATCAGCATGACCAACGAGAGCACCAGAAAAACCAGGAAGAAATTTGTTTTAAACATTCTGGATTATTGCCAAAATTATTAGGTACATACAAAAAAAACTAAAACTGTTTATAAAGTTTCGATAACTTATCAAACAAAAAAAATGAGACATTGACAGTTAAAAAGTTATTGCCATGGATTCTAAAATCTATATTATACACTCTTTGTGTAAATGTTGGCCGGCCACTCACGTTCCGGTAGACCTGTGCAGGTACACCTGTGCAGGCGAAACTGTGCAGGTATGCCGGAGATCTGAAAAGTCCACACACGCTAAGGTCAAATTTTCGATTTTATTTAGTTTGATGATGATGGCATCGAAAGATGACGACGCATTGGCAGTTCTGGGCCTCTTATAAGTTATAAATAAACGTGCGAAACCCAAAAAAAAAAAACGGGAAAACTGGTGCAAAGATTGGTTACTAAAGCGAAAAAGTTACAGTCATATTAATTTATTGAACAAGTTGAAATTTAAAGACAAAGATTTCAAAAACTATTTACGAATGGACAAGGAAACTTACTTAAAATTGCTTTCTAGGGTTGGTCCTTTTATTACAAAGAAGGATGCAGTAATGAGAAATTGCATTTCACCTCATCAGAAATTAAAATAATTCCCTTTTTCCACGATCGTGGTATTTTTTGCTCTTAATTCACCGTAGACAGTGGTTAAATTTATAAACCTATACAGATCTCAGTTCTCTATCAAATTTTGTACTGAAAGCACGTGTTTGTACATAGATTTTGTCATAAAATGGCGTTAAGTACTGAAGAGCAACGTAGAGTAGTAGCCAAGTTTATAGAACTTTATAAATTTGAGCCCTGTCTATGGCGAATTAAGAGCAAAGAATACCACGATCGTGGAAAAAGGGAGGCAGCTTATAAAAAATTGCTAGAAAAGCTGAAAGAAATAGACCATACCGCCAATAAAGATGCAATTCGCTTTAGTAACCAATCTTTGCACCATTTTTCCCGTTTTTTTTTTGGGTTTCGCATCTTTATTTATAACTAATAAGAGGCCCAGAACTGCCAATAAGTCGTCATCTTTCGATGCCATAATCATCAAACTAAATAAAATCTAGAATTTGACCTTAGCGTGTGTGGACTTTTCAGGTATCCGGTATGCACAGTTTTACCTGCACAGGTCTACCGGAACGTAAGTGGCCGGCTTTATACAGGGTCCTGCACCTCACCTCCCGTCTTCTATAGCTCACTTAGTAATTAAGTTAGAATTTTCATATTTTGCAGACCTTATCTATATCTTGGGGCGCATTTCAGGAAAATATTTTTTTTCATACAGGGTGTTCCAAAAAAGTGTGACGTCATAAGGGTGTATTTTTTTAAATTACATGCCATATATTTTCTTACATTTATGGATGCCTCCTATAGTTACCTACATACCCCTAAAATTTTATTAAAATTGATTCAGTATTGTAGACGAAAAAAAATAAAAACTAAAAAATATCAGTTTTGCGCCACTGGTATTAAAAATAAATAAAAAATAAAAATAATGCCTTGTTAATAAATTTATACAAAGGTACCTATTAAATATGCTATAACAATTTCGTTAACCAAGTTTGGTTAACACGAATTGTACAGGGTGTCCAAAGTTTAGTGTTAAACTTTGCAAACTTTAAAGCAATTTATTTTTCTTATTTCAAATGGGAACCCCTGTATATTTTTATGTCATTCGACGCAGAATTAAAAATGAAACTTTTTCCTAATTGCAACCCTATCGAAATTTCTAACGCTTCAAGAGTTATTTGCAGAAAACTAATTTTATCAACTATTCCAACAGTCATTATTATGAATAAATATCGAAGGTGGCTTTGAAAAACAATTTATTGGTATTAAAGTTTATTAAAGTGACCAGAGACCATTTTGACTTTAGTAATCTAAAAGTTTTAAATACTGTTAAATTGTTAGTAATTATTTAAGCTGCTATAATTACTTTATATTGATTTTTGTGATGGACTACAACCAAGAAGAGCTCGTAGATATGATTTTTATATTAGGAGCATGCGAAAAGAACTCTTTTTTGGCAAGCCGAGTTTACGCATAGTGTTATCCGGAACGACGACATCCAGACAAAAGGAGCCTGCAAAACATATTAGAGAGGTTTGTACAAACGGGAAATGTAAACTACCCAAAACCAGTGAGAAATAAACCGGTCCGAACTGAACAAAATCAATTGGCTGTGCTATTATCTGTTATAGAAAATCCTTTAGTTACTCAACAAGTAGTCGCTGATGCCGTAGATGTAATCGAAAGAACAGTTCAACGAATTTTCAAGGATAACCATATTCACGATTATAATTTCCAGTTAATAATTACTAACAATTTAACAATATTTGAAACATTTAGATTACTAAAGTCAAAATGGTCTATGGTGACTTTTATAAACTTTATTACCAATAAATTGTTTTTCAAAGCCACCTTCGCTATTTATTCATAATAATGACTGTTGGAATAGTTGAAAAAATTAGTTTCCTGCAAATAACTGTTGATGCGTTAGAAATTTCGATAGGGTGGCAATTAGGAAAAAAGTTTAATTTTTAATTCTGCATCGAATGACATAAAAATATACAGGGGTTCCCATTTGAAATAAGAAAAATAAATTGCTTTAAAGTTTGCAAAGTTTGACACTAAACTTTGGACACCCTGTACAATTCGTGTTAACCAAACTTGGTTAACGAAATTGTTATACCTTATTTAATAAGTTCCTTTGTATAAATTTATTAACGAGGCATTATTTTTATTTTTTTATTTATTTTTAATACCAGTGGCGCAGAACTGATATTTTTTAGTATTTGTTTTTTTTTTGTCTATAATACTAAATCAATTTTAATAACATTTTAGGGGTATGTTGGTAACTATAGGAGGCATCCAAAAATGTAAGAAAATATATGGCATGTAATTTAAAAAAATACACCCTTATGACGTCACACTTTTTTGGAACACCCTATATGAAAAAAAATTTTTTCCTGAAATGCGCCCTAAGATACAGATAAGGTCTGCAAAATATGAAAATTCAAACTTAATTATTAAGTGAGCTATAGAAGACGGGAGGTGAGGTGCAGGACCCTGTAATATACGAGACTGATCAACAAAAAGTAAAAAACGAATCGTGCCGTAAATGGATAAAATGTCCAGTTGAGCCTTTAAGGTTGAATTCCCAACGTCATTCAATCCATTGCCAACCTATAACCTATTTCGCGTTGATTTTTTGAGTTTATTATTTTAATAACTAACATTTAAAGAAAATGAATATCGTCGGTACATTATTTAGGTAGTATCTGATATATTACAAAACTATCAATTTATTTCATTGCTAATTTTAGGAGAATTGTATAGTGAAAGAACAATGAGTGACAATGACATAATAATGTTAAAAAAAATCTGACCCGATATTTTTCGCTATACAATTATCCTAAAATACGTTATGGAACTCCTTGATATTTATTAAATATGTCAATTATTATTACCTATAGAATACTAAGTCGATACTGATTTTCTTTAAATTTTGTATAAAAGCTAGAAAACATAAATAAATCTACGCGAAATAGGTTATAGGTTGGCAAGCATGTTGATACTCCCACCTTAAGGCTGGATCACACTCTATTATGGATGATTGATGACATCTGTAACGTACCTTGACTGATGAAAATGAAACATATATGTTTACACAACAATTTTAGTTGACCGACTAAATCGACCGACCGACCAACTAAAGTTAAGTCGTAAGAACACGACATGATAGTTATAAAAAGCGACTGGATTAATTTTTCGTCAAGTGAAGACGCGTTCTCACAAATTGATTTTAGTTGATCAACTAAAATGAACTTAAACGATAAAGTTTGAATGGTTTAATGACTTAACCTTTTGTGTAGGGAAGGACGGGGCTGGACGTTCCCGGGTTAAGTTGTTCCGACCGCAATAACTTTGTGAGGAAAAGAGATAGCAATCCATGTAAAGTGCGCGGAAAAACCTTTTGCTGGCGCGACCCGCCGGTAGTCCGTTTTCCGTTTAGTTACTTCGACGAAAGTGGTTGAGTGGCTGGGTGCATGGCTTTGTCAAAATACCACGTAAGTAAATTTTTTTGTGTTTAAACTATTTGGTCTATATCAATTTATTATGGACCGATTCATGCGGAACTTTTTCTAGATTGTAGTGATATTATTAAGGTACATATATTGCTTAAGTAGTTTTGTAATTAATTCTACTAGTTTGCCAGTATGTCAGTTTTCGTATGTCAATGTAATTTGGGGCTATAAGTTCCTTCCCGGCGGGGCTAGCCCAATTGACTTCTAATCGTATCTAAAATTCCTAAGACCATTTTTCTTTTATTTTAAGGATGCGAAACTATAAACGAAAGACAGATAGAGGTAAAACCTCCGAGACATTGTTGCTTTAAGCTGCAGAAGCTGTAATTACGAAGGGAAAACCTGTTAAAACTGTTGCAAGATATCTTGATATTTGTCACATGACGCTAAATCGATTTGTGACAAAATTGAAAGCTGGTGAGGTTCCTACGATAGGTTATAAACCCAGGCTATTGTTTACCTTGGAACAGGAAAAAACATTGGCGAACTACATTTTAAAATGTTCCTCAATATACTTTTGTCTTCTGCCCGGAGAGGTGCGAAAACTCGCGTATGAATATGCAGTAAAATTTTCTTTAGAGAACATCCCGCTTCATGGCACAAAAATCGAGAAAGTGGAGCTGAATGGTTCACTGGATTTATAAAGTGATACTGCGATTTATCGATAAGAATCCCAGAAGCAACTAGTGCAGGACGTGCATCTGCATTTAACAGACATAACGTAAATGAATTGTTTACCAAGCTCAGTGAAACTCTACTAAAACATAAATTGATACCATCAAGAATCTGGAACCTGGACGAGACTGGGGTAACGACTGTATTGAAGCCAAGGAAGATCGTGGCGCAAAAAGGTACAAAACAGGTCGGTGCTATAGTGTCTGCTGCTATGTTTTTTTGTTTAGTTATGCATCTAATAGGGTTTATAAGTAATTATATCTCATATATCATCTAATTAAATTAAAAAAAGTTCATCTGGACCAGCAATGTTTTGTACCAGTAATATTTTATTTTGTTGTTTTTTAAGTTTAATAAAATTGTACATAGAATAAACATTACATAATATATTTTTAGAAATGGTTGTTTTATTTAAGAAAAGCTACGTTATTCTGAAAGTACCTATATTGTCATAATCTACGCGGAACAATTTGCCTCAAAGGTGGAACAACTCGCCTCAAAGCGGGGCTGAATGTTCCGCTCCGAAATTTGACAAAAATTGGTTTCTGTAAAAAAAAATTGAGATATTAGTAGAAGTAACTAATTGTTAAAAAAAAAAACGATAAACATCCGTTTAATTTTTGCACATTTAAAAATGAAACTTCATATTATTTTAATAAAACATTATGTCATATGAAAATCGGAACTCCCAGCCCCGCTCTCCCCTAATTAACTTACCTTTACTGACAATAAATGAAACATGTTATGTTCTCACGGCAATTTTCTTTCGATGTTAGTTGATCAACAAAACCGAATCGTAAGATCGCGCTTTCATAGGTAAAAAATCGACTTTAGAATTGAACGATAAAGTTTAAATTGGTCAATCTTGTGTGGAATCAACTTATGGTACGCCACTGGTAAAGTTAGAAGATAAGAACCGGTACGCTAACAGTGATTTTATTCAAACCTTATCAATTTCAGGGACTAAAGTGATAAGTAATTAAAAAGCGCTGAATAAGACTTATCTCATAATATTTTAAGAAGTATATAGGGTGTCCGGAAAAAGGTCAATCCGTTAACCCTATATATATATATAATATATATTCCTGTGACTCTGTTCCAAGCACGTGGGCTTGAACATCTGCTTTTCTTCTAATTTTTGAAATGTTCAATTTTTTAATGATCTTTACCAATTTTAAATTAAAAACCTGCGTGGTTACTGAGTTTGAAACCTCAGTACCCCACTAAACAAATTTTCTTGAATGCAACATTCATAACCTACATGTAATTCTAATTTTGTCCTCACAATGACAATTTCCTACTTAAGGTCGGAGTATCGACATGCTTGCCAACCTATAACCTATTTCGCATAGATTTATTTATTTTTTCTAACTTTTACACAAAATTTAAATAAAATCAATATCGTCTTCATATTCTATAGGTAATAATTAACATGTTAAATAAATATCAAGGAATTTCATAAGTTATTTAAGGAGAATTTTATATCGAAAAATATCGGTTAAGATTTTTTTAAATATTATTCTGTCATTGTTCTTTCACTATACAATTCTCCCAAAATAAGCAATGAAATAAATTGATATTTTTGTAATATATCATATATTACCTAAATAATGTGCAGACGATATTGATTTTATTTAAATCTTAGTCAATAAAATAACAAACCAAGAAAAACAAGAGGAAATAGGTTATAGGTTGGCAATAAATTGAATAACGTTTATAATTCCACCTTAATAATGTTTTTTAAAAAATTTTAAATATTTCTTCGACACCTTTTTAGAAAAAGATTTTTTCTTTCCCCCCCAGTTTATTTGGTTGGTTTAGACCTTACTCACA
The DNA here is from genome assembly GCA_963969555.1 of Polydrusus pterygomalis. Lineage (NCBI taxonomy): Eukaryota > Metazoa > Arthropoda > Insecta > Coleoptera > Curculionidae > Polydrusus > Polydrusus pterygomalis. The sequence continues at coordinate 73,565,927 of OZ018380.1, read as the reverse complement.
TACTCAGTATGTTTTTAAATTTCATCAATTTCTTCATATTAGGTTTGATTTACATATCAAATTTTTAATTCCATAAAAGCTCCATTAAGGTCGACACCATTTTCTCTCCTGCCAAAACCATCAGCACTACGTTTTATTTTCTGTCTCCTGTTGATGAACGTCACTACGTTCGAAACATGTAGAGACTTTTGCTAAATAATTTTATTATTAAACTTTGTGGAGGAAGACTTCGAGTTTTTTCTTTGGTTCCTATACTTTCCACTTCACTTTAAGCATGGACTATTTTTTCAAATTAAAAAAAAAATAAATTCGATCGTAGAAAAAACACGTGCAAAAGGCATATTTGTTGCACTTAGCATTATTGCAGCTCTCGAGTTCGTCTCGAGCTGCAATCTTCATGTATCATGCAACAAAGATATACTTTTTGCACTAGTTACACAAATAACTATTTTAACTTTATGATTCTGTAATGTGTAGGTTTGTTACTCATTATTCCAATGGCCCAAAAAACGACTTTAGAATTAATGACATAATCATGGAAAACTTCTATGGTGTTTTTAAAAATAAATCTAGATAGCCGTGAAACAAAATCGGCAGATTTGATTTTGATAGGTGTTGAAAAAAGTTTCTCCTTGATTCTTTTTAAATTACTTCTTACCTAATCAAAACTTATGCTATATCTCTCAAAAATGGCTTATACAAATGCCGAGGCTTACGATAGGTTTGCCGTGTATTTTGAAAGTTTTCGAAGTGCCCCTATTGTGGAACGAAAATATGCTGCTAGATATGCTGAAAGAAGAGTATTTCAACGACTGGCAATACATTTAAGGCAAACGGGAAGTGTACGGCCTATTTCAGTTCGTATAAGAAGACGTCCGCTGAGGAATGAAGACAATATTATAAACGTTCTTGCGTACATGGAAGTGAATCCCTATTTAAGCGCATGAGAAATTTCCATATACCTAGGTATAAGTGTTACTTCAGTGTTCCAACTTAAAAGGGATTTTAAGCTGCATCCCTATCACATAGTTTTACACCAGGCCATATCGGAAACTAATTATACAGGTATAAGCCATTTTTGAGGGATATATCATAAGTTTTGATTAGGTAAAAAGTAATTCAAAAATAATAAAGGAGAAACTTTTGTCAACACCTATCAAAATCAAATCTGCTGATTTTGTTTCATGGCTATCTAGATTTATTTTTAAAAACATCATAATAATATAAGAAGTTTTCCATGAGTAGGTCATTAAAGTAATTTTTTGGCCATTGGAATAATGAGTAACAAACTTACACATTAGAGAATCATAAAATTAAAAAATATTTTTTTTGTGATGGAATGCTTTGGACACGAAGCTATAAAAACAATAATTTTTTCGATTGAAATGTTAAAAATTATTGTTTTGGCAATAACTCTAAAACGAACAACGATTTCAAACTGCGGTCTTCACATTTTTTCTTACAAATTTAATCTACTTTCCGATTATGATGTCATAGTTATACCGTAAGATTTGAATTTTCGGGGTAAAATCAAAAAACCTGTTATTATTACTCATTGCGCCCTCTAGCAATTTTATTAGAAACTATCGTGTATCATTGGATACGGCAATTGAAGGTACTTACCTTTCTCTTCCAAACAGGCTTAAATTTAGTAAAATCGGATAAGTCGTTTAAAAGTTACAGCGATTTTAATGTTTACACTTTCAACAGCTTCCCCCATTCTTATCAAGATCGGTACGCCAATGAGCCTTAAACCAAAATGATGCAGAATTGTCTAAGCTTTCTTATGATGTAATCAGAGTTAAACCTTAATGTGGGAATTTCGGAGAAATTTAAAATTAAAAAAAAATAATTTTCAATTGTGCCCCCTTGCGGCGAAATGATGAACTTAAAAATAATTTCCAGAATTTTTTCCAAGGGGTAAACCGCAGTGGAATTTTGGTGTACAACCCTCTGGAATTAGTGGAATTAGTGGAATTACTAGGGGAATTAGTGGAATTAGTGGTATTACTGCTGGAATTAGTGGTATTACTGATGGAATTAGTGGAATTAGTACTAAAATTAGTGGAATTAGTCGGGCAATTACTGATATCAAAAACGATTTTTTTATGTAGTCTGGCATCCATATTTCTGGCAATATCACACAAAAACTTAAGTGGTGGCCAGCGCAACGCCGCCGTTTTCTCACATCCAATCATCGACGTTCTTAACAGGCATGGTCATCTTGCAGGGGTGCGGCGTTGCTACTTTACAAGCAGAAACCAGGGGTGACAAAACGTGTCGGCGCCATTGATGTTGCGTGGGTAATATTTATGACCTTGTGCTATAAATATTAGACACGTGGCCGGGATAATACACTGAGAAAATATGACAACAGTCTAGTAAAATGTATACTACACTAAAATAAAAATATATAAGTTGCTACTTACGAATAAGGGTGAATTTTCATGCATCCGATATCCGTCGATACGTTGATATGAAGGTAATCCCATTGGCTGAATTTACGGCTTTTGATTGGTCAGAAAATTTATGGAATTTAAATTTTTTTGCTTTTTTATGCATCCATTATCCGATGATACGAATCGTTTGTGATTGGTCTTATCCCTGGTCACAAATGTTGGGAATGTGGCTTTTCCTACGAGGTATACATACTATTTTTCCGAAAATCGATCGGAAAGTATTACAATCAACTGTTATAATTTTAAAATAAGCATTAGTATAATCATTTTATCCTTAAATAAAGGAAATATTGGTTTTGTATGGAAATAAAGCAAAGTACAGAAATAACATTCCCGTACAGTACAAAAATGTTAATATTTCCGATCGATTTTCGGAAAAATTTATTTTAACTCTGTCCGATGACAGATGAAATGGTAAACTTTTCGGATAAAAATTGGCGCCAAAATATAATGACCAATCAACGCCGACCAATCAGATGCATGAAAATTCACCTTAAAGCAAGCCTTAAAGCTTTCTGCTATAATAAAAAAAGTTTTCCTGAAACATAATAAAAGTCTAATTACCTAAATTGACTTTACATGAAATTAATTTATTTATTTAACCATAGCCAGTGAAAGAAGAATCCTCGGAGGTATCTAAAATATTGTGTATGTCAGGTCAGATGTCCAGTAAAATTGTTACTATTATTTAAGCAGATTCTACACATTCAGCTGTCTACATATTAAAGCTTTGAGATTTAGTAAGTTTCAATATTTAGGTAAATTTAAAATTTATCGTTTTTATTTGGTTAGTTTTAAAGTTTTAAATAATATTACCTTAAAACATATCGAAACTACTAACTGGTAATGTTTCAATTTTCAATGTATCGATAGAGACATATCATGGTTTTTAAAATAATTAGTAGGCGCAACCAGTTTTTATTTCCTATAAATAAGGTGTTTTTATGTCTGTATCTAAACCAAGGCTTGACTATTACATATTTCTTTTATAATGTCTAATTTTACCAGTGGAAATAGTGGAATTATTAGAGAAATTGGTGGAATTAGTGATATTAGTATTGGAATTAGTGGTATTAGTATTGGAATTAGTGGTATTGCTAGTGGAATTAGTCGTGGAATTAGATGAATTAGTCATGGAATTATGGAATTAGTCCTGGAATTAGTGGAATTATTGGTATTACTTGGAATTAGTGTACAAGATTTGGGACTGCGGTTAACCCCTCGATTTTCTCATGACCGCTTTAATTATATTTTTTTTCTTAAGTTTCTATGCTCAGTAGTTTCGGAGATATGGCCGGTGGCCACCCTTAATGAAACACCCTGTATTTATAATCCTTTATAATAATATACAACCTCATAAAATTTATTCTGTTTTAGGTTTTACTAGTAAAAAAAATGTTCTTCGAAAAACGCGACACATTATTGTACACATAAGGCTGAGCAAGTAAATGGATACAACTAATACCGTCATTAATGCAGCAATTATGTCTAAAAAATAATATTGATACCAAGGTATGTTAATGTTAGGATTGCTGAATACGTCATTGGCATCCTTATTCCTTATGGTATATTCGGTGTACCAAGTGGCCTTTTCTAGTCCCGTCATTGGTTGATCTTTAAGTAATCTTGCTATTTTCCTAATATTATTTTTATATCTGAAACAAGAATATTAATTTTGAAAGTGACAAAAGTGTATTACTGACGCGATAACTATTGAATACCTAAACTAATCCTATGACAAGGGCGTAGATATTGGGATATAGAGTTATTAGTTTAGGATTATTCATAAATATCCACCAAACACACATAGATAAGCCGATTTCTCTAAATGTTGGTTCTTCTATTTTCTTAATACGTAGGTATATGTATCAAATGTCATTGTTTAGTTAGGGGCAGTGTCATAGAACTACCAATCGGCATCAGCCTTTGGTTTTGCTCCAAAAGTGCACTAAAATATGATGATATCGGTTTTAATTGGTTTCAAAACTATTTAAGTAATAGGCAGCAAAAATTAAAAATTGATTAAAGTTTTTCTAAAAAGGAATATAATAATATTGGAGTACCACAAGGTAGCATTTTAGGTCCATTATTATTTATTTTTTATATAAATGATATGCCAAATATTTTGAACCAAAGTTTTATTCAAATGTTTGCTAATGATACTTTATTATACCGTGCGAACAAAAATTATTTGCATCAAAGAGGGCCTTGCATCTAAGGACGTAATGCTTAGCCGTAGAGCTTAATACCTGTTGGCTGTCAGTAACTCTACCTAAATTAATAATCAATTAGTTGTTCCGTCATCTTTGACCTTCGTTACAAGTAATTTGATTCATCGCTAAATTTTCCATTTTCTTGAACAATTCACACAATCGGCTTTACAGAACAGCACAAAACATTCATGGTTGAAGCGTATTTTCGAAATGGGGTTAATGACGAGTGGCAATTCAATCCAGGTTTGTGCACGGACGATTTTCACGAACATTTTTCTAACGTTGCTTTTATTGCTGGGGTTTTTTTTTTTTATCATTGCCTGATAAGAACCGTGGCTGTGTTTAGGGAAACAGGTTCTATACAACACAAAAAAGGAGCAGGAAGACCATCTGTAAGATGAACTTGTTGCAAATGTTCGTGAAAAAATGCAAAATACGCCAACAAATTGTATAAGACGCCTGTCCCAAAAAGTGGGAAGATCTAATGGAACATGCAGGACTATAAGAAGCAGCTAAATTTATTTCCTTATAAAGTGCAAGTGTTTCAAGAAATACAAGCCGCAGATTTTGAAAGACGCAGGAATTACCTCAATGGTTTACCCAAAATTTATTCGAAATAATGATTTATTAGACCTGACATTTTTTTCGGATGAAGCCTGGTTCCACCTCTCCGGTTATGTGAATTCTCAGAATACACGCATGTGGAGTAGTGAAAATCCCCCTTTTTTTGTAGAGTCCATGCATATTGCACCCTCAAAAAATTGGTGTCTGGCTAGCTGTTTTCCGAAGAAGAATTATTGATCCTATTTTTTCCATAACACAGTTACAGCACAGGGGTATAGAGACAATATTTTGAATCCGTTTGTGGAGCAATTACTTGACGACGAACTACGTTTTGAATATTTTCAACAGGACGGTACAACACCAAAACTATTAACTACTTACGCAATTTTTTCGACGAAAGATTGATCAGTTTTCGATCAGACATTGAATTCCCACCTAGATCACTTTGTTTAACGGTTATGGATTACTTCGTTTTTCCTCATTTAAAGAACACTATTTTTAAAATACCAGTTGCAAATTTAAAACAATTACAAGAAAGGATTATTCAAGAATGTGGTAACATTTCTCCAGAGTTGCTGATCAACACTTTCGAAAATATGAAGAGACGTGTGAATTTATGCTTGGAGCATGGTGGTGGCCCATTTCAGCAATTGATGTGATTATTTTTCTTTTTCTTTCTGTATATTCTTACTTTGTTAATTTTGTAAACAACAAAAATAAATTTGTATTTGTCTACTTATTATATTACTCATCAGTTTGGCATATCATGTCATAATATGAACTTTACAAAATTTTAATCTAGATTTGGTTAGATATATCGTCCCCACATCATTGTGATCTAAACCGAGCCCTACGTTTTTTAATCGCATTCAAGAAAATGTAACACCCTGTATACTGCGACCGGCAATTTTGATACTTAATTGTAGAGATTTAAAAAAAGTGTTAATGTTGCAAATTTGAAACAATTATCGCAGAATATAAGAGAGAAAACGCAAAATACGAGAAAAAAATTGAAACTTTGCCACCCTGTATAACGAAAATAACGCGTTTTAGACCATGCATATATTTGCATTTTTTTCTTATTTTGACGAGTACTATCACCCTCTGAAATATCTGCATGACATTAATTAACACCCTGTATATTAGGCAAGAAAAATCCGTCTTGGGAGACTCTTTATCTCTGGGAAGAAGAGGAGGAGAAGAAATAAGCACCGTTTTACAGAATCATTTATGCCAAAGGCGATAATTTTTTTAGAAAATTAGTAAAATTTAGCATGTTTTATCCTTATTTTGGTACAGTCTCGCATAAAGTTCCCCTCCCCCCTTAAAACTCGGGAATGGCTTGAGATACATTATTGAAATAAATTCCGTATGTAAATGAGAAGTACAGGGTCTTCCAACGAGGACTGAACAGGGGCTCATTTTTGAGCGTCCTTGTATTTAAAGAAAAATCCCAAATAGCCAATCGATGTACTTTTTCCTGCAGAATTCAAAAATGAAACCAAAAATTTATTTGAACCAGAAACAGAAGAGTTACGATATGGATAAGGTGTTTTTTAAATGGAACATAGCTTTTTTAGACGATTTTTGGAACGAGTGATTTTTTTTTGTCCGTTCTGATTAAAATATTTAATATTGTGACAGCTATTTTTATTAAATTTTAATGTTTTATCCAGTATAATTTAACTTTAACCTGCTTGAAACATACACTACTACATAATAAAGGTATAATCACCTTTGAATCCTTCAAAGTCAAAAAAACTTTGAAGGATTCAAAGGTGATTATACCTTTATTACCTAGTGTATGTTTCAAACAGGTTAAAGTTAAATTATACTGGATAAAACATTAAAATTTAATAAAAATAGCTGTCACAATATTAAATATTTTAATCAGAACGGACAAAAAAAAATCACTCGTTCCAAAAATCGTATAAAAAAAGCTATGTTCCATTTAAAAAACACCTTATCCATATCGTAACTCTTTTGTTTCTGGTTCAAATAAATTTTTGGTTTCATTTTTGAATTCTGCAGGAAAAAGTACATCGATTGGCTATTTTGGATTTTTCTTTAAATACAAGGAAGCTCAAAAATGAGCCCCTGTTCAGTCCTCGTTGGAAGACCCTGTACATTATTTACTTTTAAACAAAAAATGTTTTATTCTTTTATCCAAGATGGCGGTTTTCTCTCGAAAATATCGAGTCGCCATTTTTATAACGGCAAATTTTGAAGTATTACAACTGCAGGGTTGAATTAAACGTAAAAAGTCCGTTAAATATGGGTTCATTGACCCCAAAAAAAACAATAATTTTTTGATCTAAAGTAGGTAAGTATTTTACTTTAATATTTACAAATACCGAATTTGAATAATAGCTGAGTTGCTTTAAGCTTCTTTTGAGAAGCAAAGCAAAGCCAACGGCTAAGTTGAGCATTCCTTTTGAAAATTTAACTTAGTAGGTAAAGTATTTTTCCTACAGACGTGTGGAAAAATCAATTTTCCGCACTGATATCCGTGCGGAAAATTGGTTTTTCCACACTAGTGCGGAAAAAAATTTCGGCACGATTATGTCAAAAATCCGTGCGGAAAATTGGTTTTTCGACACTAGTGCGGAAACAATTTTCGGCACGATTATGTCAAAATCAATAATATATCAATTATAACTTGTAGTTATTACTTTTTTACTCAGAATTAATTACTGTTACATAATGTATGTGATTGTTATAGTTAATTAAAAATTATTAAATTTCTTTGAAATATGTGTTACTTATTTCCACACGTCTGTAGGAAAACTATTGTACCTGACACGTGCGAAAATGTTTTCCCTGCACTCGGCTGCTTCACCTAACTCCGCTACGCGTCGTTCGGTGAACGGCAGACTCGTGCGGAAAAATTCATTTTCCGCACTTGTTAGGTAAATAGCTATTTCACCCTAAATGGTATCGACTTATTAACTGCAATAAAACTACTGGTTTAATCCCATTGTTATACACAATCAACAAGCAAATACACTACAGGGTAGGACTTTAGATATTTAATTCGTTATTAATAATATATTATTTAATGACATGAAATATCCTAAAAAACACAAAGACTGAAAAATGTTATCGCAAGCACAAGATAGTTAAATATTACCTGTTATAATTACAAATTATAATCCGACCCTGACCGACAGTTTATTTGCATTTTTATGGCCGAGCTCTTACAAAACATCCCAGTTAGTTAAACGGAGTCAACCGTCCGTCCGCGGTTAAGTATGTCCTTATCTATTTCCCATACGGACTATACGAAATTGTTCGCGACGAAATAAAAAAAAAAAAAAATAAGAAAAATTAAGTAAAATGGTATAAAGGTCGAAACTATAGAAAGCGACATGTTTACTCAAACTTAATATATCGCCATAGAATAATAAAAACCTTACATGGGGTTTGTTACAATTTCATTGATGGCTTGTTTTAAGTCGCCTTTTGTCATAGTGTCTTTTTCTAGTGAGACACCAAGTTTCTTCTTAACTATTTGAAACGCATTTCTATTCTGATCATTTATAAAAGGTATTCCAATCATTGGTACTTCTGCGCAAATAGCTTCTTCCATTGAGTAAATTCCTACTTGCGTTATAAAAACTTTAACATTTTTGTGTCCTAAAAATAATGGTTTTATTTATTTTCTATTTACTAAAAACTAAAAATATAAAAACCATTTGGTGCGAATAAAATTTTAAGGTTTTTGCAATTATTCTAATTAGTGGGTTTATTCGCTAACATCGGGACATAAGGCCGGCAAAATAATTCTTTTCTGATCTAGAAGTAACTATGTTGTTAAAGAATAATTTTTCCTTTACTCGCAAAAAAAATATTAAAAAAACATATTTTCCATTTTCGTCGGCTGTCTGTCTGTCTATTTGTCTCGAAAATTTAAAAACGACTTGATGGTGAATGATGAAATTTTGTATATGGATTGGGTATTAACCCTGCTCAAAACCAAGTATAGTTTGTGTTTGCTATATACCGGGTGTTTCTCAAAAGACGTTCACCCCTATAACTTTTCTGTATTTATAGATATTAAAATGAAATTTTAAGATTATGCATAGGAGATGAGTGCATTTATTTGCATAATTTTCAATTTGTTAGCACTTCCGGTTTGCCCGGAAGTGACCTTGACTTTGGTATTTTAAATGGGACATCTTGTATATTTTTACTTATTGGGATTCAGCATAACATTCTGAGTAAAATGACACCTCACTTGTAATTCTTTGACGTGACATTTTTACGTTTATTTTTTATTTTTAATCTAGAGTGCTACAAATATTTGTTAATTTATAGTAAGTAGTATATGAAAATTAAAATCATGTCATAATAATTGACTTTCTAAGTTTCACAAGCGTTAAAAAAATGAAATTTTGTTTTCTTGGCGTTGACTCCATTTTTCCAAATGGAACGATGGTAGTTCACTAGGATATATTTAAAACGAGCATTTTTTTTCCAATAATTGGAAAGCATACACTCCTATGATATTTTAAAATTAACACTAAAAAATTTGCCTTAAGTCCCAATCGCAAATTTAAAAGCGGTTTGCATTATTGCCGCCCTCTCTTGTCTAAAGAAATACAGGGTGGCCCTTTAGTGTGGCAAAGTACAATAGCTCCGTTACTATTTCAAATACATTAAAAATATTAATACAAAAGTTGAAGGGCAGTAAGTGACTTATAACGTAAAATTATTTTTAACTCTATAGGGTGGCTCAAAAAAGCGGAACAAGAAAAAATGTACTTTTTTCAAATGGAACACCCTGTATATTTTTACATTTTTAAATTCCACATAAAATTACAATTATTTTTTATTAAATACATTATTAGTCTATACTTTATAGTTTCCGAGATATTGACTCTCGAAAAGTGACATTTTTGAACTTTGACAGCTTCTAACTTTCTAACAGTACGTCTTAGAGCAAAACGGCTTACATGTCCCTATCTTCAATTTTTATTATCTTCCCAAAAAAATCAACTTCCGGTTAAACCGGATGTTACTAGAAAGCAGGAAATATAGTTGTTCCGGTTTAACTGGAAGTTGATTTTTTTGGGAAGATAATAAAAATTGAAGATAGGGACATGTAAACCGTTTTGCTCTAAGACGTACTGTTAGAAAGTTAGAAGCTGTCAAAGTTCAAAAATGTCACTTTTCGAGAGTCAATATCTCGGAAACTATAAAGTATAGACTAATAATGTATTTAATAAAAAATAATTGTAATTTTATGTGGAATTTAAAAATGTAAAAATATACAGGGTGTTCCATTTGAAAAAAGTTCATTTTTTCTTGTTCCGCTTTTTTGAGCCACCCTATAGAGTTACAAATAATTTTACATTATAAGTCACTTACTGCCCTTCAACTTTTGTATTAATATTTTTAATGTATTGGAAATAGTAACGGAGCTATTGTACTTTGTCACACTAAAGGGCCACCCTGTATAAAGGCGGCTTTGAAAAACAATGGAATGGTTTTGAAAACTAATATGGTTTTTAATTAAAATTGTAATGTCATTCGTTTATTAAACTTACATTGTAAATCAGATAAAATGGTTAGTTTTACTAGAAATAAACAAATTGATATGCTCCTAATTTTTGGAGTGACCAGAAAAAATCTTCTGAGCCGCAAGATTGTATGTATTGTATGTTTTCTAAACTAATGACATTACAACTTTAAATATAATATATATTGCTTTTCAAAACCATTCCATTGTTTTTCAAAGCCGCCTTTATATTTCTTTAGAAAAGAGATGGCGGCAATAATGCAAAACGCTTTTATTGAATTATATTAAATTGTTGGAAAAAAAATGCTCGTTTTAAATATCCTAGTGAACCACCATCGTTCCATTTGGAAAAATGGAGTACAGAGTCAAGAAAACAAAATTTCATTTTTTAAACGTTTGTGAAACTTAGAGAATTAATTATTATGACATAATTTTAATTTTCATATACTACTTGACTATAAATTAATAGATTTAATTAATTTGTAGCGTAGAAAAGTATGTTATGATTACAGGGAGAGGCCTGTAGTTATGATCAACGAACATCAACGCGCGCAAGGTAACTATGGTATCAAATATTTCAGACCTTTTCTTCTCCTAACGGAGGTAGCCTAGTTTGGAACTATATCGATGGCCTCAAATCAATACCACGTAAGTCAAAAACTGTCATTTTTCAGGAGAGACAAAAAACTTCGTAGTTATACTAAAAATGATAAATTAACAGAGGAAAACAGCTAAATGAATACGTCTATGTCCTATACAAATGTCTAAAATGGGATGTTTAGAAAAAGTTGCTGATATTTTAAGTTCTAACGAAAGTAAAGGAGTTGAATTCCGGACTTACGAGGTATTAATTTGAGAAAATCGAATATTAAGTTAAATTATGAAAACTTTAAATTAATTTTTTTGTACATTTAAGAATTTAGTTTTACTTCCACAGTCTTTGACAAAAATATTGTATTATTACACTAATAAAATTCAACAAAACATCACCACTATTGTATTCAAGCCGAAAATAACCTAACAAGATGACGACTTGCGAGTTATTGAATTGACATTTATGGATTTTGAGTTACGTGGTATTGATTTCGCGCCATTTCCGAGGTAACGGATTTTTGTAGTTCTAATACTTTTTAACAGATGACGCCTATATGTCTAAGCAAGAATAAGGCGTCAAAATCTTAAAATGGCCAATTTCGGACTTACGAGGTATTGATTTGAAACCATCGATATACCAACTAGCTGGTCAGCGACCAAGGTAATCTACATACCTAAAGTTGGTCGCCCAGAACCGCACCCCAACTCGCTCAGGTCTGGAGGGTAATGAGGCTGCCGACAAGCTCGCCAAGCACAAAAATTCACAGGACCCGAGCCGGTAATAAGTATCTCTCATACTATGGCCAGAAAAACAATACTAGCTGAAGCAAAAAGTAAATGGGATAGACATTGGTTAAATTAACCAGGTCTAACACACTCAAAAGCATTTATAAACAGCCATATAAACCAACAGCTAACTGACAAACTACTATAGTGCTCAATAGGTCATGCCTTAAAACACTAGTGGGATTGTACACCGGCCACTGCAGGCTGCGACACCATATGTATAAAATTGGAATTGATGAACGCCGGCTTTGCATGGAAGATGCAGAAACAGCGGAACACGTAATGTGCGCTTGCCCCGCAGGGGCCGCAAGAGGAAGAATCACCCTATTTGGCGAGGTGACTCTGCTGCCGGATGACATGACAATGTCTCTCCCAATACCATCATTAACCTCATCAAAAAGTTAGACCTATTGGGGGAAATATAAATAAGGTGTGAGTCACAATAGACCGCATGGTCGCAGTGGAGGGTTAGCTGTAACCCACTCACTTTTAACCTATCACCTATCTCCTAACAGCGCTCACTCGCGCGAAAATCGTCACGTAGGCTTTTAATATATTTTGACACTGTATTTTCTTTTGTTTTAACAAATTGCGTTTTATTTAATTTTGTGAAAACAAAATAAAAAAATTTGGGAATAAATTTAGCGAGTAATAATTGATTACAAAAATAGGCCTGGCCTGTAAATTTTCACTCTGGAGTATACAATTGTAACCGTCTTGGTACGACGAAGGTTAGAAGATTATACTAAATATAATATTATTCGAAATAAATTTAAGGTAGAGGTATTACGAATTTTCGTGGGATATGGTATAAATGAATACTGGTACAAACTGGCCACTTTATTTGGTAACATAAAAATTATTAAAAGTGATGACATGCATTATATTGCATCTACAATAAATACTTACTTAATAAATCCTGCTGGGGAACCCATTTAAAAATATTTACATTATCTGGTAAATTCGGAATGTCATAATCCAATTTCCATATGAATTGATAGGGTATTTCCCTAAAGGCTTCAATGGTAGTGTTAATAAAATTTAGCGGATACTGTGTTATTTTGACATTCGTTCCTAAACTGAAATATACGATTCCATCAGTGCTGCCGTCCATTAGTTTTTGGAGGGGCTAAAAAAGACCGGGGCTGGGCAGCAATTTACAGAGATTGACAATAATTATAAACTTTAAATATTATTCAGAAATGTTTAAAGAGGCAATAAACTAATTTGATGGTTAGGCCACAAGCTGTTTTATGGGAAAAGGTTCTGGTTAGGCTGTAGTTGTTGGACTGCGCATTTTTCATAGTGTCACCATGGGACAGTCCCGGTCACCCTAAATCTGAGTCGAGTAAGGCCGCTCGTAGTAGCGCAGACCTACCACAGCCGGGGTATGAAAGCACAGAATTCCAACCCATGAAATGGACTTCTGTGATGAAGTGCGACTAGACAACCATATGCCAATGTCCGTTATAAACATAAAATACATACTTGCGGTTAAAATTTTACATTGTTGTGGTTTTCGTAGCTCTTTGCTCTTTTTTTTTATCACCGCCTTGTGTAGGGGAGGATGTGGAGGAATGGGACGCAGGAGGAATGGGACATTGCGTTTAAAATTGCCGCCACTTGATTTCCGGAAGCGCCCTCTTGTTAGTGCACGCCTACTCTTCCGCCCGTAAATCTTACCAGTAATGTTCGAGTCTACACCACGCACGCAACGTTTGCTAATCGTTTTTCTGATTTAATGACATAAAAGTAAAAAAGTTAGTTCTAATTTAAAGTGTACCAGGTAAGCTAATTTTATAAGTTTGTAATTAAATATGTGCTCATTATAAACGGTAATTATAAGGTATTATTTAGCTTGAAAAATAATTTACGAAAGTAATTTGGGCAATGTGCTTTTTCTAAATAAAATGGCTTCTAGCTATGCAGGAGAAATGGGACAATTTATGACAGGAGAAATGGGACATGTCCCATTCCTCCTGCAATGCTTAAGAAGTACGTTTCTTTATGAGTTGTACTTTTTTTTGTGAACTAGGTGCCACATTTCATATAAAAAACTTTTGAAATGTGGATTGGGTAAGGTTGATATTATAATATTCTGTTTTATTTTTATAGATTGTTTGCAATGCCCCGTTTTAATAAGCGTAAAACGCAACGCATTAGAAATAATGCAGAAAAAATTCGAACGGCTGTGGAACTGGTACGTAATGGACTGTCCATAAGATCAGTAGCTACAGACCTTCAAATATCAAAGTCTGCACTACAAAGACATATCAAGAAATCTCAAGGAGCACCTGATGAACCTTACACATATTCTCCCAATACAACTAATAATAAGGTAGATATATTATAACATTTTTGTCAATAAACTTATTAAGGGTAGTTTTTTTTTATTTTAAGGTGTTTTCCGAAGAACAAGAGATGATGCTACGAGAATATATAAAGACATCATCCAAAATGCACTATGGCTTAACCAAAATAGGCTGTAGAAAATTAGCATACCAATATGCCAAAAAGTTAACTCTAAAATATCCCATAAAATGGGATGAAACGCAATTGGCTGGTCGAGAATGGTTAGAAGGTTTTATGCATAGGTCGCCCGACTTATCCTTAAGTACTCCGGAATCCACAAGCCTTAGCCGTGCGACCAGTTTTAATAAAACAAATACAGCTTTATTTTTTGGTAAGCTTGAGGATATTATGCACAGAAAACAGTTTCCTCCACATAACATCTACAATTTGGACGAGACTGGCATAACTACTGTCCAAAAACCTCCGAACCCGAACCCATGACCCATTCGTCCCCCAATAGTGTCCCATTACCCACTCAGGGTAGGTGAAATGGGCCATCATGGAATGTTTACCATTTGTTTTTTTTTGTAAAAAAATAAAACCTTTTTTAAGTTACTTTACTGTGGATTATTTTTGAAAAAGGTCCTTCTATGGATATTGAACCCCTTAACTTACATTTTATTTACCAAACATATAGAACATATATTTTTCTTAAAACTGTCCCATTCCTTCACATCCTCCCCTAAATGTAATTTTTTTCAAAAGCAAATAATTGTGGCATATCGGACAAGTAGTGTGGAACGATTTTTATATTGGAATACACAGAGATCCAACTACAATAAATACCCTGGGGCAGGTAGACCATGACGGCAGTTTAATTCTTGTTAGGACTCTAGGGGCAGCCATAACCCAAGCAATCCCAACAACAGCGGTAAGATGTACTTAAAGCCTTTTACAAAAGTAATTCGGCCATCAATACACTGTAGCGCCATCCCAGCGGAATTAACTCCAATACAAAAGGCATCAGTCACACTGGTAATAATCGAAAGGTAGACAACTAAATAAACCATAATTAAAGTTCTATTTTATCACGACGTGTCTTTTATAACACGCTTTATTAGCTTCACCTGTATGTATGTTTGTTTGTTTGTAACCGACTTCTTTGAACCCGATTTTGACCCACTTTAAACGGTCAGATGTAATTTAAATTTTGTAAACTTGTCAAGAACCGCTGAAAATACAATAATCTACTAATCTAGCTCAATCTACTCAAAAAAATGTTTTTTCTTAACAATAACTCAAACTAAAAAATGAAAAATAAATATAGTTTAAGAAAACTAAAAAACACGCTTTAATAATTAATCAGACTAAAAAGCGGAAAATAAATATAATTTAAAATAATTCTTGAAATTCTTAATATAGGCAGAAAATAATAATGAACGATAAACATTAGTATTATTGTGAAAAAAGCGAGGGGTGCTCGATATACGAAAAATATAGCACTAAGCGCCCCACGCTTTTTTCACAATAATACTAATGTTTATCGTTCATTATTATTTTCTGCCTATATTAAGAATTTCAAGAATTATTTTACCCTATATTTATTTTCCGCTTTTTAGTCTGATTAATTATTAAAGCCTGTTTTTTTGGTTTTTTTAAACTACTATATTTATTTATTTATTTTGGTAAAATTAGTTAAATCCTTAACTCACTTCTGTTTCCCGAAAAGTGAAAAATCCAGATCAGGCGAAGTGATTGAAATGAAAATAAGATAATTTTGTTATATAAGTACTATTTCTTAGTTATTAAAGTAAACTTAACATATAGCGGCATACATATCATTACCCATTTATTCTTGTCAACTGCTTACTTTTGGCAGTTCCTTTTGTTTTTGGATATGACTACCTCCAATTGTCACAAATTTGGGACCTAAAGGTCTGTAGTTAAATACTGGATGAGTGTTTATAAACACTAAACTAATATTTCTTATTAAATCCTCCACTGGTGGTGTATCGGCTCCAAAATAATTTTTCAATATTTCTCTTGAATTAGATTGAAAAGATTCACGCCTAAAACAATAAAATATTTTTTTCTATAATACTTAAGTAGGACTTCTTCAAAATTTTGTTAAATAAAATAATGACATACGTTGCTAAATATCTGTTGTCAATATTAGTGTCATTATTATGATTGTAATGTCATTATAGTTATTAATGATACTATGTTCGATATGAACACTATAATGAAACGTGTGCAACGTTAATTGCACAAGTTTTATTAATAAAGTTCATATCGAACGTGTATCATTCAAAAGTTAATCTACGACAGTGCAAATAGATTTTATTCGTCTAAATTTCATTGATATCAGATAACGTTTTCGTAATTTTTAAAATTTTCAGGTGTCCGTCCATTATAGTCGATATCATGGTAACCGCATTTTTGATTGTTTTAATTTCGATTTTGACGTCATTATTGCCGTCTAATTTTCTATTGTATGCAAAGAGTTGGCCAAAAATAATTTAAATAAGGGAGATTCTGAATCCGAAAGTGTCCCTTCGGATGTCGAAGCTATCGCGCAAAGCGTAATAGATTCCCTACTTTCTAAGTAATAATAACAAATAAATAGTTTGCACCGACTTTCTTTTTTTTTGTATCTTAACATTTGGATGTTATTATGAATTCATAATGGCACTGAGTGCTATTATGAAGGTCATAATGACATCTAAATGATAATGCTAAATACGTCATAATGGCACTGTCGTAGATTAAGGGTGTTTTATCACTCCACAGATCGAGAATGTAAACATTCCGGTTTTTCATGACATTTCTGATTTAAAATGAAAATTTAAAATTCGGCCATCATCAATCTCTGCTATAATCTTTAGTGGCCCATCCTAGAAATATGAAATAGTAATTTACGTTACAAGACCGGAAAGTAGTGTTATCAGGTCGATACAAGCATTTCCAGGGCGAGCCATAGGCGAGTCCTGGAAGCTTGGAGAGACCTGGAAAACACTAATTTTCGGTTGCGTGACGTACAATATATTTTTTAAGACCGACACTTCGATATATTTTATAATCTACGCGAAACAAGTTTGACATAAAGAACAAAATTAAAAATCAACGAACTGTCACTCGACAATACATCGAAATGTTGTTGTCATAATAACGAAATCAAGGTATCTTGTATTATCAAAGAGCGATTGGAAAAACAAAAAACAGGGTGACAGTGACATTAGAGACCGGAAAAGTGACATTAGAGTCCGGAAAAGATTTTTCCGGTCTCTAATGTCACTTTTCCGGTCTTGCGATCGGAAAAACGTTATTTTCTAGACGAAAAATTGTCCAGAAAGTGTAAATTTTCTGGTCGGTTTTAAAAAAAGGATTTTACTCGCCTATGGCTCGCCCTGGAAATGCTTGTCTCGACTTGAAAAACACTACTTTCCGGTCTTGTAACGTAAATTACTATTTTTTAAAACCGACCAGAAAATTTACACTTTCTGGACAATTTTTCGTCTAGAAAATAACGTTTTTCCGATCGCAAGACCGGAAAGGTGACATTAGAGACCGGAAAAATCTTTTCCGGATTCTAATGTCACTTTTCCGGTCTCTAATGTCACTGTCACCCTGTTTTTAGTTTTTCCAATCGCTCTTTGATAATACAAGATACCTTGATTTCGTTATTATGACAACAACATTTCGATGTATTGTCGAGTGACAGTTCGTTGATTTTTAATTTTGTTCTTTATGTCAAACTTGTTTCGCGTAGATTATAAAATATATCGAAGTGTCGGTCTTAAAAAAAATATTGTACGTCACGCAACCGAAAATTAGTGTTTTCCAGGTCTCTCCAAGCTTCCAGGACTCGCCTATGGCTCGCCCTGGAAATGCTTGTCTCGACCTGAAAAACACTACTTTCCGGTCTTGTAACGTAAATTACTATTGTTTTCCAGACCATTTAGAAAACTAAATTTAAAAATTTCAAATGCACATGTTTTTGCTAACTTTAAATACAGTTTCATCACACATTTTCTATTTTATAAAGATTTTGCTTTTTTAATTTTTTACCACTTTAATTAATTTTTACTTATTTCGATAAACTTTTTGCCTATAGCGCTCCTCTATTATTGCATGGCTTTAATTGTTCTATTTTAATTAGGATTTTATTTTACTATTTCTAGAACTATCAACTTTGTGTGCCAGTGTTAATTTTTAATTTTATAGGTACCTAATTATACTAATTTCTGTAACCTTTACTAAAAATGTTACCTATGTTATTTCTACTTTTATGTAAATTTCACAAACTGTCGTTTTTTTATATGTAAGCGATTCTAGACTGCTGCCCCCTTTCTTCGCTAATTTCTAGAGTTTAATCAAAATTATTTTATTAATTCCTATTTCCTGCCGAGTCACACAGTATAAGACAAAGATAGAGTTTTATATAATTAACGTGAACAGAAATGCCATTAATTCATAACATCATAACCATGGACTCGCCCATGCACTTCAGTGGCTCGCGAAAATGCAAGAAGTTGTGGCTTTAAATAGGTTAGGTTTAGGTGATTTATACAATTAAAGAAATTAATATTGATAAATTATAGGAGATGCCTTCCTATAAACGTTAAGTATTATTAAAATATGGAAATTATAAAATTGGTTCGAATTTATTAATGAAATAACTGATTAAAGTCACAAAATAATATTTATTTAATAGAAAAACAACATGCTAGTAATAATATCAGTAATAAATTATTAACTTGCAGGCTCCCGCCGACTTCGCTCGTGCAATTCAACTGTAATCCGTTCGCTTTGCGGCCAAAGTCATTAAGTTAAATAGACTTTCTTGAAATAAAATTTTTAAAAAAATATTTGTTTTTGTTTATTTCACTTGCGGATCCAGGGAGGGGAGGCCCCCTGAAAATAAAAAAGTTGCCAAAACAAAACCAGAACTTTCCATAATTAATAGAAAAAATAAACACATTGAGCTTTTTTTTGCCCCCCTTCCCCACCCCTTAAGCATGCTTTAATTCTTATCACGTTTTAAACATTTAGAACAATTTTATGCTTAAATTTTAGAATTATTAAATTATGGCGGCTTTTGGAGCCATTTGAGCCATAGTGCAGTGTAGGGCAAAAAATGGGTTCAGTTTAAAAGAGGAGATGAACTTAACGTTTATAAGATTTACTAAATAATTGAACTTATAACCTAAAACAATGCGCTTGTTTCGAACATCGCAGACGTAGTAAAGTCTGTTTAATGACTGCTGATCGTTACGTCACGACTAGTGCTTATCTTTCTCGTGAACTAGGTGAGATAGTATATTTGCGTCAATAATGAAAGCCGTATAATTTTACCAGTTAAAAAAGTTTTATTGTCATTTTTGACAGTGACATTTTTAATCAATATTATTTCAAAAATGTCACTGTATTGTGAAAAAAAACAAAACATTAATTTTAAAATTATTTGATTATTTTCAAAGAGAAAGTAATGCCGGAAAGACTGTTTTACCCTTTAAGGCAGCTTATGAGGTAAGTAGATATAATAAAGCAGGAATTGGGAAAACGTAAATAATAAACATGAAAAATATAATATGGCAATGTTTTTATAAATACCTGTTTTAGAGACTTTCTGATGCTTTGGGAGTTTTATGTTCAACAATTCAACGAATTAAGGCAAAAGGGAAAGAAAAGGATATAGATTTTAACAGTGCCGCACCCAAGGGGGGGGGGGTTGGGGGTTAAACCCCCCTCCCGAAATAAATTATTTTCCGATAAAAATATATTTTTGTAACACTTTGGTTATTATCTACCTAAAACTTTTCATTATATAAAAACGATGCAAGTGTTAGGACAGTAGAAAAACACTCTTTAATTTAAAAAAAAAACATTTTACTCTTTAATTACTCAAATTAATTGATATTAGTACATGCAATATAGACAGTGGCGGCTCGTTAATGATGGGCTCTGGGGCGCCGCCCTCCCTGCAATTATTTCAAACAGAATCCAAAAATACTTTACTTAAAAAACCAATAAAGCAATGTATGTAAGCAATCCATTAAAATAATTCAATCCAAACATAGCCCTATTCCAGCGGGTAGGTTATACTAAGCGCGGGCATAATTCAAACCAAACATAGGCTATTCCAGCGGGCATTCTATTCATAGACAAGCAAGTTGCGCGCTCTCAAGATTATACTAAGCGCGGGTGACCGATTATTCGTCCCGATTCAACGCGACTTCTCGTTATGACTACGGAGGCGTGACGTCACCTACATATCGCACAACGAGGAGCTCAAAATTTTCCGCCCAACAGCTGTTCGCGACTCGCGATTCGACCTGTCGATGCCGCCCACGTTTTGTTTATTTGTTTTGATTTATTTATTAGTTACATTATAAAGTTGGAAAATTTCGTCTAATATAAGGGTCATTGATTTACAGAAGCTTGTGTTTAGTAGGTCTCTGAGCTTAAGTAAGAGTTTTTAAGGGTAGAAAACGATTTATCTCGATTTCCGGCAAAACTATAAGTCCTATGGAAAAACGTTAAATGGCAAAGTTGTAGATAATAAAAAGGTTTACAACTATTGTATTTGCACTTTTTTTACATAACCTCAAAATTTATGTTAAAAATTCAAATAACCAAGTTTTTGGTTTTTTATTTTTATCTTTTACAAAAAAATTTTTCTATACACGAAATTTGGTGAAAACTTTCCTTTTTATGTCCCAAACACACTGTAATTTTTTTGATTTAAAATATTTATTTTTTAACGTTATTTTGACTTAATATCGAAAAAGCAACCTAATTTTCAATCGAAAATTCTCACGTCAAAATATCTGCCTTTTTAAAAAAGTCGGTGGGCTTTTTGTTCGTTAAAATCTCTACTTTCAGATGGTGTAAAAAAAAATATACTATTAGCCTCTATAGATATATTAATAGCTAAAGAAAACATAAATAATAAACATTTCCGAGAACATGGAATTTCCATTTTTGGACTCTTTTATAAGTAACATTTTTAAAACATAAGGAAATATTGGCCGGATTTCAAAGCCTCCTACCCAAAGATCCGTCCATTCTAACCGAGGAAACGCTAACTGAATTCCAGTATCTTGTAATATTTTATGAACATGACCTGACAGGAACCAAAGATGAGCTAGTTGTCGAACTTTTGGACTTTGGTACAGAGCAATTGCTAGATTACCAAATGAAAAGCTGCCCAGATTTGCCTTAAGCGCGTTACAACACGTTACTAATACCTTTACAAAAATATCAGGACATTACTTCATATATTAGCTAGGTATATTGCCTGTCTCTACTGTGGAAGGTGATTGGTGAACGTAGTTTTTCAACTTTGCGAAGACTCAAAAATTATTTAAGAAACAGTTCCTCGGAAAACCGACTGAATGCATATTTTTGCATATTTATAGAAATATGACCTCGTCTGTAGAGAATATTTTAAATAAATTCGTGGAGAAGCCTAGAAAATTAAAACTTAGCTTGGCTTAATGGGCCTTTTTCGGCGCAAACAGCTTAAAAGTGTTTTGTTAAATTATATTTTTTCAGGCCAAATGTATATGCACCCTTCGTTTAATAAAAATATGCTTTATGTTTACCATTTGGATTTATTATTTTCATAACCCCCCCCCCCCCCACCGAACTTTTTGCCTGGGTGCGCCCCTGGATTTTAAGAATCACAATAATGTAGCTATTTTGTCATCACGTGGTCGACAACTTCACCAAATTTATGAAAATATCATAAGAAAGCGTATTTATGGGATGTATAGAGCAGGTAACCACGTTACCATTCGCTCAATACAAGTAAACCTTTAAATTTGATGATTGATGGTGTTGAAATATCCACTGGTTTATTAGCGGACCGTTTAAAAAAATTAAAATTTAAATAGCGTAAATGTACTGTATCAAACAGGCGTTTTTTAATAGAGTAACCCCATATTGCCCAAAAACGAGTGGAATTTTAAAGAAAATTTCATAAATTTATTTTCAACCAATTAGAAGGCTCTTCTTTGTTTGCGTTGCTTATAGCGACGGGAGTTATGTATCCAACAGTTCATAGAACCTCAAGGAATTGCTGCGTTGCAGAATGCTGAGACAAGCACCGTTCCCACGAGAACCCAATAGTGCATTCTGCCCCGCTTTTGCTATTTAGAATCGACATAGACTTTGAATAGTTAATACGTACATTTTATTGTATTATTTTATACCGGGTTTACGAATATTGTAAAAATTAATAAAATTAATTTTTTTTAAAAACGTGTTTCGATAAACGCGAAACATAAAGTGGCGCAGTCTTTTGTGTAGGATTAGAAAGAGACTTTCATAGCGAAAAACTCGTCGGTTTTAACCGTTTATTCTAAGAAAAAAAAATCGAACCTTTTGCATCGCGCAAAACTGTCCAAAATTTTGACTCTTAGTGTAGTGCGTAAAGGTGGTAGAGAAAGTGCAGCATCGTGTTGGACCATACCAATTGGATTAAAATAATGAAAATCACTTCATTTATGTAAGTTGCTTTCCATTTTTCCTGTCTATGTCATTCTCCTCGTCACATTCTAATTCCACAGCGGAAAATAGTAGCAACGAGTTAAATTTAAACGATTCCGAAACTCAAACTGATTTTAATTTAGATACGTTATTTTTAAGTCTTTCACTAAACGAAATAGAAAATAATTTTAATAATTCTCAAACAACAATGGCAAGACCAAATTTTGATAATAAACTTTTAGAAATCGTTCCAAAATTCGATGGAAACCCATTAGAATTATCTTCCTTTTTAGATACCGCCAATTCCTTAATTACGACTTACTGGGACACAAAACCCGAAAATCAGAATTCTGTTCAAAATATCACACTTATTTACGGTATTTATGCAAAATTGATAGGTAAAGCTAGGGAAGTTTATAGCATTTGTATTTCGAAAGAATGGGCGAGCGTAAAAAGCGCATTAATCGCTCATTTTGGCGATCAACGCGACGAAAACGGCTTATTGTTTGATCTAGATCAATTGAGACAAGGAAATAACGAACCTTCTTTGCAATTTTATACCCGAATAATGTCGAATTTAAGTGCTCTGCATAACTACGTGGACACACACGAAAATAACGCAGGCATTGTTGCCGTAAAGAAAGAATTTTACAACACACATGCATTAAAAATATTTTTAGCGGGATTAAAAGACCCCTTAGGTTCGACTGTTCGTGCCATGCGACCTGATTCTTTAGCAACTGCCAGACAATTTATTATATCAGAAAATAATATTCGTCATTTACAAAAACCACAGGTAGATTTTCAAAAAAATAAACCAATGCAGAAATTTAATAACAACCAACCCCCTAATTTTTACAATAATAACAATCAACCCCATAATTTCTATAATAACAATTTTCAACCTAACTTCCCCCAACAATCTTATTCTAACCCCCAGTTCCCACGTGGCCCTATTAATATTCAACCTAGGCCCACATTCAATCAAAGATTTCCAACTAACAGACAAGTCTTTGGACCTCCAAAAAATCCAACAAACGTTTGGAAACCTAACCCTTTACCTCAATATCAACCAAGACCAACCGCTATGAGCGGAATTTCACACGGGACCTTTCCAAAACCCAGAACAATGATGCAACAACAACCCCCACGGTACTCTGGACCAAATCTAATTTTTGAAGAACTATATAACATGGAACAACCTCCTTTCTTTGACCCAAATATTCCCGGTCCATCTTACCAAAATTACGGTTCCTACGAACCCGATCATTTTTACACAAATAATGACATTCCTAATTATGTAAGTGTACCCAACCAACAATACGAAAATTATGAAAATCTCGAAGAACAGAACACTAAATACGCCCCTGAGCAAAACGATTATTCCGAACAAAATTTTCAGGAAATCACGCCTCAAGAACCAACTACATAGAAATTCATTCTATTTACGACCGTAAAGACTTACCATATATAAAAATATCAAACCCACCTATAAAATTATTAATCGATACCGGCGCGACAAAATCATTTTTAAATCCCGAAATTGCCGAAAAATATTTTCAAAATTGTATAAAAAACGAACCATTTACTGTATCATCAATATTTCAAACTACTAGTAGAGATCTATGTGCCGAAATACCAGCGTTTCAAGAATTTAATTCCGACAAAAACATAAAATTTTACTTATTTAAATTTCACAATTTCTTTGATGGTCTTATCGGATATGAAACTTTGAAAAACCTTAATGTTCAGCTAGACTTACAAAATTCCGTTTTAAAAACACCCTCCGCTAAATTACCCTTAACACACTACGAATCAAAAAATAAACTTTTATTTTTCGCACGCATTGAACCAGATACCATAGAAACATTAAAAATTCCTGTAACCATAGCAGATGGTGACGTCACCATTATTGAAACTAGATTATTTAATTGCTTAATTCGCGAATGTTTAACAACAGCCAAAAACGGATACGCACCAGTTGATATTCAAAACCGTACCGATAATGTACAAGAAATTTATCTCTATTCTCCAATACCAGTCTAGTCTTTCACTGAAAACGAATACGAAATTTATCACGTCACTGTAGAACACAAAAATTCGGAAAAACTCGATATACCCGAATTGATACGAACCGAGCATATGAACCCCGAGGAGAAATATCATATAAAAAAATTATGTATAACATTTTCCGATATTTTTCATCGCGAAAATTTACCATTGACCTTTACAAATCAAGTCAAACACCGTATAAAAACGAAAGACGAAATACCAGTTTACACCAAATCGTATCGATACCCATTCATTCACAAACCGGAAGTTGAAAAACAGATAAATGACATGTTAAATCAGGGAATTATAAGACCAAGCGATTCACCTTGGTCGTCCCCAATTTGGATTGTGCCGAAAAAGTCTGACGCGTCGGGGAAAAAGAAATGGCGCATAGTTGTAGATTATCGAAAAATAAACGATAAAACTATCGACGACCGATACCCGCTTCCGAATATATCGGATATCCTCGATAAACTCGGTCGTTGCCAGTATTTCTCAACCTTAGATCTAGCCAGCGGCTTCCATCAGCTAGAAATGCATCACGACGACATAAAAAAGACAGCGTTTAATGTTGAAAACGGGCATTACGAGTACCTGCGCATGCCTTTTGGGCTTAAAAACGCCCCCGCAACATTTCAACGTGTCATGGATAATGTACTCAAACATTTAATAAATAAAATATGTTTTGTTTATATGGACGACATTATCGTATTATCAACTTCTCTCCAAGAACATCTTGTAAACCTAAAAACTGTTTTTCAAAAATTGCGCGAAAGTAACTTAACAGTGCAACTTGATAAGTCAGAATTTCTGCGCAAAGAAGTTGCGTTTTTGGGTCATATTATAACGCCCGACGGTATCAAACCAAATCCAGATAAAATAAATGCAATATCGAACTACCCAATTCCGAAAACCACAAAAGAAATAAAAGGGTTTTTAGGCCTTTTAGGCTACTATAGGAAATTTATTAAAAACTTCGCGAACATTACAAAGCCTTTCACTAATTGTTTAAAAAAGAACGCAACAATTAATATCGACGATCCTATATATATTAAAACATTCGAAGATTGCAAAGCTCTCCTAATTAATGACCCGATTTTAGAATACCCGGACTTTTCTAAAGAATTTAATCTGACCACCGACGCAAGCAACGTTGCCATTGGTGCTATATTGTCACAAGGAATAATAGGAAAAGACAAACCTATCGCGTACGAGTC
Source organism: Polydrusus pterygomalis (assembly GCA_963969555.1). Taxonomy (NCBI): domain Eukaryota; kingdom Metazoa; phylum Arthropoda; class Insecta; order Coleoptera; family Curculionidae; genus Polydrusus; species Polydrusus pterygomalis. Next base: position 73,539,736 of record OZ018380.1, on the reverse strand, counting down.
GCGCACCCTTAACAACGCAGAACAAAATTACTCAACCATAGAAAAGGAATTATTGGCCATTGTGTGGGCAACAAAATATTTCAGGCCCTACTTATTTGGCAGAAAATTCAAAATCATTACAGACCACAAACCTCTTCAATGGTTGATGTCGCTAAAAGAACCAAACTCTCGCTTAGTTCGGTGGAGACTAAAACTCGAAGAGTTCGATTACGAAATAATATACAAGAAGGGAAAGAAAAACACAAACGCGGATGCGCTCTCTCGAATAGAAATATATCCCACCGAAACTGACCTTCCACCCGTGTTACAATATATGAATGAGTTCAACAATAACCCTGTCTTAGACTCACCAACCCCCATAAATAACGAAACTACAAACCCTGTGTTAAATCCACAACCTTCGACAAGCCGCGAAACCGATAACCAATCAATAATAGTGCATACAGACTCAGACGAAAACACCGATAACGAGACAATGCACACTAACTCGACAAACCGCGAAACCGATAACCAATCAATAATAGCGCATGCAGACCCTGACGAAAACACCGACAACGAGACAGTGCACACTAGTGCCGAAAACCCAATCTTAACCATTAATATTACTGAAAAACCTATAAATTATTTTCTCTGTCAAATCATAATAAAAAAGGTGAACGAAAATCCACATATTGAGATGAAAAGAATTTTTGGCAACCCAGTAAATCGCACACGTTGGCATCTGTACGTAACAAACGAAACGTTTCGCGAACAAACAATTCAATTTTTAAAGGAATACGCTGAACCAAAACGGCAATACGTGTTTCATTTCGAAAACGATGACGATCAAAACTTTTACAAAGAAATGTGTAAATTCATCCCCGAAACTTTTAAAAATTCATCATACAAACTTCTTAAATCCAACACCATCTTACATGACGTCACCCGTGAAAATACCCAACAAAACTTAATAAAAGCACAACACGAAGGCATTACGAACCATCGCGGCATCCACGAAACGATTAATGAACTAAGGACTAAATATTATTGGCCCAAACTGAGCAATGACGTCAGAAAATTCATAAATAATTGCCATATCTGTCAACAAGTAAAATATGAGCGCCATCCGCCATTAATTAGACTACAACTAACACCTACCCCAACAAAACCTTTTGAAACGATTCACATAGACACATTTAAATTTGGCAACACCGTAACCCTCACAATCTGCGATAGTTTCTCTCGATTTGGCCAAGCCTACGTACTACCTAGCCTTTCAGCATTGCACGTATACCAATCACTATTACAGTTTATCTCTTCCTATAAAATACCCGAAAATATAATATCTGATAATGGAAGCGAATTTTCCCAAAACTTATTAAAAGATTTTGCAAAACTATATAAAATTAATTGGCATTATACCTTACCATTAAACCCCAATAGTAACGCGATTGTAGAACGATTTCATTCTACATTATTAGAGCACATGCGTACATTGTCTATTACAAAACCTAATTTAAGCCCTTTTGAAAAAATCACATACGCCGTTCTAGGCTACAATAACTCGATCCACTTTGCAACCAAACGAAAACCAATTGACCTACTACTAGGACACCTAGAACTTAAAGACCCAATTGACATCGATAATCAAGCAGAACCAATTAGTCATCAAATTAACGAACACAAAGAAATTATGATCGACCTATACAAAAAAATACAAGAGACCACCGCTAAACAAAAATCTAATGTTATATCAAATTTAAACGAAAAACGTGACGATCCACCAGATATCGAACCAGGCACTATCGGTTATAGGAAACTGACGGACAGACAGTCAAAAACGAAACCCCTTTATCGACCCGAATATATAGTAAGAAGCAACAATCTTACTATTACTACACCGCTTAACACCTACCATAAACGAATATTTAAAAAACCACGAAAATTTATAGACAAACCATTGTTACAGGGTGATGATCCTTCTGGTTCAAATCTCGATGACACAGAAAATCCAAATACAATCCCTCCAATCCAATCCAGGGATCCTACCCTTTAAACTAGGATCTGCTAAAATAAAAATTGCCTCTCATACCTTTCTGCATTATATTCAACTGAAACCCCTCCAAAACCAAATTGAGTCAATAACCAATCAATATAATAATATAGAAGAACTATTTAATAAATCGACTACCATTCAGACGGACCCCCTGTATAGTGCATATAAACATTTAGAATACGAGGTAACACTTGTTAATAGAAAACTACAATCGGTGTTCCCAGAAAAACGTTATAAACGCGGCCTCGTTAACCCATTAGGCTCCTTAGTAAAATATATCTCTGGTAACTTAGATCAGGAAGATGCTAAAGAAATCTACGATAGTTTGGCAGAACTGGAATCTAACCAAAACAAAATAGTAAAGAAGGTAAACAAACAAATGTCTTTAACATCTAATTTAATGCAAAACATCAACGAAACTATGACGAGTGTTATACGTAATCAAAATTTAATCGAAACAAAAATTGAAGAATTACGAAAAGACTTAAATGACCTTGCCTTTAGTTACACACATTATATAGAAATACGCGAAATTTTAGATGAAATTAAATTAAATCTAGACTTGTTGCTAAACTTTCTTTCAGAGATTGAAAATGCTATAAGTTTCGCAAGCCTCAAGACACTACATCATAGCATCGTTTCTCCTACAGATTTAAAAGAAATCGTAAATAACCTATATCAAATTCATAGTCATTCCCAAATAATATTTAGTGATAATTATCTCAAATACTACAGCATAGTGGAAACAAACGTTTTTTACATTCAAGATAAAATTGTTTTTTCACTCGATTTTCCTCTTATACATTCCGATACCTTCGATTACTACCATCTATATTCCATTCCGAATCCAAACTAATCAATAATAATTCCACCTTCCACATACCTCTCTATAAGCAACAATTACTACCAATATCAAGAAGACGAGTGCATTGACCTAAGACCGAACTTTCTCTGCATGAAGAACCACCTCTTACCTCTACAAAGCAACTTAGATTGTGTAACGTCCCTACTTTCCAATGGACCCAAAGTAGAAAAATGTCAACAAGTTCCTGTCCATATCAATGAAGAAATCATCGAAGAAATCAATGATGCTCATTACATCGGTATTTTCCCAAAAACCAAGAAACTTCAAGCCGAATGCACCGAAAATGACGTCGCCCTATTACAAGGGACCTACCTTTTTGTCGTCCCGCCAAACTGCGCTATCAAAGACGCAAAATCTACATATAAAAATGAAAAAGGCATTATCTCCGGCCACCCGGTCAAATTACAAGACATCAAAGAACTGCATATCCCCACCTTAGAAGTACGCAAACTTAAACTAGAAAAAGTATCACTGGATAAACTCCATGAAATCCAGCTCCAACAGCTACAAGAGGAACCATTAGAAGAACTTCATCTCCATTCAAACTACTCCACTTGGTCTCTAGTTGGCGTCGTGACGCTAGTTTTATGTGTAACTCTCTATGTCCTAATTACACGAAAAGAAGAAATCTACAAGTTGATATGCAAGAAGAAACCCACAGCAGCCAAAAGAAAACAAACTGAAGAACCGTTTATAGAAGCTCAAATGGTTCCACCCTCGAGCTCCTTTTAGGGATGGAGGAGTTATGTATCCAACAGTTCATAGAACCTCAAGGAATTGCTGCGTTGCAGAATGCTGAGACAAGCACCGTTCCCACGAGAACCCAATAGTGCATTCTGCCCCGCTTTTGCTATTTAGAATCGACATAGACTTTGAATAGTTAATACGTACATTTTATTGTATTATTTTATACCGGGTTTACGAATATTGTAAAAATTAATAAAATTATTTTTTTTTAAAAACGTGTTTCGATAAACGCGAAACATAAAGCGGGAGACTATCGCGATAGTCTATAGCCTATTAACCTAATAAAATTAATAAGTGATAATTTTTCTGTCAAAATTGAAGTGCTTTATTTTTTATGGTAAATGTCACTCAGAATAAAATCAAAATAGATTTTGTTGCTAACTTATAATTTTTATTGAGAATAGGTCGTAGGTCTCATCATATTAAAAGAAACTCCAATTTATGAAATTTTCTTATCGAATCTCCCACGCAGCAGAATTAATTCCCGATAATTTTTTTCTCGGTTTCACTCATGTTTTTGTTGATAGAAAATTTTCTATCAACAGAACCATTCGTGACCTTAAAAAAAATTATCGGTAATAATTCTGCTGCTAGCGAGATTATAAGTGAGAATTTAAGAATAACGGCAACTCTCAATTTCCCTTAAAACTATTTTTTTTTTGGATCAAATCTGGATATACAGTAAAGGGGCTTTTAATGGGAAGTTGGCAAGATAATACTCTTTACACAGTTAAAAAAATCGTTAGAAGGTGTACGGTATATTATTCTACATGCTGGTTCAGAAAATGGATTTGTGAATATTGTAAGTTTGATATTCAAGTCTAGCCTGAAATCTGATGGTGATTATCATGATTCGATGAAGAGTAAAAAATTGTTACCAAACTTGGAATAACCGTTGCTTATTATTATGGATAACTCCACTTATCATTTTGGGCTAATTAAAAAAAATTTAAATACAAGTTGGTCAAAAAGATTATTTATTGCATGGTTAGAACAAAGACAACTTCTGGTTTCACCATTTGCAATGAAATATCTGATCTGGATAATAGTCAAGTAGCCTATCCCAACCAAACGTTACAAATAATCTGGAAAGCGCTATTTATTTAATATTGTAATTATTTTAATAGGTTGGACGAACTAGCATTGCAATATGAATATCGAGTTTTAAGACTTATTCTATATCATTTCCACTTTAATTCTATTAAAATGGTTTGGTCGGAATGTATGCGCTAGACAAAAAATATATGATTCAATTTTAAATTTAATAAATGGGATTTATTTATTTTTCCGTAAATTTAAATTAATTAATACTTTCATACTGATATTCAAAAACGTTGCATCACATGATACGTTTTACCCTAAATTAAATACTTATTTCTGATTTCATTAACAGTACAAAAATTATAATTAAAAATTCGAAAAAACGCGTTTGTATTTTACTTGTTTAAATACATCCGTCTTTATGTTGATCAACCTTAAGAAAAATCATAACCTTTACCACCGGCAAATCAAACTGACTGAATTAATTTACGACGTATCGTAAATATGGAGAATATGACGTAACGGTCAGCGATCATTGAATCGACTTTAACAAACTATTAATGGTCTATACTCTATCACAGTGTTTCCCAATTGGTGTTCCGCGGCACACTAGTGTACCGCGATGACGTGCTTGGTGTTCCGCCAAATATCTTACGTATTAGATACTAAAAAAATACCAATTAACTTACACAAACACATTTTATCGCTACAGGGAAAGGACGTAAATATATTTCGCGCCAAAGATAAGGTTATATCTCTGTCACGGAAATTGGAATATTGGCGATCTGCTGCGGAACAAAACGAGTTTGATAGTTTTTCGTTTCTTATGGACTTCCTTCATAAAAATCAGCTCACATTGGAAGAAACTATTCGTCAGGATATTTTGGTGCATCTTCAGGAACTAGCCAAATTATTAAGGAGTATTTCTCGTTCCTAAACGATACTGAAAACCTCAACTCATGGGTTCAACATCCTTTTCAAGTAGAAAAAAAACCTAATGACTTTTCTGGATTAAATTTTGAGGAACATATTGAAATAGGTTCAGATAGCCAATTAAAACAAAAGTTTAAAGAAGTTCCTTTTATTACTTTCTGGGGAGATTTAGGAAACGAATATCCAGAACTTTCAAAACGTGCCATGCTTGTGATGTTGCCTTTTGTCACCACCTACCTGTGCGAATGGGGATTTTCCCATTATGTTTTTACAAAGACAAAATATAAAAATAGAGTGAGTGCTGCCAGGGACGGAGTCATGGGGGGGGGGCGACGCCCCCCCCAAAGTTATCCCAAACATCAAAAGTTGGGAGAACTTGGGTAGACAAAAATATGTGCAGCTTATTTAACTTCCAATAGTTGCCCCGGTAAGACTGACTGTAATATATAGATAGACACTTGGCGTTTTCAGTCATTTAAAGAGTGTCGTGTATCGTACACAACCTAAGTCTTTGGAAGACCTTAAAAACAGTATTTTAGATGCTGTGCCTGTTATTTCTCGTAAACATTTGCAAAACGTGCTTTCCCAATTTCCCGAGAGGATTGGACACTGTCAGGTGTTTGAAGGACGACATTTTTAATATTTAATTAAATAACTTTTTTTTATATTATTGTTTATTTAAAAATTATTACCAATTTTGTTTAAATATTCAAATGTACTACATTCATTTGCCCGTAATTCCGAAACAGTTGAATTTAGTTATATGGTATGCTATACAAAAAATATTTTAAAGTTATTGAAAATTTAGAATATCTGATAATATAAGGGTGTTCCATTTTAGTCCTATACCGGGTGTCTACGGAAGATGGTTCGCCCCTCTAACTTTTTTGTTTTTCAAGATAATGAAATAAAATTTGGGGGATTGTATATGACATAAAACTGAATTTTTTAAAGTTGACTCAACATTATGAAACTTTCAGTCTAACCGGAAGTAATATAAATTTTCGATTTTTAAATGGGACACCTGGTATATTTTTTCTTTTTCTGACCCATATGACATTCTTAATATAACGATAACACATTTGTCACTTTTTGTTACCAAGAAAATATTTTTTTCCAAATTTATTGTTTTATCTAGAGGGCTATGAATACCTTAAAATCCTTATTGCCCTTCTTTAATCTTGGGAAAAATACAATTTTACTATTTTTGGTCCAATGCTATGTGCTGTGTAAAATTTAATCTTTAAACTTTGTAGCATGTATAACTCATTTTTTTTAAATGGCAACATGGTGGCTCGTCGGGTTAAGAAAATAGAGGATTTTATTACGATTATTTTGATACCACACTATTAGGTTTTAGAAAAGCTGCCATAAAACACTTTAAAAAGTTAACTGAACCGGTTTTGGGCAATACCACGCCGATTAGGATATCTCTGTACGTCGTGCAGCATCGATCGGTTGAATTCTTTATACATTCTCCAAACACTAATAACATATCAACTTTTTCACTCCTTATAAAACTATTATTTTCCATATTTTTTAAACAACAAACTAATTTACTTTGGCAGAAGCTGTCGGCATGTCAATTTTCTTCAAGGCATGATTTTGTTTTATCAGTTTTGCTGGTCACAGACTACTTGATGCATTTAAATCTAAATTTATTCTCAAAATATGCTTCATTTTAGGAAAGTTTCAAGTTAACTTTTTAAAGTTTTTTCATGGCAGCTTTTCTAAAACCTAATAGTGTGTGGTATCAAAATAATTGTATTAAAATCCTCTGTTTTCTTAAGCCGGCGAGCCACCATGTTGCCGTTTAAAAAAAATGAGTTATGCAACTTTAAAGATTAAATTGTACACAGCACATAGCATCGGACCAAAAATAGTAAAATTGTATTTTTCCTAAGATTAAAGAACTGAAATAAGTGATTTTAAGGTATTCCATAGCCCTCTAGATAAAACAATAAATTTGGAAAAAAATATTTTCTTGGTAACAAAAAATGTGACAAATAAGAATTCCATATGGAGTCAGATAAACGAAAAATATACCAGGTGTCCCATTTAAAAATCGAAAGTTTATGTCACTTCCAGTTAAACCGGAAGTTTCATAATGTTGAGTCAACTATCAAAAAATGCAGTTTTATGTCATATACAAATCCCCCAAATTTTATTCCATTATCTTGAAAAACAAAAAAGTTAGAGGGGCGAACCACCTTCCGTAGACACCCGGTAGATTGCCCAAAACCCGGATCCGATATCACTTTTAGTTCGCCTGTAATTAAGCCGTTCCGGAACATTTGCCCAACCCTGTATATGTTTTATGGGTAGGTCTGAAATAAAAACTTTTTGAATTGTGTTATTTTTTTAAATATTTTATAAAGTTGGGAAATTTAGGAATTTCACCCCTCCCAAACCAGAGGCCTTCGCTACGTCCCTGAGTGCTGCTCCTGATTTGCGTTTACAGTTGTCAACCATTAAGCCGGATATAAAAAAAATCTGTAAGAATAAAAACAAATCACACTGTTCTCATTAGTTCTTTCTGCATTGATTAGTGATGTTTTCAGTTTTTTTAAAACTTTTTCATTATTTTAAATTTGTAAACAAAATGTATTATACAGTGAGGACCTAAAGTCCGTCCCCCCCCCCCCCCTTTAACTTCTAAACCGTTCGGAATATTTTAATGAAATTTTGAACGATAATATTTGAGCCAGTCTTGCACTTTTTGACATACCAATGACAGCTTTAAATGTCAAGATGACAGCTGGGTCCGCTTTTGGAATTTTTTTTTAAATGGAACACCCTGTATATTTTTACATTTTTAAATTCCACATAAAATTATACTTATTTTTTATTAAGTGCATTATTAGTCTATACTTCATAGTTTCCGAGATATTGACTCTCGAAAAGTGACATTTTTGAACTTTGACAGCTTATAACCTTCTAACAGTACGTCTTAGAGCAAAACGGCTTACATGTCCCTAGCTTCAATTTTTATTATCTTCCCAAAAAAATCAACTTCCGTTTAAACCGGATGTAACTCGAAAGCAGGAAATATAGTTGTTCCGGTTTAACTGGAAGTTGATTTTTTTGGGAAGATAATAAAAATTGAAGATAGGGACATGTAAGCCGTTTTGCTCTAAGACGTACTGTTAGAAGGTTATAAGCTGTCAAAGTTCAAAAATGTCACTTTTCGAGAGTCAATATCTCGGAAACTATGAAGTATAGACTAATAATGCATTTAATAAAAAATAATTATAATTTTATGTGGAATTTAAAAATGTAAAAATATACAGGGTATTCCATTTAAAAAAATATTCCAAAAGCGGACCCAGCTGTCATCTTGACATTTAAAGCTGTCATTGGTATGTCAAAAACTGCAAGACTTGCTCAAATATTATCGTTCAAAATTTCATTAAAATATACCGAACGGTTTAGAAGTTAGAGGGGGAGGACGGACTTTAGGTCCTCACTGTATATGACTTGTTTTTTATTGCTTTTATTTTCATATCATTTTTATATGAATGGAATATCGTAATAAATTTTAAATATTTTAAGTAAATAAATCCAGTCATTTTAAGTAGGTATGTAGAAAAATAATATGTAGTGTTCCGGCAGTCTTGTGTCAATTTTTAAGTGTTCCGTCGTCTATTTTAATTGGGAAACACTGGTCTATCACTTTAAATATGGGGGCGGCGCCTTACTAGCCCATACAGTGACGTAAAAATTAACTAGGAAATATCATAATATATTTTAATATATAGGGTGTTTCATTAAGGGTGGCCACCGGCCATAACTCGAAAACTACTAAGCATAGAAACTTGCGGAAAAAAAATTATGATTAAAGCGGTCATGAGAAAATTCTGGAAATTATTTTTAAGAGACGGTTATAGGAAATAATTATATTAAAAAATAAATACCTTACTATCCTAAAAACTAGAAAAATTGTCCTCAAAAGTCTGTTGAGAAACGAGTCATCGGCATAAGGCAGGAAAATGTCAGGATATAGAATGGGGTGTGTAGGATTACCTATAAAGAAAAAAATAAGAATAAATTTGGTATGGGTACTTATACGTTCACACCTAAAACTAATTGGGCCCTGCTAAGCAAAAAGTAACCAACCCTCAATATGTAAATTTGGAGTAAATTAGCATTTAATCATTTTTCGAATTATTTAATTTTCCATAAATTTTTTCAAAACTATAACTTAACTATCCAGTAGTTTTATTATCGTACGATCAAAAAGATAATATACATTTTCACCCAAAAAAATGAGATATATTGAGGGTTGTTTTTTTTTTCACTGTTCAACAAATTACAAAAAAAATACGCTTTTTAAAAAAATGTTTTAACTTAAATTATATTGTTTGCAAAATCATGATAAATAGTGGATCACATCGATTCTGTTATTGATGCATTTCACAAATTTTCATCTCCTTCAATACCAAAATCAAGCAATTCTATGTCAAAACCATCTACATCCTCGATTCAGCACAATAATACCAACCCACTTGGTTGGTAATTTTTGAGAATTAAATTAACAAATATTGATCACACAACAATCCAAGTGGTACGGTTGTTTTATGCGAAATCTGAGAAGTCCTGTTAACGAACAGGAGATAAGTGGGGAAGCATTTTTCAAGGTTAAAACGTATGGGATGGCTTGGTAGCTTTCTGCAGAATGTAGTATGGACATTTCTAGACCAGAATATGACATTATCTCATTTTTTAAAAATGTGTGGGTTGGTTGCCTTTTGCTTAACAGGACCCAATTATTGCCCAGGGTGACCACACGACCTTTTTTTCCTTGACGAATTATCTTTTTCTAAATTTTCTAAAATTTCCTCTTTTATTATTATATCATTTATTTGTTACTGATCACAGTTTGCAATACTGATCTTATAATAATAGTCCGGTCAATCTAGACATTCGAAGATACATAAATTCGCAACAAGCTGAAAATCAGTAAAATTGTTCAAAACATAATTATAAATAAAATTTAAAAGTTCCCCATCATTCCTGTGTATGCAAAAAATTTTACTCGAGGTGAAGGTCAAAAAAATCAGTTTTTCGCGATTTTCAGCAAAACGGTAAGTTTTATCATAAAAATACGCCAGACAAAAATTGGAGACCATAATATTGTCTTTAAAATATGTATCAATACTTTTTTCCTACGAGCCACCGTTTCTGAGATATAACGATTCATAAAGTTGTAAAAGTTGTTATCGTCATAATATGCACACGTTTCCACACCACCTATGAGGTAGTGTCCTCGTTTTTCAATTTGAATAATACCCATTATGTGGAGCGTATTATTGCCGTCTAGCGTATTTACATTAATATCAGCATTGTCTGCAACATGTTGAATAAGAGTGCCACTTTCTGGTGGTAGGACATGAGGAGGGCGATGAAAAACTGCTGCTGCCTCGTACATTATTGTATCATTATAAGATGCACATAAACCAAAAGACGAAAAGATTTGTATAAGACGTTTAGACCCGAACCTTCGATGAAAAAAAACTGCGAGGCCTAATTGTAATTTAGACTTAAAAGACCTTGGTCGAACAGCAGTCATGATACAATGGAAAATATTTGTGCATATTAATTTTAAATTATCTAAATTTGATCGTTTATTCTTTAAAATCACTCGTTCCACAAGATATGTCAACGATTCTGGGATTTCATTATTTAAATCTTAAAACATGCGACTTGGTGGAGGGTAAAGAGAATTATCAAACACTGCGGTTTGAATATATTCGCGAATAATAGCTGCAGCTGCGTCTAAAACTCTAAATCGTTCTTCTTTTTTATTCATTTTTTTTTCGTACCAGGCTTGATTTAAAATATCATGATGATTATCCACTAAGCATATGAATGTTGATGCTCCCGATTTCTCAGTGATAATAAGTTTATCACCATACTTTAGTTTTAGTCGTAGCTTAATCGTTCTGTAATCTAAAGTCGTAGTTTTGCAAACACTTGTTAATTCGTTCAAAGTGAATTGCCAGTCATCGCTATTTTCAATGTAAGTAAATATTTCCTCCATTGCGAGATTCGTAGCTTCGTTTGTAGGACGACCGACCTTAGCTCCAGTGGTAGGTCTTAAGAAAGAAACATAACAATCATGATGATATTTAGTTTCAGCAGCAACTAAATCATATTCAAATTCGACTCGAGCAAGAACAGCTTTTGCTATAGCATCGTCACAAGTCCGAGCTACTTCCAGAATTGAATCTTTAAATTGAAGTGTACTTACTTGGCTAATTCGACGGCGAATATCTACGGATTTTTTTCTTTCATACTCTTCATTTAATTTCTGGCCACAAAATAAGCATAGTTCTTTAAAACAAAAAGCTGATTCACTAACACGTAATCTAGTACGAGGAGGACTTAATGTAGATGAACTGGCTTCTTGTTTCTCGCGTTGTCTTTTATTAGTTGCAGCAATAGAAGACTTTCGAGTATAATTTTTACGACAATTTTCATGTATTGTCACAGATTTCTGATTTTTGAGATATTCCGAAAATTCATCTGCTCTTTCGATACTTGCATTAATTAATGACTTCATACCACGTTCAACAGTAACAACTTCACTTTCAGTTAAAAGTTTAGCACAAATAAAACAATATTCTGACATTTTTGTTATAAAACTCAAAACAGCACAATATAGGTTAGGATAAACACGTGTTTTCACTACAGAGTTGCGCTCAAAACTAACGGTATTTTATTTATTATAACAGGCATAAGACCCTGGCAAAGCACACCATAGAACATAATGTCTTGAAGTTACAGTGGCGTATAAGTTAAGGGACTGGCTTACATTTTATTAAATATTTCAACATATATGTATAAAAACTCTAGAGATGTATATACGTGGCGTACTCATGCATATTATGACGATAACAACTTTTACAATTTTATGAATCGTTATATCTCAGAAACGGTGGCTCGTAGGAAAAAAAGTATTGATACATATTTTATAGACAATATTATGATCTACAATTTTTGCCTGGAGGATTTTTATGATAAAACTTACCGTTTTGCTGAAAATTGCGAAAAATTCATTTTTTTGACCTTTGACCTCGAGTAAATTTTTTTGCACACACGGGAATGATGGGAAACTTTTAAATTTTATTTATAATTATGTTTTGAACAATTTTACTGATTTTCAGCTTGTTGCGAATTTATGTACCTTCACTATCATTTTTTGGTCTAGATTGACCGGATTATAAATGACATAATTCATACACTTTGCTGTGGCAATATCTAATACATTTTAACTAAGTTCCTTTTCGTTACTTTTAAACAGCAACGCAAAGCCAACGTCTAAGTTGAGCGATCCTTATAAAAATGTAACTGAGCTAGGCAAACATTTTTTTCTCCCCTCCTGGCCGCGGTTAAGTATGCCCCTCTATATTTCTCATACAAGCATACGAAGGTGTTGAAATATCCACTGGTTTATTAGCGGACTGTTTAAAAAAATTATAATTTCAATGGCGTAAATGTACTGTATCAAACAGGCGTTTTTTAATAGAGCAACCCCATATTGCCCAAAAACGAGTGGATTTTTAAAGAGAATTTAAGAATAACAGCAACTCTCAATTTCCCTTAAAACAATTTTTTTTTTGGATCAAATCTGGATATACAGTAATGGGAAGTTGGCAAGATAATACTCTTTACACAGTTAAAAAAATCGTTAGAAGGTGTACGGTATATTATTCTACATGCTGGTTCAGAAAATAAATTTGTGAATATTGTAAGTTTGATATTCAAGTCTGGCCTGAAATCTAGTGATTATCATGATTCGATGAAGAGTGAAAAATTGTTACCAAACTTGGAAGAACCGTTGCTTATTATTATGGATAACTCCACCTATCATTTCGGGCTAATTAAAAAAAATGTAAATAGTCGTTTATTATCATGGATAACGCCACCTATCGTTCTATAGTCCGGCCAATCTAGACAATCGAAGGTACATAAATTAACAACAAGCTGAAAATCAGTATATTTGTTCAAAATATAATTATAAATATAATTTATAAGTTCCCCATCATTCCCGTGTTTGGAAAAAATTTTACTCAAAAAAATGAGTTTTTCGCGATTTTCAGCAAAACGGTAAGTTTTATCATAAAAAATTTTCAGACAAAAATTGTAGAGCATAAAATTATCTAAAAAAATGTATCAATACTTTTTTTCGTACGAGCCACCGTTTCTGAGATATAACGATTCAAAAAGTTTTAAAAGTTGTTATCGTCAAAATGGAAAAATGCGCCTTTACCCGGTTGGAATCGTTTTATTGAACGTTTAACAAATAACCATATTATTATGAATTATTCTAAATCTCAAATTTCATTTTTACCATTTATTCACCAACCAGCCAGTAACTATAATACTTTCTATACGACTTTACTTTGTGCATTAGAGAATGCAAAACGGTATGGCCACACTATATGCATCGTGACTTTCGACCAGCCCCTGTATGCTAAAGCTCGAGAAATTGTATCAGCATCAGCCACACCTGAGGGCTCTGAACTATCAAAAATTATCATCAGACTCGGAGGATTTTATCTACTGATGTCTTTTCTGGGAGCAATTGGTCATATTATGCAAGGAAGCGGCATGACAGAAGTACTCGCAGAGATCTATGCGGTAAAATCATTGGAAAAAATAACGTGTGCATATTATGACGATAACAACTTTTAGAACTTTTTGAATCGTTATATCTCAGAACCGGTGGCTGGTAGAAAAAAAGTACTGATACATATTTTATAGATAATTTTATGATTTACAATTTTTGTCGGAACTATTTTTATGATAAAACGTACCGTTTTGCTGAAAATCGCAAATAACTAATTTTTTTGACCTTTGACCTTGAGTAAATTTTTTTCCAAATACGGGAATGATGGGGAACTTATAAATTTTATTTATAATTATATTTTGAACATTTTTACTGATTTTCAGCTTGTTGTTAGTTTATGTACCTTCAGTACGATTTTTTGGTCTAGATTGACCGGACTATCTAAGCTAATTGAAAAAAATCCAAATACAAGTTGGTCAAAAAGATTCCTTATTGCATGGTTAGAGCAAAGACAAATTCCGGTTTCATCATATGCATTTAAGGATTAGATCCAGTGGCGGCTCGTTAATGAAGGGCTCTGGGGCGCCGCCCTCCCTGCAATTATTTCAAACAGAATCCAAAAATGTTTTACTGAAAAAACCAATAAAGCAATCTATGTAAGCAATCCATTAAAATAATTCAAACCAAACATAGCCCTATTCCAACGGGCAGGTTATACTCATAGACAAGCGAGTTGCGCGCTCTCAATGTTATACTAAGCGCGGGCGGGCGACCGATTATCCGTCCCGATTCAACGCGGCTTCTCAATGAATTGCCATGACGACAGAGGCGTGACGTCACCTACACATCGCACAACGAGCGGCCACGGTTGAGCTCCAATTTTCCGCGCCCAAGAACAGCTGTTTGCGATGCCACGGTAGAATAATCGATATATTATGTACTCTCACGAGGCGACCTGTCGATGCCGCTAGGCGCTAATGTTTTGTTTATTTGTTTTGATTTGATTTATTAGTTACGTTATAAAGTTGGAAAATGTCGTGTAATATGAAGGTCAGTGATTTACAGAAGCTTGTGTTTAGTTCTCTGAGCTTAAGTGAAAAACTTGATTTAAAAAATGCAGGGCGGCCACTAGAAATTGAACATAGTACAAGTGCAATCAAAATGTAAAAGTAAGGCACAGTTTACGCGTAAGTTTGACAAAGAAATATATAATAAAAAATCCTGGATATGCGGTTGTGAGAACAAAAATTATTTTTTTTTTTGTTTCGTGTGTCTTCTTTTTGACGGGGATGATAATTGGACTATAAATGGGGTGCAGGACTTAAAACATCTTTCAGAGAAAATAAAAAACATGAAAATAGTGCAAAACATCGTCATAATGTGGTAAGTTTTGAGATGTTAGGACTAATATTTTAACTTGTTTAAGTAGTGCTTATGCTGATGAAATTAAAATTCACAACGAGAAAGAAAGAAAAAACAGACACGTACTTTGGAAAATAATAGACATTTTAAATTATTTTTATTTAAAGCCACCGCCCCCCTGACTCGCTAGTCACGAGCCGCCACTGATTAGATCTGGATAATAGTGAAGCAGAATATCGCATCCCAACGTTGCAAGTAATCTGGAAAGCGCTATTAATTTACCTCATTTTTTAATTATTTTAAAGCATTGCAAAATGGAAAAATATTTGAATCAAAATTTATAGACTGATGCACTAGAGATGCACTATACAAAAATATATTATAAATTTTATAAATAAACTTTATTTATTTGCAGCAAATTTAAATTAATTAAAAATTTTATATTAATTTTCAAAAACAGAATGTTTGTTTCATCCCTGATACCTTTTACCCTAAATGAACTACTTATTTCTGACTTCATTAACATTATAAAAATAATAATTAAAAAATTTAAAAAACGGGCTTGTATTTTACTTGTTTACAGGTATCCGTCTTTATGTAGAGCCTAAGCCTAAGAAAAATTATAATCTTTACCACCGGTAAGTCAAATTGACTAAATTAATTTACGACGCACGACGCACCGCAAATATGGGGAATATGACGTAATGGTCAGTGGTAATTGAACAGACTTTACCTTATTTTACCTATAATGAGTTTTATACAATTTTGATTTTTTTTATTGCCAATAATATTTGTTAAAGCGCCCCCTGATACGTCACTGGACGTAATAATTTGGCGCTGCACGAGCGTTTTATCACTAAAATTATCATTACCAAAATTAAATTAAAATCTGCTAAAGGATATTAAAAATATTTATGAATAAAATATTCGTTAAAATTATTTAAAAAAAAAACTTAACTCCAAATATCTCCTTTCATGTTGGATTTATCAAAAATTTTAATGGAACATAATTTGATTAAAAATTAATTATCTTTAAGAAACACAACATTTAAAAGTTCCTGTCATCGAAAAAATTCTCTGCATCGTGGCGCCACCTACATCTTGTATTATTCAAACACATTTTTTACACAGTTAAGAAGCCAATCATAGAGGCTAAAAACTGGCGGTTACAGAATTT
Organism: Polydrusus pterygomalis; assembly: GCA_963969555.1. Classification (NCBI taxonomy): domain Eukaryota; kingdom Metazoa; phylum Arthropoda; class Insecta; order Coleoptera; family Curculionidae; genus Polydrusus; species Polydrusus pterygomalis. Next base: position 73,523,004 of record OZ018380.1, on the reverse strand, counting down.
ACATGTCACTTTTAGTTTTCGAAATAATTGGCCTGGGAGTTTTTATTGAAACACCCTGTATATGTCGATGAATTATTGAAAGAAAGGGAAGAAAGGAAGGAAGAAAAGGGATCTTAATAATCAGTGGTCGTGAGTGGTTTCTTGTACGAAAAGTTGATAATAAGATTTTTCGGGTTTGTTGGGGTTTGTTTAACCTGTTGACCTACCTAGAAAAGCATGGTGTTCTGAAAAAATGTCAGTCGAAGATATACCAATCAAAGGGCATTTAAATCTATGTGCAAATCCGAACATTACAGGAATATGCATTTCTGCAATAACCAAATCGAAATGCTCGGTTTCATTTTTTAACATCGTCTGTACTTCTAGGTGGTTCAGTTCCAGTAAAGTGACCTCTGCAAACATTCTCTGGTACGCGCGTACAATCTTGGGCAAGTTGTGAAATGTATATGTGAGGTTGGCGATTTTAGTTTTCCTAAAAAAAATAATTAAGTTATCTAGCATCAACAATCGTTAGTTGCCCGAAAATAAATTGGACTAAGACAATTTTGGTTAAATATGCCTATTGGACGCGGCCTCAATTGCCCGAAGCGTAAATTAAGGTAAATTGGCTTAATTTAAAAAACATACCGAGTGTTTTTCAAAAGACGTTCACTCCTATAACTATTTATAGATATTAAAATTACATTTTGAGATTATGCATAAGAGATAAGTCTGCATTTATTGGCATAATTTTCAATTTTAAATGGGACATCTTGTATATTTCTACTTATTTGGGTTCAGCATAACATTATGAGTGACATGACACCTCACTTGTCATTTTTTGACGTGTTATAACATTTTATGTTTATTTTAAATCTAGAGTGCTACAAATTAATTAAATCTGTTAATTTATAGTCAAGTACCTAGTATATGAAAATTAAAATTATGTCATAATAATTGACTTTCTAAGTGCCACAGGTGTTTTAAAAATGAAATTTTGTTTTCTTGACGTTTAGTCCATTTTTCCAAATGGAACGATGGTGATTTACTAGGATATTTAAAACGAGCTTTTTTTCCAACATTTGATACCATACACTCCTATATTATGCTATTTTAAAATTGACACTGAAAAATTTGCCTGAAATCCCAATCGCAAATTTAAAAGCGTTGTGCATTATTACCTCCCTCCCTTTTCTAAAGAAATATAAAGGAGGCTTTGAAAAACAATGGAATGGTTTTGAAAAGCAATATGGCTTTAATTTAAAGTTGTAATGTCATTAGTTTATAAAAGATATAATACATACAAGCTTTCGGCTTCAGAAGCATTTTTCTGGTCACTCCCAAAATTAGGAGCATATCAATTTGTTCATTTCTAGTAAAACTAACCATTTTATCTAATTTATAATGTAAGTTTAAAAAACGAATGACATTACAAACCATTCCATTGTTTTTCAAAGCCGCCTTTATATTTCTTTAGAAAAGAGAGGGCGGCAATAATGCATAACGCTTTTAAATTTGCGATTGGGACTTTAAGCACATTTTTTCGTGTCAACTTTAAAATAGCATAGAAGTGTATGGTATCAAATTGTTGAAAAAAAATGCTCGTTTTAAATATAGCCTAGTGAACTACCATCGTTCCATTTGGAAAAAATGGAGTAAACGTCAAGAAAACAAAATTTCATTTTTTAAACGCTTGTGAAACTTAGAAAGTCAATTATTTTGACATAACTTTAATTTTCATCTACTACTTGACTCTAAATTAACAAATTTATTTACTTTGTAGCACTCTAGATTGAAAATAAAAAACAAACATAAATAACACGTCAAAAAAATTACAAGTGAGGTGTCATTTTACTCAAAATATTATGCTGAATCCCAATAAGTAAAAATATACAAGATGTCCCATTTAAAATACCAAAGTCAAGGTCACTTCCGGTCAAACCGGAAGTGCTAACAAATTGAAAATTATGCCAATAAATGCAGACTCATCTCTTATGTATAATCTCAAAATTTCATTTTAATATCTATAAATACAGAAAAGTTATAGGAGTGAACGTCTTTTGAGAAACACAGGGTGATCCACGACGAATGGCGAGCGGCTGTATCTCCAAATTCATACATGCTACGACTTTTATAAAATGTGAGCAAAAAAATCACTGGAAATAATTTTTAAGTTCCTAACTTTACCGCTAGGGTGCGTAGTCGCTATTCTATGATACAAAGTCCTTAATTTCTACTTATAACTGCAATACAATGTAAGTCAAAAATTAGGTTTTAATATCCTGTAAAGTTTTGTAAATTTGTAATAACAATTTTTTTGTAGTTACCATAGTGGGGAAGGGTAACGACTAAAAGTCCTTAACACGTTGGCTGCCACCATAAGAGCGGCTAGTGCTTCCTGAGGGGCCACGGTAAAATAAGAGTACATACTAATTTAGAACAAGTTTAATGGCTTTAAGATAACATATTAACATAGAAAAAACACATTTTTTACCACCACATTTATTACCAGAAATATTAAAATTTTGACATATAAACTAACACAAAAACCACATAAAATCATAAAGAAGTGAATTTTTTTTTTATAATCGAGCACAAGCACTATAGGAAAAATCCTTTAAGGCGCTCTGGGAGCGGTGCGTGTGCGAAGAAAGCGATTCACGGTTTTCTTGAATCGTTGGAGGTTATATTCGGTTGGAAACACGGTCTCAGAAAGGCCGTTCCACAAAGATGACGTCCTCCAAATGAAAGAGTTCTGAAACAATGATGTTCGGGGTGTACTAAGTTGAACCACATAGGGATGAGCGGCAGTGGTTCGTCGTGTGTTTCTGCTATGCGTGTGCTCTAGGTGGAATCGAGCGGGCAATATCTGTCGAACACTTGCCATGGAAATATCTGTAGAAGAGAGTCAAATCACCAACCTGTCTTCGATGTTCTAAGCTGTCGAGGTTCTTAGTCAGCTCGTGGTCGCCGATTAGACGAACGGCTCTCCTTTGGACGGAATCCAACAACCGAAGGGTATGCTTCGGTGCAAAACTCCAGATATGAGAGCAGTATTCCAGTGATGGTCGAATCTGGGCTTTATAGAGTGTCAAAAGTTGTTGAGGTGTACACAACTTTTTGGTACGGAAAAGTACACCGAGCTTCTGAGAAGCTGCCTTGGCGATTGCCACAACGTGATTACGCCAAGACATATTTCCTCCCAGGTTGACACCCACTAAATTAATAGACGAAGTCAGTGGAATTGCGTGTCCTGCCATAACGATATCGGGTTCTGCAATGTTAACCTTTTTAGAGAAAACTGCTGCCTGGGTTTTTTGAGCGTTAAATTCGACTTGGTTACTGTCACCCCAAGACAAAATTTCTTCCAGGTCTTTATTGAGGCGTGATATCTCATGTTGTCTGCGAAGATGTGCGTCAGCAGCCGATGTTTGAGATTTCAAAGTAAAAGATGAGATAAGTGTGCTGTCGTCAGCAAAGCTATATATTGGATTTTCTGTTTTCGCTAGAAGGTCGTTAATGTACAGTAAGAAGAGAGTGGGGGATAATATGGACTCTGAGGAACACCAGCATTAATGGTGAGTGTGTCTGAGAGAAACCCGTCAATCGCCACTTGCAGAGAACGGTCCTTGAGGAAGCTAGACAACCATGAACAAAATTGACCGGGCATACCATAAGAACGCAGTTTACTGTGTTCTTTTTTGTCTTAATATTAAGGTGTATTACTTTCAGACACAAACTACGTTTTCAAAAATACTTATTTTATGAAGTTACCTTATACAGTGTAAAAAACAAATAAACTTTGCATCACATGCGACCAAATTTTAATAGCTCAATTTTGATTGTGTAGAGAAAAACACACATTTAATATGGCGCTACTTTAAAGAAAATGCATCTAAAATAAATCATTGTCAAAACTAAGAAGTTTTATGTAGGTTGCGTTGAGTCTTATTTTGCAAAAGTTGTGCAATTTACAAAATATGGATAAAAAATCAAAATTATCTTATGCAGCTGAAATTTTGCATGTGGGCTAGAAACTGCATTTAAAAAATCTTTTTTTAATTACTTTTTTCGATACTTTTAGTATCATATGATGCGGACTTAACTGGTCAGACTATAGGTCAGAAATTAGGTTTTAATATCCTCTAAAAATGTTGTAATAACATTTTTTTTGTAGTTACCATGGTAACAGTGTGGAGAAGGGTAACGACTAAAAGTCCTTAAAAGGCTGTCCCTTCGGTTTGCTTTAACCGAATTTAACGAACTATGACTTATTTTAAAGAATTTATCGTGTTTGAAACTTTGTTTAAATATTAATCAAGTTTTTGCGGTTAATAATAGAGGGCACTTTTAAAAAAATATATTTCTTGCTTTGATTTTTAATGCAACCATCAAACAATTTTAACGCTATTCTATAGCTAACTAGTTAGTAAAGAGAACTGCAAAAACCGCAAGTATTTTCTTCTTGTCTATTAAAAGTTATCGCAAATATAGTGGAAGAGTGTAATTCGATTTGGGCTTTTAGCAATATTTTGCAATTTTCCTTTTATTAAAACGTTAAAATCCTACAGGAATCGCTTTCTTGGCTATATTTATTAATCGTAGGCGATTTAAAAAAATAAATTAATAGCATATAAAAACTTAATTTCTTACCTGCCTTGTATTGCTGTTATTAGTAGAAATTAAGGACTTTGTATCATAGCATAGCGACTACGCCCCCTAGCGGTAGAATTAGAAACTTAAAAACTATTTGGAGTGATTTTTTTGCGTATATTTCATGCTCGCCACCCGTCGTGGATCACCATGTTGACCTAATTGGGTAGACTGCAAAAAGAAAAAGGTAAACCGGAACGGGTTTGTTCGGGTTTGTTAAAATATTTATAGTTATCCGATATTTTAAAATATTGACTTGGAGTGTTCATTGTGGTATTTGCGCAATTTTTCCTTGAGTATCGGATTTATGGCTTCTTCGCGGTTTTAAATATTTTTATAGGATACTTTTTTGCACATAAAATAAGTTTCATATCATATACTAACCATAGATAATTTGGAAACTTTAATAGAAACGCAATAATAAAGTTTAAAAGTTATTTCAATTTTCAGAGAAGCTATATAGTTTATAATAGTATATTAACGTACACGTTTTATAAAGCATCATTTTATAGCACGCGTCCATGTTAAAAAACGAGCCGCTTGCGGCGAGTTTTATAACGGGACAAGTGCTTAAAACTTCTTTATATAACACGTACGTTATACTATTTTTTCTAATTTGTAGTTTTTTCAATAAAAAACACATATTTAAAAAGAAAATAAATCCTTTAAATTTTGTAAATTTTTATGTCTAAATTTTATGTTGGTAATACTATTTTTTATCATAGTAGCCTTTGGACAACAAAAATTATTTTGCAAACTGTCATTTTTTGATTTATTGAACCATTTTCACCACGAGATTCTAAAGTTATTTTAGCGATATGAGATTTGAAATTGGACGGACTACGTTGTGTGATCCTTGTACATTCGGTACATATACAGAGCGTTCGGAAATTCGGGCGATTTTGCTACTTTTTTTCGAATTTTAAAAGATGTGATTTTACGTCACATTGCATTGCATTGCAATTTAGTATAGGGAAGATGGAAAATTCAAATAAAGTTGAAGTTAAAATCGACATTGGAAGGTTAGTAGATTGAATTTTGGATAGGATTTGGCAGAAAATGATAGCTTGAAGCATCTACAAAAGATTGATTTATAGATTTATGCAACCAACATACATGACTGTTATCCACACAGAATAAAAAAGTAGGTTATCAAGCTATTTTTCCTCTGCGAAAAATGGGGTTTCTCGTAAATCACAAAGGCCGCGCAAGTCAATGAAATAAAACATTTAAATGTTACCAACATCAAATAAAGAAAAAACGCGCATCGAAATAGCTTCATTACGATACGCAAATGCGTATCGTAATAGATTTGTTATAATACAAAATTAGAAAAAAATCTTTTAAATAAGTAAATTTTATGATTTAATTTCAAACATATTTTATCAGAAAATTGTAATGATCTCGGATAAGGGTAAAGTTATTGTTTTAAAAATTTAGTATCAGGCATAACTGACTAAACTTTTAAAATATCATGTTTTAACTTTGTATCACTTCCGGTTGTATCAAATATTAATATAAACTTTAATATTTAAATAGGACACCCTGTATATTTTAGCTTCTTGGACGCCATATAAAAATCGACTGTTATAATATTTTATAGGTACCTACAAAGTATAGACCAGGGTCGATAATTTTTGAAACAAAAAAAAATAATAGTAGGATGAAACCCATTGGAAAAGGAAGAGAATAGAACAAAAATGAAAGGAAAAATAAATTACGGGCGATCCGAGGTCAGGAAGGGGGGGGGGGGAGGGGGGGGGTTTAAGTGTAGAAAATGATTTATCTCGATTTCCGGTAAAACTACAAGTCCTATGGAAAAACGTTAAATTGCAAAGTTGTAGGTAATAAAAAGATCTACAACTTTTGTATTTACACTTTTTCATATAACATATAACAAAAAGCCCACCGACTTTTTTAAAAAAGCAGATATTTTGACGTGAGAATTTTCGATTGAAAATTAGGGTGTTTTTTCGATATTAAGTCAAAATAAGGTTAAAAAATATATATTTTAAATCAAAAAAATTACAGTCTGTTTAGGACATAAAAAGGTAAGTTTTTACCAAATTTCGTGGATACAAAAAAATTTTGTAAAAGATAAAAATAAAAAAGCAATAACTTAGTTATTTGAATTTTTCACATACATTTTGAGGTTATATGAAAAAAGTGTAAATACAAAAGTTGTAGATCTTTTTATTACCAACAACTTTGCAATTTAACGTTTTTCCATAGGACTTGTAGTTTTACCGGAAATCGAGATAAATCATTTTCTACCCTTAAAACCCCCCCTCCCCCCCTTCCCGACCTTGGATCGCCCGTAATTTATTTTTCCTTTCATTTTTGTTCTATTCTCTTCCTTTGCCAATGGGTTTCATCCTACTATTGTTTTTTTTACTTTTTACCATTTTCAAAGGCTTTAGCACTGGTCTAGTATCTCAATCCGTTTTTGAAAAAAAAAATCATAAAATTAATTTTTCAATGAAAGAAAAGTACAGTAAGTTTAAAACTAGAAACATAGATATTTTGATTCTTTATAGTTAGTAATTTTTTTTTAAATTTTTTTTGATTCTAAATATTATAGTTTCAAAATGCCTATAATTCCAAAACGATTAAAGATAATTGTGAAATAATATAAGACTTTCAGACAGAAACTTTGTTTCTCTACATTTGAATAAAATAAAATACAATTGGGAAAATGGATATATCTAAGGTCATATTGGCACATTTTTAAAACCTTCCCTGTATAAAAAATGTAAAACATAAGTTATGGAATCAAATGATCTATGTTTCGGTCAAAGCTTTTATACCTTTAGCTTCATTAGTTACTAAACTAATGTGTTAATTGTTTTTACAGAAAACAATTATTTTATAAGTTGGTATCATCGGTTTAATCGGAAACAATAGAAACGATAAAATATATTTCTTAATAAGTTTAAAGTCAATTATTAAATCTATTAACAAATTTAAAAAAAAAATTGCTTTTTTTTTATTGAAACCCTATTTCGCTTATTTAAAGCACGCCTTAAGGAGTACACGCATTGAATCGACTCGGACCGGTCGACTCGGAAAAGAGCAGTCGGAAAATTTTGATATTCATGTAATTAAATTAGACCCCGCGCACTGAGTCGGACCGGTCGACTCGGATCGGTCGACTCGGCCCGGAATTGCATTCAGGGGCAAAAACTGCCGAATGCTCTGACGGCGAACTACGATCTTTGTATGAAATTTAGTGTAGCGGAAAAACACCAATAAAGAGCAACGTTATAATTGTGCTATTTGATCGATGCCGCCGTGACTTAAAAAAAAAGTTTAAATGTCAACATATTAATTTACCTTGATATCGAAATTCTCGAGCCTTAGTTTTAGTAAAACAAACTTGAGTGTAACTTTTTTATTGCACACTGTAAAAAATGGGTTGAATTTTACATGATAGTTCCTTAAAAAATATAAAAATATAAATTGTACAGGGTTTTCAGAGATATTTTCGGTCATATCTACAGTGTTCCCTATAGGAGATACAAAAAATAATTAAATGTAGGAGTTGTAGGGTTTTGTCTGAACCTCCAGGAAATTAAAAAAAAATAAACAAAAGACGATCCGAAACATAAGAAAAATTAACCAATATGGTTTTTTTAAATGGGACACCCTGTATATTTTTTTCATTTTTCTAATCAATTATTGTATACGGCACTATACAATAATAATTATTTTGAGTAGTGTGCCTTGGAAAACAATAATTGCCTGATGTAGTTTAGTTTTTAATAGGGAACTGTCAACATTTTGTATTTAAAATCATTTATTTATTTTTTTTAAATGGGTTATTCAAGCAAAGAAAAATCGGATACGGTCCGTTTATTCAATAAGCATTCAAGTAATGGACCAAGGGCTTAACGTCAATACCGTATTACCTATCCAGAAAGACCAACACCATGCGTTGACACAATTGGATACGTAGTGCGTTATTTCAAATACAAAATGTTGACAGTTCCCTATTGATTGAAAACTAAACTACGTCAGGCAATTATTGTTTTCCAAGGCACACTACTCAAAATAATTATTATTGTATAGTGCCGTATACAATAATTGATTAGAAATAATTTAATGACGGTTCCAGCAAATATAGACAAACTATATATTTTTGAAATCAGGGAAGAAACATCTTTCATAAAAATAAAAAATATACAGGGTGTACCATTAAAAAAAAACAAATTGGTTAATTTTTCTTATGTTTCGGATCGTCTTTTGTTTATTTTTTTTTTAATTTCCTGGAGGTTCAGACAAAACCCTACAACTCCTACATTTAATTTTTTTTTGTATCTCCTATAGGGAAAACTGTAGATATGACCGAAAATATCTCTGAAAACCCTGTACACATACTTTCATGTGGTAGATAAGGATACATTAATGTTTTTGTAATATTAAATTTTATTTTAATTTTACAATAAAACAAGATATTTTTGACAGTGATGAATAAACAACTTTATATAAGTAAATTTTAGGAAAGTTATGGAAAATTAAGACATACAATTTAAATTTACAGCTTACAAAAAAATTTAATTTATTTTTATGAAAATTATAAATATTAAAGGATTTTTCATGCTAACACACCGTAAAAATATTTCCCTTAATTATTTTTACATCTACTACTTAATGTCACTACAAACCCTAGTATTTTTCATAGTTAAGTTAACGAAATATTTCATAAAGATTAATGTTATTTTAAATAAAATTTTAAAGGATAATAATAAAAACGCTTAAATGTTTATTGAATATAACATTGCTTTTTAAAAATCTCACGAAATATAACATAAAAGGTAATGGAATTTTAAAAATAATTTTATATAATTAAATTATTTTTACCTAATGCTTTATACATTTTCTTATTGAAATTATGTCATTTTTATCTTCTCCTGCTCCTCTATACCCGACTACTAGTGGACGACTGCCGGCAAACAGTGTTGCCACAAGCATTTTTTTTTCGAGTCAGATGATGTGAAAAAAACGAGCCAAATTCATACCGGAACGAGCTTTTTCAAACAAAAAATATTTATCAGTGATTTTTGGAATTGGAAATATCATATTTTTTAATACTCATATGAGTAGCTTGTATTTCAAGTAAATATTCAACAGAATTTATTGTTTTTGGTAAGTATTCAGAGCGGATTCGGAAATAAACGCATGCGCAGACTCAAATCCTTACAGTGAACAGACCCAAGACGCAAACCCAGAATGTTGTGTACACACATTTTCACACTGAATGCGCGACTTCAAAAAATCCTATCAGATTTCAGTCACTTTGACAAATGCTTTTTTTGCATTATAAGTTAAATTGTAAAGTGGCCAACTACGCCATGAATGACGTAAATTCTTTTGTTCCTCGGTTTGACAGATTTCGACCAAGTGGAGCTTCCTATAATTGGGACGATTTCAAGTTAAAAAAAAACAGCTTAAAAATGTTCGTCATGTGGCACTAACGTACTAACGTCAGAACTATTTCAGAGGGAAATTCAAACCTGTAAATTGATTTTCCGTAAGTGTCAGGTTTATGAACCGTCTTGTTAGAAATTAGGAACAATCATTAACGAGTTCAAACAACATTTATTTTATTCGTTAGGTACACACAACAAAAACATAAATTATTGTAACAGTTACTGAAAACAGCTATACTAGTAGCTGCTATAACAAAAATAGAGACGTACCTATAATAACGTACTAACATACAAACGATAACAAAAACGTAACCGTTATTTTATGTTACTCCATCCCAACAACGATCCGTACTGCGACATTCTGCCTTCACTCAGTTCAATTTCACTTCAGCATTACTCAAAATAGTCAAACTCAACAGATCGACCTCGAAATCAACAAAAAAATTAACCGAATTCTAATAAAGAGTCAGTTTTAATAAAGAGGAGCCAACGAGTAGCTTTGAGTCCAAAAGAGCCAAATCTGGCTCGAACGAGCCACCTGTGGCAACGCTGCCGGCAAAGCGAATTCAATATGCGGCTGACGTTGTCATTCCGACAGCTCTTTTCCGAGTCGACCGGTCCGAGTCGATTCAATGCGCGTTGATATTCCGACTGCTCTTTTCCGAGTCGACCGGTCCGAGTCGATTCAATGCGCGTTGATATTCCGACTGCTCTTTTCCGAGTCGACCGGTCCGAGTCGATTCAATGCGTGTACTCCTTTAGCGTGTTTAAATCCCACTTTCAAAAACGTGCGTGTTTTAAAGTTACCATGGCAACATCAACAACCCGTGAAACGTGAAGTCTAAATAGGTCAACTTTTTAATTATTGATTTGACTTTTGACATAGGCAATTATCTTTTAACGTCAAATAAAATATTTTTTTAAGCAATACACAACCAATGTCAAAGGTGACAACAATGAATCTTATGTGACAGATTGGAAGTTATTTTTTGTTATTCTCATTTTCATGACAACTACAGGTATATCACATCACGAATTCGACCATGTCACTTACTTACTAAGCTATTATTTCCATTTTTGTAATATAAATACCAATAAGTGTACCAATAAAAAAAAATAATGTAAAGTATTCGTGGATAACTGGTCTTTAAAACACTTGCTCTATTTCAAGCACTCCGGCTGCGCCGTCGTGCTTGCAAAATCGCGCGTGTTTTAAATACCTTAATGTCCACTTATACTTAAATATACTATACTATTTTCCAGATCATCTAATAGGGCACGTGAAATACGTGAATCAACTTAGGTATAGTGTGATTTTGTAAATTGGAATAAATTCAGTAAATTCAGTGCCTTTTTTAAAAAAATGCTTGGACATTGTATTCACATTTGTGGCATCTTTGAGAGCATTACTAGACGATAAATCACGTTTTAAAAACCCTCGCGATTTTTTCCAAATCTTGCCTTGCTAACATCTCGCAAACTCGCAAGATGTTTTCTTGTCTCGTCTCGCGAGAGTCGCGCAATATCTCGTTCTTACAATATGACGTCACAAATAAATTTCTGCAAAATATGCGTATAAACGCGTTTGGTTATATTTTGGTTACAGGATTGCCAAATTTAACAATTTTTTTATTATTTTGATGGTTTTATCCAATGAAAGCCAACTATTGGCAATACTGATACATAATAATAAGTTTGGGAAAGAAAGAAAAAACTAAAAGTCTTCCTCCACAAAGTTTAATAGAATAAAAATTGTTTAGGGGTCTCTACATGTTTTGAACGTAAAAACGTTCATCATCAGGAGACAGAAAATGTATTTAGTGCTGATGGTGTTAGCAAAAGAGAAAATGATGTAGAACCTCAATGGAGCTTTTATGGAATTAAAAAATTGATGTGTAGAAAAGAAATCATAATAATATGAAGAAAATTGATAAAGGTTAAACCATACTGAGTATGTAAAAAAGTTATTAAAGGGGGTCTAAACCAACCAAATAAACTGGGAAAGAAGAAAAAGGTGTCGAATATTATTTAAAATTTTTTATAAAACTTTTCGATATTTAAGTATATGTCTGTAAGACATTATAAAGATAAAATTGTCATAATTATGAAGATAATAATAATAATAATAATAATAATAATAATAATAATAATAATAATAATAATATATTACTGAATTAATTACAATACATCACATATACCAATGTTAAACTAGAGTAATTTATTAGTTCGAGACAGTAGGTTTAATCTACACCTAGACATAAATATCTGTATGTGTAGCTAACATCACTATTAGGAGACAATACTTTCCAAAACTTTAAGTACATGCAACTAAAATCAGTTTTTCTTAATAAATAAGTAAGTGATTAATTTACAAAATCTTTAGAGCAATACCAGAAACAAATTTAGATTTTTAAATATAAAATTTAGACATTTTTGTTTAAAGATTTTTCTTCTATATATCATTCTAATATCGATAGGTAACAGATTATAGAACTTAGGGGCTAAGAAATTAAAAAATCTCAAGTTAATATTGGAGTTACTACTTGGTATAATAAGGTGTCTGTTGAGGTTACTTCTAGTGTTATATAAGTGATTAACTGTTTCATTAGATGATGGCTTGGTATAGACAAACAAGCAAACAGAATATATATACAAAGTTCTTACATTTGGAATGTCCTCAGAGTATAAAAGTTCTGTAGGGTACCTTTTATTCCTTCCAAAAGTAACCTTAAGAATGTAATTCTGAACCACCTTCAACTGTCTAAGAGAAATATCGTACAGACCACCCCAGATAGGAATGCCATACCTTATCAAAGATTCAACCAGAGCCTTGTAAACCAACAACAAGATTCTCTTGCTTAAAATATGTCTAAGAGTGTAAAATCTAGGAATAAGCCTTCGAATGTTGTTAGCAAGTCGTGTAACATGCTTGTCCCACTTAAGATGTCTATCAATTGTTATACCCAGATATTTAGTGGATTCCACCTCCCCAATAGACTCGTCCCCCAGCCCCATAGAGGCAAAATGTGGTCGATTCACAGAGGTTAGTGAAAAAGCCATATAGTTGGTTTTATTAATGTTCAAAGTCAGCTTGAAGGTTTGCAGCCAGCATACAATCCTTCTGAGTCCCTCCTCTGCCCACGATTTCACATCATGCCACGAGGATCCCCTAAAGAGTATTACCGTATCATCGGCGTATGATATAATAGTGCCATTATTTATTTTTAGTTCTGTTAAGGAGTTTATATAGGCAATGAACAGTAAGGGTCCCAGAACTGTACCTTGCGGAACACCGATCTGGACGTTAACTTGATCACTCAGAGCTTCACCAATCTTGACTGTCTGCTTTCTGTCACTTAGGTAACTAGAAAATACCCTCAAGGCAACGCCCCGCACTCCATAGGAACTTAGAGTATTCAGAAGTGTTTCATGAGGCACCGTATCGAACGCCTTAGCAAGATCTAAGAATACTGCCAAACAGTTGGTTCCATTATCCAGGCATTTCGTGACCCCTTTAGTAAATTCTAGTAAAGCATCCGTTGTACTCTGTCTTTCACGGAATCCAAATTGATTATCTGATAGTATATTATTTACATTGAAAAAGTTCTGGAGTCTTAATTTAAGGCATTTTTCAAAAATTTTTGAGAAATTATTAATTAAACTAATGGGGCGGTAATTGGTGACAAGATGTGGATCGCCAGATTTAAAAATTGGAGTGACTATTGCAGTTTTAAAATAAGAAGGTACATATCCGACTTTAAATGACAAGTTTATAATGTGCTTTAGTGGTTCAATAAAGTGTAAATGAAATTTCTTAATTATTATTGCATTAATTTGATCTGGGCCCGGAGCACAATTATTCTTGAGGGAGCCTATGTGATGTATAAGTTCATTATTGTTTACCGGGGTTAAAAACATGGACGACAGGGCACTAAATTGGGGCTTGAATGTATTTTTTGGTTCGTCAATTTTGCTAAGCATTTTGATACCTATGTTACTAAAGTATTCATTGCAATAATTGGATAGTTCTTTACGATTAGAAAATGGTTCAAGGTTATCATTTCTAATTTGAATATCATTATTTGTTTTAGCTTTATTTTGAGCCGTAGCCTCAGAAATTATTTTATAAATTTTCTTAAAATCTTTGGAGTCATTATTTATTTTATTTTTATAGTATTCATGTTTAGTTTTTCTTATTAAATTATTTAGAGTATTCCTATAATTTTTATATAGGGTTTCATAATTTGCCTCATATGTCAATAAAAGTTTCTTTTTCATGGAGTCTCTAGTTTTTATTGAATTTATTATACCGTTCGTTATCCAAGGTTTTAGCTTTTTATTTTCTTTGAAGGTAACAGTTTTTTTTTCAGTAGAATTTTTTATGATGTTTGATACAGTTTCAGAGAACTTACAAGCGGCCAATTCCACATCCATCACGGTGGTTATATTTTGCCAATTTACAGTCTTAATTAAATTTTCGAGAATATGTAAGTTAACCTTTTCGATAGTTTTAGATATAGTTTTTGATTTAGAATTATTCATATCATTTTGTTTATTTATATTAAGGACTATAGGATAATGATCCGTTATGTCGGCTTCCATAATAAAAGATTTAATATTATACTTATTTTTTTAGGTTATTTTTAATAAAGATGTGATCTATGCATGATTTAGAATTCAGATTTATACGAGTATAGCCGTTTATCATGGGTTCAAAACCACAAAAATTTAGTAGGGAAATATAAGTATTACTGCAGATGTCATTTTTCTTAAGGATGTCTATATTAATGTCACCCAAAAATATTTCAATTTCATTTATAGAATCATTCTGCAAATACTCTTCAAGATCATTCAAAAAGGGTTGTATGGATGAGGAAGGTGGCCTGTACATGCAAGTGACGCCGTAATTAACATTATCTAAAGTAAATGATAACTTAGTAAGAAAGATTCCCGATGTTTGCAATTTTAGATCATTTATTTTAATGTTAATAGAGGTTCTCATAAAAATTACAACACCATCATTCTGATTAAAGTTTCCATGGTTATAATGGACATTATAGCCCGGAATACAAAATATAGATTCATCAGAAATCTTCCAACACTCACTCAATACTATAACATCACAAGAGAGGTCATAGGCCTGAAGAAATACAATAAGATTGTCAAAGTTTTTTTGTATGCTTCGGATATTAAGATGCAGTATATTTAGCAATTTAGAATTAGTATTAATAATGTTGCCAATTCTGTTACAGTCTATACCAGTCTGTAATTTATTTTCACAACGATCAAGTTCATTCAATATGGCAATTTCATTTTGAATGTTAGGCATCAAGACCAGAATAATCAATTTTGGTTCTTAAAATCTTAATATGGTACTCATAGACTGGACAATTAGAAGCACTAGTTTCGTGTTTTGTGTCATACTTACACCCATACTTAGTATTGGCCTTTTCACAGTTTACACAGTGTTTTTCTTGCTTATTACACTCACTTAAATCATGATTAGCACCACAAAAACCACAACAAGCATTGTAGGTACAGTTTTGACTCTTGTGAAAGAATTCCTGGCACTTAAAACAGCGTTGAACACTTATATCCTCACGGATTAAACAGCTCTGCCATTGCAAATAAATTCTCCTGTTTGCAAGCAGGCGATGAAACAGGGCAGCATTGCAGTTTCCATAGATTGTACGAGTTCCATGCTTCTTATTGGTGTTCATGTATGTTATCTCCATATTATCATTTTCTTTTATGCAGTCATTCTGGTCACGAAGACATTTTTCAATGTCCTCCATGTTCAACTCTCCATCAAAACCTACAATTTTGAATTTCGGTCTTTTCATTTTTGTTAATTGCACTTTGTAACCAATTTTGCTCAATTTATTCTCCGTTTCAGTCTGCAATTTTTCAATATCCCGTTTAGAGTGGCATTTCACAATTACCCCACCCTTCGATATATCCCGGGTATGTTTTATTCCAACTTTTATATTTGCAGGGTTTACGTGTTGGTATAAATCTTGTTTTGTGGTTTTTGCATTCTGCGTTTTGTTGGGTATAATCAACAGGCTTGGTATATTGTTTGGGATCAAGTTTTGTTTTGGGTTTGGTGGTGTATTTAAATTTTGTTGGGTTGCAGAGCTGTATGACATGCATTGGAGGTTTCTAGTTTCCATATCTGCTATTTGCTTTTTTAACAAGGCAATAATTTCATCCTTGCTTAGAATTATATCATTTTTGTCATCAATTGTTCTTTGGAGTAGTGTGTTTGTTTCAAATTGAATGCATCTTGTGCAGAAGAATTTCATTACTCGGCTACCTTTCAATTCTAAGACTTTAACTTCAGAGGAAGTTAGTTTCGCACATTTCATACACACTTTCAAGGGACATCCATCACAAGGAAAGATTCTCTCCTTCTTTTTACAAACGTCACATTCCATCTTTAAATTGGTTTAAATTTTGGTGACCCAAACATCCAAGAAAATCAACGGCCTACACGCGGCAACGTCGCCTTGATCCGCGATGGACACAGCATGTAATTATCACACAAAAAAACACTTTACTGACAGCAGAAACATTTGTCTTTAACTACAGGTGAGAGTAAGGTACTACTAACCAATAGTAAGGTCTCCTTCTTATTTATTTTGCACAATTTCACCAAAATTTTACTGATTTTAGAGGACAAATCAAAACATCAACAACACAGTGTTGCCACATCACGAATATATAGATATCATATGAATTTTTACATTCCAAAAAGTGTTTTTGTGGGGTACTGAGGATTAAAGCTCAGTAACCCGACACCGAGCTTTAATCCTATAGGTGAACAGTTGAAACCAAATATTTTGTCCTACCCCTAGAGGCAAATTATCAAGCATATCGGGCAGGCTGTAGAAATAGTAAAAATTAATGAGCAGTCAAATTTCCTGGTAAAATTACTGTTCAGTGAAGAAGATAAGAAAGACAATACAATACTTTTATTTAACTAGTTTAGTACTACAGGTTTTTATTTGTACGCCACTGTCCTTACATTATTTTTCGGTATTGCAAAGTTTTATTTAAGTATATCTTGTATCCACGGTAATGCCACAACGGCTGACTTAGTTTAGCATTTGACGCCCTGTATATCGAAGATAAGGGTCAAAATTAAAATAAATTTATAATAAATTATTATAATGTTTTTTTAACTGATTGATCTCCTTTTTCCAGACATCCTATATATACAGTGTCACCAGTAAAGTCCGCATCATATGGGATTTTTTTTTATTAATAGCTTTATTCGAAATTTGACGTTGGCATCAAGTTGTGCTTTGATCGAGATGAAAATTAAGCAAAAAATAGTAGTCACGTAATTCGCATTATCTGTCAAATTTTAATTTTTTCCAAAAAATAATTCAAAAGTGGGGTTATTTCCACAAATATCGAAAAAAGTTATTGGAAAAAGTTTTTTTAAATGCAGTTTCTAGCCCACATGCAAAATTTCAGCTAGATAAGATAATTTTGATTTTTTACCTATATTTTGTAAATTGCACCAGTTTTGCAAAATAACACTCAACGCAACCTACATAAAACTTCTTAGTTTTGACAATGCTTCATTTCAGATATATTTTTTTTAAAGTAGCGCCATATTAAATGTGTGTTTTTCGACAAAATCAAAATTGGGCAATTAAAATTTGGTCGTATGTGATGCAAAGTTCATTTGTTTTTGACCCTGTATTAGGTAACTTCATAAAGTAAGTATTTTTGATAACGTAGTTTGTGTCTGAAAGTAAGAAGATAAAAAATGAAATAGAGGGGTTTTAAATTAAATCATTGAAAATAGATAAACTTTACGTTAAGTTAAACTAAAATTAATTTTCCACTTAATGAACACTTTACTGATGACACTGTGTTCTTTTTTGTCTTAATATTAAGGTGCATCACTCTCAGACACAAACTACGTTTTCAAAAATACTTATTTTATGAAGTTACCTTATACAGGGTCAAAGACAAATGAACTTTGCATCACATGCGACCAAATTTTAATAACCCAATTTTGATTTTGTAGAAAAACACACATTTAATATGGCGCTACTTTAAAGAAAATGTATCTGAAATAAAGCATTGTCAAAACTAAGAAGTTTTATGTAGGTTGCGTCAAGTCTTATTTTGCAAAAGTGGTGCAATTTACAAAATATAGGTAAAAAATCAAAATTATCTTATCCAGCTGAAATTTTGCAGGTGGACTAGAAACTGCATTTAAAAAAACTTTTTCCAATAACTTTTTTTGATATTTTCAGAAATAACCCCACTTTTGAATTATTTTTTGGAAAAAATTAAAATTTGACAGATAATGCGAATCACGTGACTACTATTTTTTTGCTTCATTTTCATCTCGATCGAAGCAGAACTTGATGCCAAAGTCAAATTTCGAATAAAGCTATTAATAAAAAAAAATCCCATATGATGCGGACTTTACTGGTGACACTGTATAGGATGTTCTGCCTCAACTTCGCCTATTGTTACTTATGTTTGCAATAAAGTATTTTATTATTATTATTTTAGCTGAAATCCTAATTCACAATTTTTTCAATTATATTACCTTACCTTTCATAAACAAAGTTTAGGTCAATTTCTTTAATATTTGGATGTACATCTTCCATAGAATTTGTAGTTAGAACAGTCAATTCATGCCCTCTGTCAGCCAAAGCTTTCCAAATGGGTCGGAAAAATACATTGTGGCTAAATGTTGGCACTGATGCAATACACAAAATTTTAGCACCATAAGTTGATTTTACAAAAATCATTATTAGAAAAACCATATTATGGTTTTTAATAAGCATTTTTTGTGTATATCTGAGTACGTCAATATGCAATAAATCTTATGTTCTAAATTTCTTTAAAGGCTTTAAATGCATAATAACATGGATTGTTATTGATGGTTTTACAAAGAATACTAAAAATATCTTTGTATGTTTTGCTAGTGAGAGGTACTGACTGTGATAAGACATGGTGGTAGCGGTAAATATTTACAATTATAGATTTTCAATGGGTGCTTTAAGAAGAGTTAAAGAATTTTTAATTAAAATATAATTATTGTTTTGTAGGAATGTTTATTTATACAGGGTGTCCCGAAATTAGCGTGCAATATTTCTAGGGCGTAAACTATATCCAAAAATATGACAAAAATGTCCTATAAACATACCCCGAGAAATGCTCCTTTAGGGGGCTAGAGCCCCTCAAAGAGGATCGGGAAGGAAGTATTTTTTTATAATGGTATGGAAACCCTTAAAGATAATGACATGAAAATTGGTACGTGCCTTACAACCGATAAGTTGTACATAACAGTTAGTTTAGAGTGAAAATATTTCTTCCAGTGGCGTCGCACGGAGTGGGGCTGAGGGTAAATCTTATCCTATATTTTTTATTTCTAGGATTTTTTAATTTTAAGTACAATATTTTAAGAACCTCGAGATTTTTCTTTAAAAAAGTACCCTTTGTTTTATTTCGATAGGAGGCACCGTTTTCAAGTAAAATTAATTTTAAAATAAAACGTATTTTTCAAAATCTATGAAAAGATCGTGTCAAGCTGTTTAAAGCAATTTTTTTTATTGGCAGGCCATGAAAACAAAAGTAAGTAAATTATTTGTAGGTGTCACATTTATTATTCTTGCCATTTGATGTTATCGTTCAATAGTTCAGTAGCTGTTTGTTATTTCTCGTAACAAAAATGGCAAATTATTCAAACAGAGAAGAATTAGCACACAGAATAAATCGAGCCGGAAACATTTTCAGATTCGGCGTGCTTTCCCACATATTAGACGAAGAGCTAGATTGTGCATCCAGCAAAACGGAAATAATTTTGAAAACCTGATATATAAGTTCACCCAATGCATTTTTAAAAATAAAGATTATAAAATTTGTTTAAAATTTTTTTTACTGATTTTAAATAATATTGTTTTTTAATTATTTTATACTGTGTATGTTCAACAAGTTTATAAAACACCCTACTATTTATTTATTTTTCGTAAATAAAAATTTAAAAAAGTGAATTTAAAATAATTTAAAGTTTTGGAAATTAAAAATATAGGATAATATCTACCTTAAGCCCCACTTCGTGAGACGCCAAGTATTATTTTCACTTTAAATTCACTGTAATTTACAACTTAACGGTTGTAAGGCATGTACCAATTTTCATGCTATTATCCTAAACGGTTTGCATGCTATAACGAAAAAAAAATTTGCCCCCCCTTTGAGAGGCTCTAGTCCCCTAAAGGAGCATTTCTGAGGGTATGTTTATAGAACATTTTTGTAATAGTTTTGGATGTACTTTACGCCCTAGGAATATTGCACGCTAACTTTCGGATTTACCTGAATTCATATGGACTAACCTTTCTTTTAAAAAATACGTTTTATTTTAAAATTAATTTTACTTGAAAACGGTGCCTCCTATCGAAATAAAACAAGGGGCACTTTTTTAAAGAAAAAACTCGAGGTTCTTAAAATATTGTACTTAAAATTAAAAAATCCTAGAAATAAAAAATATAGGATAATATTTACCCTCAGCCCCACTCCGTGCGACGCCACTGAAAGAAATATTTTCACTCTAAACTAACTGTTATGTACAACTTATCGGTTGTAAGGCACGTACCAATTTTCATGTCATTATCTTTAAGGGTTTCCATACTATTATAAAAAAAGACTTCCTTCCCGACCCTCTTTGAGGGGCTCTAGCCCCCTGAAATAGCATTTCTCGGGGTATGTTTATAGGACATTTTTGTCATATTTTTGGATATAGTTTACGCCTTAGAAATATTGCCCGCTAATTTCGGGACACCCTGTATAACGAATATACGTTTTTGTATAAGAGTCTCTTGCACTCAAACGCCGAGTATAATTCCTTAGTTGATGCAAATAAACGAATAATAATTATTGTAAAGAAGATATTTGCTTAGAACGTCTAAAATTAATTCTTTTAATAAATCAAAAAATTTCGTTGTTGTTATTTTCGGATTTTTTCCTCTTTGTTCGCTGCCAGGGCCATACTCGAAGGAACCTATGTTTTAACGTGGGCTCCGAACACCGATCCTCAGTCATTAGAAGCACCCCCCAAGGCATATCAACCCTTCGTTTCGGGCTTTCTATGGGGAGTGTGTTCCTTTCCCCACACCCCACGATATATCCGATTTCATCCGGCCTGGTTTTTGGCGCAAATGGGGTGGGTTTGGGGGATGAAACATTTTTTACTCTTTCCTAATGTCACGTCAACATACCACTAAAATCAACCGGGCTCGAACCAATTTGCCGGCAGTGGGATACGAACCCACAAACTCTCGTCCTAGAGTTCTCAGCGACTACCGCGTTAATTACGGAGCTACTCAGGCCGTAAAAATATCGTTTTTTTTTTCTTTTTTTATGCTATTTTTGTTATCACATTGTTATAGTGGTTAACACGTTAACGTAATTTTTTAAATATACAGGGTGTTCCTTAATGACGTGCTAATATTTTAGGGTGTGATTCCTCAAGTCATTTTATGAAGAAAAGTTTTTATAAACATATGTCCTTAACGGCCTAAATTTTTTGCTACAGGGTGTTGAATTTTTCTTTTTTTAATGCGTTTTTTGTAATATCTCCGAAAGTACTTTAGATAATATTTTCAATTTTGGCATGTGCTAATAGGACATAAAACCACATGTTTTAGTCATAAAAGTTTTTTCCCCACCAGTGGCGTCCCTGCAAACATGTCCTCTGATATTTTTAAGAAAAAAAGTGGTACGCCAATCACATTTTTTCATGTAAATATCATTTCTGATTAGCCTGATCAATTCCACATAAAAATGGTCTCTTGCGTTTTTCTCCTCAGGCACACTGTTCTTAATTAAAATAATTAAATTAAATTAGCTTCATTGTGCAGTATTGACGAATACTTTTTAATCACATAAATCTAGTTATCCTGGAACGGTGACGTTCTTAAAAACATAAACACCTTAACGGGCAGTCTTATCTGCATTTTCTCCAAGAAGAACTACCTGTGTTACTTGAAGATGTACCATATGCGCTAAGGAATCAAATGTGGTACATGCATGATGGAGCTCCTGCTCATTTCAGTGTAATTGTGCGCGACTATTTAGATGCAGTTTATTCGAATCGTTGGATAGGTCACGGAGGAGCTCAACAATGGCCAGCAGGATCCTCTGATCTCAATAGTTTGGATTTTTTCTTGTAGGGTCATCTTAAAACTCTAGTGTATAAAACTCCCAGTAACACTTTAGAAAATTTAAGGAAGCGAATAATTGCCTTCTGTGAAACAATACGGAATTCGCTTGAAATATTTATAGGGAGCGCTATTCGATGCGAAGACGGGGGCGAAAGCATGCCTATTAAAAAATGTTTATAAAACAAAATTTTGCATTATCAATGTTAATAATATAGTGAAGCTAATTTAGTTTAATTATTTTAATTAAGAACGGTGTGCCTGAAGAAAAACGCAAAAGACCATTTTTATGTAGAATTGATCAGGCTAATCAGAAATAATATCCACATGGAAAAATGCAGTGGCGTACCACTTTTTTTCTAAAAAATATCAGAGGACATGTTTGCAGGGGCGCCACTGATGGGACAAAAAAATTACTTTTATAACTAAAACATGTGGTTTTATGTCCTATTAGCACATGCCAAAATTAAAAATATTATCTAAAGTACTTTCGAAGATATGACAAAAAACGCATTAAAAAAGAAAAAATTCAACACCCTGGAGCACAAAATTTAAGCCGTTTAGGACATATGTTTATATGAACTTTTTTTCATAAAATGACTTGAGAAATCATACCCTAAAATATTAGCACCTCATTAAGAAACATCCTGTATACTTATAGATTTTATTATTTTACTTTTTCGAGTACCCCAATGATGTAAGTATCACTGTAAACATCCCTTGTCAAACCTATTTATAATGGTAAAACCGTAGTTTTAAGGTATTCAGTTTTATAATGTAGTAGTACTACGAAACTACAGTTATCTACTAATATTTTAAACAAAGTAAATTAATCATATTATTTTTTGTTAATATGCAATATCACAAAGTAACGGACTACTCAATCCAACATTTGTATCTTTATGTTTTCATATTTAAACGAAGTTTATAGAAAAAATAATATGTTTTATTCGGAATAAAAGCAACTTCTTATGACCCGCAGGCTCGTCATAAAACTATCGCTTTAACTCCTAATAAAACAATACATATACCTAGTATTTTTTATGATAATGTAGCAGAAATAATGAAAAGCGAGGTCTATTACAAACCGTGTAATAATATCCACGATAATCGATGCATGCCAAACAGTTACATCCAACTTGATGAGACAGGCCAACACCTTCTTTTGGAAGGTTTTGAAAAGGGTTTTGAACGAATTTAACAAAGAATATAATTAACTCACCCTGAATTTTAGCAAACCCAAACTATACCCGGTCCTGGGCAAAGTTAATACCTAGTGCATGTATAAAATTTCGTCATTTCTCATCAGGTAAGTAGATGTTAAACCTTTGAGTCAACAGACAGTGAGACAGACATACAGAGGAAACATGTTTTTCGTAATGTAGGGACTCTATAGAATGTCAGCAACTAATAATATCTCACTTTTTTTTAAAAGTTTTACATAAATAAAAAATAGTAATTAATTTTATTGTTTTCTCTAAATTTTTCAGTTCTTTTTGTAAGGAGTTCCATTAAAACATAAGTAAAATAAAATTTTTTTAGTTTAAATCATAAAGCAAAATTTCAGTGTCCGAAAAAATACTTTTGATTGCTCAAAAAATAAAATGAAAGAAGTGGGAAAAAAACATGGTATGTCCATTAGACAACAAATGTAATTTGTTAATAAATTTAAATTAATCACAGTAATTATTTTTTCTTATGCGTTTCATTGGCCACAGTTTAAGCTTTTTTATTTCCCCACCTGAAAAAGTTCTTAATGCTTAATCCATTGACTAACCCAGTTTTTTCCCATTCAGTGATTCTATTTTCTGAAATAATGTCGGACATAACTGTTAATTTTTTCCTAAAATTTATCCTGTTCTTAAGATGGTTTTTCGAGAAAATTACATTGATAATTTCGATTTTTGCAAAAATATGACTTGCCTTCGTTTCCTCCATACCCCTCAATATGGTGCGCAGCAAAAATATTAAATTTTTTTATATTTTTATTGTTAAAAGCAACATTTAAAAAAATATTTATACAGTTATGTCTAAAAAAAAGTCTGTATAGGGCCCACAACTCACAAAAAGCGACGAATTTCTATTTTTTTGTCAAAAGTCAGCACGGTTTGTTTTTTGGGTATACATATAGGTACCTAAGTATAACTTCTAAAATAAAATAACTTTTTAGTACCTACCTATATCATTATTTTCGAAAGTGTATACTTTCCTCTTAAAGCACGTTCGAGTTTTTGAGTCTGGCTCGTAAATCATAAAACTTTCACGGATTTTTAAGGTCTTTATTTGGGTTAGAAGAAGAACTTTTTCGAAATAAAATAAAGTCAAAAATTCAGATTTTTCCCATAACATACTATGCTCAATGCTGCACACTTTCTGGTGGTCAATGTATACCGTGTGTCCATAAATAAACATAACTAGAGGTAAGTAATTATACTTGTGTTTTTGGTTTTTCGAAAAAGTAATTCTTTGCAATTATTTTTGCAACTTTCATTTTGGTATGCAGCGTACGCAAACACGATAAAAATTTGGTTTTGAAAATTTAAAAATTTTTCAATGAAAGCTTTTTTAGGCAAAAAAATTAAAAAGCTAAGAAGAAGAAATCGAATAGGTAAATAAAGTTTTTCAAAAAAGTTATGGTTTCCAAAATCTTTGGTATTAAGTGGGACATCGATTCTTAATATCATAACACTTGATCAAGTATTTATTTTATTATTTATTTATTCCAAATAAAATCCCAAAAACAATTATTCATGTTCATGCGGGATTCTCTACTTATAACAACATTTAAAAATATAATTGTTAAATATAACTAATTAAAATACAAGGTAAATCAAAATATTACTTAAAACGATAATATCCAATAAAAAAATAAAAATATTTAAATATGTATAAAATTATTCAATTATTATTTATTTTAATAAAATAATATAACCAATAATATCGTTTTGATAATATCATTTATAAATATATTTGAAAATAATAATTATTAATAAAATAACTGCACGTTTAAATATTTCTTAGTTTAAAATTTGGCTTCACCTTTTTTAAGTATTTTTTTAGTTATCATTTTAAAACGTTTTATATTTAAAAAATTTAATTCTTGGGGTATTTCGTTGTAAAATTTTATATCTTAAATAAATGCGCTTATGAACGGTAAGCATCTTTTTAGAGATAATAGTTGACAAATGTTCATAATTAATTAAAAATATTACCTAGACCTTAGGCAAAAAATAACAATTTTGTACAAATAATAATACTTATACATAAAACAGATAATATTAAGACATTAAGCAAAAAAACAAAAATGAGGATTTTATTTATAATATCAAATATCTTGGAAACCATAACTTACGTGAAAAAAACTTTATTTGGCTTCTGGATTTCTTTTTCTGTACTCTTTCATTCTGACGCTTCCAAAAAATTTTTATGGACCATGTTAGATTATCCGAATCTAAATTTTTATATTTTTTTCTCTCCCTGTACAACAAACCCAAACTTTTTTATGTGACTCGTATTTATATATCTAAAGGCCGATCAGAGTTACTAGTTTTAACTTGTCGGTTTAACTTGCAGTTGAATATAAATACTATTTTAAGCAGCCGTAGTCGCCATAATGGCTGGGCGATATTGAAATTCCAATAAGTATCAAATATCAATATTAAAAAAAATTTCGATATAGTCGATATATCAATAATATTGATAAATATCGATGATATCGATAATATCGATATTATCGATATTTTATTTTTTAAATATCGTTATTTGATAAATCGATATATCGATAAAAATATCGATATATCGAATTTTTGCCCAGCCCTAATTGATACACTGACATCTATATTATACCAACAGATTGACTTTATTAAACAGAAGACTCATGTATAAAAATTCATTAGTGACAGTCAAAAATGACATTAAACAATAAAAAAATCAAGTAAAGGGGTAAATAAAGGATAAAAACAATAATCTTTATCCTTTGATTATCAATGACATTCATCGAAATATTTAGGCGAGATTCTTACACCAACATCAAAAAATCGAAAACTCGATGTGATCGGATAAAAGTATCGATAATATTTTTTTTTAAATATCGTTATTCGATATATCGAATTTTTGCCCAGTTCTAGTCACAAGGTCCTAAAATACGCTGGATCCGTGGGCCTAACATGAATAACGATTAATCCAGCACTGCGCGCGCGAAACCAAGGGTTAATAGCCCTTGGGGGGTGCTTCTAATGACTGAGATCGTGGTTCGGAGCCCGCGTTAAACCGTAGGTCTCCTCGGGAATGGCCCTGGCAGCGAACGAAGAGGAAAAAAACTGAAAATAACAACAACCGGCACTGCGCTTTTACCTACATAGTATAGTAAACAAATATAATAAAATTAATCTGTATAAAGACGTAAATAATAATAAGTACACAATTTTTTTTTCATTGATATAATAAACAATGAAATATTTCCTATAATAACAGAATCTGAACATTCAGGTCAATAACTTTTATGTTTTATGGAATAATAATCTACAAGTGCATGTTTCTTTGCGACATATTATTACCTACATGTATGTAAAAACAGGGGGGTATCCAGGCATTTATTTTGGTTGTGTGAGGCCACTAAGGGAGAGGACTTGTTGAAGGGGGATATTTTAGCTTGGATTATTTTTTTGAATGGCGTGTTTTTCCCCTTCACTCAATAATTACTTTAAAAAAAATGTAGGTAAATTTTTGGCGGAAAACAATAATTTTTAAATAAATGCCGTAAAAAAGTTTATAATAATCTTCTAAAATCTCTAAAGTCATGTTGCAAAAAGTCCTTAATATAGCACAATCGAAATGTTCCGGTATGCTTAATTCTTGACTTACTATTAGACAATTTCGATTGTAGTAAGTAAATCATTTCATTTTCATTCCAAAAAATAGAATTCGAAAAGTTCAAAGTACCTGTGTAAGATTTGTTTTTAATCTAAGAAAATACGATGGAGTCTCAGCACGCTTAAAAACCTTAGAGTGGTTACCGATGTCATGTCCAAGATTTGGGGGGTTCACTTGCTTGACTTAACGCACAATATTGTGTTGACAAGTGAACCTTCTTATCTCAAGAACAAACTAATTCGAAGAGCTGATCTCCATGATGTTGCGATAAGAGACCAACTCGGTCAGCGACTTCAACTACCTAGGCATTTTATAGCTATTTTTTGACGCTAATTTTCTTTCAATGCCATAAAATTATATAACGGAGTGGATAATAAGATTAAGACAGTTAGCGTTGCAAACTTAAAAAAAAAAGAAAAGCACAAAGTCTTTCTCCACATATTTTATTATTAGAATAACTAGGCGAACCTTTTGAAACTATCAATTTTGCACATAATGTGTATGTTTTGACTCCTGCCGGGGTAACTGGGCCGTAAAAAGCCTGGTACTACAACAGTATTTTACTTCAAGCTAAATGATGCTTTGACTTATATTAACAATTTCTTCTTTTTCTTTCCCTCATATTTCAATATTTATACATGTCTCTGATAAAGTTGAATAAAACTTAAGAGTTTTCTCTATAAACTTAATAAATGATTTTCACAAAGTCTGTTAAAACTTCCTAATTTTTCTTTTGCTCTCTTCATTTTTCTGCCCAAGACAGTGCCTTATTGGCACTAACCCTTGATTTTCCAGTATGCTGAAGTCTTGATTGTCAGTCTTTTGACTATTCAATTTTTACACCTTTTGTACGCCATTGAAAGCCAATCGGCCATTACGACTCAATCCCACTATTATTTTATCTACTTCATCAGCATTGCACCTATCACTTTGTTTTCCTGATGATGAGTGTTTCTACACTAGAAACATGTCGAATTTAATTACTATGGATCACTCTAGGTTCGCCTAGTTATTCTAATAATAAAAATTGTGGAGAAAGACTTTGTGCTTTACTTTTTTCTATTCATTTAACTCCACTTTGAGTATGGACTAGATACTTCTTCAAAATTTAAAAAAATAGTAAGGCATACTTATAAACAACAGTTTAGGAATTAACCCTATATTGTAAAAGTGGAATAATACAAAGTATGGAGTAGCAGGGCTTTAATAATTTTAATAACAATTGTGTAGCTATGTCGGCCTTTAATTTTAATTTTGAAGAAGTAGTCCATACTCAAAGTGGAGTTAAATGATACAGAAAAAGAAAAGCACGAAGTCTTTCTCCACAATCTTTATTAATCGAAACTAGGCGAACCTAGTGTCACATCGACATGTTTCGAGTGTAGAAACACTCATCATCAGGAAACAAAGTGAAAAATTAAAATGCTGATGTTTTTAGCAAGAGAAAATAATGGTGAGATTGAGCCGTAATGGAGCTTTTAATGGTGTACAAGAGATGTAAAATTGAAAAATCAGAAGGTCAAAAATCAAGACTCCAGCATACTGAAGAGTCGAGGGTTAAGTGTAGAAGCACACTGTCGTGCAGAAAAAGATAGGGTAGTAAAAGTTAGGGAGTTTTGAAAAACATATCTGTTAAAAGCAGTATTAATAAATTACTGAAACATCCTGAGTTTTATTGAGCCCAGTCAGAAACATTTGAAAATATTGGGGTGAGATGTAAAGAAAAGAAGAGAAAAAGAAAAAATTGTTTTTTGGTCAAAGCATCTTTTATTATAAAAGTAAAAACAGTTGGGGTACCAGGCTTTTTACGGCCCAGTTACCCCGCCAGAGTCAAAGCAGACACATGGAAAAATTTCTTAAAAACTTTTTCCATGTGTCTGCTTTGACTCTGGCGGGGTAACTGGGCCGTAAAAAGCCTGGTACCCCAACTGTTTTTACTTTTATAATAAAAGATGCTTTGACCAAAAAACAATTTTTTCTTTTTCTCTTCTTTTCTTTACATCTCACCCCAATATTTTCAAATGTTTCTGACTGGGCTCAATAAAACTCAGGATGTTTCAGTAATTTATTAATACTGCTTTTAACAGATATGTTTTTCAAAACTCCCTAACTTTTACTACCCTATCTTTTTCTGCACGACAGTGTGCTTCTACACTTAACCCTCGACTCTTCAGTATGCTGGAGTCTTGATTTTTGACCTTCTGATTTTTCAATTTTACATCTCTTGTACACCATTAAAAGCTCCATTACGGCTCAATCTCACCATTATTTTCTCTTGCTAAAAACATCAGCATTTTAATTTTTCACTTTGTTTCCTGATGATGAGTGTTTCTACACTCGAAACATGTCGATGTGACACTAGGTTCGCCTAGTTTCGATTAATAAAGATTGTGGAGAAAGACTTCGTGCTTTTCTTTTTCTTTAATTTTAAATTTAAATTAATTATAGTAAATTATTAGATATTATACAAAATAATAAATAGTTAATTAGGTTGCATTATTAATGTAGCAAGGTAATCTGTAGGTTAAGTAATAGTAGCGTAAAGCTAGACTTAGCCTTAAATCACCTATATAGATTTAATAAAAGACGTTCTGACTTGAATTAAATTAAATTAAATTTCTGCCAAATTCATTGATGTCACAATCAAAGTAGCCTGGTTCGTTTGTATTATTCAATATTAGAGTTTTAAAATGCCTATAATTTTATTACGATTAAAGTTAGGGAAAGTAAAATATAAGAGTCTTAGATAAAAAATGTATTTCTCTATAAATTGGTAAAATTTAAAAATAAATATGTATTTTTTTATTTTTTTTTATTTTACGTCGACCTATTTCCGCAACGAGGCCAATCACCGACGCCAGGGAATTTGTCACACACTATCTGGTAATTTTGCCGAATCCCTCTTTGTCGAGGGTAGGGTTCTTTAACGAGCCAACATCCATGACACGGGGCCCACAGTTTAACGTCTCTTCCGAAACACGGCGCACCTCTTAAAGCAAATTCCAAATTTAACATCGACGTTGC
Source organism: Polydrusus pterygomalis (assembly GCA_963969555.1). Taxonomy (NCBI): domain Eukaryota; kingdom Metazoa; phylum Arthropoda; class Insecta; order Coleoptera; family Curculionidae; genus Polydrusus; species Polydrusus pterygomalis. The sequence goes on along the minus strand of OZ018380.1, from coordinate 73,492,856 downwards.
CGGCACCGGGGATCGAACCCGGGACCTTCGTTCTGTGAAGCCACTGCACTGACCACTAGACCACAACGCCGATATTTGCGAAAATTACTTTATGCAGTTACCAATTGGCCTAATTTTAAAAAACTCTCTGCATAAACAATTTAAAACAGTCGATGAAGTTCTATGTTTTGGCCAAAATATATCTAACGTTTAAATATTTAGATGTATTACTGAACTTTTTTAATTAATTAATTAATTAATTAATAATTTTGTAATTTTATCTCAAAAACGGTTAGATATCTGTATAGATTATTATAAACAAAGGTTCGATTTTTATATGGCATCCAAAATAGCTGAAATATACTGGGCGTTCCATTCGAAATACTAAAGTTAATACTAACTTACTAACCAGTAATAGGCATCCGAAGTATTACAAACTTCAAAATAAATTATTACGTAAGTCCCTCGAAGAGATAATCAAATATGTGCCTCAGGTGCCTCTGATTTCTCTGACATCCCCGACATCTCTGACATGTTTCTTATATGACTGATTACACAGGCCTGCGTGAAATTTGTGATGACGTGATTTTTGTTTGTTGAGCTTAGTTTTTATATAGAAATAACTAATTAAAATACAATTGGTCTCTATCACCCACAGATTTTTTTTTGCAAAAAAAAGAAACAATATAAAAAAACTTATAATAGGCGTTTTAATACGTTTTAAAATAAATGTAGTACTTCAAATTCTAAATGATTGATGAATAAAAAATGATTTTCTGTGGTGCTACACACCTTCCGACTGGAGACTTTTTATCTGACAATGTTTTTGCTTCTGTTTCGGTCGGCCATACAGTTAAGTTAAATAAAAAGAAAACTATGAAAATTTAGAGGAATTACTTTTAAGAATACAATATGAAAATCACAACTGGGAAGTGTGTGAAGATCTAAACATTTTAAGTCTTCTCTTAGGTCAGCAGTCTGAATTTACTAAATTTCCATGTTTCCTGTGCGAGTGGTCTAGCTAGCGAGAACAGCATTGGATAAAAAGAGACTGGTCACAAAGAGAGACTTTAAAACCTGGAAACAAAAATGTAATTCGCGAAAGTCTTATTGACCCTCAAAAAGTTTTACTTCCACCACTTCACATAAAACTTGGACGTATGAAACAATTTGTTAAGGCATTAAACAAAGAAGGAAATTGTTTTAAATATTTGTGTAAAACATTTCCGGCTCTGTCAGAGGCAAAATTAAAGGAGGGAATCTTTGTAGGGCCGCAGATTAGCAGCTTGATGAAAGATACAGAATATGAAAAGGTAATGGAAGATAGGGAAAAACATGCATGGAATGCTTTTAAAAAAGTTGAACATAAATTACTACTATGTTGAGATCGTTGAAATATGCTGGAAAATTTCAGGAATTTCAGACTATGAGCATAAAAAATCGCTTTATACATTCCCATTTGGGCTAATTCCCGGAAAATCTTGGGGACGTGGGTAAAGAGCAAGGTGAAAGATTTCATCAATATAATAAAAAATTGAAAAAAAGATACCAGGGGCGCTGGGACACAAAAATGATGGCCGATTTCTGTTGGACATTGAGAAGAGATCTTCCTTTAGCTGAAACAGAAAAACAACCAAAAGAACCTTTTCTGAAAAAATTAAACATTTTTTGAAGAAGCATAACGAATAAATAACCATTTATAATAGTTTATATGTATATATTTTGTATATTTTTGTATTTTTTTCCTTAATATATTAAAAAACTAGCTTATAAATTAAATAAATCGTGTTTTTTCTATATTTTTGGATTTTACCGGTTTGAAAAATAACCTTACGTGATATAAAAAAACTGAAAGCAGATTTGAAATCAGCGCTACCCAATTACTAGAAAACAGTTAAAATGTTTAAATCAACTTTCATAGTGTTAAAAAACGCAGGCCTGTGTTATCGATAAGAATTTGTACACTGAGGAAAATGATCTAATACAACAGGTTTGCTAAGAGATAGTTTGTATTGATAGCTTGTATTAACCCATATTAAATAAATTGTACCTACGTGTATTAAACCCGTTTTAGTGTTATATCAATTCCGGATTTCCTAGAACAATGTTTTTATTGGTAGTAATCAGTTCCATTGGCAGCACAGTCTTGTATAATAATGAACTACTTATAATACAGCAATTTTGTTAAGAAATAAATTGTATTTTCTCAATGCGACGTATTTTGCTCCCAGTAAAGCGCTTTCTCTACAATAAGAAAGCGTTCCCACAACCGAATTGTATCTGTAAGAACATATAATCCAACAAGACGTTGGTGGGGGTTCGTAGCGATCGGCAATCGCCGCTTTATTATTATAATATAATTATTTTATAATTATTTTTACTTACGGTAAGCGAATCGATACATATTAAAAAAAAATCAAATCAAAAAATTTACTAACCAGGCCTTAACACTCCGTTACTCGCGCAGCAATTTGCAACGACTTTGCTCGCGTGGGGTAATTTAGACCCCATGAAAATATTTACGTTCTATACATGGCTTAGAGAAGTAAGTTAAATGTTTTTAAATAAAAGAACGTTTACTTATCTTAAGTACAATATATTAAAGAACCAAAACAAAAAAAAAAGGTAATAAAAGCTTTAAACATAAGTAGTATTTCAATAAGGCGTGTTAGAAAACTGCAAACTACACCTTCGCTATCATCTTGGTCTGATACATTTGGTTCCCTCTCTATTTCCTCTAACCACTTCATCCATTGGTCCGGATTCCTGCTAGCCATTTTGAACTAAAATACAAACAATATACTAAGAAATGCGTACATTTTTTAATACTTTTACTGACTTACCAATCAATATTTTCATATACAAATTAGGTCGCGTGGGGTCCAAAACACCCCAGACAATCTTCTGAAGCGCGTTATGAGCACAATTTGCGGCATACGATGCTGCAGTACGGCTTAAGTTATAAAGCAGACTGTCAGTAAGGATTAGCGAGAGCGTTGAGAATCAACGCTCCCCACCACCGGAAAAATCGACTAGTTAATATAGCGTGGGGTCTAAAATACCCCACGCGAGTAACGGAGTGTTAAGCCTTCATCTACGTAGGTAGATTTTAAAAACCAGAAAGACAGAAAGTCATTTTTTGGAAAAAAAATTCTTACAAGCATGCGCGATTTGCCGTTTATCCGCTCGCATTTTAGTTAGAAAAGATCAACTTTTCCGCACAGTGCGAAAAAAAGAAATTCATCCTCACGCCGTTCGGAAAAATGTTTATGAATTTAAAATACTCAAAAAACAATTTTTTTATTGAAAATATATAATTTAATAATGCTTACAAGCAGTACCGTCAACTGGTGTTATATCGGATGATATTTTCAGTTATCTGCCTGTATTTCTTTTGTTATACAAAATCAAAGCTAACTCATGTATACTGTGCGAAGAAGTTAACGTAATAAACATATTTACATACATTTTTTTTTAAGTTATCAGGTTTATTTATTTTTAAAAAAAAAAGGTCGTCCGATATAACCCGGGGTTTGGGGTAATATCGGAGGATTGAATTTTTACATTGAAAAACTACGATTTTAGCCTGCTATCCGGTGTTAGTTTGATCAGAAACCTTTATCGGATATTTTTATAGAAAAAAATTTTTTTTTTCATGTTTGTAGGTAGATAGTAAAAGAAAATCGATATTATAGAAATAAACGTCTTTATTCGTAAAATAAAGCAAAGAACATGAAATAACATTATTCTCAAACCTTCAATAAACAAAAAAAAACAGAAAAATAAACTTAAAATATTTTTGTCGGATCTTCAAAAAATAAAGAAACAGAAATATAGGATCTAAGGCAATCAATAATGCTTTCTCGGCATGTCCGGTATTACCCCTGAAAAACACATTTTTCGTTAATTTCGATTTTTTGCGAAAAGGAAAGATGCAAAATAAATTTTAAGGTTATAGGGATCTTGATAAGGGTGAAAACAAATACTAATCCCATTGCACCATATAGCTATCATGCACAGGTTCTACAGGCTATAGGAGACTATTTGGCTGTCTCAATTTTAGCGAAAAATGTGATTTTAATAATAAATTTTTTGTGTGCTTATCTTGACATTGCGATCGAGCACGAAACGTATGTTTAATCTGTAAGTTATCTGCAAATAGAGAAATATTCTTGGTTAGTAACCAAACTGTCACACAACAGCTATAGCGCGTAAAATTTGAATGATAACCATATTGTCCGATATTACCCCTGCGATCCGATATAACCCCGGTTGACGGTACAAGTAGAAAAAATGTTGATCCTAACTCATGCGGAAAAGTGTTTTATTCGACACTCGTTAAGATAATAACTTTTTAATAAATCAATCACACAAAATGAGTTTCAATGAGCATGGCCAAGAATAACTCAATATAAAAAAAAATAATATGCTATGTATTTAATACCTAATATTTTTTTCTAAAATTAAATGGTTGCCGGTTAACCACCCACTTAGATAGGCCACTGTCTAACTAATTAAGAGTTACAACAAGAACTAACTTTTATTAAATTTATTCAAAAACAATTCCCATGCTATCATTGGCGCAACAAGGGGAAGGGGGGGGCTGCCGGGCTGCAGCCCCCCCGAGCTTAGAAACTTAGCCTATTCGTTTAATTGCAAACCAATTTTTCATGTCACGCTAACTATTTTCGCATGTTTTTTGCGATCTCAATGTTTTATGGATTTGTAATTTTTTTGTTTATCAATGTAACATGGATTCTTACGTTTTTTGAGTAATTAAAGTATAAATTTTAATAAATAGGTCCAAATTGAACATAATGATTTTTTTTTCGTTTCTTTGCATTTTTTGAGAACATTTACCATAGTAATGTATATATTTTTTTACACCATCAGAAAGTGGAGATTTCAACGAACAAAAAAGCCCACCGACTTTTTTAAAACAGCAGATATTTTGACGTGAGAATTTTCGATTGAAAATAACGGTACTTTTTCGATGTTAAGCCAAAATAAGGTGAAAAAATAAATATTTTAAATCAAAATAATTACAGTGTGTTTGGGACATAAAAAGGTAAGTTATCACCAAATTTCGTGAAAACATAATTTTTTTTGTAAAAGATAAAAATAAAAAAAACAAAAACTTGGTTATTTGAATTTTTCACATAAATTTTGAGGCAATGTGAAAAAAGTGTTAATACAAAAGTTGTAGATCTTTTTATTACCTACAACTTTGCCACTTAACGTTTTTCCATAGAACTTGTAGTTTTCCCGGAAATCAAGATAAATCGTTTTCTAGCCTTAAAAACTCACCCCCTTCCACTTCCCGACCTCGGATCGCCAGTAAATTATTTTTTCTTTCATTTTTGTTATATTCTCTTTCTTTTCCAATGGGTTTCATCCTACTATTATTTTTTTTGTTTCAAAAACTATCGACCCTGGTCTACCTATTTATGCGAACCACGATATTGATATTACCGTGGAAGAAATTCTGGACGAAATGGCAAAAACAAAACGAAGAATTTTACTTTAATATTAGTATTATTAGTGATTACTTACAACTTATTGTATAAGGTTTTTGTTTTGTTTTAGTATAAGTATGCTTAATATATGCGTTAGTTATTTTAAATGCATTTTTACTAATTAAAATAAAATCTCTAAATTTTTTTTTCATAAATATTTCGTTATTTTACCCAAAAAAGGGCGTGGCACCTAAACATTTTTTCGCCAAGTTAAAGCCCCCCCCCCGAACAAAATTTCTGGTTGCGCCACTGCATGCTATAAATCATTGGTTGCACCATGGTCGTCTACTATGTACGAGAAGAGAATAACATAATTTTCAGGCTATGGCAAAGGGTACTTACTAGCCGGGTGGTAGAGGGATGAGAGACACCCAAGATTTGCCAGCCTCTCAACCTTCCCGATTCCGGGATCCGCCAAAACAACATTTTTCCACGGCTGGATATTTGTCCTTGTCTACTCTTAAACATCCTAGAGGGCCATGGGTCGCTCGAATATTTTAAACAATACGTCTCAGCATACAACTCTAATTAATGTGATATACCGTGCGAGCAAAAATTATTTGCATCAAAGAGGGCCTTGCATCTAAGGACATAATGCTTAGCCGTAGAGCTTAATACCTGTTGGGTGTCAGTATAACTACCTGAATTAACAATCAATGAGTTATTCCGTCATTTTTGACAGTCGTTACGAGTAATTTGATTCATCGCTAATTTTTCCAATTTCTTGAACAATTTACACAATGGGCTTTACGGAACAGCACAAAACATTCATGGTCGAAACGGGGTTAGAGCAAATTGTGAGTGGCGATACAATCCGCGTTTGTGCATGGACGATTTTCACGAACATTTTCCTAACGTTGCTTTTATTGCTGGGGATTTTTATCATTGCCTGAAAAGAACCGTGGCTGTGTTTAGGGAAACAGGTTCTATACAACACAAAAAAGAAGCAGGAAGACCATCTGTAAGAACAGAAGAACTTGTTGCAAACGTTGAATAATGCAAAAAACGCCAACAAATTGTAGACGCCTGTCGCAAGAAGTGGGAATATCCTATGGAACATGCAGGACTATTTTTAAGAAGCAGTTAAATTTATTTCCTTATAAAGTGCAAATATTACAAGAATGTGGTAACGTTTCTGAAGAGATGCTGGTCAACACGATAATATGAAGAGATCTGTGAATTTATGCTTGGAGCATGGCGGTGGCCAATTTCAGCAATTTATGTAATTATTTTTCTTTTTCTTTCTGTATATTCTTACTTTGTTAATTTTGTAAACAAGAAAAATAAATTTGTATTTGTCTACTTATTTTATTTTATGACTTATTAGTTTGGCATAAATTTGACAACATTTTAACCTAGATTTGGTTAGATATATCGTCCCCATATCATTGTGATCTAAACCAAGCCCTACGTTTTTTAATCCAAGCCCTCTTTGATGCAAATAATTTTTGCTCGCACGGTACAAGTAAATGACATTGACAGAGAATAGTTACTCACAGTCCAAGTCGCCTGATTAATATGAATTAAAAATTACTACAAACGAGATACTCTGATTGTGAGAGAAACATTTACGGACAGTCACGTTAATTAGCCTTTTTAATTTTATCGACATTTTTACTTGATTTTTTTAATAGAAAACAAAGCGCTTGTAGAGATAGTTTCACCATATTTTTTAAAATTACGTATGTTATGAATATCGCTGTTAATAAAACTGCCAAAACATCCAACATATAAATTTTCCAAAATGGCATGTCCAATAATGGATTCCTGAAATGCCTTGCTCCCTTATGACGTATGACGTATTCGGTCCACCATATTGCCTTTTCGACGTTTGATATGTCGACATCGCGAAATAGTTCCCCATATTCTTGAGCCTTTTCAGCATATCTGAAACGTAAATAAATTTCTACCTTACAAATAGTAAAAGGGCTAGTGTTGGACTAGATGGAACAACTACAAATTTACCTGGTAAAGAGGATAAAAACAACGATTTAGAATTTTATTTAGTAGGTACCTAATAAGTTATACAGTGTGTCCCAGGATGGAGTTGACAAGAGAAAAGATTTTTATTATTGATTTTACGACGAAAAGTCATTCTTTATAAAAAATTCTGCTTGTCGAGAAATTTAATTTACTATATACAAATTTTAGATCAGATGTATTGGGAAAAAATAAAAATACTCTAAGAGAGAAGTACCATTATTTATTATTTTACATAAAATGTTTATGAAACAAAGTTGTTTATAATCCAAAATAAAGTCTAAATACAAAATTTGGAATCTAATTTCTAATTTTTTTAAAATTTTTTACAATAGAATTTATGAACATTCAAAATGTACAATAATTGTGGAAAAAGTTATTATTCTACATATCCTCCTCCAACCTGCACACATTTCTCCAAATTAGAAATAAATTAAATAAATAGGTCATCAGTGTCATCACTCCCAGGTTTCCATTTTGAATGTTCATAAATTCTATTGTAAAGAATAAAAAAACAAAAATTAGAATTCAGATTTCAAATTTTGTACTTAGGCTTTATTTTGGATTATAAACAACTTTGTTTTATAAACATTTTGTCTAAAATAATAAATAATAGTACTTCTCTTTTAAAGCATTTTCATGTTTTCTTAATTTATCAACATCGGATCTAAAATTTTTATATAGTAAATTCATTTTCTCGACAAGCAGATTGTTTTTATAAAGAATGACTTTTTGTCGTAAAATCAATAATAAAGATCTTTTTCCTCTTGTCAACTCCATCCTGGGACACACTGTATAATTTAGAGATGTGTATTTGTGTAGATATGTATCCTTAATGTGTTCCAATTTTTTAACCAGTATGTTTCTCCTACCCTTGCATAGATTCTCTATATGCTTTTTTAGTATTTTTTTAGTCTATTTCATGAAAAATGAACGCGACATGCGTCATGCACATAAATAACACGGAGGTGAAGTATAAACAAACATCCGAGCAGCACAGGATCGATGACATCATCTGCTAAGTGTTAATATTGTTTTGTTTTGGGTTTCGGCTTTTATTATTATATTTGTTGATATTAAGATATGGCCGGGAGAGAGAACAGTTATAGTAGCTAGTATTGAATCGGCCAGTACCTACTTTCATGTTACGGGATCTCCCACAAGCCACAGCTGCACACAAGCGGCGTCGGCTTTATCAGGATGTTTATTTAAATCAAATATTATTACTATTTAAATATTATACTGTGTGTTTGAATTTTGAATATACCTTTATTTGGACATAATAAAAAGTAGATTATCTTTATTATTCTATATTCTTACATTATAGTTATTAATGATACTAGTTCGATGAACACTATAATGAAACGTGTGCAACGTTGCACAAGTTTTATTAACAAAGTTCATATCGAACGTGTATCATTCAGAATGTAATCTACGACAGTGCAAATAGATTTTATTCGTCTTTTTTTTTTTTTTTTTTTTTTTTTTATGATCGAGCACAAGCACTATAGGAAAATCCTTTAAGGCGCTCTGGGAGCGGTGCGTGTGCGAAGAAAGCGATTCACGTTTTTCTTGAATCGTTGGAGGTTATATTCGGTTGGAAACACGGTCTCAGAAAGGCCGTTCCACAAAGATGACGTCCTCCAAATGAAAGAGTTCTGAAACAATGATGTTCGGGGTGTACTAAGTTGAACCACATAGGGATGGGCGGCAGTGGTTCGTCGTGTGTTTCTGCTATGAATTACTCTAGGTGGAATCGAGCGGGCAATATCTATCGAACACTTGCCATGAAAATATCTGTAGAAGAGAGTCAAATCACCAACCTGTCTTCGATGTTCTAAGCTGTCGAGGTTCTTAGTCAGCTCGTGGTCGCCGATTAGACGAACGGCTCTTCTTTGGATGGAATCCAACAACCGAAGGGTATGCTTCGGTGCAGAACTCCAGATATGAGAGCAGTATTCCAGTGATGGTCGAATCTGGGCTTTATAGAGTGTCAAAAGCTGTTCAGGTGTATACAACTTTTTGGTACGGAAAAGTATACCGAGCTTCTGAGAAGCTGCCCTGGCGATTGCCACTACGTGATTATGCCAAGACATATTTCCTCCCAGGTTGACACCCAGCAAATTAATAGACGAAGTCAGTGGAATTGCGTGTCCTGCCATAACGATATCGGGTTCTGCAATGTTGACCTTCTTAGAGAAAACGGCAGCCTGGGTTTTTTGAGCGTTAAATTCGACTTGGTTACTGTCACCCCAAGACAAAATTTCTTCCAGGTCTTTATTGAGGCGTGATACCTCATGTTGTCTGCGAAGATGTGCGTCAGTAGCCGATGTTTGAGGTTTCAAAGTAAAAGATGAGATAAGTGTGCTGTCGTCAGCAAAGCAATATAATGGATTTTCTGTTTTCGCTAGAAGGTCGTTAATGTACAGTAAGAAGAGAGTGGGAGATAATATGGACCCTTGAGGAACACCAGCATTGATGGTGAAGGTGTCTGAGAGAAACCCGTCAATCGCCACTTGCAGAGAGCGGTCCTTGAGGAAGCTAGACAACCATGAACAAAATCGACCGGGCATACCATAAGAACGCAGTTTGCTTAGGAGCCCCGCGTGACACGGTCAAAGGCTTTAGAGATGTCCAGTGCAATAGCCCGGGACTCCCCATGATGTTCGATTGCGTTGCTCCAAAGATGAGTGACATAGGCTAGCAGGTCTCCTGTTGATCTGGACTTACGAAAACCATACTGATGGTCGCTGATAATTTTAATTTTCATTGATATCAGATAACGTTTTCGTAATTTTAAAAATTTTCAGGTGTCCATATTAGTCGATATCATGGTAACCGCATTTTTGATTATTTCAATTTCGATAAAATTGTGACTGTCGCTGAAACAAAGCCAAATAGCGCGGCGGTCTTGGCGTATTACACAGAAAGTCGGGGGAGAATGGATATACCAATCCAAAACATTTCATAGCAGACTTAAGATTTAGACATTTCATGAACAAAGAGTACAAGGACCAGCAGGTAAATGGCTGCGTATAGCTAAAGAATTAATTTTGTCGCTATTTTTGAAATGGTGGTTTTCAGCTCTCTTTAATATGTACTAATATACAGATTATCCTATATTTTTTATTTTAACAAAACAGTCAAATTTACACATTTTTAAGTATAATTTACACATTTCTAAGTATAATAATTTTATTATTAATTTAAACTAAATCGGAGCATCCATGCCGTCATAATAACGCGTGATAGCGGCACGTTATCATACTCACAGATAGGAGTAATCTGTGCTGTGACATAATGGTTTCCTTCTCGCCACTGTATGTGGTGGGTATTTTCAATACGCCTATGATACTTGCGTAAGATGCAAGATCTGTGAATTTTTCAGTAGGTATGCCTTTAAATAAGCAAAGTTCTTACCTCTGCACTACCCACACTTTAGAAAAAACAAATTCAACGGTATAGGATTTGATGTTTATGCTTTAAAATGATATAGGATAATACCTACATTTTTAAATAAATTAACAAAAATACAATCTAAATAAAAAGTAATTAAGGTGTGCGGTTTAAAATCTCTTTAAAGCTAACAGAATCATGATATGTAAAAAACGTATAGTTTGATATACAGGGTGTTTCAATAAAAACTCCCAGGCCAATTATTTCGAAAACTAAAAGTGACATGTAAATTCTGTAAACGTTAGTTTTAAGGCTTTATGATTGGCTTCACAACTGTGTAAAAAATGTGAATAATACAAGATGTAGGTGGCGCCACGGTGCAAATAATTTTTTCGATGACAGGAACTTTTAAATGTTGTGGTTCTTAAATATAATTAATGTTTAATCGAATTATGTCCCATAAAAATATTTGATAAATCCAACATGAACGGAGATATTTGGGGTTAAGTTTTTTTTTAAATAATTTTAACGAGTATTTTAATTATAAATATTTTTAATATCCTTAAGCAGATTTTAATTTAATTTTGGTAATGATAATATTGGTGATAAAACGCTCGTGTAGAGCTAAATTATTACGTCCAATAGCGTCTCAGGGGGCGCTTTAACAAATAATATTGGCAAAAAATAAGTGTTGGATTTATCAAATATTTTTATGGGACATAATTCAATTAAACATTAATTATATTTAAGAACCACAACATTTAAAAGTTCCTGTCATCGAAAAAATTCTTTGCACCGTGGCGCCACCTTTATCTTGTATTATTCAAACACATTTTTTACACAGTTGTGAAGCCAATCATAGAGCCTAAAAACTGACGTTTGCAGAATTTACATGTCACTTTTAGTTTTCGAAATAAGTGGCCTGGGAGTTTTTATTGAAACACCCTGTATACAGGGCGTCGGGAAAAAGAAGGTCAATTCGTTAACTATATTAAGTATATTCCTTGAGCAAGAATATTATGACTTTTAGAATGCCATTTTTCATTTTTGACCCTCATGTTCAATATACAGTTCGTCAAAGTTTGAAATTAAAATAGCTATTTATGCCATCAGTTACGAAATGCCTAATTTTGTGTAACGCGTGAGATTTTTGCGGAACGAACGAAGTGAGTTTCGCAAAAACTCACAAGTTACACAAAATTTTATTTCGTAACGTATTGCATACAAGATTTTTTCTAATTTTGAAGAAAGTAATAAAAAAATAAAATTTAATATAATTGATAAAAATTTGGAAAACATAAATTTAGTTTTTCTAATTTTGACATATAACTGATGGCATAAATAGCTATTGTTGCTGTTACTTCATGTTAGTTGTCAGTTTGACATTTTGTAAAAAAGTCTAGACGGAAGGTTTTTAGCGAGATTGATATATTTTTAGTTTTATTTAAAAAAAATGAGTCATTCAAGTTCCGAAGAGCTACCAAGCGATATTGAAGAGGCAGCAGGTAATGCTCTATTATCAGTAATTCCCAAAAAGTCAAAGGCAGTTTATGATTTGGCATACGAAAAATTTGTTACGTGGTGTGATGAGAAGAAAATTAAACATGTTAATGAGAAAGTTTTACTTGCATATTTCGAGGGTAAGAAAGATCTAAAAGTTTCCACATTATGGATACTTTACTCAATGTTAAGGTCTGAACTAAATCTGAAAAGGAATATTGATATTAAAAAATATACAAATTTGGTAGCATATATTAAAAGGCAAGCGGACGGGTACACTGCTAAAAAGTCAAAAGTTTTTATTAAAAAAGATTTTGCCAAATTTTTATTGGAAGCTGATGACAAAGAATACTTAATGGCTAAGGTTGCAATGATAATTGGAATGGCAGGAGCATGCAGAAAAGCAGAATTAACTTTTCTTCCAGTTGAAAATGTTATAGACGAAGGAAGCCATTTTCGTGTTGATACCCCACCTTCAAAAACAAAAGTTATACGGCAGTGTGCAATTACCACTGGAGACATTGAAAATACGAATCTTGTTGAAATATTAAGAAAATATATTAAGTTGCGTCCCCAGATTCTTAAACACAGCAGATATTTTGTAAAATATGCGAATGGAAAATGTACCAGAAATCCTGTGGGAATGAACACATTTAGCAGTCTGCCAAAAGTTATTGCACAATTTCTTGGTCTTTCAAATCCTGTTCTATATACTGGCCACTGCTTCAGAAGAAGCTCTGCCACTTTCCTAGCAGACAGTGGCGCTGATCTTTTAAAATTAAAGAGGCACGGAGGTTGGAAATCTAGTTCTGTTGCGGAGGGATATGTTGAAAATTCCATGAATAATAAAAAACTTATAGCGCAAGAAATATTTGGTGAAACATCTAATGCAATGTGCGTCGCTTCCCAAATAACAGCAAATTCGAGCAATAAAAAAAATATGTCGTCGGGAATTAATTTGAATAATTGCAATAATTGTGTTATCAATATTTATAATAATTAATTAATTTATAATTTATGTTTGTAACTTGTATTATAACAGTTTAATAAATAGAATAATTCTTTTTGTCACTAATTTTGAAATACATTTTTCGTCACCAATTGCATAAAATTTTACTTTATGCAACTAGTTACAACAAGTAAGACGTTTCATAATGTCAATCAGTTTTAAAAAGTGTCACTTTATATGTCAAAATTAGAAAAACGATTTTTTTGAATAAGTCGAGTAATTTATAAGATATAAAGTTCAAATTTCGTACATTGCTTCACTATAAAGAGTTACATCTTTTGAGAAAAACAAAACAAGTATGTGCGCCAGTGACTTCCGAACTAAATTTTTTCAGGTAATCATTGATTTTTGATTATTTTTTAACTCTTATAAAATTTCGATAAAATGATGCGTTTTGGAGATAATTTGAAAAGTATGGTTCCTTAACTGATCTCAACTCGGTTTACGCTAATCTCATAATTTTCGAATGCTAAGTCAATTTAGCCGTTTTGGCATTACCATCGATACAAAATTTAATTAAGTAAAACTTTGCAATAGGTGACAATACCAAAAGCAATGGACTAATGTAAAGACGGTGGCGTACAGATAAAAACATGTTGTACTAAACCAGTTAAACGAAATTATTTAATTAATTATTAACATTTGACTTAAAATATAAATGCCCACTAACTTTGGATTTTTCATTACTTCATCGAGTGCTTCCCGTACGGAACTCTTAGTTATATTATGTTTATTTATGGAAACGCCATATCCAAAATGGACCATTTTTTTAACATTCATATGCTGATCTCCGAAAAACGGAATGCCAATCATTGGTTTGTTAAAGTAAATTGATTCTTGCATCGATTGCAATCCGCCCTGTGTTATAAAAACCTTTACATTTGGATGGGCTGAAAGAAAGTTTAGAAGTTACTGAAGTATTTTATTCTAACACATTGTTCTATTTGAAATATCAAAGTTGGTTATAAATTCCGGTATAACCGGAAATAACAAAAATGAAGACCTTAGAGCAACAACGGTACATGCCTCAAAGTTGAGTTTTTGAGAAAATCCACTTTAAAGTTTTTAATTAAATCTTCAAATACCAAGAAATATAATAAAAATATTATAACTTACTATTTGCAAATTTCCAACCGGTCTTTGATGAATGCTGAAAAAAGTATTAAAAAAAACATTTTTGCACAAAAAACTAATAGTTTAGTTTAAAAAATGTGGCTTGTACCTTTATTACATTAAGACGTTTCGAAAATACTAACCATAAACTTATTGTAATAATCAGTTCATAACAAGTTTTTAATGAAAGAAAATAAGTATATTTTCATAATTTCAATATATTTAAGGTTTAAAAAAAATCATTAATGTTTTAACGACCTTGTAACAGTAAAAAAAAATATTTGGATTAGTTATATACCTAGTTTAAACAAACAATAAATTTAAAAATAAAAACAACTTTAATTTTCTTCGTTAATATCGCTAAAGTTGTCCAAATGTTCAATCTCATCATCTATAACGTTAAGAATCCCTACATTATTATTTTGAACTACGCCAATCTCCCATCATTAAACCCATCATTAATTTTTCACACTTGTTAAAGCACAAAGGGGATAAGCCACAATTAGATAAAATTCAAAACTTCATAAGAATAATATACAACCCAAACATTATTATATTTTATTTATAAACACTATCAAAAAAGTAATAAGCAAATGTGTCATTTTAGCGTTAAGCAAATAAAACAACGTCATTAATTTAATATTTGTAAAAGAAAATTTAAGCCACAATAAATTTACATAACAAGGGGATAAGCCACAAATTTTAAATACTCACCTGAAGACGTATCATTCTCACTACCACTTAATACGTAATCTTTGTCCCTTATACTATCAGCAGATCCAAAATCTGAGCCACGATCACTTTCAGAGTCGTCGTAATAATATGTATTTGGTCGAGCCGTCGTGTTAACCGGCTCCGTCATAACATAAATAACGTGGCTTGTACCATTTTTACAGTTAAAATAGTTGATTTCATTTTGAAAGCAAAAAGGATTTTGGGAGTTTGTGCCGCGATCTATGTTACAGTAGCGAGGACTTCTATTTGTTAGCTAAGAAATACTACTACTGATGTGGAAAATGAATATAACTAATTTTAAAGAAGATTGTGGCTTGTACCGTTGTTGCTTTAAGGTATTCAAATGTCAAAATATATTTCTTTAAAAGTTAAAACTCAAATATGCCTGTTACCAAATTCAACAAAAAATTACTTTACTCGATTCCGAGAACTTGTAATACCGTGCGAGCAAAAATTATTTACATCAAAGAGGGCCTTGCATCTAAGGACGTAATGCTCAGCCGTAGAGCTTAATACCTGTTGGGTGTCAGTAACTACCTGAATTAACAATCAATCAGTTTTTCCGTCATCTTTGACAGTCGTTACAAGTAATTTGATTCATCGCTAATTTTTCCAATTTTTTGAACAATTCACACAATGGGCTTTACGGAACAGCACAAAACATTCATGGCTGAAGCGTATTTTCGAAACCGGCTTAGAGTAAATGGTAAGTGGCAATACAATCCGGATTTGTGCATGGAAGATTTTCACGAACATTTTTATAATGTTGCTTTTATTGGTAGGGGTTTTTATCATTGCCTGAAAATATCCGTGGCTGTGGTTAGGGAAAGAGGTTCTATACAACACAAAAAAGCAGGAAGGTCATCTGTAAGAACAAAAGAACTTGTTGCAAACGTTCGTGAAATAATGCAAAATAGGGGAGAGCAAGGCATAATAGCATAGCAGGCAAAATGACATATTAGCTGTTTTCGGCCCAGTTCGATTACATTCATGTTGAGTTCTCTACTACAAAACACATCTTAACACCGCTAAGATCGTCAGTCGTAATAAAATAACATAGTCGATCGTTTGTTGTTTTCTAGAGAGTTTGTGTATTTTCTTATGTAAAATATCAAAGTAAGTGATTGTTGAAATATTTTTGGTTAAAATATATAAGGTCGCTGCCAATGTTTTAGTGTTAACCCACAACTATTAGCCCTCTAATTTTAATATTACACTAACATTTAAATGATTGAATAAAATTATAACCTAGAAAATATATTTATTCTTTATATTGCACATTGGGCAAAATGATATAGCAGTGTGTCGTTTTGCCTGTATAGCAGTATGTCGTTCTTAATTTATTCATATTTTCTTTCAATATATTTTTTTTTTTATTTCGTTAATGTACAACAAACATAAAATATAAAAAATAGAAACTACATTTTACACTTACGTTGTTATTTTTTTTTACTCACTGGACAGTTAATTTTATACAACCATGTCATTATGCCTTTAAGGGAAAAATTTGGTATGTCAATTTGCCTTACACTATAAAGTTAAATGGTTTTTGTAATGCTTGTTATTTTTTGAAATTTTTCCTAAATGTTGCAATTCTTACAAGTAAAATATTTTAATTCACTTAAAACGTTAAGAGGCCATATTAAAAAAAAAATAATAAAACCTAATATACCTTATCGTTTAGTAAAAATTGATTTTTAAAAGATAGTATGTCATATTGCCTTGCTCTCCCCTACGCCAACAAATTGTATAAGACGCCTGTCCCAAGAAGTGGGAAGATCTTATGGAACATGCAGGACTATTCTTAAGAAGCAGCTAAATTTATTTCCTTATAAAGTGCAAGTATTCCAAGAAATACAAGCCGCAGATTTTGAAAGACGCAGGAATTGCTCTCAATGGTTTACCCAAAATTTATTGGAAAGAAATGATTTATTAGACCTGACATTTTTTCCGATGAAGCCTGGTTCCACCTCTCCGGTTATGTGAATTCTGAGAATACATGTAATTATTTTTCTTTTTCTTTCTATATATTCTTACTTTGTTAATTTTGTAAACAATAAAAATAAATTTGTATTTGTCTATTTATTTTATTACTTATTAGTTTGGCATATCATGTCATAATATGAATTTGACAAAATTTTAACTAGATTTGGTTAGATATATCGTCCCCATATCATTGTAATCTAAACCAAGCCCTACGTGTTTTAATCCAAGCCCTCTTTGATGCAAATAATTTTTGCTCGGTATCTTGGCCAATGTTTTGATTTTATTTTAAACTAATTTTTGGACCACTAACAAATTTAAGTTTAAAAATTGAAAAAATCTGTTTGCAGCTTCTTTATTACCTACCATAAATATAAGGAATATACTCTTCAAAAATATCTAAACCTTGTTCACCTACCTAAAACATCCTGTTGTGAGAACCATTTTTCTGTTCTCACATTTTTAGGTAAATTTTTGAACACGTGATCAATTTTCCAAAGAACTTTATACGGCAGACCATCAAATGTTTTCATGAGTTCAGCTTTGGTACTATCATTTAAATTTTTACCCTTTATATTGCTTCCTAAACTAAAGTATATAGCTCCGTCTTTGGCAGTATTTAAAAACTCTTCAATTTCCTAAAAGTTTAATAAAATAAAGTTCTTTTTTTATAATTTTTTTTTAATCAATAAGTTTCGATTATGTTAATACATAATGCATATTCAACAAGGGATTTAAAAAATATGTTTATAATATGTTATTTTGTGGTTACCTATTACGGTTTTCATCAAAGAGCAACGAGCAAGATAGAGATATTAATATACCGGGTGACAACGAATGTTGTTACCCCCCCTTCCCCTATTTGTTCCGTAGTTTTATTAATACAAATTTTAAAATTTCAGGAGATTCTAAGTGTATATTTTTTTACTTTTTAGTGAAATCGTACTTTCAAAATCACTTCCGGTCTGACCGGAACTGGTATCAACTCTTTTATTTTAAATGGAAACCTATTATTTTTATTTGATATTTGAATTTTACGGCCAATTTCTTTTAAAATGACATATCACACATTATCATTTGTTTTTAAAATGGCTTCCAGGCTAACTTTTCAAGGAAATCCTTAGATGGCCATGGATTCGCCAATACAACATGATTCTTTGAGAGTGGGCCATCGAAGTTTTACAGTGGTCTATTTTAACCTGTTTTATGTTGAACAATTACATTTTTTGCAAAAGATTCTTCTGTCAAAAATATTTTAGATATGTCATATTTTTTTAAACAATGAGGAAGAATTACTCAATATTTTTAAATGGCAACAAGGCATTTTTTAGGGCCAATAAATAACTTATTAAATTACCTTTTTGAAAATGTATCATAAGTATGGTATTATACTTAAAGGAGCGGCCAAAATTAAAAAATAATGGAGATAGGTCATATTTCAAAAAAATGACATATCTTAAATATTTTTGACAGAACCATCTTTCGCAAAGAATATAATTGTTCAACATAAAACAGGTTAAAATAGACTACTTTAAAACTTCCATGGCCCACTCTCAAAGAATCATGTTGTACAGGGCCGTTTCTGGCCTGTTGGCCGCCCTTGTGCGACATAATATGAACTGGCTGCCCTTTAAATCAAATCAGTTACTATTTTACAATTACCTACCTGAAATTATGACGCAAAGCAATTGCAAAGAAAAATGACCTAAATATCTTTAATAGGTGTTTATTTTTAATATTTTTCTTTTATTCATACTTACCTACAGAGGGGCTCAGCAATTTGGCTTTTAATGGCGATAAGGGCCAAGCCAGCCTTTCTTGGGACATAATTGACCGCAAGTAATTTTTAATTAATTTTAACTTTGAGAAACAACGTTCGCCACATGCAACAGTAACCGGCAGAGTAATAAAAAAGATTTGGAAATGATGAGATTAAATCTTTTTCAGCTATGAATTTTAGCGTATCTACAATTATTGTTTTGTTGAATGTTTTATTGGAAAAATTTCTCGGAACGACAAAATTTCCTGGTCGAGCTCTGAGCGATCAATATCTTTGTTTGTGGGACTTCCTTGCTATTAAAGCGCTATATCGAGATCTTTGCAGGATTTTAACAATTTCTCATCATTTATGGCATTAGCTTCATAAAAGTTCGACAAAAACCCAAAAGTTTCATTACACTTATTAAGTGAAACGAATCTCTCCTTAATTGATTCTATCGCAATATCCAAAATCGAAAAATAAAAATTCACATTGAAACTCTGTTTGGCCTCGACGATGGGGTAATCTTTTAATTCGTAATCAAAATGTCTGGGTACTTTTTTTCGACGTCGGAAAAGATATTTGTAACAGCATTTGAAACCGGACATCGGCGGCAAATTTAAATAGGGTGCGTTCTTTTGCCCTGTGAGTATTTGTGCCCCCACCTACCCTACTACCAAATTAATAAGACCTACCTACATAATTATTTAAATAATATCAATTAGTTTTAATTTTTTGAGTAAACCTAAGACAAAATGTAATTGACGTGGGTTGCAGGGCGGCCACCTCCGTTGAGAATTCTTTGTATTTTTCTGATACTTATCTATCTAAAAAGAAATCTCTAATTAACATAAAGGGCGGGCTGCCTCATTCTTGACAGCTCCTGCATAATTTTTTTTTGAAAACTGAATTTACCATTCTTATTTGACCCTTCATATTTATGAAAACTCCTAGAATTTTTTTTTTACGTCTAACATTTTTTTCTGTGAAACTGCAGGCGGCTTTCGCCGCCCTATAACTTTGGCCGCCCTTGTGCGGGGGCACTCCCAGCACACCACTCAGAAACGGCCCTGATGTTGTATTAGCGAATCCATGGCCATCTAAGGATTTCCTTGAAAAGTTAGCCTGGAAACCATTTTAAAAACAAATGATAATAATAATAATAATAATAATAATAATAATAATAATAATAATAATAATAATAATAATAATAATAATAATTTTTATTTATTCAAAATGTTTACAATAAACAGTATAACCCTTAAGGGTGTCGAACAGTGTCAAAAGGTTGACAATAATAATTATGATGAGTGGGTAAAAGAACTCTAAAAGGTTTACTTAAGTCTTAATAATAAAATTCATAATAAAAAAAAACCATAAACGGCAAAGACATGCACAGAAATCAACAATACAATTAAAAGATTAATTTTCGCAAATTTCAACACAAATAACAATCAATAAATGGGATATAAGAAAGACCGAAGTGGCATCATAAGTAGGTACATACATAATCCCTGGAGCGAGAAAACTGGGCGACTGTAATGTCTAGTCTGGATCCTAACATCTCTTCGAATATCTTTATGAATATTTTACACAATCATATAAATTCAGCCACTAGCATTAGATCTATACCTAACAAAAAGATACGCCTTAAACCATGGATTACCCCTGGTCTTCTTAATTCAATCCGAAATAGAGATCGCTTACATAAACGGTGTGTTGTTAACCCAGATAATATTGATATTAAGGCACAATATAAACATTATCGAGATCAATTAAGTAAAACAATAAAACACAGTAAATCAACCTACTATAAACAAAAAATAAATGCTGTACATTATGATCCCAGAAAGACGTGGAACTTGATTAGGCAAGCGACAAATGATATACCGATTAAACAAAATATTACTGCCTTGTATACCTGCGACAATGTGAAGCTGACCGATCAGGTAGACATTGCTGACGAACTGTGTGGTTACTTTAGTTCTATTGGTACAGTGCTGGCTAGTAAAATAAGTAGACCGACAAACGCACCTGATTTTCCGATAAATGAAAATCAATTTCCAGGTTCAATGTATTTATACCCTATTACTGACGAGGAAATTATTAACTGTATAAATTCACTTAAAAATTCCTCATCTACTGATGATTTTCATATAACCAATTTAATTGTAAAATCAAATTATAAATACTTAGTTGGTCCTCTGAACCATATTGTGAATAGAATATTTGAAGTTGGTGTTTTTCCCGATGTTTTTAAGAAAGCTTTAATTTTACCTCTGCATAAAGGGGGTGATAAAACAGATATTAATAATTATCGTCCAATAGCTATCACTAGTCCAATCTGTAAGATCATTGAGAAATGTTTAAAAAAGAGATTGTGTAATTTCTTAAACACTAATAAATTAATGTCTGATTCGCAGTATGGGTTCAGGGAGGGAATGGGTACTGATACGGCCTTACATGAGGTCACTGATTTTATCATAGGGAGCTTTAACAATAATTACAAACCACTTGCAATTTTCTTGGATCTCTCTAAGGCCTTCGATACCGTAGACCACCACATTCTACTCCACAAATTGGAGATGATGGGGATAAGAGGGAACGTTCTTAAACTATTCAAATCATACCTTTCTAATAGATTTCAAAAGGTTTGTCTAAATTCAATTGTTAGTTCCTACAAGAGAGTTGAATGCGGTGTCCCGCAAGGTACAGTGCTAGGCCCGATTTTGTTCTCAATTTATATTAATGGTCTGGCGAGTGCGATGTCCAATATTAAAACTGTATGCTTTGCCGATGATACTGTTCTTCTGGTTAAAGGGGTGTCTTGGCATGAAGCATTTGAAAAGGCCGAAAGGACTGCTAGTCTTATTAAAGCCTGGATGGATCGTAACTGTTTAACATTGAATATAAAGAAAACTAACTTTATGTGCTTTGCAATGAATTCAGTTGGTCTACCAATTAAAAATGAGATTACGATCCATTCTGCTAATTGTAATTTGTCAAGGGATTGTGTTTGTTCTGGTAAAATTAAGTCAGTAGAAACCATAAAATATTTGGGTGTATATTTTGATTCATTTTTAAAATGGTCAGTACATTGTAAATATATAAAGAATAAATTAAGGAAACTGATATATAAATTTTACGAATTACGTAATATCTTAGTCAAAAATGTTCTAATTAATGTTTATAGGTCACTAGCAGAATCATGTCTTAACTATGGAATTATTTGTTGGGGATCTGCTAATAAAAGTGTATTAAACAATATCGTTGAATGATGAAAGAGTTTTGGACTTCCATTGTCTTTATTTGTTTTAAATCACAACGTTTCAACTGGTAAGTATCTCCAGTCGTCTTCAGGTGAATACTGTCAGTATTCACCTGAAGACGACTGGAGATACTTACCAGTTGAAACGTTGTGATTTAAAACAAATAAAGACAATGGAAGTCCAAAACTCTTTCATCATTCAAACAATATCGTTGTTGCACAAAAATATATTTTAAAAATTATTTTATTTAAGTCAAGACGTTTTTCTTCTGATCTTTTATTTGAACAGTCTGGCGTCTTTTCAATTACTCAGTTATATATTAAGAATTTGCTTAGATTTTCTCTCACTAGAAATAAATTTCACAACTACATAACGCATAACATCATGACTAGAGCTAATGTTAATCACAATTTAATTCTACCCAATACACATTTTAACGCCACGCAAAGATCAATATCCTATGTGGCTCCGAAGATCTTAAATATATTACCAGTGCAATTTAAAATCAAAAAATTTCAAAACATAAAAAAGATCTAAATAAATGGATTATAAATAATACCCAAATAATCAAAGGTATTGTTAGATTTTTATAAAATTATGATATTTAGTATTAGTATCACCAAGTAACTCAGATTGTGCATAGTTACGCATTGTCTACTTTGAAATTTAATTTAAAATTTTGAATGTTAAACTATTTTGTGTTGTATGCCCACACAGACTTACATGGTCCATAGTGTATGCAACTCATTATGTATATTATATTTCTTGAATGTACACTGTTGTTGTAATAAATAAATAAATAAATAAATAATAACATTTAGGAACATATTGTTTCTTTATCAGGATCATCAAAGATTCCTTAATACTATAAAACGCCTTACTCACTAAATAACCCTTTAAAACACACTTCAGTCTATTCTTTGGTAATGTTTTAATACTTTCTGGAAAACAATCATTATAGATCTTCATAACACAGTATTTAACATTTTTTTGTAGGTAAGTAAAATTGTATTTTTCAGGTACCAAATTACATTTATGACGAGTGTTGTAATCATGCTTTATATCATAGTCAGCAAAAAATTCTCTGTTCTCATACACAAACAACACCGAATCGAATATATTCATCCCGATTACTGTTAGGATATGTTTGCCAATAAAGATAGGTTTACAACTATCTTGTTTCATTCCAAATATACTCCGAATGCACCTTTCTTGCATTATCATAATTCTGTGCATGTCGCATGAACCACCCCAAAAAATAACACCATATCTTAACCTGGACGATATACGCATGAAAGACACTTATGGCCGCCTCTGTACTTACGTGATCCGATACCACACGCAGGGCATAGCAGTATTTAGATATACCGCAAGCCAAACTCTCGATGTGCGCTCTTTTGCAGACCCAGAAAACCCATACTCTCCAGTGTCTTTAGCTCCTCACCATTATACAGGAATTTACCTTTATTATGTGTGATACGTCATTTTAAAGGAAATTGGCCGTAAAATTTAAATTTTAAATAAAAATAATAGGTTTCCATTTAAAATAAAAGAGTTGAAACCAGTTCCGGTCAAACCGGAAGTGATTTTGAAAGTACGATTTCACTGAAAAGTAACAAAATATACACTTAGAATCTCCTGAAATTTTAAAATTTGTATTAATAAAACTACGGAAAAAATAGGTGGGGTAACAACATTCGTTGTCACCCGGTATTTTTAAGCACAATCGACCAGGAGCTCAAATGCAAATCTCCATTCTAGTTCCTTTACCATACAAATTTTTAATTGGCAATGATGCGCTGTTGCCAAAAATATTCTACCCTTATTATTATTCCAATAATGGTATCCTTAGAAGTTATCTTTTAGTTAGTGTTAACTTATACAGGGTACGTCCTTCCTTTTCAATGCATAAATTAATTCTTCTTAAAAAAATTCGACGAACTCAATCCTTTCTTTTAGCTTTTCGAAGTTATTCACAGGTGTCCTGTATACAAGCGTCTTCAGATAGCCCCAAAAAAGAACTCCATTGGGTTTAAGTTAGGGGATTTAGGGGCCCACTACACAAAACCACCGCGTCCTATCCACCTTTAAGAAAAAGTTTTATTTAAGATTTGTATGACTTCTAAACTAAAACGCGGTGGCTCGCAATCTTGAAGCAGCCACATTGCATTTCTTAATCCGAGGGGTACATCTTCCAATAGAATAGGTAAGTGGTTACTTAAAAAATTCAAGTAAACTTCACTATTGAGTATGTGGAAAGAAATGTGGCTCAATAAGGCAGTCCCCCAAGGGCGTCGCCAGCCAGTGAGCTAGGGAGGGGCAGCATAGAGGAACTGAAGATAACATTAAGATAGAAAAGTTTTAATTAAAAAAAAAATTGAAAACGAATAAAGTATTTACATACAAAATCAAATTAAACATAATCGTATAGGGTTGCTAGCGAATTTGTTGGTTACTTTGTTTATAAAATCGTCCAAGTTCTTGAAAATGTGTTGCCTGTGTACACTTATCATGGCGAGGCCATTGAGACGAGTTCCAGTCATCGTGCTCCTCAACCAGGTTTTGATTCTCCCCAAGCTACTGAATAACCTTTCAACTGTACAAGTGGTACAAGGTAAAGCAATAAGAATCCTCAAGGCCTTCTTTATCGCAGGAAAAAAATCGTCAGTTCCTTAAAAACTTCACAACTCTTAGTTTGGTCGATTCTGGTTTTCCTCCCATATTTTTTTCTAAAGTTCTATCTTATTCTTGATATCCAAAATACCGTAAAATTTTCTGAATTCCTCGCATGCTTCTTTAAGGTCTTCCAAAGATATGTTTTTCATTTGCGCAGGGTGTAGTTTTTATTGCAAAGGATGGTCTATTTTCTTCAGAGAACCTTATTTCGAGGGAATTTATAATTGAGTCCAAATAAGAAATTGTCATAGACCTCCGCCAGAATTCTGAATGGCTTTTTGCCGGGTGGTTGCTGCGGTATTGTTGTCTTTCAACAGTACGGGGTATGGATTTCATATCTTCCGTCAGTCCAATTTTTTCCGCAATAGCAGTAGCATCTTTGATCAGTTGCAAAATGCGACTAATATGCTGGGATGCCTGAACCGTGTCCAAGGATTTTGATTGGAGCACGTTTATTGTGGGTTCTATAATACCGGAATATTTGGATATCAATACGAGGCTAAAAATAAATGAAGCTTTGGAAGCTGCCGCATGGAGCTGATACGCATGTTTCCTTGTCGCATTATTGCAATCTCGAGACAATGTTTCTAAAGCCTCCATTATAGCACAAAAATTCTCTTTAAAAACTCTGATGCTTTTGTGTTTTTCGCTTCACCTTGTTTCGCATAACCGGGAAATATTGGGTATTAATTTCCGTCTTAGAACCGATTCTCGAAAAAATGTTATTATATCCTTGATGGTCCCAACGGTATTTCCGATGTCGGGCAGGGCGTTTAGATCATTGATGACCAGATTGAGCTTATGTGACGAGCAATTTTCGCGAACCGATGCAGTGTTGCCGTTGATTACCGGAAATTCTCGGTTACTGTTTCGGTTAGCCGGGTGCGCGTAATTTTATTTTTAATTCCAGTAAGCCGTATTTTTAGAACCTCTAGGGGGGGCAGCTGCCCCCTGCCCCCCCTCTGGCGACGCCCTTGCCCATACAATACCGGACCACACGTTGACGGAAATCTTATTTTGGTAACCACGCTCAATTGACAAATGAGGATTCTCATCAGACCAAAAATGATTATTGTGGAGGTTTATTACGCCATCATGCCCAAATCCAGCTTTGTCCGTGAAATAGTATATTACGTATCAAGTGTTGTAAAAGGCATTTTACGCACGAATGGAAAACTTGCGCACGAGCCGCGTAGCTGCGAGTGTAGTAATTACATGAGTGCGTAATTGCTATACAACACGCAATACGTACTATACTTTTCTACGACTCTTACATACCGGGTGATGCGTTTGTTTAAGCCTTAAGTAATAAAAAAAAACATAGGTAACTAACGAACTTTATGGTTTCATTTTCAACAACAAACTAAATCTAAGAAAATATAAATCAGAGTAAGTATATAAATGATGAATTACTCCATTCCATAAATTTTTGATAAGCCTTTTCATATCTATCCTTTGATTTTTGCGGCAGAATATTCTCTACAGCAGAAGCAGCCTGAAGAACAATGTCCGGTGGCGTTGCACTCATTTCAATATCGGAGTTGCTCATATTGTTGTTATTCAAAGAATACCAATAAATTAAGGATTGGTTTTTAATTTATACACTTATACAGTATCGGTTTCAACTTCAAATCTCAAACAATAACAATGTCACTGTCAAATATTCAAAACGCCAGAAAATAAATGTCACGATTTGAGTGGATCAAGGCTAACTTGATTGTTATATTAGATCTCATAACGCACAACTGTGGGGTAAATGCATCCTTACGCACAGTTGTACGTAAGAATGGATTTACTTATAGAGTGAACTGTACGTAAAACAATGTTTACTAATATAGGAGTAGAAAAAGGATATTACGAACAAAATTTTGGTCACCATTATGAAATATTCTAATTTTATTGCAGAATTGCAGAAATTCACACGAGCAGCAGGATCCTCTGCAGATAGGGCTTGCACCTTTTGGTAGTGGTACGGATAAAGGTTTTCCTCGTGTATTGTTTCATAGTATGTGGTTTAATTTGCTGTTATTTACGTATTTAATTTTGTTTTGTAACTGTGAAGAAAGGTAAGGTTTTTTTTACTTAATATATTTTATTATCAGCAATGGCTTTTTGGCGGCCATTTGAAACTGCTGATCAAGGTGAATTATCGGTGCCGTGGAGTCGGCTATCGAAAGTGAAACAAGTCCGGAATTGAGAAACAAGGATTTGGATCATTTTAATATACCCGTTCATACACTTACCTTTGGTAAAGATTTTGAAGAACTTATATGCATCCCATTTCCAATTGTAATTGTGTTCGGCATAAGAGCCCTGACTGAGTGAAAAATCGGATTGGTTGCAACAAAAAGCATACTCATCTTATTAAGTATTTCCTTTACAGGGGGTACCTCCTTCCCGAAAAAATGTTTCAGTAATAAGTGTTCTTTTGGAAATGTTAGATAATTAATTATACCCCTAAATATGTTTATGTACAAAAAACTTTGAAGGCGTTCCAAAAATGACATTTCATTTAATTTTTCTATTGCAAAATTGTTGTCTGGATTAACCACTGGATGAGTTGGGTTGCCAACGGCATCGTGAAAATAGGTTGCACAGTCTAAGGAGCTTACCCCTAGAACATAATATGTCTAATTTAAAGAAATAAAATTCTCGACTACTCTTGACTATTTTTCAAATATTGTAATAAAAATTGTTTTCCATCACATCATAGGAAACGTTTAACGGAAAAGCTCAAAAATAAAGTTTAAAAAGTATTTTACTTTTCAGGAATAACCACAATTTTTTTAAGGAAAGGTCTGAAATAATTTATTTTAATGATTTATTGTTACATATTATTAAAGCCGGACTTTTATAAAAGAGCGAAAAATATTATAGAAATATAAAATTTTTATTGAAGCATAAATATACAGTGTGACCAGTAAAGTCCGCATCATATGTGATTTTTTTTAATTAATAGCTTTATTCGAAATTTGACTTTGGTATCAAGTTTTGCTTCGATTCGATCGAGACGAAAATTAAGCAAAAAAAAAACAGTAGTCACGTGATTCGCATTATCTGTCAAATTTCAATTTTTTTTTAAATAATTCAAAAGTGGGGTTATTTCAGAAAATATCGAAAAAAGTTATAAGAAAAAGTTTTTTTAATTGCAGTTTCTAGCCCACATGCAAAATTTCACCTGCATAAGATAGTTTTGATTTTTTACCCACTACTAAAATTTATTTTCCACTTCATGATGAACACTTCACTGATGACACTGTGTTCTTTTTTGTCTTAATATTAAGGTGTATTACTTTCACACACAAACTACGTTTTCAAAAATACTTACTTTCTGAAGTTACCTTATACAGGGTCAAAAACAAATAAACTTTGCATCACATGCGACTAAATTTTAATAGCCCAATTTTGATTTTGTAGAAAAACACACATTTAATATTGCGCTACTTTAAATTAAATGTATTTGAAATAATGCATTGTCAAAACTAAGAAGTTTTATGTAGGTTGTGTTGAGTCTTATTTTGCAAAAGTGGAGCAATTTACAAAATATGGGTAATAAATCAAAATTATTTTATGCAGCTGAAATTTTGCAAGTGGGCTAGAAACTGCATTTAAAAAAACTTTTTCTTTTAACTTTTTTCGACACTTTCAGAAATAACCCCACTTTTGAATTATTTTCTGGAAAAATTAAAATTTGGCAAATAATGCGAATCACGTGACTACTATTTTTTGCTTAATTTTCATCTCGATCGAAGCAGAACTTGATGCCAAAATCAAATTTCGAATAAAGCTATTAATAAAAAAAAAATCCCTCATGATGCCGACTTTAGTGGCCACACTGTAGATATACGGAAAAAAAAGTCAATCCGTTAACCATATATTTCTTAAGCAAAAATAATATGACTTAAAACCATTTTTTATTTTTTGTGACCTCATGTTCGATATACAAGGTGTAAGAATTTGAAATTAAAAATTGATTTTCTTGAATAATTCGAGTATTTAATAAAATATTAATTTAAAATTTAATACATTGATTGCTTCAGCATGAAGAGTTACATCTTTTGAGAAAAATAAAAATGAAAACAATTGTCAAATGTTGAAAAAAAGGGGCGTCCAGTACCCGCTGATCGTACCTATTTTTTAGTACGGGCGCCAGCGGCTTCCGAACTATATTATTTCAGGTAATGTTTTTAATTATTTTTTGTCTCCTATAAAATTTCGATAAAATAATGCGTTTTGGAAATAATTTAAAAAGTATGGGTCCTTAACTACTGTCAACGCGGCTTACGCATATCTCCTAATTTTCAAATGCTAAATCAAGTCAGCTGTTGTGGTATTACCAGAGATACGAGATAAAATTAAGTGAAACTTTGCAATTGAAAATTGCATAGGAAATAAATCAAACCGCGCAGCCAATAGTACTTTTCATAGAGTTCTACTTTAAACTTAAATTGTATTTTAAAGTATCTTTTTGCCAGTTTTGTCATTACATTTAAAACGCCCCATATTTTTCACGCTTTTTATGGGTAGATAGGGTACGATACTTCCAAAATGACTGTTAGAAGGGTGGATACAATGATATTTCTTGAATGATGAAAGAGTTTCGGACTTTTATTGTCTTTATTTGTTTTAAATCACAACGTTTCTACTATTATTCACCTGAAGACGACTGGAGATACTTACCAGTTGAAACGTTGTGATTTAAAACAAATAAAGACATTGGAAGTCCAAAACTCTTTCATCATTCAATACTTCCAAAAGATTCCCTTACAAATTTAACCCTAAGCCCGATGATGCTAGCGTAAATATTTCCATAATATGTTATAACACTAGTCAAAATTTAAAAATATAGAAATATCCACGATTCTTCAGATCAATAACGGCATATATAAGCTAATTTTTTATTAAGTCGATGATATCGATAAGGCGATAATTTTCCCGAATGCACTATGCACGTGCCACTGATTGATAATAAACCGTTTAGGCGTTTGCGATCTATTCGGAGGTGGAAAAAGTCCAAGATCACTTTTTTATCGGTTAATGAGCACATGAAATAGAAAAAGAGTGCATCAGGTTAATAGAGAAGAACCTATTCTGCTAGGGTTTCAAAGTTTTGTTTCTCTACTTGTCTTCAAATGTTGAAATAAATAAAGTTCTCATTATTTTATTTCAAGTACTTGCATTTATTAAATTGGTAAAATCTTTATTTTTGCTTAAATAATGTTAAACTTGTTGTAACAAAAAAAATAAAACGACTTGTAACATTTAAAACTATAACATTATTACTGGTGAAGTATGTATCGCAGCTATACAGGGTGTTACAAATTCGAAGTCATAGCATTGCTATCTCGGTAACCTTAAAATATAGAGAGTTGGTTAAATTGAGGCAAAGTTGCGCATTTTTATGCTGAATAATCAATTAAAAAGGAATTAAAAAATTCCGATTACTTTCGGAGATATCCGAAAATAACTGAAAAAATCAATTCTGGTTTTAATTTATTTACGGCCTTAATACTAGTTATTTCCAAAAACCAAGAGCACTTTTTCATTGCACTTTTTTATGCTCTTAAAAAAATAATTTTGATTTTTAGATGCGACGTTTCGTTTCTTAGATACCATCATCAACTTTATTTTTTTAAATACGGACCTGGATTTTTATTCTATTTTTGAGTAGCTTCTAACGTTTCAAAACTAATGATGTATCACACTTGTCAGTATTTTGTATACTGTAGGAGTTTTTTTTTAATATTGTAGAGTAGGCATTGACATTGAAACATTAGAAGTAGTGTGCTTTGATTTTGACAACAGAATTTCATAAAAAGTCACCTTTCTATAACAACTCAAACTTTGAAATGAAAAGGTGTAGTCGTTCCACCGCCAGATTCATCCCCAGACGAGTTTCCCCGATCATCAATTTAAACTTTATTTATAAAATTAAGTTATAAAGACTGACAAAAATATTTTGTATTAAATTTGTAACTTTCAACAATGTTTAATTTCCTAGATATTCAAATAGATTACCGTTGACGTGTATGCACTTGTTGATTTTCGTTGATATTTTATTTATTGTCCTCTGTAAAGTACGCCTTGTTATGATGCGAAATGCATTTCTAATGCGAATTTTTAGCTCTTCTAAGGTATTTATTTCAGTTTTATAAATTAAAATTTTTAACGTGCCCCACAAATAAAAGTCTAGTGGCGAAAGATCGGGAGACCGCGCTGGCCAGGCAATATAACCACCATTTCCGATCCATCTTTGTGAAAATTCTTCATTTAGAAAGTTCCTTACGGCCTTTGTGTTGTGAGGGGGCGCTCCGTCCTGCTGGAACCAAATTCGGCGTAGTCTGTCTAGGGGAATATCACTTAAATATTCCTGTAGCTGAGTATTTAAGAATTCTAAATATCTGTTACCATTTAAATTTTCTTCAAACAGAAATGGTCCAATTGCTTTATCATTATATATCCCAGCCCACACATTAACACTAAATCGGACTTGTTTTCTTATTTCTCGGTTTTCCCTGGGATTTTCAATGCTGCAAACATGCTCATTTTGTCGATTGAATATGCCGCAATTTGTAAATTTACATTCATCTGACCATAAAATGTTTTGCAAAAAATCATCGTTTGTATTGACTTGGCCCCTTAACCACATGCAATAATTTAATCTTCTTTCCGCATCACCCGGGTGCAATTGCTGTGATATGTGGTTTTTAAATGGTTTGTAGCCATTACTCTTTAAAATTCTCCATGCTTTTGCATGGTTTATATTTGGTTTATTCAAATTTACATCAATTTGGCGGGTAGAAACACAGTTATTGTTATTTACCTGAAACATTTTGTTTCGTATTAGAATAATATTTTAATTTTTTAAATAGTTTTAAAATACCTGAGCCAGAACCAACTCTCTGTCTTGTTCACAAACTTTACTTCCATATTTCCTGCGCTTTTTTTGAAATGTACCATCCTCTCTTAACCGCCTATCTAATTTTGAAAACAATTCTGGGGTAGGTTGCCGGCGTTCGGGATATTGGTGAAAATACATTTCCGCTGCATTTCTTGTATTTAAGTTACATAAGTAGTAAATATTAAGCATATCGCGTTTTTCCTCATTAGAAAAATACATTTTTAAAAGGAAACTGAATAATTAAAGATATATCGAATCTAAGGAACACTGTTGTCTGTTTTCAAAGTCAAGGCACACTACTTCTGATGTTTCAATGTCAATGCCTACTCTTCAGTATTTAAAAATCTTCAAAAAACTCCTACAGTATACAAAATACTGACAAGTGTGATACATCACTAGTTTTGGAACGTTAAAAGCTACTCAAAAATAGAATAAAAAATCCAGGTCCGTATTTAAAAAATAAAGTTGATTATGGTATCTAAGAAACGAAACGTCGCATCTAAAAAACAAAAATTTTTTTTTTAATAGCATAAAAAAGTGCAATAAAAAAGCGCTCTTGGTTTTTGGAAATAACTAGTATTAAGGCCGTAAATAAACTAGACTGGGTACATATCGCTAATCGTCAGCCGAGAGTGCATCTAATATTAGTACTAAAAAGATTTACAAAAATTTACAATAAAAAAATATTTTCTTTTCTTTTTTTCTATTTACTATTGCTTTTTTTGCCTCACCTTCCTGCGGAACGTGAAGGGAAAACATATCGCCAAATTGTCATTATAACAACTGACTAAAACTACACAATGGTGCAAAATTTCCGTTTTCTCGTATAGGTAGGTAGTTTTCTGAGACGGCGCCGTATAGGTGCTCTTTAAACTTGCACACCTTTGTGCAATGTGGGATATACTTTCCATATTTGCTCTATAAAAATATGTAAGTATTCAATCGATTAAAACATAAGCAAAAAATTATTCTTACATGGAAGCTATCAATTATCAGCTAATAAATTTGTAGAAATATTATTGTGCCGAGCCCTTCGGGCACGGCACTGTTCTACTTCGTTCGTTTAATTATACGAGAGCTGTCACTTTGACAGGTAAGTGTAATTTTTTTTACCTTTTTCGTAGCGAGGGTTATAGCTGTAAGAATTCGAAATTAAAAAATTTTCAGGTACCTAAATAAGAATGTTTTATACGATAGCTGTCAAATTTTGACAGGTAGGAGTCAGTTTTTTTTTATCCTTTTCGTAGCTAGGGTTATCGCTGTAAAAATCCTAAAGTGAAAAATTTTTCAGATCCTAAATAACAAAGTTCTATACGACAGCTGTCATTTTGACAGGTAAATGTCAATTTTTTTAAGCTTTTCTTGTATCTAGGATTAAAGCTGTAAGAATCCAAAATTCAAAAAAAAATTCAGTAGTTAAATAACAAAGTTCTATACGACAGCTGTCAAATTTTGACAGGTAAGTTAAAATTTTTTTTTTTAGATTTTTCGTAGCGAGATTTATAGCTGTAACAATCCTAAATGAAAAATTTTTCAGTTCCTAAATAACAAAGTTATATACGACAGCTGTCATTTTGACAGGTAAATTGCAAGTTTTTTTTAAGCTTTTCTTGTATCTAGGATTATAGCTGTAAGAATTCGAAATTAAAAAAAAAATTCAGTACCTAAATAACAAAGTTCTATACGACAGCTGTCAAATTTTGACAGGTAAGTTAAAAAATTTTTTTTAGATTTTCCGTAGCGAGATTTATAGCTGTAAGAATCCTAAATGAAAAATTTTTCAGTTCCTTAATAACAAAGTTATATACGACAGCTGTCATTTTGACAGGTAAATTGCAAGTTTTTTTTAAGCTTTTCTTGTATCTAGGATTATAGCTGTAAGAATTCGAAATTTAAAAAAAATTCAGTACCTAAATAACAAAGTTTTATACGATACCTGTCAGATTTTGACAGGTAAGTGTCAATTTATTTTAACTTTTTTCGTAGCGAGGGTTAAAGCTGTAATAAAACTAAATTAAAAAAATTTTCAGTACCAAAATAACAAAGTTCTATACGACAGCTGTCAAATTATATATACTTAAATAGTAATTCTTATTTTTTATAATTTGCTACAATTTCTATGCTGTTTAGGTATAGAACAATATATTTGAAAAAAGTAGTATTTGAGATGACCTAAACGAATATCCAAACCAAAAGTATATCGGACGCACACAATTCGATTTATTAACGATCCAATATGACCCTACATTGATTTTAAAAAAATCAAAAAAATTACTTCCCAACTTTCGATCGCGTTCGCAAACAACAGTGTTTTGTAGCCCAACGTCGTCTACATGTCGAAAAAGTTTAAATCGATTAAAATGATTTTTGCCACCTGTATCGCCCTACAACGAAAAAAAACATATTTTTTAACTTTGACTTTAATAACTTTTTTTCCGGTACACCCTATATATTTGAAATTGTTCCCAGAACGTGCCCCGACTATTCCTCTCTACGTCTAGAAAGTTTGAATCGTTTTGCTCTAACCGTTTCCGAAAAAAAAATTCGCGAATATCGAAATGTCGAATAACCTTCTACCACGTGGCGACGGATTATCAATGTCGAAACGCCATCTTTAAAATCGAGATTACAACCTATTCTGAAACATTTTGGGCAAATATTTTGGTCAGTAAAATTAGAAGAAGGTTCAAGGTAGATATTCCACCTGATTTAAAATCTGGAAATGTTCTTATTATTCTAGCAAGTCACGCTGAAAACACCCATTTTTCGCCATTTTTGACAGCCGGATTTTTAGAATTAATAATTAATTTAGATACATCAATATCAAGGCACTCTTAGTCAAAAGTGAATGGTGTTAGAATTTGTAAAGATTGCCTGTTTCCGCACCCAAAAAAGCGACTTTTCTCAATTTTGCGAATATATTTTAATGATTTTGAATATGTAGAGGTGTTGCGAAGTAATCAGCGCATTTTTTGAGAAAAAAATAAAACGGTTTTGTTAAAAATTGAATAAGCTACAGTCGATATAGTAAAAAAAAAGCTGCCGTTTTTTCCGTATTAAAGATAAAGAAACGAAAAAATATCTCTTAAATACAATTTGACGAGCTCTATCCGCTAAAGTTTAAAACGTTTCGATCAAAAGTCGTTTTCAGTACGAAAAAAAATAAAAACCGTGAAAAAATCAGGCCTAACTTTATGATTTCCACTTTCTTACAATTTTCGGCAATTTCCATTCCAGTTAGGTATAGAACGATATATTGGAAAAAGGTAGATTTTGAGATGGCCTAACCGATTATCTAAACCGCATGTCGATTGGATGCACCCAATTCGACTTATTAGCGATCCAAGAGGTACCATTTTCGACCAAATTTTGACTTTGAAAAAATCAAAAAAATTACTTTCAATCTCTCGATCGTGCTCACAAACAATAGGCTTCTGTAACTCGCGGTCCACTACACGTCCAAAAAGTTTCAATCGATCAAGTTCATTCCTGGGACCACGGTGTGGGCCGCGTGAAACCCGACTTTTTTCGACTTTGACGTTTAATAACTTTTTTCCGGCACACCCTGTATATTCCAAATTTTTACACAACGTACCCCCACTATTCCTCTGTAAACCCAAAAAGTTTCAATCGTCCCACTCTAACCGTTTCCGAGAAAAAAAATCGCAAATGTGAAAATGTCGAAAGTGACGACGACGACGACGACGACGACGACGCCGACAACATACATACATTATTTTCACCGAAGCGCCGTATAACATATCGCGGTGTAGCGCGATATGTAATAAAAACCAGAATTGATTTTTTTTAGTTATTTTCGGATATCTCCGAAAGTAATCGGAATTTTTTAATTTCTTTTTTAGTTAATTATTCAGCATAAAAATTCGCAACTTTGCCTCAATTTAACCAACTCTCTATCTCTTAAGGTTACCGAGATAGCAATGCTATGACTTCGAATTTGCAACACCCTGTATTTAATAAAATATTTATTCATAATTTTTATTTTTTATTTACCAACTTACCTAAGATTACTTACCAATAAAAGGAATTTGATACCTCCAACTAAATATCATCATGGCGGGTAGCTGAGCTTCTACAATTAACAAATCAAAATGGTTATCCTTATTGTTAATTAAGTTTTGTCCTTCTGGGCTTTCAAAAAATGCGACGTTGGAGTCATTTGTTGCTTGTCTTATTACCTGAGCCATTTCATAGGAACTTTTTGTGTCATCACTAACGGTTTCTACAAGATTACAGATAACTTATGTGGTAAGGTATAAATATTTTACTCGAAGACGAAAATCAAGAAAAATAGTTAAATTGCAAATAACAAACTTTTATTTCTATAAAGGAAACCAGCAAAATATAGTGTCGGGCCAAAATAACTTAATATACAGGGTGATTTAAAAGTATTTTGACAAACTTTGAGGTATGGTTGCTGATATTATTTTAAGAGGAATAGTTTTAATAAAATATTTTCTTGCACAGCTTCATCTCGTAAATAGGGCTTTAAAAATTTTAAAAAAGTAGTAATTTTTAAATAATTAATAAACGAATGGAGATTTTTGGAATAAATTTGGTGAATTAAATAAGCACTTAAACATGACTAATCTGAAAGTATAATTTATTCTTAGAGACAACCCAGTGGTGTCGGTACAAAATTATTCATATTTTTTGTGAAAATTTTATTACGCTACTGATAGTTTTTAATTTTATGAATGCTTACTTACTTTAATAGTAATGAAAACGCTTTCTTGTATTTTTTTTGATACGGTAAATGGTTTAAAGTATAAAATAATTTTTTTGTAAAACATAACACTCTTCAAAATTCTTAGCAATTCTGTATTTTTTCAAGTGGGCTCAGAAATCACAATTTGACATTTATTTAATAATAATAATAATAATAATAATAATAATAATAATAATAATAATAATAATATTAATAATAATAATAATAATAATAATAATAATAATAATAATAATAATAATAATAATTGTTTTTATTGTGGAAAATAGTAAAATATATTAAATTATTAAGGCAAAAAGATGTATAAAAAAGAGTTATACAATTTTCCCGCAAGGGCAGAGTTCGCACTCATCTGTCTGAACAGTGAGCAGCGCTTTTACACTCAACCCAGTACTATATTATAATAGAAAACTATTTTAGATTTCCTATCAAAAGGAAAGGCTTATAACTAATAAAAAAAATATATATATATATAACATATTAACATTAAATATGGCATATTAACAGTAAAGGTACGTATGTTATTTTAACTATTAATTGAAAAGTATATTTATTTCAGTAGCATTTGTTTTAGTTGACGTTTAAAGTTGACTAAATTCAAGGATTTTAGAGATTCAGAAAGTTGGTTATATTGCTTGGTGACGTTATAAGAAAAAGATCCACGAAATTGGGTGGTTTTGTGTTGTGGCGGAGTTAAAAGATTTCGATACCTAACATTTAGATTATGGACAGAGGTTCTAAATTTCAGTTTTTTAAATAAATAAGCAGGTTTTTGATTGGTAATAATTTTATGATAGAATATCAAACAGTGTAGAAGTCTCCTCTTCTCCATATTTAGCCAGCCTATATTTTTGAGAGAATAAGTAACATGGTCTTTTCTTTTCAAACCGCACACAAGCCTAACGCAGGAATTCTGAACGAGCTGCAGTCTGCGTGCATCTACATTAAGCAAGTTTGGGCCGTAGACCATATCTCCGTAATTAAGGTGCGACAGGACCAACATTTCACAGAGCATGGTTCGACATTTTTTGTTAAGTAAATGGCGATTTGAATATATTAGTTTTAAATTGCAGAATGCTCTTTTAATTATAGTAGTTACATGTTTCGAAAACTTAAGTTTGTAGTCCACAATAACGCTTAAATTCTTTGGTTCATCGGTAAGGGTAAGCTTGTCATTATTAAGAATTATATTAACATTTTCTAAGCATCTAGAACGGGCAAGAGCTCTACCAAACAACATCACTTGTGACTTTAAAGGATTGAGCGTTAGACCGTACTTGTTAGATATATCGCAGAGAGCCTCGAGGTCGCGATTAATTAGGTTGTTGCAGGACGCAAGTATTTCATTAATAAAGAATGACAAATAGAGTTGCGCGTCATCTGCGTAAAAATGGGAAAGACAATAACGAAGTACCTTATAGAATTGAGATGTGTACAAGGTAAATAAACGAGGCCCCAGGACCGAGCCCTGAGGGACTCCATTAAGAACAGGAGCAAAATCAGACAAATTTCCACCAATTCTTAGTGCTTGGAATCTTTCTGTCAAGTAAGCAGCAAAGAAGCTAGTTGCATCCGTAGAAAACCCCAAATAACCTAATAAAACAAGCAATAGTTGGTGATTTATAAGGTCAAAGGCTTTAGAATAGTTAAGGAGCACTAAGATTGTCAGTTTATTGTTATCAATGTCTGTAAGGATATCATCAGTAACCTTAGTTAAGGCGGTTACACAGCTATGTTCTTTTCGAAAACCAGACTGTTGCTAGGGAAGGATGTCATTGTCATCAATAAATTTTGTCATTTGCCCCTCAACTATATTTTCTAAAGTTTTGGAAAGTACACATAAAACACTGATAGGTCTTAGATCTTTGAATTCATTGGGCGCTGCAGTCTTAGGTATAGGTACAACATGCGATTTTTTCCAAACAGAAGGAAAAGTATTGCATTTATGCAAAGAATTGCTGCTTTTTGATGGGATGCTAATAGATATTTTTTTGCTATTTTGTAATAGTTTTATTTGGTTTTTTAATAGTTTTATCTTTTATTTTGAGATTGATCATCTAAGAATTAATAGACGTTTCTACCAAGAGCGATATCCGAATCGAGTGCTGCCTTCTGCACCAAGTAATCTTCAATGTCATTTGGCGGAGACAGGCAGGTTTGGCCTACTTTTATCTCATTGAATTTAGCATAAAATTGTACATAAGATACGTTATTTTAGTTTGGTGATTTATACAACCTTGCCAAATGATTAATTTTTTCCTAAAATTTTCGCGGAAACATCATATCAAAAAAATGATTATAAAATATTACTTATCTAAACTAAAAAAGAAAATTTTATCTTCTTAACATAGTATAAAACAAAGTCGCTGTCGCCCATCTGTCCCTATAATATGTGCTTAAATCTTTAAAACTACGCAACGGATTTTGAAGCGGTTTTTTTTAATAGATAGAGTGATTCAAGAGGAAGGGTTTCATGTATAATACATGCATAATATTGTAGAGAAATACTAATAAATTTAGAGGTTTGTTCGGGTTTGTATTTATAAATCTTGACGTGATGGTGAACTCGCCTTATTATCTCAGAGAAGGCGACGTCGTATAATGCCGGGCTGCAACGCAGGCCGGGTACACGATAGTATTTTTATAAACCCTAAAGGTGTCCGAATAATTCTACCAAAACAAAGCATTAATATTGCATACAGGGTGTTTTTTACATCGGTACAAATGTAGCAATCTTTAAATAACTATTACTCGTTTTTTAAATGGATCCCCAATGTCAGTTTACAGATAATTTCAACCTCTTTAAATATGCAATTACAATAAATGCTCTAAAACGCAACGTTTCTTTAATATTTTATGTTTTATTTAAAAAATGAAAAATATCGGCACTTTCATTACTAGCTCGTAAAGCTAGGAGAAACACGACTTGCCAATTTCTTTTCAATTTTTTTATTCTCTACTGAAAAATACCATATTAAGGTTCATTTTAACCCTTAACCGAAATCAACCGGAAGGTAGCACTTTTGGTAAAGCATAAAGCCTAAAATAAAAATGTGCAAGTCATTGTTCTCTCTATTATTTTACCTACACATTACCCCTATGTAATTTTTTATTTGAGAAAATTAAATATTGTTTATAAGAATTGAACCTTAAACAACTCAACATTTTCAATAAAACAATTTCTATTTTACTAAAAATCTTAAATACACGCGAAAAAAATTATGCGCAAACAATCAACAAAATATTTATACATGCCGAATTAAGAACCTTTTTTTTTAAATCGGTTAAAAAGAGTAAATACTTACCAACAAATTTATGCTTTTCCAAATGCTGATAAGCGTAGCTCATATCAATTTCGGTAAGATTCTTCAAACTAGGATCCCTTATGGGATCTGTAGTTACCAAAGTCAAATTATGTCCCCGTAAAACCAGTTCCTTCCATAGAGGTCTGAAAGGGACCTGGTGACTGTAGGAAGCCGTCGGCATGATAGCTAGAATATTTGCTCCATAACAACAATTTTCTAACGTTGCAAAAATTAATATTAAAAAAATTATGTTAATGTAAGGAATCATCTCGTGTAGTTCAAAGAAGGTAATTTTAGTTGCTTATTAGTATCATATAAGTATGCTATCTTACTAAATGTTGTGTGTATGTTCATAAACTTTCTATCGGTTCTAATCAATTTTCACAGGTATATTGGTAATAATTTGATAATAAAATTTTAAGTGGGTACTTATGATAGTCAGTTAATGATTTTCTGTTTTTCTAAAATAATCATATAAATACAATCCACAATAACAAGATATTATCATCATTTTTAAAATTACCGATTTTTCAACCTTTCTTTTGGTTTGTTTTCTATCTTCGCCATTTTGGATAAAGCGATAAGAACTGCAGTAAGAGCTGTCTGATCTGCTGATTTTCATCTTTTTGAGACACTTGGGCACTTATATGTATCCGCGAAATAAACCGTACTTGTTTTAGCAGTACCATCTGAGGCGCTGGCGGGAAAAACGATAAAAAAATGCGTTAAAATTAAATTTCTGAGATATTTCACTTTAAAGATTCAAAACGCTCTACTGTTAAGCTGGAAATTTGAATACGGATTTAATGTCAAACTTGCAAAATACTTATATTTTCACATTATGAAATCAACATGGATAATATTTGACTTTTTCTGTTCGTTTAAAAATTTTTTTTTTTGAAATTAACTCAATAATTTGGCGGGAAGAACAAGGATGACGCTATTTAAACAATACCAAAAAACAAAAAATGTTTATTACACATTGCGATACAATGTAAACGAAATAATGAACATCTGAACAAACATTTTTTTTTGCATCTTGCAATTTTCAGAAAAATACAAAACTTATTTTTTTTATAACATATCGGTATTTTCTTTCAAATACGGCCACTTGGTGTATAATTTAACGGAGGCTTCCTTTTGAAAAAACTTCATCAGCTCCTAAAATTTTCACTATGTAACTAGATGGCAGCATGAAAATGAATAAACCGCAGAGAACAACAAACTAATAACATCTCGGCCCTTTTCTGTCACGACTTGAAAATATTGGACTCTCATCAGTTTTACGGCAAACACACG
The DNA here is from genome assembly GCA_963969555.1 of Polydrusus pterygomalis. NCBI lineage: Eukaryota > Metazoa > Arthropoda > Insecta > Coleoptera > Curculionidae > Polydrusus > Polydrusus pterygomalis. The sequence goes on along the minus strand of OZ018380.1, from coordinate 73,451,689 downwards.
TCACGTTTATCAGTTTTGCCGCAACCGCCCAAACTATTTTGCTCTGTGTAGTCGTGACCGTCATTGATATCAACGCAAACAGTATTTGCAAATAAACTATAGATAGACCATTATAGCTACCGATTGCGCCATCTAACTAAATTTCGATGAAACGTGCACCTTCATCGTTTTTTCTCCCCAACGCCCTACTATCTTGAAGAACGAAGAATAGGACGTAATAACCCCCCACTTAGGGGGTAACAGGTTCCCATCGCTCCGTAGTAATTAAAAAAGTATACTCCGCTAAAAATAGGATATTTACATCTTTGATTTGTAGTTTTACCTAATACTTGTTTGATTGTTATTTTAATAATTCTTTCAATAAAATATTCGTTAAAGACTTTACAAGGCTATTTACTCCTTTTTTTTTGACATGAGAACTATTAAAAATATTATTATGATTTATTTATTTATACTTCTTTATTTCAAATTAGAAATTTGTTTTATAAAATACAAACTGAAATGACGTTAACAAAGAACACAATAAAATTAAAGTTACTTATTCCAAAATGGTTAGCTGTAATATTACAACTAATGACTGTTACTTCAAAAAGTCATCCACACTATAGGGTCCCAAGTCAATTAAAAGCTTTTTAAGTTCCCGTTTGAAAATTTTTAAACTTTTTTTAAAATTGTTAAGACGATGTATAGGATATGTTACATTTCTTGTTCTGGTGGTATACCGGGTGTCCACGGAAGGTGGCTCGCCCCTCTAACTTTTTTGTTCTTCAAGATAATGAAATAAAATTCCGGGGATTTGTATATGACATAAAACTGCATTTTTTGACAGGTGACTCAACATTATGAAACTTCCGGTTTAACCGGAAGTGACATAAACATTCGATTTTTAAATGGGACACCTGGTATATTTTTACTTTTTTTACTTCATATGACATTCTAAATACAACGATGTGTGACTTGTCACCAAGAAAATATTTTTTTTTTTAAATTTATTGTTTTATCTAGAGGGCTATGAATACCTTGAAATCACTTATTTCAGTTCTTTAATCTTGGGAAAAATACAATTTTACTATTTTTGGTCCAATGCTATGTGCTATGTAAAATTTAATTTTTAAAGTTGTATACCTAACTCATTTTTTTTAAATGGCAACATGGTGGCTCGTCGGGCTAAGAAAAATATTATTTTATTACGATTATTTTGATACCATACACTATTAGGTTCTAGAAAAGCTGCCATTAAAAAAATTTAAGAATTTAACTTAGAACTTTCCTAAAATAAAGCATATTTTTAGAATAAATTTAGATTTAAATGCATCAAGTTGCCTGTGACCAGCAAAACTAATAAAACAAAATCATGCCTTGAAGAAAATTGACATGCCGACAGCTTCTGCCAAAGTAAATTAGGTTGTTGTTTAAAAAGCAGGGAAAATAATAGTTTTACAAGGTGTGAAAAAGTTGATATGTTATTAGTGTTTGGAGAATGTAGAAATAATTCAACCGATGCTGCACGACTTTACGCAGAAATATATTTTAATGGGCGTCATCCAACCAGGTACTATTAGGTACCCAAAACTGGTTCCGAAAATGCGAAATGACCCTGACAATAATAACATATCAACTTTTTCACTCCTTGTAAAACTATTATTTTCCATGTTTTTTAAACAACAATAGTAATTTACGTTACAAGACCGGAAAGTAGTGTTTTTCAGGTCGAGACAAGCATTTCTAGGGCGAGCCATAGGCGAGTCCTGGAAGCTTGGAGAGACCTGAAAAACACTAATTTTCGGTTGCGTGACGTACAATATTTTTTTTAAGACCGACACTTCGATATATTTTATAATCTACGCGAAACAAGTTTGACATAAAGAACAAAATTAAAAATCAACGAACTGTCACTCGCCAATACATCGAAATGTTGTTGTCATAATAACGAAATCAAGGTATCTTGTATTATCAAAGAGCGATTGGAAAAACAAAAAACAGGGTGACAGTGACATTAGAGACCGGAAAAACGTTATTTTCTAGACGAAAAATTGTCCAGAAAGTGTAAATTTTCTGGTCGGTTTTAAAAAATAGTATATTACGTTACAAGACCGGAAAGTACTATTTTACAGGACGAAGCAGGCAATTTCCAGGGCGAGCCGCCAGGCGAGTCCTGGGAGCCTGCGAGTCCTGTTAACGTACTTTTCGGTTGAGTGACGTACAATATTTTTTTTACAATCGACACAAGACACCAGTGGCGTGCGAGAAAACGTTAATAATAGCTTACTATATGGGTATAGTTTTAGCAGAAAACTCTAATAGTTGGGAAAATTATGTTTAATAATAAATACAATTTGGTACAAATGTTCTTAATTCTATTTTATCTATTAATATCTATTTGTTAATTGTTATATTGAAAGTACAATTTTGTGGTGTATTAAATTGTAGACATGACGGGAAATTTTTTGATTCATCTTTATAGGATGTTTGTGAAGTTATATCCACTTTTGATCCTCCGGCTTCCTGAATTCTACTGGCTATATCAATCTTATTTTGTAGAGACTGTTCAATGTAGCCTTCGGCAACTTGGGATGATTTCCAGCCGCCATGTCGTTTTAAATTAAGGATATCGCCTCCACCTTCAACTAACAGTGTCGCCGAACTACGTCGAAAACAGTGCCCTGTAAATTGCTCTGGGTTTGGTAATCCCAAATAGGATGCTATTTTTGATGGCGCTTTTCCTACTGAATGCAAACCTACTGGTTGAATAGTGCATTTTCCTTTATTATAGAAAAGAAATAGCCTGCGATGTGGAACACTAGGCGGACGTAAAGAAATATATTTTCTATATATATTTAGGTTTCGTTCCCCAACAACTATAAATGACCTGGGTTGGTATGTTTTTGTATTTGGAATTTTTACCGCCAACATCGATTCGTTATCTTTAACATCGTCAATTGTCATATTGGTCAATTCTTCACGGCGACACGCTCCAGCCGAACCCATTATTAGTAAAAGCTAAAAAAAATTAGAAATAGTTTAAATATATTTTTTTTAAACACAATATAAGAAAAGAAGAACTTTAAGAAAACTCGTATTATGTATTTAAGTACTTACTTTGATTAAAAGATAATCATTATCAGGGGCTTCCAGCAAAAATTTGTCAATGTCTTCTCTGGTAAGTACGTTCGATTTTTGGGGAATGTATCCAACAGATTTTCTCTTTATGAATGCTATCAGTTTATAATATTTGCTTATATCAATGTTTTCTTTTAAATTTAACATAGATTTGATCATTGAGTACAAGCTCCACAGTGTAGATGATTTTAATTTTTCGGATTTTTCAGCAAAATAAGCTAACAAAACATCCTCAGAAACATTTCTGACATTTTTTTCTCTACACCAATTTTTAAAGACGCTAAACGTTTTTTCATACCGTACTCTGGACTTATGCGGCAACAAATCGTCTGTAGCTCTAGCAGCTGCCTCTGTTATTTCAACTGGAACGTCATTTTCTTCCCAATCCAAATTAAGTTCCATATCTAAAGTCTTCCACACAATTTTATAAAGCCACAAAAGTTTATTTATCAAAGTCAATATCGTACCTGACAGTTCGTTACTATGGAAGCAAGAAAACATAAACATGTCAAAGCCTACTTATAAATGAGTTTGGTTAATTTTTTTAAATTGGGAGCGGAACGCAACAAAAATTGACCGGTAAAGTACTTTACCGGTCAATTTTTCATTACTTTCCGGTCTAGACCAGCAAAGTGATATTTTCCGATCAAAAAATTGTCTAGAAAGTGCTTGCTTTCCGGTCGATTGAAAAAAAACTAATTTACTTTGGCAGAAGCTGTTGGCATTCCAATTTTCTTCAAGGCATCATTTTGTTTTATCAGTTTTGCTGGTCACATGCTACTTGATGCATTTAAATCTAAATTTATTCTCAAAAGATGCTTCATTTTAGGAAAGTTCTAAGTTAACTTTTGAAAGTTTTTTAATGGCAGCTTTTCTAAAACCTAATAGTGTATGGTATAAAATTAATCGTAATAAAATCCTCTTTTTTCTTAACCCGACGATACCAGCGTCCTTAAATACTGTCCTACACGATTCATAATTCTTCATTTTTTAAATTATTTTTAACAAACGTTTTTAAATAATAAAGATACTTTAAGCTTGACTGTGTATACCCCCAAAAATAATGCCATAGTGAACTGTCTATTTAAAATTGGAGAAATACATTGTCTATAAAGTTTTTTCTTTCGCATATTTACTAGTGACTTGGATTCCATATATGAAAAGACCAATCCAAAAATTCATTACCTAATATAAATTCCCAAAAACTTAGTATATTCCGAAAACGTCATAGAATTGTCCCTTTCGTTTTTAAGAATAGTGGTGTTTCTACTTTTGATTGCTTTGTTTTAAATAATATAACATTCTTGGACTCGTTGAAAATTAACGTTTTTGGCTAAACGAGGCATTGACCATATTATCTAGAAAATTCTTGCCGCTGATATCATTTAAATTACTACCCCCAATGAGCAAGTTAGTGTCATTAGCCTATTTTATTAAATTTTTCTTAGTAGGTAATTCTTCCACACTCCTATTAACAGGACCTTTTTCCTATAATTGTACCATAAACGGTAGCATGTCAAGGAGTCAAATATGTATCTTTTTATATAGTAATATCTGAAAATGGTAGGATTGTAGGTATATGGGAAAATTATAGCCACTTGGTTTACTTATTAAAAATGCTACAAAATATAATAAGGTGTTTTATGCACATGCTTGAAAAAAAATCCTATAATAACAGACTAGGAAGAGAATTCCAAATATATTAATCTCCCCAATATTTGTAATGACGTTGGAGTGTTTCTTAAATACCTCAGTTGATTTGTTCTTGACCAAACGCTGATATTTTTAACATCACGATGTGGTGAAATTTCGACAAACTGCCTTAAACTCCCTAAAAAAAATATTTTATGTTATTGGCTAAAAATTTTGGAAAAATGCCGTGGCACTACAGCTGTATCGGCATTAATTACGTAAGTATTAAATATTTATATATTTTTTTAAATACAGTTCAAGTCAATATAGGAGGATTTACCAATTACGTACAAGTAATACTTAAATATCATTATTAAGTAAAGTCTGTCTGTTGAATGATCGCTGACCGTTACGCAGTTTACGCAGCACAGCGCTGCGCCCAGTCTCCAAACATTCTCATCGATCAGTAAATCGTTTTGCCCGTTATTAAAACCTAATATTATACTACAGTATGGCCAGTAAAGTCCGCATCATATAAGATTTCTTTTATTAATAGCTTTAATCGAAATTTGACTTTGACATTAAGTTCTGCTTCGATTGAGATGAAAATTAAGCAAAAAATAGTAGTCACGTGATTCGCATTATCTGTCAAATATTAATTTTTTCCAAATTATAATTCAAAAGTGGGGTTATTCCTGAAAACATCGAAAAAAGTTATTAGAAAAAGTTTTTTAAATGCAGTTTCTAGCCCACAGCTGCATAAGATAGTTTTGATTTTTAACCCATATTTTATAAATTGCACCACTTTTGCAAACTAACTAAGACTCAACCAACCTACATAAAACTTCTTAGTTTTGACAATGCTTTATTTCAGATACATTTTCTTTAAAGTTGCGCCATATTAAATGTATGTTTTTCTACAAAATCCAAATTGGGCTATTAAAATTTGGTCGCATGTAATGGAAAGTTTATTTGTTTTTGACCCTGTATAAGGTAACTTCATAAAATAAGTATTTTTGAAAACGTAGTTTGTGTCTAAAATTAAAAAAAAAAAAATAAAATAAAGCGGTTTTAAATTAAATCGTTGAAAATAGATAAACTTTACGTTAAGTTAAACTAAAATTAATTTTCCACTTAATGAACACTTTACTGATGACACTGTATTCTTTTTTGTATTAATATTAAGGTGTATTACTTTCAGACACAAACTACGTTTTCAAAAATACTTATTTTATGAAGTTACATTATAGAAAGTCAAAAACAAATAAACTTTGCATCACATGCGACCAAATTTTAATAGCCGAATTTCGATTTTGTAGAAAAACACAAATTTAATATGGCGCTACTTTAAAGAAAATGTATATTCTGAAATAAAGCATTGTCAAAACTAAGAAGTTTTATGTAGGTTGCGTAAAGTCTTATTTTGCAAAAGTGGTGCAATTTACAAAATATGGGTAAAAAATCAAAATTATCTAATGCAGCTGAAATTTTGCATGTGGGCAAGAAATTGCATTTAAAAAAACTTTTTTGTATAACTTTTTTTTGATATTTTCAGAAATAACCCCACTCTTGAATTATTTTTTGGAAAAAATTAAAATTTAACAGATAATGCGAATCACCTGACTACTATTTTTTGCTTAATTTTTATCTCGATTGAAGCAGAACTTGATGCTAAAGTCAAATTTCGAATAAAGCTGTTAATCTCCTTTTGCTGTCGCTTTTGTTGGCCGTGAGAGATCTGAATTCTGGTTCGGCCGCCTTAATATTGTTAAGTTGCTGTTGCTGTAATGCTATACGATAAATAAATAAAAAAGCTGTTAATTAAAGAAAATCCAATATGATGCGGACTTTACTAGTCACACTGTATATGAGTATAAGTCGATCTTACACGATCAAGAATTTTGACAATATCAGTATACATCTTTTAATCTTTGTGCCAACAAGTCATAATAATGCCTTTATGAAATAATTTAACACATCATATTTTTGTAACTTTTTTCGCTTATTGTGTAACAAAAATTCGAAAATAATAGTGTGATATATTTCGCAAGCTACAAAAACCCATTATGCATTTTAAAAATAGGTGGTTTCCATCCATGCACGAAAATAAACTATTAAATAAAAAAGGTTCCTTGTTACTAAATTTGTTTCAGTTAAATGATTCACCCCGTATTTTCATAGAAATATTGTATCTTAGCTTGTTGCGTTGCAGCTTTGAAAAAGGTATTCCGCAACGCCAAATAATTAATTATAATTATTTCGCATAATTTCGTGACCAAAACTTCAAGATCTCCAAGAAGGAAATTACTATTAATTTTTTGACACCCATTTATCTCAAGAATCTCGCTTCGCCATAATATTATTATTTATATACATTTAAAAAATTCATACCTAATGTATTGCGGAACACGCAGGTCCCTGAGAATATTATCGTGATTATATCCAAGAGATGCTTCAAAGGAGTGGAATGTTACGTTTCCTTGTTTGGACATGTCCCGTTGATCCGTTGCAATATCGGCTAGCTTAAAAAATAAAGGATATGAATTTTAGTGGTTTAACATTGACATGCAGGTTATTGCTGAGTCCCCGTGCTGAGTCCCCAGAACATAGGAAATAGTATGCATATTTTGACTCTTGGGTACTTTTTTGAACGACAATGTTCATTAAAAGGCAATTATTCGAACGGACAGCTTTTCGAACATACAATGAACCGAACGAACTGATTTCAGAATACAAAACATTTTAAGAAAAGAAAAAAAAAATATTTCAGAAGTTAAATTTTGTCATAATTCTGCAATTATTTAAATGGCAACATAAATATACTTTTTGATCAATGGATTTGTCTTTAACAATAGAAAGGATTAAAAGTAAAATTTTTGCAAAAACAAATAAATATGTAAGATATTATCATAATTTCGAATAAAGCTGTTAATCTCCTTTTGCTGTCGCTTTTGTTGGCCGTGAGAGATCTGAATTCTGGTTCGGCCGCCTTAATATTGTTAAGTTGCTGTTGCTGTAATGCTATACGATAAATAAATAAAAAAATTAAATTATTAACGTTCTTCAATAAAACAAATGTTAAACACAAAAGTTTTGGGGATTTTTAAAGTCTATTAGAATAAAGAAAAATTAAGAATAAAGGATAAAGAAAAAAGAAAAACATAAAGACTTTTTCCACAATTTTTATTAAAAAAAAACTAGGTGAACCTAGAATAATTCAAAAGATATAGAATCGACATGTTTCGAGTGTATAAACACTCATCATCAGGAAAAACAAGTAGATAATAAGAAGCTGATGTTATTAGCAATAGAGAAAATAAGTATAGTGGTACTAAGCCGTAATGGAGCCTTCGATGGTATACATGAGGAGTGAAAAAACTTAATATAGCAGAAGACAGGAAATATCACAGCACAGTGAAAGGTCAAGGAACAGTGTCAATACACTCTGGGTGGGAAAATGAAGAGAAAAATAAGAACATTTAAAAAAAAAACTTTGTAAAAGTCATTCTAAATGTATGTGATAAAATATTTTTACTTTTGATTCAGTAAGGTTGGAGACATGTTTGTGCATGGAGGTGGTCAAAAAAGGGGGGAAAGAAATTTTTATTTTGGTTCTTGTATAAAAGACGTGTGGGTGCTTTCATTTAACTTGAAACAAAATGCTGTCGGGGTACCAAGCTTGTTACGGCTCAGTTACCACAGCAGGAGTCGAAATTAACACATTTGGTGCAAAAATATGTATTAAAACATTTTAAAATTTAAATAAAGTATTAAAGTTTTTAGTTTCTCAAGAACATCTTTAAAATAAGTTTACTGCTACCAGCACGTGTCAGACCCAGACGGGAAAGGATAAGCCAAAAAGTCAGAGAAAAACAAATGTAATGTCTATATTTAAGTCTTTTCAAAATTAAAAATAAAATAATTTCATACTACATAATAATAACACCTGCATTAACCCAACAGAATTACATTGTTATATTACATAATATTCCTTAAATATATATTTATGGATATCCTACCTTGAACTAGGTAAATATACAGGGTGTTTCAATAAAAACTCCCAGGCCAATTATTTCGAAAACTAAAAGCGACATGTAAATTCTGTAAACGCCAGTTTTTAGCTTCTATGTATGGCTTTACAACTGTTTAAGAAATGTGTTTGAATAATACAAGATGTAGGTGTCGCCACGGTGCAAAAAATTTTGCAAATAATTTTTTCGGTGACAGGAACTTTAAAATATGGTCGCTCTTAAAGATAATACATTTTTGATCAAATTATGTCCCATAAAAAATGTTGATAAATCCAATATGATAAAGATATTATTTTGGGTTAAGTTTTTTTTTTAAATAATTTTCACGAGCATTTTAATTATAAATATTTTTAATATCCTTTAGCAGATTTTAATTTAATTTTGGTACTGATAATTTTAGTGAAAAACGTTCGTGTAGCTAAATTATTACGTCCAGTGACGTCTCAGGGGGCGCCTTAACAAATAATATTGGCAAAAAATAAGACGCCACTAAGTTTTTGGTAATTTTTACATTTTTTTCGGATTAAGCAACTAAAAATATCATTTTGTTAAATTGTTTTCATATCTTGCTTCGTTTTCGAGAAATAAAAATAAAAACAATTTTATTGCATATCTCTGGAAAACAAAAACCATTAAATAATTAGGTAAAACGTTGTATTTTTGTGAGTGTGTAAGAGAATTTAAAAAACTTTTACCTTTTTTCCAAGAAACCAGGGCACTATTTGATCATCTCCTGCGTGCATAATCATTATTGGGCAGTCAATGTTCAGAATGTAACTGGATGAATAGAAGTGAAAACCATTGTCATCTAACGGTTTTAATATTGTTGCATTGAAATAAAGTAACCATTTAAAAACCTAAAATGATGGATATCTATTATATGGGTCTTTGTCAATTTAAATACGTCAATTAACAAAATATGTTAAATTAAAAATAAGTGAAATTGCCGAATAGTTAATTCACCGAATTCATAAAGTTAGAGTTTCACACGAGGGGTTAACCGCGGAGGAATTTTGGTGTACAAATCTTGGGAATTAGTGACATTACTGAAGGAATTAGTAGGCATTATGGAAATTAGTCGAGGCATTGGAGGAATTTGTAGAGGCATTAGAGAAATTAACCACGGTGTTAGAGATATTACTTTGAAAATCAAACTTAATTTTACGTGTTATTTCATAAATTTTCTTAACCCATATAACACTGAAACATTTTTTTTTTCAAAATGTTAAATTTTTTTCTTAAAATTTATTTAAATGAATCATTTTAAAGATGAAATAAATATTTTAAAAAATCTTGAAGCATTTGAATTGGGACAAATATACCGTCCTTTTAAAAGGGTATATTACTCTGATTCGATAAATAAATCAATCGCATGTACTGCAGTAAATAATATATTTTAAACGAAAAATACAACCAAATATTATGCTGTGTGATAATTTATGAAGCATTCTTTTGGATGTAATCCAACATCACACTTAGAGCAAATAAAATTTGCCTTCTTGTGGCATATCGCACAACGTCTCTGTTTTGGACTATGTTTTATTAGGTGATCCAACCTGTCATGACGAGAAAACTCGTGCAAGTTTTTTGGAGGCTTGGAGGGTTCTCTTTTTGAAATTTTTCTATTTATTTCCAGTAACTCAGTAGCCACTGATCGACGAAACTCAAGATGGTCAAGCTTCCCTTCCCACCGTCAAGTTTATGTAAACGCCAAGCATTTTACTCGCTCATGTCAACGCAGTGAGGAAAATTGCGGGAAGTACCACTTCTTTCCTCTTACTGCTACTCTGGTGTCACTTATATTTTGATCGCCGCGATCTACACCTCCCATATTTTCATTATAGAATTTTAGGAGTTGAGATTGATCTACGGAAATGTGTTTCTTTTCCGATTGTGAAAACCTTTTTACTTTATTCACTGGTAAGACTGCTAAAGCATTTGAAGCAACACTGCCGTGCTAAGCTAAAGCGTCCTAACTAAATAAAATAGAGTATTGAGATATTCACGTTTTAAGTTTTTTTTTAAATGCCACCCCTTAGATTTTGTTCAAAGTTGCCAATTTTTTAAATAAAGTTTGCTAATTGGCAAGCAATTATATTATTCTTTTAACTGGTTTTTTAACTAAAACAGATATTTGACTTTTGTAAGATAGGACACTTGTCTTTAGTAAAATTTAAATAAATTTATTTAAGCTACAGCAGATAGGACAAAAATGCGCTTTAATAAAATATTATTTATTTAAATGCAATATTTAGAAACATTGTAATGAATAACAAACTAATATAAAACTAAACAAACTATTTATTCAGAGTCATCATAATCGTCATTAGGTGGACCATCGGTATTGTAAACATCTAGTTCTTGCCAAAATTTAAGACGGGTTTTTGGAATAATTCTAGTAAGGGTATATACTAAGTTGTTTCTTCGAGTTAAATCTACCCCATGGATTTTCTCTCTAACATTTGCCATAGGAATTCCATTCTTTACTGCCTTATTATTAAGAAAATTTAAAGTTTTGAACTCTTTCCCTTCATCAAAACTAGTTTTATATTGAAAGCTATTTTCGTTTCTAATAAAAACTGCCATTGTCAGGTTTTTAAAATAAAATTTTTCTTTTTTAAGTTTAAATTTGGATGAAAAATCATTCCAATCAAAAAAAGTCGCCAAATTCATTTTAATTACATCAGTTTTTCCGCCATTAGCCGATGATACACATGACACAAAATTATCAAAATCCCATATTGTTTTATGCTTTTTCATCAACAGTTCCACCTGGTGGTGGAAATGATCTACCGGTAAGGTTATGTTCAACAAACAACTAGAAATTACCAAGCTTGTTTGTCCTATGTGGCCGACTAGATGAGAATTCTTAAGCTGACTAGTCCAATCAGCCAGATAGGACTTTTAGCTTTGTAATTGAATTAAGAAATAATTGACGTACAAAGATAAATTGTCCTATGTGTATAGTTAGGACAAAGTTAGGTATGTAATGGCAGTTAGGACCAAATTTCTTAGTATTTTACATGATTTTGTAGATAGGACAAAACTAAACACGTGCATTGGGGGTCTGTAGAATAAGATAGGACGATTCTGCTTTGTAAATTAATTCCAGAAACATTTTATATACCCAAAAATGCAATTAGGACAAAATTTCCAATTTTGTCAGTTAGGACGCTTCAGCTTAGCACGGCAGAACAGTCACTGCATTGTTGCCATTCCACTTTGCAATAACGATTTCATTATCTGCTACAACATATTCAAAATATCCTCGATCTTTTTTTTTAACTTCAACGGCACTGGATAATGGTGACCGGGGAATGCGGTTTTCTCTGACGGTTCCAGTATCTTTTATTTTTCCAAGTTTTAATTCCATGAGGAGCGACAATGATCAATTATCAAAATATAAGTGAAATGACTGGTACGGCATTTTCATAAGAATATCTGCATATTATTGTAATACTACAGATGCCCCAAGACCCATATGTTTGTATTTCTCCGGCAGTGTTGTCGAGGCACCCTGGTAGGGATCAAAATACACAATATATCCCAGTCGCAAAGCACCAACCCAAAACTTGTAGCCCCACCTTATTGGTTTTCCGCCATGACGACCAAAGTAAGGAACCATGGATTCATCTATAGAATGATTTTCCTCAACTGGGGAGTGATAAAAAAACTTCTTGTTTAGTATGCCAAATAACTGATTTTAAAATATCTGTCCGCCTTGTTTAGTTGGGTATTGTCATTGAAGTGGATATTACTCATAATATACTGAAACGTGTCGCGCGATATTGCATCACAAACTAATTTATTATTAGTGTCGGAACTATTTTGCCAAAACATCACCTTTCGTGGTAAAGGGACATAGCCACTCAGTAGAAGAATTCCAATAAAGCAGAGTAGCTCATCCCTTGTTATATCTCCGGCACGATTTTTTTGTTGTGCGTATGTATTTGAAAAATGAAGAATTAGGTTTATCACATCGTCATTGAAAAATAAACGGAAAAGTGTGGCAGGTGAACGATTGTTTGGTACGTGAGCTATTTCCTTCCAATCAGGAAAACCAGATAGTTTCAAATCCTGTTTTTGGTAATTAAAGTTTTTTATTTGCTTTGGTCTCCGTTCTACAAACGATAATAGGAGTTTGTCGTCATCGCTATCCCACTCCACTATTGCCTCAGCTCTAAGCTGCCCACCAGGTAAATTATCCAGTACCACTAAGTTTTCGTCGCCCGAATCTTCGTCAGTATCGATTTTTCGTTGGCATTTTCTGGTGAAAAAATTGCTATCTTGTTTGGTACTTCAGCCTTATCGTCTTCTTTCAACTCTTGCAAGAGCTCAGCCAATGTAAGAGGCTTATGTCTATAACTAAAACAAAAACATGGTATTTTAGTCAATAGTAGTATATAAGCCTACCGTCCTTTTAAAAGGACACCCCTTTTTTTGAGGTTATATTTTGCAAATGTTTATATAATATTTCAAGCTATGACCTATATGCATTCATAGGTCCCTATTGAATCGAAATATAAGAAATTCGCAAACAAAACTACTAAAAATAGTAAACAATGCTTACTTCCAGTCAGCCATATTGCAAATAGAGCATAAACAACGCTATAAAAAACACCTGTTCACAAAAACATATCTAAACAGAATGGTTGTACCTACGGTGTAATTGGGTTTCAATACTTAAAAGTGTAAGTATAAACTAGCGGCACCTATATTTTAGTAGCTTAACTATATTAAACATGGAAAAAATTTCGGCCTCCTTTTAAAAGGACGGTAGGGTTATATGGGTTAATGGTTTAATACACGAAAAAGTTACAGTTTTTAAGATAATTCGATTTATATTGAAAATTTTGCATTTGCAAGCATCTCGTTGTTGTAAAAATGCTACTTAAATTTTGATACTAAGCGATTCATAATTTTTATACTTACTAAATAAAGTCAAAAATACATATTCACTATGATATACATATTTTATCACATAATATTTTTATATTAAGTGATAAGATTTATCTAACCAAATTAAATTAACCATTACTTCTTTGAAAATTAGAAAGATTAAGAAAACACCTCTGTAATAGGCAGCTAATAAAGAGACCGTTATAAAATTTTCATTCCTAAGCATTCAAAAAATAGAAATTATGATGGCAGCCTTAATTGAAAGAGAAAAATAGATATTAAATAATCGTTGAATATGTTGACCGCAGGAGAACAAAACAGGAAGTAACTGTGAGTTATTTAGTCAGACCTATCATAATCGGCCTGCAATAATCCAGTCATAAGCTACTGGTTAAGAAATTTAACGGAACGGAACGCGTAAAAGATAAACATAGGTCAGGCAGACCAACAATAGCTACTGGTAGTGATAAGGCTCTGGATATTTTAATTGATCTACAAGGTAATTAAAGAGGACCAATTTCACCGTTTGCCTTGTCAGGGTGTCTAGCAAAATTCGAAAACAAAATTCCCGACTAATTCCCGGTTTTTCCCGGTCGGTTTTTGAAAATTTCCCGGCTGGGTTTTCCTAAATTAACTACACTTTCGTTGTTAAATTTTAACATATTTATTTGAAAAACACATGGCTTAAGCACTAGGCTGGGCCGAAAAAGTAAAAAATTGGAAATTGCAAATGGTATATTTGCCAATAGCTGACTATACATCTAAAAGTAATTTGTGGAAAATTTTATTAAAATCCGTAAATGTTTCGCCGCGCCCCTATGAACTTGAAAATTAGTAAAAAGGGCGATTTTTCGAAATATAATATTTTTTAAATCCAAAATAATAATTTTTTTGTGGCTTCTTGTGGAAGTGGGAATGTGTATAAAAATAATTTTTCCAATAAAATATTTTTCTGTTTAATTTAAATTACAAATTTGTCTCTGAAAACGTTAAATTACGTGTAAATGAAGATTTTGAGGACAAATTTGTAATTTCCATCCAACAGAAAAATATTTTATTGGAAAAATTATTTTTATGCACATTCCCACATCCACAAGAAGTCACAGAAAAATTAAAATCTTGGATTTAAAAATATTAGATATCGAAAAATCGGCCTTTTTACTAATTTTCAAGGTCACAGGGGCGCGGCAAAACATTTACCACAAATTACTTTTAGATGTATAGTCAGATATTGGCAAATATACCATTTGCAATTTCCAATTTTTTACTTTTCGGCCCAGCCTATTAAGCACAACCAAAATAGAATAGTTACTTTTTTAATTTTACGATTTCTGTTCTATAGCTGCCAAATCTTTTTGTGATCGTTCGATAATTTTTTCTTTTTAGTTTTCAGTTCTTCTGCTTGCTTTTGAAGCTTTCTTTTTCTGCTTTTTTCAAGTCGCTGTCAACCTCTTTTGCCTTTTTATCTTTTTGTGCTGTGTTGTACCTTGAATAGGAATTTCTCATGGAAAGTATCATGGATTTTGTAATGTCGATAGTTTTAACTCCTCCAATTTTTTGTAGTGAATCGTACACTAATCTTTGGCCTATAAGTGACTATTCTTTTAAATTTTCCACCAAAATCTCCTTATTAACAGAAAATCCCCTTTCTGTTGTGGCATTTCCTTGAGAAATTGTTAGAAGTTGCACCACGTTTTTTAAACTGTCATTTGTAATGGTTTCCATCCAAAAGTCATCTACTCTGTTACATCTGGAATAATTTTCCATTTTATTTACCATAGTCTGATCAGTAAGAATGTCTCTAAATGCTCTATCTGATTCTTCCAATTTAGTCGCATTGCATCTGTTTAAATTTAACAAAATGTCAAATGCTTTGGACATCAGTTGCAAGGATTTTTTTTGGATCTCTGCCAATTTTATTGGGGTTACTATACTATTATAAACTGGTAACCTAAAAAACCAAACGCCAAACAAAACTTGGCTATTTAGGGAAATCCCATAACAAATTAAATTACAGTTGATATGCAACCATAAATACACAGCTAAACAACACAAGGTGCCGATGCCGCCCCGGTTACAGGGGAGATTTAAAATGTTGTTTCGAATGCAGTTTATAGGAATAAGTAGATACCTACTTTAAATTTTTAAGTTCGAAATTATTTGCTCATTCAAAATTCCCGGCTTAAACTTGATTTTCCCGTCGAATTCCCGGTTTTTTCCGGCTTTGTAAAATTCTCGTCTTTTTCCCGGATTTCCCGGTTTTCCCTGCTCCTAGACACCCTGCTTGTGCAACAATGTGTGTCACCAGTTGAGAATTTATTTTAAAGCGCAGCGATTCACTTTTATAAGCCCCACCTATTTCGGGAACTGACTGAAGGTGATTTAGATAGAGTAAATAAGGTTTGTGAAATTCTGATGAATTTATGTAAGGCAAATCCTTTTTTTGCCCATGCAATTCTGTTTTCTGATAAACCTGCCTTTATGCCTAACGGTACCTTCAATAGGCAAAACTGTAGATATTGATCTGCCTTTAATTCTTGGTGGATAGTGCAAGTACACACAAAAATACTAGAAAACCCTAAAGTTTGGGCGGGTAGTATATGCAATAACATTATTGCACCATTCTTTACTGATGGAAACATTTCGTTTAAACGTTGCTGCAGATATTACGTGAACAAGTTATTCCGCAATTAGTAAGAAGTTTGTTATCCAGACCGAAGGAATATTATGATTTCAACAGGATGACGTCCCTGCATATTTTGTTTTAAAAGTGTGTAAATTTTTAAACCACATATTTTGAAATCAATGAATTTGGAAGAGGGGCGATAGTGAGTAATCTGCCAGATCTAGGATTGCGGGACAAAAAAAAAGAGGTACCTATTTGATAAATTAAGTGAAAAATAAAATGGAACACTTTTCCATGCCAAGGGACAAAACAACATAAATTTCCGTAGAAAACGATAAAACACAAATATATTTAAATCATTCAAATTTTTTTTGCCCATTATGGATACGTTTTAGAAACTTTTTAAATTCAACTCAACTTACATTATTACTATTTTATGGATTAAAAAAAAGTAAAATATTTCAGAGCGGGAGATTCAATATTTGCGGCAAGACAGCAGGACCCCCCAGGTAGCAAGGTGACGTATTTAAGACGTCGATTATTGGTCATCAGCGACGTCATAAATTACGTAAATAAAACGTTAAAAAGACGTGCTTAAGTCACAGACCAATAACGTCTTTTTTGACGTAAAAAATACGTCATCTTAGGACGTCTTTTTAGGTGAAGAAAACGTCAATAAACGTCATAATTTACGAAAAACGAACATTTACTAAAAACTTCCTAAAATAATAGATAATAGGGGTAAAAAAATACATATAAATATTTTATGTAAAAAATCCTTTTAATGATAATAAATTAACTATTACAACTTTCATGTGTATGCA